>OZ057414.1:77512579-79912579 GCA_964056705.1 Troilus luridus | reverse complement strand
AGTCAGAGGGATAAATGAGGTATTAGACGACCAAGAATAATCGGAAGCCTCTGAATGTGAGAGCAATGAGCTAATAACAGAAATGACTGTCCTTAAGCCTGAAAAGGTACTCGTGAATATTATGATTTAGCCAGTCAATATGGGTCTATATATATATATATATATATATATATATATATATATATATATATATATATATTTTAGTATGTACAATTTTCCTCCATTGTTTAATTTAAGTTTTTTTAGGTAAATGTTCAGACTTTATTGTTCTCCTATTCGTACACATAAATTTTGAAATATGTTTCCCTACATCAATATACGTGTACACTAACATGTATCTTGCAGATACTGTTCATCACAGCGTGTGAGGTTAAATTCTGTAAACCTCAATTTTCATGGTGATTTTCTTGATAGTCCCAATACAGACCATCCAAAAAATCGAAATATTCATATATTACATAGCCAGAGAAATACTCACTGCATTTCTTATTCACCCAATCTATTTACTTTATGAATTTTAATATGAAAAATATATTCACAAACTGTATATAATGTTCCAAGTTGATATTAAAATATAGATAAAGTTCTAATCAGTATATTTCCCTTTTTTTGGAGGAGGTAGTGAGGGAAAAAAATAATAAGCTCGATAAATTCCACCCTATGGAGTAGGGAAATAAGATTGGAAATTAAAAAGAAGATCTACCATTCCTTCGTAGAGAGCGTAGCCACTTACGGGTCAGAGGTTTGGACACTCACGGAAAAGGGGGAGAATAGGTTGCTTTCCATGGAAATGGATTTCTGGAGAAGAAGCTGTGGTATATCGAGAACCAAGCGAGTCACAAACGCAGCAATCATAGACAAGGTCGGATGTCACCACTGGCCAAAGAAAATTCATATCTATATACCACCTGTTAGAAGAAAGCGTGGAAGACCAAAGAAAAAATGGATAGACGATGTAGAGGAATGCATGGCAGCCAGAGGCCTCCGTGAGGGGGATTGGATGGACAGAGAGCAGCGGCTTTTGGGTATTGGGGATATGACTCCTTAAGTTGTAAAAAAACCCCAGGAAAAAAAAGTAGATAGTTTTCAATAATCACACTGGTTTTAGATCGGGATCTCGATAGAGACCCACGTGAACAACATGAATTCGTAGAACTTCAGTGACTGATCAGTGATAATACAAAATGGACTATGATGATTTGGAAAATTAGATTGAATGTCAGTCTAAAGGATAATTTGTTACTAATGATAGCGTTGACAGGCGTAAAACCCGCAACAATAGATTACCGCCACGGCCATTAGTGTTTTGGTGTTATAAACGTGTATGTATATAATACGCATCTTTGTGTAGGTATTTGAGCCTCATTAAGGGTATTATACGCTTATTGGTGAGAAGAGGAACCATTATTATTAATTAGTGAGTTCCGTTGTGTAATTTACTGCTTCCTGGTAGGCCTATAGTGAGGGCTACACTGAGGCTGCAGTGACGGCATCGCATTCAGTCACACTACATGTCTATGATATAATAATATTGATTTTGACATTGAATGAATCTCCTACAAATGATTCACGATTCAATCAGCATTTAAACATTTGAAAATACACGTTTAATTAGTCACAATTGATTAATAACTCATAAAATTACAAATGTTTTATTATTTAATTTAAGCTCTAAAAATATCCATAATTTCAATTTTATTTACGAACTGAGGGCAATATACTTTGTACTGCATTACATTGCTAAACTATACTCTATAACTAGACTGTACTCAATAAATATGTTATAATTAGACTGAACCATAGGAACAAGGAGTTTTGGGGCAAAATCACTTTAACAGAACCTACTTTTATTCATCAATAAATCACATATAAATATTTTTCAACTAATATTTTTCAAGACAAAAACTAAATGAGATGCTGATTTGGGAAGAAAATGGTCTGGGTGGAGGTCAGAAAAAATGTCTTTATTGAGGAGAACTGTTTATTTTAAAGACAACGCTTCGACTCCATTCCAGGCGTTCTTCAGGACTTATAATGGGGTCAAGGGCAAAGATTCTGCCTTTTAATAAACAATCACTTTAAAGTGTTAAAAAATTCAAAAACATACCAAAATACACTTTTATTAGTCACTGGAGTCTAATCAATTATGTACTTATTAATGAACTCCTACCACTGCCATTGCCACATCTCCTTCAACTTGTTATTCTCCTGGTTAAACTGATTAGATGGAACAGAGCTCTACAGACAGATCTAATTGCGGAGTAGACTGCTCAGATGTGTGGAGTGAGGAACTGTGGCTGAGAGGCTGGCTGTGTAGAAGCCGTTCTGCGGGCAGCCAATATCTGCTTTAATTAACAATGAATAAGTGATAGCTCTAATCATCATGAATGGATTCCTTCTTGTTATATAATAACTACGCGTTTAGTTCGTCTGTTATATATATTATTGTTTCGTTTCAGAAGAATGTCAGTCGTTTTATTATTTCTAATATTCAAAATGGAATTAGTGGACTTATGTTTCAAAAAAGCATTTTCAAACTTTATTTCATCACAGTTCTCTGAATTTTTCAGTTCTGGGATTGAAACTTTGATAATAAGTTTGGAAAATGCAAAGAAAATAAGGGTAAATGTTTTGAATAAAATTGTTTTGATTTCATAAAGTCGTTTTACTAAAAAATCTTTCCTTTTAAAACGGACAATCCACATGAAACTATCCAATATTATTTGGAAGTTCCTCCATTTTACCAATAATACATTCAATTATACTAAAATAGGTGCTTGACGTTTTAGTATATGTAGGTACACTGATGTTATTCTGTGTATAGTAACGAACTAAAGTTCAGTTTAGTATTTATTTTGTCCCCTCCTAGAAAGTATTTTAAAATCCGAGTACCCTCTAAGTATTGTGGTGAGATATTGAATATTTTGTATTAAATAAAATAATGGATTTTTTTGTATATAGGTAAAGGAAATAATTTATAGTATATAAGAAAAATGACAATCTTATTTCTCTCTATAGAAATAACCAACCGTCCAAAAATCGAATAATAAAATAGATTTTTAATTTTATTTTTCAAATCGATGCCTTCCATTTTTTCCACATAAATTCATATTAAATATAAATAAACAGACTACTATAAAGGCATACGAGGTAAAGGACATTATTCATAATTCATAAGGCACATTATTCATGTAGTAGCGATTGAGGTGAGTGCAAAATATTTTTCTTTTTTTTTCTGGAGATTATTAACTACCATAAAATGGGATTTTTAACAGGATTGAATGAAGGAACTGGTAAAAAATAGTATTGTAACTATGGAGCATTATCGTGTACACCATACGCATTTGTCCCTCAACATCGATCAACAATTACTCATTTTTGCATACGAAATTTTTAAAAAACCTAATGTCCGGGCAATGACTTTTTCTAATGAAGACCTTGGGGCTTACTTTGTTGTTTTCTATTCCCTAACTTGATTTCTCTGTTTATCGGATATACCTTTTATTTCATATTCTCAAACATTAAAATTCTTAACAATTCTATCATCGTCAGATAATGACTGCAATTGAAATATTGTAATTTTATGGTTTCATTTCATAATAAAAAAAACAAATGCTAGATAAAAAAAAAAACATACGAAAACTTCACTGTTACATACCTTGGCTGATATTAATAAAATTGTTGACCTACCACTGTTTTCCTGTAATTTTTTTGTTCCATCTTTAAAAATGTATTTTTTTTTTATTTTAAAAACAAATCTCTTCCTTATTACAGGGAACAAATTAAGAGGGTACTGACTCAAATAATTGGCACAAAAATAAAATAAACAAAATATAGAAAAAAAACAAAATTTCATGCTACTCTTACAAATTAGTAGTGGAATAAATGTGAAATATAAGAGCTGTTGTATTTGAAAGTGGTATAAGTCCATTAGGCTCTAAAAAATCGTTTATTCATTTAAATGGTTTTAATGGTTATCATTTCATAATAAAATTTAATAGTTTCATAGGGTTTTTAACGGCACCCCTTGTTAAGTGCTAAGTGATATAAGCATTTTCTCGTTTAGCCATATTTTTTAAGTAATTCAAATGGAAACCGTAATATATCGTGAATGTAAAAAAATGGACTTAATACTTTTCAAATATAACAGCACATATCAAGGTTCTATTATTGAAATTTTCATTTAATTAACAATTAATACTTCCATCTTGAGATCCCTTGATGTAATTATATTGCCAAAACTGCCGTTTCTTCAGTATTTTAGTTGTTTTTAAGTTCTATAAATGTTTTTTTTTTAAATAACATTTTTTTTAAATTTTTTTTTTCTTTTCTATTTGTGCAGTCCTGAAACCTGAGTGATCGTTCATAGACTATTATAGGAAAATGGCTTGTTGGCTCAACCACTAAACCGTTTGTCCATTTGTCACGGCGGCAATGGAACAATAGGCCCTACACATCAGTTGTAATTCCTCACACGTCAAAGCCACTTTATAGCACCTAAATCTACAGAATCGCCCGCTCACATTCCCATATCTTTGTCAATGTGTGAAGTGTAGCTCCTAAAATATCCAGTATTGGCTTTTGTCATTCATTCTCCTGGATCAGTTATCAATAAATGCGCCGTTCGTTAAACATTTGCAATGTTTCCAAAGATTTATAGTCTATTACACCGTAATCATATTAATAATAGTTTTATTAAACAATAATATATTATTAAATTTTCACGGCCAATATTTTCAATCCATTCATCAGGTGTTTCTTCTGGTTTCGACCGTGTAGTCAAATTCTTTACCAAAAGAATTGTATAATCCACCGGCTAAGAATTTGACTACACGGTCGAAATCTTAAGAAATACCTGATGAATGTATCAAAAAAAGTTTAATTTTTATGGTTATTATATTTTTATTTAGGGAAAATTCAATTCTTATTAACTTAAACCTTAGAATTATATCATCAGCGTAATCTATCCTCTTCGATCTTCAATCTACTTTTATCTATCCATCAAATTATTGATAAAACGTTTTCTTTATGAGTTATGTTCAAATAAATTAACTCTTCCTAAGAACGTTTTTTGTTGTTATTATTCTTATAATTTTCTGTGTTTATGAAACATTACAGCACTTCCGTTGGATAACTTTATACAAGTTTTGTTGCTGAAGGTAAAAATTACAACAAATATTTATAAAAAAAGTTTCCTTTATGTTTAAAACGCACTTCTTAAATATAAATATAAATATAAAATTCAGCAGATTATGCAGAAGCATTAATCACTGTTATAAGTACTTATAACGATAGTTATACCCGGGGAATTTTACCGAATTCCCCATTCTTTTCATCAGGTTTAGGAACAAAACGAACCATCTTCTTGAGTTGATTTTGTTTATTTCATTAATTACTTTTTAAGTTTTGTTTTAATTTTCATCAAGCAATTTAAAAAAACAGAAATCTTGTATTCCTATATTTTGAAGTGACAGATCTAATAATAATCCTGTTTTTATGGACT
This sequence comes from Troilus luridus, assembly GCA_964056705.1. Lineage (NCBI taxonomy): Eukaryota > Metazoa > Arthropoda > Insecta > Hemiptera > Pentatomidae > Troilus > Troilus luridus. The sequence goes on along the minus strand of OZ057414.1, from coordinate 79,907,076 downwards.
GCAGTAAAGGGTGCAATTGTGCAAATTGGCATGGAACCACCAATTTCATAGATTTGTTAAATGATTAATAGTAATTACTTGTGAAAAGGTCGTATTATCAGATCACCGTTCCATTACATGTTTTATATATTTTTTTCCAGAATATCGAGAAAGCATTGCGATCATGTTGAATTATTTATTACATCGCGTTTTGATTTAAACTGAGTTTTCTGGACAAGCCTAAAAACAAAAATAAAAATAAAAACAAAAATAAAGCAGCAGAACTGAGTGGCATGCAAATCTATTTAGAGAAACGTATATACACTATTTACAAATTACAAATTAGTATTTACAACTCAAAACTTTGGAATAACTGTGTTCTTTTTTGAATTTCTGAATCAATTATAGTTTGAATTATTTTTAGATTTCATAATCTGTAAATTGATTTTATTAACATTAGTCCAGGTTTCAAGTCTACTAATAGCACTCCGAACAATAATTATATATATTTTCAAGTAGTTTATTTATTAATAAAAACATAAAATGAGTTGCACAAGCTCAATACAAAATATCAGTAACTAATTGAAATAATAATTCTTATGCAGTTATATTACCGTATAATAGTTATATACACCTTGTATTTGTATTTACATATATGTTAATGAATTTTCATTTTAGCATTATTACCATAGTACAATACTTAGATCATAAGCACTTTCAATAAATTCGTAAAACAAGATATTTATCTATGGCAAATAAAATCTTTTAGGGGAAACGAAAACTATTCAAAACTATTTATCCTTCAAGCTATTATTAGTATGAATTGGACAATTATACGACCTTTTAGTTAAAAATTATTATTATTATTTCAATCGAATTATAGCCTTTAAACTAAAGTTTATTAAAACAAATTGTATAACTCATACACAGACTGCTAGGCGTCGCCAGTCTCTCCTAACACGTCAAGAGCATGTCGGTGACTCAAACCCATAAGTTTTCCACCACCAAAATTTCTGAAGAAGTTTACAATTCAAAAATATTGAACAGACTAAAAGATAAGAGAAAAATACCAATTAACGAATAGTCAATTTTCATGCAAGAAAAGCATAGCGAAATATAAATAATGATTGAAAGAAAGATATATTAGTCCAGGATCCATGGTCCATTTTTTCACTTGATTAGTATCAAGCTAAATCTTCGTGAATAGCTTCGTTTCGATGATACCACCCGTTCTAAGTACCACTGATTCCCGCAGGTCAGGTCCGGTACTTAGAACTACATCTTTACAAATGCTTAACTTGTACTAGACTGAAACGACAAGAACACCTCGCCGTTTCAGGGTACTTCAACATTTACTAGACAAACGCTCTAAGCTCCCAAGTAATTACAAAAGACTCATATTCATGACAATCATAAGACCCATCTGGACTTACGGAGTAGAGCTTTCTAGTTCCACTAAGCTATCGAATTCCTCTCGTATTCAATCCAAAATCCTTCGTAAAATTCTCAATGCTCCTATGAACAAAGTAATCCATAACGGCCTAAATGTCCCATTTGTTACTGATTTGGCCCGGATCCAATATCAATATTTTCATGAAAAACATTATTCCCTCTCAAACCCTCTCTAGTTTCAAACCTGGCAACCTCTTCGATTCCTGCTAATCCTCCAAGGCGTCTGAAAAGAAGATGGCCTCGCGACCTTCTAAGTTGAATTTCTTATTCGAGTAGTACCGTTGGGTAGTTTCTCTACTTGCCTAAATCTCGTGCCATTATTTACCTTTCATTATATTTTCTTGATGTATTCGATTATACAGTTGCAAATTATACAAGTAAATTTTGTTTAAAATTTTCTGTCTGGAAAATACTTACCAGCTGTTAACCGTAAACGGAGTTGTTGTTCTTTAAACATCTAAATCCTTCCATCTTTACAGGTAGCTTTTGTAAAATAAAATAAATTACTTACTTATTATAGTTTATTATACATTACAGTTTTTATGCAGTATAACTTATAACCATAGTTAATGTTTTAGCAGTTTCCTGACCTCCCCCTTCGTTCCAGGAAGTTCTGACCAAATAGGAGTACCGCATTATCGTATCGCCCAAGGCCCTGCAAAGTCTAAATCCATTTCTGCATGTTATTACAATATTAATTCTTTAAATAATTATTTATTTATACGGAAGTTATATAAAACGTTACTACGCGGTTAATGATAATTACACCTTTTACAAAATGTTTATGTCGATAATTCTATTTATTTTTGGATGCCAGAGTCATTATTTATGATATTTAGTCAAATTATTATTTCTTTAAACGTCCTAACTTTATTCTGAATTGGATTCTTTTCCAGAGGTTGGTTGTGTGTTTACCAATTTATTGATCAGTCAACTCAATACTTAATTAAACCATCAATATGGTATTCATAAATATATAGTGCATCTGGGTCAGGTAAGCGATTTATTAGTTAGTAGTTTTAATTTTAAATATTTTTATTTTGAAGAGAAAAGATATGCCCCCGGCCGGGATCTGAACCCGGGTCCTCTGTCTTACCGTGACAGGACTCTAACAACTAAGTTACCGGAGTTGATACCAGTCGGGGACAAATCTTTTCTCTTATCTGAAATCATGTCCCCGTGTTCTCGCAAGTTTTGCGATGTATACACGAGAACGAATGTTCTTTGAACATTACTTTAATTTTAGGAACTTCTTGACATACGTCATATTACTATTTATAATTTAGTAGTTAGTTGTTTTAATTTTAAATATTTTTATTTTGATGAGAAAAGATATGCCCCCGGCCGGGATTCGAACCCGGGTCCTCTGCCTTACCGTGACAGGACTCCACCGGGAACAAGTCTTTTCTCTTATCTGATCCCATCTCCCCGTGTTATCGCTGGCTGGTATCAACTACGGTAGCTTAGTTGGTATAGTCCTGTCATGGTATGACAGAGGACCCGGATTCGAATCCCGGCAGGGGGCATATCTTTTCTCATCAAAATAAAAATGTATAAATAATTTCTTACTTGTACCATTATTATGTACCATTATTTAATATATACATTGAGAAATTACGATTAATGATTCAGATGTATATAGAGGATTGCCATAAAATTCATGGATAACTTTAATTAAAACTTATTTGGTAAAATAGGGCTACATACATATATATTCCCATATCTCCTGTCCCAGCTTCTATTTCCGCCTGCTCTTCAATAAGTACGTTTTTCCATAGGTGGAGTCTTTAACTCCTCTCTTTCGTATCTCTTGATCCCCCTTACCAAGGTGTCTTGCTACCTGCCTGGGTTACCTAGTTCTTATAACCGTCATTTGCTCGTTTTTAAATTCATATTTATTTGTATACTAAAGCCTGAGACTCTACAAAGCAATATGTAATGGTGTCTTGAATTTGTTGCCTAGTACTAATACAGAACTAATTACTAGATATAGCTGGTGTAGCAGTAATAGTAGTAGTTTTAGTAAGTACTAGCTTAACGAACGTGTAACAAAGGACAAGCCGGGCCTCACCTACAAAGACTATAGCGGATAATTTATTTAGAATTGCGATAAGTAGAACTGTGCCTTGAACTAATGAATGTTTGAATAAGGCAAAGGATCCCTGGATCTGGCTAATTACTATCTCCCCCACACCTCCCAATTAACCTCTTCTAACTGGTTATTGACACTACACGTAAACATCTCTGTAACGCTTCGCCGGTTTCCATATAATTGTATCACTTTCCTGTGGTTATTGCGTCACAAAAGGGATTTTTTTATACTAAAACGATTCTCTTGGAAACTTTCACTTCAACTAATGTAATCGTATTTCAATAATAACCTCTTCGCAAAGAAAATAAACTCTCCACTTAAGAATCGATGCAGTGGCTTAGAGCCCTAGAGAATGAGATCCTTTAAATAACTATACACATCATAAGTCACATGATGAATCTTCTGACATTATAAATCTATGTAAGTCGTATTGCGGTCTAACTTAAAGATATAAAAATTCTAAAGTGCTGTATTTCTAAGTTTTAATGCTGTAATATTAAACATGTACTTTTGTACATATAAAAATATTTAAATAATCATTGATGAATATCACTCTTTCTCTCCCTCCTCTTCCCATTATCTTCCTATCATGCTTGTTAGTTGTTGGACTCCTTTATATCTCGGGCAAGTGTCAGTCATCATCATATTCCGATTGTTTACATGTCACCATCGAACTCCTTCCAGCCAGCCACTTCCAGATATAAGTGCTCCTCTACCATGCTTCCCTTTCCGTTCCATTCCGGGTCTTCCAGCAGGCCGTTGAGGATTGATTCTCTCAGAATACGTTCCACATAATCCAACCATCTAATATGGATCCCGCTCATAATTTAGAACATATTAGGTTTTGCAAATATCCGGCGTAGATCCTAATCATACAGCAAATCTCTCTACTATCCAATATCTTACACAGGATCTCAGTTAACGAATTTCAGTTATGGCCCTCCACCTATTCTGAAAAATATCTTTGTTTCTGTTCTTTCCCAGAGTAATAGATAGATCTTTATCTGTTGAACGTTTAGTAACTGTAATGACACTCGATTTAAGTTGGACTGGTATATTTAAACCAACATTTATACGTAGGTATTGATTTTTTTTAAATTAAATTGGAATGACTAGGAGATTATGTAATGAAATGAGGAAATTGAAATTGTCATTGGGAAAAACTGCAAAGTTACCACCTGATCTCTTCTTTATTATCTCTCCTAATGCGAGATCCTTTATTTGTTCAGGATAGTTCAGAAGTCCATGTTTATTTGTAGTATTGGAAATTTATTTGGGGGGGGGGTCACTTCACTGCAATGGCTTGAAAAAGATACATATAGCTTCTGCCGTACTAATTTTCAGACAGAAGTTGCAGTCTCTTAGCTAATTAGGAAACTCCTTTGTAAGCTAGTAGTCAATTAGCTATATGTACTTCTGCCATCAATAATTTAAATTTAAAACAACCTACCTTCATATTTGTTTAATCCAGTTACCAAATGTTCGATGATCTAAAGTAAATCGTTAATAAAATGGATTTGTTACCCTGGGAGTTTCGATGCTACTTTCTTGGTAGTAATGTATATTCCTTGACCTTTTAGCTTATTTTATATATATATAAAACAACTCTAGGGATGAGGAGATAGGGATGGAGTGAGAGAGGGATAGAGAGTGAGAGAGTGAGAGAAGATGGTATGACTAGACTATAGTATGTTAAGAGAGTTATCAGCTCAGGATAAGTTAGTTCTTGAGTAGTCACTAAGTTAGTTGATAAGTTATAATGCTAGTCCATAGTTAATAGTCAATTAAATTAGTTCATATCTGAAAGTCACTATGCTACATCGTTTCAAGTTAGTCTAAGGTTTGTTAACTATCCTCACCATCGGCCCTAGTAACCCAATGATCAACTCTTCTCTCTTCTCGATGAGAACATTAATGAATAATAATGAAGAACGGTTTCCTTTAATGTTTCAGAAACCTGAACTGCGAGAGTTACCCGCTAAGCTCAAAAAGGACCGGGTTCAAACCAAAGATGCGACTGGAGGAAGACAGCCACACGGTGAGGCAGGTACGTCAGTTTGGAACCCTTGGACTCATAACACCTAGACCACTTAGGATCTGATTTGTTTTTACAATAACCCCAACTAATCAAAACACCCCCTTCACCCTTCAAAGTAGAAGACCGCTCTGCACTTGAGAAAATACTTGTCGCTTCAGTAGTTGTTACAATTCCCAATCTTTAGTGTGAAGCAATAAATCTGTGTACATATGTGTGTGATATAGTGTACAGTTACATTTAATTATTATATATAAAATAATTTCTTGAATACGTTAGTGAAAGGCGATACACACTGGAAAAGGTTTGAATATGAATCTGAGTAGTGATATATCAGTGCTTGGTTTTGCGGACGATTTGGGTGATGGCGTAGAAACTAAATACGTAAGCATTGATGAATGCAGACATGTAAATAGGGCTGGAGGTAAACTCGGATAAGATTAAGTATATGGTTAGTAGAAGAAACGGGGGAAATTTTGTATTGTTGTTGAAGGGAATAAGAATGAATATTTCAAGAAATAAAACCAGGAATAAAACCGAAATTCTAGAGGAAATTGGTTGTAAAGTTGTAGGACTGAGTAGCGAACGAATTCCAGAACATTCTTTATCAACCTGGTAACCTACTAATATATATGTAGAAATATATATAATCTAGGATGTAAATTTCTTTTAGTTGCTAAAAGCGGAGGAAATGTTTCTCGTTTTGTTTGATGAGCAAGAGCAAATAAATCTGGAGATCCGCGCCTGGATTAGCGGGAGGAAGCCAAGCCCGCATAACTAGGAGGCTTCGAGTGCTTAGCCTCGAGGCACAAAGACGGCGCTTTAACCCCGATCCAACGTTATGTCCAATCTAAGGCGGGTTAATTGAGAAGAGAAGGAATTCGGTCTATCAGTCTAAACATCACTCCCCTCTCATGCCGATCATATTGTCACTAATGATACCATCTAGTAGAGGTTGAAGTAATTTAATAAATATTATTTGTTCTTTTCTGATTCGTCTGAAGGAAAAACCAAGGCATAGGTGGGAGGATTGCGTTAAGAGGCTTCTGGTGGATTTTGGTTTGGGTAGTGGTCCCAAGTTTGTAATCAGAGAATAGCATCGATACTTCGGATTCATTAGGCCTTATTATTGTTATTAAAATATTTTGACGAATAGTTATTTTAGAATAAAAAATTCACTTTAATATACTTTCACGATATGCCGGTACGAAAAACGTAATGTTGAAAGGAAAAAGCTGATCACATTTATTATCAGCAGTATGGAGAACAAACTCTTTACAAACTAGAGGCATAATTGTTTTTCAGCATTTACAATAATATGATTGTATGAATACATGTATTCAATTTTATCAATAATGAAATTTTGTTTAGAAACATTTTATGGATGGCAATAAAAGATCAAAGGAGTAACTGCCATTTTATAGAAGTAATCATAATAGACAGGCATTTTAAAAATTAGATGGCCCTCCACGGTTCTTTTTGATAAGAAGAGAGATTAGAAAAGTTTCCGATTTCATTTTATAATATAACTTGGCACAGACTTTTTTTTTTGTTTTGTTAGCCCCTTTTGATTAGCTGAATATTATATTTCGTATGAGATATGATTCAGTGTACCTGTTTTGGACGTCACCGATCATCGAAGAGTATTTCAGTTCGTCCTGATTGGAATAAAGTTGCTACCAATGAGATATTACTTACTGTGTAACTGCAAATCGTAAAAAGCGCGATTAAAATCATTTTTCGAAAGAAAAAAATATTTCTAGCGTTGGAAACCTTGCACGTTATTATAAACAGCTGTTTTTGGATGATTGGTTAATTTGATATCAAAATGACAACTCAAGCTATTCGGAATCTTTTATTTGTCTGACGGTGGTAGATTTTAAAATTACTTTTTCGCTACGTTTGAGTATTTTAAGTGGTTTCCTTCAGATAATATGAGCTGAGATGAGGCTTGTATGTTTTTTACTTTTAGGAAATGGAATTAATTAAGTTATAAAACAGAAATCTCTGTTTCTTAAGAACTCATTCTTCGTGAAACTATTTGGTGGTCTGGAAAATACTGCATGGCTTTATGTTTTCTTTAAAATGCCTCTCCAAATAGTAAACTGTTAATAGTTGTAGGACTTTTATAAATGTAAATACATATAGTCCAGGATCCATGGTCCATTTTTGCACTTGATTACTATCAAGCTGAATCTTTGTGAAAAGCTTCGTTTAGATAAGGCGCCCAACAATTTCCTGTGCGAAAATTCTCGATTGTGGTAGATAACAGAGGCAACAAGGATAAAATATGTCGATTTGATAATTTTAAAACATTTATTAATAACTGGGTTTTTATGTCAAATCTCAAGATAATTATCTAAATTATTTGAAAAAATGTTTGTCCTACAAAATGTATGGTTTGATCAAGGAGTCCTCTCCTTCCAATATAAATGAGAAAACAAAAAATCAGCTGGTTCGAGAATTTTCGCACAGGAAATTGTTGGGCGTCTCATTGAAACGAAGCTGTTCACGAAGATTCAGCTTGATAGTAATCAAGTGAAAAATTGGACCATGGATCCTGGACTATTATAAATCCTCTTTCAAACAAAGTTGTTTATTTACCTCTTTAATAATTTGCTTCTTGTAAATAATACAGTTTTTACTGAAATGTCAAAGTGTGATTTTCGCATTTTTTTTTTTTTGCGATTTCAAATTCGGCCGGAACGTATCCCAAACGGCCAGAGAGATGAGCGAAGTCTGGAGCGAAGGCAGTATGAGTGAGTGCATTGTTCAACGGTGGTTCCAGATATATTTTGTGAGGGAGACTTTGAGACAATGAAGGTAGTGGAAGAAGTTGTTTCAAAGAGGACTTTAATGTATTTAATTACATAATGTAAGTGTTTACATTTATAAAAGTCAAAAGTCCTTAAAACACAAACACTTTGCTACTTAGAGGGTTATTTTAAAGAAAACATAAAATCCTGCATTGTATTTTCCGGACGACCCAATAAAATCAGATATTGCAAAAAATAAAAATGGAATGAAACGGAAGGAAGGGAATATTTAGTTTCACTAGGGAAAAAGCTACCTTAGTGACAGAACTGTCGATAGAACGATGAATTTATTATTCATGTTGTAATTTTAACCTTATTTTGACTTGTTCCTACGCCTCAACCTCGAGTGTGATGTGCCTTACTTGTGAACGATTTTCCTATCACTCTATTTGTAACAGTGTTCAGGCTAGCTATTTCTAGAATTAGGGAGGTTTTTGAGAATATATGAATAGAAATAATGCCCTTTAGGCTGGTTTATATTCTGTAGAGATGTAGAGCCGAAACTAGATATCCAATCTAAGTGACATCCGACCTCATTTTAGGCTCCGTTCCTTGTCCCGCACGTGTTTCCTCAGTTTATTCCTATTTTTATAGGCCTTCTATTATCTATTCTGTTATCGAGTAGAACTTTTAATGGATGAAATAGTCCACAAAAAGTTAATCAGTTCATAATTAAGCTCTTTTCGAAATTAAAAAAAAATTTCTAAAAGAGAAAAATTGTTATTAACATCAACACATTTGTTCGAATTTCATATCTCAATCATCAAGTATCAAAAACATACCTCTTCCATCCTATCTTAGTCATTTGAAATTTTGGATTACCTTTTTCAAATATGGTAATCCTACACCATTAATTTTCTCTCTTATCAGACTTAATTTTACACACTTAACAACTTATTATTTATATCATTTCGGAACTTCACCTCAATGGTATGCAACATTTCGGTATTGTATGATTTTGAATAAGTTAACAATGTAACAGAAATATATCTATTAATATTTCTTTTCGTTTCGATTAAATATTGGTGAAGGAGAAATAAAGATTGAACTGTCCAAAAATAATTTATTGAAAAATCGATTAACTGATAACATTACTAAATCGATTTACAAATATTTAGACTAAGGAATCCATCAGTAAATTGATCAAAAGTAGATTAATTTTCGCACAATTCGCTTAATTATATTGTTTACTTTGTTAAAAAAAGGCTGTAAAAAGTCATCTTGAATTGGACAAAATATTATTCACGGAATGCTATTCTTAACTGAGGCTACTAACAAAGTTAGGAATCAACAAGTAAAAAAGAAAAATACTGGCAAAAAAAAACTGTGACGAAATCACTCCATTAATTTTGTTGATTAAAAAAAACACCTAAAAAATTGTGTATTTTTTACATAACTAATTACATCAGAACTCTTGGATCGCTTCCGTGGAATATATATATATATATATATATATATATATTCCATATATATATAATACATAATTAAATAAGACAACTCTGACATATGGTGGGGTTTTGCGGACTATGTGGACTTTAAAATGTAAAAATATGTTGAAAATCATCTGCAAATAGATAAAAATGATCTGATTTCAATATCCTACTCTTTTTTTATCTACCCACTTACAAAAAAAAAAAATATATCTTTAAAAGTATTAATGTTATATTCTACTCGTTTGAAAATATCACATTATGAAAAGATTGATAAGAAAAACACTGGCCCTGATGAATGATTTGGCAAATACTTTCATATAAAATTTACTTATAAACGTTAAATAGAATATAAAAGATAGTATTGTGTAGGCAGGTGGAAATATTAACTCCTTTCATTTTTAAATATAAAAGTAAGCAAACTGCTAGTTATAGTCTGAAATTATACTTTTATTTTTCTTACAGTTAAATTTGTATTTATAATGCCTCTACTCATCCTTAGGTATGATTTTTTTCAATGTTGTTCGGAATAATGCAATCCATCATAATTTTCATTGCCATTAAATAAAAATATGAACCGTCATTAGTAAACTAACTATATATGAATTTTTTAACAGTACTAACTATATTATTGCAAGTATTTTCTCAAGTTAAATTTTATTATTTTATTTTAGTGGCTTATTTATAATACAATATTTGGTTTTATTTTATTTTAATTTTTTTTTAACGAGACAAAAACAATACCAAAAAACAAAATTGATAATTTCCTTTTGTGTTTTCCTTCTAACGAAAGGTTGTCTTCTTTTCAAGATGTCTAACTACAAGAGCGAAAGACAGGTAAGTGGAGCATCAAATATGTGGCTCTGTGGGCGGTCTAAACTTTATTTCTTCTCCTTTGGTGTTTGGGGTGTTTGGTGCATGTGTTTGCTGCAAATCGTCACACATTTTCTGTGTAACACTGCACAAAATATTTTTCTTAAGCAACAGGCAAAATTCAACATCTTGCTTCGTACTTTTTTTTTTCTTTTTGAGCTATTTTAACCCTGAAATGTGAATTTTAAATTGGTGTTCCTAAAGGCTGAAGGTCCTATTTACCTCACCAAACATTTCAATGGCCTATTGTAGCATGATAATAATGAAGATTATAGATGTATGTTTTATATATATTTACATTTGTTTTATTTTTATTATAGATATTTAATAGTAAATTTTACATATTATTCTTAAATAAATATTTAATTAATGGTTGTAATCTAAATTTTACAATGTTCTCAGCTAAAGTTCTATAACTATTTAAATAATTGAAGCAATGATATGATAATATTAGAATAAAAAATCAGTAATCTGCTTTTTCATCATAATCAGTAATTATTTAATGATTAATAATTAAAACTATAATTTCTGAGCAGGGAGATAAATGATCCATTTTGAGTACTATTTCAAATTAGTGAATTTTACAGAGAAAATTTATTGTTTTAAATATTTATAGATAAATAATTGTTTCATAGAATTAATTTATAAAGGCTAAATTAGTTTCACCTTCCCCTTATTCACCTAATTCGCTTCAATTTGTAACAGGGCCCAAGTTAACATCATTTTTGTAGCATTTTTAAATTTAATTTAATTTCAATTTGTCTTTACTTCCCAGTTTTATATAAACAACTATTACATTGACTAATTATGTAAAATATACAAAATCATCTTATACTGATAAATTTTGTTAAATCAAAAAATTAATATAAGTCACTTTTATTATTATTTTAGGCATATTCCATTTGCTAACTATTAATGTTTATTATTTAAAAAGTAATTGAGGGTTTGGTTTCAAATCCGATTACATCCATTTTCATACATTTTTCAGGACTGATAAAAGAAGATTCAATTTTAAAGTAATCAATTTACAAATTGTTTTATTATGTTTCGTTATTTTGCTAAAAAATTACTTCAACCAATAATTACTGACAATTTTTTATGACCTTCTTATTTAAATCTCATTAAATTTAAAAAGTATGTTGGATACACCTGACTAGGAGACAGAAAATATCGATATCTGATAAGTTCATGGTTGATACAAAATTACTAAATAAATAAATAGACATTTTTTAAAATCACTTTAATCAATATAAATAAATAATATATATATATATATATATATATATATATATATATATATATATATACATAGTTTTGATTTTTCATACACCAAAACTTTTCATATAATGTAATGAATATAACCAGTATTGAAAGGAAATGAATCTTTTGGTACTGATTTTTGAAGGATCTAGACGGTTTTGAAACAAACACATCTAATACACCATTTCTGACATTAAAAACTTATAAAAAAATATTTTTGGAAAAAATGGACGTACCAAATTTTGAAACCAATAAGATTTTAGTACAGCTCCACTATAGTTAGTTATGTAGTGAGTTTGTTATAATAACCAATGTATTACCAAAATTAATATTGTATTATTGGCCTTTCAATTAATAATAATGAACTGGGGAAGCTAATTTCGCCTTTATGATTTAGTCTTAACTAAAACTAAAAAATCAAAAATGGTAATTACATAAATTTTGCAAGTAAAGTCAGATCCTCTAACAGTATTAAAAAATTATGTAGCTTCAGAAATTACACTCATTATTGTTTCCATATCATAAACATGAATCATTTATCTTTTGAAGACCGACCTAATTACTTATAAAAACTATTAAATCAGGTAAAATATATTTAACTTTAAGTGCATAAAAACAAAACATATAGAGCTATTAGAATTTATATTATGTTTTATAAATTTTTATATTTAAGATGATTGACTAATGAATGGAATTTGTTATAGACTCCAAGAAGCAAAAATAACATTTTCTTTATTAACAGATATTTGTCAATCTAAATGGTATCTTGGTCTATTGCTTTTACACTTACGAGTAGCAGAGCATGTAAATGTAAATAAGTCTATCAATATTTTATGCTTTTAGATATTGATGTATAGATTTGATGTCACACAATATGATATATACATCATTGACTCATTATATATTGAAGACACTCTATATACTTTTATATAAAACATAAGAAACTTTCATTTATATAAACACCTATTTAGACTATATGAAAGTACTCCGTTGCTTTAAATTGAAACAGAATCTATTTCCATGGCTCCCTCATTTAAGGTACTCAGAAGAATTTGATAATTACAAACAAAAATACTTCAGTGAAATAACCTTATCTCTAGTAGATTTAAGTACGGGCGGACCTATTGCTATAATTAAAATGCTCGGAAGTCTCAGTGATAAACAAACACAAATCTTATTATGAAAGAATCAATGATGCAAAACCAATACAATGGTTTATCCACTACAGATTTTTGAACGAAGGTTATTAATAATAATAAATATTTATTTGAAGAATATTATACAAATGCCCAGTGGTTAATTGGTTTAAAAAAATTTGGAATCTATGGAGTATTGAGTATATTTTTTTATATTAACATTTTACATTTGGAACAATTGGAATGTGCTAATTACAGAGGAATATCGTTACTCCTCTGTGCTTACAAAATCCTCTCCAATATCCTCTACTAAAGGCTGAACCCACATGCAGAGCGAGAATCGGACAGTACCAGATTGGCTTCAGGAGAGGGAAACATACGGTCAACCAAATTCATTCCCTAAGATTAATCATGGAAAGGGTCCATGAACATAAGATGCCTACTTACCACTTGTTCGTGGATTTTAGTACCAAGCGTCCTTTATACGAGGCACAAAGAGAAATGAAGGTTCCTTCAAAGCAAATACGCCTCGTAAATACGGCAATGAGAGACGTTAGGTGCAGGGTCCGCATACAGTCTGAACACTCTTCTGAATTTGGCTCAAACAAAGGACTAAGGCAAGGAGATGGTTTCGCGTGGCTCCTGTTTAATTTGGTGTTGAAAACGTTAGTGAGAGAAACGGGTATCCAGAATAATGGCACCATATTCAATAGATAGGTCCAACTACTCGGTTATGCGGATGACCTTGATATAGTGCCCCGATCCTTTACTGCGCATACTGAGTCTCTCTTAAGCCCACAGAGAGCTGCCGCGCGCATGTGACTGGTTATCAATGAAAATAAAAAAAAATATATGTACGCCGCAGGAGCCAGACCTCAAGAAAGACAGGTTGTTTTAGGAAGCTGTACCTTTGAGAGAGTGGAGGAGTTTAGTTACCTTGGATCTCAGGCCACAGGAGCAAATAATGTTTCCATTGAAATAAAGCGAAGGCTCACAGTGGCTAACCGATGCTATTTTGGTCTGTTGAAACAGTTCCGAAGCAAGCTCATCAGCAGGAAAGCAAAGGTCCATTTATTTAAAACTCTGATCAGTCCTGTCCTAACATACTCCACCCAAATATGGACACTACCCACACAGGATAGAAATAATCTCCTGGTCTTCGAGAGGAAGATCCTTCGAAAAATCTATGGGCCGGTAAGGGACGAGGAAGGCTGGAGTAGAAGAAGAAATAAGAAACTCTATGAGCTGCCCCAGGATATAGATGTTGTGACCTTTAATAGGCTGGGACGCCTTGGGTGGGCAGGGCATTTTGCAGGGATGAGTCCCGATGAAATACCTAAAAGAGTCATGCAAGAGGAAATTTCTCCTCCAAGGTCTCTTCTTGGATGGATTTCTCGTCCAAGGACGGGCCAAGCGTCGGTGGATGGATGGAGTGGTACAACAGGCACGAGACCTGCTTGGAGTCCGAAATTGGAAGGCACCAGCCCAAAACCGAGGCGAATTGGGGAGGCTCATAGAAGAGGCCAGAACCCTTCGCAGGGTTGGGGCGCCATCTGATAGATAGTTAGATAGATAAACTTTTACATGCCGCCATCCAAAGCTCAATAGAAACTTATTTTTCTGTAATTTTGGTATCAATACAGTTCAGTTTAAATATGGATTCTTTTATGCTTTTTCTAACGTTTTCTTAAAGGGGAGGGGTTGAAGCTAAGTGGTAGAGCGCTGAGTTGCCATGCCGAAGGTTCAATCCCGCTGCTGACAAGACTTTTATTTAATCTGTTAGTAGCCGGAGATGAATCCTATGGGATCAAGGACCCTCCTGGAGCTCACCCAGCCTCTATAAAGTGGGTACCTAAAATAAGGGGGGAATCTGGCGGTTGAGCGTGATCTAGGACAAATTACCCCCCCCCCCCCATGACCGTTGTCCATGAAACATAGCTGTTTCTACCATGCACTGAGCCCTAAACCCTTTACGGGTATTAGTGGTACAGGTTAGTTTTTCAAGTGGAGCAACGGCAGTTTCAAATTATGCCAAAACACTTATTTTCTTACTTGGCAGTTTTAGTATCATCAGCTCATAAGCAGAGAATAAAGTCTAGGCTTTATATTTTCTATTACTACGCTTAAAGCTTTTCATCTTTTCTTTTATTAGAATGAAAATAGAAGGTTTGATTCGAACTACTAAAATATATTACACCTCGATCTAACAATATTCTTAATAGAATCTTCACTGTCACCGTAAAGCGAGGTCTTCAAAAATTTGCTGCGTAATGTAAATCAGATCCTGTCCAGAACTGCGAATCTGTTAGCTCCTCTGTAATTAGGCCTTCGATTGTTCTTCCAATCCTCCCCTCTAGGATTCTAGAGTACTTGATATATAGCGGTGATCATTACTGTCCCTTTCACCTCTCTTCTTGTACAAAGTCATTACTTCCAACTCTTTTGAGGTCCATTCCTGTTTCCAGACTAGATTGAGAAGATCGAAAACCATCTCCTGACCTTCATCCCTCGTTATTTCCGGAGTAGCCCCCCCCCCTATCCCGCTGATTTATACGTTCCATCGTGGAGACGACCTTCTTCCAGGATAAAGAACTTTCGCTCAAAAATATCGTTACAGTCTGGCTAAGCACATTTCCGTCCTTCGGCGCATTCGGGTAACAACTTATCATACAACATTATTTCAATTATTGTCATTCTCCCAAACTTGGTTTTATTCTTAAATTATAATTTTTATAAAATCTTTTGATCGTTAACCCCGAGTTATTAACATTTAAGGACACTAAAATTCTTTCTGTATCCTTGTTCCATATAAACAGTAGGCATTGAAATAATAATAATAAAAATGTTATTAAAATCGTTTTAATTATTATTAATAACATTCCTTTAGCAAATATAAATAATAGGGATTCAATTAATAATAAGAAACCATTTTCATTTTAGTGATTTCGCTAATAACATTTGGTGGTAAACGTACCTTTACATTTGTGCGTATATAACAATTACTATAGACACTGTGTTATAAGCCAAGAAACAAAAAATCTGCACCATCAAAACTCGTGAATAATCCGGGGTTTACTACATGGTATAGACTGCACTGCTTCTTAGATAACGGCTGTGCAGGGAGGTGATTTGTCCTAAATCACGTTCAACCGCCAGATTTCCCCCCTTATTTTGGTTACCCACTTTATAAGGGTTGGGTGAGGCCCAGGTTGAGCCCTCGATCCCATAGGATCCATCTTCGGCTGCTTACAGTTTAAATAAAAATCTTGCCAGCAGCAGGATTCGAACCAGGATTTTTGGCATGGCAACTCAGTGCTTGTTGCCACTGAGCAATTCCGGTCCCTTATGTTATAAGTCATAACTTATTATGAATCTGAGGTGTTCCGTAACTATTATAAACCTTAAATTACACTGTTCTGCACGAAAATCCACCTTCAAACCAAAACATGCTTTCTTACTGTTATCAGATGTGCTAAACACGAATTTGAAGTCAGATTTAGTCTATCACGCACAGTTTCCTGAGAAGTTCTAGTTTTTTATCCAAAAAGGCGAGATTTTGTGGATTTGACGAATTTTTTTTCGGCATCAAAACATAGTGAAAAAAATTCAAAAGCCCGAGGATTTTGAGCGCAATGAAGTATATTTGAACGAAAAAAATTTGATGGGAATATTACAAGTGGTTAAAGAAATATGGCTAAAAGTGTTTTTTCAGTTTTTGAGCTTGAGGCAGGGATTTGGTCTCTACCTGGATCTTTAGGGGAATGACCCTCATTTATCTTTTATGGTCTATTATGGTGGTACCCTTTTCATTCAAATTCTTACCTGCCCCCCTTTCACCCTCAATACCCCAACTTCCCCCTCCCCTCCCACTCAGCCCCTTCTTGTCACTATTCTCTTCTAGGATTTGATCAGTACTCTCGAGGCTTTCGCTAAACCTACTTAGTTGGATATTCAGTTGTGCTATCATTGTTTTTGGAACAGTTCACTTTTTCTCTGTAATGTCACGACAGTGTATAAATAAGCCTGATTCCTTTTGCTATGTTTGTGGTGAAGTCACATTCAAGTCCACTCAGAAACCTCTGACGCCGCTGGTGAAGAAGGCATACGAGTTATACTTTGGATGTAAAGTAAGTGATCAGGACAAATCATGGGCTCCTAAAATATGCTGTAGTTCATGCCCACGTTCTCTGAGTGGTTGGCTAAATGGGACACATAAGTCAATGCCATTTGCAGTTTCCATGATATGGCGAGAACCTACAAATCACGTGACCGATTGCTATTTTTGCATGACCACAATCAAAGGTTTCTCGTTCAAGAGCAAAAAGAAAATTGTTTATCCCAACATCCCCTCTGCCATGAGACCAGCTCCACATGATGCCTCCATGCCCATCCCTCCAAATCCGAGTAAGTTCCGTCTTAGTTCTGAGGAGTGCAGAGATTCTGAAAGCGTTTCACCTCAACCTGGAACCAGTCAACAAGAAGAAATTTCATGTTCGTCCAGCCCCTCTGAAACTCAGCCACAGCTCATAAATCAGAGCCGATTGAATGATCTTGTTCGTGATTTAGATCTCCCAAAATCAAAAGCTCAGCTGCTTGGGTCAAGGTTGCAACAATGGAATCTCTTGGAAGGAGGCGTGAGTCATTTTTGAGTTGTGTCATATCTAGTATTATACCTGATAGCATGCAGGATTCAATTAATTATATTTTATCGTTGAAAAAGAAAAAAAATCTGTTATAATAAAGACAATAATTTTCAAATACAATTTTTCATTTTTTCCAAGTTTCACCTCTTTTTTCTCAAAATCAGAGGTTGATAGAATTTTTCTGAGTTCGGATTCGGACTCAGCACACCTGAAAACATGAGAAACAGGCAAAATTGTTCAAGGGAGGGGAGAAAAGTTGTTTTTTTCAGAACAGTGTTATTACTATTTCTTTTTTTAATTAACTTTTAAAAATAAAACATACGGTCCATTGTGAATTGGGATGAGGGATTTAACTGTTTACGAGTGCTATCAACTTCAGGAGCAGCTGTGAAGAGCCTATCTGTCTCTTGCAAACGATACTAACCACTGCTGTTCGGGCGCCGTTTATTGTGAAACCGCAATGAGTAGGCACTTCACATTAGCAATATCTGGGCTCCAATGAGCTCTCTTCGCTATGAATCATCTTCCAGCTGCTCTTAACAGCTGAAGCAGTAGAAATATCCTAGAATTTATTTATCTTATCGTATAATTAAAAGTTTATGTTTATTAAGTGGAAAAAAAACGTTGCCAGAATAGTTCAGACTGGTAATGTTCACCCGATTCGGTTAGTATGACCTATTAAACCACAACTAAGGTTAAAATAACTATCTATGTTCATCTTTCGGACAGTATATCGTGTGCGAATTCTATTAAACCTTATATTCTGCTCAGTTAGAATCACCTCCCTTTTCCTCTTGAAGTTTCAAAGGACTCTTACTGCAATGGAAGTTTAACAAAGCTTGGTAGGTTGCGATGGGCTGTTCATGTGACAAGAATGACAAATGTTGAAGGTCCCAGAAGAATAATGGAAGAAAAGATTCAGGCACAAGACGAGTAGGGCAGCACAAGCCTCGATGGCTGGGGTCAGTGAGGATTCCAGGACCCTATTAAATGTCTGGAACTGGAAGGCCACTGCACTGGACAGGGAGGACTGGCGGGTGCGTATCGAGGAGGCCAAGGTTCATTGTAGAGCCACAGAAGAAAAAAAAGAAGAAACTCTTGGAATGGACTATGTGTCATTAAAATTATAGTTTGCAGATATTTAAGGGGTGTTGATCGTTAAAATCAAAGAATCTTCTGAAAAGCAAAGTTAAAGGGACGTATCGTCTCAAAAGCAGCCATGAACACAAAGGATATTATTTTTGTAACTAATAGATCAATTGTAAATAGGGCACGTGATTATTTGCTCGGTATAGTTATATTTCATCTTTGCACTAACTGCCAACTCGAAATGTTGAATGTTGATTATTTTTAGACATCGAAAGATTATTAGGAGATTTTTTGCATTGCTGTACATGAAGACATTATGAACTGAAGCGAATGAAGTTTATGAAAAGACAAATTGGTAATTCGCAAAGTAATTGTAATAAACTGATGCAAACAAAATTAAATTGATACAACAATGATTTATCAATAATTAAATATTAAATCTTTCCAAACTCATTATGTCATTCTTTATTTATTATAACTAATGCACATCTTCGTCACAGAGTTTTAAATAATATAAGCTAAAGCATCAAGAAGGCGTAAGTTAGGTTTGACTTCATTGGAGACTTATTTGTGGTGATTCTTCAGTCAATCAGTGACTGCACGTTCAATCCTGACAGTTCCTATATTGAAAGCTTTTCTGTCAATTGAAGGAACTCGATTCTCTACTCTTAAGGGATTTAAAGAAAAGACACAAATTGCTTGTCTTCTTCCTATTCAAAGGATTATTTAAAAATATTTGCTATATATTTGAATTCGAAATATATGTTTATTGATAATGACATAAGAAGTTAATAATAATTTATTTTGTAAACATAATTACTAAAAATCGGAGTGGAGTATTACATTTTTTTGAGCGCTGAGCTGCTATACTGAAGAACCCAACTATAATAAACGTTTAAACAGTAAATCCAGATGTGGTAGACACACCTGTGAGATCAGCAGATTCTCCTTGGGTTCATCCAGCCACTATAAAGTGTACGGGTTCTCACTTTATAGTGGCTGGGGGAAACCTCGCGGTTGACCATGATGCCGAACACATCACCTCTCTGCATATCCTTTGTCTTAGGAGCTATACTTTCTCTACCATCTACTGAAGCCTAGTCCTGTCATGAGCTATAGAATTACAATTTCTTTTTAATATATTAAAACAGTGCTACCTAATTTATTATTTGATTGTAGATAACTTTTGTTAGTGAGATTCATTATTGTATTTTCTCCTCCTTTCATGGCTCTACAACCGATGAGCCTTGGCATCGATCCATTCCCGCCAGTCCTCCCTATCCTGTGCAGCGGCCTTCCAGTTCCCAACATTTAGCAAGCTCCTGGAGTCCTCCCTCACCCCATCCAGCCATCGCAGCTTGGTCACCCTACTCTTCTTGTGCCCTGTTTCTTCAATTATCCTTCTGGACCCTTCGACATTTGTCGTTCTGGCCACATGGCCTTCCCAGCACATCTTACCAAGCTTTACTTATTACTTTGACCACGTCCGGGAATAGGCTTGTCAGCCCCGCATTGGTACGTCTTCTCCATGCTTCCCCTCTCTAATAGGTCCATAAATTCGCCGTAAAATCGTCTTATTATTGTATTTTACCGATATGAAATTGGGTCTCAATATGGAGGATGCCCAGAGGTTTAGAATGTGTTCTATATCTATATTTTCATAATAATCGCCTACTGTAACTCCTTAGTTGACCTGTTATAAGTTATAATAAATCAAAATGAGAAAGATCAATATCCAAATCGTTAGTATTTTCATTGTAAGCCTCTTCAACAAACAAACAAAACTTTTGCTTTAATACTAAAGTACTATTCTATTTTACTTATTTATTCCGACCTACGTGAGATGTTCTTACATATTATAAAATATATGAAATCAATGAGCGGTTCCACAGACATCTTTTTTATTTATTTTCATAATCTACATTTAACTGTCGAGAAATACGAACAACAAAAAAAAGAGAGTTTTACAAATTACTTTTTGAAAAGAGCCAAGGCTAATTCAGCCTGAATTAACGACTAGTGGTTTGCGCCAAACAAAATATTTTTACTAAACATCTTCTAATCCTTTGTAATCCAATTGATCCTCAATTAGAAATAATTCCCAAACCTTAATAATAATTAGTGTTTACTAAAATAAGTTCTAATCTTTTAATTTAAACATTCATTAAGACAATTTTAGCTGTTCATTAAGACAATTGTTTTTTCCCGGTTCAGTTTTACAAGGTCGGACGAGGAGCGCGATACGGATTTTAATTTCCAGGAACAGTTATATAATTTTCAGCGGACGGGCTTTAATAGAACTTGTAATCATTTTGGGGCTTAACAAAGTCCGTTCCTTCTGCCGCGGGACTTTTGAGTGTAGCTACGTGCTGGCAATTTTTAATCTGAAATCCCTAGTATTTCCCGTAAACATCTTAGTAATTTATACTTAACATAAGAAAATAGTAAATTTACTGCAAAAGAACAACGTCATAACTCAAAATACCTAATTCCTCAATAGAGGTATTTGAAAGTTCCATGAGTGTTAAAAAAAAAAAAAGAGTTATTGGGAAACCGAAGCATTCCTTCAAGTTCAAACATGATACAATTTGTAATATGACATTATTAAAAAAACCATGTTGGAAATAGAATATAAGATATGGCGTTCCTGAACTAAAAACCGTTAGCCAATCTAATTGTTACTGAAGGCTTAACTCGAAAATGCGAAAGTTTGTTATGTTGTTCTTTTGAAGGAGTTTGTTATGTTGTTCTTTTGAAGGAGTTTGTTATGTTTGTTTGTTCGTTTAACGTCACTTTATGCTGTTATGGCTAATCGGACGATGCTACAGTGGAAGCTCTAAATTTTGCCTATCCAGGTTTAATTAGGATAGGGATTTTCAACGAGTACTTGACATCGTAAAGGCTCGGGACCACCGTTTAACGTCCATTCCTAAGGACGGCGTAACTAAGGATTTTTTACTCCCTTTAAAAAACCCTAGGCCCATCTGCCGGGCTACGAACTAGACCACAGGTCACCCCGAAGGAGCGATATGATCAAGGTTGAATCTTCGTTAAAATATTTAAAAAGTCAAAATCCTTTTGAATTTTTTAAATAATAGATATTCAATTAATAATAATTCAGAATGTAATTTATACATTATTAAACAACAATAAGCATTGGAATAATATTGGTTAGTTTTACGAAATAGATTACTTGAGGCATTAATCATAATTCAATTCAAATTCAATCAACGATCCCAGAGTTGGCTTACTTCTATTCCTCCCTTAAATCCAACCACAAATATTTGTAAAGTACTTGAAATATTTATAAATATTTATTTTTAATGAGGTATTATTAATTTAAAATTTTGTGAAATAATAGTCTTAAAAGTTATTGAAAAACTACAATATCCCAACAATGACCTGTCAGATTATTCTCTTTGTTGTTATATTAATTGTGATGTTATATGTTTTGTAGCTCTGCCTTTATTTATGATACATGAAATTCCCTTTAACGAAAATACAGTCTGATCGGAAGAACTAAAGAACTAGGAAATCCACATTTTCACATAATTTATGTTCCCATCCGTTCTAATATTTTATTTTTAATAATAATAATAATATTCCCACCTATCAGCCACAACCACCCTACTTAGAGAAACCACCACCACACGTCACGGCACTCATAGAAAGAACTAACCCTAAAAAATAGATTTTATCGCTTAAGAGACCAGAAAATCAAAAAGGTCTTGTACGCAATTACCACTAAGTATAGAAATTTGCTACGGCAGTGGAAAACTGCGTTCGGGTCACACATGGAGACTATAATAATAATATTGTGTGTGGGTTTTTTTTTTTTTTTTTTTTTTTTTTTTTTTTTTTTTTTTTTTTTTTTTTTTTCCCCTCGGTAGGGGAAAAATCTTTCATAAGACGAAGTGTAATAACACAACAGTGTGATATTCCTACTCACTAAAAAACCACCTCCCAATTCTCCTTTTACCATCCCACGGAACAGCCGTCAAGCATTACTTCGTGGGGTGGCAGAAGGGCTATGTGCCTATTTCTTCTTTGGACAACTTATGTCGGATTAGCCAGAGCTTGGCCTCTCCTTTCTCGCTCCTGTATTCTGAGCCTTCTTCCGATTTGCGCTGCATAGTCTGCTGCAGCACTCCAATGCTCCTGCCTAGCCATCATCAAAGTGACAATATTTTCCGGCGATGACTTCTTTCCGAATTTTATGTCAAGCTCTTCCTTTTCTTGAGAAAAACCTGGACAACAGAAGAACGAATGTTCCACTGTTTCCTCCACGGAATCACAAGTAGGACAAGAATTTCGGTCTTCTATTCCGAAGCGAGCCAAGTAGGCCCTAAAGCAACCATGCCCTGTGAGCAGTTGGGTGAGATAATAATCTACCTCTCCATGTTTGCGGGATATCCATTTTGATATATCTGGTATCAGACGGTGTGTCCATCTTCCAGAAGGAGAGGCATTCCAGCGTCTCTGCCATCTTTCAAGGGTATGACTTCTTTCATCTTTAGCCAACGTTACCCAGTGCGCATTCGGCTCTTCTCGTTTCCTTCGAAAAATCCGACTGCGTTCATCTGCCAAAAGATCTATCGGAGGCATATCTGCTATTACGCACACAGCATCATAGGAAACAGTGCGAAAAGCTCGAGCTACACGCAGGGCACTTCTTCGATACACACTGACAACCTTACGAGCATAAGACTGCACTTGGCAGGCTTCCGTGTGTGTGTGTGTGTGTGTGTGCGTGTGTGTGTGTGTGTGTGGAAGAAAATGGTCCGGGTGGAGGTCAACATTTTTTCTTAAGTTGGGAGAAGTGCCGAACGTATCGAAATATTAAAGAGCCAACCCACATTGCAGGTCTTCTTCAAGGCTGTCGAGGGGGGGGGTGGCGAGGCCCCGGTGTGGTTTCTTCACTAACTATTCACATAATTAACTAAAAGACAATTACAGTCACATAACTAACTAAAAGTACCGTTCTCCCCCCCTCGACAGCCCTGAAGAAGTGTGTGTCCTCTTTAATAAACCTTTCTTCCAATTTAAGAGACATTTTTGACCTCCACACGGACCATTTTCTTCCTTAGAATAATTACATGTTTGTTAGCCCGAAGCAATTAAAGGCTATCCTATGAAGATCTCATTGAAACAGAGGCCCCGGACATGATGGAATACAAACGATTCTACTAAACCAACTGCCACGATACGGAATCGTTCACCTTGTGAAACTGTACACACATATATATATATCGTGGTTGAGGCTGCGGCGACATTACCCCGAAAAATGGAAACATGCAATCCTGTTTCCACTCCTCAAGCCGAGTAAATCAGTTGACAAAGCAGACCACTACAGACCAATTAGTCTACTGCCTCATCTCGCTAAGATATTTGAAAAAATCATCCTGAATTATCTGCAAGAATTTTGTGATGAACAATCTGTTATACCTTATGAGCAAATGTGTATTAAGCTGTGTAAAGAAGAAATTCAAAAAATTAGTGTGCCCCAACACCAACCTAGTTATTGTTAATTAACATCAAATATAACATAATTCTAGGGATCCCTTAAAATGCAATAAATTTCAGAAAAAGGCATCACAGTGAGAAGAAGAAGAAGGAGAAGCACTTCAAAAAATATTTATTTATTTATTAGGGGTTTTGGAAATATTATGTATGTACATAATATTGTGTAATAATAGTGTTAATATTATTATGAAAATAGGAATAGGATTAAAATGCTTTTCTACTTACTATTTAAAACTAAAACAGAGATAAGTGGGAGGGCACTTAAGGTGTTTGCTTAGCTACTTACAGGCCCGCAATATTTTCCAACTACATCTTGGCTAAGACGACAAAAGGAAACTTTCCGGGTTGTGTATAATATATTACACTCTCATGAAATCTAGATTGTCTTAAGAACTTTTTAATAATAACTTTGTATTCATTTTTATAGTAGGTTAAAAAACCCTACCACTACAGCCCATGAAAGTCTTGAATTCATTACGTTTTATTGATTGTACTGTTTCTAGGACGGTTGTGCAAGGAGATGATTTGTATTCAACCACCAGCTTTTTCCCCGATTAATAATACCCACTGTATAGAGGCTGGGTAAGTCTCTGTAGAGTCACCCGATCCCACAATTTCCACCTCTGGCTGTTAACACATTAAATCGAATTTTCTCGTAAACATACAATTCCAGCTAGCAAGTAACTAAAGT
Source organism: Troilus luridus (assembly GCA_964056705.1). Lineage (NCBI taxonomy): Eukaryota > Metazoa > Arthropoda > Insecta > Hemiptera > Pentatomidae > Troilus > Troilus luridus. The sequence goes on along the minus strand of OZ057414.1, from coordinate 79,882,057 downwards.
CGTTGATAATACACACTCAGTAGTATGTCTTGATTGAAAATAATTCTACTATCTTGCACCGTGGAATCAATTACTATATTTACGATACGAAGTAATATGGGAATTCAGGAAAAGAATATTCATTCATATATTTTTAAAAAGACAGAGGAAGCGCTAAGCAATACTTTTATATTTTATTGATGTATCAGCGTTTAAAATTAACAAGGATAATCGCTGTTAATTTATTATTTAATGAAAAATATTCATTACATATATACTTAAAACAACGGTGCCTCAAAAATGAGAAAGCAATAAAATATTATTAACTCAAAAAAACAACATCTTTATGGCTGTAATTATGATTGTTATCAGTAAATTCATCATTCTTCCTAAAGCTATAAATTTTATACATTTCCATCTCAAATATTTATTCCCACCTTTCAATAAATTTGTTTTACTTATCTTGTCTTGTGAATATTCATTGAGGAATCTAAACTCTCAAGTCTGAGATGATCAACTGAAATACCAATAATAATTTTAAAACTGAAATCTTAAATGAGAAGGACTCCTGTCTCGATTGTCTTTGCTCAATTAAAACGGGACACCTAAATTCCATCGATAAGAAGTGGGATTGGGGTAAAGAATTAAGATTATCGAGAAACATTGTCTTTCCTAAATGACATACTTTTCAATAAGCTTACCATATATATAAAATTATTTTTTAACGCTCGTTGTATTTCATGGGGTTTGAAGAAAATAAAACCTGATTTTAAACCATCACTATTACTCCTGTAGGCATCTATAAGTACGGCGTTGGGCCCTACCATATTGCAAGATTGTGCGGTCGTGGCAGATTGCATACCCTAAACGCCTGCCACCTAAAGCCGTTCAGTATATCAGATCATTTAACCCACACACACACACACACACACACACTCACTCACTCACACACACACACACACACACACACACACACACACACACACACACACACACACACACACACATACACATTGAAGAGATTCGGACCACTCAATACCTTCTCTCCGGTCACTGTTATATTCACAATTATAAATTAATATTAACTCAATAATTATTGTTAATATATTTACTTGCAATAAATTTAAATGCAATAAATTTAACAGAATACTGAGTGATCAGAATTCGAGAAACATGAGTTCTTATAGGTTGTTAAAAAAAATATATAGAATTGAATGTAATATACACTGTCCGCATATTAATACAATGAAAATATTCACAAACTCAAGTAGTTATTATGGCGATTAACTTTTTAATCAATAGTTAATTAATGTGGAAATGAAATTCTGATAATTATTATTCAATAGTAAAATAGTAGAAATATCATGAAATGCAATAAAATGGAGGTACACTATAAAATTTAAAATACAAAACGAGATCATAAGTAATTATAACTACATAATATAATTTAATTTAATAGTTATTCTTACATTTTTTTAAGAATAAAATTAAAACTACATGGTACTTACATGAAGAAATAAAATCAATCGATAATTGAATCTAAAACACACGGTTAACCCCTATAACAATCGCTTTAATGACTCCACTTGAACGTTGCGGTCTCAACTAAAAAAAATTAAAACAATAACTTCTTTGTAAAATTTTAAATTTGATTTTTATTATTTTTATTTTATTTTATTTTTTTCTTACCCTTTTCTTGGATTGCATCTCATGCGACATTGGCCTTTTAAGGGTTTGAGTTGATGCGTCTTACTTTCAAAAGTCGAATTGAATATTGATTATAATTCTGCTGTAGTGGGGTATATGTTGTTTGTTTATCTTGGGAATACAGCCCATAGTAGTTCAATAAAATTATAGAGCTGTATCTTAGTCATGAAGGGTTGAAGCGTTTTATAGTATTTTATTAAAAGTATTAAAAACATAGATTCATTAAGCGATTTATCGCCTAAATTAACCTATGTCTAATGAGATATTCTAAAATTTAATGATTCTAAAAACGATGAAGGATTATAAAAAGGGTTAGTGGTGCTGAGACTCGAGAACAATCCTAGGATAACTCAGTGAGATAAGGATCGGGACACTATCTTGAGTTATTGACTCAGTTTGTAGATAGCGTAATAGCTAGCCCACGTTCTAAGCATAATTGCTTCGGGTTATACAAAAATTTAATCAGTAAAAAGTGTAATACTTATTTTTAATTCATGTAAGCTTCCTTGGGCAACTTAATATAGTAAATTAAGTTAACTAAAATCATAAAGTATAGTTTGTACAATTATGTAGATATCTCAATAATATATTTTTAAAAAGTCAAATAAAGAGATTCGGAAGAAAATATATTATTTTAGAATTCTGTTACATTACGAATGCTCTTAGACTTCATGGGCACCTGGAAAGGAACTGGTAGAAAACAAGGGACATTCAAGGGTACCTAGGAAAAAGTTATGAGAAGAAAAACTCAAAAACATCTTCAAAACAAACTATTATATTAAAATATATACACCCAACTACTATCAATAATTTTAATGACTAACAAAAATAACTACTATAGCGTAGATATAATACACAGCATGACTAATAAAATAACAACAAAAACTGCAGCAAGATTGACCATCGCATCAGTTTTGTGGTCGAAACGTTACGAGAGAGGAACAAAAAAATTTAACTTTGCCAGGCTTGGACAGCTCTATCATTTACTGAAACTACCTTTGGCTACACCCAGAATTTAGTCAAACTACAGTACAAAAGAAAATTCCTACCTTCAGAATCCATCTGGCTTCTGGTCAGGTGACGATCCTTCTCACTAGTCTTCAACTCCGACTTATGAGGGAAAATAAAAAAGGCTCATCCCTGCTAGCATTTTCAATCCTGTTTCCGTAATATACCGCTCCCTAGTGGAACGAGTTGACTAATTTCTTTCTCTAACGTGAGAAGAATTGAGAAATCCATGACTAATTTCCGGCGACGTTTCCAGAACTAGGCACAGGAAATGCACGTCTCGAGGAATTGTAATAGTATCATCAACTGAAATGTTGCATTGGGTTTTCACTTTCATGTTGATTTTTTTTTAAATAAACTTCAACTTCATGATGTGTTTTCCTCCATTATTCTGATACATATGTTTCTATTAAACAATGCTCATCAACTTTAGCCGAACAGATTCCATTATATCGATCAAAGTTGTCCCGATCTTCTACTACTTTGAAACTTTCCATTTTGGACATAGTCAAGTTGGAATAAATCATCTTCTAGAAGAGACAGCTGGGATACTTAAGCTAATGCAGGCAGTGTCAGTATTAATCTTTTCGACTGTAAACAATCTTTTGACGTTAGTTATAATACAACCAAATAAATAAAGCAATATTAATCCGGAATATAAATTTAGAACCCGTCCAACGACACATTTTTCTTTACTACACATAATATTAAAAAAGTGTGAAAATTCAATAAAAACCAAAGAAAAAATTTGTTTGTTTCAACAATGAAGCTATTCCATCGTAAATTATTTTTGTTATCAGCAAATTTGAGCCCCTCTTCAAGATTGAGTTAAGTTCAAAACTAAAACGAAAGTCTCCAGACGGGATGTTTGAGTTCAAGTTCCTTCGAAAAGTTTCATTCCGTAATTCAGTATGTTTGTGTGAGAGTTCGTGTTTATGTTACCCACATGAAATATTTTTGGATTTGTTTCAACTGTCCGAAGATTTTTATAGTTTATAATATTTTGTTTTGTGTTCTTCTATAGAAGTTTAATGTCCCCGTTATGAATAGATTTGTTTCCCATAAAACAAAAAGGAAGCTTTTAACAATTAAGGCGTTGACATGGAAAAGTTAGTAATAAAGAAAAATTTCATATTCAATTTTCATTAAAAAAAAGTCTGAACCACTACAACCCATAAAACTTCTGGGGTTCAGTATATGGTGGGGACTGAACTGTTTCTTGTCCTAGATCACGCTCAACCGCCAGATCCCCCCCTTATTTTGGGTACCCACATTATAGAGGATACCACTTTTTTTTTTAGTTAACTGATCCTTATGTAGTTATTTGCGCTAATCTCAAATGACATTGGTTTGTTCTATCACGTAAGGATTGCCTACAAAATAAAATTGAAGTTTTGGGAAAAATTACAAAAAACGGAAAATTTTGAATTTTTTAATTTTATTTTAACATGAAGTAAAAGCAAAACACAACAACGATACCTAGCTAAAATAAGCTTAAAAGTGATGCACATGTGTTTTAAAGTTATTATATATAAGTCTTTGTAAAAACGTTCCAGCTTTTTCCATCGAAGCTTCTTTTGGTACTTTTTCGGCTGTTTTCCCTTTTTAACATCCAACAGTAGTCTGCCATCATGTTGACATTCCATCGACCTTGGTATCTGCGCTCCATTTCTTTTATAGCTTGATGGAAACGTTCTCCTTGTTGCTCACTTACAGCCCCAATATTTTTTGGAAAGTAGTCCAGATGTGATTGAAGGAAATGAACTTTGACACTCATGTTGCAGCCCAACATTTTGTAGTTTTGTAACAATTCAGCAACCAAAGTTTTGTAGGTCCGGTCTTTTTGTTTCCAATAAATCCTGTTACAACAAGTTACAATGAATTCCAGACATTTCTTTCTTCCATTTCCATTTTAGTGACAAAGCTATCATCTTTTTAAAGTTTTCTGATGTCAGGCCCAACAAATACTCCCTCTTTCAGCTTAGCATCGGATAAACCAGGAAACTGTTCACAAAGATACTTGAAACACTCTCCTTCTTTAGGCAATACTTTCACAAACTGTTTCATTAGCCCCAATTTGATATGAAGTGTTGGAAGTAAGATCTTTTTAGGATCCACTAAACTTTCTCTTTCAACATTTTTAACTCCAGGAATAAGAGCCTTTCTGATTGGCCATGTCTGCTTGACATAGTGTTGTTTTCTGTCACGGCTGTCCCATTCACAGAGGGAACATGGAAACTTTGTGTAACCACTTTGTTGACCTAGTAACATGGAAATAACTTTTAAATCCGCACAAATGGTCCATTTATGGTCAGAGTAGCCGAGCTTATTAAGAACAAACTCAAGAATTTCGTAGTATTCTTCCAAATGGACTGAGTGTCCAACAGGCACAGAAACATATCGGTTGCTATTGTGAAGAAGTACATTTTTCAAACTCCTTTTTGATGAATCGATGAAAAGTCTCCATTCATTTGGTTCATTTCCATGATTCCAGGTACATTGTTCCAGAAAAAAAGGTCATCCTCTTGTGTAAAAAAAGGAACAAATTCCTTTTCTCTAAATCGGTACCATGAAAGTGAAACACCGGAGGCTGGCATATGTCTTTCTTTATGTCTAGACCCTAAAAGTTCGGGTGAATTTTGTGACTTATCTAGGGGTGATGGAATTTTTTCACTATTTTTTCCGTAATCAGCACAAAAAATACTATTAAACCCACTAGTTAAATATGCTACACTTTTTTCAGCCGAGACCTGTGGTATTAGTGTTCAAATCGATTCTTTGGTTCTCCTACTAGATTACCTTTTCATGATTTACTGTATTTTCTATGTCATCGCCTTAATATTTTTTGCTTAAAGAGCTCAAGATAGATATATAGCCAGGGAACAGAAGTTTTGTACTTTAATGCTTATAAATAAAAGAAAAAGTTGTTATTCAAGAGAACGTTTGAAGAAGTACACACTGCTAAAAATGTTTCAAGCAGTTGGATTATTTTAAAGGATAATTGGAAGTTGTTTAAATCATTATAGAATGACTTTACACTTAATCTCTTTACTTTTCATTTTATAAAATTTCGGGATTGTAATTACTGGTCTTATGGATCCATTTTATGGATTCACAAGATATGAGGATTGCTTTTGAAGGTCAGGTAGTAGAAAAATGAAAGGCTGAAGAAGAATTGATAAATCCAAAGATGGCCAAGACCCATCGGTCAATGCTGTCACAATCCTTCTTCTTCCCTCCCCAAAAGCAACCTCCTTCTCTCCGGGACTCAAAGGAAAAAAATCACTACGATCCGACCCTCTGGGTGTTTGGCAAAGTCGCTCCTGCCGATTAGTAGTGACACCTTGGAGTTTTCCATGTTACCTAAATTAAATCGGATCTCGAAGAGAAAGCAATTAAAGTTTGCTAAGCATTTAGGAAACTGCTCGGATCCAATGGATCGGGACTGCTGTTGATTACTACTCGCTTCGGTTCACAACTTTTTAGTTAATGGCAATTAGTCAACTGAAAGAATCATGTACTCGGAGTTTCTCTCATGTTGGGCTATTAATTTATTTTCTGTTTCTTTTGTGTGCTTTCTTCTCAGAGTAAACGTCTACTTTTTTTTTTTCTTATCGATAAATTCGATAGTTCACTTTACATATACAAACAAAAGGAAGTGTTGTAATCTACGAGGTGTGGCTATTAAATAACGAGACTGGCGTTACTGCGGAACAAGTACCAACCGCCATTGACTGACAGCTGTTTAGTTAGAAGCTTTCTCTTTAGTATGCAGTTAGTCTCCCTTCTGTAAAGAATACCGTTTAGTCAGAGCCTACGTTCGCGTTAGTGTTGTTTTTCTGTTTTGCCGGATAAAATGGTTAGTGCAATAATAGAGCAACGAATTATTGTGAAATTTGACTTCAAACTTGGAAAATCCGTTACTGAAACTTATAATTTATTGAAGAAGAACTGTATGGCAGTGAATGTTTATCGCGGGTGTTAACTTAATTTAGTATTCCTCTTCAGTTGTCCCCTCCTCCTAAAGCAGTCCATCCTTCCGAAATAATTTTTCCTACTCTTCCCTCTATACCCAGTCTGCCGGTGTTCCTCAAGGTAGTATCCTGGGTCCCATCCTATACACGATATAAACAGCTGACATCCCAACCCATCCAAGCACTGTCCTCACTACGTACGCTGATGACACATGTGTGTTATCAGTAAATAAGGATCCATTTGTTGCATCCCAATCTCTTCAATCCCATATCTCAAACTTTCAAGAATGGTGTCAAAATTGGAGAATTAAAATAAATTCTAACAAATCCCATCAAATTACCTTCACCCTTCGTCGTAAACCTACGAATTCCTGCCCTACTGTATCCTTTAATAATATTCCACTGAACCCTGTCGAACAGGGGGGGGATTCATCTCGTATCCAATCCTTACAATCCAAAATCCTTCGTAAAATCCTCAATGCTCCTTATTATGTCACAAACAAACTCATCCATCATGATCTTAATATCCCATATGCTAATGATTTGGCCCAAACTAGATACCTATCCTTCCATGACAAGCTCCATACACACTTTAATCCGCTAGTCTCTCAGCTTGTTTACCATACTATTCCTGATAACCCTCCGAGGTGTCTGAAAAGAAGATGGCCTCGAGATCATCTACTATAGAACTTTATTGGAGTGCTGCGGATGGGTAGTTTCTCAACAAGTGCTTTTCATGTCATAATGTACATATCAGCAGATTTACTTGTTATAATCATATCATAGTTGTAAATATCAATAAATTAAATAAATAAAAAAAAATAATAATATATCTTTTACTGATGATAGAATAAATAAGTTCCTTCTAGGAGTGACCTGTCGGGTAATGGTTAGAATAACAGGTTTAAAGCTTTAGCCTTTTAAAGGGAGTACAAAATCCTTGGTTTTGCAGTCCTTCGGAGGAGACGTGAGTTGGGTCCTGAGCCTGCGTGTTTCCACGGGTTAATGATTCTTAACCTAAAATTGGTTAGGTAAAATTTAGGGCTCCCACTGTAGCATGGTCAAGATTAACAGACGTCAAACAAACGATGTATTTGCTTTAGTTTAGAACCAGACGAACTCTGAGTTCAGTAACTCAAAACCTCATACCCTTAGCTACTCCACTCACGATAAACTTTAACTGGTCAGCTAATGTATACTTGATCTGTAAAAGTATGATATGAACCCAAATATTCCGTGTATTGTTAAAAATAATAAACAAATGACCAGAAGATATAAGAATGTTTTGTTTTTTTTATACACACTCCTTTTTTACCCAAGTTCTTACATCTAAGCAAATCTTTTTTTTCTTTTTTTTTATCGACCAGTCCAGAGGTAGCCTCGCTTTGAAGTAACAGTGCAAACCTTTCCAGACCTTCCTCGATAAATAAAGAAAGGGAAGAGGACAGGGATAGGAGAGGTGGGGGGGAGGAGGGCGGTGGGTTCCGAGCGATAAAGCCGGACCAAAGAGGATTAGAGGATCATTCAGCTCGGATTCCACTTCTTCTCCGTTCGCTACTTCCTTTGGGACCAGTTGCTTCAATCCAAGGACTGGTCTTCTATTAATCGTTCCTACATATTATAAAAAATATATATATATATGTGAGAAAGAAATAGTTGACTGTGGGTACTATAATAGGATGTTGATAGTTGGGGGTGCAGTCAAGAAAACACGCAAAAATAGGTGAAACTATTTTATTTTAAGTGCCGACGTTTCGACCTACTATGTAGGTCATCTTCAGGGCTATGAGAAAACAGACAAAAAACAGAATAGACTGTAAAAATACATAAAATAGAGGTACAGAAAAATTAACAAAAAGTAGAGATATAAAAAAATGATATATAATGAAAGGATATATGAAGATATATGAATATATATATATACATAATATATATATATATAATAATGTATATAGGTGTATGAATAAAGATGATTACATGGTAGATGGATAGAAAGGTGATAATGCAAAAAAATACAAAGAGAGCAATGAAGTAATGTATATAGGTGTATGAATAAAGATGATTACATGGTAGATGGATAGAAAGGTGATAATGCAAAAAAAATACAAAGAGAGCAATGAAGTTAAACAGAAAAAAAAATAAAATGAAAAAGATATGAATATAATGAGTATGGACAATTTAGTATAATAAAGATAGAAATGCATTGCAAAGGAAACAATAGAATGAAAATGGACTCATGGGGAGTATCATAAGTGCAATGAGAGAACATGAATTAAAAATATGATACCTAATAATACATCGAGAAGAATATATTATAGAACGTAAAGAAAAGGAATCTAAAGTATGACAGGCCGAGAAGTGAGATATAAATAAAATTTTTAAAAATATAAGTATCAGAAGTTATGTAAAGGTATAAATGTTATATAAGGGTATACACTATACATTATATAACAGATATTGTATCCAGGAATACAGATATTATATAGAGGTATACATTAGGTATGAAGTTATATAAATAAAGATGAAAGAATGCAAGGAACAATACATGAGAGATATAAGATATCAGTAAGTGAATAGAGATATATTATAAAAAATAATGATGTTCTGTGAACATGAACTCTTTAATTAAAACTATTTAATTAAAACTATGATGGATGCTAAAAGTGATGATGGGAGAAATAGGTGTGAAGGAAGGAGATGGAGAAAGATGAAGAGAAGATATAAATAATAAGAGACAGTACGAACCCGATACGAAAGGCTGCTGGGACAATGAGTAACTGACGCGGAAAAAACCGTTAAACGACGGAAGCGCTGGCCGCGATCTCTGTCGGTCAAAGGTCAAAGTAGCAAAAAAAAAAAAAAAAAAAAAAAAAAAAAAAAAAAAAAAAAAAAAAAAAAAAAAAAAAAAAAAAAAAAAATTCAAAAAAAAAAATAAAAATATAAAAAGTAGGGAAAGGGCAATATGGGGAAATATGGGGACGCGTAAAAAATGTGAAAAATAAATAAAAAATAAAGTTAAAGAAAAAAAAGGGGAGTAAAGAAATAAAATACTAGAAAAGAAAAAATATACAGAAACGGGCCGTAAAAGGAGAGAAATAAAATATGATTTGAAAATTAAGGAGTTTTTAGAAAATTAAAAATTTGGGAATAAATTGAGGATAGGTGATGTGATTATAAAAAAATGATTTGAAAATTAAGGAGTTTTTAGTAAATTAAAAATTTGGGAATAAATTGAGGATAGGTGATGTGAATCGGACTTAAGGTTGACGGCGGAAGAATCTAAATTGATGTGGATGGTTTCCGAGAGAATGCGTTTTTCATAGTTGGGAAAGGAAGATAGGATAGACGTGTTATCGAAGTTGAAAATGTGGTTTAAAGATAGGGCATGGTCAGAGAGTTTGGAAGCGGTTGGGTTATTGGATGAAATGGAATATTTATGTTGGGAAATACGATCTTTAAGTAAGTTTTTAGTTTCGCCGATATAGGAAGAGTTGCAATTTGGAGTGGAGCAAGGGATACGGTAGACAACTTGTGAGCGTTGTATAACAGGAATGGGATCTTTAACACGGGTATAGATTTTGGAAAGTTTGTTATGGGATTTGAATGCTAAACGTAAGTTGGGGATAGAGGAACGTAGGGATTTTTGAATATTATTTGAGAGGGAGGGTATATATGGCAAGGATCTGTATACTGGGTTAGAGGGAGGGTGTGGAGACAAGGTGGGGTTGGGGGTTTTTTTATAGTCTTGGATGAGTTTATTAATAATATGGAGAGGAAAATTGTTTTTTAAAAGTATATTTTGGATGCGGTGGATGTTAGTTTTATGGAAGCATGGGTCAGAGAGGGATAGGCCACGGCGGATAATATTTTTGGCGACGTTTATTTTTTGGTGGTGCGGATGTTGGGAGTAATAATTGAGGAGTCTGCCAGAATAGGTGGGTTTGGTATACCAATCTGTGGATAAGGTGTGGTCAGGATTTCTAATGATACGGAGGTCAAGGAATGGTAATGATTTATTGGATTCAAGTTCAACTGTGAAATGGAGGCGGGGATGGTATGAGTTAAAAGATGATAATAATTCAGGAATAATAGTGGGATTTAGGATAAGGAGGAGATCGTCCACATATTTCTTAATGAAGATAACATCGTTAGGGAATTGGGGTAGAATGGAATCCAGAAGATCGTTTAAGACAATATTGGAGAGGTCAGGAGCGAGGGGATTTCCCATGGCAAGTCCAGAAATTTGGTTAAAGAACTGGCCATGGAAGGTAAGGTAGCCTGATTCACAACAGAGGTTTAAGGATTGGAGGTAAGAGGTGCGATTGAGAGAGGTATGGGGTTCTATGAGTGGCCAGTTGTTATCTATAATGAGGAGAGCTTTATCTAAAGGTATGTTAGTGAATAGGCTTTCTACATCAAAGGAGGTGAGAACGTAATGATCAGGTATGGTGAGGGATGTTAATAGATCACGTAGATGAAAAGAGTTTTGGATATCATATGGGTTGTTACGGCTGAGGACTTGTAAGGAAGGAAGTAAGAATTTGCTGAGTTTTGTAGATGGTGAATTGATGTTGGATGTAATAGGCCGGAGGGGGTTGTTAGGTTTGTGGATTTTGGGAAGACCATAAAAACGGGGAGCTATGGAATTGTAAGAAATAAGGTTTCTATAAATAGGGTATGTAATTAATTTGGAATTAACAAGGCTTTTTAGGTGGAGGTTGAATTTTTTTTGGAGAGAAGAGGTAGGATCTCGGGGTGTAGGTTTGTAAGTAGAAGTATCAGAAAGAAGGGAAATCATTTTAAGGTTATATTCGGAAAGATTCATGATTACTGTAGAATTACCTTTATCTGCTTTAGTGACAATCAAGTCGTCATGGGATTTGAGGAAAGAGCGTGTGAGGGAAAGGTCCTTAAAAAACTGTGGGGAGAAATTAGAAGGGGAAGAATGGGTGTGTTGAAGGAAATTGGAGATGATGTTAGCTATGGAGACACGTGAAAGATCTTGTGGAACATGTGAACGTTGGAGTAGGGGGTCATTGTGAATAAATTCTAAGTCGGTCAAAAGATCAGGAATGATTTTATTGAAGGAAGAGGAGGGTGCAGAAAAATTTGGTCCTAAGGATAGAATGTTATAGACATGTTTAGGGATATCGGTGGAAGTTTTTATTCATACACCTTTTATTCATACACTTTTATTCATACACCTATATACATTACTTCATTGCTCTCTTTGTATTTTTTTGCATTATCACCTTTCTATCCATCTACCATGTAATCATCTTTATTCATACACCTATATACATTATTATATATATATATATTATGTATATATATATATTCATATATCTTCATATATCCTTTCATTATATATCATTTTTTTATATCTCTACTTTTTGTTAATTTTTCTGTACCTCTATTTTATGTATTTTTACAGTCTATTCTGTTTTTTGTCTGTTTTCTCATAGCCCTGAAGATGACCTACATAGTAGGTCGAAACGTCGGCACTTAAAATAAAATAGTTTCACCTATTTTTGCGTGTTTTCTTGACTGCACCCCCAACTATCAACATCCTATTATATATATATGATAAGAATGATTTAAGAACGATATAAGAAAGAAAAACAAAATATTTTTCTTCTATACATTTCCCATTCGTATTTATATAGGGAAAGTTTTTATCGTGTCTTTGATGCAATAGAACACATTAGAATATGCCTTAATAAAAAAGTGGTAGATTCTGCTAGTTTTATGAAATAATTCAGTCTTATTTCTTTATGACAGAATATCAACCCAACAGAATATAACTAGATTGTTGATAAAAATATTTATTCATTTGTCACTTTATGCTGATATTACTAACCGGACGATCAATAAAATATTCTAGTCTTTATAATTGGATTCTACCAATTATGTTAGGTTCTATTTCTATTGGCAAATTATCAGTACATTGAAAAACGGCGTCCAATACCTAAAAAGTTCTAAGTGCTGTGCTGAGCAGGGATATATCTAGCTATCTTTCTATCTGAGGGGTATACAAAGACGTAGTTTGGAATATTGCGTTAAGAGTGGTCTGTCGGATTTGGGTTTGGATAGTAGTCCATGGGCAGAAGTTCGTAAGCAAAGATTGGTGGTGTCGGCATCGAGTCTTAGGGTTCGCTAAACCTTATTATTATTGTTATTGTTATTAAGACTGCGTCCACACTGCATTCCTTTCGTAAGGAATATATTGCGATGATTTACTGGATATAAAAATTTAGCACACAGTTTTTACCGCTTATACAAAAATGAGCTCAAGTGAAGAAGACGTTGTAGTGTTTTTTTTTGTTCAGTTGTAGGATGAGAAGAAAAAGAAAATACTGGGCACATCTAAGGATAGAAAAGTACAAGAAAATGAAAATACTTTATGTTCTGTATATGCGGAAATATTTCCAGATGTACTCATGATGCATTCACTAGATAAATTAATATAATTACCGAATCTTCTTCTTCTTCCCGTCGAATCCACAGTTCGAAATATCGGAATATAAGAAGGTGGTCTGAAAAGTTTCCAACCTAACAAAATCAAAGACATTTTTTCTGGATTTTTTATTTTATTTTTCAACATAGTCTCCTTATAACTCTACATACTTCTCCCCGCGATGCTCCCATCTCTGTAACCCGTCCAAAAAGTACTCGGCGTGTGTCTCTGCAAAATAATTGTTCACGAAGGTGATTTTGCCTCTTCATTTGACGAAAATCTCTTTTCGTCCCCTCAGTTCAATTTTTAGATGAGGGAATAAAAAGAATCGCTTGGGGCTAGATCTAGTGAGTAAGGCGGATGGTCAAGCAGTTCAAACCGCAATTCGTGATTTTCGCCATGGCGACCGCTGAGGTGGGTTGTCTTGATGAAACATGATTTTCTTTTTCTGCAAATGTCGCTGTTTTCCAACAAGTTCTGCCATCAGCTTGTCAAGTAATGATGCGCAGTATGCTCATGTAATGGTTTTTCCTTTTTGAAGATAATCGATTAAAAGAACTTCATGGCTATCCCAAAAAACAGTTGCCATCACTTTCCCATCCGAGAAAACAGTTTTGGCTTTTGTTGGATCCCGTTCCCCCTTTGCAGTCCACTGTTTGGACTGTATTTTGGTTTCGGGCGTATAATGGTGTAAAACTCGGATTTATTGCGCCTAAACTGCGCCAACAGAGAGTTGGAAATGTTCATTCGAACAAATTTTTGGTCTAACGTGAGCAAACGCGGCACCCAACGTGCGGACAGCTTTCTCATATCTAAATGTTGATTTAGATTTATTACATTTATGTAACAAATACGTTCTTTTGACATGTTCATTACCACTGCTATCTCTCTCACATTAATTCAGCGGTCGTCTAGCACCATTTGGTGAACTTAGGCGATGTTCGGCGGTAACTTTTCAGACCACCCTCGTATGTTGCACTACATTCGTGCGAGGATGAACTTTTTTTTCGTCTCCCTTTAGTTTCCATGAAACTATCTGTGCGAATCGCGTATCTCATATCGCTTACGATATATTTCTTACCTTATACAGCCACAGAGTGGCCGCTGACTTGGCTTAGGAAATAAATGCTCAAAGAAGACGGGTAAAACATTAGAGTGTTTTAATAAATGACATGATTTTTCAAAACGATGCCAAACATCTTAATTATTCCTTAAGAAATCCAACAATTGAATTATTAATTTAGAAAGAACTACTGCTTGTAGATACTTAGGTACATGTAGGTTATGATCGGAATATGTACGGATATCTATTGATACCTATTGGATCTCGACTTATCTATCTATACTGCGCAAAGATTAATAGGGATATTGCAAATTGTGTAGTACATACTTTACCTACCATATTATATTATTATATATTTAATAACTACATTAATATTCAATGTAATATAATTATTAATAAATATTAATGTTTTTTATAATGAAATTAATATTAAAATGCTAAGCAAAGTAAATACACCAAAATTAATGGTATTCCTATTCATTTTATCGCAGTTTAGATAAAACTAATCAATAAATACATTTGGATATGTATTTGTATTTTTATTTTTGGAGAAATAAATCATTTTTACAATGGCCATTATGGCTAGAAGGTCCTACTGTTACTTGGACCAGCAATTTACCATTTATTATCTTAAGATAAGGTGAATTTTCATTGAGTAAGTTTATTTACATCTATTATGTGGACAGTTATGTTAACAGTTAGTTGGATTTTATTGTTTGGAGCCGCGAAACTTGCCTTGTTGTCCAAGCTTTTATTGTCAGGACTCCAGCTATATTATTTGAGAATATTTTTTTTTTTTTTTTTTTATTTAATTCAATGATATTTACAACTATAATGGTATTATATCAAGTAAATGTGCAAAAATGTAGAATATGACATGAAAACACTTGTGGAGAAACTACCCATCGATAGCACTCCAATAAAGTTCTATAGTAGATGATCTCGAGGCCATCTTCTTTTCAGGCGCCTCGGAGGGTTATCAGGAATAGTATGGGAAGCAAGCTGAGAGACTAGCGGATTCAAGTGCGTATGGAGCTTGTTATGGAAGGATAGGTATCTAGTTTGGGCCAAATCAGTAACATATGGGATATTAAGATCATGATGGATGAGTTTGTATTTGAGAATATATACGTCAAGAATATATCTTTGCGTATTCTATTTTAATGAAGTAGCGGGTGTGACATAACACCCTGCAATTTCCTCATCTTAGAGCCTTTGATATTTTTCTTCTACTTTTCGTCTTTGAAAATTTTGTCCTTGAAGTTAATATAAGCGTCCTCATTATCTTTGTGAGAAGAAAAAAAATATAAGTTCACCTTAAATGTATCAAATTGCGCTTTTTTAAAATGTTTTATCTTTTTTAATTAAAACCCTACTTAACTATAAGCAATATTATGTTACTATACTCTTTATTTTTATTAATTAATTTATCCCAGGCATATAATGGCATATTCATTATTCTTAACTTCTCTGTTTTATATAGATAATGTATAAAATGAGTTTATAAGATATTATATTGATTGTGATGATAGATCATATAGCATTATACAATATAGTATGATATGATCTGAAAAAAAAAAAAATTAATATTTTAAATACTAATGTTTCTATTTTATTATTTATTCTGGGATATAAAAAACTACCTTTATAATTTCCCGCTCACGATACACTGGAAAAAAATAGGTGCTCGTTATAACCTAATCTTCAGTATTAGATCTTATGTCGTTGATATTTATCTAATACTGAAGACTCAGAAGCCTTCAAAAAATATAATTAGTACGTAGTATATAGAGTAACTATTTTAATACACATATAAACCTGTACCGCTACAATCCATTGAGAGTCTTGGGTTCAGTATGGGGTAGATACTGTGCTAGTTCTTAGACGTCCTTATGCAAAGAGTGATTTGTCTTTTACCACGCTCAACTGTAACCTTTTTTCTCCTAATTAAGTGTACCCACTCTACAGAGGCTAGTTGATCTCCAATAGGATCTCCAAATCCCCATTTACTTAACAGATTAAATACATTATCTGATACAGCCGGTTTTGAACACGAGACCTCTGGCACGGCAACCACAGAAATGTATAACTTCTCTTACATTAATAACTCTACAAACATTTATAAGTGAATTCAATGAACGTTGAAATCTTAATTTACTCAGTTTTGTAGCATCCATCAAAAAGCTTGACATACTTAACCCAATATCCTTTCAATCCAAAACCCCAATATAAAAGGCGACGATAAAAGCCCGTGCGAGGCGGGTAATGAAAAACTTGCTGAATATCATCAGCGAAGGGTGGGCGAATTTATAAGGTCTCTTTGCTTACGATAGGCAGCTATTGCAAATCCGATTATGGGTTATCGGTTAATAGGTTTTTCCTTTTAATTCTTATTTATCAAATCCTTTATCCTAAAATGATTTAAAGGTCGATATATCAAAGGCCGATTTATTGAAAACACTGATATTTACTGGAAAATAGTGTCATAGCATTAGATAACAGTGCTCATTAATGTTTGAAATAAATAAATGAACATAATAGAAGGAATGGTGACTTACAATATATTACGTCATAAAACTATGATGTTGATAAAGTTATTATATGATATATTAGATATGATTATATGATACTATATAATTATATGATACAGTCTGAAAATTCTTAATACTATATTATTAATAGAAATATTTCTATTTTATCATTTATTATATCTTTTTAGTTATAAAAATCACCTCTATCGATACACCCAGAAAAAATATTAGAAATGGCTTAAAAACTAAATATTGATTATTAGGTTTTTTATTATTAGTAGTAACATTTTTAATTACGCCTATGTTAGACAAAAGAAAGTCGATGTAATCCTATAAGATGAAATGGAAGCTCAAAATACTGACGATGAATAAAAATATATTTAATATATAATATATAGAATAACTATTCTAATATATTTATACTACGAATATATTATAATAGCGTTAACGTAATGTGTTATATTAATATAACATATAGAGTTTTCAAGCTTAATTAATACTTACTTTATGCAAAACGATTGAAACTAAAATAAATAAAACATTTTGTTTTATAGGAAAATATCGCTTCATATATATATTTGTCTTTAATTTTTAAAATAAGAAGCGTTTGCTATATAATTTTTGTTTCTCTTATTACACATTTATGAGAAAAAAAGACGATACAATTCTGTAAGATGAAATGTCAGGCGCTAAAAGTATGGAATCCAGTATGACGCTAAGGTGTCGCAGAATGGTAGAGCTCTGCGCCGTGCAGGTGGCCGAACTATACAATCCCCAATACACAGAATCATATTTAATTTCATAAATTGAAATTGAACTTCCAAAATTTGAAATTTGTATTTTTCGCATTTTCGATAGTTTATTCAAGCAATTTTGCCTAACACGACACTTTGCCGTCTTAATCCCGATGGTTTTAGTCTGGTTCTGAACCTGAAGTTTAGGGAGCATAAAGCATTGACTGAACTAGCGTAAAATGTAAAACGTTAATTTTTAAAATTTGGAGTTATCCACTCTTGATCCTGAACGGTTAAATTAATCTATCCATTATTCTTATTATTGTATTCTTCGTTTTTATCTATTTTCAACTCCATACTCCATATACTGATTTCCTGATTAATTAATTACTATCACGTGGCGATCGCTCCCCTATAAGGTTATACTAAATGTCTCGATTTATTTTCTGATAGCTTGCATACAGCCTGATTGAAAATATTGTTTAAAATTTTTCTGTAAGCTAAGTATCAATGTCACTAAAGTTTAATATCAAAACAAGTTTACTTGCTGACATCTCAGATGCTTATCGATTCGAAGAACTTAAAGATCCTAAGACGGGCTTGATTTTCGACGAAACTTTCCGCCTTCAATTAATCCACCCTGTGGCTCTCCCTTCTGCCTCTGACAGCTCAAGAGTGTTCAAAATATTCTGGACAGGAGCCAGACCGGTTTATTTCGATTACCCGCGTATCTAAGATACAGAAAATAAAAAAACAGTACTTCAATGTCAAATAAAATAAATATTATGTTTAAGTTAATGCTTATTGATTTTCACTCCCAAATAATTTAAGCTTGGGTCAAGTTTAGGTTTTTAACTTCTTTTTGTATCCTACTTGAGATTTTTCTGCCAAAATTTTTAGACCCTGTTTAGCTGTTTGATTAATTACTAATCATAAACTGTGATGGATTACAGATAAAAAACTGAAGATTCTCCACGGATGTATCATTGTCTAGTATGCATATTTTTCTTTTGGTCGAACTATATATTGAAATTTTATTTTATCTATTTCGACTTGGAGTTCTGGGAAATATCTTTATTCACAAAGTAATACATGTATAGCGTTATGTAGCTACATATTACAAAAGTTTTATATAAACCGATTGAACAGTTTGTAAGTCTGTATGAGGATTTCAAAGTAAAAATACTGAGAACTTACTAAGAATAAAACAATTATAATCTTGGACTGAAAAAAATGATTATAATTTCTATTTTAAAATTCGATTATCCATATTAAAGATTCTTAATATCTGGATTTATGCTCAGTTATTCTCATTTTTTTCTCTATAATACACGATTATCGCAATAAGGAGGATTAATAATTTTTTTTAATACTCGTGTATTTTACATTGTTTCGAATCGAAGTGAAATTAACTAATTAATTAATTTAGTTTCTTAAAATAGTGTAATAAAAGATTTTATTTTACTAGGTGCGTACGGCTATAACGGCAGGCTCCCATTTTACGAATAATAAAACTTTATTACGAATTATCATTTAAATAACTGCATTACTACTCGTTGCTCAATTTTTATAGCTCTACTTTACAAGTATTCTCTTTTAATATAGCGTAAGAAGAAAAAAATATATAACTTAAGTCTTCAACCCGCTATCATGGTTATTCCCATTACTATTTTCCATTGTAATCATACCCTATATGTAAAATGAAATATCACACGATCACTAAAAACTTTTTTGTATAATAATAAAGATATAAACAAACAAGATTTATCTCAGCAACGTAATTAAAAGTTTGTTATTTTGTGAGTTCTCATTTGCAAATCCTAATATTCGACTGAGCTATTTAAGTAAATGGTCATGTAGAATTCGGATTTTATTAATTACCTATAAGCAATATCTCTAAAGTGTCCACTATAATGACCATTTTTAATTAATTAAGGTTTCTATCCGATTGCGAAGAACTTCCTAGTCTTCGGTGTTTGGCTCGAATCAAAACCTTGCAGACAATTGCAATAACTCGAAACAAGTATTATGACTAACTTAGTAATTATTGATTTTTTACTCCAAAATAATTTGAGCTTGAGATAAGTTCAGTCTTTTTTAATTTACACCCTACTTGACATTTTTCGGCTAAAACTTTAAGACAATGTGTAGTACTTGAACCAATGGAAACTGAAAACTTCCTTATGAGCCGCAGGCAATTTAATTTTTTATAATAACGATATGACAGTATTAGTATTTATGGTAATCATGCACCAATACTGTTACAAATACACCATTTCTTATCATATTAAATCAGGCCGAATTCTTAGTTATAATTTACATTGAAAATACCTAACCACCTTGGAACCAGTGGGAATAGATTCTGGTACTAGAGGACTATAGCTGAGGTAGATACAAGAACACAGTTACTGACCGTTTTGGTACGAGGGGCGGTAGCGACAGTTTGGTGTTGCAGGTGATAAAGATGCTGGTGGCTGTGGTGGTGGTGTTCGTGGTGTGCTGGGGCCCGATGCTGACCGACAACCTTCTCACCGCCTGGAGCGTCCTTGAAACCACCAGGACCGACAATCTCAAGCACATGGCCACCGCCTTCCACCTCATGGCCTACTTCAACAGGTAATCTAGTTTATTCACTATTTTATCTAATTTAACCCTTAAAGTGCTATGGACGCATATATGTGTCCTGCGAAAGCAATCGGTGTGAACTATTATCACATATATGCGTCTGTTGAAATTCACCAACAGGGACTATGGGCCCATAAATGCGTTATTCAATTTTTTCGTTTTTTTAATGTAATAATTACATTAATTTATGATTGAAATACGTATAACATTGATACGGCATTAAAGAAAGGCATACTACATTTTCAATCGGGTTTATAGACAAAAATTTAAAGATTGTCAAAACATTAACGATTTCAAATAAGGTAAAGTATTCTGATATTTTGAATAAATTTGATGGTAGGTATTATTGATATACAGCTCGTAATCACCGGTAACCCAAAATAGCGGCGATGTCGCTCCGAAATTTTTTAAAATTTAATTGTTTTTCTAATTCAGCAGGCGCTGGGTGGCTTTGCTATATGTAATAACAAATCGCCAATCAAAGTATCACACTAAAAACTGTTGGTTTTCAATGGGAAAGGAATATCAAGTTATTCGTAAATCCTTCACACGATAATCATTGATAAGAAAGAAGAATAGTGGATCAGAATATAAAACTCGGTCCTGTTCATAATAAATCTAAGATAGATTAGTAGAATAAAGCGAGAGAGAGCTTTTTAAAAATTCATAGTAGGAAGATACGAAAATATTAATCTTTAATATACACTAACTGTTAGTAACAGGAAATTTTAACAAAATGAAAGATATGTGACTATCACATTTGCATCGCCAATTGATGGAGTAACTTCTTAACAGACTAATGGTAAAATACGTCACTGAGTAAACTCATAATTTCAATTTCTTCTAGATTTAAAAATTGTCCAAACACACAACTAAGTTTTTTCTAAGAACACAATATCTGTTGCACGCAGCTAAGAAAAAAATCAACATTAAAAATACTTGTGGTAAACATGTGGATAAATAAAATCCAGATTTTTTTAAAAGAAGTTTGAACAATCCCTTTCGATCAGATTAATGTTCCATAAAGTCGTAACATATATCATTATTTACTATTATATGTATTTATTAATATAATATTATTTTATTATATTATTGTAAATTAAAACATGCATGTTCTCTAAGTATCTTCATAAATAATTTATCTTTAAGTATCCTAATGTATCTGTATAGAAAAACTATTAGTGAGCTTGGAATAGCATTAGGATACTAAGAGTGACTCAAGTGACATCTCGCAGAAAGGCTCTGAAGTTAGATTGATACAGTTTTGATGAGTGATAAAGATATATTTGTCCATTCATTTTATGGTCATAACTCACCACGAAAAAAACACCGATTTTAAAGTTGTGTCTCTTTGTGTTATACAGAAGGACCCTCAATTTTCGTCCATCTGGAATTAAAAATTTCCAAAAAAATGGATGCACTGGTTTGTTTCAAGACGTACAATATTATTTATTATTATATGAGATGTTTAGTTTCAAAATCGACTACTTCAATTTTTTTTTTTTTATTTGCTTTAAGTTTGTAATGCCAGAAATGATGTATTAGATGTGTTTGTTTAAAAACCGTCTAGATGCTTCAAAACTCAATTGCAACAAATTTAAAAGTGGTTACATCCATTCCACTAAATGAAAAATTTTGATGTATAAAAAATCAAAACTATGTCTACATATTGTTTTATTATATTGATTAAAGTAATTTGTTTTTAAAAATGTCTGTTTTAGTTATTAATTTATGTTTTATCGACCATAAACTATCGACCGGATATCGATATTTTCTGATCAATGTCAGGTATATCCAACATTTTTTATATTAAATGAGATTTAAAAAAAGAGATCATAAAAAATTGTCAGTAATTATTGTTTGAAGTTAACTGTTAAGTAAATAACGAAAAAATATAAAAGCAATTTGCTAAATTGATTATTATTTAAAATTGAATATTTTTTTATCAGTCCTGAAAATTTTTTGAAAATGGATGTAACCGGTTTTGAAACCAAACGCCTATTTAAGAATATAGTATTTTTATTATATTCAATGCGGGCGATAGCTTGTCCCTGTAAACATTAGGAAATGAAGCAATTTAATTATAATAGTTATGTCCCATATTACTTACAAGAGAAATACAGTATATGCAACAGTGCGGATTAATGGCACCTTTCTTGAATTGCTCTCTGAAGTGTAATCTCAAGGACCAGAGGAGGTGTGCTAGTGCTGTGCTTTTCGACTCGCTCATAAAGCTTTCATAGCTCACTCATTGGATTACTTCTTTATCCGAACCGCCTCCCAAGTCCTCCCCAGTTTATAAGCCATATCCTCCCGGGAATGAGTTATGGCCTCTGTAGGAAGGTTCCATAACTCACCGCCAGTTCCCGGAGCACTCCAATGCCTTCCGGGACGTGCGGAGCTGTCTAAATAGAGGCTAATATTAATCCTAAGGAAGAATAATAAAGATCCTGAAGGTTTACCTGTTAATGGTTTCAATTTCTCAATGTATTTTTTAACCTTGATCTGTCATCAATATTTTTAATGTTCGTTTATTCGTTTTACGTAACTTTATGCTGCTATGGCTAATCGGACGATGCTAAATTGGGAGTCATAAATGTTTAATTAGGATAGGGATTTTTAACGAGTACCTGACATCGTACAGGCTCGAGACCCCCATTTTACCTCCCTTCCGAAGAACGGCATAACCAAGGAGTAAAAGCCCTTCGAAAAATCCTATGACCATCTGCCGGGGTGTAGAGTCGCAATCTTGGCCATAGAAGGTTGTTATACTTATCCCGATCAATCATGTGTTATATAACATAAATTGTAGATCATTTCATAATTAATAGGCATTGTATATTGAAATATTAACAATATACAAACATTATGGCTGTACTTACCAATATTTTAGAGATCTTACAGTTCGTTGGCTTTCCTCTATAAGCGTCATGTGCCGACGTGCCGGTATTTTTTTTTTACTTAGATATCAACGAAGTTCCCTCTTTGTATATTTAGTTGCTGTATAATTTTCAGTCTTAAGGATTTGGAGAGCTGAGAACAGAGTTTTTATATATGTCTCTTTGTGTTTTTTCTTTTCATTTTTCCTAATGGGCCCCATGCATTTTTCGGTCTAATTTTAGACCAAGGTAAACTACAGTGCTCGTAGCTTTGATCATAGCAAATTTTTCCCGTTGAAGAGTGAATTTTATGGTGAATGGTGTGATTAGGGCGTGATTCGATCGTATCGTTACATGCTGTTCTATCTTTAGCGTTAGTACCTCACAATGTGTCATAATTTGTAAGTTCAACAACATATAGAAGACTATGAGGCCTGTAACTAGTTTCCATAACCATGTGTCAGTTGCATACCTCTGGTAAGAGTGTAGAGAAACTGAATTTGAAAAAAATAATAATTTAAAAAAAATGGATAATAGTCCCTATTTTATTTCAAATTACTGTCTAAATTTGGCAAATAAATTATTTAATCTGTTAACAGCCACGGTTGGACCCTGGGGCTCACCGAGCCTCTATAAAGTGGGTACCCTCAATTAGGGAAAAACCTGGCGGTTGAGCGTGATCTCAGAAGATTTTAAATTTCAGTGGTAAAGATTTTTTTTTTAATCTTAATTTTGCTTATCATTTTTCTGCTGAAAATCAAGTATGAAATAGACATTTTGCCCTTTCCCATATTTTAAGTCTCTACATCGATGGAGTAAAATTTGTTCATTATGTGGACATTGAAAATTCTCCACGACATTCTTCAATAATTAGAAGAATGGAATGTTTTTTATATTTTCATTGTCATACCCACTAAAAGAGGTGTCCTCACCCAACTCATCGTTAAGCAAAATTCGCTCAGTAAAGAGATGTATTCCAACATTTTTCAGTTCCCAAAGCTTTTAACTGTCATTTGCAATTCTGTGAAACTTATTGCTTGCTAAGCCATATTTATGATGACACAACTTTAATATATATGTAATTATTTTATATTTTTCGACTGATTAAACGTGTTGCACAGCTGCGTAAACCCGATCGTATACGGGTTCATGTCTAAGAACTTCAGAGACAGCTTCAGCAAGGCCCTGTGCTGCAGAGGCCGTGCTCCCAGGCGGCAGCTCTCTGTCTCCCATACCAGGACCACTTCACTCAGGACTCAGGACACTCGGGCCTACATCAACTAGCACCAGGTACCTTTCATTTTCAGCTCCATTTTTATATATTTCAAAATAATATTTATTTATTATATAATTAATCTAGTAAATTTAGTGAAACAGATCAATACAGGAGGAAGATGGCATGTTTTCAAACAACAATAGAGCGGCGATTGTCGGATGGTCAATTGTCTGTACGTTCAATCATCCAAACTGGCTAGTAAACTAATATTACTTCTTTTTCTGTCTTGACCTTACAAATCTTGCGATTTACTTGCCTATTTGCATACGAACATACATATGCATATTTTATTGAGGTTTATTTTATTTTTTTACCACGTGCATGCATTTTTTGAACACGATATATTTTTTGTATTCAATACAATACGACCTTACAACCCTGTAAGGTCCAGTCCTATCGAATACGGTCGCCATCCAGTAACTGATGTTCAATATGCACCTGGCATCCTGTGCCACTGAATATGCCCATCCCAGCCTTGGTCTTCCTCTTCCTCTGGCACGGTCCAACTTTCCCTCTAGTAGTTACTTTGCGGGATTCCCCCCACTCATTCTGGCCACCAAGACATGTAATGACGTCGGCCTCCCCAAACATCTTGTACACTTCTGGATTGGTACGCCTTCTCCATTGAATATTAACAAGGACATATCCGAAAGCAGCATTCTTTAAACAACAGCTGTCTCTTTATCTTTGTTATTGGATAAAGTCCATGTTTCGGAGGCATAAATCAAGGCTAGCCTAAGCAAGATCTTATACAGTATATATTTTTTTATATTAACGTGGTGATTGTCATTTTCCTTTTTTAAATAAATATCGATTATCTGAACAACATATTTTTGAGTAAGCGACATTAGTTCGGATAATCGCTCCACCTTATCTATGATATCACGCTAACTTATAAGATTTTGCACACATACACGGCTGAAGGTTGTTTTTTGTCTTCAAACGTCGATCGGTTCCGAATACCTAGAAGTCGGTTACCGGTAAGACGGTTAGTAACAGTTAGCACTTCGGTTCGTTGATCCAATTTCTGTAGAAAGAGGATTGTCACTGAACTTGGCAATTCATCACGATTGAGGGTATAGTTGCTTTATCAACTGCTGTAAAAACCTACCTACTAAAATCATTGGTCAAAAACAAAAATCAAGTACTGGAATTTTGGCACTAACGGAAAATGTAAGAGAATTAAAATTTAAAAAATCCTGTAACTATTCAGGATCTTAATAGTGATATTGAAGGAAAGATAGATATAAAAACATAGTTATAGGTAAGAAACTTACTTTTCTTTTTATTATTTGAGATATAATTAATAAATTTATACTCCGTTTAAATTATAACTCAATATTTTAGTGAATACGTCTTCCAATTTTTTTATTTTGTAAAAATAATAAAATAGTATAATCCCTTGCCAGATTTTGAGAAGCATCCAACCAAACTCCCTGCAGAGATCGATAGCAGCGACTACGAAAGAATAATATTTTATTTCAAATATTTACATCAGAATATTATAAAATTATTATTAGATCTTGGTTTTTATTATTAGGTGTTGGTTGGCTACATAATTGACATTGAATTAAAAACAAAATAAACATGAGAACGCATAAAATTTAAAATTATCTAGTAAGAAATGTGTGAATTGGATCCGATTGTTTCCGACAATCAAAATCAAGGTTAGTTACTTTTGTATAAGAGTGATTTTTGTTTAAACAATAATAAAAATATCCATGCAATATTTACAGTAGCTAAGGATAGAAATATAGAGAGTGCAGAGTGGAGTGGTAGGAGGCTTTCCGAAATACTGTCACCTCGGGCGATCGAAAAATTCACTCTACCTTCGGACCCAATTTGAATACAAATGTGTACCTTTTACGTCGCCCGGCGGTCTACCTTTTAGTTTTAAATAGCAATTTTTAAAATTTAACAGCATGTTTGCTGTTAACAAAAATATAACGGTTTGAATAATAGATACAATAATAAATAAATTAAATAATTAATAAACAACTTTAGTAACAATTTATTATGATATTACAGAATATTACCTGCAGTATGACACTCCTTAAATATATTAGCCATATAGTACACAACTTCAAAGTACGATATGTCCATTTATTTATGAATAACAAAATGAATCAGAGAGATCAAAAATATATTCTTATTTTCTTTCGGAAACAATTCACTGCCCAGTATCACATAGGCAATACAGTTTGCAATAAATTCATCATTTTCCGATGCTATGACAGTAATAAAACTGTGGTAGTTCAAAATAATTTGAAATCAAAAACCCAACAAGCCCATGGAATATGTGTTAAAACAGGTTCCAGATATTCGTTGCATTTCTTTCAGCATTTTTGGAGGAGTCTGGTCTCTGGTGTACTAGGACTTTCTTGGTACGGAGTGTTTCCGATTTTAATTATGTCTGAAGTAGCCTGGTAATCAGATTTGTGAAAATCTGTTTAATTATGTTTTGTAACCGGTGGTTAATACCAAGTATCCGTTTAATTTCTCCTTGTATTGATTGTGGAAAAGTAAGGGACTAAAAAAATAACACTTCCATGTTACAAATTGGTTTAATCATTCTTTTCCAGATTTGAAAGCACGATTTATATTTTAAATTAACATTAGAATTTAATAAAAGAAGCTTAGCTTTCCGCTGATTGGACCTGACGATTGAAAATTGTTTATTAACGCCAAGTAGGCCGCCTCAATTAGTAAAGAGATCTTAACAGGGGCGGTAATCTGTTGAGGTAAAATGTAAAGTATTCCTTAATGAGGGATAATTATTTATGAGCCTTCTGGATTTGAACGGAGTATGGCCATTTAAATATTAATCTGCCTTATGCCACTGTCAAAAGCATCCTATTTTGTATTCAGCTTTGTCGATCCACAATTAAATCATTCTTCACAACAACAGAGATATTTTTATCTTTATTTTTATTGATAAACAAAACTACAATCATAATTACGATTAATTTTATTTCTGAAAATACCACTTCTTTACTACTGCCATCAGCGCTTAATAGTCCTTTTTAGTCACTAGGGTATTTCAACAATAATACATCCATCTTTTATTACCAATAATAATAGTAAAAGTAATGAAAAATATGAAATATGTGTTCCCAAGAAAAATAGAGGACATCAATATTGTACATTAAAAAAAAAATAAATAAAGGAAGAATACTAAATATCAAAAAAAATTTAACTGAGAAGACTTCTCAAAAATTACGTTAAGCAGTTCGAATAAAGGTAAATCAGGCAGAGATTGTACAACTTTAAATACAAAATATCTTCGCGAAAATGTATGAAACTTAATATAATATAATTATATATGATTATAATGTATGAAAATTAATATAAACTTATCAGTGGATATCGTTGGTTCCACGGGACGGTTCTGGGCAGTCATCTCGGTGTAGAGGCCCTGCTCTTGCAAAAGACCATTAAGAGAGGAACAAATAATAGCAAGGTGAATTTCCCAAATATTTTAAAAGATACTGAAACACGAACCTCCCAAAAAATGTTCTAGAATCCAACCCGCCTTAATGTTCCAAAAGGCTCTTGAAGTAGCAGCGTGGGATAATTTTTAAACGCAATTAGTCAATTTCTATTTTCCTAAGTAAACAGAATTAACATACCTACATTTTTATGCACTTAAGCACAAATAGGCCATAACTAAAAAAACAAAACAGCATGAAAAAATTCACATTCTGGTTACATCATTTACATTGGGTTTTCCATAATTTTATGTCATCTTTAAAATACCTTTCCTAATAGTTAACTGTTAATGTTTGTTAGACTTTTGACTACAACAAATTTAAACAGTAATTAAACCTCCTTCTAACATTTTTTGTTTATCTCTATAATATTTTGACTAACACTTGGTTACAAATCTCTAACAAACATAAACAGTTTACTATTTGGAGGGGTATTTTAAAGAATGCATAAAATCCTGCATTTTTTTTTTTCAGACAACCCTATAGCAGCTATTTGTTTTTTTAATTTTTGCTTGTCTGTTATTATATTATGCATTATTTTACTTTTTAGCCTGTCACATCAAGAGTGCCTTTCTGCCTTAGTAAAGGACTCATCCATTGCTAACACAGAGAAATCTCATTTATTGTATATCACACTGTAAGTTTTTTATTTTGTATAAAATGTACTGGAAAACAACTTTTTGGCTGGCTCCATCTTCTCCAAAAAACTTACCTGTGGACACTGCACCCTAACAGTACAGTCACTTGCCATTTCCCCTACATAACAGGAATGATCTGCAAATATTTGTAGGCATAACGAAGACATGAACTATACTTTAAATCAGTTTTTATATAAAAACGTCTTTCTAGAAAGTTATGAAATGAGCTTAGGCAGAGAGAGTTATGTAGGTAACAAATTTAAAAATGTAAATGAATGGGTTTACTGAAAAATTCTCTAGCTCACTCACCCACTCACTGTTGGACGCCACCTTACTGGAACTGGGCATCTCACCATTTCGTCTCAGATTACAAAAATTCAAATATATTAAATCCAATTCAGCCATTTCAACAAATAATAAAGTGAAAGTGACAAATTTGATAAAACTTTTATTTAATGTCACTTAATTTATTTTATTTACATTTTTAATCATTTTGTAACTGCTACAGGTGATGCTTCTTCGGAACCTTTCGTCCCAAAGAAGAGAATCGGTAATGACAGTCTACACCAAAGTGTAATTTATCAGAGACAGGACTGTTTTAAAAAATGTGGCAAAACTGGTTATCCTTTCTAGGCCTAGTGAGTTTCACATCAAATGCCTAAACGCAAACTATTTGATGGGACTGTCATGCTCAGAGGTTAAATTAAGTGTTGTAAAAATCTGTAACTTTAACTTAGTAGTTTTATCTATATATAATTAGAGATATATTTTTTAAATGTATTAATTTATGTGTTTAGTCTTAGAATAAAATGTCTGCAATTTGTATAAGAGAAAACAATGTAAAAGAGGCGGTCTATTCTAAACTCTAGTGAGAAATAAGGATGCTTTGTTAAGTCCATTGCAAAACTTTTCATTAAGCGATCTCTGTATTTCTGGAATTTTGTGTCTTCTTTCCATCAAAATCCTTATTGGAATATAATTATGTTGTATTGATGTTTAACCAGTTCAATTGAACCTTCCATTTTTAAAGAGTTCGGCACCAGTTCGAGCCTTATGTTTATAACCATTTAATTCATTTCAGTTTTTCTCCTTTTAATTTATTTTTAATTTAATTTAAATTTAGAATGTATCTAAAACATAATTTAAACTCAGAAAAAAAATAGTAAACAAATTTTTAAAATGCTTTTCCCAGACATTAGTAGTAAACCTATTTAGGGTTTAGATTATATGTCAGTTTTGGAACCATATATGTATGTATTTTATTAATTGTACATGTAATATATATAACAAAATATAAACATTAGGAGGTGATAAGAACAGCCATTGTAAATAATTTTACCAGTGTTTAAGGAAAAAAAATGTAACTCGAGCTGGTGTGAACTTAGTACTAGTCACTATCTTGTCCATAAATCAGTACCAAAAGTAAGCTTACTATTCTTACTTAGAGCTAAGCCTGTAAATAATAAATCTACTTATATCATGTATGCAATATTGTAATTCTTCATATCGATAATTATAGATTTAGGGGACCCTCGAATTGTATGTAAATTTATAAGTCCTCTCTTAAATTATAGTTGTTCTGTATAGAATCTTAAGTGCCATGATTGGCTGCATGAAATATATCAGTTTAAATGAATTAAAATATCTATATGTCAGTTACTTCATAGCTTACATTTTACATACTGTAAGTCATTATTGAAGATTATTTCATTTTATTCAGTAATTCATAATTAATGTGAATATTTTATAAAATCGACAAAAGACATATCAGTTTTTCATAATTTTATCAACCAAGTACATCTGGATAAATAAATAACATACAGATTGATTATAAGTCATTGTTTTCAAAAATTTTAAATATTATACACAAAGGATTTAGTATTTGATAAAATTTAAATTACCATATCCATCCTGTAATTTTATAGAAGCTCAGTGAACCCCATGAGGGTCCTAATAATCCCATAGGATCCATCTACGGGCGCTAACAGATTAAAAAAAAGTATGCCAGCGAGCGGGATTTGAACTCAGGACCTTCGGCATCCCAACTCAGGGCTCTCGCTACCACTGAGTCACTCCGGAGCGGACGTACGTGTATATGTGGGATATATATGTATATATGTGGGAGCCACCATATCCATCAATAATCATAATTAAATCAGCAGTCAGAGATAAGCTAGCGTGTTAAAAACTTCAATGTTACAAAATTTTATATGACCATTTAGTTACAAAACATTTTTTTCTTGAAGTATAAGTTACCAATGACAACTAATCCATCCTTGAAAAAGACAAAATGTACTTAAATTGTTTATTCCCCATTATACTGAAGTTCATTTATTTTGAATGGGACTATATATTTGATTTTATCCACATATTAGTTAATAATGTAAAGGAATTTCCTGAGGCTATAATATAATATATAATTTATTATGTGTTCCTAATGCAATACTTTTTCCTATTCAAATTCATAACTAAAGGCCCCTTGAAAATTAAAGTTTAAGATTTTAAAATTGTATCATATATTTTAATATATGTATTATATTTCTAGCACTGATATCAATATTAAAAAGTTATTAATATAAAAATTAATAAAAAAATATCTTATAGATAAAACAACTAACTTACAATAATTTCATTTATAATTAAGAAAAACATCCTTTTCTTACTTAAGTAGCATGCACAATGATCATCCTAAAACCAACCCACTTGAAAAAGTGGCTTCAGGTGCATAATTTAGCACCCTAGCATATCATAGCACTTTAAACTCTGTCCCGTTTTGTTTTATGCTTACTTTAATTAAATATCAAGGCCGGGAATACAGTGAATATATATGATTAATTTAAAAATAAAAACACTTATACCATGATTTTATAAGCTTAAAAAATTCTCATTTTCACAAAATCTAAAATCGATATTCATTGTCAAACACCAAATAAATTAACACCAAACTTAATATAAACCATTTATTTTGTTTTAAAAATTTGGCATACATCATGAAAATTGTCATGGAAAAATACCGGCATGTACACGGAATTGATGGAATTTAGACATCAAGTCTCAAAAATTATTTAACTACACACTATAATGTCTCCATTAATTAAGGAATCATTAAAAAAAAATCAAAATATAAATGCTACTTTGAAATAACTTAACAACCTTTCCCCGAGAAAAATAAATCACTAAATAAATTTCTTAGTATCAATCTACTAGCTATTTAAATTGGCTCATCATTTGGCTGTAATTTTTCAATCACCTCTTCAAAAGATATTTATTGCCTTGAAATTAAATTAAATAATATTTCATTTGGCAGCAACTTCTTTAATAACCATTTATGAAAATATGTTGATAGATAATATTAAGTGTCTATCAAGAAAGTAAATTTAAATTAAGTGATTTTCACTTTGAAACTGAGATTAAAGCCAAGATTAAACAAAATAAGAACCATTAAATAATCTAAATTAAAGGTATCAGTTGCGCAGGTTGTCGCTGTGAGTTAAGTCACAAGTTTTTACATTTCATTCATTACCTTTATAATATTCTGGAAAATAAAAATAATCGTGAGTTTTAGTATGAAAAAAAGAGTAATTATGGGAAATGTGTATATTTCGGTAACCGTACCATCAAGAAATGAACATTTCAACAAACACATCGAAGTATAAATTATGATAAAATTTAACAGGATGTCTAAGTCGATTCTTTCATTTATATAGTCAGTGATAGTTACTATATACAATCAGTAATAAAAGTATTTTTATTTTCGAGAATATTAAAAAGG
The DNA here is from genome assembly GCA_964056705.1 of Troilus luridus. NCBI lineage: Eukaryota > Metazoa > Arthropoda > Insecta > Hemiptera > Pentatomidae > Troilus > Troilus luridus. Next base: position 79,849,926 of record OZ057414.1, on the reverse strand, counting down.
AAACAAATGAAAAATGTAACTTAACTCGATGCGACAACCTACGGAACTGATAACAAATTAAATAAGAAATTAATTACCAGAATTGTAATTAATTGTAATTGCATAATTTAAATAAATCTTTTGTGAATATTTTAAATAAAAATAATATTCATTATTGAGTTTTTCTGGCTACATTTTTTAATTTATTACTCTTTTAGCTATGCCTCAAGTTGTTAAATTAATATAAATCTAATTATATAACATATTCGTTTTTGTTTTATAAAATTGATGATTATATTTATAACATTAAAATTTCATATATATTTTAATTATTTGAAAATTATCAAAACCATATGGTCACATATTATTAATTATTATTCCCTGAGATCACATAATTAGTAATAAGCAAATTGATGTTACTGTAAGAATATTTTTCCTGTATATATTGTGATTAATAATTACTTCAAGTATTATTTAGACTTGTTAATTTATTACAATTATAATCTCCAAATAGCTACATTTTATGATGAAAAATGAATAATAAAGCTTACCTTCTTGATTGTATATAATTATTATTTTCCTCTAAAGAATTTATAGGTCAATGGTAGCTACACAATATTGAGAAGCTAATTTGGACAAAATCACAACAAATATATATAATATCCAATGTAGACAACACCTATGGCAGACTTCTAGTCTGAGTGCGAAAGCGATCCTGAATGCAATTAAAATTGGTGAATACTTTAACAACTTTTATTAAATTACCACTTATTGGTTATTAAAGAATCCAGCCAAATATAAAAAAAAAGTAATAGAAACAATAAAAATAAAGGAAAAAATCTTGATTTTTAGCACTGTTATCAAGTGGCGGGACATAAAAAGCAGTTTTTAGCAAAGTATCTTCCGATTTATTTACAATACCTAAAGCAAATTATATTATTACTATTAATATAATACTGTGGAGTACTAAATTTAAAACCAACACATTTATATTTAAAATTTTATTTTTGGACTAAATATGTTGTTTAAATAATGTAAAGTTCCACCCGTCGATGCTTGTAGTCAAAATTTAATACATTATTCCCGTGTACATAAGTTTTTTACAGATTTAAAATAAACGTGATATTATGAGAGAATATCTTGTAAACCATCGATCAACTAGTTAAGGGTCACACTCGGATATACATAATATAGTATCCATAACATTAAAATATCTATGAATTAACGTAAACTGAAATAAAATATAACTTTTCTGTCAGAACTCATGAGATTAAAGAAAATTTAAATATACATGTCACCAAAAAGTATAGATCTGAAAAATTCAATAAAATTATTTTTTATCATTAGGAATTTATCTGTTCTGCATTTGTTTGTACAAAATTAATTTTTTTTTTTAATAATATATCTAAAGGCGTAACTATACAACACACAAATCAATAGGGAGAAGCCAAAGAAGAGCAGTACAACTCAAAAAATCAAGGCAATAATTTATTTAATGCAATTACATAATTTTTTTAATTTAAATTAAGGTGATTAATTACTGCATAAAAAGTTCTTGTTGCCAATTTCTTCATTGACACCTTAAAATAATGAGGCAGTGATATTTACTAAGCAGCGATAATTCCATTAAAGTTGAGAAATTATTGATAAAATATAAAGGTAAAAGATAATAAATTAATTTAAACATCAATATAGAATTTTATTTTACCTACATCATTAAAATACATAAATTTATTAAACATAAACAAATCAGAACACAAAGTAAAAGATCCTGTAGTTAAATAGTTTTTTAAAATAAGGAAATAAAATTAAAGTTTATAGATAACACTACAATAAAACATTTACAGCTTTAGTAAACTGATAATAAATTAAAGAAAGTTAATCTTTGGTCTAAGAGTTAGCATTGGGTAGTATACTTTTCTATATCTAAAAATATCTTATAGAGTAATACTTCATTATAACTAATAATTAATAAATATTAGTAACTCCTGAAAAATCTTTAGTAACAGTAACATTTAACAATATAGTGCCAAGTCTAATTAATGATTCAGCTATACTTTATAGTATATATATATTACACAGTTAAAAAAATTGTTCCACATAGTACAGTAAATTCAAATCACATTCTTGACCATCAAGTTAGCTCAACTGACTTCACAATGTCAATCAGCTTCAATAAATAACATAAAAACCTCATCAGAAAAATTACTCAACACAAACGGTAAACTCTCCCTTATCAAAAATACTACAAATTGTTTTTCTCACTTAACTGACATTAAGTGAGGAAAGAAGGGTGTTAAATATATATAAATAAACAAACTATAAAATTGAAATGTCTTAATCCTAAACACCAAAAAAAAAACGCTTAAAATATATTTTTCTAAAACAGACATTATAAATAAAAATTATATTTTGTGCTACCCAGCATTTTTCCCTCCGCAAACTTGTGCAAAATATTAGTAAGAGCAGTGTTGGATAAAGGATAGTCAACCATGATATGAAATCCATTATTTTATAACTAATGTTCTTTCAAAAGAGAAAAGCCTATGGGAAATTTATTCTGTAAATTTTATAAGTTGTATCATTAGCATTATTTTGCATTGCATCGCATCTAGATCATAGGATATGGGAAATTCACAATTTCAAATTAAGCTATGAAATCTGAAATATATGCCAGCTAGAAATGATTTCTCCAGCAATTAAGAATCTTTTATTTTATTTTGTTAAATCCATATCAGATTCCCCAAAATATGTACTACATTTTAAATTACATATATGTTATGGAATTCAATAAAATTGACTTATTAGCCCTGCTTGCATCAAAACAAACATTTAGACAAATCTAAAACATTATAACTGTTTTAAAAGTGAAAATCCAATTTCAACAAATAAGTACTATGTATTTATTACATAATAAACAAAGTAAATAATTTCTAAGTAAAAAGTGCAGATGAGTAAACATTTTCGAATATTCAATTACACAGCTTCTCATAAGTACAGACAAGTTTGCTCATGGTCCCTGGTAATTATTTACAAAATAAAAACAAAACAGATTTATGTTAGAGAGGAAATAGTTTACTGGAAGAACTAATGGAGCATGGAAATTGTTGGGGGGTGCAGTCAAAATATACACACAAATAAGTGGAAACTTATTTTTTATATATTAGATTTATAGTGGTTCTATCCCCACCACCTCAATGTTAAGGTAAAGATCAATCATGGATATAAGCTTTTACAAAATATAATCTTTTATTCTACACCACTTAGCTTAGTACATCCAGCAATGTATTATAAAAAAATATTTAAAATCTAATTATAAAAAAATAAAATTTAAATTCTTAAACTGTAGAAAAACTGGGACCACACCAGGGTAACATTTACCCATTACAGTAGAACCCCGTTTTAACCCCATCTTATCACCAGTTAATCCGAAAGGTATACAATTTTAATATTTATTAATTATGTCCCATTTGTGGTTGATCTGGCTTGAACCTGATATCAATCCTTACATGAAAAACTTTATTCCCACTTAAACCAACCAGTTTCAAAGCTAGCTACCTCTTCAAATCCTCTGAGGTGTCTGAAAAGAAGATAGCCTCATGGTCTTCTAAATTTAATTTGTTATTTGAATACTACCAGTGGGTAGCTTCTCTACTAGCCGATATCTCAGAACATTGTGTATCATTCATTCTATTTTCTTATTGCATTATTAGAATACAGTTGTAAATTTCAATAGATAAAATACAAAAAAGAAGAGTTATTGAGAATATTGAAAAACTTCGAATATATAAGCCAATTTTTTTTAACTTTACAGTGTAATCAGATAGTTGTTTTTGTTACCTTGAAAATCTTCATTACTTAGTTATTTTGCTAAGTAAATTAGTGACCCTTTAGTCCGAATAATTAAGTTCTGATGATAGCCTAAATGCTGAAACAAGTCGACCCTGTGAAAAATATTTAATAATCCGTTTTTTCTTTTTGTCACATACTAATATGAGGAGCCAGTTAAGCTGAGGCTATTTAAACAGGGTTCTACTGCACTGCTGGCCACTTTTAACTTTTCATAGAAATATATTAAGAAAATAGTAATGTTTGACAAATTGTATACGATTATATTGTTTATACATTAAAAAAAAAAAATATTGCCAATACAAGAAATAGAGAGCATTCATATGAAGCAAATCACATTGAACAGAAAGAAGAGCATAACATAACACTTATATAAAATTTAACATAACATAACATTTAACAGGCAAATAATGGATTTGAAAAATTAGTAGTTTTTGTAAACATTATCATACAATAAACCGTTATATAGGTATACATTCAATAAGCAACAGTCGCATTACAAGGAAGCACAACAAGAATGATATACATTCACAAAACCAGGTAAATTCAAAATCTGAAAATAGCACCTCACCTTAACCCTCCATTGGGCATGCCTCCTCAATATGAAACAACTCAACAAATGATTTCCAACAATCATCAATAGCGCTTGCTGCAGTAACTTATTCTTTGAGTACCATTTTACATCTCAGCCCTATGCATTCTATATTTTTCAATATGTCAACCTAATCTGCACCATAGGTAACAGAGTCTTAATGAAATTGATACATTATTTCTTCCCAATTCTTCAATAACGACCATTTTTATAAAGTTGTTAAATTATGTTTGATAAATATCCTAATTATGCAACAATAAATTTTTAAATAAAATTAGAAATTTATAGGCCTTAAAAATTGATGGTACAGTGGAATCCCGATATTTCGTATCCTGATTATTCGTATTTCCGGTTAATTCGTACAAATTTGCCGGGTCCTCAGAGAAAATCCCGATAAATGGTATAAAATCAATGCATTTCAGACCCCTCGATAATTCGTATTATTTTTATGCTCGAGGTCACTTACAACTTCATATAATTTGTATTTCCAGCTTTAAAATCTCGTTACTTAGTCCTGTTTTCGAAAGGGAGGAAGAGGACAGTGAAGCAGATATGCCAGGGATCAGAATGAGAATAAATGCTTTCTAGGAAATCACTCAATTTGTATTTATTTTTATACACAAAAATGTTTGTATTGTTTAGAGGCACAGTAGATCCTATTGTTTTTTACAGGGGAGCGAGTGAGAAAGACAAGTTTTCTAAGAAATCTCATAAGTAATCCGTACTGTTTTCTCTCATAGGAAATTGGGGGAGTAGAGAGGGGAAGTTCTATTAATTTTATTAAGCTTTTCTTACAATCACACTTTTATTTACAATTCAGTCTCGTTTTTGTTACCGTTGTGACACGTAATCATACCTCCAAAATACGTTAGCCTCTCTATTGAAGAGAAACAACAAATCATAAACGCCGTGACCAGTCGCTGTAAGTTAATTGACGTATCCAAGCATTTCATCGTCCCTGGTTCCACGATCACATCAATCCTGAAGAACAAGGACAAAATCACTTCCCAGACTTGTAGAGAACTTTAAAAAGTGGTTCGTACAAGCAAGGAATTCAAATGTACCAGTTGGAGGTAATATTTGAAGGGAAAAAGCCCGAGTTTTCACAGAAAAATGGGAATTGAAGACTTTCGTGCAAGCGATGGATGGTTCAATAGATTAAAAAAATTTCATTAGTACGTTTTTTTAGTTTTTTTATTTTGTACTCCCGATAATTGGTATTCCCGATAATTCGTACCAAATCATCAGTCCCTTGACCATACGAATTATCGGGATTCTACTGTATTATAAAAAAGGAGGAAAACTAATGTAAGTATCGCAATGAAATAAAAAATGGATAAAATAGCTATTTGAACACGTGGAAAGGTTTGCAATTTAAAACAATAAATATATAATATTATGGCATTTCTTTTATATGCTAAGGAAGACACTAGTATACATTATAACTATTTGAATACAATAAAGTTAAAAATTTATAATGCTCGTTAATAAAAAAATGGGGTTCATCAAAACTATCAGGGGCTGTGGCCAATGGAAGGCACAAAAACAAAACACTGTAATATGAAAAAACAAAACAAACAATATATAAGAGAAGAAATAAAATCTAAAATGTAGAGAACATTTTTTAAATATTTAAACCTAGTCATTAAGACAAGGGGTAAAGCCGAATACTTGATATGCTTTGTTCCAAAATTGGCCTCTTTTATTGTCAGTTACATACAATTATAATATTAAATGATTTATAAATTAAATATTCAACTAAAAATTAGTAACATATTAATAAATTTTAAAAGGTAAATCTAATAAAGGAACAAGCAAAACTACTAAGTAATTTAACAGCTCTAAAGAAAACTTCGTAAAAATGTATATATAAATAAAATCAATTGCCAATCAACACGTATAAAAATTAAAATATATAAAATCACTTATAGCACCACCTTGTTACACAAGAAATGAAATAATATTTAAGCATTGTGGTATAAATATGTTAAATGGAAATTATCACTTTTATCACAAAGTGATATTGCATATAGGCCTAAAAAAATATATAATGAAAATGATAACTGTTATGATCATACATAACATTGTGCATCTATATACATATATATGGTATAGACACACGGCTATGATTCAAACTTCCATTAATAAGTTAAACTACCTAAACTAAAATATAGATATACATAGAAACATTCTAGGATTAAATTTGTAATACTCCTAAAAATATTAAAATAATCAGTGATCATATGAATGTCTAACAATTAATAAATATAAGTTATCTTTCAAATACTGATCAGCTCTAGGACATGACATTAATAAGTAATAAAACAATAGACAAAATAGGAAGACTCAAATAAAAATAATTAAATCAGTATAAAGCAGAGACAACACCCGTTAAAAACTTATCACATCACTAAAATCATAAATGACCAGGAATGCATCACAATTATGATTTAAATTTAAAAATAGATGTAGCTTATTTCTGCATTATGGATATTGATCACAATCAAACTAATACTATTTGTGCCACACGAACAGCTACAGAATATGGTATTAATACAGCATTTCGCCCATAACTTCAATTTAAGCCCTTTTGGGAACATATTCAACCCTTGTGAAAGCTCCTCCCAACATCAGCGGCCAATTGCCCCGTTATCTAGAATTACTTATTGACTATCTTCATATTAGTCTTGAGCCTACCCGAAAATTTAAACAAAAAAAAATTGTAAAATAAATAAAAGAGTACAATGAAACTATAAAAACAAAAAAAATTACATAGAGATATTATGATGTTGTTCTTTTTATTATATTTTCACTTGACCGATCTGACAAAATATAATTTAAAATGTTGGCCCTTTATTTGAAACTTAATAATCTTTTATGATTTAATTTAAATTTGAAGGAGGAACTAGAAAAAAAATTGAGCTCAAAATTATTATTTATATTTTTGGGTTTTCCAAATTATTTATATCTGGTTAAGTTTGATCACTAATTGGTAAATTAGATAAACAACCAACCAGAAGTGAGCAAAAGCTCTTTTAAGTAAATTAAACCATGGTACAAAGGAAAACATTTCCCTTACAGCGGAAGTTCATGACAAGTTAGATAATGTTATATCGACAACCAATGTTTTTTGCATGGACTGTAAGTCATTGCCGGCTTTTCCATCCACATGCAATCACGATCCTGTAAACCTAAGCCTTTTGTTATTAATGCCTTTGGAATTCATTCCCCAGACAATGATGGATTCAACAGAAATAGAAAATACTCTTGGCCACATTTTTATTTTTATTTAACTAAGATTCAAGGAAGGGAATAAATTGAGTTTATAAGTAAATTACCTTCAACGAACACAATTATTTCTTTGGATCTTTAATAAGGAAACCTATATTAGACCTTTATGGAATAAAATATAATTAATAATTAAGTATGCTTCTGGAATGTATAGTATATCTTTATGGATAAAAATCTTTGGAATGAATTTATCCTTAAAAATACATAATTTTTCTACTAATGACTATAAATAACTTTGATCATTATTTTGTAAATACCACCTACGATTTTGAAGATACACCTTGCTAAAATTGTATTAATATTCAAAACACAAAGAAAACCTAACCTTTTAATAACATTCTGTTTTATTTAGTTAGTTCATACTTGTATAAATTTATACCAAAGAAAAATCTAACGAGGAATAAACTGAATGATCATACCAATTTAAACTACTAATTTAGTATATCATAATTTTAAAGTCTTAATTTTCTGAACTAAGAGATCTATGGAGGTATGCTCATCCATGAGGCGATCAATGAAAATAGAACTACAGCTTTAGTTATCCATAGTAACATGATAATACATTAATTTTCATGCTTTAAACAAATTTGCAACAAATATCTAATACTGTGAGGTATATTGCTGTACAACTTCAGAATATATCGTTCCTTACAATTTGCAAAAAAACTACGCATAATTCATACTTAAAAATACAGAGATATTTCACAAATCAATGATGAATTCAGAAACGATAGTATTCACAGCACCATGCAGATATTTAAAACATTTATATTACACACATAAGGTGTGGTTATGCACAACCACAACTAAACTATAATAAATATATAATTGTATATTCTACATAAAAAGCATATGAATAACCATTACATGCTACTTCATGTTTTTTTGTTTTTGTTTTTTTAAATAAGCACTATATAATGTAATGTAGGAATTTGTTTGGCATCTAAAGTAAGTAGAGCCCAACTCTGAAACTACACATAACAAAATAAATTTAAAATAATAAAAATCTCCCTAATGTATAATATTTCGTAAAATTAATGTGAAACAACTTATTTCTTTACATTCCAAAAATAATAATTAAAATATTTTGATCCATATAAAACCAATCCTGATTTTTCATAAGAAATAAGTAACCTAACTAAGACTTAAGATTTCTTCAACCATAGAATCAAACCTACCACCCTTTTAATACTTAAAAAATGCATTCATATTTCATGAACGCCATGTTTGATTTTTTTTAAAAAGTAAAAATAAAAATTAAAGCTCAATTTTTTTACATAAGAGTTGGACCCATAACTATACCTGTTAGAGGCAGGTTCCCTTCTGCAAGCTCAAATTGATGGCAAGACATCAAGCTCTTAGATTTCCTGTTATTTTGTCTTACAGTTATATCTGCATACTTGATATTGTTAATTCTTTACTCGGTATGGTTGTAGCAGTAAGGCATATCATGGCCATGAGTACACCTGTCGACTGTAGAAAATGTAGTAATGATCATTATTAACCCAATGACGGCAACAGACGTCCCGAAGATGGCCAAACCTAGGGCTGGAAGCTTCCTCAAAGAAAATACAGAACCCTGCTCCAGCTTCAGGTAGCTAACAGCGGGGAGCACAAAAGCCAATGGAACTGCAGAGATAACACCCTTGACAAAATAAAATAAAAGAAATTCATGAGTTTAACTTCTTATAATTATAAGGTAAATATAGTTAAACAGAAGTTCTCCGATTATTCTCAGAAAGTTTGAGAAAAAGCTTTAGCTTTTTGTGTACAGTTTTCTTAAAAGTAAAATTGAAAATAATATAAACTCAAATAAAACTTACATTGAGCTCCAGAACGACACCCAAACAATCAGTTGAAATAGAAATAAGATAAGTTGTTACAACAATTAGGATAGTTGAAAAGAAATGTGAGACTTCGCCATAAGCCTGAGTAATAACAGCTCTGGTCACAAGGCATTCTAAAAAACAAAATATACAATTAAATTTAATAAGAATAAAAACATTATTACACATGTAAATATAAAATAATACTAACCAATCGGAAATGTGAACAGGATTGTCAGGGAAAATGCAATCCTTGCAGCATTCATCAAATCATCATCCCAACAATAATTTTCTAGTAAATCACCTTAAAAAAACATATAACTAGAGAATTTGTAAAAGAACAAACATCAAACTATCAGGGAATAAAGACAAATATAATTAACCAGATATATATTTGAAAAACCAAATTTTATAAAAAAACATCTAAATATCCGTCGGTATTTACTTTGTGAGGGTTCCATGAAATAAATATCGAATATATATATATATATATATATATATATATATATATATATATATATATATATATATTTACCTTGTGAGTATCCTGTAAAAGTTGCATAGCCAGTAATTCCAAAGAGACACGAGATGATAAACGAAGCGAAGACTGAGTAATGAGTGACTTTATCCCATCTCCCCTGATCGGCTCCCTTTATGGATCCGTAGAGCAGAAACACGTTATGATGGCACATGAATGCTGAAAGAATAAAATTAATTATTTTAAAAGGAAAAGAAAATTTACAGGTGTTAAAAATATTACAATCAAAAGCATAAAAATAAAAACTTTTAATATTCAATAATGTTAAATATTTTAAGGCCAGTACATACATATTAATTATTTAAATTTTCAGAAATTGCTTATTTATCTATTAAATAAATTAGAAAAAGTTCTATTTTTGTTTTATAACAACAACTATTTAAATAATAAGTTACTACTATTTAAGAAGTAACAATAATACCAATTACAAACTAATATTTAATCATATTATCAATGCATGTTAAATTTTAATGCCTAGAGAAAACCATGAGCCTAAGCAAACTAATCTGATTATCATGAAATACTTCAATACGACAAGTAAAAGCACCAGAACATGAAGTTAAAGAAAATGGGTTAGGGTTGTAATCATAACGTATCTCACACGCTCATATCTACCTCAAAATAAAATTACCTCAATAGAAATGAATCGAGCTAGTTCTATACACTAACAACCCAAAAATAAAATAATAATTGAAATGCTTAATTTTATTAATTGTTCGAAAAGTGGATGTATAAATTTTGAGAATTATGTAATTTATTTTATTATTATTCATTATAAAGATCAATCAACTTCTTACTGACAAGGAAGGGAAGTGCATGATGTGCCGAGATATACCGAGACAATTTTTTTGGGTGATTTTTCATTGAAAACAAGTAGCCCGGAAACCTACTTGACCTAGAGTCAATTTCCTCCATCTTCCGTATTCTACATGCAGGTCAAAGCACAAGGAATGATTATGGGGCAGTGCTTAATAGAATTTTGCATAGGAATGTAAATAGTAAAATTGACTACTTCATATACGAACAAGACCTCAGAGGTATTTTACAGATGTAAAAGTAATTCGAGGAGCTGAGATGAGTTTTGAAGGAACACAAGTTCAAGTGAAAAACCTATGACAGGATTGAGGTGAAAAGGCTGCAAGACCATAAGAAAGAATCCAGATTTGAAGAACTGTGAAGAATACTCCAGGAATTAGAAGTGGATGAAAGCCTAAATGATAAGTGGAAACAAATCAAAAATAGTATCCTGGAAGCAGCTACACTAGTATGTGAAGTGAAAAAGATAACCACAAAAGGGAAACATACCTCATAGCGGAACGAAGATTAGAAAGCACAGGCCAAGGAAAAGAAAATAGCTTGGAAATAATACTGTCAAAAAAGTCCCCTGAAAAATAACAAGCGTACATGATGGCTAGAAATAGAACAAAGGAAGTGTGAAGGAAGCTAAAAGAAGGAAGTGGCAGAAATTTGGAAAGAAGTAAACCACAGGGAAAACATGAAATTCTCCTGGAATAAAATAAAAACAGTAAGAGGCCATAAATGCAAAGGAATTAGAAATATTAAAAATGAGCAGGGTGAAATGGTTACTAATAGTGAGGGCATTACAGAGGTTTGGAGAAAACATTACAAAAGGCAATTTGATGATGATTTTATAGATCCAATCATTATCAGTTTTATATATCCGACAAATTAAGTTTATTCCTTGAAGATTTGAATGGTATGATGAGCTGCCCATGTAGTTAGAATGGAAGATGAGGCCATTCCTAAACAGATGTTGACAGAACCTCTTGATGCACGAGATGAGGAGAGAAACTGAATCTGAGGTGGTCAGATGGTGTGGACAAGAGATATCCTGGGAATCAGAAGCTGGATGACAGCTGCACAAGGCAGAGAAGACTGGAGAGGGAGGCCAGGACTCTGGAACCGAATTGTTACAGCATAAAAAAAAAAAATCAAGATGAGCTTTGGAAAGAAATAGAACAGTATGAGGTGGCAGTGGAAGAGGAAATCAAATGAGGAATCGCAAGGACTGGGAAAGCTCCAAGACGGGACAAAATAGTTAAAGAATTTGTCAAGTATGGAGGCGTGGAACTAGTTAGGTCTCCCAAAATGCTTTTTAAAAATGCCAAAGAGGATAAATGAATACTGAAAGGAAGGGAATAAACCAGTATATTCTCATAAGGAAGAAGGGCAGTCGAATTTAATTTTCCACTATAGATCCATATGTCGACCTAGACCCAGTAGCTAACAAACTGAATTAAGACCGAAAGTTGAACACCATATTGAAAAGGAACAAGCTGGGTTCAGACCAGGAACTCAATATCATACTTTTTCCGTCAGAATGGCCTCTCTTATACTGAAACATACTAAAAGAGTTTTGCGGAAAAAAAGTTTTTTAATTTGTTTAAGATTTTCTAAAAAACAAGTTTAACTCATTTTTCCATGATGAGATATAAAATAAAGTTTTATTACAGTCAAACTAATTGTTATAATAAAAAAAATATAATTAATTTTTTGTTTCATTTTTTTTCTCTCAGGTCCTAGAGCCTGTCAGACAAAATGGTTAGACACATGTTTCCTTTTATTATTATCGCCCAAAAATTTGAATCGAAATCAGCAGTGGACAATCATGCACTTCCCTTGAGAGTTAAATACTTCTAAACTAGTTATTAAAAACATAATTTTTCACTGGCTAAAATAACATAATAATTAGTAATAATACACTGGTACCAATAGAAAGTTAACTAAGCAACATACCACTCACTATTACTACTGCTAAAGTCAGTGCTTTTTTTTAATTATTCAAACAAATTTGTAAAAGCTTTCTTGATGACTTCTGATACAATTAATTCATTGCCAAAGCAGTCGGATATAAAAACTAATAAGAAGGATGAAAAAAATTAACAGCCACATGTCTATTATTGGCCACTACGGCTCCTCTTTGTCACTGATTCCAATGCTAAGTTGGATTTATAAATCTATTATTGATTTTATATTGATTTAATGTAAATTATACATTGATTAGTTGTAATAAAAGGGTGAATATTTATGTATATAATAAATATCCAAGTAATAAAAAAAATAAACTGTTTTTAAAAGTTCAATCAATCTTTTCATGACTAACTTCATTCCCACTCAAACCCACTAGTTTCAAACCTAGCAACCTCTTCAATTCCTGATAATCCTCCGAGGCATCAGAAAAGAAGATGGGCTTGTGACCTTCTAAGTTGAACTTTATATTTGGGTACTACCACTGTGTAGTTACTCTACTTGCCTTTATCTCGGGGCATTATTTATCTTTCATTATATTTACTTAATGTATTCAATATACAGTTGTAAATTTCAATAAATACATTTTAAAAAAAAGTTTATTACTTTATCATCATCATTACTAAGAAGTTGTTTAATGTTAATTTTATTCTTCAAGTAATACTAAAACTATATTGATCTTATAACTAGTAGTTACCAAAAGCCATGATCCCAATAGCAGGGATGACACCCCAGTTGAATAATTCCCATGAGTTTCGAGTAGAGGGGCTAGAAAAAAAATTTTAGATTCATGATTTCATTTTGTTTTTTCTATTCAGTTAACAAGTTTTATTGTTATCCATTTCCCATTTCTAAAATTGAAACTGAACTGGATTTGCTATATTCCTGGATTTTTAGACACACTTACATATAAACATATATTATTATATATTTTAGAAAAGGCTTGCTAGCATTAGTTTAGTTTTCAATGCTTTTAAAAACTGACTTCCATTATAAACTTAAATAAATAATATAACTAAGCCTGTAATTACAAAATATTATAATTATACTTGTTAAACATTTTTCTTTTGCTTCCATGTGCTATTGCTTTACAATATCATATGGAATTTAATTATTTTAAATAAAATATATTTTCTAAATTGGAATCAATTAAACATTTAATTACAGTATTAAAGTTATCGAAAAGAGATATCTGCTAACCTAGTAATTTAATAGATTTTGTATATACATAAACTAATTACCAAACCACTACCATAATCAAGAGTGATAAACATTAAAGAAAAAACTATCTGGAAAATCCCCACTGAATTGAGGACGAGGCCTAATTATCAATAATGTGTAAGACATAAATGTCTTATTTTACATACGTTAAAAAAAAATTGCCAAAATAAATTATATATGTGTCATGAATCATTTCGGAATTCAATTACTACATTATTTTGTCCTTTTGCTATATTACTATGAAAAATTGTATCATTTTCTTTTAAAATAAAATTAATTTTAACTTTCACCAGTTATATGCCATTGTTGATTATAAAATTATTTCTTATCTAATTTAATATATATATATATATATATATATATATATATATATATATATATATTTATACATAAATATATATATATATATATATATATATATATATTTTTTTTTTTTGTTTGTCAAATTAGTTATTAAACAAAAAATAACATTTAATAAATACAATTTTGTAAGTGACCTATATAAATCTCCAGCCCCAGTTAATAAATGGTTAAGTCAATTTTGTCCAACACGAATTAAGTATCTTTAAAGAAGCGAAATTGTGTCATCTTTGTAGTTCATCAGTAGCAAAGTCAGGTCTTGGCTTGAAATTGAGCTATTACTTAAATTAAAACTTAATTTCAAGCCAAAGCCAATGAGAATGTTATGATTCAGCTTCCCTCAGTACAATTAACTCATTCTGGACCAAATTTGACTTAACCACTTATTGACTGGGCCTACAGACATTTTGAATTTATTAAAAATATTATCTTTTGTACATTGTAAAATAGTTCTAACTGTTCAGCAGTATAACTTTAAGTATGGAGTATGAATATAAATAAATTAATGGACCCATATTCAATACAGGTATAAATACCTCAATATTCTATTATCTCTAAATACTTCACGTGTTCACAACCCTATAGTACTATTTAATTACAGCTCATTAAATTACTCCTAACTATTATTTCTTCAATGCTTCTCTTTAGTTGGCCCTAGAAGAGCAGAGAAGAAAATTGTCCGCAGTTAATTTTAAACTCCACCAGGCCATTTTCTACTCAATAAACTTTTTAATATAGTTCTTCCATTTAAGATTTGTAAATTGATTCTTAGTAACAACAGTATAAGTCTCTCAAATTTAATCTGATTCAAACATGTTTTTGAGTTAGGAAAAATGAAAGTGAACAATAGTACTTTTGAAAAAGACCTTGGATAAAGCCACCATGAATGCCATGATGTAATACTAACCTTCTATAGACATTATAACATTAGTTTTTTCATTGCCATCAAAAATATAACTATTTGGGCAATTTGCCCATTGCTAACACTACTTTTATAGAAATTATTCAAATAAAATTGAAAAAAAACTAGCCTTTTATGGTAATAAAAAAAGAGAGATGTTAGCTTTAAATTCCAAATTAAAACAAGTCAGACTTCATTAAGAAATTAAAGTAATCAATTAATCATTAAAAATAAATAAATAGAATTTAATGTTTGTTTATCCAATATAGCTATATATCAAGAGTCAAAGAGGGTATTTTTATTATACGACCTTCCTTTTGGTATAAACCTTAAATTAAAAAAAAAAATTGACTTCTTAGTTAAAATATTTATATAAGATAGAATTACTTAAATTCATTTAACTTATTGACTAGTGATGGGCAGCAGGCAAAGGTAGTTTTCTCATTGGCTTTACTTTGTTTTTGTTTCATTAATTTATTTTTTAACATGATTATTTTTATTAAATTGTTTCTTGGTTTTGCTATTTTTATTGATTAATTACTTTTTTCTTTCAAGTTTTGTAATTTAATTTATCAAAAACATTATATTCTGTATGTTGCTAGGTGAATATGATCATAAAATACCATTATATAATGATCATAATAGAATTACAAGACCATGAATTTTAATTATAAGAACTTCTATTCATAATAAACCATAAATTAAAAAATAGTCAGTAACAAATCAGTTAATTAATTTTAAAATGTTAAATTGTACTATTAATAAGATTATAGTCTAAACTATTGTTTCAAATTTATTATTAGAAAGCTTAAAGCACAGTAATGTTTCTAATGCAACATGACATGAAAGCAGAAATTGCTTAACAACCAGAAAACTGAATTGAAATATGATTCTAAAATTATCATCTATAGAGAAATCATGAAGGATTTTTTTTCTATTTCTTATTATTTAATATGGAGGAACTAAAGCCCTACTAGTTAACTATTAAAAAATATCATTCAAATAGGTAAAGCTAGACAACTAACTTACATTTTTGGAGCGAGAGTGATAAATCGAACAAAGATAGCCATAAGGATAAATACAATGAAAGCAAGCGAGAGCATACTGGCTTTAGCAAGCCTGGCCATGTCTTTAAGCAGGCAAAGGGGAATTGTGACGAATACTGTAGCCATTGCCACGACATAATCTCTCCTAGCGAATATGGAACTCGGTGAAAGTGAGAAAACACGAATGAGCACTTTGGTCACAGTATCTCCTACTACAACATTGTAGCTAACCATTGCTGTAACAAAAAATAAAATAAAACATAAGTAAACAAAAATTTATAGAAAATAAAAGAATGTAACCCAGGCATTCAAATTACTTAATAACAAATTATACAATAATGTTTAAACTTCCGGTACTTGTGTGTTAACGCCACCGCAGTTATTTTTCCCTACTTGTTCCCATACGCGAGCGGTTACATTTTGAAACCGTTATATTTCTAAAACATTTATCTTGCATGTTTTTAAATTTATTTATTGGGGTTAGAATTTTAATTTTTTTAAATAATCATCAACAATTACAAATCAAAATAATTTATTTACAAATGGAATATATCATGAACAATTAAAATAATGGATAATATAGAAATAAATAATGGAATATATCACGAACAATCAAAATAATGAAAAAATGAAAAATCAAAATATGAAAATAATGAAAAATCCAAATAATTTATTAAATAAGAAAGTGGTTAATCGGATTTTGGTGGAAAATTGGTAAAATATTTCGCTCCTGGAAAAATACAATTACTTCTTCATCGGTTTTTGTCAAATCCCAAAGACTCATTTTCGTAGCACAAAAATTGGCGAAATAATAACAACAAATCTAATAATAATTAAACAAATAAATAAAATAATAATGACAATGGATCTAGAACAAATCAGCAAACAAACAATAAATCAGCAACAAACAAAACTCAGCAAAGAAGAACCAACATAGAAGAAATCAGGTGTTAGAAATATAACGGTTACAAAATGTAACCGCTCGCGCTTGTGAACAAGTAGGGAAAAATAACTGCGGTGGCGTTAACACACAAGTACCAAACTTCCATACCTAAAAACAGGCTATAGATCAAAATAAAAATACATCACTCAATCAAAAATAATGGAATGTAAAATGCATGAAATAAAAACAGTTAGGAGATTATTATTCTTCTACAGGAGGTAGCACCTTCTACCCTAACCAGGTAGGGATTAGGCTACTTCAATATATCAAAGGATTTGAACTTAACAGACTCTTTTGATGGAAGAGATGATTGAAATTAATTTATGGCTCAATTGACAATCAGTACAAGTAGTTCTAAACAAATAAACATACTTGTAAAGCAAATTTTTAATCATTAAAATATGAACACAAATTACAAATTTTAAACATAACTGACATTTTAAAATGATTTTTTGTAATATTTCTAGCATCTAATAATGTTTTTTATTAAATCAGATAGTTTAAACATGCAATTAATGTTTTATTGATTAGAAGCTGATGGTGAACCAATTCGGATCAAAACATTGTTTAAGAATACATAAATAAGGCATTTTTTTATTTTAGAAGGGCTGATAATTTTCTAAAAGAAAAATGCATTAATTTTTAAAAGTATAATTTAAAAGTGCGTGACCTTTAAAAAGATAAAATTGAAACAGTTTATGAAAAAGTTAAATTGATTGATTTTTTTTATTTAAGGGAACCTAACCTTCTAACATTTGTTTACAATTAAGATATATATATATATATAACTAAATAATCATTATGTTTTCAATAATTTTTTTTTTAAAGTAAATTAAATAACTCAAAACAAATGAACTAATTTGAAAATTGTAAAATGTAAAACCAGGCGCAAAGCACTTTATACTTATAATGATCATCCAAAACATTATAATTAATGTTACTTTAATATTATCAATTGAATTTTACAGGAAAACAAACTTGAAAAATTAAAACCACATTTAGCAATTAGGATTAAATTAATTTACAGCAGTTTCATTTCAACCAATCATTAAAGATAACCAGGAATAAAATAGACAGAGGGAGGATATACACAAAAAATAAAATAAATATAACTTACATATTGAATAAAATTCATAGTATAAAAATTGAAAGATTGATTCTTACCAACAAATGGATATATAAACTGTAAAAATGTTAAAAGATAAAATCCAGGCCTTCCAAATGCAGCTTCCATGAGGCCCTGATACGAAAATGACTCGCTCAAATGTGCTGACCGGACCATCAAAATGAGGGAATAATCAGTAATAAGAGCCACAAATCCCAAAAGGAAAAGACCAGTAACAAATCCCGCCTGATGAAGAGCATAGGCGATTCCTATAAAAATTAAAAATTTCATAAGTATTTCATTTAAATAATAATATCCATATTTAAAAACTTAAAGTAAAAAAAAAAACAAAACACTATTTTAAACTTATTTTATAAAAGAATGTAATAAGAGGAAAATAAAATTAATTTTTAAATGTTGCCAAAAAATATTTTTTTCAAATAAATATTAAAATATTACAGACAAAATGATGAAATTCAGAATGAAACAGTAAGTATAACATTTCAATAAATGTGGTTCCAAATAAATTTGTAGATAATTGAAATTTATTGTTTAATTGGGGAAAACCGGGAAAGTTGCTAGTAATATCATTATTTTTTAACTTTCTGAATGTCTTGGATTCCTACTAATACCAACATATTTAATATTTTGTGTAATAAGATAGAAATATTCTTTTGATAGAACATAAAACTAAAAAGATAATGTTTTGTATAACTTAAGGGGACAGAAATGTTAGCCATAATAATATCGATATGACTAAAGTTTAAACAGAAAACTGAAATGATTGACTAAAAAGCATCTTGCCATGATGTGTGATATTTGTGGCACCTTTAAAGGAAAAAATATCAACAACAGTTACTAAGCAGAATATTGGAAATATAATTTAAGAAATATTAAGTTCATGATATACAATTCAATAAATGGCAACAGATTCTAATAATAACCACATATATCATAATTATCCTTACAAGAATTTGGGTATGAAAAGATAAGTACGAGCACAATAAAAATCCATTTGATTCCAGAGGGAATTCTTCAGACTGACTAAAGAAGGCTCAATTATCCGCCACATACCATTGGGCATAGCAGAACTTCTCACCCTTACTCTGAGAGTTATGAAAGATATTACCCACAATGATGTATTACCACACCTTCCTCTCATCAATTAGTACTTGAGTCACAGGCTAAAATAGTTATGAAAGTGTTGAGCTTCCAAATGGAGGGGTATGGATGATGGTTCAGAGGACATTAATCTTCTTTTTTTTTTAGCTAAACGGACTGGTCTCAAATCTAAATGTCTTTTAAAATTTTATTTTCACAGAAGAGGGGGTTTCTAGAATTAAAATATGTACCTAGCATTAGTAAAGGGGAAACACATTTAATTGATATAGCTCTCTATATCACTCCCTGAACAATATATTAACGTCGAGAATCAGTACTATTTTCCTGAAGAGTTTCCAAAAGCTACCAGCAGTTTTTGCATTTGGTTATTTTTTTCTTAAGATGTTATGATGAAGACTAGGAAATGTAAGGTGAACAAAAATGTTATAAATTCTTGAGTGAAAAAATCACTTGGGCAAATCATGACACAAACTAAAGACAAAAAAACTATAACAACCAACAAATTAATAAGCTTATAAATTTCAGAAGAGTTTAAAAATAAAAATATATTTTAGCAACATAATTTTAATGAGTGATTAAAGCTAGAATTTTAACTATTGATCCAGTGATATCAAACAGGTACAGCCCACACACAGCCACACACCTAGTCAACAAATTAAATTTAATAAACTATAAAATATAATAAAATAAAACTAATTTAAAATTAAATCAATTGTTTTTAAATCCAATCAATGTTTTAAAATTTAATTAGACATAAAAAAAGAAATTTAATAAGAATACTATAAATCAATTCTTACCTTTAAGTTGGCTGATTTAGTTTTCCTGCAGATATGTTTTTAGATGTATCATAAAAAATTAAAAACTATACTGCTAAATATTTAAATAAGCCATATATAAACATTGTAACGGCTATACAAGTAATGAATTTGTTTTAAGGGATCTCTCAAATTTTGTAAATAATCATAATATAAATATAATACTATGTGGAAGCATATGATATAAAAATGGAATGCAATTGAGTTTTAATTATATCTTGCAACATCACAATATCTATATAAATTGATATATACATTATTTACTAAATTAAATAAGATGTACCAATGACTCCGCTGCCTACAATTGAGTTGATGTAATTAAAACTAGCAGATGCCAACCCGGTTGTAGCTCCAGGCTTTTCCTGTAAATAAATAATATAATTTGGAAAGTGAATAAAATTGTAACACAACTGTTTTGATTATGTTGTATAAATATGGCATCTATTACCTGGAAAATATTTTCAGTATCATCATTCTCTCCCACATCGTCAATCACCTAAAAACAATAATTTAAATTAAATTATTTCATAAGCAAATAATAAAGTTCTGAAAACATACATTCTAATGTGGTCAAGTAATCTAGCTACGAAAATGACAAATATGATGAAGCATGATGAGAGACAATAACCAATAATAAGTTGGTTTAAGATTGACAAAAAATAGTATGCCAAACAGAACAAATAATTATGAAACTGAGAATTAATATTCTCCTAACACAGTATTAAGAACATGACAATCAAATATGTAAATACAACACACACCTATAAATGAAATAATCACCTCCTAGCAAACATAATGTTCTAAGGGAAAATCAGAACACTATAATTCTATAGTACCATTAAACATTAAAACTGTGTTCATTTACCTGTTGCTCTAAAACTGTTTTATGGCTATCTAAAATATAACTTTTTTCATTTGCTGCTGGCTGCATAACAGGTTTACTCATTTTCTAATTTCAAAAAATCAGAATTACTCAATAATATTTATTTAAATTTAATTTCACCGACAACTTCCCTGACCTAAAGCGAATTGAAGACTGATTATCCCTACAAGTTTTTGACAAATCACATAACTTATGGAGGGGGTGGGGAAAATCGATATGATCTTTTGACAATAAACAAATGTATTTAACCTGATCATATAGGAGTAAATTTTTGTTTTTGTTTTATTTAAATATTTTTTTATAATAACAATTAATTTCAAATACATTTTCATTGAAATATAGATAAGCATTGCAAATCAAATTTAACACTAAAATCTATATGGCACATACAATAAAAATGGATACGGACCCGGATTTGCAAGCTATCAGATCTAAGAGGTTATCTGAAATCAAAGGGAATTATAAGGTATTGTCATGCATAAAACTTTGAAAAGAACATATCTATTAATTATATATTGTTTTGAGTTGATATTATTCTTTATTACCATCTTATGACTTAGGTTTATTAATAAATCAACACATGTGGGTTATACCAGTAGAGCTTTGATTAATGATTAGTTAACTTTTTCTTTTTGTTAAGGACTATAATGGAGAAAATCCAGAAAAAGCTGAAGAAGAAAAGAAAAGAATGGAGGATATGCGGAATGGAATGCTCTCCAGAATATTGGATCAAAATGCCAGGGCTAGATGTAGGTGTCAATAGTGATATGTTGTGTGGTTAATGTTTTGTTTATGAAGTTGAAGTTCTAATCCCAGCATTGATATTTCAGTGAATACAATTATGGTTGCTAAACCTGATAAAGGCAGAATGTTGGAAAATATGCTCATTCAGATGGCCCAAAGGGGGCAAATAATGGGAAGAATGAGTGAAGATGATCTGAAAGGGATTTTAGAACAAGTTAATAAACAGTTCCAAAGGAAGACAACTGTTAAGGTAGGTATTAAGGTTTTTTTAATTTGAGTGCTTATTCACTCTTATCTGGAGTTGAGAGATCTACTGATACCTTATTAAGAAAGACAGTTAATGTTTGCCACTATTTTATTGTTTTGATTTTTGACATCATCTATTGTTTAATAACTGAAAGTTAACTATTATATGACACCAGTCTTCATTGATCCTTTGTTAGAAGTGTTGTTTTTTTTATATTTATTAATCACATTTGACACAGATATTCCATTTTCTGTTAAAAAAAACGGATGGAATTCCAGAATTTAAATTAATGGTTATTTTCTATATTTTCAGTTTGATAGAAGGAGAGCAGCTCTGGATGATTCAGATGAAGAGTTAGATGTCTAATATTAATAAAATGCACTGAACTATTCTAATTTATTTGTTATAAGTGTAAATAATTGTCATATAATAAACTTTTATATTTGTACTGAAGTTACCTATCTAGTAATCGCCCCCCCCCCCCCTCCATACCTCACATTTTTTACATCTATATATGAATAAAGGATTTAATAAGAAACAAAAATATATTATCATAATTTCGCTGATACATCTATACTGTAGACAATGGTAGACATTTCATAAAAAAAATACTAAAAACCTAAAGGAGGTAGGTTAGATGTGCCTGCCATTGCCCATTTGATCATGTTAAGAACTTTTAAGTAGTTGAATGAAACAAGTGCTAGTAGGCCTTTTTCACTTGATGGTGAGGACTTAAAAAACTATTATCTTCACTTTAGTAGCTGAATTGTTTCTAATTGATTGTTTTTGAAGATATTAGTTATATAATATGAAGAATTAGTTATCGAACTTGCTCTCAGACGTTCCCGCCGTTCGTCAATATAGATTTTCTTTCAGGATTTGTCTTTAAAAAATTATGCATTAGTTGTTACTGAAGATAGAACCAAGATTCGAATTGAGACACGTGATAAAAAACTAAGAACTAGTCTACATTGTCACTCGATCTAAAATTGACATCTAGAAGTAAGTACATGCAATAAAGTTTGCAATTGGAAAAATTGCACAAGTGAATTAGTATATAGTTAAATATATGACTGATGTGAATTTAGTTGCAAGAAGCGCCATTGCTGAACATGTCATGTATGCTTCATGAGCGCGTAGCTTCTGACTTTAGTTTATGCGCCTTTGGAACGCAGTAGACATCTATTTAAAGGTTATGTCTGTTATAAGTTTCATATATCGAACTTCGTTACAATTCAGTGATTACGTACTCGGGGATATTGTCAGTTGGAGTATTAGTGCTTACAATGTAATTAAACATCAACATCAGAAGGATTGGGTGAGCACATAATGTTGATAAGTAGTCAAAATAACACGTATTTAATGAAGAGAATGGAGACATTCGATACTGTTATAACACCAGTAAGGAGAAATGTTGCTCGTAAAAGCACTTCTAATAGACCATTGCTCAATTCAATAATTAAAGAGCCCCTCAAACAAGTTAATAAAAATGACTTCGTTTATGACGACAACATCGTGTCTAAAGACAAAAATGGTAGCAATTACCCATCGTATGTACCCCATGATTTTCATTTGTATTTTGACGAGGACAATTCGAAAAGATCAGTTACTGATAGCAATAAAAAAAGGAACAATTCGTGTACTGAACCTATTGATAAATACATAGAGAGCTCGCAATATTCTTTATTGCAGGATGAGTCAGAGGATGAAGATGTTAACTTATCTGGTATATTTTGTGTTTCTGATAGTTTGGCTAAATACTTAGATGAGGGCAATTTATCACCTACCACAAACCATGATTCATTTGATGAATCAATTGATATGTCCAGAGTTAGAAATTATCCAGTGAAAGTTGAGAGATGTAAAAATAATCAGTTTTATGTTTCTAACAAAGTTAATTCCCCCATCAAAGAATCTGAAATAAATGTTAGTAAGAATATAAAACAAGAGTTGATTAGTGAAGGAATTAATTATGACAATCTACAACCAGACATTGTTAATGATGATTCAATCATTTCTGCTAGCGACAGCATTACAGAGTTAGGAACTCAAACAAAGAAATGCTTATTTGACCCAAATCTTGATGAGTCCGTTACCTGTAAAATTAAATTAAGAGAAGAAGTTTTGTTATGTGAAAATGTTCCTTTAAAAATGACTATTTTGGAAGCTAAATTTGATGTAAACCACTTAGAAAATGTTGTGGAAGATAAAAGTTTTAAGGATGATTTATTGGATCAGAAAGACGATGTAACATTAGTGCCTCAAGTAGTTTTTTCAATGAGTTTAGGTAATGATGGTAAGAGTGAGTTAAGTGATACATTAACAAACCCTCAAACTGGAGATGATCAGAAAAAAACTTTAAGGAAAGCTAAAAGATTTTCTATGAAAAAAGAACACCTCAAAACACCAGAGATTAAAACTGTTAAGATGCCTTCAATTAATGAGAAGCGGTTGACTAGGAGCCAAGTGCATGTTAATAATAATCGGAAAAGAATTACCAGAAATAGTATGAGACTGAATGACGATTCTCTGGTTTCTAAAGATGACATGAATAATGAAATAAATGAAAATGATTTGGTTGATGAATCTCACAAATCAATCAACAATGTTACTAATGAGTTGACAAAAATACCTTGTATCTCTAATGATGATCTGGATAATCACTCTGATCAAACTAAGGAAGATAAGTCAGATTGTAAAAAGAAGGCTAATCTTGATAAAAAAGGGAAAAAGGATATAAATGAAGGTGTGTTACTACATGTTGAAGCTACTAAAGAAACAGAATTAATGAGAGATGGTAAAATTATTAAAGATAAAGAAGAATTCTTAAAAGATATTGAATCGAAAATTGATCAAAATTTGCCTGTTGTAGTAGAAAAAGAATTTGATATTCAACAATCTTTAACTGAAGAGATTTTGCTTGATCAGGCTTTAAGGCTAGCACATCAGAGAACATCTCCTAGGTTATCCAAAATTATGAAAGAAGCTATTTTAAAAGCTACTGTACAAAAACCTAGTTCCAAGTCTAAGCAGTTCAAAAGTAATTGTAATAAACTTGAAATTAAATCTAAAGAAAATAAATCTCCAACATCTCAAAAACATGATTCAGAAGAAGCTGATTTATCTGATTCAATATTAAACAATTCTACAGCTTCAGAATCTAATTCAGATAAAACAGTCAGCACAGATTCATTGAATGATGATATAAGTGAAAATTATGAAAGTTTTCATAACCAGAAAAAAAAGAAAAAAGAAAATTATGTAGTAGCTCCTGTTACTAAACAGTCTAATGCCGAAAATACTGTTGAGCCTTTAACTATTAAAATTTGCAGAAAAACTAATAAGAAAAAATCTAGTTTTAGACTTTCCTTGAAAAAGAAAAGAAGTCCTAAGAAAAAAGAAGGAATTATTTCAAAACCGATATGTTCTAAAGATGTTAATATGGATGATCTTTCTAAAACATTTGAAGATATTTTGCAGGATGATAATTGGTGTAGCGATGATAAAATAAGTGTTACAGATTCAGAAAATTTGAAAGAAGAAAACGCTGCTTCAACTGAAAATAAAAACATTAATAGCAAAGACCTTAATAATGACAAAAATAAATTATCACTCTCACCCACAAGAATTGAGCAGCCAACATCTAACTCACACATTGATGATGTTATTTCTGAAGAAAACAATTTAGTAAAGCATGGCGGTGGGAATGTTGAAAATGACCAAGGAAATGATGAATTGTCTAGTTTAGATAATTCTAAACCTAATCCAATTATAGGAGATTCGGCTGTTAACAAAGATTCTTCTATCCCTCTTTTAGATGAAATTACTACATCTTTAAGCGATATCAATTCCTCAGATTCAGTTTCAACATCTCCCAAAAATGGAATAGATACTGATGTTACATCTGGGAAAAGCAGTAATTTAAGTTTAGAACATTTATCTAGAGATTGTAGGACTGATTCATTTAATAGCTCGATTGCTGTTAACCCCTCACTAAGTTCGGCAAATTTGAGTAATGATAAATCAACTAAATTATCCATGTCATCAATATCTAAGACTGATTTAAATAATGGTTCACCAAGCACAAATTCTCAACTTAATTCTTCAGATATTCATCCGCAATTACAAAGTTTACACAATGATTTACAACTTAACAATAGTTTTGCCACTGGTGTTAGTAAAACTATTGCTAATTCGAAAATACTTGAAAACCAATGTGATCAGGTTCATCAAATGATTAATACTGCAGATGAAATACATCGTCAAATTACTAATAAAGAATTCTCTTCTCATCAGGAGCAAATTGTAGACATTATGAAATGTCCTTTAATATCACCTAGTACTGAGATACACCCAAAAGTACTTCCATTGAGTATTGCTTCTAGAGATCCTCGGTTAAGAAAAAGCCAAGTCAGGGTCATTGTTGAAGTAAGTACTTCATCTATTTCCAGTTCTCCAGGTAAGTCTGATGTACAGCAAGAGACAAGAATTATTAGTCAAGTTATGCAAAATGTATCTAAAGAAATAGATAGCAGAAAAGATGTTGATTCTGATTCAGAGACAAATGAAAGTCAAGTCGATATAGATCGTAGAAAAAAAATTAAAAAAAGAGAGGTTGATGCTGAGTTATTATATAAAACCCCTCTGTCAGATCTACATGAAATGCCTGAAAGAACATCATATTCCCGTTCAATTCGTAAGAGATCACCTCCTAAAACTGACAAGAGGGATCCAAGAACAGTTCGGAGAAAAGACAATAATTTTATACAAAGCAATGATAGAATTCCAGAAACTTACCGTGAATGTCATGAAATTAATGTTCATTCTACGATAACACATCAGGAAATGATTCGAAATGAAGTAGTTGGTTCTCCTTCTGAGTTCAAGAGGAATGATTATTTTTCTCCTGATTACAGAGCAGTAGGGCAATATAGGTTAGATGCTCACCACTCTGAGCAATATCATTCATTTAGAGCTGATGTAGACTTGAGACAAAGAGAGAATTATGGCCAAAATACATCAACTAACTATGTAAATGAAGTGAGACATACTAAAGACTTCACAGAAAGAGTTTATCAAAATCATTCTGACCATCACAGAGTAGGTTACCAATTTAAAGAAATTGAAGAAGATTACAGACCCTCAGAGAATTATCCACCAGATGGTGCACCTCCAGATAATTATCCACGAGGGTATAAAAGGTTGAGTGAATTTAGTTCAGATCCTAGTCATAATGGTTCACCTGATTTCAGAGAGAGGGACCATGTTAGGGAAAGAAACCATATATCGCATAATGAACCTAGCTATTCTAGGTGGGATTATGCACATAAAAAGGTCGAAGGTCATTTTCCTCCTGAAATCAATAATGAAAAAGAGGAAAAAAATCTACAGTCTGATAAAATGACAAATATGTGGCAGGAAGAACGTGATTTGATTGATGGACCTGTCAAAAGTTTTTCAAAGCCATATTATCGAAGAAAAAAGTTTTCTAGGGGGGATGAACTTTTTGAAAGGAGGTCTTCCCCATGGGATGGTGATAATAGGAGATATGGCGAAAATGAAAGGTTGTGGGCACGTAAAGCAGAGAAGGACTTGATTCATGGGCCTGAAAGGGACACAAGGTGGGACAGAAGAGGTAGGGGAAAGGGGTTCAGAGATGTTAGGGAAGAACGCTCACGTTCGCCGAGAAGAGATCACGATAGGTATGCTGGTAGGCGCTCCAGGTCTCCTGGAAGTTTTTTTAGGAGTAGAAGAGAAGCATCCCCTAGTCCTCATAGCAGTCCATTAGTTCTGGATTCCCCAATGAGCCCTGAGCCAGCTGATCGATACTGTGTGCTTGAACCAACCAAATGTCTAACTGTCCCACAGTGAAGTGATCATTCATATTGTACAAAAAACTTGAATCATAGACTTGAGCTTCCAAGCTGAGTAATATTTTGTATATAAAAATAATTTATATTTTTTTATGCTTAGATTATAGGTAATCTATTTTTAAAATGAAGTAGAACATTGTAATGATCTACTTAATTTCTGATCGAAACCATTAAATGAACCTAAAGTCCTGCTAATAATACTTAAGATACTTATGAATTTTAAAAAGTTTCTTTTTATTTATTTATTAAATTATATATTTTTATATTTAAAAAAAATCAACTTTTTTTGGTCTGAGTTTCAGTTTAGTTGTAAGTTTCACTTTAAAAAAACTGAAATCTTATATTTAATTTTCTGTTTGTAAAAATTGTATATGTAAAGATTTTGTAAGTACATGTATATATGTATACAAATGTATTATTATGTACATAAAATATCTTAATACATTTCTTTTTTAAAAAATGTTTGTTTCATGTATTCCTTATCAAACATTGTGTTAAAAGTATATTATCATCTACAAAGTGAATGCTACTGATTCATCTGAAGTGGAAAACAGTGATAGGTAATTTTTTATATTATTGCATGGATCTGTGATGTCAGTGGTTTTGTTTGACTAATTATTTATGAAATAATGTACATGCCATCTTGTTAACTTACCTTTATTTTGCAAAATTAACTTCTCATACAAGATGTTATGACTTGTCTACTGTAGGATTTTGTGTTATGTTAGAAATAAAAGTGAACTAGTTTTCTAATGACAGTAATGAAAATGTATAATTATATTTTGTATCTATTATCTTTGAATTGTTCAAACCATCATTATCTCAAAATTTTAAATACCAAATCTGTAATATATATCCAATGATTTTAATTTATAATGGCTTGTTAACTAAAGATAATATTCGATTATTGTTTTTTTTTTTAATTATTTTTTTACTTTTATATGTGTTATACACCCTTTTCATTTGTTTATTCAGGATAAATGTGTATTAGTTGGTAAATATTGATGAAATTATGGAATAAATTACCAAGTGTTAGGTGCAAAGGAATTTATCTCTGTTTACTCCATTATCACTATCATACTTTAATCCATTGTTACTTTGCTTCAAGTAAATGTTTATATAAATATGCGCATTATTTAAATAAAATTAGAATGGTATTTTTCAATCCATAAACAAGTCTCAGTGCCTTTAGTTTCCCCTCATTTTATATACTAAATATAATTTTTGTGAACTGTTTATGGTGAATGGTTATGTTAAATATCTTTATAAAGATTAAATTTCTACTGTCCTATTGGCTGTCTTTTTTTTTTTTTTTTTTAGTTTGCCAAGGTATGGTACTGAAGAATAAAGTATGTTCAGTTAATTGATGTTTCATTTCTTGCTACTCTACATGATAGCATGGTTGAATTCGAACAGTAAAATTGAACACCATCTGATTATCGACCTTGGTTCGCCGAAGACGTAATAAACCGCTTCGAAATAAATACAATTTGTCTGGTTATGTATTTAATCTTTTTATTTACATTTTTAAAAATGTAATAACAGTAATGTTTTACGAAGCAAGGTATGGCGTATTCTATTTCTATCTGATGGCTCCACCATTTTAACATTTAAATTCATCTGGTTGTCTTACCTAATGTTAAATTTAAAATTATTTTGAGTCATCATTTGTAAACAGGTTTTACAATTCACCTTTTAAACTGTAAAATCCTCTAGTATCTAAGAATCATCATTAAATTACCACTCCTTCAAAAGAACAGTGTCTTAACACAAAAAATATAATTTTTCAATAGAGTTGTTTGGAAGTTCCATGTTGATATGAAAGTTAAATAATTTAAAATTTTGTATTTTTTTAAATTGTGTAATTTGCGTATTGGTAAAGCGAGGGATTCCTATTGTAATGATGGCATTTTAATTATTTTATTACCCATTAGAACATTTTAAAAAGCTTGAAAGTTTTTTATTTTAAATATGCCATTATTCCCATAAAACTTTAAGTTCAAACATAATACAACTGAAAAGTATAGCTATATTTTTAAAAAAACATGTTGGAAATGGAATGTCAGATATGTCGTTCCTGAACAAACAAGCTTCAACTAATACAAATTTCTACTTGAGGCTTAACTCAGAAATGCCAATTTTTTAGTTAAGCCGTTGTTCTTTTGAAGGAATGATATAATACAGTTGTGCTGTCGATTGTTTACTCTTATTTTTGGTCAATTAATTTGCTCTACTCCGTATTGAAGATCTCAAAGAATAAATACATATTTAAAAGAATATTTTCCACAGTCAATAAACACGTATGCGACCAACATATTCAATATGGTTTCGATATTATAAAAACTTTACTAGCTGTACCACACCATAACCAGTTAATGGCTACTCATTGTTAGCCAGCTAAATCATTTAGTAGTATTGACTGATGGTTCTAATGGTTAATGAATCGATGATAGGTTCTAGTAGAGAAAACAATATCCACCTCCATGGAATTTTTATTTAAATATTTACACTGTCGCCCAATGGTCATTGAAGATAACCAGAACCTAACAAATGGATCATTTGATGACTGCAAAGTTTTCATCCTTAAATAACCAAAAATTAAAAGGTTTTCTACTTATCTATGCTACCTATTCAACTATCGGTTTTCGTTTATGAATCATTAGAAGACAATTATTTTGTCCATTTGTTGTCGGGCTGTCTTCAAACATCACCTCCGAACTACGAAATAATGTTTTCTGGATTATCTTCAGTCTTAATTTTTTAAGGTAATTCCATTTGAGTTATGAATTATATATTTTTTTTTAATGCTGTGTAGCATTTTGTTTCTATATCCTGGAATGTGCCACAGTCTTTCGTGAAAAATCAAAACATGGCTGGTAGAAGGCACTTGAACAGAAACGACTGGGTCCTCTGTGGTTAGTTAGCTAACTTCGATACCCAACACTGCAGGTTCGCAGTCAGAAAGTTCTTAAACTGAGTGAAAAATCCTTGGTTATATCTCCCTCAGAATGGACATAAAATAGGGCTCCCAAACCGGTGCCTTCTCTGGTATTTGTTAAAGATCCCTATCCTAATTACACCTGGTAATGAAAAGTTTAGGACTCCCACTATAGCATAATCTGAATATCCATAGTAGTATAAAATGATGTTACATGAATAAAAAAGTAGATGTGTCAGTAGGATATATAATAGATTTAGCAAGTAATAGAGACGATACTGCGAAGATAGGTCGAAAGCTGCCAGAGCGCACTCTAGGAACCTAGTCCTTAAATACTTGGCCGACTCCTATTTTTATTCGTTTTGGTACTTGTAATAAATTCCTGATTATAAAAGTCAGTAAAATACAATTTGAAGGGATCAGAAGAGGAATATATTATACATCCGAAATTTATGAAAAATTATGATTTTCATATATGTGTGAAATGTAGGTTAACTGAGCGTCCCGAGCCTGTACGTTGTTGGACCGTTGTTTGTAAAGCGCTGAATTGCTGTTTTGAAGATCCTTGGTTCAAATCCGATAATGCCCATTGGTCATCAATAGGCTATTTTAGATTATGATTAAATCTGTTAACAGTCTTACAGACCCTCCTGGAGCACATCAGTCTCTGTTAAAGTAGCTGCTATTAATAGTGGAAACTATCTGGCGGTTGAGTGGGGTTTCCCAGTGGCGGATTATCCGTAAGGCAAACTAGGCACGTGCCTAGGGGCGCGTAGTTACAAGGGGCGCGCGAGCTCAGAATTTTTAAATAAATAAAAAAAATAACATATCGCGCATTAGCGTAAGTACAAGGGCCCTGATCTACTAGTCTAGGATGTGACGATACAACGTCACCGTAATTACAAAAACAATCAGTTAAAATTAAGATGGCCATTTATGGCCGGTACAGGGGCGCCGATAAAGTTATTGCCTAGGGCGCTCTGGACCTTTAATCCGCCACTGGGGTTTCCTCTAACTCTTTGCACTCCTTTAGTATCCGTAGAAATAGCACAATTTTTACCATGTATTATGGTCACCTAAGGTGTAGTGGTTAGCAAAACCACCTTCTATGCCCAACGTCGGGGGTTTGTGACTCGGAGAATGGCCTTTTTAAAGGGACCGAAAAATTGCCGTATTTTCGTAGGAGATGTAAACTGTACGTCACAAGCCTGTGCGCTGTCAGGTGCTATTTAAAGACCGCTATCCTTATTATACCTGGTTAGGCAAAATTTAGAACCCAACTGTAGCATCGCCCGATTAGTCACAGCATCATAAAGTGACTTTAAATGACTACACTAACAATATCAAAATTAAAATCTGCAGGTTGAGCACTGGGTACTTTTAAACGATCTAAATCACCCTGTTTTACTTATTACTGTTATTAATGAGTAATACAAAATATATAAAAAAATAATAGTAACGATTACAAATTAAGTGTCCGAATGGATCAGGAATTATCGAAATGGATGTATACAAATATCCAGTTGAGATCCGAAAAAAAAGCCACAACTGCAATAATTTCTTTGATTCGTAATTGAGGAAATAACCTGGATAGATGATTTTCAGTAGGATTTTTACCACTTCCTTATTGGCTAAAAGACAGTTTATAGTTTTAAGTGAATTATCATTTTCGGTATAATAACTATATTTCAATTTTAATATATTATTTTCATTTATATATGTAAAATCCAAGTACTGGATATTTAGTTAGCCGTGATTGAGGTTATGAAACTTTCATATTTATATTAGATCACCTGGTGGTAATAGCTCACAATCTGCGTAACTTTATTAGTTGGATTACAACATGTAATTTAATTAATCTTTTCAGGTTTGTATTGTTTAGTTGAATTATGTAAACAGTGTGTCAGTATGTTTTGTATATCTTTTAAAACGTTAATGTGTAATCTTTTCAGATTAATAAAATCAGTTACTATCCGACTTAATAAATTAAATTACATGTTGTAATCCAACTAATAAAGTTACACAGATTGTGAGAAAATTTTACTATTACCACTAGGTGATCTAATATAAATATGAAAGTTTCATAACCTCAATCAAGGGTAACTAAATATCAAGTACTTAGATTTTGCATATATTTATATACTTCAGTGAAAACTGTCGTGAAATTTTAGATTTTATCGTTTCCTCCGCAAAATGTTTTCGCAACGTCACTGATGTCAAAAGCGGGCATCAAACAACTCAAGTTATTGTTGCATTATACATCTATTGCATGACTATAAATATTAAAACGAAATGACAGAAACAAAAATTTCGCGAATATATTTGCAGGTAACAGCTGTTTTTTTATGTAATGGACACGCCATAAAATTAATAAACTATAAGATTCCGTGGTTTCATTTACTTTTTCTAATAACTTATTCGAGCTAAATCAAGATAAATGGCAAAGAGATGTGCTAATTTTTTGTCTGTTTTGGAAAAATTAAATTTTTCGAAAGAACAGTCCACTCCGAAAATTTTACATTATTACGTTTCCAACTTCACTGATCCAATTAGGTGCCACGAACTCAAGCTTCATCTCTTCTGAGGTCTCGTTCCTCGGGCCTCGAAATCAATGACGAAACCACTGTTCTATTATTAGCCACAGTAGAACTATCGACTTTTGGGCAGTTGTAACTGACGAGTAGGAAAATAAATAGGATCCAGCGGTAACAGATTTTGTAGGATAAACAACATTTATGGTGGGTAAGGCTAGGTCAGTTGGGAGAGCACCACGCTAGAGACGTCCTGGGCATATATTTTCTTTTCAAATAAAAATATTTTAAAATTATAACAATTAATAAAAAATAAATTATAATAATATATAATGACGTAAGTCAACCAGATCCTTATTAAAGTAATGTTCAATGAACATTCTTCTCCTTGTATACGTCGCAAATTGCGAGAACACGGGGATATGGGATCGGTAAAAAGAAAGGATGTGTCTGACCGAGATGCGAGCCAGGCTAGGTCAGTTGGGAGAGCACCAGGCTAGAGACGTGGGCGACCCGGGTTCGAGTCCCGGTCCTGGACATATCTTTTCTTTTCAAATAAAAATATATCTTCTATATTTCGAAACGTTTGGTGGACCTTTTCTTGATGAAATTATTGCCGAAATCTACTCCTTACCAATAATTACATTCTCTTTTCCACACTAAAGATCAAGATAACTTGTATTTTTGGAAAATATTAAAAATGAAACGGATAAGCTGTTAAAACTTGTACCTCAACTCGAAGCGACAACCTGCGTAACAAATACTGTAATAATAGAAAAATTAGTGGATAACATACGCCCTAACATAAGTGAAGAGCTCAAGACTACCTATTTTTTTATTATAGCCCACACCATTACATTAACAATAACTGTAGGAAAAATCATATTCGTAACATGTATTTTGTGTTATTTCTATTACATTTATTTTTCTTGGTTCCTTTATATAAAAATAAAATGTTCAAAATATATTTTTACATTACTATAAAATATTTATTATAAACTTTAAAGTAAAAATACATAAATAATATTTATATAAATTTACTTATAAGGGGGTTGGTTCTCTTTTACCCCCATTTTCGTAAAAATTAAACAACTGTTCATTTAATAGTACTACAAGTTAAGTTGCTCAAATTGTATAAGTGTAATTTTTATGTATTCTGTAGGTCAAATTAAAAAGTAACATATATATTTGGGAAGAGAAAAGGTTTCAACTGGTGTTTGTGATGTAGCCATGAAAACCTCACACTCGTGGAAACAAGTTAACGAAAAATGTTTTTTTATTTAATCTTGAAATTATTGAACAGATGATTGTGTGTTAATAAAAATCTCGAAAAAGGTTAGTTTTTAGTACTTTTTTGTTATTATGATTTAATATTAAAATTAACAAATATATGGTCATTTAAAAAGGGAGTTGTCGCTTTGAGTACAGTTACAATAAGTTTTAACTGTTTATTCGTGTCATTATTAATATTTTACAAAAATACAAGTTATCGCGAGCCTTAGTAATGATAAGAGAATGTAATTATGGGAAATGTGTAAATTTCAGTAATCCTTTCATCAAGAAATACATATCAACTAACATTTCGAAGTATGGGTGACATATATATGTTGAAACGTTTATTTCTTAAAGAAATTATTACCAAAATCTACCCATAAAGGGCATATTAACGTGTAAAATCAATTTAGTAAGTGACTAAGTTCGTAAAAAGACACTTAAAAATTACCGAATCTTCGGCTTCAGACTATGTTAGCGTTTGTGTTTTCGGAATCAAAAGAGTATCTGGGAAGTCGTAACATGCCACAAAGGTCTTTCTGAAGAAGATTGAGAACAAAAGCAAAAAAAAAAAGTGTGTGTGTCAGCTCCGACACGCGACTGCAGTTTACTCCTATCCGTTTCTAATGGATTTTAAATGTGTTCTTGCCAATTAATCGCTCTCTGCTGATACTTATCATCAATTTGCAAATTTAAAAAAAAACTATTTTAAATTAATGTGAACTATTGTAAATAAAATTATAAATATAGATTTGTATATAAAAAACTAGATGTTTGAGTTGAAAATAGTTGACTCAATAATTCAATGATGGGTTGAATTGATCAGGGGATGATAACACAAAAACAAGCAAAACCTAGTAGCAAATAGTGGGTGCGGTGACATGTTACAACACTAAAACTGTCAACTGAACTTATATATATATTAAAATCGCAATTTTTCATATTTATATAACTTTGTAGTATGTAAATAATCAAACATTTTTATATCATTACCTGTAATCTAACAGTTGAGATTTAATATTGTGAATTTATTTATTTGGTTAAATTTTGTCCTGTTAATCCTTGAATTGTGGTTGTAAGTTCTCACATCATGGAAGCAAATTGTGCCATGATCTGAGCCATCTGATTGACAAAAGCTATCATGAGATTCGATTGGTCCTTCTGCGCTGGTTGAGGTATACAGGCGAAAGTTTGTGGAGGCTCTGATGGTGGTGGAGCATGGTTTGACTGGTTGATAGTTGTGGTTCCATTGTCATTTTGGTACCTTGTAGAAAAGATGCGTATTCTACACCTGGGCGAACTCTCATGCTGTTAGTCATTAATTTGGGCATATGGTTAGTACTGATCTGCTTAGATCTCTTTTCTTCCATGCTTTTAGTCACTACTACTTCTATATTTTTTTCTATTGAGGGATTTTCTATAAGACGCGACGTGCGCTCCCTCGCAATTCGAGCATTTTGGTTCGCCTTGTTCACATTCAGAAATGTGATGTGAGCCGCTAGATCCTACACATTTTACGGTAAGGTTGCAGTATTTTTTTGTGTGCCCAAATTGCTGAGATTTATAACACTGGGGCGGTAGGATATCCTTTCCGGGGACGTATTTCACAACCGTGAATATACATTCTTTAACGTGGCGTACTCTGTCTTGTATATCTTTTATAGTGATACCTTGTGGAACAGTTATCACTATAGGTGATAATTCCACTTTTTTTCCCGTTCTGTGCAGTCTTTTGCTTATGTCTTGTGTCCGAAGCCTTAATAGGTTCAAATGCCTTCCTGTCATCAGATATGGAAATAGAAAGATCAATTTTATTACCACAAATTTGTTTGAGAGCTTCGTCGTTTTTCTTGGGTGCAAAACTATATTACCCAATTCCATGAGTTTTTAGATACCTTTCTAATGTGGGTCGGTCGGACTCTAATTGGAGGTAAATATGGATCTCAGTCCTCGTCTGTTTGATAAAATATTGATTAATATTAATTTTGTTCATGAAATCACTCCATTTATTGTGTAGTTTTCTCGGTCCATTGTAACTGGAGGAATCATCTTCGGCGGGGCCGCCGTTGGTTCCTCAGTTGGTGGTAAATTAGCTAGGGCGGTATTGCTGTTCGATGTCACTACCGGTGGCGCTTCTTCTGCTTTCCTTGCCTTCGTCTTGGCCGATTTCTTCCCAGTCTTTACTTTTTTGAAGGAGGCCTCATCTTCAGAGTCCGGAAGGTGTATCACTGCCTGTCCACTTCAGTGCTCTACCACTGAGCCACTTCGCTTCCTTCTCACAATCATTACCATAACCTAAATGGGTAATGAGGTACTGGACAACCAAAAGGCAAAAAAAAAACACATAAACTCTAACACCGCCTGACTCAACTCCCCCCCTCAGTTTTACAGGAGATACAAAAATATAATAAAAGAGTAAGGAATGCCAAAAATGAGCCGGAAAGATGGTTTTGAAGCAGGGCCCTCTTACCACAGAGTCGGAGGAACATGTTGATGATAGGAAAAGCGGAAGAGGCTAAGTTTCGAAATAAATATGATCAAGTCTAGTTGAGGTGGTGGTGGGGTGAATAGCCATTGTATGAAGGAGGGATTTGCTAATAGACGTTCGCGCATTAACTTCATTTTTAAAAACTTTAAAATCATTATTTAAAATTATAAATTCAACTTGCTAGTTTTCTATACATCCCTTTATAGACAATATAAAATATCTGTATTCTAACAATCGTTTTTGCAGGAAGATAGTCTGACCGAGATCACGCTCAACCGCTATGTTTCCCCTAATTCTCTAATGTTATAGAGCCTCAGGAGCCTCCAGGAGGGTATCCAGAGTCCACAGAGTCGATTCATGGCAAAGAATATATAATTTGTCATCATCGACATGTATTTTTTGTTAGAGTAATGTGGAGGTAAATTCACCTAATCCTACGTAATTCATGTTTGATAAATATAAAATTGAATTAAATAAAATTAAATTATTATTTTTATTTCCAACTGTAGCCAGCTATGATGGGATGTGTTTTTTGGGTGTATTATTCATGTTTTGCTTTGCTGTTATTCTCTTTCTTCCCTGAGGATGCCTGAATAGGCGAAATATTGGACAGGTATTTTCAATTTCCTGTTTTAGTTTAGAGACTTCAGGTTTTTAGTTGGAATTTTTCCACTAATGTATTAACATTTATTTAATGTCTCTGTTGACCTTTCGCTTTTTCAAAATTAAATTAAATTTAAAATTTCAATTTTTTCAAGTGCTCAATATTTATCCGAAACAAATTTGAACTGTACAAATCTAGAATGTGTATGTATACTAGACGTTCTCAGAGGAAGCACGGGTTAAGCTATACAATTGAAACCAGTGCAGGCTAACGCTAACCTACATCCTTCCTAACAGCAGCATCCTCTCGACCATTACGATAAAGTTAATGTTCATAATAAACATGAATCAGCTTTTAAGAATAACAATTTCACAACATTTTAAAAATAAATTTTAAGATAGTGTATCTATTTTGTTAAGAATAAAATCATCCATAACGACCTTAATGTCCCATTTGTTGCTGATTTGGCCCGAACCCGCTATCTATCCTTTCATAACAAACTTCATTTCCACTCAAACCCTCTGGTTTTAAACCTAGCTTCCTCTTCAATTCCCGATAATCCTCCGAGGCGTCTGAAAAGAAGATGGCCCCGTGACTTCTTAGTTGAACTTATGATTTGAGTACTACCAGTGGGTAGTTTCTCTACTCGTCATTTTCACATGTCATTATGTATAGCTTAGCACATTTACTAGATGTATTTTTATTACACAGTTGTAAATATCAATAAATAAATTAGAAAAAAAAAAAAAAAAGATAGTGTATCACTGAAAACGCTATTCCATAAGTATGAAATCGATATAATCATAAATAAAAGAGCCAGACACACGCAATAGCAACTACGATCCTCTGTGCCTGACAGGATAAAACGACTAGAAAAGGTGTTGATGAGAAATCAGCTCTAGTGATATCTTTAAGAACAATTCCATCTCAAATAAACCCATCATGCCAGAATTTTTCGATTATACCTACAATAAGTACGTTTTTCCATCTTTAGTTTTTGAGATATGAACTGAAAAAAACTACTCTTTTTCAAAGTTTTTATTAAACCATTCAAACGCTCCAAAACTAATTGTAGTATTAACTTCAAAACAGTGCATCTATCATAATATATACTCGTATAATTTTATATAATATTTATTTACAAACCGAAAACGTTTTCTTAAACTTAAAGGAAACTAAAAAAAAATAACAATAACAATTCTAAAATAGGATACTCATACCATACAATTAAGTATATCATGAAATTCTTGAATAGTTGTAGGGCCATAAAATGTTCAATTATTTTAAACCAGTTTCGACATAACATCTAGTTGCACACGTCCCTTTTTGTTTTTTTGTTAAAATTCTCTCTATTCGAAAATAAATTCTTTTGAAGTTTGAAGTTTAACGGTTTTATATAGAGGTAAATAATGTATGGAATGATAATTTACTGGAAAATCTATAGTTGATATGAAATCGACAAAGATGGTAAAATATTAAAACTGAAATTACACGAGAAAGTACAATAATTTGACGAAATATTGATTTTTAATACAAGAAGGGCGTAATACTTTGATATCTTTCGAATAGTTATACTAAACGAACTACTAATACGAAGCCGGAAAAGGATCATATAGGATCTAGGACCCTCATGGGGCTCACCCAGCCTTTTAAAGTAGGTGGCCAAAGTAAGGAGGGGGGGAATCTGGCGGTTAAGCGTGATCTAGGACAGATCACCTCCCTGCACAGCCGTTGTCCTTGAAACAGTACAGTAACAGTCTGTACTGAACTGGTATTGTACCAGTACCAGACCTCTTCACGGGTTGTAGTGGTACAGGTTTGTTTTTTGTACTAATTATATTCTGAAGAACAGCAATTTCTAAAGCTCAAAAATAATTGCATAAACAACTAACAAAAGTTCAGCACTGAATCAGTTGTTTTATTTTAATAGGATGTAATTAGTTGGGGGTGCAGTCAAGAAAACACAGCAAATAAGTGAAACTTATTGTATTTTATATGTGCCGACGTTTCGACCTACTGTGTAGGTCATCTTCAGGGCCAATAGGAGTGGCTGCCCGGTGCAGAAGTTGTTTTATTGTTTGTATTGTCTTTTCCCGTTGAATCTCCATTTTTGAAGATCTTCAGGAATCGTAAAAATAATTGTTTCGTATTAATATTTGTCAGGTAGGAGACTGTTTAAACTAATTACTAAATGTCTAACTTTATTTATATCAGAATTAGTGGATATAACAGAGAAATTGCCTGATGCAATTAGTGAAGTAAGTTTAATTATAAAGCGTTCAAGAAGGCTGAAGTAGGGGAAAGGTCAGAGGTGACCCAGAATTCCTTCCTCCCACTCGCATTTATTGCCACCCCACCGTATCTGCCATTCCCCGGAATGGCAATGAATTTTTTATTGTTCACCTTTACCCTAGATCTAGTATTTGTTCACCATTTCAAGGTCACCAATATATAATCTTCATGAGTCGCTACTAAATAATTATTAGTCGAATGTAAATACAAAAACATATCTAATGCTAATTTAATCTATGTTAACACTGCACACAGTTGACGTGCGCGGTGGCGGGCCACTGTCTCTTGTTGATGTCTTATTGGACTGTTAATTTGTGATTTCATTATTTTTTTAATTTTATATCTTTAATTTCACTATTCTCCTTTTTCTCCGACGTTATCTGAATTGCTTAAATATCTAAAGATGTTTACGTATTGAACGATGTGTGTAAAGCGC
This sequence comes from Troilus luridus, assembly GCA_964056705.1. NCBI lineage: Eukaryota > Metazoa > Arthropoda > Insecta > Hemiptera > Pentatomidae > Troilus > Troilus luridus. The sequence goes on along the minus strand of OZ057414.1, from coordinate 79,809,261 downwards.
TGAAATGCTATTGTGAAGATCCCGGGTTCAAATCTTATTTTGGCGTAAAACCCATTTCAGGTACTCGTTAAAGTCCCCTATCCTAATTATATCGGGATATAATTAGCACAGTAGTATCGCCCGATTAGCCACGGTTGCTTAAAGTTATGTTGAAATAATAAAACAAAAAATATATTTGTATTATTTACTGATTTACTGAACTCAAGCCCTTTCGTGAGCTATAATAGTACAGGTTTCTTTTAGTTTTTACTTTTCAATATCAGATTGCTGAATGTTTTTGTTATAGTTCCTCCTATAGATGCGTAATAAGGCTAGGTTTTTTAATACTCGTCCTCTAAAAGATCTATTATCCTGATCTACTCTTGTTGAAACAGTTAAAAAACGTAAAACAGTTATGAAGGCAATTCAACCAGTGAGAAAAGGTCGAGATTCATTACGTTGGGACGTCGCGAAATAGACGTTAATCCACTCGGGATGGATTCGAACAAGGGCCGCCATAGTTACGAGTTTGCTATCATGCATTTCAGCCTCCACAATGGAAACATACGATTTATTCACCGTCTTCTCGAAAACGACAACGTTGGAGGTGAAAATAAAAGTGGTACCTCCCCATATGGTGTATATGAACTTTAAGAATAAATTTGAAAAAAAAAATTGTAATTCATAACAATTTACTTCAAACAGGAGTATTCACCTGATGAATACAAATAACTGTGACAACATTTAACGGATTTCTTATAATGGTTTTTTGTAACGATTCTCGCAGAAATTTCGATTAGTTATTAAAATATTTCGAAAACTTTCACTAATACACACCTGGTATTATAAATGCCTTCTAATCATACACAGCTCACTGATAAGGTTTATAAGTTGGGATGATGTATAGATGGTGGTGGGTTGGTTCAGTATTAGTGATGAAACTGAACTCCTCGTAGAAGTAAAGGATAAGGAAGATCAGTAATGAAGAAACAAACCGGTAGGATAAAGAAGAGGGAAAGGAATATGAACAATGCCATCTAGCCCGTTTGAAATTTAATGATAGCTGATTACCAAGATGATCTGGTTCATTTTAGTATTCTATCCCTCATAAGTTATTTATTTCATAAGATATTATAATAGACACAAATAAAAACATATATAATAACATGTAAAACGAAGTATTGGCGTAGTTTGATCTTTATCGACGATTTAGACCTCACTATTTTTCATAGTACGATGTTCTAGAACTATTGGAGATATCGCTGTGTCCGTCTCTGAGATGAGTAAATAGTGCTTTTTACATGAGTGCTGATCTAATGAACTTTTGTATAAATGGATTCTGACCCTTAATGAAAGATCAGGTCGATATTAGTATAAGACTATAAGAGTCTTTCTTACAGATTGTAATAATGGATATCATAAGTAGGTCCACATAAATTCCGAGGTAAACTATTCATTGAGATGGTGCTAGTGCGTACTCGGCTAGAAGTATACATATGTGGCAATTCAATTTTTTCTCCTTCTGTAAACCGAAAACTATATTATCACTTCGTTGTTCAGGTTATTTATTTATTTTTTATATTTCTCTGCACAGTGTTTTAGTCTGATGTATTGCCATCCTGCCTTTCTTGCTACTGCACGAGATGGTAATCACATCGGCTTTCGCTCTATTGGAGTTACATATACATGAAGTACATGAGATGTCATGTACTGTGATGTGATTAAAAGCCGAAGGATAACAAAGTTCTTTTCTCAAAAGTATTTTAAATAATTAAGGATAATTTTCTTCTTTACGGATGTGAAACTTGGCCGCTTACGCTGAAGGATGACCAACATCATAAGGTACTCGAAAATAAGGTGTTGCGTAGAATCTTCGGTCCAAAAGAGGGTGAGACCTCTGGAAAACTTAGGAGATTATACAACGCGGAATTCACCCGGTTAATATTATTCAAGTGATAGCTGGTAGTATCTGAGGTTACGTTTAGTTTAGAGGCCGTAAAACTTTAGTTTTCGTAGACGTATAGTGTCGTTTCAACTGCTTTTTGGTAGTATTGGATTAAATTTGATTAGATGTGGGGAAGGGGCAAACGTTTTGGTCTTACTTTTAGGCCATCATCAGGACTGAGAAAAACGGAACATCAACAGTTAAACAGGACGGTCAAGTTAACATTAAATATTGGAATAAAATACAATGAACAAAAGATTAAATTATAAAATAATTTAAAGAGTTATAAAATAATTTCAATAAGAAAAAAAAATAACAAGAGCAAAATGAAATCAACACCAATAATAAAACATGAGAAATAACTTCACAATCAATGATGAATGACATGTGACTGGTGAAAGTTCAAATTAATTTTAATTAATTAATTATCGTGTCGTGAAATGGAGGTGCTTCTATATGTTGCGTTAAGTTAAAAATAATACAGCGTAATAAATTTTGGAAGAAGATGGATTGAAATAAGCAATGTTATAAATGATCTGGGGGTGCAGTCAATGAACTTTACATAAATAAGAAAAACTTTTTCTAATTTGTACCTAACTCTTCGATCCAATCTTTAGGTCATTATCATGGCAGATGGATGTAGCAACCATAAGAGCATCTAAGAACACTCTGAGCAAGGATAATAATATAAGAGAAGGATGAGGACGAAGAATAATAAATAACAAAAAAGAGATACATACCACACACCTGAAGGCTCTAGGCACAACTAAATTAACATTAAACCAAACAAAACTTATAAAAACCGTTTTTCTTTCCTTTGCTTTGCTAACACATTAGTTTTTGAACCCGTTCATAATATTCAAAGGAAATGTGAGAAAAGATAATAATTCGGGGTTTTGTTTTTTTCATTTTTCATCAATCATCTGATAATTTATCCTTTTGTTTATTATATTCCTTCTATCCCTTAACACTCCAAACTTTCCAGACTATAAAACTGTTTTATTGGTTTTTACACAACACTGTTCATGTACTTTTGTTTTTTCTGAGCCTCAAAAAGTTAAGCTGAAATGTTGGAAACTAATAAATAAGTTTTATTTGTTGGTGTATAATTCTAGTGATTACCCTCTCCCTCCCATTCTTGACAACTATTTTCTCATAAATATTAATAAATAATATAATTATCATAAATAACATAATACAGTACTGAGATAAATATAGTTAACTTAAATAAAGAAACACAAGATTGATTCACATAATAACATGAGATAAATAAATCACCCACATTTTATGACGTTAATAACAAATCCATTAACTGTCTATTGTGATGTCACTAGCACTGAAAGACGTTCAGACCTAAGTGCATTTGATTACATGATTGTTATGGCCATTCTTGCTGAAGGTATAATAACTCTAGAAAAATCACCCATCTAAGTCAAACAATGGATATCGATAGTTGATAAAATTATTTTGTCTTAGATCAGCACACTTCAATATCTCATCTTTGTTTTTATAAAAATATGCGAGGAGATAGTTGACTGGAAGATAAATAAATTTATCTAAAAATAATATAAATAATTTAAAAATAATACACCGTAGTAAATTTTGGAAGAAGATGGATTGAAATAAGCAATATTGTAAATGGCCTGGGGGTGCAGTCAATGAACTTTACGTAAATAAGAAAAACTTTTTCTAGTTTGTACCTAACTCTTCTATTAGGTGCCTAACTATTCTATTCCACTTATTTAGTGTTTAATATGACTGCACCCCCAACTATTTCCTTCCTTATTATAAAAATAAGTTATGTGCTTATTTAGAGGGAAATATTTAATACAAATAATAACAATGTTAACAAACAACAATTTCTTCTTTCAGACTTATTCATGCCTGGTACGGTCTAATAGAAGGCATAAAACTAGCTGACGTTTTTCTCTAGTTTTATTACTTGATGGTTGTACAACCACTGAAAGTAAGTACCTGCCATCTACAGCTCCCCTAAGAGAGTTGGGATTGCCACTTAAATAAGTTTCCAACCCACGATTTGACTATAACCAGACCAATTTGACTTTTTCCATTCGCTAAATGATCTATGAACTTGGCTAGAAGAAAACTTTAAGAACGATAACACAGCTTGTTTGGAATGGAAGGAGAGGCGTCAAACTGGTTGTTTTGTGGATTTTACAAATAAATAGCTTTAAAAAATTAAATTAAATATGACATCGAGCTTAGGAACAATTAATTTTTAATGTAACACTATCTAAAAAAATTGTTTGAATGAAATTTTCCTTATTGAGTTAAATAAAGGCATACTTTTATACACTCCCTGCCATAGCTTGGATGTTAGATAGGAACCAGCACTGCTGTCTCAGGACAGAAATGGTTCAGTATGGACCCCTCTTCTATGGTTCAGGTTCCATAGTGGGCATCACGTGATACTGGGCATGGACTAAACACAAGTGGGAAAGTATGTTCAACAGCAATACAAAAACAAAATATAAGAGTAAATTGTATCTAACAAAATAGAATATATAAATAATTATACAATCCACTTTTTATCTTCAGTCGTGTTACAGTGAAAGAACATAAGAACTTTGAACCTGTTCTTGATAGTAGGAATGTTTTTCCTAGAAAATAGAAAATGCCAGCAAAGCAATGCACTAAGTAAATGGAATAAGTTTTTGATTTCCTAGAGATAGATATGAATAATCAATCACAGTGGATATTGTGCAGTTGTAGAAGACTATAACATGAAATATAACAGGGTGATGGTAGGTTTTGGGACGAACATACTTACAGAGCCAAATAGGTCTGAGAGGAGGAAACTGTTTTTCTTAGCTCCGTAATGAAAGTTGTCTGGTATGAGAGCAAGACAGGTTTCTATAATTTTGATGAATTTTTAAAGAAATGACTCAATTTGAAAAAGGAAATTGGAAGTAGTCTAAACATTGCATTTGTTTTAAAATTAATTTATTTGTTATAACAAATGATCAAGTACAAGTCATTTTAAACTTAGGCATAAGTAATTCTCGTATTGCATCATTCAAAATTGTCTAATACAATTTCTTATTCTAGGTATGTATAAAGTAAATGCTATTTTATTTTTTTAATGATTAACAAAATAATTAGTCCCAGTTTTTTTATAACTTCTATAAAACTAAAAGATTAAGTTATAATAAATGAAACATTCGATATCCTCTACATGAGAGAAAGTAAAACAAATCTATAAACGTGGTAACCATTATTAAATTAAAAATTAAGTACAGATGTTTGGCATAAGATCCAACAAACATAGTAATAGGAGTCCCGAGCATGTGTTGTCTGGCACACGTTAAAAATCCCTATCCAAATTAAACTTGGATAGAGAAAATTTAGGACTCCCACTGTAGCATCGTCAGAATGTTCAAAGCAGCATTAAGTGACGTTAAATGAATAAACAAACAAATATTTTACAAATATATAGCTAGATCAAAAAACAACAAATTACAGTTTTTCTAATCTGTATTATTTCTAATCTTATTGATGTCCATGTAAGAGTACATTATTTGATAACGCTGTGAACAACCACAAGAGAAGTGGAAGCACTAACACACTTCGCAGTCCTTGTCACTTTTCACACATGAGCATGATTTCAGTCAAAATTTAATTTAAATGGCCCTATATACAATTTACAAAATTTGAAAAACATTGCATTGTTTGAAAACAATAATATAATACAACTAATCAAATTACTTGTATTTAAATAAAATAGGATTGTATATTGCATATACAGTGCCCTCCAAAAGTTAGTTGAAATGTTCAGATAAAAAATTAATAAACCTAGTATAATAAATACACTTAATTCTTTATAAACATTTGTATTGTATTTGAAACTACAATGTTTGAATTATTATGTAAGATGGTCATTGAAATTTTAAATAACCATAGTTACAATAAAACATTAATAATGTAATTAATTTTCAAAAACATATAATACTGAAAAAAAAACAATAACAAATAAAATCGTTAATTTAGATTTTTAACATTTAAAATAAAACACAATTAGCCCTATAAATAATTCTTATTTATCTAACAACAAAGAGAATATGTAAGGAAGAAAATAGTTGGGGGTGCAGTCAAATAAAAACACTAAATAAGTGGTTACTTATTTAATGTTCCAGCCTCTTGCTGCTACAGCCCTGAAGATGACCCATAAAGTGGGTCGAAACGTCGGCACATAATTAAATAAGTAACCACTTATTTAGTGTTTTTATTTGACTGCACCCCCAACTATTTTCTTCCTTACATCTAACTTCCAGTCAACCATCCCCTCGCTTCTAACAAAGAGAATAGGCAAACTCAATGATTTACAAGTAAAACCTCAAAACATTGTGAAGTGTAATAAGTGACAAAACCTAGAGTGTATTATTGCCTAGTTTATCCAGGGTAGCACTACGTCGAATATGTCAAATACTCACTTGACAATTTCAGTTTTTTGTTATCATTTTTCTCCTCAAATAACATTTTCATCGCAGCTTGCACCTCCCTCTTAATCTTAAATAACCATTGTCAACTTATTCTTATAAAAATGAAAGTTACCTAGTTTTCCCCCCATGCCTTTAAATACATACATACACAAACACATTGTTTTGTTTCCATAGAAACACTGGAATGACCATTCATTAATGATTTTTTTTTTAAATGCTTTAACCACAATACAGTACATATATTTTATATTATGATGGTTTCATATATATATTTTTTTCACTGAACATCAATATCAAATGTATTACATACATTTTTCAGCCGTATTTCCGTATTTAAATTTTCTTATTAGGTAATCATGCCATACAGTTAAATATTTCTTGAACAAAGTTGTATAAAAACAGCCTGAAGGTTGTTTACATTACTAACATACAAGGAATGTATAAAATAAATTTTAAAGCTATAATTATCTATTAGAAAAAAATCCAATGTTTTACTACCTAACATTCAAATAAATAACCATATTTTGTTTTTAAATGAATAAAAATCCCATTAGTGATTCTAATATTTTAAAAAGTAATTATACTTTTCAATGGACACAGGTATTGTGAGATAAATATGATTGAATAAAGAGATTAAATTATTTAAAATCTCCTTCAACAATTTCATAATTATAATGAATTCCTTTGACACCAAAAAGTTATCAATATGGGCGGCAGCTGACCAGACTAGATTTGATACCATTAAAGATTCTTTTTAATCTTTCTTTTCATGGGAATAATCTGAAAAAAAAAATCATGTTATTACATAAAATTGATTTTAGGTATCTTAAGTATTTTACAATAGATAATAAATTAATTGGTAACATATAATTAATTATTTCATTATTAAGCACGATATTATTGCTATGCTTTAGATTATTGGCTATTCATTCATTTTTTCAAAATCTAGAATGGATTTTTTTTTCTGAGTTTAATTTTGTTTTACTTAAATCGTTAAAACTATTCGGATTCATATAAGCTTTCTTCCTGGGAACAACCTCATATCATTTTTGATGCATCCAACTCCTTAAAACAAGTAAGCTCCTATTCTCCTCCTTCCACTTCACTCCTCCACATGGCTGCCTTGTCTATAGTCTGTCATGAGAGAAGGCCCGAAATAAACTAAGAATCGCATCATTCGATTCATCTGAGGATTCTTAAGCCTTCAGTTGGTATACCGAGGAGCTTCGCTTTACTGTTTAATAGAGGATGACAATATACATTGTAGATGTCAATCTTTTACTGGTTCTTAAAAAAAAAAAAGCCTCCTTACATTTTCTATCTTTTTAACTGGACAGCAGTCGTAAAACACAAGAATCCAGCACAGAAACTTGTTTATTAGGGCAAATTGGTTAACAAAATGAAATAAAAACTATTAAATGAAATTATTTAATAAAATTTGTTAATAGCCTGAAAAGCTATTTCACTGCTACTTAATATTTATTAAACTATAATATTTATTTTTCATTTCACTGAGTAATTTTACTACCTATTTAATTTTAGATTTTCCCCTCCCTAAGGTGATGGCAGCTTGTCTGAGGGAGATTGGGAGGAGAGATTACTGGTATTGGGTTTCAACAAATGACCCAAGGTTGTAAAAGTCCGAAATAAAAACAAAAAATTTAATTTCAGATTTTATATTGAAATCTTTTTACCTCCTTCATCTTCTTCCTCATCGGCATCAAGAATATCAGCACAACAAATAGAGTAACATATAAGTGACAAAAATCCCATTGGAAGCCCAAATAGGACTGCAGTAAGAACAGGATTACCTCGCCACATTTCGCTTAATGAAGTCCGAGCTTCAAAATATGTACGGTACAGTTTAACTGGTAATGAATTTCCTCCATAGCTCTGCAAAAAGTAATAATTTATATTAATTCAAATGTAGCAAAGGTTTAATTTTTTGTTCAAAATGAAACAAACAATACATAGATATTATCTCCATATAATTAAATTTAGTATCTAAGTTAAGAAAATCCTTCAGAATAAAAATGAAGAGCAATATTGCTTAAAGTAAACAAAAAAATATTTGTTCTTAAAATAACAAAAAAAAATAAAAATAAGAAACTTCAAACATTAATTTAGTATAATCACAGCTTGCCAATTAAGAAAATAACATGCTGGTTCTCTTTCACCCTTCCACTGATAGAAATGTGAGTTCCCATTATTCTAATTCATCAATAACATTTTTTCACATCATATTCTGGCATAAAATAAATTGTTAATGATATAGTTTGGATAATACATGCCCCATCATAACAATGAGTTATTTTATTTTGGTGAAGATAAACTTAAATAGAAATTCGTTCAAACTAATACTTACTACCTAGAAACTAATTTTCACTTCATTGCATTATTTTAATGTTTTAATATGCATAAATTATGAAATTTAAGTGCTTTCTATAACATGTATTGGTAAATGCTAAAATATAAATAATGAGGGAATTATAAGGAGTAATAAGGGAAGCCCTTATATAAAAAACACATATCTTACCCACATGTGAATAAGATAAAAAAAAAAAATATGTATACAGGCCAGTTAAAGATGCTATTCTAGAACACAAAGTGATCAAATCTAAAGGGGTGAATTGGAGGTCTGCCTGAAAAAAGCCGAACAAAACAGAGCCTACTGAGTGAATCGCTATCAATTAGAGCCTAGTCAGAGAATTTGCCACCCTAATGAATAACCAAAACTTGTTTCTGGTTTTTTTCTCACCCCTAACAAAAGCCCAAAAATTGGGACAAAATAAATAATAAGCCATATTTATTACTGTGCACAATTTTAATGACCACATCTCTCGCCATTTTCTACATACTCATTTAGTTCTACATCCACTTCAATTTAGTTTTTGACCGAGCTATTCCAGATAATATTTCTTGATAATAATATTTATATTAACCTTGAACTGTTTCAATGTTAATGCCAACTGGTATTAAATACTACAAGAGTACTCATAGTACTTTCACACCTTCCCCCATATTGACTACATATAGCGACTTCTCAATTGATCTCAGAGACTAAAGAGAATTAATAATGACAGCTTCATTAACCACTTTTGTACAATGGTTGCCGTCCTCGAAACCTTGCCCACAGTACTCATGGTTTATTGTGCCAAAACTGATACATCATTTGTAATTTTTTTGTAAAAACACATGTAACTTTAGAAGAGAAGGAATAAAGGAGAAGATGCTGCAGACAAATTTGCTTGTGTTCATGATAACTTTAAAAAAAAAATTGCTATTCTACTTTAAAATTCCTTTGATAATTAATTTTTTTATGATTTAAAACTTTTTTTTATAAGAGCTTGCTGGTATTAATTATCTGTTAATTGGATAAATAAAAATTTAAAAGACCATAACAAATATCTGAATAGTTTTAGAATAATATTTAATTTAATAATAAATAATAATATATTTTTATTGTTCAATGTTTTTTTCTTTATCCAACCAATTCCTATAAAAATCGGCATGGTTCTGATACAAAAACCATTTTTTTTTTCATGAGAGAAATAAAATATATTATTGCGACTAATTTAATGACAAAATAGAGTTCCATTCATGGTGGAGAAAATTAATGAACAATAATAAAACACAAGTAAAATACTTACAGGTGCTGTCTGATTGATGATTGAATCAAGAAACATATGTACGATTTCAGGTGTTAGATAATGAGGTTCATCATCTGGAATGTGATGATGATTTGTAGTTGAGTTGACTACAAGCAGATATGGCAGTGGTAGCTCAATCATAGCAATACTATTAGCGAGATCTGGTGAAGCGACCCAGCCAAACTGAAACCACCTTAAGACAAAAATAAACAAAATAAGCTTTAAGAAATTTTTTATTTAATAAACCATAATAGAGATTTTATTGTTTCATAAATTTATGAAGAATATTTACTAAATATACTGATTGGGAAAGTTCAGAAGTATTGAGGTATTTTTCCAATTTAAACAAAAAAAACATTTACAAAGATTGATTTGTGGATCAGTTACAACAATCCATGGATTTATAATAATAATAAACTCTTTATTTATGACCAGCTAAGTTCCTTCATAATAACAAACCTTTCGACTAATTCTATCTCAGTTCAATTTCAATCCTTAACCCCATTATAAACCCTGAAGAAGACCTGCTGCAATGCGGGTTGAATTGTTGGCTTTTAAATAAGGAGTTCTCCCTCCATATTTAAGAGAATTTTTTCTGATCTCTGCCTCGACCATATTCTTCCTTATATATATATATAAGGTCAACCAATACTATTAATTAGCATTATTATGAATACTATAAAACTAAAATTAAAAGGTATTAAAAATAGGTAGTTTAAGATGGAAAAGATATTATGGGAGTTTTAGGATAGCTTGTTGGTAATTCAAAGTTTTTTATTATTTGGAAATAAGCTTGATATTTTTGGGATATTAACATAATTTAAAATTACCTGTGAAACTTCTCCCTGTGATTAACAATGACTGATTTTACCATATTCCTAAAGCTGAAACAAAAAATAGCATACGAATATTATTTTAAAATAACAAAAAAAAACTTTGAATAATATCATTGAAGTTAAATGCTTACGCTATCATCTCTTCCGGTACTTCTTCAAGTTTATTTTCAACAACAATAGCCAAAACAAGATATTTACTAGTCTGCAAGAACTAGAAAAATACATATAAGGTAATTAATATGGTACTATTTTCATTTTATTTTTAAAAAATAAAACATGTTGAATTGAGTTGAGATTGTCATGAATTCCTATTATGATTTATTTTTTAATTTAAAAAGAAATTAGTATTCTAAAATATGATAAACTTTATCAAATATTAAATAGCTGAACATATCAAGGCCTGATGTCGTATTGATTATCACATTATTTAAAATAAAAAAATTCTTTATTATTTTTAAAATTTGTCTTTATCACTGTCTAGACATATTTTACTTGATGTCTTTAACAAAGTATAAAATTTTGTATTAAACAAATATTTTACATTGTTCATATTGTAGATGTCTTTCTCATAAGAGCAATTCATTAGAATTATGAAGTAAGGAAGAAACTTAACAGAGGATTATTTGTACCAAATAAAAAGCTAAACATATTAAAACTATTAACTATGACTAATTAAACATCTAACATAAAATACTTTTTGGATTCACTATATCCTTAATATGAGTAATACTCATCAATATGCAGAAAAAGTACCAATCAAATTTCATGTTTTTGGAGATAAAAAAATCCTAAAGAAAATAATAGAATATCACATATATCAAAAATAAAATAACAATTATTTCCTCTTAAAGTAGCACCACTGATAGTATTCCTTAACTTTACATTTTGACACTAGTCCCTTTGTTTAGGAGCTTTGACGTAACAAAATATATGAACAATGTATAACCTTTATTTATTGAAAAAGCATTTATATTTGAATAATAATGACATGTGCGTATCAATTATATTATATCTACAGGCCAATTTATCGCTATAAGTAATATTTCCTTAAATGAGTCCTTCTGTTTGTACCTTTCTCAAAATATGAAATTGAATTGGATAGGGTTCTAAATGGTCTCCATTCATTAATCTTTCTTTCTTATCTCACCATTTTTCACTTCCCCACATTCTTGGAATAGTTTGCACATGCACATCATTTTTCAGGGTTAGTAAAATTATTTTTAAAACTCATCTTTTTCCGAAGATCTTTCGAAGATTTCACACAACTCCCCCCAAACACATTTTCCAATTGGTGAACACCTGTTGGACATCTTAAGCTCTTCTGAGCAAAAAAATTTAACTGACGTCATTTCCTTAAACCAGAAATGAATAAATCGTATGTAGAAATTAAAATCTTGTAGAATCAAGCCAGGTATCAACTCTTAAACCGCACATATTTTTCAACTTCTTAAATGACACCTACAAATCATTTTTTTTATACATAATTTCATGTTGCAACCTTGTTGATAAAACTACTTCCGAGGCCATATCCCTTTTTCTTGGAAAAGTGCAACTGCTTCCATCTCTGTTTTCAAAAGATCCAACATTGGAATCATATTTTTTTAATTAAAAACAAAAAAGGCGAAAAACACACTTGATACACAAACAATAAAAATGTAAAAAGGTTACAACATCACTATATCCTCTACCGTTATTAGTAGTGGCACTTCTTTAAGAGGAAAGTAATGTTTGATCTATTATCTAGTAAATGTTGATCCAAAATATAGAGAGTCAGTTGGAAATAACTGTGTCACAATAAGAAGATTGATGATTACCTATGTATAAACTTTAAAGGTATCTGCATCTACAAATGAAACAAAGTAATTTGTACGTTAGATTAAATTACATGTATCTATATTTCTAGTTACAGGCTAAATTATAGGTAAAATTAAAAAAAATACTTGATGTATGTTTCCTCTTGTGATCTTGACAAATGTGCCAAATCGTTCAGTGTTAACCCATTTTGTTAGGCTCACATTTAATTTTTCTGTTTCTACATCTGTAACTATTTACAGTAAAATAAAAAATCAACTAATACTTTAAAAAATATATTAAAAGCTATTTTTTTAAATTTACCATCAGGAAAAAAATAAATAGTATTTTCCTTGTAGACAAACACTGAAGGGGCTTTCTCCTCATTTAGTTGCTGAAATTAAGGCAAGTAACTGGGTAAATTATATGACCAAAGAACAATATGCTATATAGGATGCAACAAAAATACATAATACAAGATTTATGATACCCTGTTAAAATATAAAACCAGATATGCATTTTAGGAGTTGTTTAATTGCTATTTTAAAATAAATAATGAAAAAATTACAAAAGCCGTTATACATATAATTTTTATTTCCTCAACTTATCAAAGTAAATGAAATAAGATAACTTTTACTTTTTTTTTTTTTTAAAGTAAGATCAACATATAGATCATATATATACAAAAAGATTACCAAAATCTACTCATTACCCATAATTACATTCTATTTTCCATTCAAAAGCTCAAGTTAACTTGTATTATTAAAAAAATAATAAAAACTAAACGGATAAACCATTAAAACTTGTTACTCAACTCAAAGCGGCAACCTGAGGAACAGATACCAATTATTAATTATCATGCCATAAATATAAACCAGCTGATACAAAAACCTTAATCCTTTACTTTCAAATATAACAACCACATAATTAAACAGAAATTTAATTAATTAATTTACATAGCAAGAGCCTAATAACTAAAATTAGTAAATTGGTACAGTCAATACTTTAACTTTAATAGTACAAAATCTACTAAAAAATAGTTAAAAGACTAACTACCTTCTTTGCAAGTTCAGGAGATAATGAATAAAAGAAACTATACGGTTGAAATCTTTCTGCTACATCATAGTACAATTCCTAAAATAAAAAAAAAATATTAAGACAATCAAATATTCAGTAGTATTAAGAAGTATCATTTAATTATAGTTATATACCAAAATTTGATTACCCAAAGTGGTCCTTCATAAGGACCAGTATAACAAAAAAATATATTATTAGCTGACTTCAAGGCATCAAGGCTTTCTTGGCGTGTTATTTGCTGTACAGGTGGGCCACTTAATCGAAGTGCAAAATTTATTATTTCATCCTTTGTCCTGTCACCTTGAAAGGTGAATTCTTTAATATCTCCTTTCAGACTATATAAAATGATAAATTAATCCAAAATAATAATTAACTAGTGTAAAATTACAGTTACATAAACTTACAACATAATTGTTGGAAAACCAGATATGCTGAAAGTTGAAGACATAGAAGTGTACTTTGTACAATCAATTTTTCCCACTCTAATGTTCGTATTGTACAATGCTTGGGCAACATGAGCCCAAATCGGTTCCAAACGCTTGCAATGTGCACACCATGGGGCATAAAACTAAGACAATAAATGTAGGGATTACAATTAATTTTAAAACAGATATAACATAAACCATTTAAAGTGTGTGTTTTAATAAAATAAAACTAACCATCACTAGCCAATGTCCATCCTTCTTGACTTCTAAGAAACTACAAACAAATATATAATAACAACTTATAATCAAAATTATTTAACATTCTACAATCAAAAATAACATACCGATCGCTTAGTTCTAATACCCGGGAAGCACTAGATAAATTAAATAAAATACATGTACCTGAAATAATTTTTTTAAAAATCAGTTTATAAGTTTCAAAATTTAACAAAATTGTAAAGAAATTATAATTTCCTTGCCTAATAATAAGAAACTAATAGAAGTCATCTTTGGTAAATGATTAAACCTAATAAAATCAAAATAAATAAAAAAGCTACATAATACTTCAACTAGCGACGAACATCAAACAAATAATATCTTTAATGTACAAATGCCATGTTTGGCGTTTCAAAATCAATACTGATTACAATCAGCTGCTTTACTTCTGAAAACACGTGGGAAGAGGTTGCAATGTGGTTATCTGTAAGATTCCTTTGTGTTGTGTGCGTGAGCTTCTAATGAACCACTTGTGTACTTACCTTAGTTGTGCTCGTTTGTTGTGCTGGTGACTTGTTCGGATTGTTATTTCTGTGAAGTGTTATAGAGGAAAACATCATGGAGGGTTTGTCAGATTTGAGATATTGCAGTGCAAAAAGTCTTACTTTTAGCACTTTTACTGCTGATGAAATTAAAAAGTTGAGTGCTGTAAAAGTAATTACTCCGTTATCGTTTAATTCCTTGGGTCATCCCTTACCAGGTGGCTTGTATGACCCAGCTTTAGGACCAGTAGACTTCGGTGGACAATGTTCAACTTGTAAATTAAAAATGCTGCAATGCCCTGGTCATATGGGCCACATAGAATTGCCTCTTCCAGTGATTAACCCTTTATATCATAAAATTATTAAGAATATTCTGAAGATATCTTGTATTCAGTGCTACAAGGTACTAATCCCTAGTGGTGTGAAATCCCTTCTAGTGTGTCAATTAAAACTTTTAGAAAAAGGTTATTTTGTCGAAGCTTCAGAAATGGAAACCAAATTTTCCAATTTTTTGTCAGGGTGGGATAAAACAAAAAATGATGTTGCAGATGAAATCCTTGCTTCTACTACAATGGAACAGTATGTTGAAGAAGTTTTATCTCAATCATTAGAGACTGATCAGGAAGTTAAAGGAGAAGGCGATTTGAGAAATTTATTTATTAAAAAATCTATTTCTTATTTGTATAAAGGTAAAAGATGTCCATTCTGCAAGCAACTTTGGAATTGTATTAATATAGTTAACAACAAGATTTTAATTAATCTGGCCAAAATTCAAGTTGCTGAAAAGTTCAAAACTCCTAGAAAATCAAATGCAGATGCATCAATGAGTGGATACAGTTATGTTACGGCCAAGGAATGTAAGGACTATTTGATGAAAATCTGGGCCAATGATGCTGAAGTTATGAAAGCTATCATTCCTATGCTCAAACACACTAGTGAAATAGACCCTGTTGACAGTTTTTTTGTAACTAACGTATTTGTGACACCATCAAATTCAAGACCTGTTAATTTTGTAAATGGAATAATTACCGAACATCCACAGAATATGACTTATAAAGCAATTCTGAATGATTGCCTTGTTCTAAGGAGTATTATCTTAGTTATGAACAATGGTGAAAATAAAGACACACTTTCTTCCGAACGTAAGGAAATAATTGGAAGAATTAGAGGGAAAGATTATACTGAGAAATTGCAATTTGCTTGGCAAGATATGCAGTCAAATGTTGATTCTCTGCTAGATGTTGATCTGAAAAAAGTTCGACGTCAAACTGGTATTGGCTTGAAACAAATTATTGAAAAAAAACAAGGTATCTTGAGAATGAATATGATGGGAAAAAGAGTTAACTATGCTGCTCGTACTGTTATTACTCCAGATCCCAATTTGAATATTGATGAAATAGGTGTCCCAGAAGCTTTTGCAAAGAAGTTAACTTATCCCGTACCTGTTACAGTTTGGAATGTAACTGAACTTCGTAAATTGGTTATGAATGGTCCTGATGTTCACCCTGGAGCTAATTTCATTGAAGATGAAAATAGGAGAATATTAAAAATAGATGGCGGTGATGCAGTAACTAGAGAAGGATTAGCAAAACGTCTTTTGACTCCAGGTGAAAAAGCAGGCTGTAAAATTGTCCATCGTCATTTAATTAATGGTGATATTTTGCTGTTAAATCGTCAACCAACTCTTCATCGTCCTAGTATAATGGCACATAAAGCTCGAGTGTTGAAAGGTGAAAAAACATTTCGTTTTCATTATGCAAACTGTAAGTCCTATAATGCTGACTTTGATGGTGATGAAATGAATGCCCATTTTCCTCAGAATGAAGTAGCAAGGAGCGAAGGTTATAACCTCGTTAGTGTTGCCAAACAGTATTTAGTTCCTAAAGATGGTACTCCTTTAAGTGGACTTATACAAGACCACATGGTATCTGGAGTAAAGCTTTCAGTAAGAGGTAAAATGTTTACTAAAAGTGAATATATGCAATTAGTTTTTCAAGGTCTTTCCTTTAAGAAAGGGAACATAAAAACACTGAAACCTTGTATAATGAAACCTGTTGAACTGTGGTCAGGAAAACAGATTTTATCAACTTTAATAATAAACATTATTCCAGAAGGACAAGTTTTGATTAATCTCACCTCTAAAGCAAAAATTTCTTGTAAGGCTTGGCATAAGAGCTCATTTCAAAAATGGAAAGCTGGCGGAACACCTTTTAAGGATGAAAGAATAATGAGTGAAGAAGAAGTTATTATAAGGCAAGGAGAACTTTTATGTGGAGTCCTCGATAAAACTCATTATGGTGCAACACCTTATAGTTTAATCCATTGTGTTTATGAATTATATGGAGGTGAAGTGTCAAGTGCTTTGTTAAGTTCCTTTGCAAAACTTTTTACTGCATTTCTTCAACTGGAAGGATTTACTTTAGGTGTAGAAGATATTTTGGTCTTGAAGGATAACGATAAGAAACGGACTAAATTGATAGAATCTGCTCGTAAAATTGGTGATGAAGTAGTTTCCAAAGTAATTGAAATACCTACTGGCAGTTCTTTGAAGAAGGAATTAGCTCAAAAACATGCTAAAGACCCGACATTCCGTGCTCTCTTGGATCATAACTACAAAACAGCACTAGATACCTACACTAATGAGATTAATAAAACTTGTATTCCTAATGGTCTTTTAAGATCATTTCCAAGCAATAATCTTCAGTTGATGGTTCAGTCTGGAGCTAAAGGTTCAACAGTTAACACTATGCAGATATCTTGTCTTTTAGGACAGATTGAGTTAGAAGGTAAAAGACCTCCTCTCATGGTTTCTGGAAAGTCTTTACCCAGTTTTTCTAGCTATGACACATCTCCAAGAGCTGGAGGATTCGTTGATGGAAGATTTATGACTGGTATCAAACCTCAAGAGTTTTTTTTCCATTGTATGGCAGGCCGAGAAGGGCTTATTGATACTGCAGTAAAAACTAGTCGTAGTGGTTATCTGCAAAGGTGTCTTGTGAAACATCTAGAAGGTCTTAACGTTCACTATGATATGACTGTGCGTGATAGTGATGGATCTGTTGTGCAATTTCTATACGGAGAAGATGGTATGGAGGTTACTAAATGCAAATTTTTGAATGATGATCAATTACCATTCCTTCTCAATAATTTTTATGCTGTTCATAATGAAAAAATTCTCAAGGTTTTTAAAGAAACAACTGACATTAAACGTATAAGATCATATAATAAAAAAGTTAAGAAGTGGATGGAAGTAAAAGATACAAAGCCTAGGAGAACTAGTCCATTTCTTTCATTTTGTAATAGTATGGCTGATAAAATTGAGTCCTCCTCTTCTATAAGCTCATCAAAAGGAAGAACACACAGCAATTTAAAGCTTTGTAAATTATGGAATAAACTTTCACCAGAAGAGAAGCTTAAGTAAGTATCAATTTTTTAAATGCCAATGATAGTCTGTTAAAGATTAGTTGTCTAGTTAAGGTCCATTTAGTTGGTAGAGTTAGGTTCATTAGGGCTTCTAAAAAGTAGTATGATATAACTCCAAAATAGCACCATGGCAGCTACATCAATGTAGTAACTAACTTTTTTGTATTCAAGTGAACATGTTATTAAAATTATTAATGTTTTCAATTCGATATTATTTAAAACTATTTTTGCTGTCCACCTTTCTGCTAGTCTGAGGAAACAGACAATTTACAAAACACAGCCTTTCTTTCATTTTCATTTTTAGTTTTGAGGACTAAGTAGTCTTTGAGTAGGCTCAATGGTATTTTATTAAAACAATAGTGTTGTTATCCATGTACGGAGGATGGGCAAATGAATTTGTATCAAATGCCAAACTTATCTCAACACATTGGGATTTAGGTTAGTCCTCGATTTTGTCTAATATATATATATTTTATTTTGTATAATATATAAGGAGCGGAGTGGTAGAACACTGATTTGCCATGCTAGAAATCCTGGTTCAAATCCCGCTGCAGGCCATGACTTTTATTTAGTCTGTTTGCACCGGGAGATGGATCAGATAGGATCTAGGACCCTCCTGGGGCCCACCCAATCTCTTAAAAAATTTATTAAAATAGGGTACCCAAAATAAGGGGGAAATATCTGGTGGTTGAGCGTGATCTAGGACAAGTCACCTCCTTGCAGAACCGTTGTGCATGAAACAGTACAGTCTCTTCCATGTACTGAACCCCAGACCCGTTTACGGGTTTTAGTGGTGCAGGGTTTTTGTTTTTTTTAATATGTAAAGTTGTAAGTGAGTTATATCTAGTTTTCGAACTCATATAATTTATGATGAGGGATTTATTTATTTAAGATCTCTTTTTATGGAATATAGTTGAGGTTCGTTACCACCAAATTTCAGGTTTTTATCTGTTTTTATTAAGTTAAAAAATAAAATAAAAGATGATTACAATATGTTCTTGAGTATTAATAGAATTTTAAAAAAACAACAGTAAATATAGTTTTAAAAGCCAAATAAATTATAGAAATTTATAAAAGAATAAATTTAATACTTTTGGCCTAGAAATGAATTTGTGAAAATTGATTATTTCTTAGTGATTTTAATATGAAAAATAAACTGTACTTATTTGAAACCGTTACTGATATTCTCTTCAAAAATATTCATGTATTAAAGATGAAATTTTAGAAGAAAAAAAAGTTGTCCTCAATGTAAGGACAAAATTTTTATCAGGGACGGTGCTTAGTATGCTTTGAAGTGTAGACTGGATCTAAAGACTGTCCAACGAAATTGAAAAACAGGAGATCCTTCCGCATCATATGTTTTGTACTAACTATAGCTATGGGCTGAAGTTGGATTAATAATAGCTGGTGAATTAGGATTGAAACACTGTCTAAAAGAAAAAGTATTACTATTGTTATAAAAAAAAAATCATTATAACAACCAAATAGTGATCCAAGATTCATTTTGTACTTTGTCTAGAGCATGGGTGAAAAAAATCATATTTTGGAATTTAATAAGAGTTTTCTTGCAGTAGAATAGTTTGTGATTTATCTGATCCTGAAAATCTGTTGTTTTTTTTTGTTCCCCTTGATGATGTTTTTAAAATTATATATAACATAATAATTTTACAGATTTGGTGAAAATGATTTGAAAACCCCGGATCCAGTTGTATCAAGATTTCAACCAGATAGGCATTATGGTTCAATTACTGAAAAGCTAGATCTCCTTATTGATAATTACATGAAACAACAGTAAGTTTCAAAAATATTATGTTAATTACTATTCAAAAAAATGCATGAGAGTTTGGAAGGCTTAGCAATAAGAAATACTTTATTTTATTTATTATATTCAGGGAGATGTGCTATATTTAAAAAAAAATAAAGAAGACGAAAAATGGTAAAATTCGATATAGAGAAACTTTATTTCACCACTATTTGAAAATCTGTTCAATCATAAAAATATGTAAAATAATATTTACATGCTTTTGATTTTCTACAATTTTAATTGATTCCTGGGAATTTTAGTTTGTTATAAATTATTTTTTCTTTAAAAAATTATATTTAGGGGTTTCAACTATTAAATTAATAAATATATATATGTATAAATATTATATGGAGAGGTCTATTTCAATAATAATTTTTACACAAAAATAAGTAAGTAAGAGAGTAAAACAAAACAGATTAACAATATCAATCGTGCAATGCCAAAGAAAATGCATCTGGTTATATTGAAAGAAATGATAGCAATGACAAGAATGAAGTACATTATACAAAAAGTTAAATTTTAAAATAACTGATGAGAAATAACATCGGTTAAATGAAATGTAATAAGTAAAATAGATGAGAAATAATTTTATTTCAAAATGTTTTTATATTAATCTAAAAAATTTAGATCCTGTTTAGTAGTTCTTTGACTTCTCATCTGGTGTGTTTTATTTTGTTATTGTTTTTTCCCCTCTTTTGTTCCCTCTATCCCTTTTTTTCTGTATTAATTTCTGTTAATAAACAATTTATGTTTATTAATTTATTATATAACTCTATCATAGCTTTGATTATATAACTCCATCATATTCATTTTAATAGAAACCAATTTGAAACTCATATTATTTTTCATCATTAACATAACATTCATTATATTTTGTAATAAAATCATTTCTCAGGTAATTTAGTATGTTCATAGATTTCATTTCTCTCTTATTATTTCTCATAAATTATTTTATAATTTAATCTTTTGTTCATTGTATATAATTCCTATAATTTCTGTTTAAATATGCTGTTATATTCTCTTCGGTACTGCACTATAGATATTGTTATTCTGAAACAAAATTATTATTACTTTAAATAATTAAAATATTTGTATACAAAAAATAAATATAATAAAAAATTAAGTTGAATAATTATTTGATTTAACTGTAAGTTTTGAAAGTAACATACATAACAGACTAACAATTTTTATTTTGCATAATAAATTGTTTTCATACAATTTTTTATATGTTTTAGTTAATCTTTTATGATTTATTTATAGGGAAGGGGAAGTGAAAGAGAAACAAGTGAGAAGTCTAATTTGTGAAAAAGCACTTTTATCTCTTTGTCCTCCTGGTGAACCTGTTGGACTTCTTGCCGCTCAGTCTGTTGGTGAACCATCTACTCAGATGACATTGAATACCTTCCACTTTGCTGGTAGAGGAGAAATGAATGTAACTCTTGGTATTCCCCGACTGAGAGAAATATTGATGGTAGCATCAAAAAATATTAAAACTCCTTCTATGGTTATACCCTTTAAGGATGTACCTAAGTGAGTATTTATCTATATATTACTTTTGATGGACATTTAGTCTTGTCGATTATCAATATTTTCCCTAAACAATACAATCATTAATTATTTATTTTTATTTTACCAAAGGTTGGAAAGTCAAATAAGTAAGTTAAGAAGAAAATTAACAAAGATTACATTAGCTGATGTTCTTGAAAGCATATCAGTTCATGAAAAACTTCAGTTACACCCATCCAGGCAGCAAGTAAGTCATGACAAAGACAAAATAATTAATTTTATGAAATATATTTACTAAGCTATTTTAGGTTTTTTAAGTTTCGCTTACGTTTTTCTATGAAACTTCAACAGAATTCAAACAGATCAGGATCATTTTATAGAATAAATGTGCAATATCCCATCCTTAAGTCCGATTTTAAATGTATCAAATGATTCTTCATTAAAATAGAATTTTCTGTTGTTTTTGCTGTAGATTATGAATTATTAAGAGTGAACAAAAGCTAATAATTATTTATATTTTAGATATACATTTTAAAAATGCAATTTTTACCTCATGAAGCTTATAAAGACAATACAACAGTAACACCAAAGCAGATTTTAAAGTAAGTATTTTTATAGTTTCTTATGCTTTTAATAAATAAGTCTGGTTATGGTTAAAATGACTCTCATGATGTCATTATATGATTTATAATAATATGATATAAATTAATGCATCATTATTGATTCATTTATTTATTGAACTCATAGATTTATGTTTAAAAGATTTTACTTTGTTTAACTTAAAATATAGAATTTACATAAGATTGTATGTAGATATAAAATATAAATTAATAGATCCATTATATAGATTTACATATCCAGATCACATATCAAGGTTAAAACGAAAATTAGTAATATGCTGTTTGCTTTTCTATGAAAGCCCCCAGAATGGTTCCTATAACACAAATTGCTGGAAGCTTGGGTATATTTGAGGTCAGCTCTTTTGGATCATGTAGGTCCGACTTCTATGCTATTAAAATTATAATGTTAATAGTTTTAAAATGTGCTTTATTCATTCTAGATATTTATGTGCTTTATTCATTCTAGATATTTGCGGTGTATTAAGTGACAATTTAGTCACTATACATAGTTTGTCACTGTAACCGATGTAGTTATAGGTTATGTCCATTGTACTTACATTTATGATCTAGGATGTGCAGTCTTAAGCAGTAGCTGCTTTATGTTAAGCACATTCATACATGTCCTGATCCCGTATGGATGACTAATTGGGAGCTACCTGCCCCTAAAGTACTAAGGTCGTCTTAAGCCCAATTTTTTTCATCCCCCCAATCAAATTTTTCTTTTGATGCAAAAATACATTTGTGGATCCTCTTTAGAGAATTGGTTCTGTTGAAAGATAATGTTGGAGCAACCTCGAAATAGTTATTGGACCTTTCGATGAGAGCTCCGAAATGGATAAGGAAAATAAATTTCTGATTCAATTATACCAGATCGCATGTCATTTTGATTGTAACCATTTATTAAATTAATAACATAAATCACTTTAATAAATTAGATTACTGTTCCTTTTGATAATAGGAAAAAACAATTGATTAAATTAAAAGAACAATTTAAACGTTTTTATAATTAGAAAATGAAGTTACTAATATTAACTAAATTATAAACAACTAATTAATTACAAAAAGGAAACATAAATCATTTGATCTTACGATAATAAATTTGACTCTATTAAATTACAAATAAATAATGTGTTCAAATAAAATCTATTACAAAATAATAAATGTTTATCTGGTTTTATAGTTAAAATGATATAAACAAAAAAAAAACTCTTATCTATCCGGAGGACTTGGTGGTTAAAACTCTGGCTTGGTCTAGCCGGAGGGAACAAAAGCTGATCGACTTCGCTTTTGTTTTTCTCTCTTCTTTTGTGACGTGTGTTTGCAAACTTATGACAAATATTAGACTTATAACTAAACAAATTCCTTTTAAATTAAATTATTCTAAACAATTATGAAATAAACGTTTAAATTATTATATTAAAAAAAAGGAAAATTAAATTAAGAAAAATGCTTTTTCTTTACAAAAACGATTTAATTTTTTATCACTAAAACTAATAATATTTTATAAGGTTACAACGTCATCTGGCCTAAGCAGATAATATATCAAAAGCTTATAAACATTTCTTTCAGCTTCAGTTAAAAACTGCTGATCCAGTAGGACACAGTTCACTTTATTGTTCTAAGCAGACATCCTAGAGATCTAGTGGACCTATGTACATTTCTATTACTTCTTACCTAACACTAACTACTCTGAACCTAATAATTGGAGTATTTATATTTTATGGAATAAATAAATATTTATGATAAAGGGTATTCAAGGTATACCAAATATTTATAAATACTCACAGTTTTAATCTATTAACATGATTTTTTTTTTAAATTTACATTATGAATATTAATCATTATAGGTACGTTGAAAAGAAGTTTTTAAAGAATTTGATGAATAGTATTAAATCAAAAAAGAAAAGAGTTAAAGAAATTATCACTAGTGAAGCTGAAGAAGGCAATGCAAAGTCTTCACAGGATGATGATGAAGAAGATGTAGAAGCTGATAAAGGCCAAGTAATTTTGTTGTTTTATTAGTTTCGCTATAAGTGTAATGATATTTATTTATTATTAAAATAATTGTTTATTTTAGAAGAATAAGAAAACAAAAGCTGTTACTGGAGATGATTATGAAAGTTCTGAAGAAGAACCTGAAGGTGATGACGATGATGCGACTACAGCTAGGCGGAGGTATCAAATTAAAGATATAATTACTTTATTTATTGTTAATTATTTTACCTAATTTTAATTATTTATGTATTGCCAGAGCTCGCCAGCAGGAAGGACAGCAATATTCAGATATGGAGGATGATGATTCTGTTCAAGGGGACATGGCTGTAGAAGGGGCTGAAGAAGAGTGGGAAGTTGAAGATCAAATAGAAGATGATGAGGAAAAATCGTCTGAAAACATAAACAAAGAAGTGATTGGGCGTAAATCTCTTGTTACTAGCCTCGAGTGCATATCAGAGTATAAGTGAGTTCAATGTTTTTTTTTTCTTTTTTGTTCACAATAATTTTAGTTCTTAAGTATGAATAGAACAAGTTTGCAACTAATATTTTTTTACACAGACAAACAAATCATATGCATTTACCTGCTTATATTTTGTTTGTATATAATATATCGTCGATACAAATGTAAAGTATTGAATTTGAAAAAAAAAATCGTTTTCTGTCTATATTAGGGATTGCTTTTAGGATTGGTAATTGATATAAAACTCATATAGAGGGCACAAAACCACGTACAATGACATGGGTAAACTTCAGTTGAGAATATCCACTAATTTTGAATTAACATTAAAACAGTTTTTTCATTCTCTTAAAAAGGGGTGTTTTCACTTTCAATACTTTGCATCAACGATATATGCACATCTATATGTGCCCAGGATTATTTTAGATAAAATATGTTATGATCAGTAAATAAGAAATTATTTATATTTATATATTAATGTGCTTTGTACAACAATTTTTAAAATGGGATAATTATGTTGTACGGGCTTGATTAGACTGAATAGCAAAAAAAGTATAAATAAAGATAAACAATTATGATATATTAGTTGAATAGAGTCGGGGTTTTAAATAAATTGGCCAGATACTGAAACATGTGGGAGAGTTTATTAAATCTAAATATAATTACAAGGTTAAACATTGATTACAATTAAAGAAAAATAAAGAAATTATCACTTATAATGTTAAAGAGAAAAAAAGGAAACATGAACAAACTAGAATAATATAACTTAGAACAAATTAACAAGAAAGAGACAAACAAACAAAAGATCACTTATATGTATACAAAAGGAATGGCTAATATTTACAGAAGAGGCTGAGAAACTATTAAATATGAATTTTCTACTCGGAATGATTTTTCTTATAAACAAAACACCTTCACTGGGCGACAGGGCCACATGGCGATAGAATGCTGAGTCTTTATCTGGAACGGTGATGTTATATTGTATTGTCTTTTGATGAGTTAATGAAAGAGAACTTACAGTTGGAGATGGAGACTTACTACCCTTGTTCTGGCAATATCTGGTTTCTCGGCAATCTGTGGTATTATAAGGGGCATGGATCTCGTGTCTGGTGATAGGCGTCTCTTGGTCATGGGCGAATGTGATTAATGTACCGTCTCCTTGCGGTGATGGAAGGCGAGCAGAGTGGAGAGGTGTTGTTAGCTTGCAGTCTGGATGCAAAGAGTCAAGTGAAGTGTGAGATGACGGAGTGGGGGGAACAAAGTCCTCTTTATTCGTCGCCATGGAAACAAATGTGAACAAGGATCTGCGAGATTCTAATTTTAATTTATGAAATTGATCCGCGACTGAACATATGTATTTATTAAAATGTTTAGATAATTATGTAATATTTACGTCAGTGTTTATGTCATTTGTGCAATTTATTTATTTATAATATTTATTTGGCTCCTTTCTCATAGTAATCCTTAGTTATTATCTTGAAAATGTATGTTCTATTTATTATAGTCCAACATTCTAGTGAATGTAAAACACTTCAACCTTTCCTACATTAATGTGTGTCTATTTGATACACATATAGATATACATCTTTTTGTTTTTGTAAAATATGATTCTTGAGTCCTGTGCACCATTTGATATTCTGTTAAGTTTGATCTACGAGGTGTGGCTATTAAATAATGAGACTGACATTGCAATAAAATTTATTTTTATTTTATACATAACTACTTACTATCACCTTTAATATACACCCCTTCTCTATCCCTACAACGCTTCATGCGAATTTTTCATTGTTGGAAACAGTGCTGGAAGTCATCTTCTGTCAGCTCCTTCAAGACGCGTGCCGCTTTCTCTTTTACGGCTTCCATGGACTCAAATCTCGCCCCTTTTAATGAAGATTTCACCTTAGGGAACAGATAGAAGTCACATGGTGCAAGATCTGGTTAGAAGGATGTTCTAACACTGGGATGCTGTACTGGGCTAGGAACCTCTTGACAGATAACGCAGAATGAGCTGGTGCATTGTCTTGGTGGAGAACCCATGATTTGTCCTTCCACATTTCGGGCCGTTTTTTCCTTACTCTTTCACGTAGTTTTGCAAGTACCTCAAGGTAGTAGTATTGATTAATAGTTTGACCTTCAGAAACCCGGTGAAGGTACACAATCCCATGAATATCGAAAAAAACAATCATTGGTTTAAATTTTGATTTGCTCATTCTAGCTTTTTTGGCTCTCGGTGAAGTTGGGGTCTTCCAGTGCATGGATTGGCGCTTCGTTTCCGGATCATAAGTAATAGACCACGTTTCATCACATGTCATTACCCTTTCCAATAAATTTGGGTCATTTTCAATGGCATCCAAAGTGCCAGTATAAACATTTTTGCGTGCTGCTTGTTGTTTAAACGTGAGAATTTTAGGCACCATTTTGGCACACACTTTTCGCTTGTTAATATTGTCACGCAAAATTTGCCATAAACATTCTTAATCAGTGCCTACAGTTTCAGCAATTGGACGAATACTTAATCGACGGTCAGACCAAATCAAATTACTGACTTTTTCAACATTGTCATCCGTTTTTGATGTTGAAGGGCGACCTGGCTGCGAATCATCTTCAACGTCTTCTCGGCCATCTTTAAAACCCTTAAACCATTCAAAAACATGTACCCGCGATAAACATTCACAGCCATACACTTCTTTCAGTAAATTATAAGTTTCAGTAGCGGTCTTTCCAAGTTTGAAGTGAAATTTCACAATAATTCGTTGCTCTATTATTGCACTAACCATTTTATTTTCCTATTATACGGCAAAACAGAAAAACAACACTAACGCGAACGTAGGCTCTGACTAAACGGTATTGTTTACAGAAGCGAGACTAACTGCATACTAAAGAGAAAGCTTCACACTAAACAGCTGTCAGTCAATGGCGGTTGGCGCATGCATACTTGTTCTGCAGCAACGTCAGTCTTGTTATTTAATAGCCACACCTCGTATATCCTTTCCAAAACTCAATATGCTTTGATGATTAACGTTTCCACCAATATTATAATCATTGACAGCTATCACGGAGGGATTGTACTAGCATGAAGAAACCATGCTGATATATTGAAATGTGGCTAGTTGTCTAACCATCTAGCCCTGTATCGTGCACCTGTTTGATCTGCCTATTCCAACAAAGTATAAATGAATAATCTAATAAAATTTAGTCTTATGTAATTACTGGCTGACTATGTTAATATAACATAATTTAATGTAATTACTGTCAATATAGGTTTACTATATTTAGATGTTTACTGTAATTCATTTATTTATTTAATTTCTAGATATGACACTGTGAAGGAACAATGGTGTGAAGTTACACTTGGTCTGCCAATGAAAATAGGTCGCATTGACATGTCTTCGAAACTTCGGGATATTTGCAGTACCAGTATTGTCCATGAAGTACCAGGAATCAAAAGGGCTATTGTTCAAGTAATCATTTATTTATTCTTTAATATATTATAATCTTGCAATTTTATCAATAGAAATTTAATTTTTTTTATTATTTATTTTAAAGACTGAGAGGAATGGAGATCCACCTTTGTTAAGAACTGATGGACTTAATATGGGTGAAATGTATTCTTATGACAAATTACTTGACCTTAATAGACTTTTTACAAATGATGTTCATGCTATGGCACTTACATATGGCATTGAAGCTGCTACGAGAGTAATTGTAAAGGAAGTGCAGGATGTATTCAAGGTATTTAATGTTTATTCTTACTTTTATATTTCTATAATTAACAGAATCTAATATAATTTGTTTGCTAAGAGAATGCTAATTAAACATTTAGAAGCATTAATCAAGCATGGACTGGTAGATACAATCATGTAACATAAATAAATTAAAATTATTTGTTAATGGGACACTCATGTTTTTTACTGGTGTGAGGTTGGACATGTTTACATGTGTTGTGCTTATTATAATTAAAGCATTATTTTAGAGAACAGGCCATAGTTTTAGAAAAAAATAAAGTTTTTTTCAAATCAATAAATGATGAAATCAACAATCATAAAACCAATAATTCCTGTTTCATTAATAACCTTTTGCTTTTAGCAATTATTTTCATTTCCTATGCTATACTTGCCAATTAATACCTTACAATGCCGGACAAAAATTTACCTTAAGAGAATTTTAAATATTGATTCAACACTGTTTTTTTATTATAATTTTTAACTGTTCTGTTTATAGGTATACGGAATCACAGTTGACCCAAGACATTTAAACCTTATTGCTGATTACATGACTTTTAGCGGAGTATACCAACCACTGTCGAGAAAAGGTTTAGAAGGAGGTGCATCACCTTTACAGCAAATGAGCTTTGAATCATCATTAGGGTAATAATCTAAATTTTAATTGTTACTAAAAACACATATTTGTATGAATTTTTCATAATTTTCCTAGGGAAGCATACCATTTACGAAATGCACAATTATTTAAAGATGTTTTTGAAATTCGATAATCAGAAGGATAATGATTATTTAAAAAATAATTTCATTCCTAATTTTCTTTAAACAATAAAATCATCAATTTTATTTTGTATCTTATTACCTTAATCTAAATGGTATTTATAATATGAATGGTCTCAAAAAATTTATAAAATTGCATCAATCCCGATGCAAAATTAGGAAAGTCCATTTATGAGAACTAAGGAGCTCTCCTAGTCAAAAATGAGCAAACATATCAGTAAAATTTCATTTACATGTATTTTTTTTAAAGTCAATATTAATAGTCTTTAACTATTAACAACTCTACCAAATTTCAAAAAAATGTATACGATTTTTGTTTGTTGGAATGCTACTATATTATAATTTCAAAATATAATTTCTTTAATATTTAAACCAAATTTTTTCATAGGTTTTTGAAAAGTGCAGTTCTAAGGGAGAAAAAGGACGACTTATCATCACCATCGAGCAGGCTAATGCTGGGGGCTCCAGTTAAATGTGGCACTGGCTCATTTCGTCTTCTTCAAAAAATAACTGTTTAATCACTGACTTATATTTCACAATATTCAATGTATTGTAAAAAAACAAAATTATGATGTGATCATATAGTACTGTAAAAAAGGCCAATTGTAGATGAAATTGAAATGTATATTTTGTAAATAAGATGTAATATTTTATATTTTATAAAATATAAGACTGGAATCCTTGTCATTTTTTAATAAATCTTTTTATATTAATATTAATAAAACAAAAACATGTCTAATAAGGATTTTATTTTAGAAATTATTAACATTTTTTAAGTTCTAATTTATGTTCATTATATTATGTCATCACTCCCATAGTATTACTAATCATAGCATCATTACAGAAGCCACTAATTTTCAGAAGAGCAAAAAAATAAAACAAAATAGATGACCGGACACCTTTTTCCCACTGTATAAAATTTATTGGTAGAGAATAGAAGGAAACTGAAAAGGCAGAGTAATAATTAAATAAAATTCATTTTTTTAAATACTAAAAATTATTACACTGTTTTATTATTTCCAAATAGTTGTGTCCATCCAATTGAGTTTCTTTATATAGTTTGGTGCATGGTCTAGCTAAAAAGATTATCTTTCAACTGAGCTTGAAGTCTCAACTAATAAAGTGACAAAATTAAAATTATAAATCAATTATACCTGTTATCTCCTATGGAGTAGAAAGAAACTTGATCAAATCAAGTAGGCTGGTATGGGTGAGTATTACAGAATGAAAAAAATTATTATTAAATATATTAAGGTGCTTGAATCTATTGAGATAACCTGGATGAAAAGGAACAATACTAAAACCTCATCCCATCTAGTGTTAAACAGATTATTTTACTTTATATTCCTAAATTTACACTAACAGTAATGTGTGGTTATAAAATATATTTGCTTTTGAAAATCAAATTTTATTGCATGTGTTTGATGACAACATATAAATGCATTCTTAATTACCATAAGCACTGCTACTAGCTAATGATACAAAAATATTAGAAATAATTTAAAAATATAAAATAAGAAATGACAGTCATAATTGTCTTAGAGAAAACAGATTATTAATTTACATCAGCTTTAAAAAAAAACGAAATACTTATATCATAAATCACTCCATTTGATCAAAATAAGAGAAGAGCTTAGCACCTGAATAGTACTTCCCAAAATTTTATCCAAGCAGAAGGAAGCTTCTGGTTAAAAAACTTAATGGCTTTTAAAAATAAAATAATGAAGTGTTAATAGCATACCTGAAAATACATTACTCACAAACACAATAAAAACTCTGATAGCCATTGGGTACTAATTGAGACAAACATAAGAGTGTTTAAGTGAAAGTCACTTAGTCTAAAAAAAAATCTCTTAACACTATAGATTTCCAACAGGAAAATGCTGCCTGTCAATCAAATTAATCCAGTAATTTAGTTCATCAATGCTGTGTTTTTTCTACTCAGAAACTATTTTAAATCAAAATCCATGAACTTTACCTAGTAACAATCATGAATGTTCATTTAGTTACTTTATGATTATAAGTTATTCAAGTTAAAGGTATAGAATAACAGTCAAAAACCATTTTAAATATAATTGACTTGAGATGATCAAAAGTTTCTGATAAAATACATATAAATCTCTTGATCATTTAGTGATAACATCTGAATCAGGTAAACACAAGCACTATTATGATTACTATAACATAAGTAAAAAATTCAATAAATAAGAAAAAAGGAGTAGTCTTTGAGGGTTTAAGAAAGTGACAATTAAACCTCAATTCTTATCACAGGAAGACTATCCTGTAAGTTTTGACTTAGTAAATACAAATTGGATTAGGCCTGGTAGTTGTCTTATTGCCAACACTCAACTAACTACAATATAAACATTCTCAATAATCTGATATGAGTGCTTTATCAGAAAAAAAAAACTCGTAATTATTGAAGAGGTGGTCAAAGTGCATAATCAATCAAAGTTTTTTTTGTTGTAATATTCGTCAACAAAAACATGCCTACAAAAAAAAGAATATTTTTGTCTTATCTATTCATTCAATTATCAAGTTTAAAAAAATATTCTGTAAATTTTTCACTCGGCAGGGTAATGAGGCTGTCAGGTTAAAGATTGTAATGTAAACATTCTTAATGTGGGATATAGATAGTCTGGGGGTGCAGTCAAAAAAACAATAAATAAGACAAACTTATTTATTATAAGTGCCGAGGTTTCGACCTACGTTGTAGGCCATCTTCAGGGCTGACAGAAGGGCTTATTATCAAAACGTCAGCATTTATAATAAATAAGTTTTTATTATTTAGTGTTTTTTTGACTGCACCCCCAGACTATCTATATCCCACATTAGATCTTGCAGTCAACAATATTCCTCTTAAACATTCTTAAGTTGAGAGCACCATTTTTTTTTCCCCCCAGCCTAATTTTTCCTGAGATCTCACAATCATGACTATAACTACAGCTTGGAATGATACTAAATGCTCTTTTGACTACCCACTTATTTTTTAAAGAAATCCCTTTAATTAAAATCTTTGGTCAAAGAAAAGAATACTTCACAAAGGCCACAATAGTGTTCGCTTTATCAAATAAGCATATCTCATTCTCAGAATGAATCTCTCTTCATTAATAAATAATGACATCCATATTTAGTAACTAATTAGTTCATAATCCTAACAATACTAAACAATAAAAAACTAATGCCCACATCTGAGATAACGTAGTTCTAAGAAACCTTAGATGTAAATAAAATACTGAAGAAAATATTTTTTTTTTCTTTTCTCTTAAAAAATAAGTCAATTGTTGGACTTTACCATTTTACGCAGTGAAGTTACTGAAAATTCACGTCTAAACAATTTTATGCATGCGGAATAAATCATAAATGCAAAAATCAAATACTACATACAAGTAGGAAAAACACTAAAAATAATGAGGTAATTACTTCAACAAGTAATAATTTTCTTATTTTACACAGACATCTTGCCAACAAGTAAATTGATAGCAATATAAATTACATTTTATCATTAATATCAATAACTTCAGATTTGTGAAGTTCAGTTGCCAAGCATTGAATCTGTCATGTAAGATATTCCAAGATTTTTCACAAAATAAACTTTTTCTAGAGGAGTATTGACGGTCCACGCTATCACTCGAACATTTCGCAGCTTCCAATAATTCACCACCTCTCTTTAACAAACACACAAATTATCATTATTTGCAGTAACAAAGAGCTTTTAAAACTTTTAATAAAAGTTACATTTTATGAAAAAAATTTATATAAAGGATAGTCAAGATTACTGATTTAATAGAACATTTTCTTAGTTATTTTAAACCACAGATTTAATATATGTTGAAATTAAACTGTCATAAAGGCAATTTTGTAAAATTTATCATTTTGCTTCTATGAGTTTTACAAGTATCCATGCCACAAATACTAATAATATATATTACAGCATTGGGAATAAGTATTTAAGTTGACTAATGTTGGAAATAAGCTAGGCGCACCAATGGGTTTTAAAAGTTTACTTCTAACCTATATCTGTATAACCTGTATGGATAAATATCTTATATAAATAAGAATAAATGTCTTTCAATTCAAATATTTCTATAAAATATTACATTTATCAAAATTTGAGACTACCATCTCGAAAAGTTAAAATTTCCAACTGACTTATTCTCAATTCAAATATAAATAAAATACTTACGCAGTAATAATATCCTTGCATAACAGAACTGCAGAAAGCCCAGCCAACTTAAAAGCCAGATTGTTAAAAAACCATGTTGTCAAATGATCCAGCAATCTCCCCCAATAATACATAATTGGTGTTCTGCTGTAGGGGATACATTCATCTTCTACGACCGAATATTTGCAGTAAGTCATATAATGAGGCCTCCAAGCCATAGAAACAACAATGTTAGGATCTCTTTTTCTTATCTAAATTAAAGAGAAGAAAAATTACTTTTCCACTGCATCAAAAAACTCAAAACAAAAGATAAAAATTATTCGAAATCTTTAATCAATAGAAAATATTTATTACAACCTTAATCAAGATAGTTTAAGCAGGCTAATGCACCTGTAATAGAGGAACTTCAGCAAAACTGATCATATTAAGTAAGTGGATATTTGCAAACCTAAATCATCTGGTATATCTGTTGCATTTAAAGTTTATTTAATAATAATGCAAATAAAAAATATGTCACAAATAACACAATTTTGGCAGGTTTAGCCATGTAAATAGTGATTTTCTCAATGGAAATTTTGAAAAGAGTAAAGCTGAGAACACGTCCTAGCTGTACTCCATTTATTTGACTGTGTTAAGGGGGAATGGGACTTCAAATTTGTCCTTGAAATTATTATTATTTGTCTATTCTATCTTAGTAAATTCCCAATATCTCCTGAGATTTTTTTCTAATTACCAACACATGCAAGAGAAAGAGACACTTTAAATATGCGAACACCACCCTTCAATGAGGAGATGGCGTGAAAAGAAGAACACGTTATAATCAAAATCTATCTTACTAACAGAATTTTTAACATAATTTTATTGAATTTTAAACGTGTTTTTTCTTTCAAAGAATCAACATATTCAAACATTTTATCTCAATTTCATAAAATTATTATAAGATAAACCAAATAAAAGAAAATTAACATATTATATTTATAACATATAGATTACAACAATGGACAAGAGAAGGAAAAATAATTATTAGCCGGCAAAGAAAAATATATTAAAAAGTAACTTGTTCACTTACATTATAAATAATCCAAAAGTTGAAGGAACTTACAACAGTCCTCCGATATAATATAGGGTTCTGGTTGAATGTTTCAATAATAACTCGGGCAATCTATTTAAAAACAAATTATATTGCAAGCATAGTGTAAGAGAGAACATGTATCCTTAAAATGATTTAAAAAACCTATTATACCTCTGCTCTCTCGTCTTTTACGTCAATAAAAATTCTCATGTCATATTCAATAACTTTTTTAATAACCTCCTCAAACAAAGGCATTCTAGCACCCACAAATCTTTCACTGAAATCATATGAACAAATATAGTAATATAAAAAATGCATCTATCTTTTTCCAATTTTACCTTGTGTCATTAAAAAGAATTCAATTTATGGTAACCAGACTCCTATTATTTCTTATACATTATAATACCTCAGTTTAAAATTTTAGGTTTCCCTTCATTCCTATCTTTTGAACTAAATTTAATTTGTTATTCCTTTTTCACTTAAATAGCTGTATTTCGAAATGTGAGTAAAACTTAAGTATATGCGAGCATCACAAAGAAGAACCTTGTGGGTAGAGCTTAGGGGGTGATGTTACACTCAAGGTGGGAACGTCTCCTTCCTTTGGATAACTTCACCATGTTCGATATATCATCATGTATTTTTATTTTTTAATTTTGATTTGTTTTACATTTTTTCAATCTCATGAATTAATTAGTAAGCTGGTTGTTATTTCAATAACAGAATATTCTTAGTCTCAAGTGCACTAAATGGTTCTTTGAGATTTTTATTCATACTTCTAGCAGGCTCTGAGATTATTTAATTTATGTGTGAATCTGCCCCAATAGTAATCTGTATGCAGAAAAAATTAAGAAAATAATTTAGGAAGTCTGGTTGCCATTTATTAAATAAAAAATATAACACTAATATGACATTAATGGAAGGAAATATAATAGGATAAGATTAAATAATATTAAATTAGAAAATACATAAAATATATTTAATAGACGAAGAAACCAATATTTAATTTGAAAAGATATGATTATTGATAACAAAGTAATTACAATGATCTAATATATTATTCATTAAGATTATATATGTGTCAACAAGTAAAATTAAGTAGGAGTTATACATTTTTGTAATAGAGAAAAAAAAGGAATATATATATATCTGACCAGTTTATAATGAATTTCTTATTTCCGATGGTAGCCATTATTATTATTATTTTTTTTTAACATGATATGCTTTTTCTAAGGGTATACATTAGCATTAATTAGTATAGAACTAGTATAATTTGAAACAGAAACCATTTTATTCAGGGAAGAACAGCTTAAATTTTATATGTATTGAAATTTTGGCATACAACTAAAACTCAGCCTATAGTGAAATGTGACTAATAAATTGAAATTTTTTTCATTTTTGAAGATGGCAAGATAGAATCTAATCACCATATTATGGAGATCTGTAACTACCAATGTGTGCTGTATTTAAAATAATATCAGCACTTAGATTAGCTTCCTATTAAAGTAACAATATTTCAAAAAAGAAACAAATCCAAATGTCCATGCCTACATTCTTCATTAGAATAAACATTAAAAATCTGCACTTTTTACAGATAAATCACATGCATTTTTACAGATTGGTGCATACCTTTTATGATTGATGTTTACCGATAAGCCATGTTTTTAGTACCTGAAGTATTGAATATTAATAAAATAATTAAATCCAAATTTGAAGTCAGGTATCTCTGTTAAATTAAACTATAAAAAGCTGAAAAGGTATCTGTTCCGCAGCTTGCCTCTTAGAGCTGAGTTACAAGTTTTAACTGGTTATTCATTTGCCTTTTAATGTTTGTCAAAAATACAAATTATCGTGAAAAGAGATATGGAATAGCACGGAAAAGAGAATGTAATGATTGGAAATGTGTATACTTCAGTAATCATTTCATATAGAAATGAACGTTTCAACATACATATATCATCTATACTTCGAAATGTTAGTTGAAACTTTTATTTCTTGATGAAATGATTACCAAAATCTACTCATCACTCACCATCATTACATTCCATACTAAAGCTCACAATGATTTGTATTTTTGAAAAATATTAATAATGAAACAAATAAACAGTTAAAACTTGTAACTCAACTTGAAGCGGCAACCTGCGGAATAATTACTGCTGAAAATTTTACTTTCCATTGCATATAATAAATTTCATGTTCGATATTGGTATACAAGTCATTCTTAGGAACTAAATAATAAATACCAGCGTCCAATTTCATGGTTTTTCCACTCAATCTGCTCTTACCAACATCACTACTGACATACATAAAGCCATGGACAACAAACAACTAACCGTGTTAATCCTACTAGATTTATCCAAAGCTTTCGATTCCTTGGACCATTCTATCCTTTTTTCCAAACTAAAGTCATTGTCCTTTTCCAACAGCTCTATACTATGGTTCCAATCTCTCCTTTCTGACAGGTCCCAAGCGGTTTCTATGCCTAACCAACCCCTTTTCTCACTCTATCCTCAGGTGTGGCACAGGGCTCAAGCATCTCTCCTCTCCTTTTCAACTGTTACATCAACGATCTTCCTAAATCTGTTCACCACTGTTCCTACCATCTTTATTTAGCAATTCCATTATTAACTATTATATTAATGTTATTTATTATTATTTTGTTAATATCAAACCTTTATTTATATGTTTTATTTTTATTTTTATTTTTCTAGAAAAGTAGTTAAAATCCTGTAAAGTCTCTTACTTTTTAATCAGTTATTTATTTATTTATTTTTTTCTTTCTCTATTTCTATTATGTTTTGTCACTCATGATTACTTCATGATTTGTATCATTATGTGCCTCCTGGCCAGATGAATATTATGTTTATTTTACTTGTTCTTTATTGTTATTCTAAAGGGATTTGGTCCCAAAATAAAGTTTGTTTTCTATTCTATTCTATATGCTGACGACTTGCGAATCTATTTATCCTTTCCTCCTTCTGAGGTATCATTTGCGTTCGCCAGTATTCAGCAAGACCTAGATAGGATCAGTGCCTGGGCAAAGCTGAACAAACTGGAATTGAACCCAATGAAAAACTCAGGCCATTGTGCTAGGTTCCAACTCCCTCCTAACAACTATCCCCACCCTCCCAACATTAATCCTAAACGACCATCCCATCAGTTTCAACTCCTTCGTTAAAAACCTAGGCATTACCATGGACCAAAACCTTTCCTGTAAACAACATGTCACCCAACTATCCCGACGATCAATTAGTTCCCTGAAATTATTCCATTGATCCCGGCATCTCCTTACACAATCTACCCGGAAGCTTCTTGTATCATCCCTCATCTTCCCCCACTTTGACTACTGATGTGTGGTATACGGGGACCTTTCGAAAATGCTGGAGGGTCGCTTAAAAAGAATGGTGAACTGCGCTTTAAGATTTGTCCTTGCTACTCCCAGGCGTTTCCAGGTGTCACATCATTATAATGAGTTAAAGTGGCTCTTCCCTCAAATTTGTAAACAATATACCCTTAGTACTTTTCTATACCGATCCATTAACTCGCAATACCCTTCATATATCTATAGTCTGCTCCAATTGAAATCCTCTGTCCAGCACCACAAAACAAGATCCCGCCTTTCCGATCTCTACATTCCTTCCCACAGAACTAAGGCATTCGAGCGTTCCTTCCCCGCCCACTCCACCACTGTGGAACTCAATCCCTCCACTCTTCTTCACTGGCTTCATTTAAAATCCTGCCTTTCCATCATCTCTTGGCATCCCAAAAAGACGCTCTCCAGGCAGGTCAATCTTCCGCTTGAATAAATTAGTATCGAATACTCGATCTCGTTACCTACTTGTTTTGTTTATTTTTCCAATATCAAAGAAGATACAGACTTTGTAAATACTTAATCGTAAGCTATGCCATTCATTCATTTTATTAAGCAATTCCGTTATAAACTATTGTATTAATGTTATCTTTTATTATTTTGTTAATATCTAACCTATATTTTATCTTCGACAATTAGTTAAAATCCTGTAAAGTCTCGTTCTTTTTATTTTTTATTTTTTTCCTATTTCTATTTTTATTATGTTTTGTCACTCATGAGTACTTCATGATTTGTATCATTATGTAGCCTTCTGGCCAGATGAATATTACGTTTATTTTATTTGTTTTTTAATTGTCATTCTAAAGGCACTTGGCCCTAGAATAAAGTTTGTTTTCTATTATATTCTAAATACATATATATGTTACTCTCATGCCTATAAATCAAGTATTTTCCTTTCTCACTTCATTCTTAAATATATCCAATCATCACACACTTATCAATAAGAAAACTAAGTGGTGGGATTCATAAATGAGAGCAAAAACATTTTTTCAGTGATCTGATTTTATAAAGGGAAAGAGAAATCTTAATTGTTCTTGGATATTTTCTAGACAAAATTTAATTTTTTTTAAATTTGTATTAAAAAAGGGGTAGAAATGTAGTGATCAATTTACATCAAATAAATGTTGAAAATCATCAGAAGTATGACAAACATAAGTAACAGATATTTTCAATCACAACTGTCACATCGATTAACATTATCATGTAATATTTTTAATTTCAATTACAATATTCCTTATTCTTAGCATTTAAAAGGCTTTATACAAATATATAAGATAATTTACTATAATAATTCAAATGGGGCCACACCCACTTATACATGACTAGACACAAATTGATCATATTTTTTAATAAATTTTTATATTTATATGATATAACTAAAACTAAGAGCTGATTTCACTGATATATATTCCGTATAAACCTAACTTATTTTTACGAAAATAAAATGTAGTACTTACTGAAAAGGATGATTTACTGATACATCAAGATTCTGTAGTTCCGACCAAGTTTTATTTTGTATTTCACCAGCTGAACTGGTCAATCTATCAAGCTCATTATCATGAAAAAGTATGGGAACCAAATCTTTGGTCAAGACCAAGTCAAATTCAGCACCTATTGCTCCATTTTTATAACACTAAAACAGAATATCCACCATCAAAACATTATGAATTGGAACAAATTTTCATTGTTTTTATTAATTACAGAAATTAAACATACAACTTCCAAGGCTTCTAATGTATTTTCTGGTGCATCCAAGGCAGCAAACCTATGGGCAATGACAGGCATCTCCACACGATGATCTTCTTTTTCATCACATTCGACTTCTTTAGAATGCTCAGGTATAAGTGAACGTCCTAAAATTTCTTCAGCAACAACTATATTTGGTTGAGGTATAGAAAGCTGTTGAATAAAGTAATATGTGGCAACTGGTCCAGAGAGAAGAATGAGGAGGAAAAGGGGATTGGTAGCTTCAACAGCAAGAATGAATACACCAAAAAAATAAGCCCACAATGAGACACAAGAAAATGCCAATCGGGAATCGATAACATTAATATTATTAACTTCGAGAGGCATTTGTAATTTTTTTCAAGTGTCAAGACATAAATCCCATCACCAGACAACCCCCAATTCCTCCCTTCAGAATTTGCTGATAAACAAAATAAACAAATGATTAAAATCAGTGTTGTATTGCACTACAGAGGGGGAAACACGTCTCCCCATAAAATAAGCACTCGTGTTTTCAATACTTTATTCTTAATAAAATATTATTTTGAAATTTAATACTTATATCAGTAATCGTTTTAGCTATCCATTATCGATAAAAATACAATTCTTACAAAATATCAGTGTAATGAAAATAAACCTTTTACAAAGCTAGGCTTTATTATTCACAACAAATGTTAAACTCCTTAGTATGATCATATGGATCCTATATAAAGGTTACAATAGGTTATAATGATAATAGCATGATAATAAATCATCACATTCTTCCGTCCTATTAAAAATTTAGTTCATAGTCCTTCAAGCGGGAAGGCGCACGGTGCTCTCTAGTAGAGCGTCGCAGAGAATTTTCTTGAGGCTGAGCTTCTGTGTTTATCCTGTGTCCTGTATCCTGAGTATCTTGGCTTGTATCTTGATGTTGAAGGGTTCTTGCAGGTTCCGGCTCCTGTTGCCCAGTTGGCTCGAGCTCTGGCTCAATTTTCTCTGGTTCTGTCTCAGTGATCGTCTCACCTTGAGGTGCTAAGTGTTTCAATGACACTGTCGTCTCTCGCCCGTCTCCGAGGCGTACCCTGGCATACTGTGGGTTGACGTCAAGAATGTCAACTTCCTCTACTAATGGATCGAATTTACTTTTTCGTACCTGTTTTTTCATCAAAGCTTTCTGTGAAGGTGAAAGCCAAGTTGGGAGTGAAATACCATTAGAAGATCGTCTGTTGTGTCGAAACATTCTTTCATGGGGTGTCTCGTTGGTTGCTGTGCACAACAGGGATCGAATTGAGTGAAGAGCATCAGGGAGCACCAATTCCCAATTCGATGGATCCAACTTCCTGTGTTCAAGAGCAAGAGATACAGTGCGCCAAATTGTGCCATTTTCTCGTTCAATTTGGCCATTTCCTGTAGGGTTGTAAGGCGACGACATGGAAGTAGCTACTCCCCTACTGTGAAGAAATTCTTGTAGCTCCCTGGATGCGAATGAGGTTCCTCGATCAGTGTGCACATACGAAGGTAGACCAAATGTGGTGAATAAGTCAACAAGGGAGTCAATTACTGTTGATGAATTCATATTGGGACACGGGTAGGCGAATGGAAACCTAGAGTATTCATCGACAATTGTTAAGAGGTATTTGTTCCTTGATTTTGATGGAAGAGGGCCCTTGAAGTCCATGCTGATTCTCTCGAACGGATGCGTCGCCTTAACGAGAGTAGACCTCGAGTTTTTGTAAAATTGGGGTTTTAAGACATTGCAGGACGGGCACGATGCCGTCATCCTTTTGACATCCTCTACTGAATAGGGTAAATTATGAGTTCTTACCCAGTGGATCATTCTAGTCACTCCAGGGTGGCATAAGTCGCAGTGTAGTGAATATAATTTGTCACTTTGGGTTGCGTTACATACCCTGGAGAATGCATCTGCTACTTGATTATATTTTCCCGGCCTGTAAATTATTTCATAATTGTAACATGACATCTCCAACCGCCACCTCTGTATCTTCTCATTTTTTATTTTATTCTGATGTTTCATATCAAACATGAACGATACAGAGCGCTGGTCCGTAATAATTTTGAAAAACCTTCCGAGTAAGAAATGTCTCCATTTTTTAAGGGCACTGACAACAGCATAAGCCTCCTTCTCAACGGCTGAATGTTTACGCTCGCTGTTGCTCAGCTTTTGAGAAAAGAATGCAACTGGCCGCCCACATTGCGATAGAACAGCTGAAATCGAAAAATCAGACGCATCCGTTTCAACTAAGAATGGCTCCAAGTCATCAATCGTACTCACTACTGCCTTAGAGATCTCAGTTTTGAGTTGGTCGAAGTCAGATATAACTTCAGGAGTCAAGGGGAAGGTTTTTGAGTTAAGAAGCCGTTTGACTTTGTCCGAATAGTTAGGGACCCATCTAGAATAGTGCGCGAGCATTCCGATTGTCCGCTCAAGGGCCTTCCGACTGTCTGGAGGTGGAAGATTGAGCAGCGGCTTTAGACGTTCAGGGTCGGGACATATGGTCCCACTTCCGATTTTATAACCAAGCAAATTTATTGAAGTTAGCGAGTACTTGCTTTTTTCTTGATTGATTGTGAAACCATATTTTTTGA
The DNA here is from genome assembly GCA_964056705.1 of Troilus luridus. NCBI lineage: Eukaryota > Metazoa > Arthropoda > Insecta > Hemiptera > Pentatomidae > Troilus > Troilus luridus. Next base: position 79,767,118 of record OZ057414.1, on the reverse strand, counting down.
CTGCATCAATGAAGCGCTTGAGATTTTTATCGTGTTCCTCCTGATTCCGACCACACACCGTTACGTCATCCAGGTAAGCATACGTTTTCTCAAGTTTTTCGTGAGTAATAACGTCATCCATCACCCGCTGGAATGTGGGTACTCCATCCGTCAATCCAAAAGCTAGGCGTCGAAATTGATACAAACGGCCACATGCCTCAAACGCGGTGAAAGGCCGGTCTTTTTCTCGTAAAGGTACCTGGTGATATGCGCTTTTGAAGTCGATTGTGCTAAAGATAGAATTTTTTGAAACCTTAGAAACAATATCCTCGAGACTTGGGAGGGGATATGCGTCAAGGTGCGTGAACCGATTAATGGTTTGGGAATAATCAACGACCATTCGCTTTTTATGACTCTCGTTTTTAACAACGAACGCTTGTGCTCTCCAGGGAGACCTACTTTCTTCAATAATCCCATCAGCAAGTAGTTTTTCAATTTCTTTCTTCATGAAATCGGCGTCTTCTAAAGAGTGCTTCCGAGATTTGGTGATTATGGGTTCGACGTCGTTAGTTAGAAATTCAAAAAGGGGAGGAGGCTCTATCTTTGCTGGAGCCAGGTAACTGATGGTCAATGGAGGTTTGATTCCCCCAAAAGAAACCTTGAGTTCAGAGTGTTGTTTTAGTAGATCGTGTCCAACAATAACATTAGCACACAAATCGGGTAATACACTGAATTTAGTTTTAGGATAATGGTGACCCAACAACTCCAAATGAGCTACACAGTAATTAGAAATAGGCTTGCTGAGAGATGTTGAAGCCATGGAGACTCTACCAATTGTAGGGTACATTTTCAGGTTACAGCTTTTCGCAAAACACTGTGATATAAATGTCTCAGAGCTCCCTGTATCAATCAAAGCAAATGTAGGGGTGGAATTTATCTGAACTTGCACAACAGCTTTGTCGAGGACAGTAGAAGCTGCAACGAGTGCGGCTGATGAGGGAGCTTTCTTAGCTGATCTGCAGACAGATTTCCAATGACCCGTCTTCTGGCATCTTTCACATGTATCATTTAGAGCGGGGCACTGCTGACGAGTATTATGTCGCTGCCGACCACAAAAATAGCATTTTTTATTTTTGAAATTCGAGTTATTGGGCCTAGCTGATGCCAAATTTGCTATATCTTCCGACGAGTTATGACTTTCCAGAGGGATAGATGAAGAAGCGTTAAGAGTTAGCTCAGAGGCGTATGAAGCAGATTGATTTTTGGCTGATTCTAAAGCACGAGCTTTTTCAACAGCCTCATCGAGAGTCAGCTTGTTAAATTCCAATAGTCGCAGCCTTATCTGGTGTGAACTGAGGCCGCGAATAAACGAGTCACGGACGTATGTTTTCCGATGTGTTTCTGCATCAACGTCCGCAAACTCACAGTTTTTACTCAACTGTTGCAACGCTTGGTGGTATTGGTCAATAGTCTCATCTGGAGACTGCTTACGGGATGCCAGTTTATGTCTAGAGAAAATTTCGTTTATTGGCTTCACGTACGTAGCTTTTAGTGTTTCAATAGCTGTCGCGTACGTGCCCTTATCGGCAATCAATTGGTAAATAGCATGTGAGATGTGATTAGTAAGCAAGCTCAACTTACCTCGATCATCAATCGTGCCAAAAGCCGCGATGAAATTTTCGAACGTCTTCAGCCAGTAATTCCACTCCTGAGCAGCTGTAGGGGAGTGTGGATCACCGTCGAACTTCTCCGGTTTCAGAAATTTGTCCATTTGTGAATAATAAATTGTAATGAAAATAAACCTTTTACAAAGCTAGGCTTTATTATTCACAACAAATGTTAAACTCCTTAGTATGATCATATGGATCCTATATAAAGGTTACAATAGGTTATAATGATAATAGCATGATAATAAATCATCACAATCAGCTCATGGGAGTTTGTATGTACATGAAGAAACTTTTCAAGTTTACTTATTAATAAAATAAATCCAAACCTTCTTCGTAAAAAAAAGGCACAAACCATTTTAGATTTGTTCAACTAATAACTTAATGTAATATTTAATTTTAAAAATACATTGTCATGCTGTTGGCACCATTGGAAAAACCAGTCATGAATCTTGTATTTTGAATACTTCAAATTTCGCTATGATGAGCAACTTAGTAAATGAATATAATCTGGAATCAGGTCAGAAAGTTCTGCTAGTAAATAGTAGAGAAGCCGACTCAAATGATATTGTTAAGAAAGCTGAATTGCTTAATAATTTCGTACTCCCCGGTGGAATTATCAAAGTTGAAAATATTGGGAGGTTATCTTTAGGTATGATTTTATTTTTATTTTTTAATTTATTGACCCCAGCCTTGGAAAACTAATTTTGTTCGTTTCAGGGGATCATAAACCTTCGAGTTTTGATGTTGTTCTCTCAAATATTGTGATTCCCAGAACAATTCAACATGACAATGATCTGTTGGACCTATATCTTACCTTCTTAAAACCACAGGGTAGAGTCATTATACAAGAAGCTGCCAAGTCTACAGAATCCTTAACATCACTTATAAAATTGAATGGATTTAGAAACATTTCTTCCCCTTTAAATATTATTGCTGATGTTGTTGAAAGGAATAAATTGTCTGATGTTTTAAAGTCTGAAACATTTCACCTCATTCAGATTGAAGGCCAAAAACCTAATTATGATGTAATTTTTTATTTATTATTGAGTTCATGTTTTTGTTTTTTTAATTCTAATTGGTTATTCTTCAATTCAGGTTGGTTCATCTGCTAAAATTAACATTCCTGTTAGCGACAATGTTGCTGCAGTTTGGAAATTAGAAGAAACAGTTGATGATGATATTATTGATGCTGATGACCTTCTGGATGAAGAGGATCTTAAGAAACCAGATCCGGCATCATTAAAAGGTGGCGCTTACACTGTTTTATTCATTATATTATAGTATGAGGAGTATTCATTTGAAAATTTATTTCTACTGTAGTTTTATACCCTAAGGAGGTGATTTGCTTAAAGCCCAGATATACAGTATAAGCAAGTACCCCACTGTACTTGTTTAAATTGACTGAGTTTTCCCTAAGAAAGTAAATTGAAGGTATTAGTTCCGTAGCTTGTTGGTTCGAGTTAAGTCTCAACAAGATTTAATTTTTCATTTGTTTCCTTTTCAATATCCTCAAAAATAATAATAATTATGACCATTAATATGGAAATAATAGTGTAATTATGGGAAATTTGTATATTTAAGTAATCATTTGATCAAAAAAAAGTATAGTTTAGGTTATATTATCATCTATACTTTGCTTGTTGAAACATTCATTTCTTGATTACCAAAATATAGACATTTCTCATAATTGAACTCTATTTATCTTACTAAAACTCATGATTATTTTTATTTTCGAAAATAATAAAAAGGAAATTAATGAAAGGTTAATGTTTGTTGTGACTCAAAGCGATAAATTGTGGAACTAATACCTAATTTAACTTATGGTAAGGTCCCAATTTTAAACTGAAAGGGATTTATTGTGAATTATTTTCTCTCTTGAGGGACTAGATATCTTAATGAGCCACTAATTATTTTAATAGTCAGTAATTCCGTGAATGATCAGGAATATTAAAAGTGATCCTCATACAGTTGTATTAATACAAATCAGGTTATTGCCTGAAGTTTAGCTGCCTATCTTAGTATCAATGTCTTCACCAATTATTTTTGGACTGACTGATGTTTACTTTTTTTAAAATAATTTATTCTTAAGTATGATGGTTTATTAGCTGTGTTTGATGTAAACCAGGTTTCTGCCTTTTCTCATTCTAGAGTTTTCCCATCTGCAGGAAAACTCTTTAATTAAACAGATTTTTTGTGTGTGAAAAAATAAATTAATTGTGATTGGTACGTTTGTAAGTCCAAAAGTTAGACCAAAACGTAGTTGGTTATGTCGAAGATTGTGTTAAGGTATATATTTTTTGATTTGGATTTGGAATTTGGTTGATATATGGAGACATATTAAAAGTGATTGTTGAAATTGGCATCAAACTTTTGAATTCAGTTAACCTTTTATTTGATATTTTTATATGTAATTATCTTCCTCTGATTTTGAATAGAAAATTAAGATTAACCTTAATTAACATTTATCTTTTTTGTGTTTTATTGATTATTCATTGGCATTTATTGTTAATGCATAGTGTGTGGGACCACTGGAAAAAGGAAAGCATGTAAAAACTGTTCTTGTGGCCTTGCTGATGAACTTGAAAAAGAGTCTACTGCTGTAAAAGATACACCAAAATCATCCTGTGGCAGTGTGAGTAAATCAAACAACAAATAGTAAATTTCTCTTTTCAAATACTTATATTTAGAACATGTACGGCTATCAATTACTGCTGTTATTTTAGAAAACAGAAGGTTGAATATAACTACATTTTATTTTTATTGGAAGTATTGAAAGTTAAAAAGAATGTATTATTTATCTCTAAACAGAAATTACTATTCTTGTAGTACCAAAATTCCTCCTTTATTTTTGATCATATTTTTTTATGCTTGTTTCTCAGTGTTACCTTGGAGACGCCTTTAGGTGTGCCAGTTGTCCATACCTTGGAATGCCTGCTTTCAAACCCGGGGAAAAGATTCAGCTATCAGGAATGCAACTAAAAGCCGATGTTTGAAGAATCAAATAACTTATTTGGACTAAAACAGCTCACTTGTTTTTATAATTATTATTTAAAAAATATTTCCTTTTATCATCACGTGTAACTTATTCTAGTTTTGTCAAATTTAAGTTATAGAAAGGCTGTATAACTTTTTTTTAAATTTAGATATAATACATTTTCCTCTAAAAAGAGTTTTTAATGGTGTTACCATCAACCTCTAGAATTAAATGGAAAGAACTGTTGATAAGTTGTTTAAACATAAAAATATTACTTATTCTTGAATATAATTTTTTCCAGTTGTCAGGACTTTAATTAGCTAAGAGAAATCTAATAAGCTTAGAGTCCTGACAAAACCACATATTTCTGTTATCTCGCTCAATACTGATAACAAGAATTTGTTGTTTATACTTTGATGTTATACTGGAACTATCATATCTATATATATAAATAAAAGAGTTCGGCATAAGGTCTACAGACTTGAAATTCGGACAGTAGGTACACTTTATAAGGCTGATGCCCACTAAGAAAGGATTTTTTAAAATTCGTCCTAAGAGGGTGAAAAGGGTGACAAACCTTTGTATTAAGACAAAAAAACGTCATTTTTAAAGCGAGCACCATGAAATTTTAGATTTCTTCTATGTTAAAAATAATGAAATACAGGTTTTTTTTATTTTTTTAAAATCGACCCGTAAAAAAGGAAAATACGAGAAAAAATATCATGTTATCTATATATATAAAAGAGTTCCTTCTAACTGAAAAGACCATAGCAGAGCCAAAACGGTCTAAGCTACAGACTTGAAATTCGTACAGTAGGTACATTTTATAAGGCCGACGCGCACTAAGAAAGGATTTTTAAAAATTCGACCCCTAAGAGGGGGAAAGGTGACAAACGTTTGTATTAAGACAAAAAAAACTCATTTTTAAAGCGAGCACCATGAAATTTTAGATTTAGCTTCTACTTTAAAAGTAAAGAAATGCGTTGTTGTTTTTTTAATCGACCTATAAAAAAGGTCAATACGGGAAATCCTATCATGTAACTATACTGATATTATAAATGCGAATGTAACTCTTTTACAGGGCATAAGCTCCTTTTTAATGCGAAAAAATGTTTGTAAGGGGTTAAAATGTTAGTGGGGATAAAGGTTTTTATCATTTTTGAAGCTAGAAGGTTGAAACTTATTTTTTAGACTTTTGATTAGATTTAAATAATTAAGACATTCAAAGTTTGTATAAATTTTACCCTTTAGGGGGTAAAATAAAAATAGGGAATGGAAATATGTAACGTTTATGTGCGTAGGTGGGGAAATATCCCTAAGTGTGCCTACCCGAACGCGCAGACATTTGAGGGCAGACTAATGTGCGAAACGCATACAAATATTAATTTTTTTCCGCTGATAATCATCTAATAACGACTTCCCCTCAATACATGGTCCAGGTAATATATTCTCCTTTCGAAGCGTTTGAAATTCGCCGAGTTCAAAAAACTAAGGTACGCAAAATGATCTATGTTTATGCGATGACTCCCTCCTCCACGAAAGGTTCTAAACAACAGGAATTGTACGATTAAGATCTGTATAATTTCTTAATTTTTGTTTACCTTTAGTCACCCCTGAATAAATGAAAGTATGCCCCTTATCGAGGCGCAATTTTCCGATCCTTGTCTTTATTACTTCAGATATACCAAGAATGCCTATTCTATACTTTATGAACTCTTCCACGAGTTCAACTTCCTTGCGTTGTTCCTGGATTTTTATAATCTATGTACTGACTCCTCCAAGTAATGAAGTCCTTTTCCCTGCCGATGTATCAGCCCAGGCTTGAGGCTTCTTTGATTTCTGAGTCCATATTACTTCCTTACGAATGATTGGCCCAGCAGGAAGGCCCTCGTGCCCTAGGTCTGCTGGCGAGTTCACCTTAGTCGGCAGAATGACGCTCCTATTTCCCATGACAGGTGATCCTAGGGTGTGTATTGTTAATGTACATCATGTTTGTGTATATGTAATGATTGGTGTGAGGTGTGTGCGATGTACTGTACTCGTATACCAGGCATGGTTCATTTTCGAATGGCAATAGGCCATTATAGTAGATATGGCAAGAAGAACCCGCTCATTAAGGAATCCGTATCGACAGCCGCAATGCAAGACTATGACATAACCAGAGATAAAAGTGTGTAAGAGATGAAGGAGTGAAATGCAGTGGAGAAGTCTTAGAGAACGTGGACTACTTCTACATCTACTTTGGAGCTGTGTCATCCAAGACAAGCATTTAAGCAGGAAAACGCCAGTGGAAATGGGTAAAACCAGGAGAGACGGAATAAGAAATGAGAGAATAAGAGAAGAACTGAAGTACCATCACAGGAAACCAATGACGATGGTTTGGACACATATCTAGAATGAGGGAAGACTGAGTACCAAGAAAATGTACAGAAGCTAAAGCGACTGACAGGAGACAACGAGTTAGGAATAGAAGAACATACTTTGAGCAAATCCAAGGACTAAGTCAGAAAAGAGTTCCCTCTTTTCCCTGGTTTGGCTGAAAGAACTAGCAAGAGACCGAGGTGTTTGGCTGGAGGCTCCTCCACGCTGAAAGGCACAAAATAAGGGAGAGATTGAAGAAGATAATTAATTACTTCATGACTGTTGAGTCTTTTCCAATCCAAAAAATATAAAAGACTATCCATAGTACGTCTAGAATGGCTAGCAGAGCCCCTGAGAAAATAACATGCCACTTTCAATTTGATTTGCTGTCAATTTTTTGTTGGCAACTTATCTTTTTTGAAAGTTGTACGCAAAACTCAGCGTACAAATTTATTTAGTAAATTATAATTAAGTTATTTTAACATCTTCAACGTTTTCTATTAATGAATCAGGATAGTATACCCTGGATATAAATTGTAACGACCCTGAAGCAAGGTCACCCTACTCTGCTGACCGTGGTTTGAAATACTTTTCTCTACCTCTCACCAAACCAATACCTAACCGATTAGAATTTTCAGAGATGAATAACATTGGTTTTTATTTCTAAAGGAGATTGTCGATGTTAATTATAACCGATACCAATTCTGGAAAAGGAAAACATTAAAAAATATTTCTATAAAATAGCGCTAGCGCCAATTTAAATAGTCTCTTCCACTTTAATTCAGAACTAAATTTGATTGGAACGGGTAACAATTTTAAAATTATGGTCGTATTTATACATCAGTATCTCTATCCAAATTTTGATGGCTGGTTTGCATATCCTTTCAGGACAAATTATAAAATATTACACATATTTTAGTTGTCTTGGTGCTAGTTATATTATTTTATTAAATATAGTTTAATATTTACGGGGAAAAAAGTAAAAATAGTTCATGTGCCATTTTGAAAAAAAAAAGTCAAATTTCCCGACCTGTAAACGACTTTATTAAAACCGCTGTTCTTTGTAGTTTACTTACCCGGTGCACGGAGGAGCCAGTAATTTGAAAATATCGCGTTAACAAAAGTTCTAAATAATGCTTTTAATTTTCAAATAATATTTCTTGATACAATTTTTGTAATTCCCGCTCCGGAATCAAATAATTATTTTAAAATATGGGAACAGTGTAAAAGAGGGGACGAATCCCTCTTTGACGTATCATCAGAATCGGCCAAGGACGTCAGACAAGCTATTACGTTCTAGTCTTGTGAGTAGATCCGCCTCCAGCGGTTTCAAATGAGGAAAACACGGGTGTTTTTTATATATAATAAGTTCAATTTTAGACGGTACTTTCATTTTTCTTCGAAGAATTCGTCTATCAAGTATAATTTATAAAATATAATTCGACTATCAAATACAATTTATAAGATAGAATTCGACTTTATTAGTTATTGGAATTAATAAAATTTGTTTTTGAATTTAAAAAGATATATTCCTTAAATAAAATAAAATATTTAAGTGATAATAAAATTTCCTAGAGCGATATTTCAGAGGAAAATAGTTTCGCGCATTGCAGTCTCTGGTTGACCGTTCTTTGACCTTAAAGAAGATTAGAGGAAATCACCTGGTTGATCCAGGAGTCAAGGTGAGCCACAGGTTCTGATAATCCCAACGCCTTACATCCCTATGTATACTGTGATGGTGAATCATCATTCTATCATTATGCATAATATTAAACATTAATCTCTGTAGGTGAGTATAACTATTCATATTTTATAAGTTATAAAATAAAGTTTGTAGAAAATATGAAGGTTTTATTCTATCAGTAATTGTTATTAATACATCTCTGTTAATCACATCAATTTTTAGAAGAGCTATGTAACTACTCAGCATATCCATTTCTTAAAGAGCAGGAAGCACTATCCAGAAAGCTATAGTTTATAGTGGTTCTACCACAGAATGCGGATCCTGTTTCTTGCAGGCATTTATTGCAAGTTATTTATTTTATAAACTTCTTTAAAAAATATTTTGTTTTATTAACGTCTCATAGATTAAATTTTAACTTTATGCATGCTTGTAGTAAATAATTTCAATCATAATTAATGTGATGAAGATTGTTGAGAATCATACAAAAAGAATAAAAACTAAATGCTATTATGGTTTTAATATCTTCTCCACTTTGATCTTAATGATGACCTATACTGTGGGTCAAATGATTTTGATAATGTCTTATAACAATACATTTTTACATGTTATATAAGCTTTTTAAATTATTCTTGACATTTTGTTTAAGTTTTATGAATACATGTACATAATTTTTTTAAATTTGCAGACACTGTTTCAGCGCTATCTGATGTTAGAGAAAAACGCCAAACGAATTGCCCTAGGTTTGATTTTTCTAAATTGTTTTGTTATTTATAATTACATGACTTCAAATTCTATTGGTATCTTTTCATGTAACTTATTAGTCACTAGGGTTAAAAAGTGTGATACAAGAAGTTGTTTATGAATTAACATTGTTCAAAATCTTTAAAGTATTTTTATATATTGCATTTATGTAATTTTGATAAAAATATCTCTATTTTGAAATTATCTAGAAAAAAGTAAACCTTATAATATTAAATCATTTGAAATGCTCTCATCTTACAGCAATCTCTCTTCATGACTGTCTGTTTCATGGATTTTAGTCATCTATTTCTGTTATAAGTAAAATATTCTTCATATGATTATAGACTATTTTATAAAATTTTAATTTGATTATATTTTAAAAAGTACAAAATTCTATGTTATTATGAATTATTTCTGTTAAAATGAATCAAGCTTTCTTAGAATATTTATAAGTTTTTAAATTTTTATATTAAAAAAAGTATTGATCATTCAGATGGTGCAATTTTAAATTAATCACATAAATAAATAAGAAGAATAAGCCTTCATTAGTATTAACAAGCTATTAAGCCTTGAAACATTTAAAAATTGAAATGGTCTTAAATTAAATATTCAGTATATTTATATTCTTTCCAGAGATGGGCAATTTCTCTGCGCAGACGGAGCATGTATTGATGACATACATGTATGTGATGGGTATGGTGACTGTTTGGATGAGATTTATTTACCACCAATACAAAGAACCAATGTGACCTCCGATGAAGCTGTTTCTCTCTGCATCAACAGAAGGTAATATTTTTAATACAATCTAAAACATGACAAAGAGTGATAATTTTATTTTTTCCTAAGAAATAAAAAATTACAACTGTAAAATATAGCAAGTTTGTTTATTCATTAGTTATTTTATGGTTGGACTTCCTGTGTTTAAAAAAAAAAGATTTATTAATACTGTTGATCAGTACATTATTTTGTTTTCTCAATAAATATTTGCCCTTTTATAAATGCTATGTTCTGTCCTTTAAGTGACTATCTTATCCTATTATTTTATTTTGGGGTGTTTATTGGTTATTGGGGCATGAGTAGTTATTGAAGAACATTACTCACACTTTTTATTTACTTTAGTTTCCATGATAGTTTAAGATAAGATTTTTTTTTTCCATAGGTGGTTTGTGTATTTACTTAAGAGTCAAACTTAATACCTTAAATGAATTATCAATTCTGTGATAATTAATGTATGGTGAATAAGGATTAAGTATACAGTTCAATCATTAAAACAAATATTTTTTTGGATAAAATTAATTAATACTTTGAGAAATTGCTATTAATGACTCAAATTGATAGTCTAGCCTAAAACACATACATAATTAAATTACACTTATCTGTACTTAAAAGGGGTAGTTCTTGGTCAGGTAGGTTTGTCGTTAGGAAGTCTGTCGATTCTGACCCTGTTCTTATCCCAGCCAGAACTCAGGTCCTCCTCTATGTCTCTTTCAGGCCTCTCCCTTTCCCCTCCTACGTCTTATTTCTTCCTGCCTATGTGACCCTTTGTTCCATAGTTTTTGTTACTGTTATTTCCCATATTCTCTTTCTCTGAAAATTCATATTTCTATTTAACACTTCTAGAAACCTACATTACTTCTTCATAGCTTGTATGATGCATAGCAAACTGCATTGTTTCAAATTAAACCTAAATAAAAAATATTTTTTTAGGGTGGTGTTGGAAAAAAATTGTTTTTTCTTAACAAACTATTTTCTAAAAAAAAAAAAAAAATAATGAAAATTGCATTTAATGTTTAATAAACTCAAACTCTTCCAATTAATTTGATTCATTTTTTATTTTGGCTCTTCAGGAATCTTAATCATTCGATCAATTAAAAAAAAAACCTTTCAATCTAGTACAAACTAAAACCTAGGGGTGGGTTTCAGCCTCCTCAAGTAGCTTCCGCTAATCTGCTCTGTCTATTTATGAAAACCTTCAAGTTCGGTGAGTTGAGAAGAATCATCGAGTCAGCTGCTACACTATCCACTATGTATATATAAGTTCTTATGTACATATATATATATATATATATATATATATATATATATATATATATATATATATATATATATATATAATATAAAAACTTTACTTTAAGTGGCACAAAAAAGTATGAAATAAACTTATTATACACAAGATCCAATATTTAAAGGGACATAATGATGACCTGGAGCTAACTCTATTATCTAAGACTGGACACCTCCTCCTTAATCTATGTGGTCATAAAGGATCAGCAAGTAGCTGATAAGAGTTCTTAGAATTGCACATCTGTGTCACTTGTAACTATATATATATATTCACAAAACTGTTTTGTTTTTACAATAAAATTTTGTGTATTACTTGGGATCATTTATATTTAATAAAAGCAATAACAATAAAATAATTTTACATCTCAAGTTGACAAGACAATTATAATTTATTGGTTAATTATTTTTTTAACTATGAATTAATTTCTTATTAATCTCATTGATAGATGCCCGAAGTTTACTTTCCAGTGTGCCTACGGGGCTTGCATAGATAAGGAAAAAAAATGTGATGGATTTCCTGATTGTTATGATAAATCTGATGAAGATGAGGAACTTTGTCGACAACACCTGGATGTTAGATATCAGTATGGCAGTTCCGATGGTTTGTAGTTCTTCAAACATTTAGGTTATTTTAGTTTAAGTTTTTAGTATTTAGTCAATTCAGAGCTCCCTGATTCTTTCAACATTTTGTAATTTTAAATTCCGCAAATAATTCAGAGCTTATTAAATGAAAAAAAACTTGAGAACGGGGTCATTCATAGTCACTCAAGTAAATCTAAATCAATCTTGAGTAAAATATGCAGTCTTGCTTGTAGATAGTTTTTATTTACATTATAATAATATGGAATAATATTAATTGTTTAATTTTGTTTGCATTTATGGAGGTTATATTCAATTTGAAAAAAACAGAGTAAAACTCTAATTCATTACAAAATGTAACTTTTATTTTTTCTAATTAAAAAAAAATTACAGTTTCATAATGTTTCCTTAGGTATAATAAAATGGGATTATTTTATTACAGAAGGATTTTTTTTTATATTAAGAAAAAACATATTATTTTTTTTTAATTTTAGAATGATGCTTTTAAGGCAATTTATTTTTTTAGGAACTTGTGAAGTATTCAATTCAGCTTACCTAGTATTAAACTGTACTATAGCTGGATACCCTGTTAGTTGTAACATTCCTTCTAAAAAAGGCACAAAAATGGTTATGAGATGTAAAAATGGCTATCATAAACAGTTTTACAACAGTTTCACCATTGAATCCACCTGTCTAGAAAATGGAAACTGGAGTCCTCGTCCTCGTGATGATTGTACAGGTATAATTATTTAGTTGAGATCGTATGTGGGGAACAAATTAAATTCTGGAGTTTTTGATTGGTAAAAAAATTTGAAACCATAAAGCTACTTAGACCTGTAGTGTTTCCCATTAGCTTTTTAATTGATTAATTATAATTTAATTAAAATTTATGTTAGTAATTTAATCTTGTATTATTTTTTTCTAATTATGTTCAAAAGTCTGTGGGAGAAGATACAGGATTAGTGACTATACTCCTTTAATATCCTATGCACAGAATACAAAATATCTTGAGTATCCTTGGCATGCTGGACTGTATGTAAAAGATAAAGAAACCCTTGAGGGATCATACATATGTGGTGGCAGCATAATCCATCCAAAAGCCGTTCTAACCGGTATGTATAAAATATAAGTGAATTAATTGATTTAGGGTAAGTGGGGTTTTGTCTCAACTTGACTGGCATTTCATTTATTTTTATGCGATATAAAACCATTAAAATTCTTTGATTTACTTCAGATTTTGATAAAAATGTTCCTTGAATGATGTATCTCTATGGACTTTCATTTTTTTCAACCCAATTTAAGGTGCCTTTGTTTTATTATGAACAAATTATATTATACTACCCTTATTCCAAATTGTTTTGCAACCGGGTAATTACTGAAACAAATTTAAACATTTTTGAGAAAACACTCAAATGTTTAGCATTTCATAAAATTACAATATAGATTAATTACTAGATTTACTCAAATAAATTGAAGGGACATTTCTCAATCCAAAAAAAAATTACATAAAAATAAAATGAACCAAGACAGTCAACACCATTGTATGACATTTTGTTTGTCTCTCGTCTTTTATTACATGATTATGAACTGATTTTTTTTTTTTTTCCAATACGATGAAAGATGATAAATAGTTAAGTGAGCTAAAGCCCATAATTTTCAGAACTGATCAATAATAAATAACTAACTGAAAATAAAAATGTAAATAATAAACTAAGAACTGATCAATAATGTCTGTGATTTTTTTGTTGTGAATAAACAAAATATAATCATGTTTTGGGTTTTTGTAGTAGGCTATGCCTCCAGTACTATATATTAATCATTGAGGATAATTATACAAAAGCTAGTTATATTTACTAATGGAAAATCCTTTTATGTCCAAAAGAGTTTCTGAATTGGGTACCTTTTCAAAGGCAGTTGTGTGATTACCATTTTAGAATATAATATAATAGAAAAGTAACTTTATTCTCGGACTAAGTCCTTTTATAATAACAAGTTTTAAAAAATATTACGTTAAAATTTGAATTTTGTTTGTTTGTTTGTTTTTGCTTAGAGGCGTAAAACCCTAGGGTCATCAACGCCTGTAGATTTTTTATTTTTTATAATTATTTATCAAATTTTTATCAAAAATTTTATCAAATATTGGTTATTAATTTGCAGCCTGTGATGAATTTCACCACTTTGTCGATTTCAGCTTTGTTGTCTCTAAGTGCTTCTCTAACATCGGGGGGTATTTTGAGGTGATTAAGTATTTTCTTATAGGAGTAGCATTCCTCAAACATATGTCGGATGGAAAGATTTTTATTACACCTAAGGCATATCGGTGGTGGGTCCCTTGTAATGAGATGTGCGTGGGTAAGCCGGGTGTGTCCTATTCGAAGGCGAGCTATAGCCACCTCTTCATGGCGTTTACTACGATTAGATGTAGTCCAGGGCTTTGCTTCCTTTTTTATATATTTCAGTTTACTGGCTGGACTTTCATCCCACATTGCTTGCCATCTTTTGTCTATACATTCTTTAAGGGGGCGAGCAAGTTCTTGGGCGGTTAGAATGGCTGTGCCTCTACCTGGGAGGTTTAGAGCTGCTCGAGCAGCTTTGTCAGCCATCTCGTTCCCGACAATACCCACATGTCCCGGGGCCCAGATGAAAAATAGTGTTTTGTTTATGTGATTTAGCATTATTAAGTATCTGTGAATGCGTTGGACTATGGGGTTGAGCGAGTACATGTTGTTCAATCCCTGGAGGGCGCTCATTGAATCAGAAATTATTACTATATTCTCTGTTTGTATATTTGTAATGGAGAAATGTAGAGCGGATGCTATGGCATTTAGTTCGGCGGTATAGACGTTGCAGAGGTGGTGTAGCTTTTTTTTATGGGTTGAATTGGGCGTAATAAAGGCAGATCCAGTTGAGTTATCAGACTTTGAGCCATCTGTATATATTGCAGTGTGGTGTGGCAAAGATTGTAACAATTCACAGAACATTTTCCGATATTGCGCGGACGGGGTGTCTTGTTTACGGAACTTGGACAGCTGTAGAAATACTTTGGGTGGTATGTAAGTCCAGGGTGGTGTATATGTATCTATTATATTATGGAGTGATATGTCTTTAAGGAAGGCGATGGCAAATGAGATTCTTTCTGCGAGAGGGAGGGTCGAGTTCGGTTTATTATGGAAGGCAGAAGTAAACTTAGGTTTAAATATATATTTATGAGTGGGATGATCATTTTGCGAATATAGTTTGGAAACATAATTGATAGCCAGTTTCTGTCTCCTAAATAAAAGGGGAGGAAAACCGGCTTCGGCGCACAGGCTAAGGATGGGACTTGTTCGAAAAGCACCTATCGATATCCTAATTCCAGTGTGGTGAATGGAGTCAAGCTTGGCTAGGAATCGTGGGCGGGCTGAAGCGTAAATAAAGGACCCATAATCAAGCTTTGAACAAACTAGTGCCTGGTAGAGTTTCAGTAATGTAGCCCTGTCTGAACCCCAAGTAGTACCGCTGAGAATACGTAGTATGTTTAATTTTTTCAAGGCTGATGTTTTGATTGCAGTTATATGATGATCCCAGGTTAATTTTCTGTCAAATGTAAGTCCTAAAAATTTGTGGTGGTCATTGAACGGTAGTAATTCATTTGCTAAATACAATACGGGGGGAGGCGGGGTATTTCTTTTTCGGCTGAATAAGAGGCATTTGGTTTTTTCTGGTGAGAATCGAAGACCTATAGATTGGGACCAGTTGCCTAGTCTATCGAGAGATTCTTGAAGTTTGTGCTGTATATGTGAAATGTCGTGAGATCTGTAAACAATGGCTAAATCGTCCGCAAATAATAATGATTTTACCCCTCTTGGGAGGTTCAAGCCTAGGTCATTAATAGCCAGTGAGAAGAGCGTTGGGCTTATTACACCACCCTGAGGGACACCGCTGTTCTGGTTATGATTCTCAGAAAGTTCGCAGCCCACCCTAACACTGAAGTGACGATTATTTAGGAACTGAAAAATGTAGGTGAACATTTGCCCTGTTATACCGATTGAAATTAGTTTTTGCAGGATAGCTGAGTGATCAATATTATCAAATGCTTTTACCATATCGAAGAACACCGCTCCCATCTGTTGACCATTGACAAAGGCATATTGTGCTTCAGCTTCTAATGTAACTAAGTGATCAATCGTGGATCGACCTTTACGGAACCCAGATTGAAAGGGTTGTATTAATTTGTTCTTTTCCATCATCCACATCAGTCTTTTGTTGACCATCCGTTCCATGGTTTTGCTAAGACAGCTGGTAAGGAAGATCGGGCGGTAGCTGGTAGGTATTCGTTTGTCTTTTCCATTCTTTAGTATAGGGACCACAATAGAGTTGCGCCAGCTATTCGGAAATCCTCCGCTGGACCAAATGTGGTTATAATAATCTAGAAGCCATTGCAGAGTATTACTGGGTAAGTTTTTTATCATTTCATAATGGACCTTGTCAAGGCCGGGTGTTGATCCTTTAACTGTGTTTAGAACATCTTTTAGTTCCCAAATTGTAAATTTTTGGTTATACGGTAATGTATGGTCATCTGGGTTATTAAAGGTTCCTATGTCTTCGGGGAAGGAATTTGTTGTAGAGGAATTGCTATTGTTATTATATATTTCGGAGAAGTGATCGGCAAAGGTATTAGCTACGGATAAAGGGTTATCAGTCAATCGTCCATTTACTATTAAAGTTAAGCGGGGAAACGTGGAGTTGTTGGTTATTTTTCGGACCTTGTTCCAGACGATTGTGGAGGGTGTTGAGGAGTTTATAGAACTGACGAAATTTTTCCATGATTCATTTTTATGATGATTAAAAGTTTTTCTACATATAGCTCTATGTTTTTTATATTCAATAAAGTTTTGAGTGGTCATTGATTTTAGGAATTTTTTATAAGCCCTACGGCGATTCTTGATGGCTGTTCTGCATTCATTATTGAACCATGGAACTGGAGGTCTATTTGGCATGCCTTTGGTCATTGGTATGGATGCCTGAGCTGCCTGTTTGATTACATTCGTAATAGCCTCACATCCTTCTTCAACATTTAATTCATGTGGTGGAAGCGGAGGTGGAGAGGCTAAGGATACAAAAAGGGGCCAATCAGCTTTATCTAACAGCCATCTGGGATTTACGCGACACGTGGAGTTTATGTTATTGAATTTAATTAGGATTGGGAAGTGGTCACTGCTGTAGAGATCAGGTAAAATATTCCAGTCTATCGAGGGATAGAGAGTTGAACTGCAGAGTGAGAGGTCAAGAGCCGAAAACGAACCAAAACTTGAACTGAGGAATGTTGGTTCCCCTGTATTGAGTAGGAAGAGGTTGGATAAGTCAATGAAATTTTCTACTATTTTTCCTCTTAAATTGGTATCGGAAGAACCCCATAAGGGATTGTGACCATTGAAGTCCCCAGTATATAATACTGGGCCAGGGAGTTGGTTGTGAATATCTAAAAGAGACTGGGTGTCAATTGTACTATCTTGAGGTGGTAGATAAATATTGCATATTGAAAAAGTAAAATCTATGTGAATTGTTGCGGCTATGACTTGAAGGTGTGAATTGATTATAATGGGTTCTGAGTAAACTGATTTGTGAACAGCTAATAGTAAGCCGTGATGACTATGATTGGGGTCGGGGCTATCTTTTCTGTATATATTATAATTCTTTAATGTAATATTATTGTGAGGTTGAGTATGAGTCTCTTGTAGGGCAACACAAAACGGGTTAATATCATTTATTATTAATTTTAAGTCATTAAAATGTATTTTTAATCCATTAATGTTCCATTGGAGCAGAGCCATTTTACTACGTGTGGATATGTGAGATATGTTTAGTGTGAATAAACGAAAAGTCACCCATGATATGTACATAAAACAAAGATTTATAGATCCATAAAATATATATTATGATAATATATTCGTAATACAAAAACAGAGGTATATTATAGATGTGTGAGATATACTTAGTGTGAATAAACGAAAAGTCACTCATAGTATGTTCGTAAAACAAAGATTTATTAATGTATAGAGTATATATTATATGGCAGAGGGTATATTCATAGGACGAAAATAGTGGTAAGTGAATAATGTTGTTTAATAAGGCTGGCGTCAATGATTTGTAAATGTTTATAGTCATAAGTGAAGGCAATGACAAAGAGGTATTAAGATATCCGCAAGGAGAAGTCTTGTTATTGTCATTGGCTTCACTGATGTGATATCTGTTATTATTATTGACTTCAGTGACGTGATATATGTTTTTAACTGCAAGAAAGTTAGTTATTTTATAGAGAGTTAGAAGTGAGCTAGGGCACGGACTGTAGATATTAACTTTGTATTTAGATTTTATATAAAGATTATTGTATTTGTATTTGAGGATTATCGTGCAAATCATATTTTTTTGGATTTCCGATTGCCCTGTTTTTTATTGTTTACTAGAGTAAACTCTCCTTCCGGGACGATTTCTGAGTTGTGGTCAGAACTTAACAACGCTTGGGTTCCATTAGAAGGTCCTGCGTTATCACAGGGGAGGAGGGGAGTTACAGGATCGGCTCGTTGCGAGGAGCGCGACCGCGACCTCACAGGTTTCTGGGTGAGGGGGGCAGGAAGGGAAAGGGTGGGGGGCGCGAGGAAAGGAAGGGTGGGGGGAGAAAGGGAGGGGGGAGGAAGGGAGGGGGGAGGAGGGGTGTTTGTAAGACTTAAGGTCGTCGAATTTAACTGATTTTCGTTAGAATTTTTGAGTTTATTTTGTTTATTATTTATGCTTTCTCCAAAGTTGTACACTGTGTTTGTCTGGGTACTAATATCTTTAGTTTCTATTTTGTTTGTGTTTTGTTTAATTATTTCAGCAAATGATTTATTAAATATTGTTGGATTTTGCTCCTTATATATTTTCTTAGCCTCATTAAGGGGGATTTTATTAGTAACCTGAATGGTTTTAATTTCTTTATTGACTTTAAAAATTGGGCAAGAACGATCAAGAGCATTGTGTGGGCCCCCACAGTTCGCACATTTTGCCGCTAAATTGCATCTACTGTTGTTTTCGTGTTTGGCATCTCCGCATTGTATACATTTGGCTTGCTGTTTACAAAGATGGGTTGGATGGGCAAATCCTAGACAGTTGAAACAGCGCATGGGATTAGGTATGTATTGTTGTACTTTAACCGTGTAATATCCTATTTTTATTGATTCTGGAATTTTCGGGGTTAAGAATGTTATTATATAAGTGTTCGTGAGGATTTCGTTGTTATTTCGGTTGATTTTAATACGAACAATATCTTTTATCACATCCGATAACTCCCTTACTATAGTTCAGACTACTATGAATGGAAACTTTAACGGGAAACTGGCCGGCAAAATTTTCGCATTTCAATAATTTTTCTGATTGTTTTCCGCCACTAGTTTCAATCAGAAGTGATCCATTTCTCAATTTTTTTACATTTTTAAGTTCACCCGCATAACCGTTTAGAAATTTACTAATTAGAAAGGGTGACACTTTAGTAAAATCTTGTTCATCGATTCTCTCAATAAGTAAAAATGTTGGACTTACCGGTTGATTTTCCATAGTGTCCGGCAACGATTTCAAGCGACCCCGAGGCCGTTTTCTTTTTGCCTTGGGGCTATTAAGGTCTATGGGGTCCCCCATAGATATATAGAAAGAGAAATTAAGCTTACACTTATATTAAGGGAAAAAAAAAATAAAATAAAAAAATATATAAAATAAAATAAAAATAATATAGAGAGAAAATTATAGTCTTAGCTGGTTAGAAGTTAGCAGCGCTAGGGACACGTCTTCTCTCCTCGAGGTGTAACGACTCACTGATTTGAATTTTAAAGAAACATTGAATGAATGGAAAAAATGAATTAAATAGATTTTTGATTTTACATTTTATTCATCTTATATCTAAGTATAGTATATAATAAATAAATAATATACAAAATTCTTAACTGATAAAATATAAACATTAGTTTAATGAATGAGGTATATCATGGTTGATTTTTAATTATGGCTAGTAATATTTTTTTGAATTATAACTATTTATTTCAATTTAATTGAGCACTAATCGATGCACAATATTTTTGTTTATCTGTCCTTTGCTAATGCAAATAGATTAGATGGTTTACTAACACGTGAGCATGCAACATATAATTGTTTATGGGAGAAACATGGATGTTCTAGGTCCAAACTGCAAATGGACATTGTTTGGCCTTGAGACTTGTTGATGGTCATACCAAAAGCCAAGCGTATATCAAATTGAAGTCTTTTGAACGGTATTATGGGTTCTGATGGTATCATTGGAATACGTGGCTACAGGACGATTTCTCCTTTAAAGATTCCAATCAACATGGCTGCTTCAATAACATTTCCGGTGGTATTTTTGATGACCAAACGTGTACCATCCCATAATTTAGGTGGATTCAAATTACGCAGAAGAATAATAGGTGAACCGATCTTCAACCAAAGATTGTGTTGATCACAAAATTCAGTTGGATAATTTATGGGTTGCTTTTCATCAACAATAGTATCCATTGATTTAAAGGACATTGGATCATCTTGTAACAACTGTTATATTTAAAGTTAGTTTCGTCATCAGCATTTTTCGCTCCCAAAATAGCAGGATTACTGATCCAATTATGGTCAATGTAATTACTTTGTACATCCGGGAAGACACTCTTAATTAATTCATTTTTTGCCTGAACAACAATGTTGAAATTTTCAGGCAATTTATGGATTGTGTATTTGGATGCAGTTCTATTTCAGCAATTCCAATATCCAGTAATAGTTTTGAAAATATTTGTGCTGATTGATCATTATGTAATTGAACTCGCATGTTTATGTTCAATCTAAGTGTTTCAACATTTCACCACAAAAACTATTGATTTAAACATGCGTTAATCTCATGGGCAAAAGTAGAGCAAGAAATGCCTGGCTATGTCTGTCGAAAATCACCAGATAGTAATAGAACAGCTCCACCGAATAGCTTGTCATTGTTGTTCAAATATATCATAGTTCTATGACAAAAATTAATTAATATTACATTTAAAAAAATTAAATAAACGCTTCTATAACGCATAAACATGTGTGAATAAATGTAAATAAATGAACACGTGTAAAATAAATTGTAGCATCATGGTTAGGAAAAAATATAATTTTGTAATAAAAATATCGCGATCATTAATCGAAATAAAATATAGCCTATATTTTAAGTTGGACAAAGTTACTTTCCGTGTGAATATGGTTGTTGTTGGCAGGAAACTGTGACACATGTTGAAAATTATTGATTCACACGAGATCACTTGAGAACTATCTTGAGGAAAATAATCATTAATAATGCCCGACACATATCACTTAGGGGTATGAAAAACAGTTTATATCCTATTCTCAGACCTACTGAATATACACACAAAATTTCATAAGAATCGGTCAAGTCGTTTCAGAGGAGTTTTGTTACAAACATTGTGAGACAATAATTTAATATATTAGATAGATAGAGATAATATTCCTGTTATTTATTATATGATTGGAACTTAACTCAAGATTTATTAGACCTACAGAGTTGTATTTGAGCACAAATTGTAGCAACTTTAAAAATGATTAACAATATTGGTGGTTATATCTGGCCAGAATTTACTAGTTGTTAAAGATTGGTACCTGAATTTCTGTGCTTGTTTCTTCTTCTTTCTTCGGCAGAAGGCCCTCCACGGCCTTGGCCTCCTCCAAGTGATTCTTCTACCGTTCCCTTCATCATCACATGGAATTTCCTTCCAATTAGGCACACCCATAGCTGCAGCATGATTTGATTTTTCCATCTGGTCTTGGGCCTTCCATTCTTCACTATACCATGGGGACGGCACTCTAGGAGTCTTTGTGGCATCTCTCATTCATTTTCATCCTTCCATACACAGCCCATAGAAATTATAATATTTTAATAGATTTTACAATAGAGATATTCATATGCAATGAGTATAACTCAGTATTACATCGGGTTCTTCATTCTCTTCCTTCCCTTACTGGAACATAATATTTTCTGAAGATTTTTCTTTAAAACCACTCATCAGTACCCAGTTCCCAGAGCTGTAGGTCAGTATGAAGATTGAATTAGGTCTGTATTATTATTGATAATAGGACTTGGTTGATGCTTATGTAGGAACCCTAGTAGATAAATCCTTCTACTCTCTCAAACATGTAATTATCTGTTACTAATTTGAGAGAGGAGCTATTCCTCTGTACCTTAATTGGCATGTACTTTGTTTTGGCAATGTTATGCTTCAATTCACTCTCAGATGTGCTTATGATATCAATATTATCTGCATAAACGAGTATTTGATTACTTTTATAGAAGAAGCAACCACTTACGTCCACTCCAGAGTCTGATGACTTTATCATGTATTATATCAAATGACAGGGATAACAGGTCATCCCCTTGTAGCAAAACAATCACAGCAAATAACTGCTCTGATAGTATGGATTTAATTTTAATATGACAACATGTATCAATTATGGAAACCTCATCAAGGCGTGCATATCAGTTTTTTTTGTATGCCAAGTTCTTTCATTCCACTATCCACAACCTGTTGATGTGCCAGGTACCATGGGTATGCCTAAAGTTTCTTGTTTATTTACAAGTAATAATTTTTACAATTATTTATGGGCCAAAATTGGATAAATGAGCAAGGAAATAATTATAAAATGTATTCATTATTTACTGACAAAAGAAAATTCCACTAAATTGGGAGATTAGCCAATGGCCTATATCCCACACCCGAGATTTTGCACGTGAAAGAGAAGCGACTTGTTGCACAAGGTGGTTTTAGTGGGTTGGAGTCCCATACTATCTGGGGATTTTTTTTGGGCTCAGGTGTCTATTGAGATTTCCACCTTGTATAAAAAAAAATAAAAAAAATATTTACTGGAATACTTATTATTTTTCTTTTTACATTCACGTATACGTATTTTGATAAATGTGGCTAAGGTTAATAATACTATTTTTATGCATTGAGACATGTAATGAATGATTTAGATTAATAATACTGCAATAAAATACTTACTAAAAATAATTTATTTTAAGGTTTAACTGAAAAAAATACTGATACCAAATGCAGTGTCATAGCTGTGGAATGATGTCTATCAGAAGGTCTTTTATCTTCTTTCACTTTTGCTCCACTCAAGTTCTAGTATTTTCTCCCAACTACTTTCCTTGGTCGTAAGGGGTTGGTTATAAAGCGATAGAGGTAGAGGTTTCATTATTCAAAATCAGTTTGAGATGTAAGGGATGATATGGCTATAAATTGTAACTGACTGACCTAATATATATTTATATATTTATATACCTTAAGTAAATTTACTGAAATACATTTCAGCTGCTCATTGTGTTTTTGATGAAAATATCCTGAGATTATCTGAAAAAAAATTTGTAGTAGCTGTGGGAAAATATAACTCATCTTGGAATTACAAAGATCCTCTTGAAGACAGGCTTGAGGTGATTTTTTTTATACTTAAATTTTAATTTATTAAAATTGTTAAAGGTTAATAGTTAGCAATCAGGTCTACAAAATTAATTTAAACTTTCATGTTATGCACTACACTACATTTTACAGTAATTTTAAAAAATATATTAAATTAGTTATAAAATAGTATATTTAGAATTTTCTAATAAAAAAAAAATAGCATTAATTATTGTAGGATGGAAATAGTTGGGGGTGCAGTCAAACTGCTCCCAGTTACTTTTTGCACCGAGTAGCCACTCCTATTGGCCCTGAAGATGACCTACAAAGTAGGTCGAAACGTCGGCACACATAAAATATAATAGGTTTCCACTTATTTGTTGTGTAATTTTTGACTGCACCCCCAACTATTTCCATCATACATGAATAGCATTAATTATTGTTTATATATTTGTAAATATAACACATGTAATATATGCACATACAAGTATATGTGTATACACACACACACAAATATGAATATATCGCCGCTCCGGAAGTATAATGACACAACTGCAAATTTTGTGAAATTGACTTTTTTGTCTTGGAGGGCTCATAAATGCATTTACTAGATGTTTGTAAATCGACATAATTGTATTTATGAAATTCACCACTGGAGGGAAGATCGGTCGTTATAACTTGCATGGTTATTTACCTTTCCCTCTTGCAGAATAACGGCTCATTTGTTCAGTTGTGATTCGCAAGCTGTCCTGATGGGGCAAACATCAGCATTTTTTTACAAGTCGCGACTAAACTGCTTCAACTTCACAGTAAGTTCTATCAAGCACCATTAATAATTATCAAATAGAGCAATTAACTGACTTGTATTTTTTTTTCTCAGGTAACCGAAATTATAACGTCAAAAACTAACTGCTATTTTTAGCATGAGGGATTAGGTAAACGAGGAACCAATGAAATTCCCACTGGAGTATACCTGTACAAGTGATATTTTTCAGTATAAAAATAGTTTTAAGGAATTAGATTGGAAAGAAGTCGAATTTAAAAAAAGTAAATCAAATGCTTTAATACCTGCTTACACCAGGAAGATTTCCGTTCCAGAAAACAAGTTAAAATACTTAATTAGTCTGATATTATTATATTATTCCCTTTTTCTACAAACCCTTTTATGACAGTCTTAAATAATTTTGGTACAGGTTTTTCTGTAATTTTTGTAAATAATTTTCGATAATTTTTCTATAATTTTTTTGTTAAATCGATTTATACTTTTCATACTATTTTGATCATTTTTGTTCAAATAAACTTTTCTTCATATTTGTACTTGTTTTCCTTACTCATACAACGAAAAAGTGTAAAATTTGTGATGCATTTTAAGAAGAACCATGACGTATTTACATGGTACTGGTTACTGTGATACTGATATTAGTTATTTTATAAATTGAAATAACTTAAAAGTTGCAATAATAACCCACAATGTTTATAAACTACTCTAATAGAAGAATTAAACCGTATCTGTAGGCCATTCTATTAAAACAAATTGGAATTATTTTTCTTTTGCTTGTACTGTAAAATTTCAATTTTTGCAGTTGTGTCATTATACTTCCGGAGCGGCGATATGTTCAATAAATTTGATTTAAATAAAAGTATATAACATATGACAATGACTAAAGTAGAAGTTTTTGGGTTATTTCTAGAGGGGAATGTTAAAGAATGGTACAGCTCTGATTTAATTAAATTACCATAATCAAATCTAGTGTGTGGTGACACACACACATACAGTCACCGCCATTAAAAGAATTGATATTATAATTTGATGTAGATCTAATTTTCTTAATTTGATCTTATTGTATTTTATAATAATTATATTAATATAATGTTAATAACTTTCAGGTTAAAAAGGTCCATGTAACTCAATATTATCTAGGACTTCGTAATAGGTATGAGCAGGACATTGCTATATTAGAACTTGAACAGGAAATACAGTTTCATACTGCTGTTTCAGCGGTTTGTATCAATTGGGAAAATGATTTAAAACTTCATCAGAAACCCTCTGCTCTTGGAACAGTAAGCTTTTAATTATTTTTTTAAACTATTACAGTCATTCTCAGAAGGCTTCTCCACTGGCGACAAGCTCTAAAGTCAATTTCATATTACTTCATGGTTTGTAAAAAAAAAAAAATTCATTGTTCTTAAGGATAATTTCACTATGCTAAATTCTTTAAAGTTCTTAGTAACTTTTACTGCCAATAATTTTGTTCTTTAATCAATTAAAATTTTTTTAAAAATTTGTGAAAAAATGGGTTGCGAAAAGTATATTATTTAGGTTAATGAAATAATATTGCAACAGAGAATTAAGAATTACACTAAGCTCTTCATATTGTCCCCCTCCCTTCATATCTTCTCTTGCCCCTCATTAAGTGACTACCCATTCATGCTTCATGATGCCATACATTTATGAAACTATATCTGTTCTTTCAAATTTTCAAACCAATAAAATTAAATATTGAATTATCTGATAGATAATTAGACTCAGATAGTGGATCCATTTTCCATCGAAATAGATATATTATGTACTGAAACACTATTTCTAGCAATCAATATAACCAATCTATTTGAACAAATTCTTATCCAATGAAATATGCAATGATTATTCTAATTTTAAATATATTGATATTTTATTTTATAATTTTAACATTAGGTAGTTGGATGGGGAAACACAGAAAACAATGTCACAAGTGAACTTCTAAGGGTTGCAAAACTAAGATTTTATGATTTTCGAGATTGCAGAGAAATTTCTCAAAAAGATTTTCAATCATTTATTACCGCTGACAAAATATGTGCAGGATTGGGAAATGGTAAGGTTTTAATTTATATCTATTAATTACTTTGTTACTTATAACTATTCATTTTCTAAATTTCCTTACAGATACAATTGTACAGCAAGGAGATAGTGGCGGTGGTCTCACTTTTCCTAGGACGACTGAGATGGGTAAAGAAGAAAATTATTTATATGGAGTGGTTAGCATAAAAGATCAATCTTCCAACAAGTTGGCTGCATTTACGAAGGTTACTGAATATTTAAAATGGATAGAAGGAATTCTGATTTCAATAATTAATGAAGATTTAAGAATACATAAGAAAATATAAAATATCCACTAGTTAATATAGGTTCCTTGCGAAACCATTCAAACTTTGTATAAATAAATAAATAAAATTTAAATTTTATGATTGTTATTAAAGAAACTACTAAAAGGATATTATTTTAAAAAAATTAATGGTACATACCTTTTCATCGAATCATCAGAGAAATTACAAATACAAAGCCTCATTAAAATTTTAAAGAGATTTAGAAACCGAAAGGTATTTAAAAAAAAAATTCATATTTTACATATGCCATTATTAATGACTATATAAATTCTATATCAATAATCAATCCCAAAACAAAAAAAAGATGGAAAATGAAAAAAAAAAATGTTCACATTAAATACTTTGATTTGCATTTGTATCAACATTATTATATATGATTCTGTTAAATGTTTATCACCTTCGTAATGAGCGTTCTTTTATTAATACAAAAGCGAGTTGTTCGTAAACAAATAAAAGTGAGTTTTTACAAACAGACCAATTTGATTATGGTAATTTAATTAAATTAGAGCTGTACCATTCTTTAACATCCCCCTCTAGAAATAACCCAAAAGCTTCTACATTAGTCATTGTCATATGTTATATATTTTTATTTAAATCAAATTTATTGAACATATATTCATAGTTGTGAGTGTTCATTCTTACGTGGATTAAGCCTAAGATTGGTTACATTCAAATACACTCTTTTATTCATGCATGAAAAATGGAAAGTATTCTGAAATGAGAAAAATTCAACGAGGAGCCAGAGTCTACTGATGCCTCTGATGGTTGGTCTTATTGGTTCAGGACGTTCAAAACGTTCAGTAACTTCTTAAAGCCTTCCGAAATCTGAGCAAGTTACTGACGAGGTAAATTAATTGCCTTAATCATTCTGTTTATACATGTATGTATGAAGCAAGAACATTTGTAGAAGCAACAAACATTCTTGAAGGTATTTATAAAAGACCTCAGAACAAGTTTTATGCTCGCCATCTCCTGGCAACCAGATGTCAACAACGTAGTAAAAACCTTGACCAGTATTTTCAATCTTGAAACGCCTCAGTAAACAATGTGATTTTACATCAACAACTGCTGAAAAAATATGAGGTGATTCAATTTGTGATGCATTCATTACTGGTCTAGCATCTTTCCAAATCAGACCGTTTACTTGAAAACGCTGAATTAGACCTAAAAACAGATTATAATCATGTTCGGGTTCTTGATCTAGCTCAACAGTATTCAGTTTCTTATTTTGACCCTTTCGTTAATTCTGTTGTACCTGATAAAGCTAAACGCGCAGATCCCAAATTTGAGGAAGGTGACCATCAGGAGCCTCTATCCATAGCTGTGGCTACTATCAAATGCTTTTTCTGTGGATGTCCTAGACATCCTAGATCTGGTCCTGCCCGTGAAGCAGTCTGTGGGAGATGTGATAGGTCCGTTAACCGTTTGCCCTTCTTCTCCAAAAACATCCAGCTGCAAGCTATGGTGTCTATTTTAGACAATGGCCACAGATCAGATGCTTTATTAGACACTGGAAGTTCTCAAAATTT
The DNA here is from genome assembly GCA_964056705.1 of Troilus luridus. NCBI lineage: Eukaryota > Metazoa > Arthropoda > Insecta > Hemiptera > Pentatomidae > Troilus > Troilus luridus. Next base: position 79,738,940 of record OZ057414.1, on the reverse strand, counting down.
GATCAGTTCGATAGTTATAAATTCTTACAAATTACATGTTATTCCAGCATATGGGAATGTCTCTATGGCATTAGCTGATCTCCTTGCTGGGGCATAAACTTCTCTGTATTTTTGTAACCTCACAGCCACCAATATCCCACCTGTCTGACTACTTACTAATTTACAACTGAAATCAAACCAATCGCAATAAAATCATGCAAACATTCCTCCACAGATACGGAATGTATTAATAATGAAATTACAGTCTGAACACTTAAGTGAACCAAGCTATTCTCCTTGTTTTGGAGAAGCTATTATCCTCAAGTTCTGGTCATACCAACTGAACATCACCACAAAAGAATGCTATTAGATTACACACAGATGACGTACCGTTTTACTTACATTGACGCTTATCCTTTACCAAGAATCTGTGATCTTGTCAATTCAGTAGCTAAGTACAATGATTTCAGTACAATAGATCTTCGAAGTACTTATCACCAAATCCCAATTAATGAAAAGGATAGGATTTAAACTACATTTGAAGCCTCAGGGCAATTATATCGATTTAAAAGAATTCCCTTCAGTGCAACCAATGGTGTAGCCGCATTTTAAAGAGCAATGGACTTGATTATCGATAGCGAGAATTTGATTGGAATATTTATGTATTTGGACGATGTGACAATTTGTGGTAAAACAGAAATAGAGCATGATGTAAACCTGTGAACATTTTTAAATGTAGTAAAAAAATAAATAAGTTCTCTCAAAAACTGAAAAATGATGTTGCTCCTATCCTCCTAAGTATGTGATATGTTACCTCCAAATAATGCTGATTATCTTTAAAGAGCTATTGGTTTATTACACATTATTCAAATTGGATATCACGATTTTAAGAAAAAATAAGTTCTCTCAAAAACTGAAAAATGATGTTGCTAACAGCAGTGTTGCTCCTATCAATGAAAACTGTCCTTTCTTCGTCAAAAGAGACACATCTGACAACGCCATCGGAGCCTCCCTCTCACTGAATGACAAACCTGATGCACTTTTCACAAGTTTATTATCTCGAAGCGATATTACCTCATGGGTAAACATTTCACTCTTAAGACACACCAAAGATCCGTAGCTTTAATGTTCCATTCAAAAATAAAGATGCATCTTGAACTTTCCAATTTTAAATTCGACATAATCGATAGACCAGGAAAATCAATACAGCTACTGATGCATCATCAAGGGTTTGTAATAACTACTAATACACTGACTAGACTTATAAATATTCATAAATCACTTTGCCACCCAGAGGTTACTGGAAATTTACACGCTGTAGGGTGAGTATACCGACTTCATTAAGATAGTCGGTAACCACATTTGCCATATGTGGTCGTGCGTTGTCATGCATTAACATGAAATCATCGCATATGAAAGGGGCGAATAGCACTACATACTCTTCCAGAATTTGGGATATATACCTATGTGCAGTTAGATTCCCTCCCGCTAATTACAATTATAAAAAATATATTTATTTACAAATTATAAATTAAAAACAAGTATTTAATAGCTTATTTAAGTAAGATAATTTGAAAAGTTACAGCATACTTCTCAATGGGCAAAGGAGACAGTCTGAGCTCTCTGGTGTTCATCGTATTCATAAATATAAAAAATAAATATGTAAGAGAAGAGCAGCAAGTGTATCGATTGGCTATTGGGAAGACTCCAAGGGACGACAAAGATGGGGTGGAGAGAGAAAAATGCAGATCCTGGAGTAGAAGAACTCGAAGCAGAATGGAACTTGGAGGAAGTAAAAGAAGAAGAAAATATTTACCTATGAGATATGCAGTATTCCAAACAACCCATGAGGTTCTGCCTGTGGTTTCGTAACCCATTTTTTATAGTGGATGGTTCGCTTCACTGAATCCAGTAGCAGGAATGGCTGGCTGCTAATGCAATCGGTTTAGCCCTATGAAACCACTGGACCTTCAGTCCCTGCTCCCACGTCATCGATCCGTCGTCCTCGTTTCTTCTTCCCCCCTGTTCCTGTCCTGTTCCTGTGAGCCCTTATCCTGTCGGACTTCCTCCCCCACCTTTTCTTATCTCTTCCAGTCACCTTGATCATAAGGGTATAACCCATATTCTACCTGCGTGTCCTATTTCTCGCAAACCAACATTGCTCTTTGTGCAAAACCCGATCACTTTTATGTATTGCCGCTAGGCCTCACCTTCATGATACCAACGGTCAATACATAGCAAATTATCTACAAAGAAAAGACTTTACCACTCCTTTGTCAAAAGTCAAAAGGGCTCAGAAACATGGGCCATCATTACCAACTTAAAAGAAAAACTCCTAACGATGGAGATGGACTACTGGAGACGTAGTTGTGGTATATCGAAACTCCAGCACATCCCTAATCATGTGATCAGAGAAAAAGTGCAGGAACCCCACAATATCTTGTACACTATTGAAACCAAAAAACTGAACTGGTACGGCCATATAATAAGAATGAAGGAGAATCGATGGCCTAAGAGAATAATAAATTAACCGTTAACTTTATGAACTTTCAGTTGATTAGTTGAAAATTGTTGAGAAATAACCTTTTAATTCTTTAGAAATTAACCATATGCCCTAAACACACAATTTTTTTGTAACTTAATAATATAATTCTGTGGCTTGGTTCTAAAAGGGCCAAAGTCAAAAATGCTACTTCCGAGAATCTAGGCATTGAAAGATATTTGAGATTTTTGTGAATGCTATAACTTTCAAACAACCTATTTTAGTTTGTTATTAGACATTGGCCTTTTTAGAATTAAAGATTTACTAAATTGGAAACTTTTGGTATAAATAACACAAAATTTGAAAAGAATTGAGATTGGCCCTTTTAGAACCAAGCCACAAAATTATAAGAATTATTATATATATTTTTTCCTCCCAAAATGTACGTAACTAAAAGAGAAGCAGAAGGACAGGGGAGAGGCGTACAAAATGATACACTAATTATAAAATCAGTCACAAAATCTTTATTTATTAATAATATTGAACACTTTAAGTAACCGTGTATTCTTTGGTTTATTACCATGTTAAAATTATAGAGATCAATCAAATCAATACAAAAACAATAAATAGAATTACTAAACATTTCTAAAAACTTGAAAAAAAAACAACGTTTTGTACGCCCTATATGGATAAAATGACACACGTGTCGTGGACAAGATGGAATACCAATTTTGTAACGAAAATCAGTTGATTACATGGAGAGTTCATACGTAAAACGCTTTGTCTTTTTCGGAACATCTGCACATGATGCATGACCCCTTCTTTTACAGTTCAAGCACATAAGTCAGACCTCTTTTGGCTTGGACCTGGAGTAGAGGTCATTGCAATAAATGCAAGGACAATCTTCATCATCATCCCCGACTTCGATGTAGGCTTTTAAGGAAGATAAATCATTTTCACTGTTGGATACTAAAATCCAAAGGTTTTGTAACCTTTCTCTTGTATTTATTTGGAACAGGCGGAGGAGCGGATTTGTCTATATTTGGCGTTGAAGTTAACAATGCTGTTGGTTCCTTGCGTGGATTTTTTTTTACGTTGTAGCAATACATTTACAGGAAGACAAGGAAAACAGAAGAAGCACCACCGGTAGTGACATCGAAAAGCTTTACCGCTCTAGCTAATTTACTACCAACAGAGGAACCTACGGCGGCCCCACCGGAGAAGATTCCTCCAGTTATAATGGACCGAGAAAACCACGTTAAATGAGGTGTGTGATTTCATGAACAAAAATAATATTAATCAATATTTTATCAAGCAGACTAGGACTGAGATCCATAGTTACCGACCGACTCAGATTATAAAGACATCTAAAAACTCGCCGAATTGGGTACCATAGTTTTGCACTCAAAAACCCGAAAAGCTCTGAAACAAATTTGTGATATAAAATCTTGATTGTCCTATTCCCAGATCTGATGACAGGGAGGAATTTGAACCTATTAAGGCTTCGGACACAATACGTATGCAAAAGTGAGGTGAGTGATTTCATGAACAAAATAGACTAAGCGAACCAAAATGCTCGAATTGCGTGGGAGCGCACGTCGCTTCTTATAGAAAATGCCTCTATAAGAAAAAAATAGCAGAAATAGTGACTAAAATGATGGAAGAAAAGAGATCTAAACAGATCAGTACATATCCTAACTAATGACTAACAGCATGACAGTTCGTCCAGGTGTAGAATACGCATCTTTTCTACAATGTACCAAAATGACAACCGAACCACAACCATCACCCAGTCAAACCATGCTCCACCACTAACAGAGCCTCCAGAAACTTTACCCTACATACCTCAACCACTGCAGACGGATCAATCGAATCTCTAATAAATATTAAATATCATTAAAAATCAATATTAAATCTCAACTGTTAAATTACACGTAATGGTATAAAAATGTTTGATTATTTAAGTATTGGAAAGTTATATAATTGTGAATTTATAGTAATACAAATTGTGATTTTTGCCTTGAAGATGGCTAACAACGTAGGCCGAAACGTTGGCACGATTAATAAAAAATATATATTTATAATTTTAATTAAACTAGTTCATATTCATTTAAAAAATTTTTTTTTAAAGCCCTACAACCTGCCGTTTTTGAGATAACTGTAAAGGTAAGATATAGGGCCGAACTGAATATTGGGTCATACAGCAAATTTGTTATCATGGCAACCGTTAACACGTGGACTTCCATAACATCGCAGGGTAAAAAAGGGGGGCAAAGCTTGTATGGGACAACGTGATTCCTTGGTCCAATCTACTTCAAATTTTGCATAAACCTTTTTAACAGAATTGATGGAAGTCGTGTTTCGTATTTTATTGAAATTCATCCCCTAACGGGGTTTAAAACAAATGTGACGGGGTTAAATCCACGTGGACTATCAAAAAAAAAATTACTAGAATGTCTGTAAAATGATTTCATCAGAAACTGATTTATAATGAATGATAGGACTAAACGAAATTCTTCTGAATGGCAAGATATTTATTTTTAATCGAGTCATATAAGTATTTAATTATACACATTATAAGAAAACTGCAAGCCTTTATAAGACTATTTATAAACAGAAATATCAGTCAGTGTTTTGGCTGGAAGAAGAATTGGTAGGGGTTCTTGGTAAGAACAAGATAGCCTTTGCGGGAGACAGTGGGTTGAGGTAAGTAGGAGTCCCATATGGCTCACTGGGGTTCCAGCTTCCAGAAACTGGAATCATAGGCGTTTGGAAGATATATCAGTACATCAATCAGGGTCATGTATGTATTAGGTATTCATGTCTACATGTAGATCTAAACGAGTAAAATAAATATATCAAATTTTACAGTAATGAAAAAGGGGTTGCTAGGCTTATACAGCTCAGAGCTACTGATCTGAAGGGCCCGGGGTTAGATACCAGCTATGGTACCAGACTTTCTTAAAGGTGTATATTAAAAAAAAGAAAAAAGAAACTACAACTACGACAACCGTGTGTTCAGTGCGTGGTGAGACTCCACTGTTTCTAAGATAAGGGTTGTGCTGGGAGGTGATTTGTCAGAGATCATACAAAAAAAAAAAACAGTTGAAAAAAAACATTATAATCCTACCACCAGAAATGCGACTATCAGAGAAAAAATGGAGGCTGAAAGAACCATTCTGGAAAATATTGAGAAAAACGCCTGAAATGGTATGGACATTTGAAAAGAATGCCTGAAGGAAGACTACCAGCCCACCTATGGAAATTTAAGGGAACAAAAAAACGAGGAAGACCTGGGATAACGAAGTGGAGGAATCCACTATGGATCATGGTCTACGGTTAGAATGGACCTTAGCTAGGACATTATGGAAGGAACCCATCCAATCATTAGGTTAAGGAAACCCACTATCAGTGGAAACTCCTGTTACAAAAAAAAAATCCTACCAACCTCCTGCTTAAGATGTTTTAGAAATATGTTATGGTTAGATAATAGATAATATATCGTCAAGAAACAAGAGAAAAGGTTCAGCTTAGTGCGTAGGGTAAATATGCTACTAGTCAGTTGGTCCTCGGTTTAAGACCGGTTGGAACAGATTGATTATTTATTCTGTTTCCGTATATTACTTACATTGGCAAATGGATTGGCATAGGCAAATTACTAAAAACCGTCGCTTTTGCCAGGAAGTAAAACCCAATCTCTATAAATTTGAAGGAACTCTAATCAAGACTACACAACCCTTTGAAAGGTTAAGTTTGGATTTTAAAGGACCACTTCCTTCTGCTACTCGCATAAATATTTCTTAACCATAGTTGATGAATTTTTTAGATTTCCATTTGCTTTTCATTGTCCGGATATTATTTAGTTATGAAAGTATATGCATGTATTCTGTAAAGGTAACATTTGATACCTTACAGTATACTGTTGGTAGAGAAGACGCTACTTCTACACTTTTCCCCAGCCCCAGCCAAGTGAATAAAGCCAAAAATTGGTTACATTCAAATATTCTCTTCTATTCAATACAGTCATATCATCCGATAACTGGAATCTGGCAAATTCTCTTCCGATCAAACATCCAATTGTACACTTTCTGCTCTCTATCACATTTACTTAACAAAATTTTTTGCACAATCTGGGACTGCTTACCAATTAACAAAGTTGACTGGTTAACAGTCCAAACAAGGCCCTCTTCTTCTTTTATTTGTTCTTCTTATTTATCGCAACAAAAACATAACTAAGAAATTTTTAACTCAAATAATTAAAAGTTAAATTTGGATTTCGGGTGCCAGTATAGAAATAATATATTTAATAATATTATGTTTATTTAACTTTAGCAAAACTGAATGAATAAATTAAAATAGACGAAGATATGCATTATGCATGACATAAATTGGGTTTTACCAACTCAGTTGACATAAAATACTTAAAATAAAGTTTTAAATATATCCCACAACTAACCCTACACACACTTTTCTGGACAAATCACTAAACACATTTACAAAAGTTTACAGTACCTGTGCTAATTTCTTACAGGTATAAACAAAACAGCTATTGTCCCTTCGTTCTCCAGGCACATATGTAAATAATGCTTCCTTTCTTCACTTCCCTCTTCTACCTGCTTCTTGTTCAGCGTCCATCTTCCTTCCTCTTCCGCCTCCAGTTCCATAAGACTGCCTTCTGTCTTTTTGCTTTCCTACCACTTTCTCATCCCCTCTTCACTCCATCTTTTGCATTTTTGATCTTTTACTTATTATTAAAATTTTATTACAAATGTGATGTTTAAATATGAGTTTTTAATTTACAATTATATCTATTAATTTGAAATGTTATAAAATAAAATTTACATGGTTTAAGAATTATTACAATTATTAAATTACTTAACCTATCTATAATCTTACACTTTCTATTTAGTCCAAACGCATATTTTTCTCTTTTTTAATCACCTATACAACCATCTGTTAACGTATTCTGTAAAGGTAACATTTGATACCTTACAGTTTGTACGTCCATGTTTAATAATCTGTTTGTATTAAATTATTTAATAATTTTATCATTTTTAATTTCATTAAAAGTAAATGACGTTAGGTGCAAATAACTTCATATTTGGTGGGCGGTGTTTCGGCCGTTCAGTTAATCATTCTTAATGATTGCTAAGTTGATATTTAATAAATCTATTTGTTCATTTATTTAACAATCTGATTATTTTTAATTTTGTTAAAATAAATTAGTCATAAATCATTCAATAGTTTTATTTTGTACAACAGTGAAGTAGCCGGAAACAAATGTTACGGAAACAGCTGAATCACAGCAGTTGTTTGTTTTTTAGCAAAAGTCGCTAATCACCTCATTGTTGTCTTGGATAGCAACCCGTACGGTCTGATCTAACATCAGTCACCATTATTGTTGTCAGTGCGACCATTGTGGTCCATTTCATAACTTTTACAGTTTGCGAGTACGACCCTTATGGTCTATACTCCATCATTTTTGTTTCTTAATGCGACCAGTGCGGTACATACTTAAAACTTTCATTTTTTGTTGTTGTTAGAGTGTCTGACCTAAACATATCAGACTACAGTCTATATTTCCATCACTATTACTGTAATGTGCCGACTTCGCTAAAATTCATCTGACTCATCTCTATGACAGTTTTACGAATCGGCATCTGAAGATTCAACGAGATCCTCAACTAAAGGACTTCATGACCCATCATAAGGAACACACAAGAAGTGCATCCTACATCAATTAATTACCCAGGGTATTTAAAATTATTATTTCGTTAATTGCACAATTAAAGAAGTTACTATGAGCTCATTTAAAATTATTATTTATCTGGTTTTATATTCGAACTATTTTGTTTAACATTCGAACATTCGACTGAAATTTAATGTATTTTCCATTCATGTTTATTTTGATTTAATTTATTTATTTATCTTTTTTTTTATATTGTATCAATTGAAATCTAAATACATTTGTACCAAAGCTGAAAAGGTTTAATTTTGTTGTTTATTCTTTAGAAATTTTATTTTGATTTAATTAATTTTATTTTTGTATCTATATGTAATTTGATTTATTTTTGTTCATTTATCAATATAACAGTTTCAAAAAAATAAGCATTCGGTATTATTATCTGACTTTCCGTTTTTTGGTTTATTTTTTAACATTCAAATATAATTTAAATTTATATCACTTATCATGTAATTTTCTGCTTAGTAATAACTTGTTTGTATTAAAAATGGAAATACAAATTATTTGTAATTACAAACTGAGCGCCCATAACACATACGATGGTAAAATGAATACAAAGATAATAAATAGAACTGAATATAAAATAGCTAATGCAAACCACTGTTGTTTATTATGGATAATAAAATAGTTTTTATCCATTCCAAATGATATGTTACATTGGTAAATGCAAGTAAATCATCAGATTCCATAGGTTTTGTTGAAACTATTCCGTATAAGTAATTTAATTCTTCACTAGTTTTTACATTATAGTATGGAAAAGTTAGTGATCCACCACTGTCACCTCTATCCGGAATCGAACCTAAAATAAAAGAAATTGCATAAGAAATAATAGTTGGTTTAATGGAGAATATTTCTAAAAATATGTAAATAAAATGTACCGTCAGTAGAAACAGCACAAAACTTATCTGGTTGGAAGAATCTCGACCATTTAAGTTTTTTTACATGCTCAATGCACAGCGATGTATTTGCATAAGAAAGTTGTGAAGTCCTTAGTTCATCACTCGGTTTACCTTCTTCTGTGAAACCCCATCCTAGAGTCTGGAATTAAATAAATTATTCATCTTTTTTTTTTGTAAATAAGAACTTCTTTAATAGGCTGTTAATATTCATATATATATATATTAAAATCTGTAAAGTAGTTTTGATGAACTGCCAATAAACACGCTAATATTAAAAAAACTGGATGTTAAGTCTTGCGTGAATAGTCTATGCAAATTCTGGCAATCATATTAGAGCAACCTTCATTGTAGCATGGAGAGGCTTGTCATGGGGTCTTCAAATTTTCTAGCTGATCATGGATATAAACTCTGGGCAAAAGAATTTGAAGTTGAAGATTCGGAACAGATAGTTTGTAACAATTACAACTATTTGCTATCAATCACCAATCAGTGAGCACAAATTAACTGTGTGTTAATATCAGAAGCATTTAATGAATGATATATTTTTTTTCTTTAGAGGTTTTCTCTCTTCAAATTATTAATGATGTTAATCAGCACCATGAATATCACTATCATAAGCTATAGTAGTTCCAGCTGATAAATTTTATGACTAAACACTCAACTCCCTAAATCTGAATTAATGAAGCTAATCTGATATTAACGAGTAGTCGATAAACAACCTTCAGATGAAGTAATTTCACACCAACAGTGGCTATCATAAGGTAAGAATAAACATGGCAGACTTCCATAAACAGTCGTTTGTTAGGCTACCTTCAGTTTCCTGACCATAAATTATTATTTGCGATGAGAAACCTAACTCTAAAATACTCTACTTCAATTAATTATAAGTTAAACATTAATTTCGGGCACCAATAAATAAATAATGAATTTAATATTTTATATAATACAAATTAATATGACAAAACAAATGATATTAGAATCGATGAATATTTGCATTTCTATCAAATAACACAAGTCGGGTTTTACCCACTCAATTCACATAAATACTTTTAAATCTTAAATTATATCTCTTTATATCTCCTAATCCCCAATATTGTGAACATCACTTAAGAACATTTAAAAATTACAATATCTTAGTCACTTTGACGTATATGTCAACAAAATGTCTCTTCTCTTCTATCTTTGTTCTCCAGGTAGGCTTGTTCTTTGTTCCCCTCCCTGCACTTTTACTTCTCTCTGCATCCTTCCTCCACAGCCCCCTGCTTCCTAAGACCGCTCTCTCTCCATTTGCTCCTCCACCACTTTTTCATCCCTTCTCCATATTTCGCCGATCTTTCAATCGATCTTTTGCAATTTTGACTTTTACATATTAAGACAGTTTAACAATTATATATCAAATGTGATGTTCAAAAGAATGTTTAATTTATATTCATATCTATTACTTATTAATTTATAATGTTACAAAATAATATTTACAAGTTTATACATCACTTAACCTATTACAATTTCCAGTTCGTCCAAATGTAAATTTTCGTCTTTTTCTAATATTATATTTATATATTTTATAGTGATTAGATTAGATACCTTACATGTTTATAGTACATATTAATTTGGTTAATTTTTTAATTGGATTTGTTTGAGCAACCTCGAAATAGTTATTGGACCTTTCGATGAGAGCTCCGAAATGGATAAGGAAAATAAATTTCTGATTCAATTATACCAGATCGCATGTCATTTTGATTGTAACCTTTTATTAAACTAATAACATAAATCAATGTTCATAAATTAAATAAACTAATACTTTTGATGATGAAAACCCAATTAATTAAATTAAAAGAACAATTTAAACGCTTTTATAATGAGAAAATGAAGTTATTAAAATTAACTAAATTACAAACAACTAATTAATAACAAAAGAAAACAATTATTATTTAATCCTACGATAGTAAATTTAACTCTATTAAATTACAAATAAAATCTATTACAAAATAATGAATGTTTATGCGGTTTTCTGATTGCAATGATATAATAATGAAAACTCTTATCTGTCTGTCGAAGTAGTTCTCAGTAGATGGTAGGTTCTCGGCAGGGCGAGCTGGATGTTGAGACGACAGAGGATTTTCGTCGGCAGGGCGAGCGAAGATGGTGAAACAATAGAGGTTGAGATGATCGACTGGGTCAATTCGAATTGGTCGAATCTATGACGAAGTTTAAACTAATTACACCTGCAGGTGGGCAGCAAATTAGTATCTTCTTCAAATTCACACAAAACAATTTTGGGCTCCTATAGAGCATACGATGTGCATGTCAAGAGGCTCGTGGCAACACTGACTGGCTCGGTCTAGCCGGAGCGAACAAAAGCCGATCGACTCTCTTTTGTTTTTCTCTCTTCACTTTTATAACATATGTTTTCACACTTACTACAAATATTACACTTATATCTAAACCAAATAAAATTACATTTTAAATTATTCTAAACAATTATGAAATTAAACGTTTAAATTATTATTAAATAAAATGTGAAAATAAGAAAACATAATGTTCTTTCTTTTAAGAAAAAATGATTTAATTTTTTTATGATTAAAATTAATAATACTTTATAAGGTCACTACTTCATCTGGCCTTAACAGGATTCTTCATGGCTCTAATTAGTAAATATATTTGAAATGGTAACCCTAAAGAATTTAATGATTAATGCTTTACATGTTCCATGGATATCAAATTAGCTACACAATACATATACATTATCACATATTACATTTTTACACTGCACGTTAAAGTTACATTGTAAAGGATTGAATTAATTGAAAATAAAAACAGACAAGAAAAATAAAACGTAATAATAATCATAAAAGTAGAATAAAAAGCGAAAGGTAAATTAAAGGAAATTATTTATTAAAAAAATATATAGTTAAGATAAATAAAATGAATAAACCAACACAACGTATTAGCATACATTAAATTAAACTGCCTTCCCATAGTCTAAAGTAAATTGTTACAAGTCTATTTTTTAATAAATTCCAAGAAGCCATTTCTAAATTTTATGATCAGTCGCAGTTCTGTGTTTGGCCATCCTATGTTTTAATAAAATGCTCTGTATCAGTCTTGTCGGAATACTGTCAAGTTGTCTGCAGTCAAATATCAATTCATCTTGACTTTATCAGGAGTTAATAAATCACAGAAGATAAAATAACATTCTGCTTAGTGACAATGACTTTTTCAAAGAGAGTTGAGAAATTAAAATCTGCAAAATCAAATCACTATCTTTTATTCTTTTAGAGTAATAATGTTCTAACATCTATGGATTTCCAGCCCCTTACAAGCAATTTATAGGCAAAGTGATCTCGTTGTAAGTGCTAAAAATAAATGGACATGGAAAATCAACTAGGATATAAAAAAAAAAAATAAGAGAGCAAACAGACATGCAGAAGTCAATAGAGATCACTTCTGGAGATGAAATTATGAGTATAAAAATAGTGATAATTTTTGACACTTAAATGACTTTATACTGCAAATACTTCAATTAAAAAATAAATGTTTTTGCATAGGATCAAAATCCTATATCTAATTTACATAAAGTTAATTTTAAAAAAATGTCTTACCGTTCCCACAATAAGAGGATTTTTGTGTGAATCTAACTTTCCTCCCCAGTCCATGCATACTGGCATAATGTAATTGGAGAGTTTAATTGTGCCATTTAATTCTAAAACTGCAATGTCATTTGCATAGTACAATCGCCCACCTTGGTATCTATCAATGATATGCATCTTCTTGACCTAATAACAATAATAATAATTAATTATCTCTAGCAAATCAAGATAGAGAATAAGAATTTAGATTTTGTAGTATTATTTAGTTTATACACAGTGGGTCCTTTTTTTTTCTAAAAACAAAATCTAATCATGATTTCATGTTTTCGAAGTCAAATGACTAAAAATTCAAGATATTCTTGCCAATGATCAAATGCTACCCCCAATTGTTTTTGTTACTTGTTTTTGAATAAGAAAAATGTATTTATAAATGACAAATATTGTATAAAAACATAATAAAAGAGAATGTAAAGAAAAACAACTGGTTTTCTAAAGTGTACACACATATTTGTACTTTGGTCACTTAAATGCAACTTACACACAACTTAAATGGTACTGTATGCTTAATTTTAGTCACAGCTTTTTTGCCGGATTAAAAAAAAAAGTTTCCAAGAAGGTTTGTTTCTTCCTCCCTTGCAGAATGCTGCGGAAATGAGTTAGGCAAGTGTCATTAAATAGCTCCGATGCACCACCAGTTGCAACTTTTTTGGGGTGTTTCTTTTCCAGGAACTGTGAAACTCTCTCCCACATTCCCAAGATCTCTTTTATCTCACTTGTAGAGATATCCTCCTCCACCTCTGGTTCTTCCTCGAAACCAATTTCTTGCAGAACCCCCGAACGCTGCTGCGACTGTAACTCTTGTAATTCCTTGGTTGTCAATTCCTGAGAGTGCTCTTCGACGAGCTCGCTCACGTCTCTCTCATCCATCACCAGGCCCATGGATTTTCCCACAGACACAATCTCCTCCTCTACTGGTACTTTCGGCTACAGACTCAGCCAACAGCTTCTTCCATGCAGAGGTCAATATCCTCGTTGTACCACTTAGCCTGGCCTGATCAATAATTCTTGAGGCATATCACAATGTTAAAGTGGTCCTTCCAGTACTCTCCAAGGGTGCGGTTTATGCTCTCTGTCACCTCAAAGCAGCGCTGGAACAGGTGCTTAGTGTACAGCTTTTTAAAATTAGAAATCACCTGCTGATCCATGGGCTGCAGGATAGGAGTGGTGTTAGATGGTAGATAGAGAACCTTTATAAACTTGAACTCTTATAGTAGTATGTCATCTTCGAGGTTCGGTGGGTGAGCAGGAGCATTGTCGAGGACGAGAAGAAATTGCATGGATAGGTTGTTTTCCTGTATATATTCTTAACAGAAGGGCCAAAAACCAGGTTTACCCACTGCACAAAGAACTGCCTAATAACCCATGCCTTCGGGATTGCTCTCCAAATAACTTGCACTTTTTCTTTTACAATCTTATGTGACTTAAACTGGGGTTTTCTAAATGGTACACAAGCAGAGGCTTTATCTGCCAGTCGCCACTCGCATTGCCTCACAGTGCGAGAGTTAGTCTATCCTTCATAGGTTTGTGGCCTGGTATTATCTTCTCCTCAGCCGTTATGCAAGTCCTATTAGGCATCTTCTTCCAGAAATGCCCTGTTTCGTCACAGTTGAAGACTTGCTGGGGGATGTATCCATTGGCTTCTATCAGTTCAGAAAATGTTTTGAGATAATCCTCAGTTGCCTTCACATCTGATCTTGCTGCCGCAACATGCCTGACAACAGAGTGAATGCCGGTCCTTTTCCTAAAGTTGTCAAACCAGCCTTGACTGGCTTTAAAGGAGTCTTCCGATGCCTCTTGCGCAGGGTCTGATTCAACAAATCACCGTAAATCGCTCGTGCCTTCTCGTATATGATGCCCCGTCTTAAGGTATCGCCTTTAAGCTGCTTCTCCGTCACCCAAACCAGCAGTTTCTCCATCATTTCATGGAGAGAGCTCCGGAGCTTAGAAATTATAGTAACGCCCTTAGCTGGCGTTATACCCTTTATCGACTCCTTCTGTTTAAGCACAGGGCATATCGTTGAAGTACTACACCATTTCTGCCTCACCAAGTCAGCTACTCGCATGCCTTGCTCAGTTTTTTCTATGATTTCACGCTTTAATTTAATTGACATCATCTTCCTATGAGGACTGACCTTTCCACTCACTTCCTTCGGGCCCATGGTTATAAAAAGAAATGTGATAAAGTATGTAAATGCACAAAAAGTGCAAAGCCCTAGAACAACTTAGCAAAGATACTTCATCAGCGAGGTGAACAAGCACACTGGGGGAATATGTGGGATAATAGGCGAGACGCATGAGGCGCAGGTGCAGTAAAACGGCGGCAGCTGGCAGTTCCTCGTATCTCAAATTTCGCTCGTATTTCAAAACAAAACTTCACTCGCTCGACAGCTTGTATCTTAAATAACTCTTATGTTAGGGCACTCGTATCCCGAGGTACCACTGTATATAGATAGTTATATATTAATTTGATTAAACAAAATCAATTCCTGTATTTTATCATAATAGTTGTTTAATATTTCTTTATAAAAAGTAGCTAAATTTCTAAGTACTCTTGGATGGTAAGTGACAATCTGCAACAGCCTGATTTTTCTCCCAACATCAGAGAAAAGTAAATTAAAAAAATTTATATTTAGAGGATAAAGTTTAATTTCATACACAATTCATATGTTTAGTACCATTAAAAAGTACCTCAAACCTTTGTTCCATAGGTATTTGATCATCCCAGCTGCTATTAAATTTGCCAACAGCAACTGAATATTTGGTTTTATTAGCAGGCCACCATCCGTATTCATCAAAAACACAATGAGCAGCTGCAATAATAAGAATTGTTCTTTATATTTGATACCAATGATTCTCAGTTAAATCAGATGGATCTGCAGGTTATTAAAATATTGATACAATTTTATAACACCAATAGAGACTAGAATAAAAGGCCTTTCATCTAAAGGCAACGTAGCCAAATTGAGTTTCATCAAGGGAGAGCTTTAAACATATTTTCCTAACCTCTGGAAATTATCCGTCGTGAAAATGATACCTAAACCTAAAAAGAAACCGGAATACCCTTCCTCTTACCGCCCTATCTCACTTTTACCATCAATGGGTAAAATCCTGGAAAAGCTCATCCTGAAACGACTGTATCCCATCCTAAATGCAAATCACGTTATCCCAGATCACCAGTTTGGATTCAGAACATCCCACTCCACTATCCAGCAATGCCACCGTGTGGTGGATGTTGTTTCCTCAGCTTTGGAACGTGGATTGTATTGTCCAGCAGTCTTCCTTGATGTCGAACAGGCTTTCGACCGAGTCTGGCACCCCGGGTTGCTTTACAAACTCCGTAAATTCCTACCTCCTACATGCTTTCTTATTATCCAATCCTATCTCTCCTACAGGTCATTCACAGTAAATCATAATAATGTCTACTCACCCCTCTTTCCTCAATCTGCCGGCGTTCCTCAAGGAAGTATCCTCGGCCCAATTCTCTACACAGTTTATACAGCTGACATCCCAACTCATCCTAATACTATCCTTACCACGTATGTGGATGACACATGTCTATTATCTGTCAACACTGATCCTGTTATAGCATCCCGTACTCTTCAAACCCACATCACTGACCTAGAAAATTGGTGTCAAAACTGGAGGATTAAGATAAATTCCCACAAATCTCATCAAATCACCATTACCCTCTGTCGTAAACCAGCGACTTCCTGCCCCCCTGTATCGTTTAATAACATCCCTCTTAGTCCTGTCGAACAGATCCGGTACTTAGGACTACACCTTGACAAACGCTTAACTTGGAATCCTCATACTAGACTGAAACGACAAGAAACAGCTCGCCGTTTCACGCTACTTCAACATTTACTGGATAAACGCTCTAAGCTCCCAATCCATTACAAGAGACTCATATACACGACAATCATTAGACCCATTTGGACTTACGGAATAGAGCTTTGGGGCTCCACTAAGCCATCGAATTCCTCCCGCATCCAATCTTTACAATCCAAAATCCTTCAGAAAATCCTCAACGCTCCTTACTTTGTTACGAACAAAGTAATCCACAATGACCTAAACGTCCCGTTTATTGCTGATTTGGCCCGAATCCGATATCAATCTTTTCATGACAAACTTCATTTCCACCCAAACCCACTAGTTTCAAACCTCGCAACCTCTTCAATTCCCGATAATCCTCCGAGGCGTCTGAAAAGAAGATGGCCTCGTGACCTTCTAAGCTAAACTTTTTATTTGAGTACTACCACTGGGTAGTTTCTCTACTTGTCTTTTCATGTCAATTTATTCAATCATAATATTTACTGGATGTATTCTTTATACAGTTGTAAATTTCAATAAATATATATAAAAAAAAAAAAAAAAAATCGAACTAAAGATTTCAGACTTTTTCTTTTGCTTGGTAATAACATCAAAACGAGGGGGTTGATTTTGGTAAGTAATTTTTCTTTACTAATGATTATACCAAGAATTAATTTTATCAAAAACTTGCTCAGATTGAAAACTAGGTGCATAAGTTAAGAGTCGTGGGTAAACGGGTTAGGAGTTGAGTGCCTTACCCATTGGACAGCAGAAGGGCTATTGAAGGAGATTAGAATTGTTAAAAATCATACCTGTAATTACTGCCTTTGGGTGAATTATAGTACCTCCACAAATAAACTCCCAAGGTTTTGACTTCAGCTTTCTATATAAGGCAACATGCCAGGGATATTCAGAAACAGTTCTTAGTTTGTATTTGGCCAATGGTGTTATTCCATTAAATCTATACCTCTTTCCACATACTGAAATAACAATTCTATTATAACATTTATAAACTCTTTATTACTAACTATTTAACATTTCAATAATAAACAGTAACTCATTTATAAAAAATTATAATTTATACAAAGTATTAATCAACAAAAATCTAACTTACTATTTAACCCTTCTAATACCGGGTGGTG
Organism: Troilus luridus; assembly: GCA_964056705.1. Classification (NCBI taxonomy): domain Eukaryota; kingdom Metazoa; phylum Arthropoda; class Insecta; order Hemiptera; family Pentatomidae; genus Troilus; species Troilus luridus. The sequence continues at coordinate 79,721,235 of OZ057414.1, read as the reverse complement.
TCCCCCAATGACCCCAATCTCATATTTTTGACTCTCCTTAAGTCAAGTCACGAGCGTCTAGGACATTTATCCTTAGACTATATGTAACATGAAGAGTAGAAGATAACGAATTAAATGCTCAAAATAAATCACTGTGGATTAATTGTTTTCGAAAAAAACGAGCATGGGGTCCCAGAACCCCACCTGGTAGTTAATGTTACCTTATTTCAGATCGCTGAAGTCACAGAGTGTGCCTTTTCAGGTTCTTTATATAATTTCCTAGAAGAATATTTGCATTTAAAGTGTCAGCCGGTGTGGGACCTAATTACCGTCGTAAATATATATTAATAAAGTTAAGTAATTATATTTTCTGGATGTCGTTCAAGCTTTGGCATTCTTTCATTGGAATTCTCTCTCTTTCTTTCTCTTTTGCATCTTTTGTTGAGAAGCTATGAATTCTTTGATGTGTGTCAGTTCCTTGATATTTCTCAGATGAATTAGGTACCTATTAAACAAAAGAGAGAAAGGGTGGGGGGGAGGCTAGATTTTTCAGAACTCTACTTGCAGAATTTCTGTCATTTGCTAATTATCACAGCGGAAACATCCTTGAAAATGATATTGAGAAAAAGCCTGACATCATTGCTCATTACAATGACACGAAATGAGGAGTTACAGAATGATAAGTGATTATACCTGTCAGGGGCAAACTAAAAGGTTGCCTTTCGCACTTTTTATGAATCTGATAGATATCGTTGCAGTAAATGTATTCGTCTTTGGATTGATCAACATATGGAATGGAAAAAGGCTTATCAAAAACGATTTTTTTAACTTGAACTCGGAAAAAAATTTGCTGCACCCAAGATTCAGAAAAGGTTACGTGAAAAGAGGGCTAGTATTACTTATGCTCAAGAAAAAATGACACTAAAGTAAACATTATTTGTAATGTTTGCAATAAATATATTTGTAAAGAGCACAGAACCACAACATATTCATGCCTTCATTGTAAGTAGGTAATTTAGGTTCTCTTGGAACATGTTTGCTATTCACTAAAATAAGTTATTTTCAAAATAAATAAAATTATACATTTTGATAGTTCAAAAATGATTGCTATTGCTTTTCTACAGTCCCATTCTATCAGAATGACAAGCAATGGCTCTTAGATGGATGATATAATCGTAGCTGATGGCGGAAAACGATGGGGTCCTCCAGCGACCCCACCTGGTATTACGTGTAACTTTTTTCACCCGGTATTAGGAGGGTTAACAAAATATAAATTAATTTGAATGTTGTTTTTGGTTTTCATCACAACATGTTTTGGATTCTTGAGCTTTTATGCTGCGACACAATCTAAATAATCAATAACAACATTTTTTTAAGGCAATTCAGAGTTTTAATCAGCTTTGGGAATTTTGCAACTTCTTGTAAGGAAGATTGTAGTTGCTGTGCCGCAACCTCATGAAAAAGTAATATTTTGCCAACTTGGGAGCCTTAATCTTTTACCTTTTAACAGCTTGTCAATTTTAGATTTAGATGATTTGGAATCAGGTTTCTTGATTTTTAAATGTTGTAATTTTTTGGTTAAGCTGTCAGTTTTTATTTGGAGAATCTTTTTGTCATTTAATAATTTTTATTATCTTTGAAGGTTGCTTCAATTCAAAGTTATTATTTAAATCATGTTGAGTTTTTTCCAATTCATTTATTTCTTTTTATCTTGCACGTGATTTATTTTTCAATACATTTTGTTGTTTATGATGAAATCGCTTTTCTCCATCTCATAACTGTTGAATTAGTTCAAGTTTTCCTTCTTGTTTTCATTTTTTCTTTTTCACGGTAATTCTGGATCATTTCATATCTTTTGTGTTCTAAATTTTTCACTACATTTTGTTATATCTTTTTCTTCTTAATAGGTTTTTGTTCCAAATGATTTTTTTGATCTTCAGAAGTAACTTTTTTATTAGACTTCACATTTTTCTTTGATGGTAATTGTTGGCTTTTACTCTTTTTTTTTTTTGTCGGCAGTTTCAAGTATTTTTCTTTTAGGAAGCCATCTATGATGAAGAAAAAATCGAGGGTAACAATTTTTTTAATTTAATTTATTGATATTTACAACTATAATATGATTATAACTAGTAAATCTGCTGATATGTACATTATGACATGAAAAACACATGTGGAGTAACTACCCATCGGCAGCACTCCAATAAATTTCTATAGTAGATGGTCTCGAGGCCATCTTCTTTTCAGATGCCTCGGGGGGTTATCAGAAATAGTATGGGAAGCAAATTGAGAGACTAGAGGATTCGAGTGTGTATGGAGCTTGTCGTGGAAGGATAGGTATCTAGTTTGGGCCAAATCAGTAACATATGGGATATTAAGATCATGATGGATGAGTTTGTTTGTGACATAATAGGGAGCATTGAGGATTTTGGATTGTAAGGATTGGATACGAGATGAATTGGATGGTTTAGTAGAGCCCCAAAGCTCAACTCCGTATGTCCAAATAGGTCTGATAACTGTCATGTAAATGAGTCTTTTTTAATTAATTGGTAGCTTAGAGCGTTTGTCCAGTAAGTGTTGAAGTAGGCGAAAACGTCGAGCAGTTTCTTGTCTTTTCAGTCTTGTATTAGGATTCCAAGTGAGACGTTTGTCCAGATGGAGTCCTAGGTAACGTATCTGTTCGACAGGGTTCAGTGGAATATTATTAAAGGATACAGTAGGGCAGGAATTCGTAGGTTTACGACGAAGGGTGAAGGTAATTTGATGGGATTTGTTAGGATTTATTTTAATTCTCCAATTTTGACACCATTCTTGAAGGTTTGAGATATGGGATTGAAGAGATTGGGATGCAACAAATGGATCCTTATTTACTGATAACACACATGTGTCATCAGCGTACGTAGTGAAGACAGTGCTTGGATGGGTTGGGATGTCAGCTGTATATATCGTGTATAGGATGGGACCCAGGATACTACCTTGAGGAACACCGGCAGACTGGGTAAAGAGGGAAGGGTAGGAAAAATTATGGTTTACTTTAAAGGTTCTATTACTGAGGTAGGAACTGATAATAAGGAAGTAACTAGAAGGTAAGAATTTACGGAGTTTGTACAGCAGACCCGGATGCCAGACTCGATCAAAGGGGTAACAATTAAAATAGTTTTATTAATAATTAAATATATTAAAGCTATTTTTTTACACAGAACTGACAATTTAAACTTAACTTACAACTGTGATTATTTGATTAAGAATTAGATAATACCCAATTATCGCATTATTTATTTAGTACAAAATTCATTACTTTATAATAAAAAAAAATCAATCGTACATTAATGTTGAGGTAGAAATGCACAAGTTGTACGATTTCATATTTAAAACTTTGCTTAAATCTATAGACACAAGCTATTAAGCCGGAATTCAATGTTAAATTAAGATATTGAAAAAAATTATCAATTTCATTAATTTTGCTTTGATACAATACATGCATAAATACACCTTCAGGCCATCCTCCACATCGTCAAGCCACCTAAGACAGGGCCTCCCTCTTAATATTAAACCATCTTTCGGTACCCTGTACATCATCCTTCTTGGAATTCTCGTTGGGTCCATCCTCTCCACATGCCCCAACCATTGTAGTCTCTTGAGCTGGATGACTTTCACTATATCGGGCTCATCGTGTGGTCCCTTAATTCTTTATTGGATCTGATTCTCCACTCTCATAGGTCCAAAAATTTTACGTAGAATTTTTCTTTCCCATACTTCAAGGATCCTTTTGCAATCTTTTGTCAGTGACCAGGCCTCACATCCATAAGTCACAATTGGTTTCACAATTGTTTTATATATGACACACACTCTTTCTGGGCATCCTTTTACAGCAAAATAAAATCCTTTTATTTTTATCAATAAAAAAAAAAATGAACAACATAATTACAAATAAATACCTATGCAAGATTCATGTAATGGTACCCATTTAAATCCTGCTGAACATTCTGTTTCAGAATAAAGATGAAATGGAGAGCCATAATAGTAACTGCTCTTACAACGAAGCTTTGCTTTTGTACCCAATTTTGCACTTCTATTGCAATCAATAGATGTTCCATTCATACTACACATTACCAATGATACTGATTTAGAAGGAAATGGAGGACAACCTGTAACAAATTAATTTAATAATTTCAGTATGAAAATAAAGAATGAGAAAACTTAATGAAAAATAATATTTTCACTACAACTGAGATTAATTTCATTCCTTTAACAACAATGTAATATTTATTACAATAAGATCATTCTTGCTAATCTTTAAGGTTTAGTACAAACAGATTAGAAAATGATTTACATTAAATAGTAATTTTTATAGAATGTAATTATGACATATACTGACAGGCAAAAAATTCCACTCACTTGATTTTTTCATGTTTTCATCTAAAAATATTTCTGCTTTGGATTGGTCTATTTTTTTTAATGAATAGAGGATAATAACCCTTAATTTTTAATTTAATGAAAGGACTGTAGGTTCTAATGTTCACTTTCTATGGAATTAATATGTTTATACAGTGTCGTTTCTTGCAGCAAATGTTTTAGTTTCTGGCTTTTAATTTTTTCAATTTTAAGTTTAAAAATGCCTCTTCGTGCCGAGGATGTTGCGCGTGGTGTGGGACTTATTGATGGTGGACGTTCCATTAGATATGCAGCTAATACCATCGGATTCCCTATGAAATTTTAGGAGATGCCGTCAGGCGTTTTCCAAGAAACTGGGTCTTACCATAGAAGGCCCTTTTCTGGACGGCCTAGTTATATTGAACATATAAAATTCAGATCTGTTTATGTGACGTTGGAGGTGAATTAGTAGCAACTGATTAATATAAAGTAGATAATCAATCCATTGCTTGGCAATTTGTATACAGTAAATGGTATACAAATGGTACAAACAATTAATACAATCTACATTTAAAAAATATATAAATTTCTACCAAAAATAATTAAATTTTTGTAAAATGAAGTAAATAAATCAAACTAAATTCAATAGTTTTAAATGGTAAAATCATTAATAATTTATGGGTGATTAAAAAAAAAATTGTTTAACTAGCTTGCTTTAAAAATTTTTGGCAAACAATTTAAAAATGGATAAAATGAGGAACCATTTAGAATTATCCAAAGGCTTAAAATTTATTTAAATTTAACCAACAACCTACAAACTTTCCAATGGTTATTAATCCATTATACCATCACATTTAAAAGATACAATGCATCGTTTAGGAATTATAGATGAATAAACTACTAAAATTCAATGTTGTTACGCTACCATTTTTGCACTTAGTGGCTATGGAATGTCAGGATTTTACTTATGTGCAAAATGTAAAAGTGAATGCTTGTTTTACTTGAAATGTCTTAAACTTGTGTAGTTAACATTTGAATGGGAACAACAAAAGTCAAAGACAAGTTTAAAACTGTAACCGAGAACTATTTCACAGCACAAACTTCATGACCAAATAATAATTTTAAAAAATGAGATTGGGTACATCCTTGATACTGGGAAATCAAACATTTCAAATCAGATAAGGAATTAAAAAACAAAAACAAGATAACCTTCATTTTATAATAATGAAAAATAGGCTATAATAATTGAATAGTTGCCTGGAAGAAGGGCACATGTTACATTTTTCAAAGTTTACGGGAGAGCCAAATAAGAAAAAGTGTCATTTAATTAGGTGACTGTCAGATACGCCCTTCTAAGATTTTGCACTTACGTCCTTTTTTTTTATTGTAAAACAAGTAAAAAATAAAAAATAAATAAAAATTGTTACATGTACAATGCTTTAGTCAAAATGTTTATTTTGACCTGACATTGAAAAACCGAAGAGTCTATAGAAATTTCGCGTGCAGACCTTGTTCCACAAAAAAAAACTAAAACTGAAAAATTTAACATATGCAGGCAACTATTCAATTATTAGTAACTATCAAAAGTAATTTAAATCTTTTAAAGTTATCAATTGTTTTTTTCATAATCATTCATAAACAATTACTTTACTACATTATGGACTTGACATCTCTTCTGATACAACCAGAGAAATTACATACTGACCTACTTCAGGATTTATTATTGATAAGAGAGTAATGTTGAGCCAGGGGAGGTGCTTCCTGATGTCTGTAAATGCAGTGATGTTATCGCTACTAACATCTTTTAGACTTATAATTCCATATATATAATGTTGTTCTTTATTGTTAGTAGAGTTTCTTGGAAATGTTATTCCGCCACCACTATCACCGCGCTGTACTGATGTGCCTTAATATACAAACAAAAGAATAAAAAGATACAAATATTTCAAAAGTTATAAAATAAAAATATTTTAAGAAAGAATTAGAGTGGAAATGATTTACCATTATCAAGGCCTGCACAAAATTTATCTGAAGTAATAAAAAATGAAAAACCACCTGTAATTCTGTCTCTACATTTTGTGAATTCAATATATTTGAGATTTGCCATTAGCAGCTTATCACTCGTAGTATTTTTTTCTGTGCGACCCCATCCAACAACCTATTGCAAAACAAAGATTTATTTTACAATAAGTACAAATGTTGTTGAGGGTATATTGAAAGATAGTATGAGAAACATATAATTATAGCTAATCAACAATGAATATATTAAAGACTAACATTATTCTAAAAACCTTGCTTATGTAGCTAATGAAAAACATGAATGCTCCTTTACTGTAACTAAGTAGCTAGAGAGTTGGATATAAAGAATCTATCTATCTAATTCCACTAAACATTTTGAAATTAAAGTGAGATTTTTTAAAACATATTGACGACACAACTTTAAAATGGACAACACCAAAACCCATAAAAACCTAGCTTACCTCACTCCAGATTTAAATTTATGGAAGATGTGGCAGTGTCTAAATCCAATAAAACTTTTCTATTCTGCCGTTTCATTTTTCTATCAAAAGTTTCTAAACACTCAAAGAATTGTAGATGTAACCCAATGATTGGCTATATATTCCACTCAAAAACCAAACAAAGACCTTAAAAGCATCTTAGCTATGGTAATTTATCTACATGGCAAGTGTTTTTCTTTTTCATTGGTTATATCACCTATATAAAAAAGATTGGTGAGATTTGTTAACACCTGAGCTGATCACTCCCTTACAATAAAAGGTTTTATTAGGTTTGATTCTATAAAGTATACCTGATGTATCAGTCTCTTATAAAAAATCTTTGCCATCATAGTTCTTAATGTTAAATATTTTTGACACTCACTCATTGATTTGAACCGATCTGATTGAATTGATCTTCCATGCTTGAGGAGTTAGTGATTTGAGGACTGTTGTCAGGCTATAGGTCACGCTCCGGAGAATCATCATCAGTAGATGTTGATGATTCTGTTGTTTCGTTGGAGTCTGGATCGGAGCTGTCCTCAACATTTACGTTTTCTAAATTAGACTCCTTGGGAAGCACATAGAAGTTTCTATCAGTACCTTCAGAAGTGTTTTCTAACAAGGAACTGCCCCAATGATATTCAGAGAGATATGTTACATCCCTTGACACAAAGGTAATTTTTTTTCTGAGGGTCAGAACCTTGAACCTGTAACCATTTGTATTATGACAATATCCCACAAATATGCAAGGAGTAGATCTGGGGCTGAGTTTAGTTCATGGTCTAGGAATGTGTGGATATGCCTTACAGCCAAAAACTGGAAGATGTTGAAGGCTTCTTAGCTGTCCACATTTCTTCTTTAATTTTAATTTTTTTTTTAGTCTGATTTTCAACAAGTGATTTGAAAATTTTGAAATAATCGGTGACTTGATACTTTGATTTCAAGAGCTATTCGAATAACTTATGGCTGAAGACATCCAGAAATGCCAATAAATACCTGGGCTGTTTACCTCCATCATGGCCCTATGGTCTGAGTGTTCAGAAGTTGAGTTATTCCTAAGGAAAGGTAAACGGTGTCTTTTTCCCAATATGCAGATATCACACTCCGTGTGAGGCATTAAACTAGATAGGTTGAAAGCATTAGAAATGACACTCAACTTATGTAGGCTTTTGTAGTTTATATGTGCCATGCGCTGATGCCAGAGTGTCATTTCACATTTCACGAATACTGCACACATAGCACTATCACTACCGTCTAATTTAAATAAGTTATTCTCTAAACTGGCAGAGGCCATCAGTTGTTTCTGGCTATTAAATACTTCTGCTCCATTGCTATTGAAGACCACACAATGTCCTACACTCACAATTTGGCTCACTGATAACAAGTTGACCTCTAGTTCTGGAACATAATATATGTTATTAATATTTATTTCTGAGGGCTTACCTGAAATCATCACTGGTAATGAAATATTGCCATCAATATTTGCCTCCATTCTCTCATTATTAGCGACAGTGATGGATATTTTTTCAGCTATTCTCGCACTTTTAACATTTCTTGGCTCTTACAGAGGTGACAGGATTCACCACTGTCCAGATAAAATTCGGAATTATCAGATAACCGCTTTGAAAATGCTGCAAACAGCGACTTACCTTTGCCTGGGTTGTTTACGCTCCTCTCACTATTTCCAGGTGAAGGACAGTTCTTGGTGACGTGCCTGTGACCATTACACGGAAAATATTGATGGCATCTAGGGGGCTAATTATCAGACTTATCTTCTTCATAGTTTCTGTATTTTTGAACTCCCTTCCACTGAAGAGAACCTCCTTTAGAACTGCGGCTGTACAAAGCGGAATTCAAACAGTCATAAAAAGTTTCTGAGCTCATTTTTTTGATGGAAAGGTCCTGCAATAGCTTTGTTTTAACCAAATTGGCAGTTACTTTCAAGCCTAACCTATCAATGCCCATAATCATGGGTTCAAAACGGCATGGCAATCCAGAAAGATTTTTTTCCACCCATTCATCACTCACAGTGAGACCATTTGACATTAATTTATGTGCTGTTGTTATAATCCAATTATAACTACTTCGACCGAACTCTGTCTTCTAATTCTTAATTACTAGAATACGGAGAAGACCAACTCGTCTTGTCAATCCGTCGTTCTGAAAAGCTTTGATTAGGTTTTCCCATGGTTCTATGGTGGTGGTTGTGTGTTGTATGTGAACATATATTCCAAAAAAACGTAACCAAATTTTTATATTGCAAAGAATTTGAAAGCTATAGAACTAGGCTATAGAACTAGAATATAAAACTGTACAATAGCATCATTAGATTTATAAACAGAAGTATTTAAAACAAATAATAAAAAAATTAAACTTAACAGTTCCAACAGTAGGCACTTGTTCCACCAGATATTCAGAATTCCAATCAATACAAACTGGCAAAATTGCACTTGTAAATTTTAAAGTTGAATTCAATTCAAGCAGAGCAATATCTTCAGCATATCTATTTGTAAACCCTACGTACGTTATGGGAATTTTTATTTTGACTACCTAAAAATGTCATAACATCGATAATATAAAATAAGATTGGTTAAGTTTAACTTATATAATACAAACAAATCATAATACTCTAAAAACAATTATTCTAATTATATATGAACTAATTGAAGAATTAAATATTATCGTATGCATAGTTAAGATATTTAAATTAACTTTTTTTAAATAAATTGTAATGATTAATATGATAAAATGTCAATTTTAATTACAGTTTAACTTGGAAATGCATACAAATTTTCTTAGAAACTTAAACAGAATGTATTATATAACTCGTTACATATAATATCGTAATAAATTAATATATAACTCTATATATTTCATAATACAATTTTTTTGTCATATCGATGACTCCTAATGTTTAATATTTCTTCTATTTACAAGAAAGACTCGTATGACTAATGAAAAATATTAATAAAAATCTATTTTAGTATAGACAATTAATTACCCTTACTCTATACTTTTTTCTTTATTAACATTAATATTAGATAATTTATTTTGTTAATGAAACTATGAAACCAGACTATAATTTAACATATAACTTTTATAGATCTATAACTTAATAAAACCCATCCCCTTTAATGTTTCAACTCTTTATATCTAGAAGATTAATAGAGATTCCAGAATCAAATCTTTATTTTCCCACACTTTTGAAAACAACCTTTTGTCAAATGGAAGGTGGGGCTGGGGAGACTGGAATTGGTAAGTTGCCATTGGTTACCAACGTTATAATGAATTATTGGTTATCCAGGTTATATAATTTGGGTGCCAATATCCTCCTGGCTGGCACTTAATTAATACAGGTATAATTATAACCATGATGAGGATAAAGGGTGAGTGATGTGAGGTAGGTAGTAGGAAAAAGGGTGTGACGTCCTCATGCCTAGCCGAAATGAGGTGATTTCTGTGAATTTCATTTTCTAAATTGTTAGATAATAGATTGTTTGATACAACTGCAGATCTCATCCTTCCTAATCTCATAAAGCCAGAATACTTATTCAACTCCTAAAAATGTTCTATTCTGTTCTGTCAAACAATGTTTCAAAATATATACCAGTCAATCTATTATATTTAAAAAAAGTGATTTTTTAGAGAAATATTAAAATAACCCATAATGCATGACATTAAAGTGCTTGTTTCCATCTCCCATTCCTTATGAGACATAATGCTCAAACTTACTTTTAAAGCAAATCGATAACAAACAATAGATATTAATCAGAAATGAACAGTGCAAATTGAAATACAATTACATCAAAATAAATACCTTTAACCTTTGTTCACCTGGATCTGTGTGCTCTAATGAGACATAATATTTTCCAGCTACTACAGTAAATGTAGCATTATCTATTCCACTATAGGTTTCATTATAAATACAATGAGCAGCTGAAAATAAAATGTATTTTATATTTTAAAGCAAGTTGAGTGTATTTTTGACAATCTATTTGATCCAAAGTATTATTTTAAAATTACTTCACATCAAATACATATTACAATAAAAAAATGCTTTGATTCGGTGTGTCTTAGAAAAGAAGATGATTCAGGAGAACGCCACTCAGCAGAAACGATATTTTGAAATTAGGTATCTAACTATCACAAAGGTTATAATTTTGGCGCTATCATATTGTATCTTTATTTTATTTTATATACTTATACTTTTTCATAAGGGCCTATTTTCTCGCTCCTTTCTGATTAACAGTAGATAGTCTGCAATAGCACTCCAGCATCTCATATCTCGCAATCATCATAGCGACTAGATCTTCCAAGGTTCATTTTCCCAAGCAAAATTTGGACATCAGAGAATACATGCTCCATAGTTTCATCCAAGAGAGCTCAAGTAGAGCACAAGCACTCCTTTATCTTGAGGCCAGGTATAGCAGGTTGTGTGTGTGTGGGTGCATGCGTACTTGCTTGCACCCGCGTGTCATTAAACAGACCTAGAGCACTGCATATCATATTGACGAGAGACATCTATAAAATACATATAAGCTACTACCCATGAAGCCAGGTTGATTGACAGGTCAGCCATGGAATAGAAATCACACCATGCAATATTGCTGTGAAAATCAACTTTGTTATGGATATACAATTACACCTTTTAAACTGTTTCACTTGCTTCAGCAATGTAATCAACTCCAAAAATGATAATGATGTGATCAGTAATAATGAATGGTGTAATAAACCATATTATGGCCATGTGAGCTTGATGAAGTTGACTCTACTTTCTAAATGCACATTTCTAAAACACAAAAATAAAAACATACAGATCACTTATTAGTCTTGTAATTTCTTATGGTACTTAAATATTGACCCTTACAACAATGAACCAACATCTCTCGAAATCTTCAACCGAAGGCAATAAGACAAGTTTTAGATAAAATCCATGAACAAGGCACCTAGCACATAAGGAAAAAACCAAGAACTGAATGAACTAACTTACTTTGAAAATATTGTGAGATTTATCAAGTCCATAAGTGGTTTCAACAAGTTTTTCACATATACCAGTTTACTTTCATAAAATTTTAACATTTCCTTTAATAAAATACCAGTGTCAAAAGATTATTTTATTATGAAAACTAGATTTTTTGTCTTTTATAGTTATACATAAGTAAATATACATTATTATAAAAAAAACTTAATCATTATAAATTAGGTAAGAGAATGGATACCTGTTAATATAACCTTAGGGTGAATAATGCTCCCTCCACAAATGTATTTAGCACTTTCTTCAGTACTATACTGCCTGTACAGAGCAACATGCCAAGGAAATTCCGAACGAAGTGATTTTCCACCAAATGATATGGCTGGTTCATAACGATTCAAAGCAAATCTTCTTCCACAATCTGAAATATTATGATTTACCAAATAGATAAGTTAGTTAGGACTACCTAATTGATCATCAATTTCAAAGATAGGGCATAATTGATCATAAATTGATATAAATCAACCTATTTTTTATAAACAATGTTTCAATAAAATGTTTAAAATTTGTCTATTTTATCTGCATTCAGTATATCTTTTTTTTTAATATTTAAATTTAGATTTTATCACTGTTCTGCTTTCATTAAAATACTTGCAGTAATACTTTCTTAGTTCTTTTGATTTCAGATCAGAACATGCATGACTTTGATTTAAAGAGTCCTGTGTTTTCTGAACAGTGCAGATTTCCATGTCTTCATTATCAAGCATTTCAATACAAAAATTAACTGAATTGCAGCTGAACTGAAACCAGTTTTATAATGACCCTGATGGCAGTCATTACTGATGTTGCTATAACCTTCTAAAGTATTGAAATAGAAAAACTTAACTTCATAAGTGATCAAAACTACTACTATCAGAATATCTATTTTGGAGTCAGCATCCCATAAGCAACAGTATATATATATATAATTTACAAAAAAAAAATCTGTTTGATAAAAATAATAATAAAATAAAGAAAAGAAAAACAAACAAGATTTCCTATATTTTTTTGCGAATCACAACAGTTTTTTCTTATTTTTATGCAACATATAAATAGAGATTAATCTCATCTAATACCCGAGGAATAAATGGGGAGATATAATACTTAAGTACTTTGAATATTTATTGCAGATGAGCTGTTGATCACCAGTTGCTAAAAATCTGTATGTAATTTGGACTTTTGATTCAATTCGATTGCTTTTTAAAGATATATTCTCTTTTATGCGTTTGCGGTACTTGTGACTTACAAAGTACCTACGAAACCTACCTGTATCTCATGTAACCTCTTCTTATCACTCTAATCATTTGAGCTATTTGTGTGTGTGTTATTAAACTCTTTTTATTGTTAATTTTATTTATTGTCTATTTAAATTTATGTTTAGTTCATTAAATTTAATTTTGTGTTTGTCTCTTATTCTTTTGTTATTACCAATTTAAAGTGAACAGAATAACACTTTGGGAATAGCCTATAAGAGAAAAAGCTTTGAAATACTTCCAGAAGTTCAGAATAATTCTAAAGATGAAATTATGTGAAAAGAGTCATCAAATGGATTTTGACAAGCTATGGAGAGGTTTTCATTGAAAATATAGGCAAAATAATTATATGAGAAGAGGAACATGACTTGAGGGGTCTAAAATTAGAACTTTATTATTACATTTAAAGTATTCCAATTCCCAATAGTATGAATAAGAATGTAGGTGCCATCTGTATCAGAAATATCAGTGTTCAGGTTTTAAACAATGGCAGTTAACAGTTCCTGGGTACCAGATAAGTCACAAGTACCTGTTACTATATAAATTTTTTGTTTAATATCACCTCCAAGTCAAGTTTGTAGAATCTTGCATGTTTTATTAAATTTCAAATTTAAAAAGTTTTAAGTAAACTTTTTGCGCTCTGTAATTTTTTTTTCACGCAAGTCAACAGAATCCGAGATAATTCAATCTCTATTCACAAATTATTAAACATCGTTCATCCATTCAAACACAGAGAGGTGCTTGTATTATTTATATTTTTCTCTTCAATAGCAAATTCATCAATCTGACCCTTAAATTAGAAATTAATCAAAATTTCTTGATCCATCTTAATAAAAAGCTTAATAATTACTTTTTAAACATAATTAGGTTTATCAACAATTTATAACATACCATGGTAATCAGCAGATATGCTCACACCTACAAAAAACAAGAATTTAAGTAATAGCTAGTAATTTTTAGAAGAAATACAATCAAATAATAAACATATCATAGTGAAATTAAGTTTTTAACACACAGACCATCTTCGAATTATAAATATCATTGATTTTCAATAGTGGTAGGAAAACATTGTGAATAAAGGTATAAATTATAAAACTAAAATATGAGAACAGGATCTTAAAAGCTATCAAAATCTGTTAATACTTTATGCAAGAAAAAATAATTATTACAAACACAAATTAAATGTTTCAAGAGAATGCTGCCAATCTGAAAAGTAATGATTTACAATATGTCAATATTTATTTTAAAAACATGTACTTTCATCAATTTATAACTTTCAAATCACAACAAGCAATACATTTTGTATATATTAAAACTTATCCATTTCATTTTTTAAATAGAACTTTGCACTAATGTACTCAACTATTCACAAATTCAGGAAGTTTTACTTTTTAGAAGGATTACATTCTTCAAAACTTCATTGATGATCAAAAAGACATATTTTGTCTTCGAAAGATTGGCACTATTAATCATTTATCAATGATATTAATTTTAGAAACCAAAGTTTCTTTATTTAGCACTTTTTTCTGTGAGTTTATCATATTACAGTACTGAAGGCATTTATTATGTAGTGACATTGAGATTTAATTTAAATTAGACTCCTCTTTGTTTAAATGAGTATATATTAATTTTGAATGATGAAAAATACTAATTCACTAATCAGAATGAAAATGATTTACAGCTTTAACAGTATCATCACAGAATACATAAATATAAAAAGTGCTTACATAAAACCAAAATAATGTAAATGGAAAACATATCTGGTAGGTTGGGGTCAGAGAATAAACAGTCTAAATGAGCTTATCAGGTTGTGACTCCTGATCACATTGGGGTCACCGATTGTTAAGATCATGAACACGTAGTGTTAAGAGCCTTTACGCTCCCTAATAAATCTTAACAAGGCCATTCCTTGAGGAAAAGGTCCTCTGGTTTTGTGAATCACATTCTCATTTACTTTGTCACAATCACTGATGATGCATATATCCCATGTTGTAAAAGTATTAAATGATCACTTAGATATACTCGTATATCAGTTGCGCATGTTATCAAAAGTGTAATAAACCTTTTAGAAACTAATTCGTTGTTGGATTACAGAAAATAGATTGATCAAATTCCTTATTTGATTTCATTCACATGCACACTGACATCAGCGTTATTTTTGGAACTCTCAAGGGAAATCGAAGCGTTATTAACATAAGTCTCAGGGGAATCCCGAAGAACAGTTTTACCGTCCCCCTCCAGGTGCCATCGCAAGAGAGGGGCGCTGCCGGTTTTTCAAGTTGTTCCATCTTTGTTACAACAATTTTATTTTTAAATATTTTTATTTGAAAAGAAAAGACATGTCCAGGACCGGGACTCGAACCCGGGTCGTCCAGATCGCTAGCCTGGAACTCTACCATTTGACCTATCCTGGCCCAATCAAGCACGCATCCCAGTCGTGGTCATATCCTTTCTTTTCACTGATCCTAAATCCCCGCGTTCTCGCAATTTGCGATGTATACGAGGGGAAGATTGTTCTTTGAACATTATTTTAATTTGGATCTAGTTGACTTACGTCATTATAATTATTATAATTTATTGTATTTTATTTGTTATTAATTTTTGTTTGAAAAGAAAGGTATGTACAGGACCGGGACTCGAACCCGGGTCGTCCATATCGCTAGTCTGGAACTCTACCATTTAAGCTATCCTGGGCTATTTGACAAGCGTGCTTGATTGGGCCAGGATAGCTGGCCCAACTGCTGATTGGAACTGGAAGAGTTCCAATCTAGCGATCTGGACGACCCGGGTTCGAGTCCCGGTCCTGGACATGTATTTTTTTTCAAAAAAATTAATAACAAATAAAATACAATAAATTATAATAATTATAATGACGTAAGTCAACAAGATCCAAATTAAAATAATGTTCAAAGAACATTCTTCCCCTCGTATACATCGCAAATTGCGAGAACGCGGGATCAGTGAAAAGAAAGGATATGACCACGGCCGGGAAGCGTGCTTGATTGGGCCAGGATAGGTCAAATAGTAGAGTTCCAGACTAGCGATCTGGATGATCTGGGTTCGAGTCCCGGTCCTGGAGATATCTTTTCTTTTCAAATAAAAATATTTAAAAATTAATAACAAATAAAATACAATAAATTATAATTTTATTTTTATTTTACCAATCCTATTTTACAAATTCATATTCATGTTGTTATGCTACAATAGACACTTGCTCACTATTTCACCCTTGCAAAAAGGAATCAATTATAAATGCACGAAGGAGACGAGTTGTTTTTTTTCCACGAAATTACTAATAGACTTCACAAGAAAGAAAAGAAGTATGATGCATATGAAAGAGTACGAGTTGTCGACGTTTAATTCTTCTCCGAAGAAGATTAAACTTGCTTTAACATAAATAATCATATTAATAACAAACAAATGTATTTGAAGAAAATGGTCCGGGTAGAGGTCAATAAATTTCTCTTAGATATGGAGAAATGTTTATTAGGTAACCAACGTTTCAATAGCCAATGATAGGTAGCCAAAAAAAAAAGAGAAAAAAAAGTATTGTTTGAAATTAGATAAGAAATGTTTTATGCATCTCGTTGCTCTGAGGACCCTGCTTGAAAGAATGCGCGAATAAAACATCACCACGCACCACCTCTTAATTGATTTCAGCAGTGCATATGATAGTGCCATATGAGAGTAGCAGCACTCGGCAGTGCCACTCCGAAGTGCAAAGAAACGGAATGATTTTCACCAAGTCAGTCCAAATTCTAGCCTACTTAGATAATATAGACGTCGTAGCAAGATCACAAAGGGACATGGATCGGGTCTTCTTGGCCATAGAGGCAGCAGGGCGGAAAATGGGTTTTCAAGGCAACGAAGCAAAGAACAAATACAGGGTTGCTAACCCTATAACACCACTACCACCTACTCTTAGGTTGGATGAATACACCTTTGAAAGCTTGAATAGTTTTGGGTATCTAGGTTCCCTCGTATGTGCAGACAATATGCCCTGTCAGGAGGCTCAGAGACGAATAACGACAGCAAACAGGTGCTATTTTGGCCTAGCCAAAATACTAAGAAGTCATTTGCTGGCAAGAAAGTAGAAGATCGCTCTGTACAAATCTTTAATTAGACCTGTAATGACAAACGCTTCAGAGACGTGGCCCATATCACGTAACCGTTGTCCATGAAACAGTACGGTCTCTACCATGTACTGAACCCCAGATCCTTCACGGGTTGTAGTGGTACAGGTAAAATATAAATTACGTGTACACCACCACTGAAACAACACAAATAGTAAATAAATTAAAAACACACCTCACCTTAACATCTTAAAATGTAGTTCTACTACAGTAAATAGAGATTACTGTTGTAGAATTTCAGTTCTACTGAAGTAAAAATGTACATACATTATTAAAATTCTGAAATATTTTTCTTTTGAACAGAAAAGATTTTTCGAGTTCGAAACCCGGCCAAGACAAATCTTTTCTCTTCAAAATAAAAATATTCAGAATCAAAATAACAATATAAAAAAAATTATATTAATAAAATTCATTAAAGGATAGGTTTGGAAAAACTCAATAAAAACTTATTAAACTCTTATGTATTAGAGAGGTTATCTTTATTTGAAAAGTGGATTTTCTCTGGCATGATTTTTTTTTTCTCTCACACCTTTGCGGTTTTCCTTTATTTTTAGCACCACATACATATAAAAAAAATATTTGTCAGTTTATTTAATACCTGACTGTTATTAATGAGTTAACTTAATAAATCAATTAATTTTCCCTAATTTAAATTAATTGTTTACTGTAGTTTAGTTTAATTTTTTTAAACTATAAAACTGCTTTCAAAATCCAAATAACTTCTGTATAGAGGTCATCATATTTATAAGCTGTTCCACACGATCGTGAACGTATTAATTACAGAAGCCATCCTCTCATACATTAATCCCTATAATTCCAGCGCATGAGTCGACCCGAGGATGGCAGAGGTGGAGAGGACAGATGTACGCGGGTAGGATTTCACATGTTGCTTCGTCTCCTGGGAACGGCATTACATATTTTAGTAGCCGAAGACTATTTAAGCGAGCTGATTAACGATGGAATTTTGGACCTAATTTTTCAATTTCCTCAAGGTAGTATCCTTGGCCCAATCCTTTATACAGTTTATACAGCTGACATCCCAACTCATCCTAATACTATCCTTACCACGTATGCTGATGATACATGTGTATTATCAGTCAACACCAATCCAGTTATTGTATCCCAAAGGCTCCAATCCCATATCACTGATCTTGAAGAATGGTGTCAAAACTGGAGAATTAAAATAAATTCTCAAAAATCCCATCAAATCACTTTTACCTTACGTCGTAAACCAATGACTTCCTGCCCTTCAGTATCCTTTAATAATACCCCACTGGTGCAGGTAGAACAGATCCGATATTTAGGGTTGCACCTCGACAAACGATTAACCTGGAATCCTCATACTAGACTGAAAAGACAAGAAACTGCTCGACGTTTCAGGCTACTTCAACACTTACTAGACAAACGCTCTAACCTCCCGATTAACTACAAAAGACTCATCTACATGACCATCATAAGACCTATTTGGACTTACGGAGTAGAGCTTTGGGGCTCCACTAAGCCATCGAATTCCTGTCGTATCCAATCCCTACAGTCCAAAATCCTTCGTAAAATCCTCAACGCTCCTTATTTTGTTAAAAATACCGTCATCCATAACGACCTTAATGTCCCATTTGTTGCTGATTTGGCCCGAACCCGGTATCTTTCCTTTCATAACAAACTTCATTCCCACTCAAACCCTCTAGTTTCAAACCTAGCTTCCTCTTCGATTCCCGATAATCCCCCGAGGCGTCTGAAAAGAAGATGGCCACGTGACCTTCTTAGTTGAACTAGTGATTTGAGTACTACCAGTGGGTAGTTTCTCAACTTGCCATTACTCATGTCATTTTGTATCACATAGCCTATTTACTGGATGTATTTTTTTTTATTATACAGTTGTAAATATCAATAAATTAAATTAAAAAAAAAAAAAAAAAAAATTTTCAATAACCTGAGGCCCAGTGCTTGTGTCACAGACCCTGCGTTATTATCCAGGCCACAAAATATACTTTCACTGTAAAGCTAAACACTATTCCATATTTTAGAAAATGGTATGGGTATAAAGTGGTTGAATAGACTGGAGGAGGGTGTTGGAGGGAAAGGAAAGGTGTTGTAGCGAAGGAATGATCTGTATAAATCTACAGTTTGATTGAGTTAATAAGCATCAGAGAGGCAAGCAGAAGTGTTAAGGGAGCTCACTATTCACAATGTTTACAGTTTTGACTTAAAGTAAGTCGTAGAAGTATAATGGAAGGCGGACATTGATAAATTGGTATAAGAAGGATGGCAGAATGTACTTACAGAAGTGGGAAGGGTTGAGCAATTTTTAAGGGTTTTAAGAGTAAAGAAACTCTATATAAATCCTGGGTTTTATCCTATATTAAAGATTTTCTTAAGAGTTAGCATAAAAGTCAGAGGCCTAGCTCGAGTACAGTTTGAATCTGGATAGTCAGACTTTTCGCTGGATCTTGAGGTGGGCGTGCAAAAGAAGTAAAGAGAGTCCAATCTGCTTTTTCAAATATTCATGCACCCTGTAGTTATTGTTATTAACGGTTCTAAAGTTTAGGTGAACTGGGAAATGATCTCTTCCATGAGGTTCTGGTAAGAATGTCCAATCTACAGCATCAAAAAGTGAGGTACTGCAAATGGACAGGTCAATAGAGGAAAATGTACCGAAGGTAGAACTTAAAAATGTTGCCTCGCCGGAATTCAGTAACAGAAGGTTTGTTAGATCCAAAAAAAATTCAATAATTCGATATCTGGAGTTTGTGTCTTGAGAACCCCATAATGGATGGTGGCCATTGAAATCGTCGGTATATAAACTGGTTTCGTCAACTGTCTATGGATATGAAGAAGGTCTTCTGTCTCTATGGTGTTGTCTTGAGGAAGATAAATACTACAAACAGTGAATGTGGTATGTAGATGGACTGTGGCTGCAATTACTTGAAGTGGGGAATCTATTTCTACATGATGGGAATGCACCGAAATTTTACTGCTATTGGAACTCCTCTACATGCCCGTTCATAATTAGGACTGCAGTCAGTTCTATAGATATCGAAGTCTTTAAGGCTGAATTGGTCTGTAGATCTTGAATGTGTTTCTTGAAGACACAAAAAAAAATCTTCTTTGCCTCTATAAATTAAATGTTATAATTTGTTTGTATTTCCTTGATTTCTTTTTGAAAACACGATGATCTACGATCCAAGGCGTTATGACTGCCATTGCAGTTAGCTTTTTGGCAAGTCTTGTTTTCTGACAAATTCGGTTAAATGGTTACAATCAGGAATTGGTTATAAGAGTTAGTTTTAAAACAAAAAAATTCTAACTTAATCTTTGAGCGATATGTGTTTTAATCATAAATAAGAGTTATTCTGCGATTTTTATTTTTTCTCTTAAAAAATAAATATCACGCGTGCTGAATTTCTATGTTTACCCATCGAAAGTGGGCCCCGAACGATATTTTAAAGTTGCTGCCTTGTTCTTCAGTTTATGCTATTTTAATTAAGATTTAAATATTCCAAATTTCAAACCATCGGCTCAGAATAAAATAATTTTCAAGTGCTCATTTTATTATAGTTAGTAGTTGCATAATATGAGACGGGGAAGTTAAGTATTGTATTTC
Source organism: Troilus luridus (assembly GCA_964056705.1). Lineage (NCBI taxonomy): Eukaryota > Metazoa > Arthropoda > Insecta > Hemiptera > Pentatomidae > Troilus > Troilus luridus. The sequence continues at coordinate 79,700,389 of OZ057414.1, read as the reverse complement.
ACTTCAATTTTAACTTTTTTACTTCCGGACCGAAAAGTTTATCTTAATTCCTTATAAAAATAAACTGCATTTAAAACTGAATTGTTCCTAACAATCCTAAACCTAAGTACTTGGCCAGTTAATTATCGCAAAATTTCACAATTTTAATATTTTTTACATTTTACATTAAATAGATCTACTCTAACTATAAGAAACAATTGATCTATCTAATTATTATACATTATATATTTCTCCAAATTGCTTTTATGGACTTAACATATTTTTTTACCTTCGTGAGGTTTATTTAATGGGTTCGACTCTAAGAATTACTGGGATAGTAAATGTGTTTAATTTCATAGAGAAAATGCGCGAAATTAATTATTTTTTTTTTAAAGTTTGGTTTTCTGAAAGAATCTATCCAAACCGTTTAAGATAGAATTATGTTCAAAGAATCATTTTATCAAACATTTTGTAGTCTACAATTTGTGTATTTTGAATAACTTCTTCCACCCATAGCCTCCGGACCCTCTTTTGATGGGTAAACATAGAAATTCTCCACGCGTGATTTTTATTTTTTGAGAGAAAAAATAAAAATCGCAGAATAACTCTTATTTCTGATTAAAACACATATCGCTCAAAGGTTAACAGTTAGAATTTTTTGTTTTAAAAATAACTCTTATATTCAATCCCTGGTTACAATTAATTATAAAGGTTAAAAACTCTTATAGAAAAAAACAAATAATTGTAAAACTGATAATAATTAAAAAAAGGGATGTATAACTAATACAAATATGTTTTAAAATATGACAAAAAATTCTGTAATAGTTTATGTTTTCCTACTTTTTCGCACAGTTTTTGCATAGCACTTGGGAACAATCATAGTATGTTGGTTGGAGACAAGAGTTGCACAGCTGTGTAATTTTTTTATCATTTTTTCGAGGACACGTGATGCACCTAGAGGGTTTTCTGGACCTTTTTGGATCAATATGTGTTTGGGGAGTAGTTATACTTCTTGGAACTTGTGGGCTCCTCCCTTTGAATATAATTCGGTGCATGCTAGCTATCAGCGCCCTAGGGACTTCTATTCTCTTCAAATGAAGAGGGATGAGGCTGTTCCCCAATTCCTTATTGATAATAAAACGGTCCATTTCTCTGTTGTCTGGGTAAAGTTGAAAAAGAATGTGAGCATTGTTAGTACTGATGTAGGCGATGTTAAAAAAGATCGTAAGAGGCCAACGTGCTGATCTTCGTCTGAAGCTGTAAACGGCACATTTGCGATCCAGGTTATCAACTCCCCCTTTACTTGAATTGTAGAAAGAGATTATATCTGGTAAATGGGTTTGTGGGTCACGCTTGTTGTCATGGTGGGTCGATGACAAAAGTATTACTGCCCTTGATTTTTGGGGACGAAAGAAGCTATAACTGCTTCGTTATAAAGGCCTGTTCGTTTGTCGGTCACTTCTTAGCAAAAACTCAATTTTTCTTTCTTATTTCTTTTCTTAGTCGCTACTATTGTAAGCCCTCTTTTCCTCAGATTTTCTAATAGCTCCATAGAAGTGAACCAGTTATCGCATGTTACATTTCTGTTGGTCTCGCAAATAGGCTTAGTAAGTCTAATTACTGCCTGTGAAGATTTTTGTAACTCTGTTTCTTTTGGTGTCAATCCTAAGCCATCGGTGTCTTCCCCTCAATATAAATAAGCATTATACAAGTAACTATTTCTTGCGTCAGTGAGGCACATCAGTTTTAGTCCGTATTTGGCCGGTTTATTCGGCATGTACATCTTGAACTTAGATCGATCGCAGAATGGAATTAGTGCCTTATCTACTATACAATTCTCTCCGAGGGAATAAACTCTTTGTGAATTACTTAGAAATCGTGACAGGACAAAGGAAATAGCTGCTCCAGGGTCAGAGAGTTTCCGGACGTCCCTTTTTCACTTGTCGTCAAAGCGCGAACATAATGTGATAATGAAAAATCGATTGGCACTCATTGTGGCCCGAAAAACATCTCTTCCATGACCATCAGTAGAAAACAAGGAGAGAAGTCTCTCTTTGTTACTTCTGCAGGGTGGCCCAAAAAAGACTGAAGGATTAAAAATAACTGTATTTTTTTTTTTTTTTTTTATTAATTTTTTTTTTTATGTTTTTAAATATTTAATTCATGGAAATTTTTTACATCTAAGTGTGAAATATAACATCTCTCAAATGGTGTCCATTTTCTTGCAAACAAAAATTGGCTCTTTTAACCGCATTTTCCATTACTGCCCGTAGAGTTTCTGGTTCCAAGTTCCTTATTTCTGCTTGAATGTTCTGCTCAAGCTCTTGAATTGTTTGGGGTTTATTGATATACACAACTCCTTCCAAATCATTTTCTCTGGCTATTTGACTAACACGAATAGCATATTGCAGGCGTGCCTGATGATCTTGGGGAAGCAGTTTCTGTACCATTTGAATTTTATACGGAAACATTTTAAGATCCCGCTTCAAAATTCTTTGCAGGGATGTTCTGGAGATTCCCAATTGAGCAGAACGACGACGTCCTTCAGTCTTTTTTGGGCCACCCGGTATAAATGCTAGACAAAATCAGAAGACTTTGAGAATGGCTCTCAACTCTTGAGAGAGAAAGGTTCTCAACTCAATTATGACAAGATATCTTAGTTCTGGAATATTAGGATTACTCCAATTTTGTTTGTATACATCTATTTGTTTGTTGGTTTCTCCGTCTATGTAATCTCCGTCAGTATAACCAGTGGCGGATTAAAGGTCCAGAGCGCCCTAGGCAATAACTTTATCGGCGCCCCTGTACCGGCCATAAATGGCCATCTTAATTTTAACTGATTGTTTTTGTAATTACGGTGACGTTGTATCGTCACATCCTAGACTAGTAGATCAGGGCCCTTGTACTTACGCTAATGCGCGATATGTTATTTTTTTTATTTATTTAAAAATTCTGAGCTCGCGCGCCCCTTGTAACTACGCGCCCCTAGGCACGTGCCTAGTTTGCCTTACGGATAATCCGCCACTGAGTATAACGTTAGTGATCAGTAAATTCCAAATTGGTTCAGGCTCTGCTTTCCGTCCTAATCGTTTTGCCTCATTTCGAACTCCAGGCAAATGAATCATAATATTGTGTGAAGGGGTCCACCCTTGACGTTGTTTAGGAGCATTTTGGGACCATTTGAAACGATTTTTTCCATAAAAATAATCACTATTAGAGGGAAATATATTTGTCTCATCATCTTAATCAAAATCTTCGCTAAACTCCGAAGAACTTTCGTGGGGACTGGGGAAAAAATCATCAGGTTCTCCCTCATTCTCACTACCCTCTACATCTGATAATCGAGCTCTCTCACATGGATCAACAGGGGGATCATTATAAAGATTTAAATTATTTTCCTCACCTGAGTCTTCTGTGAAGAGGCCTCTCCAAACGACGTTTCTTCATTATGTTCTAGCTCTTCATTGTCCAAACGAGCTAACTCTTGTTGCACTAGGAGAGCGAAATTCGGAACACGTGTATCAAAAAACCGTTTATAATTGTCCATTTTCTTAAAACAAAATAAAATAAAGTGACAATTACTCCCCTTACTTAAGGAGGGAGTCAAGAGTGTTCATGTTTCAACCTGAACAGTCACGTGGGCGAGCCTAGATGCAAGAAAAATCATGCATAGCCCGCCGGTACTAGCAGGGGAGAAAAGTTACGTTTGTAGGGAGGTGGTTACTCAGTACCCCAACCAGCGACTTTGTCATGGTTTTAATCGTTCAATATATTTTATTATCTGATAAATTTAATCATTCATTGATTTTAGGAAAAGTAAAAAAAAAAAATTAAAATTTTAAGAAAAAAATTCAGGTTTTGAGAAACGTTTTTAAGTTCGTTGGGGAACTGGATACCCCACCTCCTTAATTAAAGGATAAATATAATAATGTTAAAGAATAAGTAAATAAATTTAGAAGAGAAAGAAGAATGTTAAAGGAGAATAAATATAACTAATATAATAAAATTTAAAAACTAATGTAAAAGAGAACGAATGACTATCCTAGTTATGTGTAAGACAATATTCGTTTATAGTAACTAATACTAAAACAATACAAAATAAAATATTGGAGTCTTATCAGGTTGCAATCCGTCGGTATCATTCTCCTCTCAAAGGGACTTCACTGGACAAGGAACCTATTGTTGTCACACTTCAAAGGTATAAACCGCGATCTTTTCTCCTCGGAAGTCGGACCACAACTGGCCGCACCACCGGAAACACAAGCATCAGTCCCCGGGGACCTATGCTGCAGTGAATGTGTTAAAACTACAATTTCAAAGTCATGTGAGATCACAAGTATTGTGATACTTATTTTATTCTCTAGTTTCTGAAGTAATAATGGAAGTTCCTAATTCACGATTATCAATTTTTTTTTTTGCCAGCCAACAACTTGTTAGTTTCCTAAAAGTTTTACTAAACACATTTTAGACATAAACTATGGTTAAAAGAAAAAAGAAGATATTCCATGCCAAAACAAAAGGTATTTAACTTTTTTTTTTTATTTTTTTTTTTTTTTATTATTTTTTTTTTTTTAAAGAAAATGGTTGACCTTGATGAAAATTGTGGATGAAAATGGTCCGGGAAGAGGTCAATAAGTTTTTCTGTATATCAAGAATATTTATTCAGTAGCCAACGTTTCGACCCACTCTGTAGGTCTTCTTCAGGGCTAAATGTACAAAATACAGACAATTTAAAATCACAAAATTAAGTTAAGCATAGTTAATAGTATTAAGTTAAGCATGGTAAAAACAAATGTTAAAATACAAAGGTAGGAAAAAAAAAATACTATAGAATACAATAAGAAAAAAACAGAAAGTGCTAAAAATTAAAGAATAAGGTAATATAAATTCAAATGGGATAAATATTAAAGTGAACATACAATAGTATCAATTATCTGAGTGGTGAACAATAAAGATGGGGCAGGGGAGAGCACATGAGAATTATATCGATATAGTAATAAATAAGAAAATGTTGATAAGAAATGATGATGATAAGTAATAGAAGTGAGACATACATATTACTACCAATGGGGAAGATAATGTATACATAATGTTCATGAAATAGTATAAAGGATAGATGTAGTACAATATATAATAATTGCTAAGACATGGTGAGAAAGGAGAAAATAATAGATATTAAATTAACATGTACAATCGTATAAAAAGTGCGCTAAGTAAGTTACAATTGATGGGTATTAGACAAAATTAAATGTAAAAAGTCAAACAAATGTGGTTCAGAAAAGATACTTAAAATAAAAAAGTGAGTTAAGATGAACCCGGATGAAACTCGTTAAAATGATAATAAAAGGTGGGAAATGAATAAACTTCTTACAGAAACAGTAAGGAAGGAAATAGTAAAAATAATAGTGTGATGTGTTTTATAATGTATATGGCTATTAGGGAAATGAAATGAAATGGAGAAGAGAGGGGGGGGGGGGTAGGTAAATTAGTAAAGAATACATAATCAATTACCTGTAGCGGGGGCAGAGCCCGATAGGTCCGTCAAAGCTGTAATCACTCTCTAACGTACAAAGAGGGGTGGGGGGAGGTATAACTCCCACCCCTACGATTAAAAAAAAAAAACAACAGAAAAAACCGATTGTTACAAAAGCTACGTAAGAAAATACAGGAAGAAAGAGAAAAATAAACCGTTACCAAAATACGATAATACAATAAAATAAAAGTATCGATCATGTAAAAGATAAGGATTGAACAGGTGGGTATTAATAAGTGTAAAAAAATTAAAATATTTAAAAGGGGGGGGGTTAGTTCTTTTTAATGAGGTCTATTATGTGTCTGTAAACTATTGAGAGGTTATTCTTGTCGGTCTTGATGTTTAATGGATTGTTTTCAAGGTTTATGTAGATCGATTCTGCAATGAGTCTTTTGCTATAATTGGGAACAGTGGCGAGAACAGAGGATTCGTCGAAGTTAAAGGTGTGGGTAAGAGTCAAAGCATGTTCAGATAATTTGGACGCAGATATGTTTCGGGTAGATATAGATGTCTTGTGTTGTGATATTCTTCTGTAAAAATGGTTTTTGGTTTCACCAATGTAGGAGGAGGTACAGTTAGGGGCAGAGCAAGGGATACGGTAGACTATGTTGGAGAGGTTTTTAGTAGGGATAGGGTCTTTTAAATTAGTGAACAGGTGGGATAATTTATGGTATGGCTTAAAACCAAGGCGAAGATTGGGAAAAGTAAGACATAGAATTTTTTTGATATTATCAGATAGACCGGGGATATAAGGAAAAGATCTGTACAGGTAAGAGTTGGGGGTCGGTACTGTTGGATTAGGGGAGGGGTAAAGAACATTAACATGGTTTTGAAGGGGGTATAAGAGTTTAGTGGTGATGTGGGATGGGAAGTTGTTGGAGAGTAAAATGTTTTTGATTCGTTGGATGTTGGTTGGTAGGTTTTGGGTGTCTGATAAGGAAAGACATCGGTGGATGAGGTTTTTGGCTACGTTGATCTTCTGGTGGTAAGGGTGCTGTGAGAAGAAGTTGAGAAGTCTGCCGGAATATGTGGGTTTGGTGTACCAATCAAAGGACAAGGAACCATCGTTATTTCTAATAATGAGGAGGTCGAGAAAGGGAAGGGTGTTGTTGGATTCGGTTTCAATGGTAAATTTGAGACGGGGATGGTAAGAGTTAAAAGAGGCAAGTATTTCGGGGATTTTTTCGGGATTCAGAACTAAGAGGAGATCGTCAACGTATTTTTTTAATGAGGATGATGTCATGGGGGAATAAAGGGGTGATGGAGTCGAGAAGGTCATTGAGAACTATGTTGGAAATGTCTGGAGCAAGGCAATTTCCCATAGCAAGACCTGTGATTTGATTATAATATTTACCTTGGAAACTGAGGTATCCAGATTTACAACATAGTGTAAGGGATTCTAAGTAGGAGGTGAGACTAAGAGGAGTATGGGGTTGGATGATGTTCCAGTTTTTCTCTACCATACTGAGGGCTATGTCGATAGGGATATTGGTGAATAAACTAGTGGCGTCAAGAGAGGCTAGGATGAAATGGTCAGGAATGCGAAATGAAAGTAATTGTTGCTTAAGATGAAAGGAATTAGTTACGTCGTAAGTGTTGTTGTGGCTGAGGGATTGAAGAGAAGGAAGAAGAAATTTGCTAAGTTTGCTGGATGGGGAGTTAATGTTGGAGATGATGGGACAAAGTCCCACGAACTCCTCATCCAGCAAACTTAGCAAATTTCTATCGGGCTCTGCCCCCGCTACAGGTAATTGATTATGTATTCTTTACTAATTTACCTACCCCCCCCCTCTCTTCTCCATTTCATTTCATTTCCCTAATAGCCATATACATTATAAAACACATCACACTATTATTTTTACTATTTCCTTCCTTACTGTTTCTGTAAGAAGTTTATTCATTTCCCACCTTTTATTATCATTTTAACGAGTTTCATCCGGGTTCATCTTAACTCACTTTTTTATTTTAAGTATCTTTTCTGAACCACATTTGTTTGTCTTTTTACATTTAATTTTGTCTAATACCCATCAATTGTAACTTACTTAGTGCACTTTTTATACGATTGTACATGTTAATTTAATATCTATTATTTTCTCCTTTCTCACCATGTCTTAGCAATTATTATATATTGTACTACATCTATCCTTTATACTATTTCATGAACATTATGTATACATTATCTTCCCCATTGGTAGTAATATGTATGTCTCACTTCTATTACTTATCATCATCATTTCTTATCAACATTTTCTTATTTATTACTATATCGATATAATTCTCATGTGCTCTCCCCTGCCCCATCTTTATTGTTCACCACTCAGATAATTGATACTATTGTATGTTCACTTTAATATTTATCCCATTTGAATTTATATTACCTTATTCTTTAATTTTTAGCACTTTCTGTTTTTTTCTTATTGTATTCTATAGTATTTTTTTTTTCCTACCTTTGTATTTTAACATTTGTTTTTACCATGCTTAACTTAATACTATTAACTATGCTTAACTTAATTTTGTGATTTTAAATTGTCTGTATTTTGTACATTTAGCCCTGAAGAAGACCTACAGAGTGGGTCGAAACGTTGGCTACTGAATAAATATTCTTGATATTCAGAAAAACTTATTGACCTCTTCCCGGACCATTTTCATCCACAAAAGGTATTTAACCTTCCATCAGGCACTAAGATTTCTGTAACAGGACCAGGGGAACAATTTTTGTTCTCTTTCAATGATGCTTAATGATGATTTTATTTGTTAAAATTATAAAATTGTCCATTTATTCGGAAACAAAATTAATTTGCATTATATTGACTATTAATTGAATTAGTTTTGAAGATTTAAATGATTAATGGCCAATATTTACATTTCCAACAAAGTATATTGTAAACTGTATCGCAATATCCAATTAAAAAAAATCCTATATTTGAATTAAAAATAATTTCAAAAATTGTTATATTTACTTGAAATTAAATTTTTTTATAAAAGAAAGAACATAATTTAATCATAAATAAGTAACATTAGGGGGATAGAATCTTTTTTAAACGCATTGTGTCAGAAATTGAAGATTACTATAATAATTTTCCATGCAACCGACAACTATAAATACTTGTAAACATTTATATTTTATAAATAAGAAATAGATAAATATTAATAAACGAAAACTTGAGAAAAATTACTCCAATTCTGATTTAAATTTTGTAAACATTATTAAATGTTTAATATGAAAAATGTATTAATAGAGGACAAGTATTATTAATACGTTTTTCTTTACATTACTTTTGTTATACCACAACTTTTTCACTTTATTGCTTTTCTTCACTGTAATATTGGAAACTGAGGCTGACTTTTACCCTATGATTATAAGTCGTGAACAGTAGATTGAATAACTATACCCAACTTTGTAATTGGAGATTTCCATTATCCAATAATAACACAAATACAAATGGACACCAAAGGGTTAAGTGACCTTTCAATTCTATTACAACATGTGTATATAATGGTGGTGGTAACCTGGTGAATGAGAATGTTATTCCCAAAACCAGTTTGTGATTTATCCTCAAAGAAGGACCTGGCAAGGTCACACAAACAGTTTTTGTTCTGGGCTGTGGGGACATGTTGTCCTTTTTCATTTTTTTTGTTTTATGTAAGCACTTTTTGCACCCATGTATTTTGATAAAATAATATTAGAAATGTTGGTGCTTTCCTTCCATCTTTGTGGTGTAGTATAGTTTGCAACATGAATAATTATTTTATTAATATTTACTCTATTTAGAAATTAATGAAGGGTAATTGAAACCTAAATTAATCAGCAAATGGATTTCCAAAATCAGGTACATACATCTAAGCAGCCATCCATGATCACCCTTAATATTATTTTTATCTAAATTATTTCAAACAATATAAAAACACCATTTTAGTTTGATATTGGTATTATAGTGTTATCTTTATTTTTATGTTCTTGATTTTTATGTGATCTGGGTTATTGTCTCAATATAGAACAATTGCTTACAAGTGAATTGTAAAAAAGAAAAATAGTTAAATGTGTTGTGGGTATATTCATAGTAAAGAAATTTATCCATAAGTGTTGCATTTAGCCCTTGTACAACCTATTCATTTATTTTTGTGTTGAGTTAAATTTAAAAGACTATTAATTTTTTTAAATTAATATTTATTACAAAAATAAGAAGTATAATGTTGTTAATCTTTAACAAAAAAAAAAAAAAAATGTTTTTACCAAAAAGAAGTTGGTAGAGTTATTCTAAAAGTTTAGGGAGACATAAATATATAAATAACCTCTCAAAAATTGTCAGATGTAGGCACCTAATTTATATGATATAATTGTGGTTTATTCCTTGTTCGTGATTTTATATTTATTCATAAAAACTATTGTATTATTGTTTTGATTATTTTAAAAGTTTTGTTTGGAAAGGGAATGGAAAAAATCTGATAGAATTAGAGAATCATTCAAACACATTTGTAATAAGCTGTAAACAGAAAAGTCTAAGTAAAAATGATTAAATATTATTATTACTAGCAAATATTATTAGAAAATTTTAACTGTGAGCATAATTATTCAAATGAAAAATTAAAAATAAATAAATATATAAGTGATATTTTAAATTAGATTATAAGTATACACTTTTAAAGTGTAATAAAATAAAACTCTGTTGGTTGGTGTTGTTCTCTCGAAAACTTTGTAATTATTATTATTATACTAAAAGCACTATCAGATTTTCATTGGTAGTTTGATTTCTTTTTATATTTAAGTTTTATTATTTATGGCTACCTTTTTAAATGTAAGAGCTTATATAGCGTAACAGCTACCACCAGTGAAAATCTAAGAGGTTTTTAGTTTTAATTATACTATTATAATTAACTACTATCTCTGTGCAGAAAAGTTAATGTTAGCCCATAATGTTTCTATTTTTCAATTGACTCATGGTATAGTCATAATAAATCATTACTAAAATTCTTGATTTGGTTGTTCCAGGTGGAAGCATAGATGCTGATTACGCGGGTATGTTTTAATTTTATTAATAAATTTATTTATGTTTAGTAAAAAATTAGTTAGGCTACAACAAGTTGTATCAATAAATGTACATGATTTATTCCATAAAAACCTTTAATCCTCAAACTAAAGCTATATTGATATATACTGGTCAGGGTAACATGCTTTTGAAGGGAAAAACATAAATGAAAAAAAAAAGTCTTCTAAATATCAACAATGAAAATTAATTTTATTCAAATGGAAATGGTTGACTGAATAGTTCTAAGAAGAGAGTAAAATAGTTAGAGGGTGCAGTCAACGAATTACACAAAATAAGTCTATCTTATTTTGTGAAATTCTTGTAGTTGGGTCAGATTGTATAAATCTCTGCATTTATGTTTTACCCTCTGGCCTTACTTTTTTTTTTTTTTTTTTAATTTTTCTATCTCTAAAATTGTATATTACTAAAAATATTCTGCCTTTTAAATATGTACTATACATGAATTAATAAAATATCCTCAAAAACAGAAATAAATGAATAAATATTATAGTAATCAAAACATTTCTTTGAGTGACACAATCCATCCTACAGGTCAAAAACCTGAGGTATGTAAACTTAGAGCACAGGCAGATTATGTGGTAGAGCATTTCACCCTCCATATGACAGGATTGACCCAGTTGTTCACTTGCCAGCTCAAAATTGTTTGAGATTCGATTTGAACAAAATGCAACTTTAATGACTTTTCACACAAAAAAATCTATTTAACGAATTTTATTTTATTTCTTTTTTAAACATTAAATATTTCATTATGTATTCTGCTTTAATATGAGCATATTCTGTACAGAAAAAATAATTACCGATAAAATTCTGTGTTTCAATAAACATCAGTTATGGAAATTTATTTAAAAATGAACCGGTTACAACTTAATTATTTAATAAATAATAATTTCAGGTAGCACTCTAATTAATATACAGGGAATTCCCTCTAAAAAAGATAACCATTAGCGGTTTTAAAGAGAATGTAACTCAGAAAAAAAAATCCAGTGAACATTAATCTGTGAAAGAAGTTTACTTAAGTTTGTAGACTGAAAACATAAATAAAAAAAGTAAAATAAATTTTTTAATACTTTTTGAAAACTTATGTATTGATGACTCCTTCCATCGAAAAACATATTGAAACCAATGTCATAAGGAATTAAATTTAAAATAACATAAAATGAAGGAGGCTCATAACAGTTGATCTTTTGTGAGTTATAGTAAATTCTCACACCACGGTATTCAAAAACTATTGGTGAATGTCGAATTCCATACGAACATGTTATTTTTTAGCAAGTTAGTTTTCTGGCCAATCTGAGATTTCACAACTAGCTTATTCAAGGGTGAGTGATAACTAGTCTCAAATCATTATATTTCAAATGTCATGAAATTAGCAAGAGCACAACAAAATTACAAGGTGGTCTTAATCTTATCTGTTTCATGATCCTATATCAGCACAATTATGGGTTTATTAATACTTTCTCTTTTCTAATTCATCATTTTTCAGATTGTGGAACAAGATTTGCTTTAAATCGTTATGAACCGGTTATATCATTTGGTGGAAAAACACTTCGTTCGGAATTTCCTTGGCATGTTGCTCTCTACAGGCAGTACCATAATGATGAAAGTGCTGAGTACATTTGTGGAGGGAGCATTATTCACCCAAAAGTTATATTAACAGGTACATGTTTTGTAACTGAATATTTTTCTGACCAAGTTCTTTTATAGGTGTGTGTGATTAATATTTCCTAATCTAATTTTCATAGTATATACTAATCTCAAATCAAATAAGAAATACTGCCTTCATGATGGCCATCTTGAAAATTTCAATGTTTATGCAGAAACTTTTATTCTTTTGGGCTTTATTAAATCCATATTGATCAAGGATATTGAAAGGATCCACCATCATGATGGTTAAGAATAACTAAATCATAATGGTTTATACAATGTTTAAATGGTATATAAACATTGTATAAACCATTTACTGAAAGTCTATGTTTCTTGCAACATACCATATTTATATTATTCTTTACTTTTCTTACCTTAATATATTTACCTTCATTTACATTTATATATATATAAATGTAAATGAAGGTAAATATCTAATCTTGCTATTTGAAACTCTGAAGAGCTGCTAAGTGGGAAAAAAATAGTAATAAGAGAACGGAAGAATCAATTTTTTATTTTTAAGGTTATTTTTGTATGCTTGTGGATCATCTTCTCATGTATTAGGAAATCCTTCTTTATTATAATATGATCAACTTTTTAATTTATAATATAATAGTTTATTTATTTATTATTTATTTTTTTAAGACTAATTGATTTTATTCTTTTATTTATAAATATGTAATCAATTTGTTGTACAAAATCTGGTGATTTGGCACTTTATATTTCAAAGTTGATGTTTAAATACTGTCTACCATATACATTATGGAGTCTGGCCAGAGACACCAACCTGTGCACATCGTTCTATCTCCTAATTTCTTTTGCTCCTAGTTCCGTGTTTTTGGTAGTGCTGTTTTCACTTTTGTTTCTTTTCTTCTCTCTCTCTCTCTCCCTCTCTCTCTCTCTCTCTCTATATATATATATATATATATATATATATATATATATATATATCTTATTATTTATAGTATATTATACTATAAACATACTCAAAAAATACAGAGAGAAGGTTTTTCAATTGATCTATCAAGTTAAGTTCGACGACCTTGAAGACGGTGAAGCATTTGTTCCTAACACCAACAGCATTAAGCATTATCCTAAACTCATCCTAAACAATCGTAAGTTATTTACATACATAATTACTATTTGTTTTCATAATGGTTCACTGCACTATTTGCAACAGCGTCATTGCCCGAGATGACAAAATCAATATAAGTTGCTCTAAATGCAATCTCATATTTCACGGCCGATGCATTAATCTCACCAATAAAGATTTAGAGGCCATTAAATCAGTCAAAAAATAATCTATGGGTATGCTCACAATGTGACCAGGTGAAAAAAAATACGGTGACGGGAGAAAAACTGAAAGCTGAACTTTCATTATCAGATCTTCTAAGGGCCGTAAAACAAAATGACAACAACGTTAAAGAGGAAATTAAAAATATCAAAACGGCTATTGACAGACAAGGGGACCTCACCTTTGAGTTGAGTGATAGACTAACAATAATAGAAAAGCACCTAGAGGGGCAATCAAAATTTATTGAAGATGTAATGGCAAAAAATAAAGCCCTAAAGGCCTGGGTAGGGGATCTCGAAGTGCGGTCAAACAAAAGTGAACAGGGCCTATTATCTAACTTCCTAGAGTACCGGGAGATCCCAGTCCGAGCCGGTAAGACCCCTTCCAGCCTATTAATTACCATCGGTGCGGGCCTAGGTATAAAATTAAATTTGGAGGACCTGGACACAGTGCAACGACGGAGAGCCAGAAATAATGACTCGTGACCCCCACCTATCATAGCACGAATCAGTGAGGGATGACTTAATACATAAAAGAAAGGTCAAAAGAGATTTCTCTACGCGAGATTTAGGGTGGCTGGAAATGACTGTCACCGTATCTATCTGAGCGAGGAGATGACAATAGCAAACAAGCACCTCTACTGATTAGCCCGCCAGAAGAAGGCAGCGGGAAAGATAAAGTATGTGTGGTTTTCCGTGGGCAGAGTGCGCTGTAGAAAAGAAGATGGTCACTAGGTGGTCTTCACAGATCAGGCCCAGGATCTAGACGTCTTCGGGTGACTACTAAAGTTTTGTTTCCCCGCTAGCTCATTGACAACCTATGGCGCTCTCCACGGAATTTTAGATTATCCTCACATCCTCTCTATACAATTAATCTCTATATTTTTATTACTTGGGATCTTCTGTTCTATATTTTTAAGTTTGTTCATGTTCAAGCAGCTATATATATTCCATTACCTTACTTTTCTCATTATTTTCTCTTTTTACATATTTTAACAGTATTATCATTTCTTTATTTACTATTAATATTCTTATCTGTTTTTTTGTTTTATCTTGCATGTCTTTAACTATCTGGAACATTTCATAGCTTTTTACCTAATCTACCTGCTAAAATTAATTGTTCACAGCATCTTCTCCTCTAATACTGGGATCTTCTCTCCTACTTCACCATCATGTCCAGTGTCCTAACCCTTGTCACGTCAACACCCAACCCTTACCTGCCCATTTTGATGAATTCCTTCAATATTTTACCCAAAACTTTTATCATACCATTGGAATTTCTGAAACATGGCTAAAACCCCACATCCCCACTTCTGCAATATCCTTACCCGACTATGAATTCCTCTGCCACGACCGGGTAGACCGGACTGGTGGAGAAGTAGGTCTTTACATACACAACTCCCAAGTATCACGTATCCTTGATTCCTCACCCACAACCAGTTATCCTCACACAGAATTCCTTCTTGTTGAAATCTCTTTTAACCCAAACCCTCTCCTGTATGTCGTAGTATATCGCCCTCCTTTGGTGCCTCTTGATTCAATCTTTGAATCTACCCTTTACGACTACATTCCTCTCTATGACCACATCATAATCTCCGGTGATTTTAATACCAATCTCCTTGTCCAATCCAACGATCGACCATACCTGGAAAATCTCTTTTACTCTCTACACCTTTCCATTCTCCTATTTTCTCCCACCCATCAGACCTTCCTATCCGACAACTGGCTAGACCTGTTTGTCATTGATTCACGGCAGAACCTCCTTTCTTCCTCTCAATTACCCGTTCCATTTCTGCCCTCTCATGATCTTATCCATATTTCATACAATATCCAAACTCCTGTTATACTACCTCAAACCGTAACCTTTCGCAACTTAGATGCTCTTACCCCAGAGAACATCTCACCCTCTCTTGAAACCTTGGATTGGAGAGAGATTTATTCTTGTGCCTCTATTGATTCGATGGTTGATATACTCACTTCCAATCTCAAATATATCCTTGACATCCATGCCACACTGAAAACCTCAACCTTCCGTCACCAGGATGTGTCAAAAAATAAAAGATCTTCAAAGAAAGCGTGATGCGGCCCGAAGATGCTTTAGACGAACAAGGTTAACTGATGGCTATCAAGGATTTAGGGCTCTCCGCAATTCAACACAGTCGACAATAAGGCAGGCAAAAACCAAATACTTCCTCAAAGCCCTTTCATCTGCTCCCGATTCTAAATCCAAATGGCATCTCCTTCGAAAGTTATCTCTCCTTAATTCATCTTCTTCTAGGCCCTTTCCAGCCTCTTCCAATGAAATAAACTCATATTTTTTGTCCACCTCAGTTAATACTTCAAATTCATCCTCTCCCGTATCTTCCCTAGCACCATCTCTCGACCCTGACAACTTTTACTTCGCTGACATTTCACCCAACGACATTTTTTCCTCTGTTCTGAAATCCCACTCCAACTCCACAGGCTTCGATGGAATTCCTGTCAAACTGCTAAAATCCTGCCTTATCGATTTTATTATATACCTGAATAGATTCATTATACCTGTCCTCTTTATATACAATTTTTCACTGCAAAACGGAGTATTCCCAAGCTCCTGGAAAAAAGCCATTGTCCACCCTATCAATAAATCCTCTAACCCTGTCTCAGTCAAAGACTACCGCCCAATCTCAATCCTATCCAACCTTTCCAAGCCTCTAGAAAGAATAGTCCAGTCACAAATGTTGAATTTCCTCGAACAGTCCAACCTCCTTGACCCACTTCAATCAGGTTTCCGTCCCGGTTTCTCCACACAATCGGCACTTTCCAAAATCACCAATGACATACATACCGCTATGGACGACAAAAAACTAATAGTGCTTATCCTTCTTGATTTGTCTAAAGCTTTTGATTCCTTGGACCATTCTATCCTTTTTAGCAAAATCAAATCACTGTCCTTTTCTAACAGTTCTATCCGATGGTTCCAATCCTTCCTCTCTGATAGATCTCAAGCAGTTTCCATACCTAATCATCCCCTTTCCTCTTTCCTCAGGCGTGGCACAGGGCTCAAGTATCTCTCCTCTTCTGTTCAACTGCTATATCAATGATCTTCCTAAATCTGTTCACCACTGTTCCCACCATCTATAAGCTTCTCGTATGTACGGTCATCTTCCCCCACTTTGACTATTGTAGCGTGGTATATGGAGGCCTCTCTAAAATGCTTGAAGACAGACTAAAGAGAATAATGAACTGCCCTCTAAGATTTGTCCTTGGTACTCCGAGGCGATCCCGGGTGTCACATCACTATGATGAGTCAAAGTGCCTCTTCCCTCCCTTTCAAAGACAATATTTCCTCTGTTCATTCTTATACCCATCCATTCACTCTCAACACCCTTCATATATCTACAGTCTCCCCCAATTCAAATCCTCAGTTCAACACCATAAAACAAGATCCCGCCTTTCTGATCTCTATATACGTTCACACAGAACTAAAGCATTCGAACGTTCCTTTCCCGCCCGCTCCACCACAGTGTGGAACTCAATCCCTCCTAATATCCGTCATAGTCCCTCACTATCATCATTTAAATCCTTGCTTTTTCAACACCTCCTAGCTTCCCAAAAGGATGCTCTCTAAGCAGGTTAGTCATTTACTTAGAATGTAATGTATAGAATAACTCATTGTGTTATTTAGTTCTTTTAATTTTGCTTTTTGAGAAGCTGTACATCATGTAAAGAAATTATTGCATGCTAGCTCATGCATCTAACAAAAACTATGGATTTATTAATTCTCTTAAATTGCTTAATATCTTGTCGAGATCTGTACTGTTTATTTAGTTACTATTATTTTTGTTTAAATATTTCTTTTTAAATTGTTTTCTGTCACTTTTTACACACTTTATGATTTGTAACATTTAGCCTTCTGGCCAGATAAGTATTACGTTTTTTTTCTCCTGTTCATATCTGTTATTCTAAAGGGACTTAGTCCCAGAATAAAGTTACTTTTCTATTCTACTCTATTCTATTATGTGATGTTCTATAAAAATGAAAAACATAGATCCTAATAATAATAAAAAAATTCACCATATTTCCTTAGAGCAATGGCACACATGTTACCATGTTTTCTATCAACTGTAGCTGGTTAACACAGTAAAACTCTAATTTAACAAAAGTAATATCTTATATTACTCTTATAATATGTTGTTATATTATAAATTATTTGGTAATTGGAAAGTTTACTTAAAAATGTTTTACTAAATATTGGGTATCACTAAGGTATCAAAAATACAGGTAATCACTGCCAGGCACAATACTTCTGTAGTAGTGTTGTAAAGTGATAAAAAAAGTTAACTTCATTTAGTATACTGGTACTACTTTTAAAGCCAATGATAATTTAATAATAAATTAAAATGTGTCAGATTTGCATGTAATTTAAATATATAAAGCAAATTAAAAAATAAATACTTAGGAAGTGGGAAACTTATGGACAATGATGGATTTCTGTAAATAATACAATTATAGTAGGTTTTTTTTATTTTATTTAATTCAATGATATTTACAACTATAATGGTATTATATCAAGTAAATGTGAAAAAATGTAGAATATGACATGAAAACACTTGTGGAGAAACTACCCATCGATAGCACTCCAATAAAGTTCTATAGTAGATGATCTCGAGGCCATCTTCTTTTCAGACGCCTCGGAGGGTTATCAGGAATAGTATGGGAAGCAAGCTGAGAGACTAGCGGATTCAAGTGCGTATGGAGCTTGTTATGGAAGGATAGGTATCTAGTTTGGGCCAAATCAGTAACATATGGGATATTAAGATCATGATGGATGAGTTTGTTTGTGACATAATAAGGAGCATTGAGGATTTTACGAAGGATTTTGGATTGCAAGGATTGGATACGAGATGAATTGGATGGTTTAGTAGAGCCCCAAAGCTCAACTCCGTATGCCCAAATAGGTCTGATGACTGTCATGTAAATAAGTCTTTTGTAATTAATTGGTAGCTTAGAGCGTTTGTCCAGTAAGTGTTGAAGTAGGCGAAAACGTCGAGCAGTTTCTTGTCTTTTCAGTCTTGTATGAGGATTCCAAGTGAGACGTTTATCCAGATGGAGTCCTAGGTAACGTATCTGTTCGACAGGGTTCAGTGGTATATTATTAAACGATACAGTAGGACAGGAATTCGTAGGTTTACGACGAAGGGTGAAGGTAATTTGATGGGATTTGTTAGGATTTATTTTAATCCTCCAATTTTGACACCATTCTTGTAGGTGTGAGATATGGGATTGAAGAGATTGGGATGCAACAAATGGATCCTTATTAACTGATAACACACATGTGTCATCAGCGTAAGTAGTGAGGACAGTGCTATAGTAGGTTAGATTTAGCATCTGGAAGATCTAAGAGATAATAATGAAGAGACACTCTCCTAAGGAGAGTCATTGGATGCAAGGCTTTTACTTCTGTAGTTTATTGGAGACAAATAATACAAATCAGGAGTATTAAGAAAATCAATGAATAGCCAAAGGATACAAGGAAACAAATAACGTCAAAAATTTGTAAACTTTAAATTTTATATCAATAATTTTTATTTCAGTTAATGTTATTAAGGTCAAAGGTTTTTTATCAGAGGTAAGTTCAGACATTCAATGAACATTTTATAAAAAAAATTCATATATTTTTTTTTAATATTAAAAGAAATGAAATTAATAGATCTTAGTTAAATACAATTATACTTACACACTAAGTACATTAACAAGGTCATTGTACGGGCGTGATTAGACTGAAAAGAAAGAAAAAGAAAGATAATGAAATGAAATATAATAGCAAGATAAAGTCGGGGTTTTAAATCAATTGGCGAGATACTGAAACATGTGGTTTATTAATTTTAAATACAAACATGAAAATGAATTAGCTTACAATTAAATAAAGAAAGAAACAAACAAAGGATAACTTATATCTATGTACAAAAAAGGAGATAATGCAGTCTTTACTAAAGGAAATGATTATGAAAAGAGTTAATATATCATATAACCAAAAACATTAACACTGGGCGAAATGGCCGCATGGTGATTGAGTCCAGAGTCCCTATCTCGAACGTTGAATGAAATGAAATAGTCTTTGCTGTTACCAAATTTAATGAGAAAAGGCGGACTTACGGTGGTGGAGTCAATTTCGTCACCTCAATTCTGACTGCATCTGGTATTAGGCGATCTGGTGGTATCGAGGTTGCACCTCTTGTCTCTTCTGGTGGTGCTAGGCGATCTAGGGCCTTCGGCGAATATATCAATGTCCTGCGGTGAACGGCGACCTTTTGGTGAATGTCCGTAGGTTTAGGATTCAGTAGAGAAGAGTGGAGAGATGTTGCCAGCTCGGAGTCAAGATGCGAAGTGAAGTGAAGTGAAGAGCGATTCTGCCGACAGATGGTGTTTCAACCTTCTTTCCTAATCTAGGTGGCTATAGCCGATCATGGCGGCGGTGACTGGTGAATTTGAATATACTTAAGCCTTAAATGTTACGCTACTGAACATCCTCTTTATTCGTCGCCATGGAAACAAAATGTGAACAGATCTGCGAGATTCTAATTTTAATTTATGAAATTGATCCGCGACTGAACATCCCCCCCGCCATGGCACGATAGTGGCATCATAAGAGGGTAAGGGGGCGTATGTGTGACCGAGTTATTGGTGGACTGGAGAAAGTGAGACACCGAACTACAATGGTGGGCTGGAGGTGAGTAATGATTTGGAGAAGATGGTGACGATGGAGACTAAGATGGTGACCTGGGTGAATATGTGGGGGGTATAGTTGTGCAATGAGGAGATGTTGAATGTTAAGGGGGGAGAGCCGCGGTAGCTGGGACTTGTAGGTGAATATTGTGGATGGTAGAAAGCGGGAGACCGTGGCTTCTAGTCGGAGAATAAGAGGGAGAGGTTGATGAATACGCAAGACTCGGTATTGCTTGATGAACTGGGTGAATATGATGGTATTAGAGAAAATTAGTAAACTACAATGGGGATGTAGAAGGAATAAGTTTGAGAAATAATAGGGGGAAGTATGGGAATGTGAGAATGAGATAGGAGAATGCAAGAAGCAGTGTTGCTTGGTGAACTTGGTGAAAAAAGAGGAAAGGTTGATGAATGTAAAGCTTACGTAGGTGGATAGGAGGGAGATGTTAGGGAACAATTGGAAAGAAACCGTGAGAATAATTTGTAGAAGCAGGAGAATAGTGGGAAAGATGGTGAAGATGGCGAATATGAGAGAAAAGGTGGTGAACATGAAGATGAGGTAAGGGGAATAAGATGGGGAGGTGAGTGTGAGAGCGAAGTCGGTGAGTGCGAAGGGGAGGTAGAAGGAATGAGATAGTGAAGTTGAAGAATAAGAGGGAGAAGTAGGCGAATATGATGGTGAGATAGGAGCATGAGATGAAGAGGTGGAAAAATATGAGGTGATGTGGGTGAATAGATAAGAATGAGCAGTGATTGATAAACTGGTTGAGGGTGCTGGAGAATTAGATGGAGAAATTGTAGAATAGTAGGCGAATATGATGGTGAAGTAGGAGCATATGATGAAGAGGTGGGAGAATATAAGGTGATGGGGGTGAATAGCTAAGAAGCAGCAGTGATTAATGAATTGGGTGATTATGAGGAAGAAGTTTGTATGTACAAAGGGGTGCTGGAGAATAAGATGGGAAAATTGGAGAATATAAGGGAGGCCTAGGTTAATATGACGGTGATGTAGGTGAATCGGAATGAGACGTTGTGGAATAATTAGAACTAAAAACTCAGGAGAAAAATTTGTGGACGCGGGAGAATGAGTAGGATTAAGTAGGAGAATATATTGGGCTACTAGGTGAATATCATTAGCAAGATAGAGAATACCAAGGACTAGTAGTGGATAGGAGTGAGGAGATTGGTGAATATGTAAGAGAGGATATTGGTGAATATGTAAGAGATGAGATTGGTGAATATGTAAGAGAAGTGACAAATTGGTGCTTCCAACTTTTGAATGGCGAGCATCCCTATTGACGGTGATCGGCGAGGGTTGCTGGAAGGCGAGAGAGAGGAGAAGAGATTCGAAGGTGCAAGAGAGTCCCTTGGTAGGCCTGGTTGTACCGGTGGTTGGTGATCGGCGAGCAGAGGCTTCCTCAGGCGGACGTAAGAGAGGATATACGCGTCGAGCGGTTGATTTCTCAGGAGGACGTAAGAGGGGGTATACGCGTCGAACAGTAGTTTTCTCAGGCGGACTTAAGCGAGGATAGATGCGTCGAGCGGTTGATTCCTCAGGAGGACGTAAGCGAGGATAGAGGCGTCGAGCGGTGATTTCCTCAGGCGAACGCAGATGGGGGTAGAGTCGGTGACGATAAATATCTCTGGGGAAAACCCAGAGACCCGGCCGATAGGATTGCGGTAGAGTATGGTGATTTATCGGTGTATCACGAAAGGTCGGCTTGTATGGAGGTGAATTTTTTAGTGATCCCTGCGAGGTTGATGAACGACGCGCGGAGGCTTTATCCGGCGGAAGTAAGAGGGGGTATAAGTGGAGATGATAGACATCTCCTGAGAAGGCCCGATGAGAAGGGCGAAGAGATCGCTCAGGATTGTGGTAACCTTTCGATGGGTCAGGAAAGATAGTCTTATGAGGAGATGGATTTTTGCAGGGTACCAGCAAATGATGACCCAAGGTTGGCGACTGGCTAGGTGATTCCCGAACGGGTGGTGGAGACGAATCTTGCAAGGTGGGAACAGTTGATGAAGAACTATGTCCGGGTTCGGTGGCGCTGAGGCGTTGAGCGGAATTGTCGTGCGGCTGAGGGGGCTTACATTCCGGAGACACTGACCGGGGGGAGCCGTGCGGTGAATTATTTCATGTTTCCGGTCGCGCTGCGGGAGCGAATTGTCGTATCGGAGATGGAGCCTTGGGCGGAAGTGACTCATCTGTTAGTTCATGAGCCGGGGCGGTGTTTAAAGGTGAAGCAGCGGTGATAGCAGCTTTAAGGCGGGAAATATAGGTCAATAAATCGGCGAGCGTTGGAAACTCTTCCGGATGCTGAAGTTTAAATTCTCTCTGGGTGACCGGATCAAGTTTCTGGAATGCGATAGTATACAATAAATAATCCCCCAGATTTGGAATGTTCGATGTTTTTAATTGTTGACATTTTGAAATAACCCCATTCAACCGGGGCAACTCAAGAGGTGGAAGGAAAATGGCCGGCGGGTTAGGTGTCGGGACAGCGGTATTACATAGTTCGAATATCGCTGCTTCTAACTCCACGGCTTCTAACTGGACCTGAATAAATTGTTCCTGAATATCGGCTGGGATCGATCGTCCCTTATATTCGATAAGTAGGGCAGTCTTGGCGGTACGCATTTTGGAAATTAATTGCTTTAATTAATCAATATAAATTTGAGCTAATGAGATTTCGTTACTGTTCACAGTTGTTTTACATTTTTTGGCGAAAAATTGGACGTCTTTTAATAAACTGATAAATATTGCCTTTTGAGATTTTCCCTTAAAATTAGATTGGCGACGATTGGCCATTTTAAACTATTAACACTTAATAAAAAAGGGCTGAAAGAAATTACAATGAATAATAGTATTGAATAATGAGCCTTAAATTTAAACAATTGTAACCTAAATAGAATTGAATAGATAGTCACATATGTGGCGGAAGTAACCGTAAACAATATGGCCGAATAACTAAGTAAACAATGAGGCAATATGGCCGTGAAACACTAATGGTTCAGTATCTGCCGAGAAAATGAATGCTCTTCTTAAACTCCCGGGTTTCGGCACCAAAATGTACGGGCGTGATTAGACTGAAAAGAAAGAAAAAGAAAGATAATGAAATGAAATATAATAGCAAGATAAAGTCGGGGTTTTAAATCAATTGGCGAGATACTGAAACATGTGGTTTATTAATTTTAAATACAAACATGAAAATGAATTAGCTTACAATTAAATAAAGAAAGAAACAAACAAAGGATAACTTATATCTATGTACAAAAAAGGAGATAATGCAGTCTTTACTAAAGGAAATGATTATGAAAAGAGTTAATATATCATATAACCAAAAACATTAACACTGGGCGAAATGGCCGCATGGTGATTGAGTCCAGAGTCCCTATCTCGAACGTTGAATGAAATGAAATAGTCTTTGCTGTTACCAAATTTAATGAGAAAAGGCGGACTTACGGTGGTGGAGTCAATTTCGTCACCTCAATTCTGACTGCATCTGGTATTAGGCGATCTGGTGGTATCGAGGTTGCACCTCTTGTCTCTTCTGGTGGTGCTAGGCGATCTAGGGCCTTCGGCGAATATATCAATGTCCTGCGGTGAACGGCGACCTTTTGGTGAATGTCCGTAGGTTTAGGATTCAGTAGAGAAGAGTGGAGAGATGTTGCCAGCTCGGAGTCAAGATGCGAAGTGAAGTGAAGTGAAGAGCGATTCTGCCGACAGATGGTGTTTCAACCTTCTTTCCTAATCTAGGTGGCTATAGCCGATCATGGCGGCGGTGACTGGTGAATTTGAATATACTTAAGCCTTAAATGTTACGCTACTGAACATCCTCTTTATTCGTCGCCATGGAAACAAAATGTGAACAGATCTGCGAGATTCTAATTTTAATTTATGAAATTGATCCGCGACTGAACAGTCATCATCACCTTTCTATCAAAAGAAGAATTAATTAAAAATATGTAATGCAGCTATCTCATACTTTTTATTTTTCTTTATTTACCTACACTTTTTTTTTATTTATTCTGTTTTATAAAATTTGTTACTAAAAAACGATTATACTAAACTAAGACATTGATGGCCAATCAGTTTTACGCCTCAAATTTGGAACAACTAACCAACTTACTCACTACAACAAATAAATCAAAATAGTAAATGTTATAAACAAAATAATATGAATAATAATAAAAATGTTATAATAAAGAGTAAAAAATATGGGATAAGATTATGAAGAACATTTGGTGTTAAAAAAACAGAATAACAAATGAAAGTGAATGCACTAAAATTATAATTTAGAATAGAATTTTTCAAAAAATAATTTTCAATATTTTTTGGACTTGTTAATGGCACCATACTTTAAAAAAAATAAATACCTAATCAAAATATTTATTCAACACATCCAAAATGAGTAAATTGTAGAAAACACATTCTACTTTAAAATAATAAATATCAGGAAGAAAATTGTCCTTGTGGAGGCTGAAAAATTCTCTTAAATAGGTAGAACTGTTTATTGGAAAACCAACATTTCGACCCACATTGCAGGTGTTCTTCACGGCTAAATTTACAAAATACAGACAGATTATTATTATTATTATTATTGGGAATAATAAAATGATTACAATAAATTTTATTTTTTAGCTGCTCATTGTATTTATAATGAAACCTACTCTGATATAGATAATGCTACATTTACTGTCATTGCTGGAAAATATTATGTCTCTTGGGAGCACAAAGATCGAGATGAACAAAGATTAAAGGTATTTACTTTAATGATATAGATAGAACATTTAAAATATGAAGCCCAGAATAAAAAATAACGGAAATAAAAAACAAATTGTTCCTATCCGAGTAAAATTAGGAAAGAAATCTTTAACCAGTAATTGACTTCCCAAAGGCTCATCATGATCAACATCCTTGGCACTGCAGGTCTTTGTGGTATAAGTATAAGCTCCTCAATAAGTCTTCATCACTTGGCTCGATCTTGTGTGGCTGCTCGCCAATTGCTGGTGTTTAGTAGTTAAAGGTTGTCCCTGCCAACAGTCTCCTCCCATCTAAGCCGAGGCCTCTCTCCTCCTCTCATTCGGTATAATCTAACTCAGCAGCTTCTTGGGCATTTCCTCGCATGCATGCAATGGGGACCAGCCCAGTGTAGTTTTACCACCTTAATGTGCCTCACCACATCAGCGTCACCATAAAGTTGGTAAATTTCCTTTTTTGTCCCCCGCTTTCAGTTTTCTTCTTCTCTAACCAGTCCAAATATTGGTGGAAGGATCTTCCTTTCGACTATATGAATCTCTCTCTCCTCATTACTAATGAGGGTCCGATCTCCTATCCGCAGATTAGGACTGGTCTAATAACGGTCATCTACAAGAAACACTTGATATGGTGGGTGAAGTAGGAGCTTCTTAGGAGTTTTCTAAAGCCAAAATAGCACCTGTTAGCTTTGATGAGGCACTGAATAGTTTCCCCGAAGATCCATAGGCTCAGAACCACCATTTTAAATATCCTCTGAAAGGATGGGATAACCAAGGATTTTCTACTCCATTTAATCATAGGATATTTCAAATATACCTCAGAACTTGACCAGTTTATTATACATTTTTTCTTATGTATTTTTTACCACGATGAGGGGTTGGAATATAGAGAAAAAGATATAATCTCTGTTTTGCTCAGGAAGGGTAATTTTGCTATACAATTATATTAATTAATTTACTACAGTTTGTCAAAGCCCAAATCTGAAATAATCAGTAGTCACTTAAAAAGAGCAACCAGAGAACATTGTTTGGCAAAAATTAAACTGCGCCAAAGTAGCTGGCACTGAGAGCTAAATAAGCTCAGAATTAGTGCTTACTAAAACTTGTGACTTTGGCATAAGTTAAAATATAATTTACTTATAGACCTGACATCAAAAGATTATAAATTCAGCTGTAGGAACAAATCTGAAAATATAAATACTATATATAAAACTACACATGTACGTAATGACCCAATCCGCCATAGTGTACATATATTTACTTGTTTATATATTTTTACTCAATAACACAGGCCAATGATGAAAAAACTTTTGTACTGAAAATACCTGATTCCTATAGTTTTTAGGGTGCTGAATCCAAATATGATATGAAAAAAGCTGTATCACCCACAATTTCTTCACATTTTATAGTTAAATTTATTAAATTAAGCGATTTTTAAAGAATTGAACAGCTTTAGTATTTAAAATAAATAATTGCAAAACTAGGTCTATTGGTGTGGATGAAGTTGGTAGCACTGCTGAAACACATTTGCTGGCCAAAAAAGGCTGCTAACAGCTGATGTTTTGTTTACTGTCAACCTAACCCCACTTTCACATTTCCTGTACATGTGCTCAGTACAATGTCTAATCGCGGTTGTAAAAACTCTGCTGACAGTTTTTGTTATATTTGTTGTGGGTTTGTGATTAAAAAAAACAAAGAAACAATACAGACTTTGTCAAAAAGGTTTATCTATCATACTTTGGAACTAAACTTGGTGATCAGGATAAATCTTGGGCCCCGCAGAAGGTATGTAATGTATGTGTCGAAGATCTAAGAAAATGGTCATAAAAAGGAAAAATAATCCTTTAAATTTTCTGTTCCTATGATATGTAGGGAGCCAAGAAATCATTCCGGTGATTGCTACTTTTGCAGTGTCGATATTACTGGTCATGACTCTAAATCATTCAAGCAAGTTGTTACAAAGTTCTTTGGAAATGAAAAAGACCCAGAGTATGTTTCTATTTTAGCTAACATGTTACAGAAGTTTAAAAAGTTAGGATGTTTGATGAGCCTGAAAGTTCACTATTTGAACAGCCACCTTGATTACTTCCCGGACAATTTGGGAGATGTTAGTGAGGAGCAAGGTGGGAGTTTTCACCAGGACGTTAAAGTGATGGAAAAACACTACCAGGGCCACTAGAACACCAACATGATGGGGGACTACTGATGGTCACTTTACTGAGAAGTTCAACAAGCGACTCATCGTAGAAAAAGCTACACAAGAAGCTTCAAAGAAAAAAGAGAAAGAAAGTATAGACCAATTCCAGTTGACAAGTGAAACCTGTATTAGTTCATTAAATCACTGTTTTAACATATGTGACATAGTGTTTCATTAATTCCCCCGTATACCGCATAGGGGTTTGTACTATATAATATTAAGAATATTGCTGGAAAACTATGGGTGATACAAAAAAACTAAGGCCATATTTAGATTCAGCACATAAAAATCTATAAAGATCAACTATTAAAATTAAAAAAGTTTTTTTTGTTGGCCTGTGTTATTTAGTTAGTTAATAGACACGCACTTTTTTAATTATTATAATTTTTTAATTTATAAATTAAACATTAATCATCTTTTGGTATTTCCAGGTAATTAAAATAAAAATTCCTACGAGATATGTAGGATTCACTAATAGATTTGCTGAAGATATTGCTCTGCTGGAATTGAATACAACCATAAAATATTCGAGTGCAATTTTGCCAGTTTGTATTGATTGGAGTTCTGAATATTTGGTCGAACAACTGCCTACTGTTGGAACTGTTAAGTTTAATTTTTTTTTCTTCAAATCTATTACAGTAGAATATCATTTATCATCTTATTCTCATTAAAGTTCTCTGTCAGCTCTACCTTCCTCTTCCACCCATTTTCCTTTATTTTTTCTTTATAATATAAAATGCATAGAGATCTCATAATCATCTCTATGTCATAAAACATTGTATTATGATACATATAGGTAAAATATGTTTGGGTTTAGGTGTAATAATTTTGAATGAACCATTAAACAGTTCTTTCCCTCTCTTGAAGTGGTGTTTAATACATATATAGGGAGCGCGGAGTGGCTCAGTGGTAGAGCACTGAGTTGCCATGCCGGAAATCATGGTTCAAATCCCGCTGCAGGCAGTACTTTTATTTAGTCTGTTTGCAGTGGGAGATGGATCATATGGGATCTAGGGCCATCTTCTAGGGCTCACCCAGCCTCTATAAAATATTATAAAAATAGGGAACCCAAAATAAGGGGGGAAAAATCTTGCGGTTGAGCATGACCTAGGACATGTGACCTCCTTGCAGAACCGTTGTCCATGAAACAGTATAGTCTCTACCATGTACTGAACCCCAGACCCGCTCACGGGTTGTAGTGGTACAAGATTTTTTGTACATAGTGGACTGTTTTCAAGCCAGCAAGGAAGTGATTTGTACAAGATCATGCTCAACTGCCAGTGTTTCCCTAATTAAGAGTGCCTGAAGGATCTCCGGATTACTTAGGGTCTTAATAATAGGCTCACAAGTTCTCTGTAGAGTTGTACCAATTTAAACTTAATGTAAAATAAATATTTGTTTTCATATAGGTTGTTGGATGGGGTCGTACTGAAAATAATACTGTGAGTGATGAGCTACTGATGGCAAATCTCAAATATATTGAGTTTACACAATGTAGAGATAGAATCTCAGGTGGTTTTTCATTTTTTATTACTTCCGACAAATTTTGTGCAGGACTCGATAATGGTAAATTGTTTCTATTAAAATTCTTTGATAATATATTTTATTTTATAATTTTACGAAATATTTTGTATCTTTTTATACATTATATATCTGTTTATTTAGGCACAGCTGTACAACGTGGTGACAGTGGTGGTGGAATAACATTTCCAAGAAACATGACTAATAATAAACTGCAACATTATTTGTACGGAATTGTGAGTATAAAAGATACTAGTAGGAGCAACATTGCTGCGTTTACGGACATTAGGAAGCACCTCTCCTGGCTTAACATTACTCTTTTATCAATATTAGACCCAGGATTATTTGAAAAAGGTGAGTAATGTTACTGGTTGCATACATTGTCTAACCGTCTATGGGTGATTAAAAAATATAACACATATATGTTTGAGTTATCTCACCACTTAAAGGTTTAAGTGACTTGAAGAATAAATATGTTCTAATGAAACTCTGATATTCCAATTTGTTCTGGAATGAAAACTGGCAACAGTTTGTTTGAGCGTAATTATGAAATATTGACATAATGAATATAAGATATATTTATTTTTTTTAATACAAGGTGGAAATTTCAATAGACACCTGAGGCCAAAAATCTTCAGATAGTGTGGGACTCCAACCCACTAAAACCACCTTGTGCAACAACTGAGGTAGCCCAACAAGTCGCTCCTCTTTCATGTGAAAAATCTCGGGCGTGGGATATATCCCATTGGCTAATCTCCCAATTTAGTGGAATTTTCTTTCATTTGGAGTTTTAATTTATTTTCTTTGCGTAATTCACTTTAATAGCAAATCACTAGGCTTCACTCTTTTAAGCCGCCTTATTTGATGCGAAGCGTCCTCAACTGTGCTCTGCATTCCTGGGTTTACGTGGATTTTAATTCTTTCATTAAGACTATCCGCAAACCTTCTCCTGAATGAATATCTCCAATCTCCTCTCTGACAGCATTTACTTTTAGGTCCCTTTGCAAATTGTCGTTTCTGACGTACCATGGAGAATCAAATATACTTCTGAGTACTTTATTTTGGAAGGTTTGGATTATTTAGCTGAATTCCAAAAGTCTATACCGGTTGTTTGTTTCCCCCACTCCATCGTCTAGCTCTTGACTAGACTTCTGATTTAGACTGCAAGCTAACAACAACTCTCCGCTCTGCTCAATGAAAGCTAACCTCGTCTTCCACCACCGCATGGAGACCACCGTACATTGATCACCTTCGCCTATAGCCAAGAGACGCTTATCACCAAATGCGCCTATCACCAGGTACAAGAAGTACGCCCTTGATACCACCTGATCGCCGAATACCAGATGCAATCAGAATTGAGGTGACGAAATTAACTCCACTACTGTAAGTTCACCTTTTCTCATTAAATTAATTAACCTCAAAGACAATATCATTCCATTCAACGTTCGAGATAAAGAACTCCATAATCAAACACCATGTGGGCTACATCGCCCAGTGTCAGTGTGCTCCTATGACTATTCCTTTCAGTTCGAAACTAATATTAATATTTCTATCATTATCAGTCAAGAGTAATTCCTTCGGTAAAAACAGCATTATCCCTTTTTTTTGTACATAGATATAAGTGATCTTTTGTTTGTTTGTTTGTTTATTTAATTGTAAACTAATTCCTTTTCATGTTTGTATTTAGAATTAATAAACCACATGTTTCAGTATCTGACTTCATCATTTAATTCCCCGACTCTATTCTACTAATATATTTTATTATTTATCTTTCTATTTCAGTCTTATCACGATCCAACACCGATTTTAGGATCTCTCTTACATAACAGAAGCTTGTTCTCAACTGTAAGTTGTGAATTTCTTCCTAGCAGCCAGCTTATTTTCCTAAATTTTATATTCAGCTCTTCTTTCTTTTTTTTCAAATGCTCTTATCATCACCTACTGCTAATATAGCAGTATCATCAGGAAATGTTGCCACAGTCGTTTCTCTTTTTTTTGGTAGAGCCCTTGTATATAATAAATATAGGATAGGGCCTAGCACGTTGCCTTGTGGAACACCTGCATTTATTTCCTTTAGGGAAGAATATTCATCACCCTGTCTTACCCTAAAATATCGGTCAGTGATATACGATTTTAATAATAGGTAGAATTCTTCTGGAAGATCTCTATGCAGTTTAAATTCTAGTCCTCGATGCCTTTATCTAAAGCCTGGACTACAACTAAGAAAGCAGCTGAGCAAACTTTCTTTTCCTCAAGAGTCTTCTCGATCAGGTGAGCAATTCTATGCACCTGTTCAATCTTGGAATACCGCTGTCTGAACCCGAACTGGTGATCTGGTAGTAGACTTCTCTCCTCTAATAGTGGCTTCAATCTCTTCAAAAACAGCTTTTCGAACAGTTTCGAAATTACTGGCATCAATTAAATTGGTCTATATGACTTCTTGTCAGTCGGTGCTTTGTTAGGTTTTGAAATCATAACCTCAGCCACTTTCCATAGAATTGGTACATACTTCAGCCTGAAGG
Organism: Troilus luridus; assembly: GCA_964056705.1. NCBI lineage: Eukaryota > Metazoa > Arthropoda > Insecta > Hemiptera > Pentatomidae > Troilus > Troilus luridus. The sequence goes on along the minus strand of OZ057414.1, from coordinate 79,669,183 downwards.
CAGCGTTTATAAGGTGTAATAATTTTCTCAGAGCTTTTTCCAGCAGTTCTTTTATTGTTTGCCCTGTCTCTAAGTCATATCCTGGTGCTTTTTTCAGGATCCTGGTGCTTTTTTTGCAAGATATTGACAAAAGTTTTGTATTGTGGATAAATGATAGATCAAATATAAGAGTATATTCTCCAGGATACAATGGGTAGATTTATAATTGTGTGGAGAATGTTTTGTTGAAAAATAGTTTCCTGTGTGTCACAAGATAGATTTTCATTTCAGGGTAAAGTCAGAAATTTTTCAAACTTGTAAAGATAATAATTTATTTATTCTGTGGGTTCCATCATAGATCCATAATATTCACTGCTTGCCATAAATAGCAATTAAATGAACCACTAACCTTTGATTTCTTACTTTTATTCTTTTGGTTTAATTGAAGTTGCCCAATACTCATTATATTATTAAAAAATGTTGAATTTTTATTATGAATACAATGTTTGGGTTTTTTTAGGAACATGCCTCATTATTTATCATAAAGGCATTAACTAAATACTTCAGATAATCCAATTATTTTATTAAAAATCAATTCATTAAATTCATTTTTTAAAGAATAAAAAAAATTACCATTTTTGTTAAAAAATAAGATTTTATGATATGATTCAGAAGAAAAATGTTAATTATAATTTATTACTATTTGTAATTTTTTTTCTGTTCCTGCAAACTTGTAAGGCTTTAATAATCTACATTAAAAGGGTCTCACTAATCGCCCCATTGGGAATGTACTTCTCATCTAGCCTCTGGTCTGTTGAAGTAACAAACCTCCTATCAAAGACTCTTAAAGTTGTCACAACACGTTATTTTACAGAGCGTTATATTCTCAGTTAGTGCTTATAAGGTTAGCAAAAATGATATTTTCATGAACATTATTATTTTATTAATGAAGCTAATTTCAGCTACAGTAAAAGTTGACGTATTTATACTGAAATTATTATATTAATTTCTTCCAGGTTGTCCTCCATTTCCTTCTAATTCATTAACACTGGCACTGTGTAATTTGAATAGAACATCTGTTGATTGTAATAAAGGTGTAAAATTAGGCACAAAAGCCAAAATACATTGTAAGAGCAGTTATCATAATGACTTGGCATTTCAACTTTATTCAGAAACAGAATGTTCTGCAGGATTTAAATGGCTACCATTACCCGCATCTTGCATAGGTATTTTTTTGCATTAAAAGTTTTTAATTTTCATTATTTTTGTTGATAATAGTGATAGATAAAAGGTAACTACTTATATTGTAAATTTTTGTTTAAAAAAATTGTTTAGTGTTTTTTAATGGGCTTGGTGAAGCATGAATAAAACTCAGAGGTACTTTGAAATCAACGGATTCTATGAATAAAGCCTTTACTGCCTGGTATATGCCATTTCACCAGAAGCCTTTATCTTATATGTCTTAATTTTTTTCCTTTATAATATTAAGATCATCTCTGAAAGGACACTCTTAGTGTCTTTATTAATTTATTTAGTATATTAACTATTGATAGGTAAAGAGTGGGGCCAGGTCTCATATTAAATATCTTTCTCCCAACTTACATGCTGAAAATTAGAGCATGATGATGTACCCCATAACTGCAACAAACCAGAAAAACTTACAGAAGACGGTACAATAAAAGTGCATAGGAATGAACAAATACTGGATAACCACCAATATGTTTTGGTCATGCACAAAAGTAAAATGGGTAGGATCATAGATGTCGTATTGCTAATTGACTACCAAATTTGGCTGCTAAAAAATTATAAAGTACCAGGAACTTCCATGGAGTTATAAATACTTAATAATCTACAGGAAGTGTTTGTGACTCCAATTATAATTTTGTCAAAAGTGCTGATATTGAAAAGCATAAGAGAGATAGGAAGACCTTGGAAATTTACAATTAGCTCAGAAAGCAGTTTTGCTAAATTATATTGTATATAAATTACTATTTATTTAATTTATTTTTAAATCAATTTTTTATTTAATTTATCTTTATACTATACATAAATAAATAAATATATAAAAAACATTCTATTGTATGTTGAAACTATTATTTCAGAATGTGGGAAGAGATATAGATTTAGTAAAATAATACCTTTGGTCAAATACAAACCAAGAACTGTTTCTGAATATCCATGGCATGTAGCCTTTTATAGAATTGATTTGGACGGTGTGAATCTTATTTGTGGAGGAACAATTATTCATCCAAAGGCAGTGATTACAGGTATAATTTCAATATGTATTATATCCTTAAATAGGTGTGTTGCTGTTCAGTGGATTGGTAAGACACATGCTTCTTCCTACCATCTGAGTTCATTTTTCAATATGGCTATCCTTAAACTATTTATAAGTTGTTTGAAAATCTTTTGTTGTTTGATTATATTTATTCCTTGTTCAAAGATTTACTACTGCGAAATCTTTCTTTGTAATAAAATACCAAGAAATTAAGTGGTTGAGGTATTTTTTCCTCCCATTTCCGTCTAAATGATATCTAAATCCATATGAAAAATGTAATTAGTATGATGTTTATTTAATAATGTTTAACGTAATTATAAATGTGTAAAGTCTTGTTAATTTTTTCTCCACACTGTTAAAAATTTTATTATAATATTAAATAATAAAATATTAAGAAATAATTTAATTTTATAATCATTAGAGGTACTAAAAAATGCCATTATCATACCATGGCACACTCTCAGTTTTCTATTAAATTTGTTTTTCCTTAATAGAAAATTCATTAAACTATTTCCATCCTCTATTATAAATATAATTTAAGCATTGAAAGCCTTATTTTTATTTTTTTAACTTTTTGTTAACCGTGATGTGATTTCCAATATTTGTCCTCTCATGTTGGTATTTATAAGCAAAAAACAAAGCCTGAATTTGCAAGTTCGGATTTTCCTACTTAATGGAAAATGTTCTGAAATTCAGAGAGTGTTTCCCCAAAACTATATTAAATATAAAACTCGAAGTGATCATAATGACCTTAGATGAAAGACCTAAAAGACAACCTGGTCGTCGATCATCAAGGGCAAATTTTAGCAAGTTATTAAGCCATCTGATTTCAACTGAAAAGAATTGTTATAAAACCTAAGGAATAATTAATTTTTTTCAGCTGCTCATTGTGTATTTAATGAATCTAAAAAAATGGTTAATAATGAGACTCAGTATTTGGTTGCTGCTGGAAAATTCTATAGTAGCTGGAAGGAGCAAGAACCTGCAGAACAAAGGTTTGAGGTACTGTTTAAGTATGGTAAACTTATAAACAACTAATTGCTGTAACTAATTCCGGACAGGATGTTTAGCATTTGCGAAAAAAATATTTCTTATACATATATACATATATATATATATTATTTTTAATTGGTAAGAGACAGGAAAATTGAGAAGATTATTCTTGAATATTTATTGATTTAACTTGGAAAACATGAAATTATGTTATTTATTATTCTCTTTCTTGATTTGCAAGAAGTAATTAATTATTTTTATTTTTATTAGGTCAAGAAGATATACGTACAAAAAAACTATAGAGGTTTCAAGAATAATTATAGTAATGATATTGCAATTTTGGAATTAAATGGTACAATAAAACTCTCAGATCACATTATGCCAGTATGCATGGACTGGGGAGGAGAGTTAGATTTGCATAGAAATCCTCTGATTTTGGGAACGGTATGGTATTTTTTAGAAGTAACTTTAAATAAATTAAATATTTTTATTATTGTTGTGATTCTGATCACATTTAATAAAATAATTAAATTATTATAAAGTAATTAAAATGACAAAATAATCTATCTGTCTGTCTGGCTAATATCATGTCAACAGATTTAATTTAACTTTAGAAATAATATCTTTTCAGTTGAGATCAACCCTAAACTAAAAGATAAAGTTGTTAAGGGTTCACAATAAATCACCAGGACCAGATGGACTCTCCCCTGAACTTTTTAAGTATGGAGGAGAAGAATTAGTCAAAGTCTTCTATAATATAATAATGGATATCTGGAGGATGGAGGAAATCCCTTGTAAGTGGCGCAAAGCAGTTATATGCCCGATTTACAAGAAGGGGGATGTGCTTGATTGCCATAATTATCGTGGTATATCCCTCTTACCATGTGCATATAAGGTGTTCTCTCGAATACTTTATAAAAAATTGCTTCCTTTCTCCGAGCAGAATACAGGAAAGTACCAGACGGGCTTCATGAGAGGAAAGTCTACCATGGATCAGATATTCTGCATTAGAAGCATTCTGGAGAGGTGCAGGGAGTATAATATCCACACACACCACCTGTTCATTGACTTCCGAATGGCCTATGATAGTATAAAGAGGAACGAGCTGTACAAGGAGCTGCTGGAAATGGGAATACCACCGAAGCTGATGCGACTGATTAGGGCTACGATGAAGAAGGTACAATGCACAGTGCGTGTTCAAGGTGACCTGACTGAAAGCTTTGAAACTCACAAAGGGCTGAGACAGGGTGATTGTCTTGCATGTCTTCTCTTTAATTTGGCCCTTGAAAGTGCAGTGCGGAAATCTGGAATACAAATTGGGGGAACTATATTCAATAGATCTTCTATGATTTTGGCCTTCGCCGATGACATAGATATTGTGGCAAGGACCCCTACAGATTTAGAAAATGCTTTTAACAGTCTCCAGATAGCATCAGCTAGATTGGGTTTAGAGGTCAATGAATCAAAAACCAATTATACGCATGCAGGCCCACAAGTGAATGTGCATGAACCGTCGCATTTTATGGCTGGAGGGTTTAAATTTGAAAGGGTGAAGGAATTTGTGTATCTTGGATCACAGGTGAACGTGGATAATGACATAAAAGCAGAAATCCATCGCAGAATTATGTCCTCAAATAAATGTTATTTCGGGTTACTGAAGCATTTTAGAAGCAGGGCTATTTCCCAAAACACGAAGGTGCATTTGTATAAGACCCAAGTAAGACCTGTTCTCACTTTTGCCTCCGAATGTTGGACATTACCCAGTTCACAGGAAGCCCTCCTCCTAAGATTCGAGAGGAAAATTTTGAGGAGAATCTATGGCCCAGTTTGCACCAATGGGATATGGAGGATAAGGACGAACGCTGAGCTAGCAAGACTCTACAAGAGCCCAGATATTTTAAGGGTAATAAAAGTAGGCCGGCTTCGATGGGCAGGTCATATAATTAGAATGACCCAGGATGAGATTCCTAAAATGGTCCTAGACGAAAGGATTTATGGGACAAGAAGAGTGGGAAGACCTCGGCTCCGATGGATCGATGGAGTGGCGGCGGATGCCAGGTCCATCTTGGGAATCCGCAATTGGAGAGCAGTGGTAACCAATAGAGAAGACTGGCGAACCCAGCTGCAGGAGGCCTTGACTCTACAGGAGTTGTAGCGCCACGAATGATGATGATGATGATGAAGGGTTCACAATACCGCGCAAAGCAGCCTGCTTCAAAAAAGCTCAGGATAGCTAAACAGAAATTCAAATTCATGTTCTTCTTCATCAGCGCTTCAACTCAATGCTGATTCCTGGCCTCCTCAATTAGTTTCGCCAATTGGTCCCATCCATCCAGCGCAATCTGGGCCTTCCACCTATTCTTTTCCTTCTTAGACATGTCAGCAAAATTTGGCTGGTTGGGTTACTCTCGTCCATACTGGCCACATGACCCACCCATTTTAGACACTGAATCCTAATGAATCGGTCTACGACCGTATCATTATGTACAATTTGTATTGATTTGTTGGATTTGTATTGAATTACTAAAGATGGTCCCACTCATTTGTATTCACACATCTCTGACTACTTTTTCGAGTGCTACGTTAAACAGGAGGCAGCCCATTGAGTCTCCTTGCCTTACCCATTTTCTTGTACTAAACTTCTCTGACACCCCAGCCTGGATTTTTACTTTACATTCCGTGTTCATTGTGAGTCGAACTAGGCGGATTAGTTTCGTAGTGAACTTCAGTTCGTGCATCGCTGTATACAGTTGTCCCCTGTTAATTCTGTCATAAGTAATCTCTTCCTTTCTCGAGAATCATTCTGAGGGAGAAGATCTTGTTCACAGTTGGGAGGAGAGAGATCCCTCTGTAATTATTACAATCCAGGTGATCATCCTTCTTATGGATAGGCCAGATGATAGTTTTCTGCCAGGATACAGGTAGTGATTCGTCCAGCCAAACAGATAGGATAAGTTCATGTACTGCTTTCCTAAGGGTATTGCCCCATACTTAAATAGCTCGGCTGGTATGTCATCCTGGCCTGGTGCTTTGTTATTTTTTAGCTTTTCGATAGCTTCAGCAATCTCATCTTCATCGGGAGGTTCAAGCTCGCCATTTGCTGAACGAGTTATAATAAAGGCTCCAATGTCTTCTTCCGATCCTTCTTCTTCATAAGGGCCATTCAGGAGATCATTAAAATACTGTTTCTATCTGGCCAATATTTGCCCTGATTCATTTAAAAGGGAGCCATCCTCAGCTCTACAAGCAGTGAGCCTTGGCTTGAAGGGCTTCCTTCCCATATTAACTTAATTAATTCATGTTAGATAATGATATTATCGGAACGTGAAAGTCATTATGGGCCAGTCTGTTAGTTAACAACAAAGATAGAACATCTCAACTATACAATGATTTTAAACGATCCAACTTTACCAGATTAATACCCTATCCTTTGAATTGAAGAATTTTATCATATTCTCACAGACAAAACCATTTTTTCCAAAACTGATCTATTTAAAGCATTCTGTAAAATTACAGGGGCTGAAGAAGACAAAGAAAAAACTACAATAACTCCTTTCGGTCAACAATATACATTAACAAGTCTTAAATAATTACAATAATTTCCAACAAAACATTCACTCACCTGAAAAAACATAAGAAACAGCATTTACTGCCTTTACTTTGTGTTTCTTTATATCTCTCAGGAGAGTAGTTGTAGTTAACTCAACACACAATATTATTTAAACAATTTATAACCGTCCATAAAAACTGTAGCCTCTCATATCTTTTATTTATAACAGCTGTTATATATTTGTGGGAAAATACAAAATTAATATTAACGATAAAGTTTTTTTCAAACTTAAATTTAAACAATAGCAATATTAAATTAAATGAAAAACAAAAAAGATGGCAAACATAAAAACGCCAAAAGGTTATAATATTACTATATCCTCTCTCATTATCAGTGATGGTGAACAGATAAGAAGAAAGTATCTAATTTAATGTAGGAAGGCATTATTTACAAAAAAAAAAAAAGATTGTTAATTTTGTTTATTGCAGACTCCAGGTTGGGGAATCACAGAAAGAGGGGAAATAAGTAATGAACTAAGGGCTTCAAAACTTCGTTATACTGACTTAGCAGGTCTTGAACTTGATACTATTATTTCAAAATTAATTGTACCAGATAAGTTTGGTTCTGTTTCAAATGATGGTAAACTTGATTTATGTATATTGAGAAGTAATTTCCATGGAACCAATGTTTATTATTTATGCAATTTCTTTAATTCTAGGTTCAATTCCCGATCAAGGCGACAGTGGTGGATCACTAACTTTTCCATATTATAATGAACAAACTAACGAAGAATTAAATTACTTGTATGGGATTGTTTCAACGAAAACCGATGAACCTGAATTAGTATTATCTACCAATGTTACATATCACTTAAAATGGCTAAAAACTGTTTTATTATGTATAATAAACAACATTTGTCTGTGATATAAATATATTCATATGTTGAATAAATTAAATTAGCTGAATTATAATAATTACTAATTATAATACTAAGTATCTAGTACTATGAACTGAGTATCTATTACAATGGTAAGTATTGTTAATAAAGATATCTCAGATTATTTTCCCAGCCTGATTTTATTCTTACATAAGGATTAGATTATACACAAGTAAGTAAAATACAGAAATAAAATTACGCTGGGGAAAATAATTTTATCATTTTTTATTAATTAATGTATATAAATATGTTATATTGTAAAATACAATTATATGGAAATAATTTGTTCAACAATAAAATAAATCAATACTGTTGGTGAATACCCTTTTTTCATGAGATCCTTTTGCTATGGTAAAATGGTTACTAATAATAAGCATTAATAAATTATTTAACATCTATAAAGATGAATGAAATACTTCGGTCTGAGCATGCAAAAGCTGAAATCATAATACAGTAGCAGTAGAAATATAATTATATACATTAAGCATGGCGTGTATTTGCGAAAGGGAAACAAATATTCATCAGTGATTGTGACATGGCTGAAGTTTCATGTTTCGGGTAGTTGGGTCCCTTAAAGTCTAAATTAATTCACTCAAAAGGCGAGATAGCTTTCTCAAGAGTTCCAGTGAATCTCAGAAATCTAGGTTTCACTTAGGCCTAAATTACAACTGGTAATAATTTTCCTGATACCCCCAAGAGATTAAGAGATGTACCTGGGTGACACAATGATTAAGGAGAAACGTTAAGTTATACTGGCAACTTTGCGGGCACGAAAAAGTGTAACAGTTTAAGGATTCTCCTTGAATAATATTAGTTGACCTTTAAAGATGAAGAAAATGGTCCGGGTAGCTTGTGATTTGTTGGAAAAATTTTCATTCTTTACTTTTGCTCTAATTTTTTGTTGTTAATTTGTTGGATTTAAACAGTACCTCTTTGTTAATATATAGTACCTTTTTGTCATTTTATAATTCAATCCCCTCTTATTTTTATTTATACTACTTACTACATATAACATTATTCTATCAATATACTACTTATAGTGTTTTTCTGTACCATGTGTAAGATATCTAAAGTAAACATTATAAAATATATTTGATAGATTTAAATATAAATTAAACATTCATTTGAACATCACATTTGATAAGTAATTGTTAAACTGTGATAATAAGTAAAAGTCAAAATTGCAAAATATCGACGAAATACAGAATAGAAGGGATGACAAAGCGGTAGGGGAGCAACAAGGGGGAAAGCAGTCTTAGAAAGCGGGAGGCTGAAGAGGAAGGAAGCAGAAGTGAAGTGAAAGTGAAAAAAGGGGAACAGAGAACAACCCTAGCTGGAGAACAGAGGAAGCAGAGACATTTTATTTACTGTCGGGTATCAATAGCTATTTTTTAATTAATTTAAATTTTTTTTGTTTTCTTTCAAATGGATATTTTATTAATTAAAACTAAGATATAATTTTTGGTTTATATAATTCAAATAGTAATTTAATTTCACATTGTGATTGGGGCATGTGGTGCAATAGTGAGTAATATGATGGGGAGGGGACGGATCAAGATGACTCTCAAGACAGTTGGTGTTGGAGAAGGCTGTGACTCGATTCGCTACTCTACCCTTTGATTGTCGCCATCTCTCTATCTTCTCAATCTCACCGGTAAACCTGTATATTAAATTTCACCTCACCTTGGACTCACCGGTAAGAGACATTTAGTTTTCTCCTCTTCATCATATAGAAATTGTCATCTCATCTTCACGAACTCGCCTCAAACTGTTCAAGAGCTCAGTTTTATTTATTCACTGACTTTCAATATATTTTTTTTTGTTTTTAAACTCATTTTTTTATTAAATAGTTAATTTTAAATTTGTTTTGTAAACCTAATTAATTGCAAGTGTTTATTGCATTCTCGTTTTTGCTCATAATTATTATTTACTTTTTAAATCACTTTTGTTTGTATTTCTTTAGGTTTAGATGTGCACATACATATTTTTGTAATTGTTCTCTTTTTCTATTTTTTACATTATATATCTATTATTTACTTTTGTATTTTCTTTCTTTTGTATAATTTATAAATTTGGGGAATAAATTTACCTGTTTTTATTTTTTATTTATTGAATTCACGACCGGCAAATTCGCTCTGATAGAAGGTTAGCGAATTATTACTAAGGAGCCCCTTCTTCCACATTTACCTATATGTCAAAGTGGCACAGGAACTGTAATTTTTGTGTATATTCTCAAGTGATGTGCTATAAAGTGTGTATTAGGATTTAAGGAGTTTATGTCAATTGAGTGGGTAAAACCCAAGTTATGTTATTTTTATATGAAATGGAAATATTCATCCATTCCAATATTCGTTTTATCCTATTAAATTTTAATATATAAAATATTCTTAAATTTACTATTTATTTATTGGCACCCAAAATCACAGTTTGACTTATAATTATTTGAAGTAGAGCATTTTATAGTTAGGTTTCTCAGTACAAGTAATAGTTTAAAGCCATAAACCAGAAAGAAACCTAACAAATGTATTATTTTAATTTATTTGTATCTTGTATATTTAGCCCTGAAGAAAACCTGAAATGTAGGTCGAAATGGCTTACCAATAAAAAGTTCTCCCAATATAAGAGACTTTTCTTGAACTTTAAGTGTTTTCTTTCGCAGGATAAAAATAATTCCAATTAGAAAGGATCCAATTTCATTCGCCATTTTGTTATTTCTCGATTTTCTCTTACATTACTTCAATGATTTTGATGAAAAATAAAAGCTAAGTCTTTCAGATCTGTGACGAATTACTTAGTAATAGTCGGTTTGTTTCTAATGTCCTTGTCACTGCTCTAGGCAGCTAAATATGAGAGGAGGTTTATATTTTTTTGTCACAAAAGTAAAATTCAAAACAACTAGGAAATATATTTCTAAATAAAAATACGAAATGTTTCAGGAGTTTGGATATATTTTGTACAATTTAGTTTTAAACTTTTTACTTATATTTACGAAAATACAAATATTGTACAAATCATAGTAACACTTCAGAGACGATATACTCTCTAAGAAAAGAGAACAGCATATTATTACTAGCTTTATTGAGTAATATTCTAGGTACATTTTTATATTATCCAAAGCTTATATTGCTTTGTGTCACAGCTGAGGTTTATTGAGGCTAATACTAAATATATACCAAATGGGACAGAAAAGAGGGTTTTTCTAATACACTGATTTTTTTTTTTTTGACACATGATATGCACTGCGGCCAAGGTTGGTCTATTGTACACCATATATAATGATGTTTATAACAAGATCTTGGAAGAGCCAACAAATTTGAGAATATTTGTTGGACCAATTCATTCGTACTGCCTAGGTTCAATGATGCGATTCAGCCCAAAGATCGAGAATCTGAGTCTGGCATACCTAAATACAAGCAGATTATGTGGTAGGATGTTTCACCCTCAATATGACAGAATCTATGTCTACAAAGATGCCTATCTTAGTTTCATAGACTTTTCAGTATAGAGAAAGGATTGAATAAAGCTACCTCACAGAATTTGCCTGCCTGGTTATATATTGATAGGCATATTGATTAGGCTGTATGGAAATGGACACCAGTAACTTTCTCTAATGTGTCGACCAAGAATCTTTTCTTAAGTCTTCATCAGAAAAGATGACAGATTAATTGCTTTAATCATCATAAGACCCTTTTCCTGGTTTATAGAGGTAGAAGTACAATCTCCAACTCAAAGAGATATGTCCAAGATCTAGGCTGCCCTTAAGAGTTCTAGCAGGTAGGTCCTGATCACCAGAAAGCCATGCTTTAGCATGGCAAGGAAGATTTCATTAGACCCTGCCGATCAGTGAGGCACAAGTGAGCTTACAGTCAAATTGTGAACATTCATGTAAATGATCCGGGTGGAGGCAAAACAAATTCTCTTAAATAGGGAGAACTGTTTATTGGAAAGCCAACGTTTCGACTTATTATTTAATAGATATGTAGATATTTATATTAGTAGATATTTTATTATTATATTATTGTAGATAGATTAGTAGATATTTTGGTCGACTCCACTAGTGCAGAGCAGAAGCCGATTTTTTCTTGATCAGCCTGAGTGTGACACAGCAGTAGCCAAAGCCAAATTGCATGTCCCACTTCTTCAGGTTTCTAATACTGGATTCAGGAACCTTGATAATGGTGTAGAGGCCTATGTCATGGTGGCGCATCTGGTGGCATGTCTGATATATCCCTGTTTAGTAACCTCAGACCTCTATAAAAAGACCCCCTCAGAGACCTTTTTGCCTGGAATTTGCTTGCTGAGTCAAAATTCCAATACCGCCTATTCAAAAGGAAAATCCCTCCTCCTAAATGCTGAGCATATCTTTGCCAGCCAATGAAGTGCGGATTCATTGATGCAAGAGAAGACACTCACCCATTCTACGGCTTACACCATTGAATAGAAGCTGCTCCCTCCTCCCTTGTCATCAAGGTATCCTATTATCCGCTCCTTGTTCTTCTCGCTTTCCTTTATATACAGCTTGACTTCCGGTTAGCTACTCGGAGCCACCGTGATCAGTTTCTCTCTAGCTAGGTGCCTTGGAATAGCTTTTGTGCCTAGTTCCTGTCTACTTAGGCTTCTTGGCACCCGGTACCGTGTTGTCCGGAGAGGTTCTGGGCCTGGCAATGGAAATGAATCCCAATAAAGAATGATTTCCAAAAAGAAAACTAAACATTAAGTTTGGATGAAGGTTACCTGAAGCCCTAGAGCAACAACAACAAGAACAAGCAGATAGATATATCTATGGTTCTAATTATCCTTTCAATTAACAAAAACCAACATAGTATTACCATTACTGCTTTACACATCCGTAGATCCTCACAGTTAAAAGACCAGGTACAGATGCATACATGATAGTGTTTCCTCAAGGTGGAAAACCAATAGCAAATAATTGGATGAATTAAACAGGATCACAAATACAGAATAGAAATGACTTTTTTGAGAATTATGTGAAGTATGAAGAATATAAAAGATAGATAGGATTAACCTAGAAATGATAATACAAATCACAATATATTGCAGACGCCAAGGGTACAAGTTATTAAGGTTCATGGATTGGTGCAGTAAGAGGCTGAGGAAGGTACAAAGAAAAAAATTATTGAAAAGATTGGAGTTTTGAATGAGTTCAAGTTGTTCACGTAGGCTTCCACGGTCATTAATATTCTTCTTATATTCTACTTCTGGGATGGACCGTGCCATGTTGGTGTTGTGAACCAAGCTTTCGCTCATCGTGCTGTGAGCTTCTTCAGGGTTAGTCAGTTAATGAAGAGCGAATGGTTAGAGTCGGGGTATTTGTACCAGGGGGGCATGGTCTCGATCGAAGTCTTCCTTCCAATTGGTTCGCTTGTATCGGTCGTGTTGTGTTCGGGTGTGTTCATATGTGTTCGGTGGGGTGGAGTTCATCTGTATGCGGATGGTGAGGTAGTGTATGGATCTTGCATTGGATGGCCGGATACCAGTTTTTGCTAAGCTTATAGCCATCTTCCCAATTGAAATTGTTGGGTTCTTTGACAATTTGGATAGCTTCTCTTATGTCACGGAGATGGTAATTAGCATCTTTTGTAAGGATGGTAGTGTTTTAAAGAGTATGTGGTGGGTGTGTTCTGCTACAGCCGATTTTTCTTTCTTGAAATTTCTGACGCAAGATATATGCTCTTTAATTCTTTTTTGGATGGTCCTACCTGTTTGTCCTATGTAGACCTTGCCGCAGGAACAGGGTATACTGTAAATGCCTACCTACCTAACCGTAGCCCTAACTTGTCTTTGGGATTCTGTAGGATGTGGGCTATTGTTTCGGCTCTGTTGAGTAGAGTGTTGATAATTCCTTCCTTCTGAGTGGGATGGTGATGTGAAGTGGCACGGAGGTATCTGTCTGTATGGGTCGGTTTACGGTATACACTATGTCCTAAGTACTTGCCTTTCTTTTCAACCAGGACATCCAGGATGGGGAGTTTGCCATCTTTCTCCAACTCCATGGTGAATTGAATGTTAGGGTGGATGCTGTTGAGATGGAGCAAGAATCTATCCAATGCGTCTCTTCCGTGTCTCCAGATGACGAAGGTGTCATCCACGTATCTGAACCAGCATTCAGGTTGTTCGGCTGCAGTTGAGAGTGCTTTCTGTTCAAAGTCTTCCATGTACAGGTCTGCTGCTGGTGAGCTTAAAGATGATCCCATCGGTGTCCCTTCCAATTGTTTGTAGTAAGCTCCATTGAATAGGAAATATGTCTCCTTCATGCATATTTCCACTAATTGGTACTCTTCTTCACTTAGTATTATTACATACAAAGTGGACTACCTAGGGGTAGTTCTACCCACGGAGATTTTTAAAATCATGAAGGATAGCTTATTTCCAAATTCTTTAAAACAGGCATCTTATGACGACTGTGTCAAGTGTCTTCAAGGTTATTACGTGCCGAAGCATTGTCAGATAACTAACCGATTTAAATTCTACTCCAGAAATCAGGATCCGGCAGAATCCCTCAAGGAATATATAACGGTACTCAGATATTTGTCAGCGTCGTGTGAGTTTGGAGAATTTTTGGATCAAGTGTTGAGAGATCGCCTAATATCAGGTATTACGAATCAGGTTTTGTTGAACAAATTATTGGTGCAACCGGATGATCTCGCCTGGGAGGCTACAGTCAAACTAGTCTCGGAATTCGAAACAATAGAGCGATCAGAACAACTCATGTCAAATTCGTCCATTCATAATGTAAATTATTACAACAAAAAATTCTTTAAACCGTCACAACGTTTTCAAATAATGCAGATAAAAGATCTTGTCACTCCTACAATCGTGACAACCCCGGTTCTGGTTCCAAGGAAGGTCGGGCTACTCATCAGGTCTACAAGAGTTGTCATATGTGCATCATCAACCATCCTTTAGAATCATGTCCAGCGAAGAAATGGAACTGTTTCAACTGTGGTAAACCAGGCCACACCAGTCGAGTTTGGCACCAGGGAAAGTGAGCGGTCATCCTTCAAGGAAGTCATCAAGAAGGAAGAAATTTGTTTCTGTGATGTCCATATTTCACACCAAAAATTTAGATACCCACTGGTCTGTGGGTCACTAAGTCAGAAAGGTAAGTATGTTTTATTAAATGTAAACATGACTGATTTTAACTTTCTTTTAGATACTGGATCTGGGGCTAGTCTTATCTCATGGAATATGTATACAAAATATTTCTCTATTACGAGTCTGAGGCCTTTCTTAGGGAAACTGACAGCTGCCGATGGAAAAAGACAGTTAGAGACCGTCACCCGGGCACTGGCCCCCTCTACATGGAATCGATTACAACACCGCACATCAACACACTACAGAGATAATGAATGTTTTCGCAAAAGCAGAATCAAACAACAGGTGAAAAGATAAAGATGGATGAGAGAATTGGCTGTTGGAAGTGCATTGCAGGAATGAGTCGGTTGTAACTTAAAAATAGGCAGAAAGAAGTAGTGAATTAAAAGCTATCGCTTGGGGAACCTCGGTAAAGAACTTCAGAAAATTATGAACACAACAGGATGCTTTCTATAAACAAAGTTGCAGTGAAGGAAATATTCTAAGATTTGTTGGCTCCTCCAAGATCTTGTTATAAACATCAATACAGAAGGCGTACAATAGACCAACTCTGGTCGCAGTGCAAATCATGTGTTAAAAAAAAAAAAAATCAGCACATTATCAAGTAATGTCTGTTCGACTTTTATGGTTGAAGATCTTAGCAGAGTACCCTGGGAAGAATAAATAAGTCAAAATATATAAGTAAACAACGGATTATATTGGATAAACTTCTTACACAATGGTTACTTACAAACGGCCATTCTTGTTCTCGCATTACACACACAACTGCCACCATAATAGAGACAGGCGTGACTTACTTGATATATATAAATAAATAAATACAATATTTAATTAATGCGTAATTACATCAATACTCCCTCTTAATTGCGCATTAGGTACAGACAAGATTTAATCTTTTACAAAAGTCATTAAACTTAGTTGCGGGTAAAGACTTAGTCATAATGTCCCCTGGTTGTTCAGAAGATTCAATATAATTTATTTTAATTGTACCATTAGCTACCAAATCTTTCACAAAATAGTATTTTATATCAAAATGTTTTGACCTTTTGGTTTTCACTGTCCCTGAAATTTTAATTGCACCTTGATTATCTTCATAAATTTGTATTACATCATCAAAACTAAAATTTTCACTTTTTTTTTTTTTTTTTGAAACAGATTAGAAATAATTTAATTTCTAAATACTTACACAACAAAGGATCAACAATAAATAATACATAGTTACAACCTGAAATTTTGAAACTTAAACTAAACCATGCTGTACATATTAGATACTTAATGACATTTTTGTGATGTTTCCAACGGGCATTTGTGTAACAATTCTGAAAGCGTCCAAAATATGAAATTGAATAACACAAATCAGGGCGAGATCCTATCATAAGGTACATTAAACTACCCAATAATTCTTTGTATGGAACATTAGGACAGTCATTAACTGGTCCTTTTTCAAGATTCAATTTAGGTTCAATAGGTACCTTTCTACCCTTAGCATTTGTCATGTTAAATTTATTAATGATTCTTTTAATTAAACCTTCTTGGTTAATAATAATATTACCTTGATCTTCTTTTACAATATGTAAACCCAGAAATTGAAATGAATTATTATTACCTAAATCCTTACATTCTAAATTAGACATAAACAAATTCTTTACAAAATCCAAATCAAACTTGGAACTGGTCACAACAAGGAAATCATCTACCCAGATAAGTACATAAACATTATTATCATTAAAATAAAGACATGGATCTACTTTAGATCTATTAAAACCAAATTTTATAAAAATTTCATTTAAGTGGTCGTTCCAAGCCTTAGGGCTTTGTTTCAAACCATACAATGCTTTCCTTAATCTAAGCACTTTTCCACTGACACTTTTATAGCCTTCCGGTGGCTTAATAAAAACAGGCACTTTTAGATAGCACTTAAGGAACGCACTTCTCACATCGAGTTGGTTGATCATTATATTTTTCTCTGCTACAGCAGCTAGGAGCACCCGAAGGGTTGTGAAGCGGGCAACTGGACCATAGAGGTCATCGGGCTGATTGTCGGTTTGTTGATACCCTCGCTCCACAAGCCTGGTGTTCTTCTTCATATCGTCTTCTGAAGACTTCACAGTGAAAATACATTTGCAGTCAACTATCGCCTTGTCAGGTGGTGTGTCAACTTCTTCCCATGTTTCATTAGCTTCAAGTGAATTTAATTCATCGTTGATGGCTTCACGCCAACCAGGATCACTAATTGCTTCAGAATAAGTTTTAGGGACGTCACAATCATAATGAGCAGACAAAGCTACCTCATCAAAAGCAAATGTTACAAAATCATCGAGACATTTTGGCTTAACTCTGGTTCTTTTAGGCTTTGATTTTTCTTCTTCAACATCGGGGAAACCGTGAAAGTCACATTCTTGATCAGAATTATGCAGGGTTTCAATTTTCTCGTCAAATACAACATTTCTCCCACATTCGATCTCCCTAGTATTGGGGTTCCAAAGGTGATACCCATTATCACAGTATCCCACCATATATAATTTTTTAGATCGATCACTTAATTTCATGTATGGTAATTTGGTTTGTTTACCTTTCAAACAAATGTCGCAAAGTCCGACCGGGAAGAGCGAGCTGTATGCCATCTTCTGATGCATCAATTTATTACTTGCTGAAACCAAATTAGCATGCTCTTGAATCAGATGTAGTTTCACAATATAAAGTTTTCCAAAAAGTTCTCCCCTTAACACTTTATTCCCAGAAATAATTTTGACACTTGAATTTTCAAATAACACCTTACATCCTTTTTCTTCCAATTTCCTCACAGATAGGAGATTCATTGATAAATTGTCACAAACCAAAACATCACAAATATTTACCTTGTCCCCACTATCAGACAAGCAAACCAGGTTACCCTTATTTATAGCACTGACACACTCTCCCTTTTTGGCAACACTAATATTCAAATTAACTTTAGTGGAATCTCTTAAATAGTCGATATAATCAACTTTCAAAAGATGACTTGTAGCCCCTGAATCCACCACAAAGTACATCAAATCCGATGAATGTTTACAAACATGAGATGTTTCACCACTGTTACCTATGAAGGTAAATTCGTTATCAGTCTCATCTAAAGTGTTATCACCAGATGTAGCGCCAAAAGTTTTATTTTTCAACTTAGGACAAAAATTCTTCATGTGCCCTCGTTCTTTACAATAATAACAAATAACACTGGACTTGTTATTGGATGGTTCACTACTATTTGGCTTGTAATTTCTAGAAGTGGAAGGAAATTTACTAAAATTGTTAGACCACTTGCCTCTATTTTTGTAGGCAGCAAATACATTTTGGGACTGGTCCTCTCTCTTCTTGGATCTCTCGTACTCAGCCAAAAGGGTATTCTTTACATACTCCAAACTGACAGAAGATTCATTTTGGTTGAAGAGAATATCCATTGCTGACACCACTGCATCAAAGTCAGATGGCATTGCGACCAACAACTGACTGACGATTTCGTCTTCTTCTAATTTCCCTCCAGCAATTTTTACTTCTGATGACAATGTCTCGAACTCCTGGAAAAATTCTTGAAGCGGTCGTTCATTTTTGTATTCCAGCTTCCTCCACACCTTTTGTGCATTTACAAGCGACTTCATGCCGCGCTTCTCGTACGTTTTCTCGAGAGCTTCCATAATCAATTTAGCTGTTTTCTTGTCCTTTATCGTAGGGAGAATGTTGTCGGCAAGTCCTTGAACTATGATATTTCGAGCCTTAACATCATCTACGTTGAAAGCCTTGAGCTCGGCTGCCGTTGTTGGAGGTTTCTGTGAGAGTACGTCAAGTACTCCATTCTGCTCCAAAAGTAACTTCATTCGGAAATTCCAATTGGTGAAATTTATTCCATCGAACGGTTTAATACCGTAGACAACGTTTCCAAAACTTGTAGTTGCCATAATTAACAAAAATTTCACTCAATGACAACACGTGGTCTCACTTCAAAATACCGAAATCCGATTTTACTATCAAAATCCCAAGCAAACAACTCAAAATGGGTACACTGGGCCCATAACCTCTTAGCAGAGTACCCTGGGAAGAATAAATAAGTCAAAATATATAAGTAAACAACGGATTATATTGGATAAACTTCTTACACAATGGTTACTTACAAACGGCCATTCTTGTTCTCGCATTACACACACAACTGCCACCATAATAGAGACAGGCGTGACTTACTTGATATATATAAATAAATAAATACAATATTTAATTAATGCGTAATTACATCAATAGAAGATACAAATAAATCAGAATTAGCAAATACCCTCCTTTCTGTCCTAATTGGTGAACATTTAGTATTAAACTCAAACTTCAGATCTGACACATTGAATATAAGATTTGTCTGATGTAACAATAAACCAAGATTATTACTTAATTCAGTAAGAAATAATATGTTGTTCTCTTTTCTTACAGATGATATATTGTCTTTCTAGCGGTATTGTAGTTTGTATAATATTTCTATTTTCGAAATATAAATAAAAAAATAAGTAAACATTTTAAAAAGAAAATAGGATAAAGTATATTTAGACTGTTTATAATATTATCTATTTTTTTGTTTTTGTAACGAAAAACTAGAAACCTCCTCTTACATTTAGTTGGCTAGAGTAGTGACAAGGGTTTTCAAGGGAATTGAAAATGAACTGATAACTACAGAGGAATATAGATAAAAATTGAAAACTATTTCATGCTTTATTCTATCGATTTCTTAACAGTAATGGAGCTATATGTTAATAAAAGTGAGTTCAAAAAAGCATCACATTGTTTCAGTACATGTTTATTAATATATAATTATTCTCAAAAGGCGTAGTCTCCTAAAGTTACTTTGTACTGGAAAAAGAGTGAACACTTTAAAAATGACCTACAGAAATAGTTTTATATTTTATATTTATAAGGCTATTAATAGTTGCCCTCTTAGTAAAATACATATTTATTATAAGTAATAAAAACTGGTAATAATACTGAAAAATATCTGAAAATTACTCTTTCATTGTTCATCTATTTTTAAGCCTCGCATAAAAGATCTAAATCTTTTAATTGAAACTACAGAATAGTAAAATAAGTTTTTATTTGATTTAGTTTGCAAACATTAAAGTTTCTATAACACATCAATTTAAAAAAAAAAGAAGAGATTAAAACAACAATTCTATAGAATCAGAAATTCCTAATTTTCCATTGTGCTTGAACACTAATATCAATTATGATTAGAGATCTAAAGATTTCACAATTTCATTGAGGAAGGGAATCACTATTATTATTATTATTATTTATATAATTAAATCATTTGGAGAAAATGGCCTTATTTACAGTCTTTAAAATTCATTTTAAAAAAAGAATGCCCAAGACTAAGAGTAATTTTAGACTTCAAAAAAGTTTATTATTAAATATGAAGATTATAAAAACTTTTTAATGAAAAACTGCCCAATGATATAGTGGCAAATAAAATCATTGGTACAACTTCAGTGTACTGCTACGTTATCAATTCCTTGCACTGCGCTAGCGCTAATTGGTGGAATTTGTGGTATGATTGCTTTGAATTCCTTTTCATTGGAATCATTAAAATTATAATTTCTTTAATTTGATATTTCTCAGAGGGAACAGTAATTATAGTAAATGATTTAATATTATTTAAAAGACTGAATAATTACCCTACAGATTGTCGCTTTGTGTTGAGTCACAAGTTTTAACTGTTTTTTCGTTTCATTTTTAATATTTTCCAAAAATACAAGTTAACATGAGCTTTAGTAGGGAAAAGATAATGTATTTATAGGAAATGTGTATACTTCAGTAATTATTTCATCAAGAAATTAATGTTTCAACAAACATATATCATCTATGCTTTGAAAAGTTAGTCGAAACTTTTATTTCTTTAGCTACTCATTACTGAAATTTACTCATTACCTCATTATATACTACTCATTACCTAATTACATAATTTTTTCTCTAATAAAGCTCATGATAACTTGTATTTTTGGAAAATATTAAAAATGAAAGGAAAAAAGAGTTAAAACTTGTAACTCAACTCAAAGTGCAACCTGCAGAACAGATACCCTCAAAAGTACTGTAGCTGCCAACTTCACCTGATCTGGGAAAGTTATACCTAAACCAGTTGGGGCCAGACCTTCACTGTCTGAGACCTGTTGGAGTTTTGCCTCTTAAGTGAGCGGAAGTAGAAAGGTGAAAGAAAGTGATCAAAATAAAGCAACAATAATTAAAAATTTGGCAAGGCCCTGACTTCAATAATAATTTCCATGATTACGACTTTTAAAGTTGAATTGAAAATTGCTAGTTACCAAGAATTCCATTATATAGCACAGGCATGGCATCATGAATTGATAATGCAACTGTACCCTGGAATTGCACCAAATCATTTATTCAATAGTCTTAAGAGGGACTCGTCATTTTATTAGAAGGGATCCAAATTAAAAATAATATTTGAAAAAGTAATGCTATCAAATATCACAAATACTGTCTAGTATATAAACAATTTATATTAACCCTATTCATATAACAATACAAACATATTTAAAACATAGGGTTTATTAATTCTTATCACAGATCTAAGTTCCTTTATGAAAGGAGATTAAATCATTACTAGACTGTATATATCTATAAAAAAACTTGGGCACATGCCAGATTTTTGGTCATTTCTAACTTACATACAATTTCCTAACATGAAGAAATCACAAGCCTTCTTCATTAACTACCTTCTCTTAAATGCCACTAAATATTAGGCAGGCAGAACTATACATAATACATATGTATATTATAATATACCTATATAAGAAACATTTATGAGGTTTAATTTTTCTATTGATTAATTATTTTACATAACTATTCTAATATCTTATCCTAATACTTCTAAGTTTAATTTAATTTTAGGCTTATGGCTTCACTGTGAAATGGTATGTAGGTTTGTACATATACAACATTTTGGTTTTTATTGTCATTTTTAATATGCAGGGTAACTTTGAGTTATACACCGATTCACAGGAAACCTAATTTTTATAAATTAGGTTTTCTTATACCATTTTATAAACAAAATAATTATTTTTTAAGTTACTCTACTAAAAAAAAAAGATATAATTTGATTTTATAAAAATAACAAGAAAGACAAAGAGGATTCTGATAAAAATCTGGAATTTATCATATTATAACAAATATCTACTTCATACTAATATATAATGCAAATATTTAATTTTTAAAGGTTTATATCTAAAATATCAATGAGTATATATATAAATATATATTTAAAAAAAAAACTCTAGGAAAAATAAGAATAAACAAATGAGTAAAACAGCAAGGAAAATGAAGTGATAAAATGTATAATAAAAAAAAAAATTAAATACACACATTTACTATGCTGAGCTTTACCTTCATGTTCTTTTGTAACTTTATTATTTATAATGATAAAACAGTAAATTTGAATCCTAGCCATTAAAATTTAAGTAGAAAAAAATAGTAATAGGAATGAAACTGGACAGCAATTATTTTACTTCTAAAAATAAAAGAAATGATTCTTTATCTACCAAAAGAAAAGAAAAAATAAACAGAAATACATCAGATTACTGTGATTTTATTTATAGCAAAATCTTATTTTCCCTTTCTATCAAAGAAGTTATTGATAGAAAAACAATTATAAACATACAATTTCAAAATTAATAAATACAAATAAAAATTAATCTAATTAAAAATTATTTAGTAATGCTTGAACTGAGAAAAATACATTAGGACCATCTACAATGTATCTTAATAATTTCTTTAATTTTTTATTTATACCAGGAAATATTTTTCTTAAGAACAAAAATAAATAAAAACGAGTTTTTATAAAAATATGGAGAAAAAAATAGACAATGATATAATATTTAAAATTGTGATTAATATTGATCTATGATACAACATAAAAAAAGTAATAATGAAAAACCCATTTTTTTGGGGGCCAGTTTACAGCATTATTAACAAATACATTGTCCTTTGGTAGCTGACTTTTCTTGTGAATGCTTATTTAACCTTTGGAATAACTGAAAGCATGGATGAACTACAAGAAGGACACCGGATATTGCAACAAATACTCCTGCTAGGTAAAATGACAGATCGTAAGTTCTCGTGATATCATATAGCCAACCTAAAAGTTTTAGAAACAAATTGCTAGGATAAATATACACATTTTAACGCAGTAAAAAAATACAACAAAAAAAGAAATAACTTTATCTTAACAGTTTATTATTTGTTACCTGCAAGAGGAGGCCCGATCAAGTTCGCAATGCCTTGCACCAAAAGCAGGAGACCATATGCATTTGTGAACCTCTCGAGTGTAATCAACTCTACAAGTATAATAGATGTAAGCGCATAATTTGCTGCAATAAAGAGGCCAAAGGCACCTGCTAGGGTGCAAAGTGCATAATATGAAGAGATCACTGGCATCAAAGCCACAACAGCCCCGCACAAAGCCATACAGAGAGCGTAAACCATATTGGCATTTATCCACTCAAAGTCTCCTGCCCAACCAAGAATAATCTAAAATCAAAAAAGGAAAAAATAAAGAGATTAAAATAATCAGATGAACAGAAAATATTAATGAAATACTATTCTAGATAAATAAGGCGATTAGTTTATTTTTTAAAACTTTTTTTTTTTCTAAAAACCTATTGCTATTATATCTGAATACTGCTTATTCTAAAATAATTATTTTGATAAATCCGGGCCACTGCTTCCACCCATAACATACTTTATCTCTTGACAATATCTTAATCACATACAAAAATATATTAAAAAAAAGAAGTTATTTAATGAAATTTACAACTGTATAACAGAATACATCAAGTAAATCTAATGAATGTTTACATTGGCATGAAAAGACAAGTAGAGAAACTACCCAGTGGTAGTACCCAAATAAAAAGTTCAACTTAAAAGATGGCCTTGTATCTTCTTTTCAGACGCCTTGGAGGATTATCAGGAATTGAAGAGGTTGCTAGGTTTGAAACAAATGGGTTTGAGTGGGAATGAAGTTTGATTGATATCGGGCCAAATCAGCAGCAAATGGGACATTAAGGTCATTATGGATTACTTTGTTCATTACAAAGTAAGGAGCATTGAGGATTCTACGAAGGATTTTAGATTGTAAGGATTGAATACAAAAGGAATTTGATGGTATTTGGTGGTTTAGTGGAGCCCCAAAGCTCTATTCCATAAGTCCAGATGGATCTAATGATTATCATCTATATGAGTCTTATGTAATTAACTGAGAGCTTAGTAGAGCATTTGTCTAGTAAATATTAAAGTAGCCTGAAATGACGTGCTTTTTCTTGTCGTTTCAGTCCAGTATGAGGATTCCAAGTTAATCTTTTGTCAAGGTGTAGTCCTAAATACTACAGGATTCAGTGGGATGCTATTAAACTTTACGGGAGGACAGGAAGTCATTGGTTTACGACGGAGGGCAAAAGTGATTTGACGGGATTTGTGGGAATTTGTTTTAATCCTCTAGTTTTGACACCATTTTTCAAGGTTAGTGTTATGGGATTGAAGAGTATGGGATGCTATAACTGGATCAGTGTTGACTGATAATAGACATGTGTCATCCACATAGTGGTAAGGATAGTATTAGGATGGGTTGGGATGTCAGCTGTATAAACTGTGTAGAGGATTGGGCCGAGGATACTGCCTTGAGGAACACCAGCAGATTGAGAAAAGCGGGATGAAAATGTATTATTGTGATTTACTTTGAATAACCTGTTAGTGAGATAGGATCGAATAATGAGAAAATATGTAGGAGGTAGGAATTGGCAGAGTTTGTAAAGCAATCCTGGGTGCCAGACTTGGTCAAAAGCCTGTTCCACGTCCAGAAACACCGCCGAACAATAAAATCTACATTCCAATGCAGAAGAAACAACGTCCACCACATGATGACATTGCTGGATAGTGGAGTGGTATGTGCGGAATCAAAACTGGTCATCTGGAAAAATGTGGTTTGCATCCAGGATGGGATACAGTCGTTTCAGGATGACTTTTTCCAGGATTTTACCCATATATGGTAAAAGTGAGATAGGACGGTAGAGGAAGGGTATCATTTTATTAGGTTTAGGTATCATTTTTGCAACGGATAATTTCCAGAGGTTAGGAAAATATGTAGTACGGAGTATAGCATTATATATGTAGGTGAGGAATAGAATAGCTTTTCTGGGAAGATGCTTTAAGATGTGGATCGTGAAGAGGTAGTGTCCAGAAGCTTTTTGAGAAAGTAATCTGTAAATAATATTAGATATTTCTGAAGGATGGAATGCTTTGAGAGGAAGGGTCATTGGGAGGGAGCATATAACTCATCTTTTATAAATTGAAGGTGGGTTGGGTTTATAATGTCAGGATGTCGATGAAAGGTTTTTAGAGAGGTGTTGGCCAAATAACAGAGCTTTTTCTTCATCGCATCTTGACCAGACATTGGATTCATTAAGGAGTGAGTGATTGAAATCTTTGAATTTCAGGATCTTTTTTGTGGTCATCCATAATGTTTTGTCGGTGGTTGTAAGATTTTCAGTCCAGGTAATTAAATTTTGAATTTTGAACTTCTTGATTTCTGCTTTTAGTTTGTTAGTTAATTTTGTATAGATAGTTTTATCTGCTGGATATCGAGTTCTATGCCACTTCAATCTTGCTCTGCGTTTTTCTCTTAATAAGATATGAATATGCTGGGGCTGGTCAGTCTTCTGAGAATTATTATTTGTATGATTTGAGGTATTATCATTTAAAGTGATTTTTATTGATGTAGTAAGTTTTCCTATAGCAGTATGAATGTCATGCTTGGTCTTAAGTGAAATAGTTAAGTCTAATTTGTTCTCCAGATCATAACAAAAGTTGTCCCAGTTTATACGTCCTGTAATCAATGTAGAAGGAGAAGGCTTGGGAGCGAAACTTGAATCTAAGAAAAGGAGAACTGGGCTATGATCTGATGAAAGGTCGCCTAAGGATTTGCTATTGGTTTGGGTTGTAGAAATCTGGGAGGTGACAAATATGTCCAGAATGTCGGGACAATTTTTGAGGGATGTAGGCCAACAGGTGGGGTTATTTGGGGCAAGGATGGAGTAATTCTTAGTGGATGTGACAGAAGAAAGGATGTTTCCACAGGAGTTGGATGATCGACAACCCAATCGTTGGTGTTTAGCGTGAAGCTCTCCTCCAGCAATGAAACACGGTCCAAGAGATCGGAATAAGGAATCAAGGAGGTTGTAGGAAAAATAATTACCGGGAGGACAGTATACAGCTGAAAAAGTGATATGGAATGGAAGAGTTACTGACGTTGATTGGATAGCATCAGATATCTATAACTCAACATTATAAATGAACATTTTACAGTTAAGAATATAAAATGTGAAAAAAGACTCGTAAGATACACTCTGCTCTGAAAGGCATATAGAAACACATCGCATGCTGAATCCATATTTAATTGAGTCATGGCTGGCAAGACATTGATGGACTCCAAGAGAGGAGTTCATTCTTGGGCAAGAGTATCCCTCAGAATGCGGCCGAAATTCAATATATTTTTATATTTTATTACCACTGTTTTATTTCAACTAAATTTGCATTAAAATTTTTTGGGGGGATCTCTAGCTAAGTATCAGTAAAATGAATTTTCCAATAGAAAAAAAAATTCCTAAACAGTCTTATTGATTGAAATTATGAAAAACTTTGCCATAAAAAAGAAGTTCAAAAAGAAAATGGCCTCAAACAATTGTTCATAGCTTCATTTTATTCAAGCTGTTCCGAATGTAATCCTTGACTAACAGGTAACGAATATGTTCCATGGCTTTGAAATTTAAAAAAAATATCTGTAGGATCCTATCAGCAATATTGTACACAAATATGGCTTAGTCGATGTTAAAAGTAAAAGTGATTAATCATACCTCTCCTGCCATATTAAATATTCCAACCACTGAAATTATAATTGAAGCATCAGTTTCTCCAAATCCTCGTTTTACAGCATCGTCTGCAAGATACATGTATGGCACATCATACCATGTGTAAAGAAGAAAATTTGACACAGCAAATAGTAAGAATCTTGGATGTACAAAGAAAGAAAAGTCTAACATATCCGCAAGAAGACATAAAAGTTCTGCATACCACTGAAACAAAATTACAAGAAAATGCAATAGATAATTAAAATCTTGAAAAATTAGGATGTAATTCGGTACAATAAATTAATGTAGAACAATAACTTTAACCTTTTCACAAAGGTTCTAAGCTAAAAGTGTTTTTGGTCTACCCACGGAGACAAGTCTTTCCACAATCAGAGGAATAGGGGTGGGAATTTTAGAGGGTTACTAATAAAGCCAGCCTCTGGCGATTTATCAATATGTCCATTTTCTAATGAATTTATATAAATAATTTTATAGCAAAGGTTTTTTTCCGCAAACGATACTGAAAATTCAAAAGTGAAATTAGTGAATTTATATTTTTTATCCATTTAAATATCATCAAGGTTACTTTAGAGAGAGATTTAAAAAAAAATTAATTATTTCATTAAAATAATAAAAAAAAATTTTAAAAATATCTTTCACAAAGTAATGAATCTTTTATCTATTGTTGAAAAAATAGGGTATCATTTATTTCAGCTAATCATGGAAATCATTAATATTATTTAAATTTTGATCTTGTAGTCCAGGATCCATTTTCCATTTTTGCACTTGATTAGTATCAAGCTGAATTTTCGTGAATAGCTTTGTTTCAATGAGACGCCCAACAATTTCCTGTGCGAAAATTCTCGATTGTGGTAGCTAACAGAGGTAGCAAGGATAAAAGATGTCGATTTGATGATTCTCAAAAATTTATTACTAACTGGGTTTTTTTTTGTTAAATCTCAAGATAATTATTTAATTTTTTTATTTGAAAAAATATTTGTCCTACAAAATGTATGGTTTGATCAAAGAGTCCCCTCCTTCCAACGTGTATCGATAACGAGGTCATCAAAAATGATTACTAACCAGCTGTTTTTATTTTACTTCGTTATCAATACGTATTGGAAGGAGGGGACTCTTTGATCAAACCGTACATTTTGTAGGACAAATAATTTAGATAATTATCTTGAGATTTAACAAAAAAAAAACCAGTTAGTAATAAACTTTTGAGAATCATCAAATCGACATATTTTATCCTTGCTACCTCTTTTAGCTACCACAATTGAGATTTTTCGCACAGGAAATTGTTGAGCGTCTCATCGATTCATACTATGAGATTCAGCTTCGTACTAATCAAGTGAAAAAATTGACCATGGATCCTGGACTTTTATTCCTATTTGAAAATTAATAAATCATATCAAGAATACAGTAAATCAGGATGCATCATTTTTGTTGTTGAACTCACAAATTTTAAACATATAAAGCTTATAGGATGAAAAGCCAAATTTTGTAGGACCATATTATATCTAACACAATACGTCTATATAAAATGAAATAAAGGTATGATTCCTTTACTAAATGGTATTAGTCATGCAAAATGAAAATAAAGTAAAATTTAATAGAATTACCTCAACTTTTTCTTTTGCGATTGTTGTCATAGAGTTTCTATAAATATCTGGACACGATGATGCTCTTAGTCTATAACGATTAATATTGAGCATGGCACCACGATAAGTAAGAGAATGCCTAGGTCAAAAAACAATATTAATAACACTCTCTATAAATAATAGTATAACAATAATAATTCAAACAAAAAAAAAACATAAAATAGACAGGAAAGTAATATGTTTAATCATCAAACAGATCACATTATGATATAAGGTTATTCAATAGAACTTATTAATTTACGTAGTAAGGTCCAAAAGTTTCCAGCCTGGGATAGAAGGAAAGGTGAAAGAAAAAAAATGGTCTTACTGTTTTTCAATATATACTCCTATAAGTTCAACACACTTAATACAACGCTTTGGCAACATACCATGAATAAAATAATAATTTTATACCATGAAAAAAATAATTTTCTTCTTTGTTAAAAAAATGTTCTTCCACTCCTGCTTGGAGCTCTTCGGCGGTGTTAAAGTCGCTAGGGGCCAAGTCTGGGCTGTAGGGTGGATGAGAGATTTCTTGGAATCCACCGCCCTTCACAGCGGCCTTGGAAATGGAAAAGAATTTTTGGAACCCATCTTGCACTAACCTTGTTCATACGCAAATGTTCTTTGATGATCCTCAAAAAACTTGTTATTGAAAGCCTCAACCTCGCTGCTATTTCCTTGGTTTTCAAGTTGGATTGTTTCAGAAGTCACAGCTTCCAATGGGAGACCGGGACGCAGGTCATCTTCCAGGCGTTCTCTCCCTAACTTAAATAATTTTGCTCATTCTTTCACTGTGGAATACGAGGGGGGAGGACTGCCCGTATACACAATCCAAGCGCTCTTTAATTTGTGCAGGAGTAAGACCCTCTTGACAAAAGAATTTTATAACCGCACGGAACTCGAGTCTGAACATTGTAAAAATGGAGAGTTTCCTTCAAGGCTGGACACTGACTGACAGGACTGAGGAAGTGCGGGGGATGGGTATGGAGTGAGCAGGCATGGACATGTGTAGGCGTGCAGGTCCCGGCATGTTTGAAAGAGGGGAAGCAGGACAGGCCAGAAACTTATGGACCTTACTATGTAGTTAACATTTCTTATATTCACAAGGGGAGTGCACAATACATCTATCATCACAATTATGAATTTGATTATAATTTAATTTACGTTTTTGTATCTCCTGTACAAATTTTTCTTTAAATTCTATTGCTAAAACACTATTTGCATTCAGTTTTTCGTCTTGTGTTGAAAGTTGTCGAATGCCATGCCAAGATTTGAATTTGTCCAACCACCCTTTCCTAGCTTTGAATGTTGGGTCGACGCGTAAAATTTGATTACATCATTAACTGTCCTCCGAGGAATATCATAGATTTTTGCTAAGATTGAAGGACTTTCACTTTTTCGAAAACGTTTTACAATTTCAAACTTAGAAGCGAGATATAAACTCTTCTTTTGTCTTTTTTCCGACATTATTATGCGTACTTTTAAGAAAACGACAAGTACCCGTAAGACAAGAATGAAGACTGAAGGTAGTTCAACTGCGGAAGCTGCATTAGGTAGAGATGAGGAGATTATTAATTTCTGAGAAATGTGTGCGAGGAAGCCTAGGTTTTGAGTAAACAACAGATTTTAGGAATTGAAGTTGTCAAGACACAACACTTGATTCTTAGCCGGGGCATTTGATTTTAGAACCAAAAAATATATACACATCTTTTTTTTTTTTTTCCTCAAAACTGAGATGACGGTTAACAGAGAGTGACGGATAATAGAGGTTTTACTGTGATATATTACATCTCAAGTTTGACAAATGATACCAACATGATTTTTCTAACACAACATTTGGTTAAAGCATTAAAAATAATATATTTAAGATCGTTTTCTCCTTCATCTTCCTAAACCCTCCAATTTATAAAAGCAGCCTTAGATGTTCTCCTCCAAATGTCCCTTCCACCCAAAGCATTCCATCCAGGTTTTGGGGGTCCACTAAGCCAATGAATTCCTCTTGTATCCAATCCCTACAAGCCAAAATCCCCAATACTCCTTATTTTGTTAAGAATAAAATCATCCATAATGAGCTTAATGTCCCATTTGTTGCTGATTTGGCCCCAACCCGGTACCTATCCTTTCATGACAAACTTCATTCCCACTCAAACCCTCTAGTTTCAAACCTAGCTATTTATATTCAATAAATAGAATATAGCCTGGATTGGTTTAAGTTGTAAAATCTACACTGTGTATATTCATTAGTTCGTTTATTAAACTAAGAAAAAATTCCCAGAGTCATGATACTGAATAAAATGGTAAATAGAAGGTAAGACAGATTCACAAAATATGTTACAATTTTATTATCATACAGAAACTTAAATCTGTTTCTTTCGATTACAAACCTGTGTATCCTCAAATCTTTAAGGTAGGCTGCAGTCGGCATGCTTTTTCCTTGGCATCCATGTTTTGACCACCAATTATCAGTGGGGCTTGTGAGTTCTTGAGGTGTTTCTGCTAAAAATTTTCCAGATAGTTGCTCTTTCCCACTATTTTCTGGTTTCTTATCTGATGAACACTGTTTATACATATACAAAAAAAATCAGAATATTAAAATGTCAAAGTTATGGATAAGAATTGATAAAGGTAAGGTTCTCTCATGCACCTGTATTCTTTTTAACATTCAAGAAAACATTGCATTGCAATAATACTAGTAGTTGTAGGATAAAGATTCACTAACTAGGCATACAGTTAAAATGTGTTGGTTGATTTATATTTTATCAAGATTATATGATGACAGGGGTTTTGGACAAAGGAAAAGAAAACATGCAATATTTTATCACTCCAAACCTTCGTGATTGCAATAGAATATTTACGAAAGGTGAAAATAAAACAAAAAAAGAAATTAAATCTTTTAAGAAATAATGCAAATAAGTTATCTACCTTACCATTGTGTATAACACTCATTTTACTGTATAAAATCTTGTTTACCAGCTCACATATTTATGCATGCATAGAATACGATTTTTTTCAATATGTGGTGAAAACCAGGGCTGCCATCACCAGACCCCAGACCCAGGACAAAATAATACAACTATCTTCCTCCCACACAGTATTTGATGTGATTATTGAATGGATCAATGTCTTATGAAAATAAATCAAACGTTTTACATGAAATACTACAATACACTTTTTTTAAACAAAAATATTTAATGTTAGTATCATTTAATAATAAATGCTTAAGCAAAGCTTTCAGAATTATTAAACAGTAAAAAATTATTTCTTATTAAAAACAGTTAGTCTCAACAAAACTCATTTTGTTTTCTTTTGTGCATATATTTGAATATAAAAAAACAAAACAATGCTGACGGTTCTGTAATTACCATCCTGTTTCTAAGCAAGTTGTGATAGAATGTCTTAGGCCAAGATCCCAATTAAGGATTCCTGAATCATCGAGACTAGGTGTGCCTCAGTATCATGATCCAACAGAGTCAATTAATAGCAGATAACAGATAAAATAATTTATCTGTCACTGCTGGTCTTGATCCTGGGACCTGTCAGTTTATATTTGTTTAACAAACTTTTCGACTGTTTTCACTTAAATAGTCGTGTTATCAAACCACTGAAACCGAGGTCCTGGGTATTTTGTTCCCAAACCATATCTTGGCTAGTGTCTGGCTACAAATGAAAATATTATATTAAAATACAGTAGCTACCCTGTCAACTTCATCTGTACAATTTAAGGAACAATAGCAAGTGTTAGGGGTTATTGTAGAATTTATTCCTTTGGAATAGGAAATTCATTCTAAATTTTATATTTCTGGAGAGAAGGTGCAAGCTATGCAATTTTCCAGTTTTATCTGATTATTCTAGACTCAATATTTTGATTTCTCTGATGTTCAAACATGTTCCCTCTAGTAAACTGTAATTTTTTGTATTCATTTCGAGATCTAGCCACTTTCCTCCATTTATTTACTTGACAATATGTAATTTAGTAGTTTCCACATCTTCAACTAACATTGTCAAATAATCCTTTATAACTAACATACATTTCAACATTCAGGGTAAACTACTTGAAAAATATATCACTTTTATTATAACATATTGTAAAACTAAATTAGACAGGATAGGTGGAATCTCCTTGTTTCAAAACAGAACAAATCTTTACTCTATCTACTGAGAACAATAAATAATGATTCAAAGTTTGTTAAAGGTTGTACTAATGTACATTTTTTTTTTGTCATTTTGTAAAATTGCAAAAAAGATGAGAAGCAGGATGACCAAACTTTCAGATGATGGGCACCATTTTTGTTAAAAATAAGCATGACCGACTTTGATGAAGCATTCTCTAGACCAGGGGTTTCCAACCATGGGGGAACGTCCCCAAATGGACGTGAAGACAAGCCAGGGGGGCCTGAGACCAGTTGAAAATAAATAGAATTCTCACTTAGATTATTTTTCTCTTACCAGTACTTCTTTATCTTAAATTGAACGTTATTTTAATGTTGTAAAACAAAAGTTTTTGTTTTCAATGTAATACTTTCTCTTTCTCCTTCTATTTTTACCTTTAATTATTTGTAAAAGACCCATCCACAGCTTATCAATTTCCACAATTTATTGTCACGAAACACTTCATTTTGATACTTCTTTTAGTAAGACCATTCAATACTCTGTCTGTATCAGTTGTTGAGACCATTGTCTCCTATATCGTCATACATTAAGTTAAAGTTCTGTAAGTCTAACTGGCTCGAACTCAGACAATGGAACCGATTTTCTTGAGCCTCACATTACCATATGCTTTTCAATTTGGCGGCCCTTGATAGATTTAATATACACATAACTCGGTGATTTAAACAGAAAAGAGAAAAATGTAAACTTTTCTAGAATCATTGCACCAAGGTCTTAATATATAAATTATTATTTTCAATTACAAACCTTTTTAATCTAGCAAGAAACTCATATTAACTGAAAGGTTTAACATTTCGAAACCACGGAATCCAAGCCCCCAATAAAAAATAAAAAATATTAAATCAATCAACCAAAAATGCTTTCCTAATTTTAAATATATTATAGATTAATCAGGTCCTAATACTAATGAATTAATTCAATTCAAAGTAAAATATGAATAGCTTATAATTATTTTTGTCATAACAATAATAAAACAATGTAGACGGTGCAGTTTGTATCTTATATGTTTCAAAAATATAAATATACTAACATAATCGTTTTGTATTAAAAAAAGAAACCCAGTTAAGATTATAAAAGTTGGATAGCTACAAGTTCTACTTGTTCCTTTACAAGTGGTAGGGTTTAAAGCTAGGGGAGCAAACGTGTGATATTAGATTGAGGGGTCCACTCCAAATTAATCTAGAAGTACATTTTAGCTACATTCAGTGTACTTGTATCATTGTCATATGAGGTATAATGGCACTGTCAATACCAAATTAGTACCATGCTTCCATTCTCTATTAACTTTAATTCAACCTGTACATAGGATCATTAAAATTTTATTTTGTTCCAGAACCACTCACTTTCTTTTCAATTTTTGAAGACTCAGCCTCTGACAGAATTTTCGCTAAGTATTCATTGAGTGATAAGAACCCATGATTTCTGATAATAGATTCCTTTTCAAGACAACAGAGAAAAAAAAATCAAAAGTAAAAAGAAAATATTTCAACTTAAAAACTAAATACTCTAAATAAAGTTTTTCTAACTAATAATAACTGCCATTCTGTCAAAAAATATTCTTTAAGTGAGTAAAACAATCTTGGCATGGATCTTGACAAAATTACTGTTTATTTAAAGATATCTTACAATAAACAGCAAAACTGCTTGTAATTCAATTAGATCCCAATTTCATAATTAATGTATATTTAACACCTACCCGGAAGGATTACGACTGGGTTGGAAATGGAACTTACAAATTTTACCACTAACATATAATGATAAGTGTGGCAGATTTTAAACAGCAATTAGCCATATGATGCAAATCAATTTAAAAATAAATATTGTAACCCACAAAAAGTTAAGCACCTGTCACTATTATCAAATATTAAGTTGTTTCACAAGTAATGCTGATTATTCAATGATGTTACACACTCCTACCCAACCAAAGAAACGACACTTCATTGTGCCCAAAAAAAATAAAATACAAATCATTACAATACTATTTAATGCATGTATAGACCAATCCTTTGTAAGTTGAGTACAGAATCAGTTTACTCCCTTGAGTGCAAATACTTCTTACATTAAATAATTTAAATAATACAATTTTATTTCATACTGATGTATAATTTGTATATTATCGCTATAAAAAAAAAAACTCGTTAAAAAATAAATAAATTGTATTCCTTTGCCGCCCCCCCCCCAAAAACCAAAAAAAATTATGAAACCATACAATAAGGCCTCTAACGCCTTGAAAGTGCCTGAATACTACCTGCT
The DNA here is from genome assembly GCA_964056705.1 of Troilus luridus. Classification (NCBI taxonomy): domain Eukaryota; kingdom Metazoa; phylum Arthropoda; class Insecta; order Hemiptera; family Pentatomidae; genus Troilus; species Troilus luridus. The sequence continues at coordinate 79,634,346 of OZ057414.1, read as the reverse complement.
TTACAGTCTTAACTGGACTAGTATAACCACAGAAATTGAAGGCACCTCCACTTCTGTGGGGTATTTTGTATATATTTTTTAGTAAAATTTCAAAAAGTATTCGAAGACTTGGTGCTAAGAGTAACCACTGGCTACAAATAATTGTTTCTTGTACATATGCTAGCAATGTAAGCACTATTAAAATTTACAGATGGTGTTGAACTAACAATGAAGTGTAAGTACAATTACTGGATTGGATGGTAGAAAGGAATCAACCAACTAGACGTGTAAATGATTTACAGGTTGGTTTTGAACGCTATTAGTGCTTATTATTCCACAAAGATCAGGATTCTTCAATGGTAAGTCAAGATTTTAAAATTTTTCTAATGGTTATAAAAGAATTTCGATACCATCATGACAATAGTTGAAAAATATCATAAATAATATATGAAGTTTTCATTTCTTCAAAATGAAATGCACTTTGTAATATTTTCATTAGAACAAATCGCATTGTTATATAAAATGGAACGAAATTAGGCTTATAACAAAAGAAGATAATAAACTTCTAAATGCCTAAGTACATTCGACTTCTAATTAATTATGAAATATATTAGTATTATTAATTATGAAATATTATAGTACATTCGAAATTAATTATGATTTCTTCTGTAATTCATTATTGAAGTTTTATGTTTGCAAAGTATTAAAAAAAGGATGTTCGCGTCCTCAACGACTCAAAAAAGAGGAATTTGCGCCTACGACGATAGGCGAGAGAAATGAAAGTTATGAGTTTGTTGAAATCCTTTAGATTGCTTTTGGAGGGATTGTTTGTCTTTAAATACTCGTATAACTAACTAAATGCGTATGACTTCTGTTCTGTTTGAAATAAGTGACCATTTTTAACTCCATACCAGTTTACAACCATCTGCACATTTGTACGTATTGGTAAGTGCCATCAACTGGCATATGTATATTTATAATTATAAATCAAATTAATTTTAATTTCTTCTAATTCCTTTGAAGATCCTCTCGGCTAAGTCCGATGGACTCGCTGACCAACAATGATAGCAGTCCTCCAGGCTTAAAGGAGGAATGTGACGTTGGTTTGAAGGTCCCGCTCACTTTTTAGTTTGAAAATATCACTAATAGTAATGGATCTTTCTGAGGTATAAAACCCAATCTCCGGAGCCAAAATAGTCGCCGGTTCGGGTCTCCGAGTGGATTGCTTCAGGGGATTCATATAGTAGGAAACGAAGGCGCTATTAAACGAAGGAAATTTTGTTATTATTCGGTCTCGACATTACTAAGCTCTTTTCTTTTTTCCTGAAACCTAAAAATCAGAAGTTATAAAACTTTTCCAACTCTTCTTAACGGCCTGAAGGATGAACAACGTCTTGAGGTATTCGAAATAATGTGTTGTGTAGAAAATTCGGTCAAAAAAAGGATGAGACAACTGGAGAATTTAGGAGATTGTAAAGCGGAATAGCGGAGGATGCACCCTATTAATATTATTGAAGTGGCAGCGAATTCTTAAGTTAATAAGTACTACGCCGACTGGGAATCGTCTGAGGGGTAGACCGAGGCGTATGTGGGAGCATTGCGTTAAGAATGATAAGAAAGAAGTAGGGTTTGGGTTGAGGTCCATGGACGGAAGTCTGTAAGCAGAGATTGGTGGTATCGACTAGCTAATCCTTATTATTAAAAAAAAAATAAATCAATTTTCTTAGAGGTAATTTTTTAAAACTTTTTACTAGTTTTTAACAACCGGCAACCGAAACAGAAGGCCTCAATTAATGATTAAGGAGATAAAGAAAAAGAAAGCAACACTCACAATTTCCGCAATCCTGGCAGAATCGGACAAGCTTCTGGAAGTAATGAGAAGACTCGGGTAATTATGTAATAGTACTGCGGTGAGGTGCTTGTTAGTCGTAAGCATCTCCAGAACTTCCAAAGGAACCCTCTCTCCGTTTGCAACGAATGTCGGAAGGTTGACCAAGGAACTCCAAAGCTTTTGGGCCTCCACCTCGTTTTCTTCAGGAATCTGTACACCTGAGGAAACAGTATTTATCAAGATTTTTATTTTTAGAAATAGGAGAGGTCAAATGATCTTAAAATAATCAGTTTATATAATATTATTCTGAAACCAAATTCATACGCCCATCATTTATCCAAGAAATATATCGCTCCTTCAAAAGAACCCAACATTTAGCATTTTTGAGTTAAGCCTTCAGCAGCAAGTATTAGTTGAAGGCATTTCAATTCAGAAACGGTGTATCTGATATTATATTTGCAACATTTTTTTTTTTTATAAATTCATATTTTGAGTAGTATTTTGTTTGAACTTGAAGTTTTATGGGAATAATGACACAAGTTTAAATATAAAAAAAAATCAAACTTTTAAAATGTGTCTAATGGTTAAAAAAAACATTTCGATACCATCATTACAATAGAAATGCTTTACTTAATCAATACCAAAATATTTATTTTTTTAAACTCAAGAGGAACTTCAAATAGCTCTATTGAAAAATTAGGTTTCTTGAGTTATGACGATGTTCATTTGAAGAAGTGATGTGCACAAATGCATTTTGTTTTATAATAATTTTTATATCTTATCTCCTTCATACAATAAATGTATTTTAAGTTTTTCCAATTGATAATAATAGATGATAATAATTCAATCGTAATAGAAGAGCATTTATTATGACAGTTTTTCAGCCAATATTTCGGGAATGTAAGAAGGGTCCAGGACAATTTTCACTTATGGAAAAAGCGCTGAAAAATAACAACTCAATTGGCAAGAATATATAATTAATAAAAACACCGTGTTGAATGAAATCAATTTTAAAAAAGAGATGCAGAAGGAATACACATTAGTAAGCAAATGGAAGGAATCATAAACATAAATGTAATGACAAAAATAAACGGTTGAGTAGAAAATTCAATTAGTATACTAAGAAAACGTGTGCAAATTATGGTGTCTGTTTGGATATTAATATTAATAAATATTTTGTACAAAGGCAAGGCACATAAATTATCAATAATGCATAAGGTCTCATACCTGGTTTTTGCAAAAGCCTCTTAAGTTCATCGACACTAGGGCACGAGGTGGGAGTTTGCTGCTGCACACTAGTCGCGGAATACGTATCTATACTAGATCCTGTATTCGCTTTATTTTTCTTTTTTCTAGTCCGCCTTTTGGCTTTGGTCCACTCCAAGTCCCTCATCAACATACCGCACACACACTGGTTCAACAAAATGCCTGCGAGAATGAGGCACGTCCCACGCAAGCCGTACTCGGTTAGCAAAAACTGAATTACAGGAGCGAAGACGAAGGTACCTATACCGCTGCCGCACACCGACAACCCTGTCGCCAACGACCGCTTCGAGTCGAAGTAATACGCGACGATGACAACCGCAGCTACGTAGCAGAGGGAGAGCCCGAACCCTGCCAGGATCCCGATGAACAGGAGCAATTCTCCCAAGGAAGTGGTGAAGGCGGATATGACAAAACCGCTGGACGCCAAGATCCCTCCGACCACGCAGCAGTTCTTGCAACCATACCTGTCCGTCAGGAAGCTGGCAATGGGTCCGGACAACAATGGTATAGCCATGAATGAGGATCCGATCCACGCTGTCTTACTTTTTCCTTCCCCATAGTACTGCTCCAGGTCCTTGTAGATGATGCCGAAGGAGAAGGTGATGCCATCAGCTATGAGGTTGACTAGGAAGGATGCGAGGACGACGACCCAGCCCCAGCCGCCGTCGGGAGACCTAGCCTCGGAGAACTGTCCCAAGGAGCTGGTGCTGCTGGAGCTGAGGGATGGCGGCGGCTTCTCGAGGCCGTTAATGCCGCCATTGTGGAACTGGACGTGGAGGGACTTGCTCATGAGCTTCTCCTTGAGGGGGGACTTGAGGAGGTCGCCATTGGTAGGAGACACGACGATGGAGCCGCGCCTAGAAGCGAGGACCAAAGAGCTGGCGGAGCCCCGGAGCCCCCGCAGCAGCTTCTCAGTCTCTACGGTCCGCCTCTGTTCTTCCCCACCGCCCTCCTCCTCCCTGTCCGCCTCCATTCTTCTCCGCCGGCCAACTTCTTCATAGGCCGCTCCCTCCTAGGAGAACAGACTGCCATTCGCACCGGTATTTCTCATTTCTGAAAAAGAAAAAAAATATATATGAATAGTTCTGTATTAAATATAAATATTAACGTTAAACAATTTCACTACTTAATAAAATAATGCAGTTCAATATGTCTCAGGCGAATATTTAAATTACTTAAATTAAATTTCATAACAATATTCAGGCGTAATGCTCTGTACTCAGGATATAAAAAAACATGCATGGACGATTATTTTCGTTGTTAAGAAAAGAAAGGTCGATTCTGGTTTAAGAAAACTTAAGTCAGAAACTAATCAGTACTGATATCAAATGAGAAACTTACAACTACAGAAAGAAACAGAACGAGTACTTTTAGATAGAACTTTATAGCCGAACATTAACTAAATCTTTATTGATGCTATTAAGAGACATTTAGGGGATATCATAAACGGTTCTAGCATTATTTTATGCGGTAGGGTATTACCTATAAACCAGTGTATCGTAAATATCCAATCGAAATTGAATATCCATAAAGGCAATACCATGATCTAAAATTTATCGAAGAGGTATACCAGATTATTAGTGGTATAACCTCCTAGAGATAGAGATAAAAAATTACCACTGAGGATTACTAAAGGTCATACTAGTAACTTGTAGGAAATTATTGAGTACAGAAAAACCTTTTAAAAACATATTTATAAAGTATTTTTAGATTCAAACGAATTTTTGAGAATAAAAAAACAATACGCATAAATATAAATAAGTGTGGAATTGGAAAGTAGACATCGAAAACATAGGAGCAGGATCATCTCCCATGTCTTTCAGCGGCGATACAGAAGGATACGGCAAATTGAGTTTAGCCGATGCGGAGGAAGGAACTCTTCAGATGACGGTAATTGTGGATAATTGCGGGGTCATCATCATTACAGAATCACTGGACGACCCACGTCGCCTTTTTCCAGCAACGGCGTCAAAGAAACTCTTATCAGGATAGGGATAACAACGCGATTAGAAAAGACAATCAATCAACAAAGCTTCCTTATTGATATCAATGCATAAGTTCCTGTTGAAAGATTATATAGGCCACCTTCCTAGGGCTCATACAGCCTCTATGAAGCGTGTACTATAAACTGTGTTGAATATTATAGCCAAATTCCTCCCTGCATAACCGTTGGAATCGATTGATCGTCTGTATCGTATGCCATATGCAGAAAGAGATTGGCAATCTGGAATTTTGCCATGGACCCAATTTATTATTGGACTAAACATAAATGGAAAACGAAGAAGTTAAATTATGCTATCGTTCATATTCAAAAATATAAATCACATTAATGTATCGGTTTAGAAATTAAGAAAATTGTGTACATAAAATGTAATAAGTATATCTGATTTGGATAACATAAGACCTAGAAGCAGGAATGGAACCGAACACACGTAAACCAACGAATGGGGATGATGTAGTCGAAAAATGTTAAGGACTGATTCTAGTTTTTTCGCGGTCAGTGATTACAAACGAAAAACTTCTCATCTATTCAGCAATACTATAATAATTAATACGTACATACTAAAATTTAAATCATTAATATTTGCATTATAAATAAATGAGGTAGCGGGGTTCAGTAGGAAGGGGGTTACTATGTCTAGATTGAGACCGAGAATGGCTGTGGCAGATAATCGAGGGGCAACCCTAAGCGGTTGAGCGTTTGGACTAATTATCTTGCACAACCGTTGGCTAACTAATTTAATTATTTGTTCAACTAATTATTTATTTTCCTGATCAGTATTTTTTTTAATAGGGAGCAGAACTAGGGCATAAGATAAACAAAAAAAAATATGGATGCCCGGAATGCATACCTAACACTTTTTGATACCCTGTTTAAATGACCGACAACCATTGTTTACAAAGCGATCTGAATTTCAAATAAGGCCTGTAGCTGTCTGTAGTGCAGAGGACTTGATTTACAGCCTTCGCGATAAATACTAATTCAACCCTTGTTGTTTATTTTCTACAAGTTTTAATTCTTATTTTTTTCTCAATTTTATAGAATTTTAAATGTCACTTCTTTTTTTTTTTTTTTAAACCATGAATCGTTGACAGATCACTTTTCAAGTTCTCGACTATCTAAAACAAATTTTCTTCAACTGGGATCCGAGAATATGTACGTAGAGGTACGCGTAGGGTTTGCTGAGGAATCTCTAGACAATTTTGACATGAACTTACACTTCTCCCAATTTTATTCTAATGATTCATACAATCTAAATCCTACAAGGTCAAGAATTTTTATTTTTGTTCTTACTTAGCTGGTTATTAACAAAATTAAACAGTAATTAAGAAAAAATAAATGTCTGGTGTTAAGATTTTTACCTGTACCACTACAACGGGTGGAGAGTATACGGTTCAGTAGATGGTAGTGAATGTACTGTTTCTTGGACAACGGTTGAGCAGGGAGGTGATTTGTCCTAGATCACGCTCACCACCAGATTTTCCCATCTATATAGTGTTAAGATTTAATTATGACTAAGAGGCCGGAAAGAAATGGCTAATTTAAACTATATTAAGGAAGAAAATAGTTGGGGGTGCAGTCAAATAAGACACTAAATAAGTGGTTACTTATTTTAATTACGTGCCGACGTTTCGACCAACTTTGTGGGTCATCTTCAGGGCTAAGAAAGAAAAACAGACAAAATAACAGAACTATAAAAATACATTGCAGACTAAGTATATGATAAATGAGAAAAATATATATGTAGAGAGGTAGAAATTTAGAACAAAAGTGAGGGATATATATGAATAAAAAATTACAGAGAAAATGTACACAACGGTGGTGATGCCAAAAAGATTTTTTTACAAAGATAAAGGAAGGAAGTAAACAGAAAGTATTTAAAAAGAAAAAATATACATCTATCATCCAGTCAACCATCCCTCGCTTCTCTTAAACTATATTAGTTTAAAACCTATGATCTAAGGCACAGAGGGTATACAAATGACTTATTTTTTATTGTTTATTCCAGAACTATGCAATATTACTTGCCGCTATTAACGAATAGCATTGTTAAACATTAGTATTAGCTAAAATGTCTTTAAACCAATACGTCTATAAAAGATTTGTTTGAACTAACAGGTAGAAAATAATTAATAGGTGTTGCTTGAATTTTATAATGTCCTTTAGCATTAGCAACAGTATTTACATTTTAAAAATTAATAATAATCAATAAAACTGATGTTAAAAATATTATTTATGGACAACCTATTAAATCACCCCGTCATTAAAAAAAACAACTGCTCTTAATCAATAAACAAAGTCCAGTTCCAATCGTTTTTACCTCTCAGATAATTTCGGACATTTACTGCCTTTTTCCTAAATAAAGAATTTTGTGCTTCCGTATCATTCCTCATATTTAATTTACTCATTTTCGAAATTTGTATACTTATTTTCTTTATAATTTTCATACCCCGATAAAAGGCGCCCCCTTTCTTCTTATAAAGTGCAGGGTAAACTCGTTGCAGATAATTGTGTTAGTTGTGCTTAAGAATGTGTAGCGGACAGAACGGAGTCTTCAACCCAGCAAAGTGTTTTAAAAATCATGGTAGAGTTGTCCAACTAATTGCTCTTGGTTACTTATCATAAAAATATTATCCTGGTTTCGAAATCGAGTGTAGGATCAATTAAAAATGTAACGAAGTATGTCCCAAACGCTACAACTGTAAACAAGCTAATTTGTTTTCTCAATAGTGAGGTATTACAGGTACTACAATAATTTATCCCGAAAATATTACTGGTTCTCATAACTGAAACCCATGTCCCCAATTATCATCAGAGGTTTTATTGAGGCTATTAAATTAGTATTTATTTAGTGTTGAATTGATAACATTTGTTATGTGATTTGAATTCTTATACGTCTTAAAAATTCTTCTAATATAATTAGAAAAATGCCAATGGAGAAGGCATCATTATTAATCAACATCTGCAACATATGTTAATGACCTTTATTTTCACACATAAAACAACTTCGTTTCCATAATAGAATATAGTATTACAAATTTAAATACAAAATATAATTACTGGAGTATTTTTCCACCTGCATCTTAAGGTTATTTGACATCTTTATTAATAATATATTTTAATTTATTAAGCACTCAATTGGTTTAAGAAAATACAGAATTGTAAAATTCATCTTTATCGTAGTGGTCAATTGAAGGTCTGCCCTCTCCCGGGGATTTGAAGATCAACTGTCCTGGAAAATTACGGCCAATGAAGATGTCCATGATGAATCGCCATAAACCCATGATGAATCGCCATAAACTTCTCACTCAGATTTCAATCAATTCTCAAATCTTAACTAAAAGTCACAACTAACGCAACAGAAAAAAAAGTGATTAAACGTTTTTTACCATTGAAGTTAATGGTATTTTTATTTTATAAATTTTATAGAAAAATACAAATTTTTATAAAATACTTAAGGTTTGACGTAATATACAAAGCAATAAAATTAATATGTAACCGATATTTAGATAGTGGAGCGAAGTGGATTAGTAGTAGAGATGGACTTACCCAACCTCTATAAAGAGGGAAATCTGGCGGTTGAGTGTCACCTCCGGTCAAGGAACAATCAACTGTTGTTTAAGAAATAGCACAGTACCCCTGACCCTTCACGGGTTGTAGTGGTACAGTCCTTTTTTACTTATGTTGACAAACATAAAAGAATATACATTATATTAATGAAAAAAATGTCTAATTGAGGGTATTAGTAAAACTAAATGTACCTCGCAAATAGATTTTATTATATTACAAAACTCTGAAGTAACTTACAGTGCTCCAAAACTGCAAATAACAGAATGGTGGGATAAAAGGAAAACTCTCGGTAGGAAATGGCTTTCCCACTTTTCCTTGAGATTCGAGCCATTCAAAGCCAGAAAGTCAACACTCTCTCAAACGTGTTATTCTTCGCTGTTGAAAAAGTTTCACGTTGCAGTCAACACATTTCTTCACCAACTTTCAGTTTATTCGATTTTCAAAGCAGAGTACTGTTGCAAACACGGGCATGGAGTTGCCGCTGTAGGCTCAGATCTACTAGTGGATTATCTTAAATTTATTTATATTTATAATTATTATTAAAAATTTTAAATTTAAAGAAACCTAATAAATCGTAAACCAACTGTAACTCCTTAACGACAAGGCGTCTAATGATGTAGATGACTTAAAATACTTAATGACCAAATCAATCCTCCGGCATAGTTTAAGATGTATGATAAATTTCGTCTTGTTTAGTTTCATACGGAATTATTATAACAAAAAAAAGGCGAAAAATAAAGTCCATTACAATTTTTAAAAAAAAGTAACAGGCATATTCCTGCTCATACAAATTGTGTAAATATATCGAAATATACAACTACAATAAAGCATTCTCCAATATTTGACTAGATTAATTAGAAAATTATATGAGAATTCACATTAAGCGAAATTTGGAATCATTTTTCAATCATCTCAACACAGTTCTCAACTCTATTTCATATATCTATCTTCTCAACTCTATCGGAAAAACTCGTAGAACTTACCGAAAACTATAGCTGTTTGTTTATATATTTACACCACTTTATACTACTATGGATAGTGGGACTATGCTGCAGTGGAAGTCCTAAATTTTGCCTGTCCAGGTATAATTAGGACAGAAATATTTACACCAGACATTGCACAGGCTCGACAACACCATTTTACGTAACCTACGAAGGAGGGCGTAACTAAGGATTTTTTAATCCTCTTAAAAGACCGTAATCCATCTGTCGGGCTGTGGACCCGCAATCTTGGACATTGAAGGTTGAAATGCTATTGATATGCTAACCACTACTCCACTGGTGACCCCAGAAAAATAATATTATTAGCTAAAACATGTTTCAATGAATAATAGTCCAGTAATATAATTATTGTGAAAAATTATATTAAAAATCTTAATAAATAAAGAAATAAAAATTGTATTTAAAACTTTTATTCCAAAGGAGTTTTGTTATTTGTTTTATGCTTATATTTGTTATAACTTTTATGCTGCTATGGGTAACAAAGGTCTGCGATGAAAAAATTGTAGCATAGTTAACTAGTGGGTTCATTAGTTCCCTCGGTACTTTTCTGTTAGAGGGACGTCACTACTGATAACAGTAGAAGACATAGCAATATAGTACAGTTTTGTTTGCATTATCTAGCGTGTTTACCGCCTTTTTTGTATACGTTTCCTGTTTGCTGATTTTTTTGTATACGTTTCCTGTTTGCCGACTTTTTTGTCTTTCATTCATTAAATTTAAAATATAATCACTTAATTTTTGCACATAGGTAATAGAATCGTTATGAATAACACAGGTCTGTGATGAAAAAAAATGTAGCATATTTAACTAGTGGGTTTAACAGTATTTTTTGTGCTGATTACGGAAAAAATAGAGAACAAATCCCATTACCCTTAGATAAGTCACAAATTTCACCTGAAAATTTCTTATTTGATTCATCAAAAAGGAGTTTGAAAGCTGTACTTCTTCACAATGGTAACCGACACGCTTCTGTGCCTGTTGGACACTCAGTTCATTTGAAAGAATACTACGAAATTCTTGAGTTTGTTATTAATAAGCTCGGCTACTCTGACCATAAAAGGACCATTTGTGCGGATTTGAAAGTTATTTCCGTGTTACTAGGTCGACAAAGTTTTCATGTTTCCTCTGTGAATGGGATAGCCGTGACAGGAAACAACACCATGTCAAGCAATCGTGGCCAATCAGAAAGGCTCTTATTACTGGAGTTAAAAATGTTGAAAGAGAAAGTTCAGTGGATCCTAAAAAGATCTTACTTCCACCACTTCATAACAAATTGGGGCTAATGAAACAGTTTGTGAAAGCATTACCCAAAGGAGGAGAGTACTTCAAGTATCTTTCTGAACAGTTTCACATCTTGGGAACAAAAAAGACCCTAACTACAAAACTTTGGTTGCTGAATTGTTACAAAACTACAAAATGTTTGGCTGCAACATGAGTGAGTAAAGTTCATTACCTTCACTCACATCTGTACTACTTTCCAGAAAATATTGGGGCTGTAAGTGAGGAACAAGGAGAACATTTCCATCAAGATGTAAAAGAAATGGATCGCAGATACCAAGGTCGATGGAATGTCAACATGATGGCAGACTACTGTTGGATGTTAAAAAGGGAAAATTCACAAGAACACAGCCGAAAAAGTACTAAAAGAAGCTTTGATGCTCATTTTAGCTAGTTCTAGCTATGTTTTTTTTGTTTGCTTATACTTCATGTTAAAATAATAAAAACAAATCCAAAATTTTCCGTTTTTTGTACTTTTTCCAAAAACTTCAACTTTATTTTGTACGCAAGCCTTACGTGATAGAAAAAAAAACAATGTCATTTTTTAAATCAGCGCAGAAACTACATAAAGTCAGTTAACTAAATCAAAACAATTTTTAAAAAAGTTTTTTTTTTGTAGACCTGTGTAATCGGACGATGCTACTGAGAGAGCTCTAAATTTTTACAATCCAGGTTTAATTTTAAACACAGGATAGGGATTTTTAACGAGTGCCTCACATCGTACAGGGTCGTGACCCCGTTTAACGTCTCTTCCGAACGACGACATAAACTAAGAATTTTTACTCCGAAATGACGTTAAACCAGAGTATAAGGAGATCAAAGTATTTTTACTGCTCACTGCATTCTTTTGGTACACAGAGCATAGCCTAATGAATTTATTAAAATAAATCAAAACTGTTAAACAGTAATTTGTATGAACCTGCCTTTCATTAATGGTTATCAGTTGAACAAAGATCTTAAATGTATAACGTTTATTGTCCACCCAATACCATTCAGTTATATAAGCTTTTTTATCTCGCTTGTAATGCAGGTATATTACCACGTGGCGTTGTCTGGATTTGAAATTGTATTTGTATTAAGCTATACGCAACCTCAAATAGACCTTGAGACGCACAGTAATACTTTTTTAATTACGTAAGTTTAATTAAGAAAACCTTTCGTCGAGTGTTTCACGGTTATGAATTGGATCTATCAGCCAATATAACATATATAACATACAAATATATATACCAATTTTTTGGAGTTTATTATGTACAAGTAAAAATTTAAATAAAAATAATATTGCTAAACAATTAATTTTTTCTTAATCGGGGGACTATAATTTAAATAGATTCAATTTCAATAATTTAAGTAGTTTCTGCTCTTGCACGGATACTTAAATATTTAGTTTTTATTCGATTTCTTATAATTAATACAAACTTGGAAAATAGCAACCACGGCATATATCTTTTATCAAGTCTTCTTTAAGATTTTCCATAACTTACTTAGATTTTTCACTAAAGTCTTTAATCGTTGTATATATTGTTACCATTACAACGGTGCATTATAGATAGATTATGATTCCCATTTCCCAGAAATTAGTTTTCAATAAGCTAATTTTAACATAACAACTAGGAATTATAATTATTTCTAATGATTTAAATTAAAATATTTCTGAGAAAGCCATCGTAAAAACTTAAAGCCATTCCAATCTTTTTATAATGAAGAATTGTCAGATATTAAACCAGATTTAGTTGATGCAATGAGTTTGAGTTGACACAAGTTTAAGAGTTTGTTCGAGAAAATCGTATAAAATAGTAAATTACAGAAATTTTGGGATGAATAAATATTCAAATCTTAAAAATATCCATTTCCGTAGAAAATTTGAATTTGAAATGTTTTAAGATTACAATAAATATTTCTATTTATAAGGAGAAGTGGAAGAGAAAAGGGAACTCGTCAAAAATTAACAAAAAACTAAACAGTCTCTGCGGTTGAAATGCACCAATGATTACTTAGGCGATATAGTATAATGGATGGATACTACATGATAGCCTCAAGTTAGTGATGGCATTCTCAACGCACCTCAGTTGGTGTTCGGTTTCATCCCTACCGAAGCCCGTCAACTCGAGAATCTACGGTTTCATCCACTTTTCACGTAACAGCTTATCGCTGCAAAAACATCAAAACTATGAAAAAACACCACCAAGACCTTTCTGTCCGTTGCAAAGCTTTTTGAAGTCGGAAGTACCTAGAAGCAAACTGTGATTAATAAAAAACTTGGAAAACATACGTTAATGTTCTTAGGTGATGAATAGATATCAAATTAATAATGAGATCCAAAAGATTCACCTACTTGAATAGTTCTGATAGCAATCGGATGTAGTCGAAATTTTTATTATAAATAAAAATTCTTTTGATCAAATAAAAAGAAACAACTACACAGAAATACTTCTCCAACTGACAGCATATAAAATCTGGCAAGAATCTAACCGATTTTATTAATCCGATAGGAACAACTAGTCATAGAACAGGAGAATCTATAGCCGATCAAATTATTTTCCTAATCTCTGTAAAAATAATAGCAATAAAGCTTAGCCAACCCGAAAGATCGATGCCGACACCACGAATCTCTGCTGCTTACAAACTTCCGTCCACGGACCTCTACCGAAAACCCAAATCCGCCACTCTAAACGCTATACTCCCACTTACGCCTCGGTCTACCCCTCAGAAGTTAAACAGTCGGCACAGTGCTCGTGATCTTTTAAGAAATTCTTTCGTTCCCAAGCCCAGTAACTTTACTAGCCCATCTTAATCTTCGTGACGCTATCACTTCGATCATTTTAACCGGGTTCATGCACCGCAATTTCGCGTTTAAAGTTTAATGATGATTTCAAAATGGGAAAAAAATATAAATAATCATCTATACATGAAAGGGAAATTTAACCCCCCTATTTAAGAGAAACTGAATATTGCAGAAGTCAATCATTTTAATTATTATTACAAATTTAATAAAATAAATTTTACCCCATTTCCCACCCGCCCGCCAAGCTTTTAATGAGTGCTATTGCAACCTTCGTCAGTAAATAGAATTTTTATTTTAATGACATTCTTATTGGCGATGATAATAACACAACTAGCAACAATAATAAATTTCTTTGATCATTAGTAATTTTAGTAGACAAGATAATTTGCACTAGACATTTGGGTCATTTCCATTACTTCTATTATGACATGCATTAAACTAGACCATACAGACTGTAACCTACGAGAACCGGGTCGAAATTCGCGATAGTGTTTTATCAGTTGTTTGATAAAAGATCTTGTGGACCACTCGCTCCGGCACACAGTTTCGGGATGTCAGCAACGATGGATAATCAACACGATCACTAATTATTTGTATTCTATTTCAGAGTTGAGTACTGTCTACAGTATAGTTTTCCTTATGTTAAAATGATCCATTTTTTAAATTTAAACATTATCTTTTTATTCATAATAAGAGTCAAAGTATAAACTACTAATATTATTATAAGATTAATATTTTATAATCAATATATTTTAAAGACTGATTTATTCAACCTTTAATTCCCTTAATTTGAAGTTTGATTCGACTTTTTGATTTAATAAATAGACATATTCTTGGGGAAAATAATTATCTACATTATTACTAAATACTCTCCAAAGAAAAGTTTTAACATAGACAGTAACCTTGAACAATTCAAAAATATAAGATTATTTAATAAACGTATATATATGTATATATATATATATATATATATATATATATATATATATATATATATATATATATATACACACACATAAAAGTGGGAGAAACAAATATGATTTGAGAGATAATTATTTAAATAAATGCCGTTGATGGCCAATGCAATTTTAAGGCTATTAAACCTTCACGAACAAATAAACCTCCCATAAAAGCCTAAAATATTTTATTGTTGTATCCGTGCAGTATTATTACATTATTAATATATTATAATAATAAGAACAACGAAAACAAATAAGGAGGATTTACGCAAAGCGTATTACCAAAATACTAAGCTTTACGTAGCCTTATCAATCGTATTTAGTGGAAGCTACGTAATAGAGTCTTGCACTTTTTTTTATACGTCCACTGATTTTTTATTAGACAATATATTCTACATAACACCTAGTTTATAAATATTTAAAGTCGCAGTCTTTTTCTTGACTAAATAATAAACGATGCAATATAAGTATTTAAAGTAAAGTTCATGTTAAATGATCAGAACTCATCGAAATTAAACCAATGAACGATTTGATAAAATATGTTTTAATTATTTCTGGTATTTATACGACCATGACAAGAACGATTAATCCCAAGATTGTAACAGAGGCCTACCGATTGGGCAATCCCCTTATTCTGAGCACCCATAGACAATAGACAATTAGGAAGACCCACTCCAATAAGCCGATTACGGATATCTCCCCTTTTATTGGTGGATTACTGTCGCAGACAATGTGCTATCAAGCTGACACAATGTTTCATTGGCCCACACTATAAGGTGGCATCCAACCAAAGCTCGCTTCTCATAAACCACTTCGTAGTGGTCAGTATATCTCACACCACGAATCAAATAGAGATATGACATCGCTTTTTACACATGTATCCTCGCAATTCAGAAAAAAATCACAATAGCTTAATTATTCAAATAAATAAATTTGAGTTTAGTCTTGTTTAAAGTTAAAGTCTTAAATTAATCGTCACGTGACTTAAATAAGTTTCTCTGAACTATTTAAGATCCATTAGCATTAGGATACAGGATGTTCGAGGTAAATACAGGCAGATGATGTGCCTCCTAGATGGGCCAGCGTTATTATTTATATTAACAATGTAATTATAATATTGATTAAGTATGTTATTTAAACAACTCTAGTATCTGAATAATTTCAGTAAAATCATGTCATTGTTATTAATTTTTTTTTAGTTATTAATTTCCTTAATGGTCTGGATCGTTTCAACAAGAAATTAATGCTTCAACAAATATTTCGAAGTATAGATGATAATATAACCTAAACAGTATGTGAAAGTAGGTTCTTCTATATACAGACTGTAATAGTTACTATATATAGTGAGTAATAATTTTTTTTCTCGAGAATATTAAAAAGGAAACAAATTAATATTTGAAACTTTTAGTGACTTAATTCGAAGTAGCAACCTGCGGAACTGATACTTTTTTCCCTTTGTATAAGTATTAGCGATATCTGAACTTCGGTGGATCTAGAGGAACCTTCTTTTTTCCCTCTGAGGACACTTATTTTGCAATGGACATCTATTTACTTTCACTTACCTCATAAAGTAACGAAATTTTTTGATTTTGAACACTAGGTTTTAAGGCACGTACAAAGAATGGAGAAAAGTGGATTACACAAAATGATGATGGAGGGACAGGATCTTCCTGGTGGAAGGAGGAGCAGAGGGAGACCTAGACTTCGTTGGCTGGAGGATGTGGAGGAGGACATTCGGACGTTGGGTGTCAGCAGATGGAGAAGGGCAGCCGAAGAAAGGTCGAAGTGGAGCAGGATCACTGAGGAGGCCAAGGTCCTTAAAGGACCATAGCGCCGTTAGATAGATAGGTATTAACAGAAAATTAATGTTTTTTGTATGAATTTACATATAAAAAACATTATATGCGATATAATGTTACATCGCAAGTCTAGAGCGAAAACGAAAAATTGTCAGTTACTGATTGCTTGTTAAAGATAAGGTTCAAGTAAGTTTATTGTCTCTACCACGTGCTCAACGCAAGAGCCTTCATGGGTTGTAGTGGTACAGGCTTTACAGGATCGTCATACTTGATCAGGCCTGTAATTTTCGCTCTTGGACGTGACAATGATAATTTTTTCAAGTATAATGGTTAATGGGCCGTATATTATTAATTAAAATTAAAATACCTGAGAACTTAAGTAATCAAACCTAAGGAAAAAAGCAGGCAGGCTTTCAAATAAAGAATTATCCGAGCCATATAAACCATTTTGCCTCGAAGAAAACTGGATTGCGCAAAGTTCCCGGCCGTCTCTGAGAATTGAATACTTGAGCTAAGTTCTTTAACAAAACTTTTTCCTAAAGGCAGCCAGTTTTACCTTTTCCAAGAGATAACATTTTCTTTTGGTTCTAGGGAAGCATCCAACTTTCGAATTTCCTAACTTTCACAGATTACATACTTTTTCATTTAAAAAAAAAAGAAGTAAAAAATCTTTTTTTTTCCGGGTAATAATAAAAATTATTCATCTCCCCAGGTTACTTATATTATAAAATATGTAATACAAACTATAATATGAGGCGTTCGGGATCAAAAGAGGATAGCTCCAAATTTAAAAAATTTACTTTTTCACATTTTCGCTAGTTCAGTCGGGAAATACTTTATGGTCCAGAAACTTCAGGATCAGAACTGAACTAATAAAATCATGAATACCTTGGCTAAGTTTAGGGTTGATTAACTAAACTAGCGAAAATTTTGAAAAAGGCAATTTTGGAAATTTAGGAGTTATTCGATTTTTATCCTGAACGACTTGTTGAAATTTTAATATGGCAATGCGTAAATGAAAAGTAAAATAAATATTACTTCTCAAATTTGTAATTATTCAATCATAATCTTCCCGTTCAAGCATCTTTTTCCAGTACGTCCATCTGACGGAATGGTATTTTCGCAGGTTGTCGCTTCGAATTAAGTCATACTTTTAAAATTTTAGTGGTTTCCTTTTAAATATTCTCGAAAATAAAAATAATTTTGTTACTTACTGCATATAGTAACTACACTGACTGTACATGGATTAAAGAACCGACTTGCACATACAATTTAGATTATATTATCATGTATACTTCGAAATGTTAGTTGAAAAGTGTATTCCTTGATGATATGAATACTGAAATATAAACATTTCCCTTAACTACACTGTTTTTTCCACACTAAAACTCATGACTATTATTTTCGAGAATAATAAAACAGAATCTAATGAAAAGTTAAAACGTAACTCGAAGCAACAACCTGCGGAACTAACACCAACCGAATATTACAACATTTCGGCATTTTAAAAATTCTTCTCTTCCGTATCTGTATAACCATAAAGCACCACCATTTCTTTTTAGAATATAGAGTATTTTTGTAAGAGGAAAATAAAATAAAATAATCTAACAAATACATCTGCTTAGAGACTTGTGGAATTAATGAACAAAGATTTATATTGTTACGGGCTACTGGGTGTAAAATGAAGTAAACTACTACTAAATTCAAGTGACCCATATTTATTAACAAATTAAAAAGACTACAATGAAATTATTTAAAACAATTAAATTATTAAACTAATATCAATTTACAATAACAATATTCTACAGATTATAACGTCGGCCTAACTGTTATCTAATTACTAAAATAATATACAAATAATATAAGATATTGCTAATACTAAATAACTAAACTATTTATATAAATTTGTACAAATACAATAATATTACACTACAGTTTACAACTACAAATTAACACTTACAGTTCGCTAATTAAAGTCAACCGACCGTAAAACTCTAAAAATATGACAAACTGACACACAGTTTATTACACTTTGTTACACTGTTTTACGCCCACTAATTGCCACTGTCACTGTTACTCACTTAGCACTTATCACAGACTGACTTATTACTGACTTACTACAGACTTATTACTGACTCGGCCGAAACAGCTGGCCTTTTTATATAGGCAAGGTAGGTCGGGGTGGGGCACTTCTCGGAAGATCGAGAACTTCCTCGCCAGGGCGAGATGGTTCTCGATCTTTCTAATCTTATAATCCCTTCAGCCGTCCTTATCCTTCCGGGCCTTACTCTCGGACCGAAACAATATTTTCCATCCCCAGTTATCAAGATTCAGGCTACATATTTGAAGAGTAGTGTAAACATTTTTTTTTTGTTTTTATACAATAAATAAAATAATTTAACAAGCCAAATAACAAGAGATAGGTTGTTAGTTAGCTGTTTTTCCTAGTAGACAAACAGTTATCAAGACTAAAACCTATGAAGTCTTGGATTCAGTACCTGGTGGTTTGTCCTGGATCACGCTCAACCGCCATATTTTCCTCCTATTTTTTGATTCCACATTATAAAGGCTAGATGAGCCCTAGGAGGATCCCAGATCTTAAAGGATCCATCTCCGGCTGCTAACAGATTTAACAAAATTTGCCAATAAGATTTGAGCCCAGGTCCTTCGGCAACTCATCGCTCTACCACTGAGCCACTCCGCTTCCTAATTATCAAGATAGCTAAATACAATTAAAAAAATTAACAAGTTCTAATCTTTCCGAACTATAAGATCTAGATTCGATAGCTCAAAGGACGTTATTAACAATTATAAAAACATTCTCCGATTTCGTTATCGACGATGTCAAGAGGTGGATGAGACTGGGTACACGTGATCTAGAACTGAGACACGTGCTGAGGTCCTACCATACCTTTAGTAAATGGATCGCTCCCCTTCCACCTAATTCAATTACAAGTTACTTAAACTTTTGTTTTCGCTCTAACTTATATAATTTTCACAAATTATAACATATTAAATAGAAAAAAAAAACGCTTAATGGGAATAAATAATTATACCGAATTCTAATGAATCCTGTAAAGAGCGTTATCTTAATGATGAGATAATAAATAGACTGTATATTTATTTTAGTGTGCTATTTAATGTTTTCACTGTTAGAGCACTAGTATGAGACTAACCTACCCTCGAAAGAAGTTGAAATAAACTAACTGAAACTCAAGAACCAAAACATAATATTTTTATAACAGTCAAGATAAGTAGAAGCCAATATATATATATATATATATATATATATATATATATATATATATATATATATATATATATATATATATATATATATATACACATGACATATATAAGATGACGACATAGATAGACATATAAGAAGATGACGTTGACAGGATGCTAACTTGCAGATCAATGCCAGTTGGAGGGAGAGGGGTTGACGTATCTGAAGGAACATTCTAGAATCTTAAGTTACGAGGAACCCTCAGGCTGTTCACTGCAAACTTGACACAGTACAGTTATTTTTAAAGGTAGCTTCAAACTTTACTTGTGATACTACTTTATTAGTTTTATTTAGCTTGGATGACTGTCACACGTCCTGCCATTACTTGCTTATAGTTCCTATCAGTGGACGTGAGAGTTCCGATGAAAAATTAGTGTTTTGAAAAAGGGAGGTTCATAAACCCTACCACGACATAGGGGGAGGGGGAAGTTGTTTATTTATCTGCTTAGCGGCCATTCCATTCCCCCTTACACCAATAAGTTCAGGAATCCATGTGTATTGAGACGCCTTTAATATTCGCCCACAGGCTTTTAATATTTCCAAGATCCATTATATTCCTTTTCTAATGTGAAGTTTATTCATTTAACCTTATTAGATTATTAACCTCATTATCACCTTATGCTACTATGAATAACCGGACGATGCTATAGGGGGATCTTTAGCGAGTACCTGATGTAAAACAGGTTCTGGACCCCCATTTTACGATATAACCGAGGATTTTTACTCCCTTAAAAAATCTAAGGCAAGCTGCTAGACTACCAACCCGCGATCTTGGGCATAGTAGGTTGTTAGGTTTACCACTAGACCAGAAATGAGCCCCTTTTCTAATGTATTCGAAGTACATAGAGTCTGAAGCTGCCACCACATTCGCAGTCAGTGTAAAGGAATATTGCACGGGCGGGCTATACCGTTAACCTCAATATAAGCACATCAATACTGACAAGGCTTGAATTTGTGCCTTTATAGCTTAAAGACAAAGATTTATGAGGTTGATCATTCGAATTAAACTTGGAACAGTTTCGACTTTTAATAGGATGTTTTATTCTTTTTTCTTTATTTGAGAGCTGGAGATATGTATGAGATTGAATGAATGCCCAGAGAGTTTATGGCTCTCTATTGTATTTATAATGATTACAATTTGTAGCTGTTAAAATAATGAAGAGATTTAGTCGGCTAAAGGTTAGACAGAGGGCATTGGCCGTATTTGTGGAAATGCGGTGTGTAATTTAGGTTTTAATGTTGTAGGCACGAGTAAGTTGTAGGCATAATTTTTAAAAATAGTTCTCTAATAATTTCCTAAAGACGCGCTAGTTCTATAGGCTTCTACTGTATTTTCCAGTTTCTTGTGCTGTAACATTTAAGCAAAAATGCTCGGGCAGAACAATGGTTCATTGTAGCAGATCAATACTTGATACACCTTTGGTACGGTACACCACCATGCTCCCCAGTCAATTCCATTAGGGACTTTCAGATTTTTCTTATAGGTGTACTTTCAAAGTCAGTTGCATATCGAATATTAATCTGGAGAGCATATAACTTCTAATGGACGGTATAGAAACGTTGTTTAATAAGATCTGTGATAATGGCGTTGCAGTTCATAGTTGTGATGATATAAGCAGACTTCAATACACTTTAAACTCTTTCAAATACAATTTTAATTTTTAAACGTTTCATTCATAAAATATAATGAACATCTTTCTTTATGTTCAAAAATCAATTATGTTTCCGTCAAATGACTTTTGTCAGAAACCATGATAATAAATCGCACTAGCATTTCTAAAGTGACATAAGTAAAAAAACTACATTTTTGGAAAAACGGAAAAAAATAATAGTGAGCTTGGAATAGCATTAGGAGACTAAGAGTGACACAAGTCCCTTCTGGAAGACAAGCTCTGCAGCTAAATACAGTTTTAATGAGTGATGGAGATATTTAATAACTTCTTTCTCCATAATAACTCACCACCGAAAAAACACCGATTGTTGAATACATAAATATTGTAAAGTGGGAAAATACCTCTTTTGTGGGATATGCTACCATATGATCCCGCTCTGGTAATAGCGGGGTGTATATAATTGATAATGGGTATTGATAATGAAAGGCATTAATGGCTATAGTTTATAATCATAACAGAAATGATATATTAATTACTGATTCGATGGTCCATCTGTGAATGTTATGTCTTTCTTCTGGGTGGTTGCTGTTTCTCTTTATAAATAAAGTCTTTATTTATTCTGGTACAAGTCCCTTTAGAATAAAAATACAGGTATTAAAATTTAAACTATTGACGTTTAATTAATTAATACAATTAAATTAACAAACAAGGAAGAATTAATGAAAACAAATTGCGAATTACCTCCAACGATAATATAAAAACAAAGTACAAGAAATAAAAATCAGATAACAATAATCATAGAGAGAGAAACAATAGATACACATGTAGATAATTGGATATGTATGCAAATTATAATGCCAAGTAGAAAGCAAATAATAAAACAAAAATACAAATAATATCAACTAAGATAACTTGTTGTAAAATTAGCTAATTGGATGAGTGAACCGTCAATGATATAAATTAACCGCGCTTATTTATGATATAAATAACACACCATTCATTCATCAATTAGAAAATTTTAATCTGAAACTGAGTACGTTATTTCCGATTTTTTGGGAATTGTAAGGATATTAGGTGATTGGATATACGGGGTTTAAAGGTAGTAGATAATTGGAACGACGAATGGAGGAAGGTATAGAGTTCAAAAGGGACGAGGATCGGATAAGGAAAGCTCTATCAAAAGCTGTTGTTCGGTGGGATGTTTTATATAAGTCTGAGAGCCGAGAACTGGTGTTACGGGAGTGGACCGAGGTTTAGAATTCAAGGAGATCGGAAATGTATGATTTCCTTTACTATGCTAGCTGCCTGCCGTGTTTTACTCCATATTGACGTTACTCATGATGGGGCAGATGGTCCTAGGATGAAATATTAGTGCGATACATGCTCTAGAGGAAAGCGACAGTGTACTGAAGGGACAGAATTATTTTGATCATATCGCCCATACGATAAGATACGTAAGCTTTCATTTATGATAACAATACCCCCTGAAAAGGTGTGGAGCCCTCCTTTAGGAAAGAACCATAGCTGATATTGAAACAGTAGGATTGTGTTAGCAAACGAAAGGGGTTGGTCTGAAGGTGATCAATAGTAAGTAATGTGTCGGGCGAGTAAACAACCGGTTGCACCCGCTTCACCTCTATGTCTAGTTTAAGTCTGTATCTAGGTGTACTACAAATATTTTCAATATCTATAAATTGTTAAATGTTCTAATGTATCGATATCTATTCATTAGGGATTGTCCAAAAAATAATGCGAAAATCACGCTTTGACATCTAAATATATGAATGAATTATTTCCAAGTAGCAAAATGTAACAGAGGTAAACAAACATTTTTGTTTGAAAGAGGATTGAGAAGCGTTTATATTTATTGGAGTCATAAGTCCAACAATAATAAACAGCTAACTACTTGGAGGGGGTACAGTGGTAAAAAAAACAACTAGAATATAAAGAAAATCCTGCATTATTTTACAGACAACCCAGTATAGGTTCTTTAATTAATCTCCTTAAAGGTTGCAACGTTTTGGACATTTGATAGCAACAAATTATAGGACATTAGACCCGAACATACTGACATCATACTTGACGTAAATAAACGAAACATCAGCAGATCTTTGTTAATTTTAAAAATCAAATGCGCGGTTTATATTTGTTTTTGTACCATGATGAATTATATATAATTTCTAACATATACTTCACAAATTCAAAACTTAATGAAACAACAAGATTTAAAAAAATATTTCGAGCTGAACTAGAGAGCCTAAAATGAAGGTTTTTGCAACTTCACTTATGTTTTTCCAACTTCACTTATATTTTTCCTGCCATTATATTTACTTGTTGTATTGTTATAATACAGTTGTGAATTTCAATAAATAAATTTTATAAACATTATATTTAATTAGATACCAAATATTTTTAGACAACTGATAAAAAATATAAAATAAAGAATAAAATTCATTAGTGTGTGGAAGAAGATCAGTAAGTACATGGCTCTTTTTTTTTTTTTTCTTTTGTCTGGGGTTTTTTACAACTTAAGGAGTCATATCCCCACTACCCAAAAGCCACCGTCTGTCCATCCAATCCCCCTCACGGAGCCCTCTGACTTCCATACATTCCTTTACATCCTCTATCCATTTTTCTTTGGTCTTCCACGCTTTCTTCTTTCAGGTGGTATATAGTTATGAATTTTCTTTGGCCAGCGGTTTTCGTCCATCCATATTGAGTGGCCATACCACTTTAACCTTTTAGTTCCGATCTGGTAAAGGATGTTCTTTTGACACCCGACCTTGTCTCTGATTGCTGCGTTTGTGACCCGCTTGGTTCTCGATATACCACAGTTTCTTCTCCAGAAATCCATTTCCATGGAAAGCAACCTATTCTTCGCCTTTTTCGTGAGTGTCCAAACCTCTGACCCGTAAGTGGCTACGCTTTCTACGAAGGAATGGTAGATCTTCTTTTTAGTTTCCAATCTTATTTCCTTACTCCATAGGGTGGAATTTATCGAACTTATTATTTTTTTCCCTTGTTTACTTTATGTTCGATGTCACCCTCACTACCTCCTTCAGAAGAGAGCCAGCATCCGAGATACTTGAACAGTTTGCAAGCTTTGAGTGTCCAGTCATCTATTTTAAGTGGTAAATTTGGAGCGTTGAAAACCATATACTCTGTTTTATTTTTACTGATATTCAGCCCCCATCTGGAATATGTGTCCAGCAACTTCCTCATCATATACCTCACGTCATCCGGATCCAATGGGATTATTATTATCGTCGGCATACTGCAAATTGTAGATGACATCATCCCCGATTTGAGCACCCATTCCACCGCATGATCTTTTCCATTCTTTAAGAGGACTTTTTCAATATAAATGTTGAAAATCAGGGGTTAAAGGCAGCAGCCCGGTTTCAAACCTTTGTTATTTGGGAAGCTTCTAGACACTCTATCTCCTATTTTTATTGCCCCTGTTGTTTTTATGGAGCCCTTGAATTGCTCTGATGAGGTATCTCTTATCTGATGTATCTTCCAAAGCCTTCCTCAGTTTCCCTAGAGGTACGGTATCGTAGGCCTCGTGTAAATGTACAAATGTCATCTGGAGTTCACGGTCGTGAGCTAACTATAAGCTGTGAGAGGCTGAAGATGTGATCAGTGCCATGATCTTCCGGCTCGAAACCCCGCCTGTTCCTCGCTGATTTCTTTCTTTAAATCATTTTCAATTCGTTTTTTAATTAATCGGCCGTTTAATTGACCTTTTTTTAAACTGGGGTGATATATCATTTCTTCCATTGTTCAGGGATCTCTCCAACATTCAACAGAAGTCTTATACTCTCTTCCAGTGCCAATTTGAATTCGACTGGGCCTGCTTTTATTAATTCTACTGGAATAGAACCGGGACCGGAAGATTTCCTATTTTTCATTTTATTGAGAGCTGAGTCCAGTTCTACAACTGTTACTGCCGGTATTTCTTCCTTATGCGATGTTATTTTATTCGATTTATTCCAAACGAATTCGGGTCCGAAATCTTCATGGAATCATTTTTTTAAGTGATCCACCCATTGCTGCTCTTTGATCAATGGGAAGTTATCTCCGCATCTTTTGGTGTTTTTCAAATTTCTTAAAGTCCTCCAAGCAGCACTAGACTTTTGCCCATCAATGTAAGTGTCCACATACTTGCAGGTTTTTCCCAATAAGTACCTACTGTCTTCCCTCTAATACTTTTTAATTTTTTACAGGCATTTTTAAATTCCCTCAGATCCTTCTCATTTTTAGAGTTCAGCCATGTATTGTATAAACGATTTTTCTGCTGGACAGCCACCTCAGCATCCTCATTCCACCAAGCTTTATTTTTCCCTCTAACTTCTTTCCTTTCTTCTCCGGTTTCCAAAGCTGCGGCATGTATACACTTTATTATTCTCATAATATAGTCGATCTATCAAACCTCTCTCATCATTCAATTTCTCCATTAGTCGGTTTTGGAGCAGTTATTACCGATTCTTGATTTGTCATACTCTCAATTCAGTATCGAATTGCTTTTCGGGAGTCTGAATTTCTTCTGGATTCTGGGTAGTTTCTAAAAAGATTGTGAGGTTTAGAATTTATTACACTCTTTAAGAGAAAGTGATCCGAACCACATTCGGACCCTCTTATCACTCTAACATCGTTCACCTTTATCCTAGTGGTGCGCCTGAGTATTATATCAATCATAAAAATGATTGATTTTTGGCCCTTAGTGGGCTGGTGCCAGGAGAATTTCTTTATTCTTGAAAAATTCATGTAATATTCTCTTGTTTAAATGCTCACACATACTTATTAATCTTGCGCCGCTATCGTTTGTTTTCTCTTCTCCGAAACGTCCCACGGTCTCACCGTTGGACTTGATGCCAACACGTCCCTTAAAGTCACCCATACAGATAACAATCTGACGGTCAGGTGTTCGCTCTAATAAGTCACAAATATCATCGAATAATTTATGGGTTGTTTGGAGTCATCAGTTGGAGGTAGGTCCCAAAAATAACAACCTCTTCTCCAAACAATGCCACAGTTTAATTATCCTTTCATTTACACATTCATAATTCTTAATACACCTGCTCAATTTCTTTTTAATCACCACTGCAACTCCTGCTCTAGCCCTCTCACTTTTTTCTACTCCACTGTAAATATACAAGAATTCTCTTGAAAATTCATCCCTTGATTTTAGATTTACTAAGGACTGCCACATCAATGTTTTGCTTTTTCAGTTCATCTCCCATCTCCTTCCTTTTGGTTCTTAAACCTTGGACTTTCCATGTACAAAAAACATGTTCCGTTTCGGCGCCTTAAGTCGTTGCCGATTAGATCCATCAGGTTTTCTTTCTCTTTTTGGGGTTGAAAGCAAAATATATTTTTTCCGATGAAGGGGTGCTGGCCCTACAATCAACCTTTTTTAAACTGTAAGGACAGTGGTTTGATTTTGGGGTTTCCTTCCCCCTAGAAAAGTTGCATTCACTATAGCTATGAGTCCCGTCCACCCAACGAAAAATTATAACTTATAAAATAAATCTTTTTATAGGTCATTCATCTGCCAAGCCTCAAGACCTAAATTATAGAAAAACAATTTATCAAAGCCACGAGCAATGATCATTTAGATAAGCTACATAATTATATTCCTTATCTCACTTTAAAATAAACATTTGTATACTTTATAGAAGGATATCTATCCTACGTAATGGAAAGTATCTTTAACCTAAAAAACTACATTGTTATACTGCCGTTATGTTAATCACATAACGGGATATATTGCATGTACATCTCTGAGCAAATATATATATATATATATGCAAAAATGCCATATGCCTAAATACAAAAACTGTGGAAATTTTTTAAAAAATATTTAAAGTTGTCTATTGTATTGCTTTTTTAATCTAACTGCGCAAAAATGAACAGGGGTACCACTAATTTTGTTGTATTTACTTTGCCTAGCATTTTAATATTATTTTTATTATGAAAAACATTAATATTTATTAGAAATTATACTGTATTAAATATTAATGTAGATATTAAATATGTAATAATATAAATGCTAGGTAAAGTACATACTAAAAAATTAGCAATACTCCTATTCGTATTTGCGGAGTATAGTTTTGGTAATAAATTATCAAACTTTGTTATAAATAAGTTGACGTTATACATGGAGTTAAAGTTTGCCGATCAGTATCAGTATTAGCGATTTGGAAAACCATTTGTATGAAAATTTATAGTCAAATGGCAGTTTCATGAGGGAACGGAAATATTTTTTTCTTTTTAATTTACTGTTTCGGGCTTAAAGATAACTATAAAATTTGAAAATGAATAAATAAGTCTTATTCAGTATACCCTGTTTTATTTTTCCCCTACCTCCACAACTGTGATTAATATCTGGTTATAATTATTAAATGAGAAGAAATGGTTTTAGATAGATTAATGAGTTTAAGATGTTTCAGATAATAATTAAAGTATTAATTTTCATTCATATTACGTTACAGATAAATTTACAACCCATTTAAATGATTATAACTAACCATGAATCGGCAGTTCCTTGAGAAAACGAAAACAATTTTATCTTTTTAACTTACTTTTATTGAACTCAAATATGATGGTTTTTGAAAAAATGATTTAGAAAATCCTATCTTTTTAATAGTAATTAATATCTGGTAATTGAATATAGCATTGAAATATTTAGTTACTGTTTCTAATGTAAAATCAAATGGAAAAAAATGTTTTCTGATGTTTCAGAAATTACATATGGTGTTCATTATTATTCAAATGAAGTTTTAGATGACCAGTTAAATTGGATCTAAGAGACAATAGAATCTCGGTTCATTCTTGTACCAAGCCTTCAACTCTCAACGGCCGTCCTAAATCTACAGTCTCCTTCAGTTCAAATCCTCAACCCAGCACTAGGAAACAACATCTTGCCTTTTCGATATATCTACTCGTTGCCACAGAACCAAAATATTCGAGCGTTGCTTTCACTTCCCTACCACCACCATCTGGAATTCTATTCTTCCCAACATATGCCATGATTCTTCCTGATCCTAAAGCATTAGTTTTCCAACATCATCTCACTTCTCACACAGATTGTCTCAGGTTTAGTAATTATGTGGTAATAAAGTGGTGAGTATTAAATAAGGGCTTTTGCTGTATAATATTTTATCCTGATAAAGAAGTTATTACATCGTAGCATATCTACGCGGTGATCGGTAGTGTAGTGGTTACCATAATAATCCACTATGGTCAAAATCGCGAGATCGCAGCCCGGCAGGTGGCCCTAGGGTCTTTTAAAAGGAAGTAAAAATTTTTTATTATGCCGTCCTTCGGAAGGGACGTAAAATGGAAGTCCCGAGCATATAAGGTGTCAGATACTTGTTAGACCTCTACCCTAATTATACCTGCATAGGCGAAATTTAGAGCTCCCACTGCATCATCTTACGATTACCCATAGCTGCATAACGTGACGATAATTGAATAAACACATAAACACTTGTATCCAATGTTTTTATTTGCTTTTATTTATTTTACTATTTAATTACCATTTATTTGTATTCTTTAGTTGCTTAGTATTTTTTTATATTTACTTTTTTTTGTAAATACATCATGATTTGTATTGTGTAGCCTTCTGGCAAGATGTATATTAAGTTTCTTTTATGTTCATGATTCTTATTCTCAAGATAATAAGGCTACTTTTCTATTCTATTCTAATGGATCTATAGTTCACAAACACAGATAAATGATTACCAGCATGTAGCATATAAAATATAACTATCATGAATGTAAAAACATGTGTCTGGGGAGCTGATAAGAAAAACTAGCGATGATATCAATCTTCTTATAAATATACAATAACAGACAAAAAGGGCAAGATGAAGCTGAGAATCACGGAAAAGATAACAGCCGGGTCGAAATCGTATCTTGTGTTAGCAAGTGATAAGCGGGCAAGAACGTTGCCCCTCCAATATTGCTATCAGACGGTTTAAAATGATTTCTCTTGTAGCTTACGTAAAGGCACATGTTTGTGTTATCAGCCTTGTGCTATCCACAATGTGTTGTCTTTTGTCTGGTCGTTCAACTCGGGGTTATAACCAAGCAAAAGAATCCGGAACAATTTTCAAGATTTTCAAGTACTTGAAATATTCCATCACGGAGGATTTAAATTATCAAAGTGGAAAAAAAATCTAAAAAATATTGTTTTCTTATTTATTTGAAAAGTGAAGCGTAAACATACCGGTATCTTATTTGCACTTTAAATTTTCTGAAAAATATCAGTTTAGATAAGGGAGATATAATACCATCCATAAAACCCCCATATAAAATATTTATTTTTAATTTCTACAGATTACTGAACAAAATTTAAAGCAACTATTGCATTTTTTTATCCGGTAATTTCCTGGAGTCACATAGGATCGATTTATTTATATTTATTTCTCTGTAATTTATTTTATCTGAGCCAATCTCGTTTAGAAATGATTAGGCAGTCGTAAATATAAAAATAGTTTGTCAAACTTATAATTGGGCAAGTATTTAACTTTTCATGAATCTCTTAGTAGAAAATTTTTCAATTAATTGTTCTAGCTTAACAACGCTTAACGTAAAGAACCAATATTAATGTGCATAATACATTTCTCCCTTGTACGCCTAATTAACTATTAATCAGTAATTCAAAAAATGATGTTGAATCAAATTAAATATTTTTTAGTATAATCGCATTAAGCACCAATAAATTATTACTTATTATAGTTCCAAACTACCAAAAAATAAATAAAACAAAATATAATAACATAATAAAACCATTACTAAATCTCGACAGATAATTTTAGTGTGACTTATTTTCACATGAGGAGGCAGAAGACAAAAAGCAGTTCATTCTGTCATCATTCTAACTAATCGTCATGTCTAAAAACCCTGATATTTTTAATACATTTTAGTCAGGACACATAAACTGTGAATATGTCTATGACTACGCGCCCCACGTTGTTATAAATTATTTTTTATAAGGAAGAAAATGGTCCGGGTGAAGGTTTATTTGAAACCCAACGTTTCGACCCACATTGCAGGTCTTCATAATCAAATATTCAAGATACAAATAAATAAAAATAATATATGGTCAAGAATAGATATATATGTAATATATTGATGACATAATATTATATGTAGTAAGTAGTAGAAATAAGAACCAGAGGGGATTGAATTATATGATTACAAAGAGGTAATGTTTAAATCCAACAAAGTAACAAATGAAAAATTAGAACAGAATTATAGTAAATAAAAAAAAATAATAATAAAACAGTATAACAATTAGATTCTTAAAAATCAAATAGATTCATAAAAATTACACCATTTTCTTCTCTCTCTCTCTCTCTCTCTATATATATATATATATATATATATATATATATATATAGTATGAATATACACATATATAATATGAATAATATGAATATACACATATATAAATATATGGTCAACTAATATTATTCATTTATACATTTTTTAAAATAAATTAATGGTACAAAGAGAAAAATAAAACTATAAGGGTCACTAATGTTTGTTTTGGCCCTTTCTCATACATAGTATTACTAATAATTACAACTTACTCAAAGCAATTGATTAGATAGATTGTTGATAGGATCAAAGTGCCAGTATTTTTTATGATGACAAAGAACCATACATTCTAAGATAAGAAATTTTAAGATAAATAATCAAATCTTTTTAAATTGTTAGTGATTTTTTTTAACATTAAGTAAACGCACATTTTTTATTAAATTACCCGCCCTAGCCTTAATATACCAGTACAAAATGATCATAACGTTCTAATGGAATGGGAATATAATAAAATATAGAATAAATATAAATAGAATAAAGATAGAATACAAAATTAGATAAACCATAAGTTAAAACCACCGCTATTAAACCAAAATTTGGAGAAAAAAATAATATTGGATACGAAAAGGCGAGGTAGACCCAAACAATATATGGAGATATTGGAGAGATAAGAAAATATTTGATAGAAATACTTTTCCCCTACCTCTGGACCATCTTATAACATCAATACGGATCTCCATCTGTATTCGATTCTCCTCCAGTCGTAGGAGGATTTCGTTCGTTTCAATATTGGATTAAACTAGCCTCATATGGATATATATCTTGGTAATCTTGACGTAAACTATATAATTAGTTTTTATTTATCTGTTGTAAACATAAATATATCACAGGGGTAAATCCTCAACAAAATAAGTACAAACTGTATTTATTTCGTATCCACTTTCGGATCTAATTAAATGAAATTACGAAATAAACCAACAACAAAATATTATTCAACGACAACCATGGTATGTATGTATTATGTATGTAATATGTATTATATATTATAATATGTATGTATTATAATATATATATATATTATATATATATATATATAATAATATGTATTATTATTTTCAGATTCATTTAGACTTTAAAATTATATGTTTATTTAATTTAGTATTTATGTATGAAACTGAACACAAAATTTTTTCAATAATAAAAATAAAATGTGCGTCACAAACTGAAATGGAGAAACACCGAATACTATAAGTCTATGTACAAACTGGATTTTTATGTTGCTTAGCATATTCCACATTATTATCCGTGACTATTAATTTACGAAAGAGCTTCCACAAAACCTTTTTAAATTTTTTTTTACAATATCATTTTTTTTATTTTTTTTTTATTTAATTCAATGATATTTACAACTATAATGGTATTATATCAAGTAAATGTGCAAAAATGTATAATATGACATGAAAACACTTGTGGAGAAACTACCCATCGATAGCACTCCAATAAAGTTCTATAGTAGATGATCTCGAGGCCATCTTCTTTTCAGACGCCTCGGAGGGTTATCAGGAATAGTATGGGAAGCAAGCTGAGAGACTAGCGGATTCAAGTGCGTATGAAGCTTGTTATGGAAGGATAGGTATCTAGTTTGGGCCAAATCAGTAACATATCGGATATTAAGATCATGATGGATGAGTTTGTTTGTGACATAATAAGGAGCATTGAGGATTTTACGAAGGATTTTGGATTGCAAGGATTGGATACGAGATGAATTGGATGGTTTAGTAGAGCCCCAAAGCTCAACTCCGTATGCCCAAATAGGTCTGATGACTGTCATGTAAATAAGTCTTTTGTAATTAATTGGTAGCTTAGAGCGTTTGTCCAGTAAGTGTTGAAGTAGGCGAAAACGTCGAGCAGTTTCTTGTCTTTTCAGTCTTGTATGAGGATTCCAAGTGAGACGTTTATCCAGATGGAGTCCTAGGTAACGTATCTGTTCGACAGGGTTCAGTGGTGTATTATTAAACGATACAGTAGGACAGGAATTCGTAGGTTTACGACGAAGGGTGAAGGTAATTTGATGGGATTTGTTAGGATTTAACAATATCATTAAATTAATTAATTTAAGTTTGGGACATAAATGCCAAGTTTTACTGATATTGAGAAACCTTGAGTAGAAAAGTAATTTTGTACTGGTTGATTTAGCGAGGAAAGTTACGGTCAGTCTTTCTAAAATCTATCAGAAACAAATAATTATTTTTTTTATTTTTGGAAAGGAAGAGATATAAATAAACTGTGTGGTCAATTCTGAACTGTATAAATAGATAAGATACATTTCTAACCATTGAAAAATAAATACCTCAGATCACTTCGAACTTAGCCCTAGACAGGATACAAATATTTTCTACGTACCTGTAAAAAAAATAAATAAAGAAAATCGTTAGTGATATTAAAAATAAATGAAAAACATTAATATTGCACACAAATTACTGAAAATGTGATGTTGGTATAAAAATATATATTAACAGAGTTGTTAACCTAAGTGAATGAATCAGGAGAAGAATATCTTTTGTATTATTATATTATATTATTATTACAGCGTTAATGTAGTTAGAAACTATTACTACTTTTAATTAAGTACAACCAATAAAAACACACTACCTTATAACTGAAGTACGCCAATAAATTGTTGGTAGTCTAATAATGGTTATTACTATCTGGTTATAGATATTAATTATTGTTTTTGTCAACCTTGAGGTTTAGAGTAAACTCGGACATATCACCTCATGTACAACTGTTATTCTAGAAACAGTATACTGTCTCTACCATTTTTGAATCTTTATACCCAAGAACGTTCATGGTTTATATGTAGGGTTATAGTTAATATATATATATATATGTTAGTATTTGAAAATTAGTGTTTGAAAATAATTCAACCAAAGAATTATATATATACACATCTACAGATATAGCCATTTTTTATCTACGGTGCGTAAATGTGCGTAATGCAGAATGGCGCCACTCATCATGACAGAAATAACAAAGAATTGGTGCTTAATGGTTGAAGGAGCCTCGCGTGTAAACAATATCAGCGCTTTTTATTTAGGTAGATTATTTCATTGAAGATTCATGGGATTGATAACATAATGCAATTTAACATTACACCATAAAAGACACTATCCATTCAAACTTAATGTTCTCTTGATAAAATCTATGACCTTGTCGATAAATGATATGTCAAATAATTTTATTAGCAGTTTGACCTCAAGCGACTATGAATTAAGACATTTTATCAAGAACATAGAAATGGATACTAGATTCCTATATTGGTTGGAATCTAAATCAATTAATCTCATATATATTGGAAACTAATTCACAATTCAAATCCTTTCGCTGGTCAGTTATGGATTATCGTATTCAACCATTTTTCATTTTAAAAAAATATATAAATAGGCTTTTAAAGAATGATAAATACCAAAACTAATAAAAATATTAAAATGAATATTTAAGTTAAATTTTTAGTATGGTATAGTGACTCGGACGGATCCTATTAATAATTAAATTCACTCAGAGAAATAAAATTTTTAAAATTTCTTTTTTAATTGATATTCTTATCATAGTGATGTCTATGAGATAAATATTCTTATTAGGTAGTTCGAAGGAGTTCATTCAAATTAGTGTAATTAATTTTCTCCTATGAACTACGATTTTCATCTCATCGTTATGTAAATAGAAACCATGAATTAAACATGGATGAAAGCTCTATTCGTGGATCTAACTGCGACGCGAACAAGGGATCAATAACAAAAGCACAAAAATCATGGATTCAGGTTGACAGAGAAAACTTGATTCTGTTAAGACAACATAAGACGGATTCACGATTCCTGGATATATTTCAGAGAGGGGAGCGAATCACTCAGCCTGGTTGATAAGTTGTCTCAGTGTTATGGCAATAATAAACAACACAGCCGACTCCAAAACAGCTAAGTTTACAAACTACAAAGTTTAAGCTTGAAACTTTGCGATCATCTATAAGAATTTTGAATAGAATATTTTTTATTTACTTAGCGCTATTACAATTTGTGGTCTATTGTTACTGTTTCAACCTCACAAAAGTTCTACATAATTGTCATTTATTCTCGCATTTCTAAGACTTAGTTTAAAGATTTCAAACAGTATTCTTGTGTAAGGGATCGCGTTATAACTTTCATAACCTAATAGTAAGATAAAGCAAATCAAACTAAACCAGTTGTTTCCCGTTAATTCTTTATGCAATGGTTGACTATTTAGTATTTAAAAATTAAAAATGATTCAAGGATGAACTTTTTTTTTTTTTTTTTTTTTTTTTTTTTTTTTTTTTTTTTTTTTTTTAGGGCCCCCTTCATGCCATGGCATACGGGGTTCTCGGCAGTGACGGGTTGATGCGTTGGGTTTACGCACGCCCGCCACTGCCAATAAATCAACTTTTTTTTTTTAATCTTTATTTCATCAAAATTACTACATTAGATGGGGGGGTACCATTTAATTTTTTGGGTACATTTTTTTTTTTTTTTAATCTGTGGTGCTGCACGGATGTGCACCTTACTGTTGGGGCAGCACCTTTAGGCCTCCTGGCCGGTCTCCATCCGTCCGGATGCCGTCCAGCCCTCCTGGTCCGCATCCGTCCGGTCCTCAGCTCCATCTCTCTCTTCCGGGGGTGGTTCCCCGTCTGGCTCCTCATCTGGTGGCTCCTCGTCTGGCGGCTCGCCGAGGGGCCGGACCCTGCTAATGGTGAAATGCGCAGGCCCGACCACTTCCTTCCACCCGTAGACAAACTCCTTGAAGAAGGGGTAATTACCTTCCTCCATCAAACGGGGGAAGTCCTCCTCGGCGAGGGCGAAAATCCCGGTTTTCCGCGACAACCTGGCACGGTGTCCTTCCATCGCGGTGCAGGAAACAATAACGTGCTCCGCTGTCTCAGGGACTCCACAGGCAAGGCACCGGGGGTCGATTTCTCTCTTATGCTCGCTGAGCTTTCCCCGGAACCCGCCATGTCCTGTCAACATCTGCGAGACCCAGTAGTCCGGGAGGACCCATGTCGCGGTCATTCTCGACTGGACGGTGGGGAAGAACTTCCTCAAGGTGGAGCCTTTCTGGCTTCCCACCCACCGTCCGTTCCACCCCTCGATCGTGTCCTCCCTAACAATCCTCCTCCATCTGTTGGGGGTCTCGCCGATCCTTTCTCGGAGTCCCTCCGGGAGCGCCGCTAGCCCCTGTCTCTTCACCTCGTAGACCACCGCGTCCTCCTTAAGGACGAGGTCCAGGGGCATCGCTCCCGCCAGCACCTGCACCGCCTCGTGCGACACCGTTCGGTACGCCTTCGTGACTCGCAGCAGAGCCAGTCTCTGGATGGTGGCCAATCTCCTCCTCTGTAGCTGCGTGAGGTTTCGGCTCCACATTGGGGATGCATACCTCAGGATACCCAGGACCACGCCTTTATAAATGGTCATCGTTGCCGGGTACCTGAGGCCCCAAAATGCACCCCCTATTCTTGATAGGCCATTGAGTGACAGGGTCACCCTATCCTTCAGGTACACCAGGTGAGGGGTGGCGTCGAAGTTCCTTCTGAACTTCACACCCAGGTACCTCACCTCCTCACCCAGCCTCACCCTTTCTCCCTGAACATCTAGTATGACAGGGTGAGCCCTGTCGGTGGAGCCTCTCAGGAGTATGGCCTGGGTCTTGGCTGCGGCCATACTCAACTTTTTCCCCACGCACCATTCCGCTACGAGACCGGCGCACCTCTCCGCTTGTGTCTTCACTCTGGCTCTGCTGTTCTCCGCCACGATGACTGCCAGGTCGTCGACGTAGGCCGTGGCAAGGAACCCTTCCTGTTCTAACTCCCCCAGCAACGGGTCGAAAACGAGCTTCCACAGGGCCGGTCCGAGGACCGACCCCTGTGGGCATCCTCTCTCAATCCTTCTCTCGACCTCGTAGTAGCTACCTCTAATCCTAACGCTCCTGTCACTGAGGTAACTACTTATGAGGGAGTACAAGTTGCTGGGGGTGTTAAACTCCTGCATTCAAGGATGAACTGAAGACAGAAAGAGCTAGTGAGTCCCAGCACTAGATCCCCTCTCCAACCATCTAATTTATTTCAAGAAAATCCTATTCACGTTCCCACTCTTAAAATGCACCTGGTGCAGTAAACTTTTTTAAAATTGATTTATTCATTTAAATTTACAACTGTATTATACAATCAATACAATAAGTAAATGGCAAGAATGATACATAATCTCATGGATAAAGGCAAGTAGAGAAACTAACCAGTGGTATTACTCAAATAACAAATTCCACTTAAAGGTCACAAGTCCATCTTGATCGAGGAGAATTCGATGGCTTTGTGGAGACCCAAAGATCTAGTCCGTGAGTCCAAACAAACGGGTCTTATAATGACCATGTTAATGGCCAATGGCATACATGTATATTGGAAGCTTAGAGCGTTTGATTAGTAAGTGTTGCAGTAGCCTGAAACGGCGAAATATAAAATGCTAATGCTATTTCCAGATCTGGGTGATGGACCTCTCAAAACCACAAGTATAATAATAATAAATATATTATCATATTTATATTATATAATTATTATGACCATGACACAAAACACTCTGACGTTGTTGTTTTTTCTGTTTTATATTATTTTTTCATCCCCCTTCCGTTTTGTTCCTGGTCTCATCAATGCTTCCTTCTCTGATATCACTATCCAATTTTCTACTTTGTTTTCAAACACTTTTTCGTCAATAATTATTTTGTTTTCGCATTTTCTAAATCTATTTTTAGTGGCTAATCGATGGTTGTGTTGATTTAACTTTTTGTACGTAAGTTATCATTCTATTGGTAAGTATATATATAAATGTATGAGATTCAAATCTAAAAAAACTTCTGATAGTTCTTATCCAAATAAAATAAAATTATAAAAGAAGAACTTATGGGCTTGATATTGCACAATCCTATATCAAGATTGATTATTAATAATATAATGAAATAAAATAATCCCAATAAATATGAGACTTTTATATAAATATGAGAGTAGTAAAGATCATTTTACGCGATGGTTAGTTTTTATCCATAAAAAAATTGTTGATATTAATCCCATTTTTTATTACTGAAAACTTGACCGTCATTTAAGTAATTACTTCTTAATCAGCATCAGGCTGATGGTGTGGGCCTCGTTCCAAACCATGGATTGTTTACTTTAATCAATTTAATGAAATTATATCAGTAAAAATGTTAGTGAATAAAGATTTGTAAGTTAATAATAACAATAAATCAACAGTATTATTAATATTCAATACATAATTACTGATTTTCAGGGATATAGATTATAGCAGGATCATAAATAATTACTGCAATATACTGAGTATTTACAGTTGGAAAAATTAAATGTTTGATGACACGACCCGTGACCAGATGTAGGGGATCGATAATGCGGTTTATTTTACACAAGCAGGGATCCCAACGCAGCGTAAATCCAATGTCAACCGCAATAAAATGTACTTAGTTAAGATTAGTTATATTAGCCGTAAAAGTATATTTTGTTAAATAAAGGTGAGGATACAGGGCAACAATATTTATTATAAACAAAACAATAAGAAAGAAATACAGGATCTTCAAAGAGATCAATATAAAATTATATTTATAAAATATTTGTATACTTACACACTAAAGGTTGTTAAAATGAACAATATAATTAAAATGATCGTTTTGTAATTATTTAGAAACAAGAATGTTAAATCGGAAGAGAGAAATTCGGGTATAGGCTGCTCCTAAAATGTGTTAAATATATAATTGGTGAAATGTATATAACCTATAATAAAAAAAACCACTGTACCAATACAATACAAGAAGGGTAGGTATACTGTTCAGTAAGTGGTAGAGACTGTTTTGTTTCTAGGACGGTTGTGAAGGGAAGTCATCCCTCCTAGATCACGCTCGACCGTCAGGTTTTCCCCTAATTAAGAGTACCCACTTTATAGAGGCTGGGTGAGCCCCATAAGGGATTCGTTTGAAGCATGACGTCAGTCTCTTGTTTGTTTTAATTTTAATTAAATTAGATATACTAGACTGAAACGACAAGAAAATGATGGTCAATTCACGCTACTTCAACACTTACTATACTACTATACATATACTTACTAGACAAATGCTTCCCTATTAATAACAAAAGACGCATATACATGACAATCATTAGATGCATCTAGAATTACGGAGTAGCGCTCTGTGGCTCCACTATCCCATTGAATTCCTTTCGTATCCAATCCTTACAATCCAAAATCCTTCGTAAAATCCTCAACGCTCCTGACTTTGTTACGAACTAACTCACCCTTAATGACTTTATTTTCCCGATTCTCGCGGATATGCCTCTAACCCGATATCATTCTTTCATGAAAACCTGTGTTAACACTTAAAACTCAATAGTTCCAAACCTAGCTAGTTCTGAAATTCCCGATAATCCTCCGAAGCGCCTGAAAAGTTACGTACGCTACTCGAGTACTACCACTGGGTAGTTTCTTTACTTCCCTTTATCTCACGCCATTACGTATCATTTGTTCTATTAACTTTTTGAATTTTATTAAAGTTGTAATATAATATTTTTTTTTAATAAGTAAAAATCGGCTAGTGAATTTAGATTAACCCAATAATTTCATTAAATAACCCGCCCTGTAGATTTGGTGACCTGGTTCATGGATTTGGTAAACTGCATTATAGATTTGGTGACCTACACTGTAGACTTGGTGACTTGCATTACAGAGTTGGAGAGATTCGCACTATAGATTTCGTGACCTGCGTTATAACCTTGGTGACCTGCGCCCTTACAAGCAGAGGGGAAACGAAGAAGGGAGAAAGGGTTTGGAGAGTAGTGGGAGTGCTCTCGAGAAGACAAGAGCGCCTTACAACTGCTCAGATCAGGTCTTAGGATCCTCACCGATAGTGTCTATTCTCTTTTAATGGCAGAGTAGTTCTTACGTTGAAGCAATTATGTGCTTAGAGGTGTTCTGATGTGCGGTATACGAGTAATCTGTGTTGTAGAATCCTATAGGATTAAGAACTCCAGGGAAAATTAAAAAATCCTGAAAATTTCGGATTATTCTCAGTTTCTGATTATAAATTTTAAACTACTAGCCGAAAACTTTATCATGAAACCTGAAAACAGTTTATTTATCTTACATTTG
The DNA here is from genome assembly GCA_964056705.1 of Troilus luridus. NCBI lineage: Eukaryota > Metazoa > Arthropoda > Insecta > Hemiptera > Pentatomidae > Troilus > Troilus luridus. The sequence continues at coordinate 79,594,444 of OZ057414.1, read as the reverse complement.
ACTGCTTGAACCACTCTTTTAAACAGAACACACACCAAGATATACATAGTTTTAAAGTTTTGACCATTTATTTTACAATTAAAAAATTAAAAATTACAAAACTCTTTCCTTACTTCGCCTTATTGCTCACCTCATGCTTGCCCACCAGAGTTCTGGAAATCTGGAAGAAAACCTGGTTTGCTTTACGTACTCGATGCATAACCTCCTGGTCTGTCTTCCCATTCCGACTGAAGATCGTTCCCAGATATTCATAAATATCAACCTGCTCCAGTTGGGGTCCTTCACTCACAATCCTGAGCTCCACCTCCTCCCGTCCTACCTGCATAACCTTGCTTTTATCCGGATTGATGGCGAGTCCTCTTCTTTTAAGCTCCTCGGACGTCTCCTCCACTCCAACTTGCAGAGAATCCACATTGTCTGCTACCATCACACTGTCGTCTGCATAAACGAAACACTCGGCCTGGACGGGCAACATATTCCAGTAACCAACGATTGCTCTGGGTGTTCTCCGCTTGCATACCTTCAACAACTGGTCCATGACAATGTTAAACAGGAGTGGACTGAAGCTATCTCCTTGCTTAACCCCTCTGTATATTCTGAATGGAGCAGACTTCATTCAATTTAATCTAAACACGCCATTTGGGCCCTGGTACGTTAATTTGATGGCGCTAATCAGGCTTGGTTGTATCCGCTTCTCTTGTAAAGCAGTCCAAATCTCCTGTCTGGGGACCGTGTAAAAGGCTGCTTTGAGGTACAAAAAGGCAAGGTAGACATTTCGGCCTCGGTCCAACGCTTTCTCCATAACCATCCTGAGAGAAAAGATATGATCCTGGGTTTGTCTTGAAGGCCGGGAAGTAGCTTGTTATTCCATGAGGGGTTCAACATATGCTCTCAGCCGCTACTCCAGGATCATTGTATACATGTATACCACCAAAGAGAGGCATATGGGCCTGTAGTTCCCATATAAGGTCTGGTTTCTCTTCTTGACTATAGGCATAATTAGATTTTCCTCCCATTCCCCAGATATGGTCCCTGAGTTCCACATCCTCTGGAACAGATTCTGTAGTGCTTTAACCAGCATTGGTCACCCAAACTTTACCAGTTTTTCTAAATTGATTATTTTGGAAAAAATGCTCAATGGCCTTAATCAGGGAGGGCCTGGAAATGATCCTAGAGTTATCTAAAGAAGAATACAAAGCCAAAAGAGTTATCGAAGAATACATACAAAAAATATTGGAAGTGTATATTTATTTAATAATACCTACATTATAAACCATGGTAACATAAGACATATTTTACTGATAAATCATTGTATCCCCCTAATAAGAAGCGTTTTTGATTCAAGATCTATACCAAATGAATGCAATAATCTTTAGTTATAATGCTGTTATAATATCTATAATATAATTATAATATTATACAGTGTATTAAAATAAAGGAAAATAGAGTTTAAACAAAAATGAGTAAAATTTATCCTTATATATACTTTAATTCGGTAGTCCGGGCGATTATGTTTTATATCACAGGTACAAACTTGTCTTAAAACAGAAATAGCACTTACCGATGAAACATTGGCTTATCAGGAGTAGAAAACTGTCGAAAAGAAATATAATTAACCAAGTATTTAAAAATAATCCTTCGATATATATATATATATATATATATATATATATATATATATATATATATATATATATATATATATATATATATATATATATATTTTGTTGAGGAGGCCAAGGTCCTTCATGGACCATAGCGCCATGTGATGATGATGATGATATATATATTTAAATAATAAAAAAGAACAATAAATAAAAAAAAAAAAAAATATATATATATATATATATAGAGAGAGAGAGAGAGAGAGAGATACATACATATAAATTATATTCATACTTATATAAAATATAGCTATAATGTTCTAAAAATTTGTTATAAATTACTATAATTGAAATACACCATTAAAATGATCCATTTTTGTTTATATCTTTTGATTATATTATATTATGCATTTTAATTATATTAAAAGATTTATGAAAATTTAGATTTGAATCGGCTTTCGACATTTATGTAAATAAACCGAAATGTAACATGGGCTCTGTAAAATAAAAAAAAACAGAAAATATTTACAGTCATGCAAAATCTATAAAAGCATAATACATAACATCATGAATAATGCATGTAACATTCATATTGATAACATTTAGGTGCAGAGGTTCACCTTTGGAAACCGGTTTTCCGAAGAGTTTTTACGCACTTCTTGTAGCATCATTTCGAGCTTTATTATTGAGATAAGATGCTTGAATTTGGAGAGAGAAAAAGATGATAAATATTAAATGAAATATTACAATGATTACATTTTAAACTATATGAAATATTCGTAGATCTATTGAACATTCATGTAAGAAAACTAAAAAATAATTATTCAGTACATGCATTTGTACTGTATGATTGAATGCAATAGTTCAAAAAGTCAACTGTGTTAAGAAATAAGATGCATTAGGAGATGGGAGGAAGAAGCAATGGGTAAAAGTGTGTTTTTTCTAAAGAAAGAGTTAAGTACGGTAATTGTATATAAACATATATGTTAAAGGTCATCAAACTAAATGATATAAACCTTTAAATATTAACTAAATAATTACTAATTAAAACTACATTCATAAGAATGACTAAATAAGTGTTTTAAAGTGGGATAGGAGTAGGTATATGACAAATAAAAACATTAGTTTTGTAATGGTTTAAAAAGTATGCTAGTATAGCAACCTAATTTTTTGCGAAAAATGGCAAGAAAATCAAACATTTCTCTCCATTTTTATCTTAACTTCATAGGGTTTACTAATCTTTTTATATATTTTTTAATAAAATAAAAATTTGTTGACTTAGTCAACTTCGATATTATTTTAATATCTGAGTAGATATTAATAACTACAAAAATTTGTATACTTTGTTTATTGATTTTATGGTAAAAATGATTGGGCTATCCGGAAAATAATAAGGGATTTTATGTTTTCTTAGAAAAAAACCTCCAAATAGTATATATGTTTGTTGGACGTTTGACTTTTATAAATGTTAACACATATTAATCCAATTTTAAAAAATGTATGTTCACCTCTGTAACATTTTGCTACATAATTGATTATTTTTTTTTTACGAGTTCAAACTCGGCCAGATCGGGATCTACAAGACCAACGAAGTTTGAGATGAAGGCAGTAATAGCTGAGTGCTATGTCCAACAGTGGTTCCATACATTTTGATATAGAGTTCTGCCAACTTTCAAGCTTTTTCACCTTCCCAATCGATTTGGAAATGGCCATCGAAGGTTGATTTGCTGACTTGGAGTTCACAGTTGTTCTGGGATTTTCTTCCACCAAAGCTCGGTGAACATCGTCTTAAAGGGCAGAACTTCTTCTTCTTTGCCTTTAGGGCTCAAATCTCACTCTCGATATCTTAGGGACCATCGTTGAACAGTCCACTCACTCATACTGCCTTCACCCCCTTCGTTGTTATTTCTGGCCATTTGGGCCCCTTTCCATTTGATATTTCAACTAGTAAAACAAAATGATGATAAAATCACGCTTTGGCATCTTGGTAAAGACTGAATTATTTCAAAGTAGCAAATTGTTACAGAGGCAAAGAAACATTTTTATTTGAAAGAGAATTAATGAGTGGTTACATTTAAAAAAGTCAAACGTCCAACAAACATATGCAGTAAACTATTTGGACGGGTATTTTTAAGAAAACATAAAATCCCGCATTATTTTCCGGACAACCTAATAAAATGACTGATAAACGAGTCAGACAAACATTGTTTTTATCATTAGATTATTTTTAGTAGTTGGTCGTTTCCGTTGAAGCAACTGATATTTCTTATAGACGCATGAAAGCAGATGCATTAACTTACTATTTTTCAAGCAGATTAACAAGATTTCCGCGGAAAATTAATTATTGAAAATAATTTAATATAACAATAGAGCGCTTTTCGGAATGTACACGAGTTTTTATTCTACAAAAACGTAACAATGATCATTTCTTTATTTTTTTATTTATTTATTAAACAAAATATTTTATAACAAATTTACAAGCATGTTCTTATTTGAAATATATCTATAATGATTTTTTATTTTCAAATAGCCAGATAAAAGAATGAATAACTAAAAGTGCCTAGACAATATGACAATGAAAAACAATTTTTCAAAGTTACAGCTTTTTATTAATTATTTAATTTTATGGTATCATGCAGCAATACCTTATAATAATTAGACTTGCTTCATAATTATAGGGTTAAGCAAGCATTACTATCTAATTCCTCTTAATTTAGTGAAAATAAAACTACTATTTAACACTTCAGTCCATCACAATTAGTACACGAGTTAAAAAAATAAAAATAAAAATTGTTGAAAAACTTTTGATAAAAAGCTTCCTCAATTCACTTTCTATCGTGAATGAATAAAGTTTCGAGGTCAAACCACTCGGGGAAAATTGGATCGTTGACGGAAACCCAGGTCTCATAGTCAGTAATTAAACCTGTCGACAAACGATCCACCTGGGCAAAAAAAATTAAAACGTCAGTTAAAAAGACTTATTGGATTTTTTCTCGTCGTACAGCCTCAATGAGATCTGGGAAATCGCTATAAAAAAATCACCACCGACCATTCCAATCAATGATAACTAAAGGAAATTCAAATTCAAAACTAAAAAAAAGGAAGATTCGAAACCGACACCAAAACGCTGTTTACAAACTCCTACCCCTAGACCTATCCCTCGGTTGTATACCCAGCTAATTATCAAGTGCGCATCGATGAAGTGCCCTGCGTGTAGCTCGAGCTTTTCGCACTGTGTCCTATGATGCTGTGTGCGTGATACCAGATATGCCTCCGATAGATCTTTAGGCAGTTGAACGAAGAAAACGCAAACAGAAAAAGCACTGGGTAACATTGGCTAAAGAAGAAAGAAGACATACCATTGAAAGACGGCAGAGACACTTCTGGAAGATGGGCACACTGTCTGATACCCGATATATCAAAATGGTTATCCCGGGACATGGAGAGGTAGATTATTATCTCACCCAACTGCACACAGGCCATGGTTCGGAATAGAAGATCGAAAATCTTGTCCTACTTGTGATCCAGTGGAACACTCGTTCTTCTGTTGTCCAAGCTTTTCTCGATAAAAGGAAGAGCTAGACATAAAATTCGGAAAGAAATCATCGCCGGAAAATGCAGACTATGCAGCGCAAATCGGAAGTAGGCATAGAACACAGGAGCGAGAAAGGAGAGGCCAAGCTCTGGCTAATCCCACATAAGTTTTACAAGAAAAAAATAGCCACATAGCCCTTCTGCCCCCACGAAGTAATGCTTGACGGCTGTTCCGTGGGACGATAAAAGGAGAATTTGGAGGTGTTTTTTTGTAGGAATCTCACACTGTTGTGTAACTTTTTCTTATTTGTTACACTTCGTCTTATGAAAGATTTTCCCCTACCCGGAAAAAAGCAAGAAAAAAAAAGCTAATTATTAAGCCCAACAACTTTACAAGCTCATCTCTCTCTTCACGACTCCATCTCACACTTCGAGCTAAAGGTAAAATGTTCTTTGATTCCTGATAGACCTTCCTTTATGGTGAAATGGACTGTTTTTTTTTTGTTTTTTTCTTGTAACCTTCTTAAGTAGATAAATTAAAAGAAGACTACTACTTGCTATTGATGGTAATTTTGTATATAGTTATTCCTTCAAAATTACCGGTCGCGTTTCACAAACTTACAGAAAAGTTCTTATTATAATTGCGTTTATAATAACATTTACTCTAGTTAAAGCCTTCAATTGCTATCTGATTCTCGATTTTTCAATGGTAGATACATTTTTGATATGTACGTTAGTGATCTTAGGACGATTACATAATTTAGGTGTGACACAAAGCCAGCTTATAATTTATTTAAAATTATACTATCTTATAATATATAATTATCTATGGTTACTACCTTAGAAGTTAATCATAAATAAACCACAATAAATAAAAAAAGAAACCAATAGTAAACTTTATTACAACAAAATAAAAACCTTTCTCAAAATAAATGTTCGGTACTGCACCACCGGGTCTCTTAGCACAGCGGATGTCCGGAAAATGGAATTACATTTTTCAACCGCAACTCGGTTGCGGATCAAAGAAAATCTAGGCTAGGGAGTTTAATTATTAGCACTGACAAACAAAACTTCTTAACAAGGCTAAATCTTTATTTTCATTCATAACCCATTAATTTGTTACATTTAAGCGTTATTGGTCGATTCTAATAAGGCTTGGCGAAGGTTCGATACCGATACATCCAATCTCTGCTTAGAAACTTCCGTTCTCGGACCCCAATCCGCCGGAACATTCCTCGCTATCCTCTTACCTACGCCTCGATCTACCATTCAAATATCAATGTTCATTCGGGACAATGCATTTAAGTGTTTATTAATTCGTTCGTTACTAAGCCCAACAACATTCAAAATCCCATGTTAATCTTCACGATACTATCACTTGAGTATTATGAACAGGGTGCAAGCTCCGGAATTTTGAGTTAAGCAATCTTCTAAATTCTCCAATGGTCGCTCTTTTTTTTTTTTTTTTTTTGGATCGAATATTCTACACAACACCATAGTTTTGAAGCCGTTAAGAGGAATTGTTAGAATGATAGTTTTACAAATTCTGAATAAGATTTCGGTTTTGAAGACACGAGTTTAGTAATGTCGAGATCGAAAAAATAACAAGAATTTAATAGCGTCTTTATTACTTAGGTGTTTACCAATTAGGGCCGTGCTTATTAACTATTTAGGAATTCATTCGTTTATCAGTCCAACCACTTTACATGCCCATCCTAATCTCAACGACACTATCACTTCAATGTCATTAACCACTTATTTCTCGTTTATACAATTAAAAAAATAAAAATAAATAAAAAATTTAAGTTACCAACCGATTGACTATTAATTTTTCTTTCAAAGAACGGCCTTAGTGACCACGCGAATATCACTATTTTCACACCCCTTCTCTCCCTCCTTCTTTCTTCTCACCTTTTCCTCATTCTTTTTAATTGTCCATTCCTTCTTTCCTCGGTCCACGCTAATCGTTGCCTCGCATCTCTCTTTCCCACAAGGACCTGAATTTATTTTAGTCTTTTACCATAGTCTTCCCTATCGGAACAGTCATGGTCTGTTATTTTAAGTCTCTCAGTTTCTTCCTTCATCTGTTTGTTATATATATATATATATATATATATATATATATATATATATATATATATATATATATATATATACCCCCAGCACTCTTTTTTCTTCTCATTTTATAGAAGATTTCTCTATTTAATCTCTTTGGGTGCATCCTCACCATACGTCCGTAGAACCTTGATCTTTTTATTCCCATTTCCAAATCATTAACTTCTTTATATATTTCCTTATTAGTCCTCAAACCTATAGCCTTCCTGTGTCTTCTTTGGGCCGCAAATTCTTCATAGTATTCTTCTTTCTATCCCTAACATTTTCCTTTGAGTCGGAAGGGAGTCACCGGTTTGACGACCGTATTGTAGTCTTATCTTCGTGTTTGTTGACAGGTTCCTCTTGTTATATAAATTGCTTGTCGCGAAGCTTAGTCTTTCCAATTAAATAAAATAAAATAAAATAATTGTATTTAAATTAAAACATCTATATACAATTTAAATCAAATTTTATATTCCTGGGGGTTATGGAGCATAAGGACTGGTCTGTAGGGAAAATTCATAGAGCTGGGAGGTAAGCCATGCGGCAAATTCATCTTACAGCAGCTTTGTGGTCGACTTGGCACCTACAATCCTCTACTTTGCGCTTTAAATAACATCCGTTCCATTTTCCAACGCTGTTATATTCGCCATTTTATTGTTATTATTATAAATAATAAAATAACAGAACTTAGTACTGAATTTATTTTTCTTCAATTCAGTTAATTTATTCATTAAAACTACAACTGCTAATTAATGCCAGGAGAATTTAGAAATGGGCGACTTTGAAAGTTAATGACCTAAATTTAAATTTAAATTTGCATAAAAGTGAATAGAGTGCATTAGGAGGCTAGTTTCAGTAGAGATTAGCTCATTCAACACAATTAAATTTGAAATTATAATTTTACTTTGCATGCACGTTTTGGGTTTCGCTGGGGACCTCTGGTTTATATTAAGGAAAATAAATGGACTTAAACAATATTTCTTCATTTAGAAAAATGGCCTATAATAAAGGAGATAATTAAAAACTATTCTTTATCCGTGTTGGCTTTTAAAGGTATAATTTATATCACTTTAAAGAGTGATAAATATTTATTTTTATAAATGAGAGAGATTTGATCGAATTAAAACCTCTTTTAAGCCATAATTAGTATCCTAAATGACAGATGGAAATATAAAAGTTGGAGAATTGTCTTTAATTAGCTTTAAAAAATTCGGACCAATAGCCTGGTAAAAACGACGCAGCGACTAATAAAAAATATTAAAATATTCGCATAAACACTAACTCGATTTTTTTAAAAAAAGTATGCTACTTATTATAAATACTTAAACCTCGACATACAACTCACAGTGAATCTCACACAGTGCGACTAATAAATATTTAATTATTAATAATTAGCTATTTGATTATTACATTATATTATAATTGTCATTATAAATATTAATTATTTGATCTCGAACGGAATGACTCCCACTACATGACCTCTCAGATCTTGGGGCGTTAAACCCAAGAAGGAAAAGTTTACAACAATCTTTGAAAAGACACTGCCTCTCTGGAAATTTCGCTACTGACATTGTTCAAGAAGAACGTCATTTCAGAGGTAACTGTGTAATATATTTATTGATATGTAACTCTATAGAACTTGTCACACATATAAATAAATAATCGCAAAACAGTTATAAATGTGAAATAAAACAAAAAACGGTTCAAAACCTTTAAGTTGATTATTTGCATAACTTATTTGATACTTGGATACAAAACACCTTCATCAGTAAAATTAATTAAATTTTGGATTATAAGATTTGTAATTTTTTTTGTTGCAAGAATTTTAATTCAGGTTAAATCAACTTTAAACCTAGGTATTTCATAGATTCAGAATGATTACTTACATAATCATTATTATTACATTATTACTTCTCAAAATGGGTACTGAGCCTATTATAAATTATTATTCCTAAAATAAATTTTCTTATACTAAGAATTTGCACGAACTTGTAAATCAAATCATTCCTGCATATTATACATAATAAAGTGTGACTAATTGCCTTGATTAAGTGTTGAGTGAACATTGAATATAGATTTTACTTTTATAAATATCTGTATATATATATATAAAGAATATAGATTTAACTTTGTGTTAAAGGCAAATACAATATTTCGTCAAGGGATATAAAAACAATACCGGAATCATTTATCTTCCCCGGAACTGGCTTTCTACTTCTAAAAGGACAACTGCTGTTCAGGCGAGAAGTCATCAATCTCTTCCATTCAACGTGATCTACCTTTTCTTCTCGGGTTTAACGCCCTAAGAGCCAGCAGTAATGCAAGTAAATATATCCCTTGCCTTTTGTAAGGGAGACTAAATTCCCTTATAAAAATATGATAATGTTACGGGCTAATGGGTGTAAAATGAATTAAACTGTTACTAAATTCAAGATACTAATATTAATTAACAAATTAAAAAGAATACAAAGACATTATCTAAAACGAATTAATTATTAAACTAATATGAATTTACAATTACAATATTCTTCAGATTATAACCTAGGCCTAACTGTTATCTAATCACTAAAATAATGTAAGATATTGCTAATACTAAATAACTTAGCTATTTACATAAATTTGTACAAGTACAATAATATTACACTATAGTTTACAACTACAAATTAACACTTACAGTTCGCTAATTAAAGTCTACCGACCGTAAGACTCTCCAAATATGACAAACTGGCACACAGTTTATTGCACTCACTTATCACTGACTCACACTTATTACTCACACGGACTGTCACCGTTCACTGTCACTGACTGATACTAACTGTTACTGTCACTCACACGGACTGTCATCGTTCACTGTCACAGGAGTCAACAACTTTACTACTAACTTACTACGGACTGACTAGGCCGAAACAGCTGGCCTTTTATATAGACAAGGTTGGTCAGGGTGGGGCGCTTCTCGGAAAATCCAAGAATTGTCTCGTTTCATCCCGGTTGATCCAGAAAGTTCGAATTGTCTCGATCTTTCTAAACCGTTCTTTAATCTCTTCCGCTCATCATAATCCCCCAGCTCGTCTTAATCTCTCCAGCTCTTTTAATCCTTTCAGCTAGTCTTTCTCTCTCTTTGACCGTAACAATAATTTCCAAATCACCTCACTTACAACGATTAGGAAGCAATGTGTACTTCGATGAAATAAAAAATTATTTCCTCCGAATCGTAATTTCCGCTTGTGTATTACGTTTTAGACACCAGGGGCATGATCTAAAGCTGACTAGATGTCATGTTTCTCAATCTGTATAAAGTAAAAAAAAACGATATATAATAACATTAATTCAACTATATGATGTAAGTTTCAGTGATTGTACGGGTTAATGCTTAGATGGTGCCATATCAAGTATTATATCAAATTCCGCCCTCTACTTCCACTTCTAAAAGAGGAAACATATTTTCCTACATACATACATACATACATAGATGTATATACATGTATGTAGTATGCATTGCTCCTCTCTTAAAATTTCGAAGTTATTTTCGATTTCCACCTTCTTTTGTGAATCTTGAAAATACCCCAATATTAAAAATAATAGTCTTTGCCAGATATTCTTATATAATTTTACACCTCCGTAACTCGCTTTTAGACAGTTTCAAATTCCGAGCCAACGCACTGAAATTCTGAATAGCAACTGAAATACTAGGAAAAAAAAGAAGCTTGAAAAACAGAAAATAGTTACTTCTTTTTAAAAAAGATTCCACCTCCATACTTATTATGCAGTTCAGTTTCAGAAAAAACTGCTTATTAGCTAATCTACAAGAGGATTAATACACAACATCATGACGGCAAAACTAAAATGATAGAAAATGAGCTAAATTTGTTTTTACGAGGAAAGTCGAGAGAAACACTAGGTCTTTAAATATTTAAAGTGCGATAAATTATCGCAGACAAAAAAAAATTTGAGTAATTAAGTTTAACAATACATAGATAAATTTTACAGTCAGTCATATCATAAAACAAGAAATTTAACTGTAACAGATAAAATATTTTAGGGGAAACGAAAAGTTCTACTAGTTTTAGATGTTTTAAGTTATTATTAGAATCAATTGCACAACTTTTAACGACTTTTAAGATAAACATACTTATTCTTATATCAATGGAATTCTAATCTTTAAACTAAAGTTGATTAAAAGAAATTGTATAGTCCATGCACAGTCCGCTAAGTCTCGCCAATCTCACGCATTTCGGTGACGCCAAGCCAGAAGTTTTTCCCCTCCGAAAAGTCCCTAAACGCCTCTAAAGAAATTTTCACTTCAAAAATAATAATCAAGTTCTAAAGACTTTTTTAATCATCACGAAACAATCTAGAACAAGCAACATTACTTTTTCCTTCTTTCACTCCCACACAACTTTTCTAACAAATTAGGCAATTACCTAAAAGGAAAACTTGGTAGAAGCGAAACGATTTATAAAAGTACAACATTTATAAGAAAATTTTATGTAAACGCCTAAATTCTGATTTATTGATGCACTGAACTAAATTATGCTGCTCCCATCTTCTACGCCCAGAATACTAAATCCTTCGCTACACACCCAACCCATCTTATCATGTCATGAATAAATTGAAGCAAGGGGACTCTGCCCGAAATAGATACTTAATCTTCCAACCCACACAAGATCTGCTTGCTTTACTTATACTCAACATCTTCCGGTATGTCTGTAAATATATAGATCTTTTAAAGTTAGAACTTCTTCAGCCGATTTTCGGAACCGGAAAAAAATTATCGGTTCGCGTAACCGACATGAGCGACATGCTCGTGACGTGGTGCGCGAAGCTGGCGACGCGTCGTGGCCTGTTTATGAGTTATACGATTTGTTTTAACCCACTTAGGTTAAATGTTAGAATTCGATTGGTATAAGAATAATTATATTTAACTAAAAGTTCATTTAATAGTGGTGCAATTCTTACAAATAATAGCTTAAACATCAGTAATTATTTCTTTTGTTTTCCCTAAAAGATTTTATTTGTCATATATGTCTTTATGAAATAATAAACCCGTTGTATTTCTTTTGGAATATAATCAAACGATTGAAAATACAAATGACCTAAGTATTGAACTTAACGATGATAATAGTTTTAAAAATGAAAATAAAGTTTATTAACATCAATGTAAATACAAATACAATGTATAAATAATATAACTGTATACTAATTATTATTTTAGGAAGAAATGGCCCGGGGGAGGTAAGGAATAGTTATTTATTTGACAAGGGAGGAAAGTGCCACTTTATTACACCCGAGTGAATTTTACCACACCTCGTTTAATTACCACACGAGCCGAAGGTGAGTGTGGTAATTAAACGACGGTGTTATAAGGAATTTTATCACGTGTTAAATAGTACATTATTCCTGCAACCATTTAAAAATTAAGAAATTAAAGGAGAAACTTTAGATTTGTTAAAACTACACTAGCTCTAGCTAGTGGGCAATGGTAATGCTAAATCTCCAAATTTCTGATGTGTGAAAGTTCTAATACGTTTAAGGTTATACTAAGTATTTCTATAAAATCGCTTCAAAATAAATAAAATCTTGAATTAAATATAAACTAGTTCTAAAATTATTTATTTTAACATTTTAATACCACTTTAATATTATAATACCACCATTTAACATTTAAAATAACAGAGTGCTGATTTTCAAATTCGATCTTGGTGGCTGTTACTTTCCCCCACTAGTGAGGGAAAGTGGGTCTTCCCACACCAGTTTTAGTTGAGTAATGGATAGCATTACTCAATGGTTGCAGGAAAAAATTCTTTTTAATAAGGATAACTATTTATTTTAAAGCCAACGATTCGACCCACATTGCAGGTCTTCTTCAGGACTAAATATACAAGATACGTACAAATTAAAATAATACATAAGATAAAATAAAATATAATATAATAGACAAATTATTTTATTCTGGGAGAAGGTCCCTTAAGATAACAGGAGTGTACAGATATTAATAAAAATATATCTTGCCAAACGGGTTCATTATTAGATTACTGCAATAATTACATAATAACATTAAATTAAATGTGAACTAAAGGGTATGTTCTGATAGAGAATTAAAAAAAAAATAGCATACAAATTTACAATAAAAAGAAATTGGCAAATGGAAAAATAAATAAGTAGATAAGAACATCTAATGCTCGTAGTATAAAACATAATATCTTTTGAGTGAGAAATATTTGCAGTAATTCATCAATCAATTGCGTTGATTATAGCCATTAATTTTTATTGATTAGAGACCATCTGTTTGGGAATTTAGGAGATGTAGGAATAGTTTGGATTTGAATGTGGATAAAGAAGATGTATGACGGATATCGGGTGGGAGTGAAATGAAAGGCGAGTTCTTGTGCTCTGGGATTGGATAGAGGATTTGAATTTAGGAGACTATAGATATAAGATGGATGTTGAGAGTTGATAGTGCAAGTACAATTTGTATGTATCTTGTTTATATAGCCCTAAAGAAAACCTGCAATGTGGCTTTATAATAAATAGTTATCCTTATTAAAGATAATTTTTTCTTACCTCCGCCCAGACCATTATCTCCCTCTAATATATTCGGCCAATTCAAGATAATTATTATTTCAATTATGTTGTATTGAGATTTTGTATTGTGATTGTGCACCCCATCATATGTTTCGATTAATAAATAAACTACGCGAAAATGTATATAATTATTATTCGGAGTGTCAGTTTATGTGAAAACCAGACTAGTGTTAATAATATCAATTTACAAATCATGATATTTAAATAATTCAGACTGTAATCGATTTAGAAATTTAAAAAAAGAACACAATTATTCTTAAGTTTTCACTTCTATCGGGAGTCTTCATAAACTTTTTTTTCTATCGTTGAGAGCTAAGGGCTGTTTTTTATTAGGATACTATTATTGCTAATACAGTTGTTTGTTACAATGTAAATAAGAATAGTAATGAGTATTGATGCATATAGTTTCGTGCCAAATAACGCAGACAAGCAATAATAGAGCTGACAAGGGCAGTTAATGAAATGGGGACTGTATGTAAACATAGTCTTGGGGCTAAATATACGAGCGGCCTTGTGGCAAGGTTAATAGCAGTACGGTCATCCCTAGGTTGGAAGCTATGCATATGTTTATTTATAAACACAATTGGCAACTAAAATTGTGTTTACAACAAAGGGAGAAGGAGATAGGAGACGCGCCTAATAAAAAGACATAAAACATATCAAAAAATGCCAACAGTTGATGAGTGGTGCCATGGTTAACACCACATTTCGGAAAAATGATACCGCGATCATGGGTTCATGACAACTAAATAAATTTATTATAATTTATTTCCTTTATTTATTACTTTATTCCTTTATCCTGGTTCGCTTCTCGGTCAGACATATCCTTTCTTTTCACTGATCCTATATCTCGTGTTCTCGAAGCGTAACAGGATAGCCGAGGTGGCTAGGCCCCACGACGGTAAAGTGGAAAACCCGGGTTCGAGTCCCGGTCCTGGTCATATATTTTCTTTTCAAATAAAATATTTAATAAATAAATTTATGTGCAACTAAGTATAAATATTTAAATGAGTCACTTAATGATGTCATAAAATATTGTAGAAAAAAACCAACTTTTAAATCCTAAATGAAAAGATTTCAAATAATGGGATATTGTGTGGTTAAATTATTTGTTATAGGTAGTTCAAAATTTTAAGTGCAATAATACGATAAATGACCCTTACATGGGCACTATTGTATGAGGATAAAGTTTTTCAGGTTCATGATTAAAATTTTTAACTTACGTCAGTCTGACTATTATTCCCCCGGACGATTGATTTTTTTTGGGGGGGGGCTAAGGTACTTTAAAATTCTGTGAAAAAAAAATTCATTACGTGGCTAAAACAGATGTAAAATTTTAAGGAGGAAAAAAAAACGATAAACGCCGTTGGAATAATCTTTACTCTTCTGTAAAATTTTATATCGAATATACTAGGCAAATCTCAAACCAAACAATTTTGCATCATAATTTAACCTAAAAAGTGACACTTTAACGTTAAAAAGAAAAAAGAAAAACAATTGTTAATAGTCTTCGTATATTCTACTTCCGGGATGGACCGTGTCACGTTGGTGTATTCAAATAAAACAAAGAATATTAACGACCATGGAAGCCTACGTGAACAATTGTTAATAGGTTCTCGGGGATCCTGTCTTTGGCTGCTTAGATTATATGTTGAGTGTACTACAATACATAGATAATTTAGTAGGATAAATGCTAACTAAATTAATGCACTGCGTTCCATAAGTATATATATCCTCACGAGTAATTACCTTATGACATAATTAATTGGTGTATGCAATTAATGAACATTTACAAGAGCTACTATATACTCATGAATGAAATGAAGAGTTCTGCCATGATAGAAATAAAAAGATGGTTCTCGTGCACTAATAGGCACTCCTGTGAGGGACAGCTCATTACAGGAACATAAAAAAGACCTCGTGTTCTTCACCGCCTCGAGAGCTTTGCCCTTACTCCGCCTTCAGACTAGAGGATGCTCCAGAATTAAAATAGTCTGCATGACATGGCAGTCTACATGACTTTTAATATAAAAAATATTATTAAAATGTAAGTAAGCATTATGAATTATGTTTGAAAATAAAAATTTAATGACAATCTTATATCATGTAAAATCTTATATACTACTACTACTTTAGAATAATCTTATTAGAAGGACTGGGGTAGCTCAGTGGTAGTGCTCTTAATATCAATGCCGATGGTTCCAGGTTCAAATCCGGCTGTGGCAGAATTATTTAATCTGTTAACAACTCACCTAGCCTCTATAAAGTGGGTACACTTAATTGTAGGAGATTTGTCTAGGAGAAATCACCTCCATGCACAACCGTTATCCTTAGGTACAACAGACAGTACAGTCTCAACCACGAACTAAACCCAAGACCCTTCATGGGTTATAATAAAACAGATTAATTTTTTATAATTTATTTATTTAATTTTTTAATGATATGGTTGTTAATCCTTCTCTAGATATATACAACTTGATTACTAATCTCTGTGTCTCGTGATCAAGCTCGGTATTGGCAGATAATTATTCCCGTAAAAGCCTACGGGATCTGCAGACCATCCTAAGGTCACTCAGCCTCAATTTAGTAGCTATTTTCAATTGGGCGAACCTAGATGATGAGCATTACTTCGATCAAATTACCTCCTTGCACAACCGTTGGTTTGAAAGCTTAGTCCATACCCTTCTTTAGTTGTCGTGTCACAGGTTTTCATATGTAAATTCGTATGATCTGATTACACAGGCCAACAAAAAATTTTTTAACTTTTTTAAATTTAATAGTTGATCTTTATAGATTATTATGAGCTGTATCTAAATCTGGCCTTAGTTTTTTTTTTTTTGTATCACCCATACTTTTCTAACAATATGCTTTGTGTTATAAAGTATAAACCCCTATCTAAACCCCTATACGGTATACGGGGAATTAATGAAACACTATGTTAAGCATCGTTTGTATTTACAGTGACTAGTTAAAACAGTGGTATAATGTGCTAATTCAGGTTTCACTTGTCAACTTGAATTGGTCTATACTTTCTTTCTCTTTTTTCTTTGAAGCTTCTTGTGTAGCTTTTTCTACGATGAGTCGCTTATTGAACTTCTCGGTGAAGTGACCAACAGCAGTCCCCCATCATGTTCCAGCGGCCCTGGTAGCGTTCTTCTATCACTTTAACGTCCTGGTGAAAACGCTCACCTTGCTCTTCACTAACATCTCCCAAATTGTCCGGGAAGTAATCAAGGTGGCTGTTCAAAATTGAACTTTCAGGATCATCAAAGATCCTAACTTTTTAAACTTCTGTAACATGTTAGCTACAATATGATACCCATGCTTCTTTATCATTTAAGGTCATTGTGGATTCAAAATTAACATCCAACATCATTTTTCTAATGGCAGGTCCGACAAAGACACCTTCTTTTAGTTTAGCTTCTGATAGGCGTGGAAACTTTTGGCAGAGATAATTGAAATATGGTCCATCTTTAGGCAATGCCTTTACAAATTGTTTCATGAGGCCTAACATTATATGTAGAGGTGGTAAAAGCACGTTTTTTGGATCTACGAGGTTTATGCGTAGAGTGTTCTTCTCACCAGGTTTTAAAGACTTCCTCACAGTCCAGTTCTTTCTGCACCAATAGTGATACCCTAGCCCTACTGTCCCATTCACACAAGAAACATGGAAATTTGGTAAAACCACCTTGCTGACCAAGGAGGATGCATGGTATTTTTAAATCACCACATATCGTCCAACCATGAGCAGAATAGCCTATTCGATTTAACAATGTTTCTAGGTGTTCATAGTTTTCTTTCATATGTACCGTATGACCAACATGGATAGATGCGTACAAGTTACCATTGTGTAATGAAACTACCTTTAAACTAGTTTTCGATGAATCAATAACAACCTCCAGTCTTCCTTTCTGTATTCAATACCAAACTCATTCATCACACCGGGAATGTCTGAGCAGTACCCTAAATCACCTTCTTGTTCAAAAACTTGTAAAATTGTTGTTCTCTCTTCCTGAACACATAAATACTGGTTCCAACCGTCAACAAATTCTTTTCTTCTAGTCTAGAGCCAAGCAATTCAGCTTTTTCTTTCGTTAAGCTAAGATCCCCAACCAAGTCGTTAAGTTCGATTTGAGTAAACAGTTTAGGCTCTACATTTTCTGTAAAACATTAAAATTCTTTATCATCTTGTTCATCTAACTCCGATTATACATCAGAAAATACTTCCGTTGGAATAGAATTAAAATCATCTGGTGGTTCAGGGACCGATAAACCTACACCGTGCCCTATTGGTCGGATGGTGGACGGAAGGTTGGGGTACCCAGTTTTTTCTCCTTTTTCGACCATTTTCTTAGATCTTCGACACATACATAACATACCATATGCGGGGCCCAAGATTTATCCTGAACAAAGTCATTGAATCACAAATATATATTTCAACAATAGTACTCAAGGAAAGTTACTCTGTAAAGTATTGATGATCAAGTGTTGATTTATTGTTTTTTATTTCTGGTTCCAGCCATTTGTGAATATTTTGTAAGAGTACTACACCTGATCAATGGAATCTAACGATGGCTATAAATAAAATCTTTTAAATGAAAACGTAGGGAATCTCTGTGAAGTACATCACTATAAAAAGAGAAATTGGTACTAAATTAATACCCTGATGAAAATAGGCCACCAATGACGAAATCAATTCAATTAAGGTCCATCAGTTTCAATGCAAGAGTTGGAACTATTCGTGTTAAAGGGCAATCTCATCTCATTAGTAGGTTCTATTGTTTTATTTCTAACTTACAATATTACTTTAACGTTGTAAGAAAAATATTTTTGATTCGATAAAAAAAAAATAATTGACCCTTTGATACAGTAAATCACAAAGCAGATATTTAAAAAAAATGGAGAAAAATTACAGAGTAAACAGCTAAAAAAAGATTTAAATAAGTAAATAAATAGATAATATGTTACTGGAGGATTACATTCTACTACTGTGTTTATTAATGCCCAATTCTGTTTACCCTCACTGGTCATAAATTATCAATTTATTTACAAAATTTTAGTATTAGTATGATCCTCATGGCCATATTTCATCACCTCTTTCGTGAAAAATAGTTTGCTGTCCAGAGAAAACACTGTTTATCAATTAAATGTCAGTACCGTGTAATGTCAATTTCTGCCATTTACCTATGAATTCATTATTTTGTTGTCATTATAAATGATCCAAACTAAGTAATACATAAATATTAATATTCTATTCATAAATAAATTTAATAATTTTTTGAAGAAGGTAGACATTCGACATTTATTTGATGTGAGTATTAGATAAGAATCAACCTTTTTTTGGCCAGCAAATGTGTTTCAGCAGTGCTACCAGCTTCATCCACACCAATAGACCTAGTTTTTAAGTTATAAAAAAAATATGTGTCAAAAATAGGTGTATAAAAATATTACACTTCTCTACCCTATGTTACTCCATGAACAATGTTTGTAAATATTTTAAGAAATGAAAATTTATCTGTTTTAATTTCTGTTTATAGTTTCTTTTCCCTAACCAAAAATCAAATTAATAAAAACTCGAGAATAATTATTATATTAAATTTATACATCTCATCTTATCAAATTATTATGTTTAAATTATCTAATAGAAAAAGTGCTACTCGCTTGCTAACGAGTAGCGATACCATAACTACTGAAAATTCATGAAAATTAAACCTAGTTAACTTCAATGGAATAATTGGTCACGCGTTGATCAGAGGTAAAAGGCAGGCAAAGCAAGGACATGTCATGATACACAATCTTTCTTTTTTTTCTGAATCTTTCATTTTATTGGAAGGCCTAATTTATACAGACCTGAAGTAAACAAAACATTGTACGAATTATAGCGAACAATTGAATATTTAATAATAAATTCTCAAGTCCCTCACTCAGAGATGAGGTGGAGAGTAGAGCAATGATGTAATCGATGTAAAGAGTTCATTGTCCGATTCCTTTCCTTATTATTACAATGTCAATTATCAATTTAATTACACAATTTTATTCCTCCACTATTAGAGAACAAATTTTTTGATTGAAGGAAAACTTCACTTTTTTGTGGGGTTCACCGGGTTTTACAGATTTAAGGATTTTTCTCATGAAAAAAATTCGTTAACGATTATTTAATACGAAATTCTATAATCACATTGCATAAATAATACCCACTGCAAAATGTATAACAAAAAATATGACCATTTATTAATTTTATTTCAGAGCTTATTATATACCCATGACGTGTTCGACAGCTTAATTTGTCAATTTCACTAATTATTAATTGGATTACTTAGCCTACTACTAATTATTACTTAGATTACTTTATTTTGCAGCTAGTCAGCTTTAGGAGTATTAAAAATAATTATGAACGATAACATTAAAAAAATAATTAAATAAGATTAGAATACTCGTAAAAAAAAGCTTAAGCAGTAGAGTTCTGCTCTAAGGAGGTCTTAAAAAGACCTTTTTTTTCATCCTCGCAAATTTTTTTTTACTAGAGAAAATTTTTTTGCGAGGATGAAAAAAGAAAAAGAAACACCTAAACATCAATCTAATTCAGATAGAAATTCTTAAGTCACTAACTAAATTGGATGCTCTGCAGGGATGCGCAAAATCCTAAAACACTCACTTACACACAAAAAAATCAGATAATATGCTAAAATTTATAGTTATATTTAAAAATTTTAGAAATTTTCTTGAAAGAATAGAATCTGTATATTTTTTTTTAGCAACATCGAAAATAACAAATGAATAAAAAAATAAAGTCATAAATTCTTCAGCAGGTAAAATTGACTGCGATTTAAAGAAAATAATTGGTGATAATAAAATATACAGAGTAAGCGACCGAGAGTGAGAGAGTGAGAGAGAGAGAGAGAGAGAGAGAGTGAGAGAGAGAGTGAGAGAGGGTGAGAGGGAGAGAGAGAGAGAGAGAGAGAGAGAGAGAGTGAGATAGAGGGGAGGAAGGGGTAAGAGAGATAGATAGATAGGGGGGAGGAAGGGGAGAGAGTGATAGATAGATAGGGGGAGATAGAGAGAGAGAGAGGGAGAGAGAGATAGAGAGAGAGAGGGAGAGAGATAGATAGATAGAGAGAGAGTGTGAGAGAGTGAGAGAGAGAGAGAGTGAGGGCGGGAATGTCGACCCCGATAGTTTTAGTGGTGTGGTCTGATTTATAGTGTTTGTTTGGGTCAAGTTTGTGAGGCATTTGTGCCACCAACACAAACACCAAATAACAAATGGGGACTGCATTTCCCCTTTCTGTCTAAACGGGAAAGAAGCTTTGAGATAAAAATATTTTTTATTTTTCAAATCCTCTAAAAACAAATGTGAAAGTCCTTATAAATACAAATGTATATATATATATTTATACTCGAGGTGTTACCCTATAACCGGCGTTCAAAAGATCAATTTTATATCATTTTAAATAAACTCAGATTAGATCGCATATAATCATGATTAAGTATACATGCATTCCCATTAAAGAATCCTGAAGAATTGTTACGTTCAATGAATTTAAAATGTAAACATTTGGGAGTGGTAGCCTACCTTTGAATTTTTTTTCATTACAAAATATATAATAAATTAACATACAATTTCTAATTTAAAGTATATCGATGTATTATCTTTAACAATTATACATACCTACCAGATGTATTTCCGAGAGCTAGTGAGAATACGAGGGGGGATATTAAGATAACAACATGACATGAGAGGCTTCAGAATGAGGAGTACCTGGCGACAGCTGATCCGGGATGAATTTCTAAACGAGATCTCTCATCCATATACTTTTAATATTTACAATCCTTACGGTAACTCAAACATTTTCACCTTTATCATCGATAGTTCCTGAATAATTATATCTGCCAGTGGCCTGTGTAATTGCAGGGGGTGATAAATGGAGCTACCGTCCATCGCTCTCCATTCTTAGCCCCCCACACCACTTGGCAAATTAAATAAATTAATTATCCGTTCGTTTGAATGATGGCTAATTCGAGTTCTGGATTCGGTTCCACCTGGGAGGAGACGACGCAGACGACCCAGAAGAGATGGCTGGTCGAGGACTCCAGGAGGATGATTGGATGGATCGGGAGACATGAAAATCTGCACTGACCAGTTGAGGCAACCCTTATAAAGTAAAAGTAATTATCTGTTAAAACAAATAATAGTTTAGGAGATCGCCCCGAAATGATACATTAAAATTTGTAACACCTAAATAATACACAAATAAAAAAATGTTTCAAATGTAATAAAAAAGAAATGATTACTATTGAAAAATATAAAAATCGCGAGGTAAACAAATAATCGGACGTAAAAGGTCTAAATTTTTGTTTTAAATATAAAAAAAATTAATAACTAAATAAAAATAATAGCAATAAAATGTATAGAACTAGTAAGTCGATAATTATTTCTAACCAATTAAATAAAAGCTGCTGTTCCTAATTATCACCATCTTGAATAAAATCCAACTATTCCTTAACATACATTACTATATAATAATCAATCTGTATATATAATAATCAATCTGATAAAAAATGCTCCGTTAAAAATACCTACTCCCCCTTGAGATAATTCTTCGATTATGAAGCACAATCAATTCTTCACTTCTTAGAAGTGTCACTGACCTCAAAGAGAAAACAAGTGCTTGGGCTCATTAAACACTTGACACGACGCATTATCAGGAGGGAAACCAGCTCATCGTGGGAAGAGCAAACAGATAGGAAACGCATATAGTAATTATATATTCATTAATTACGCGGACAATATTGATCACTCATTTTAAAAAAGGAGGAAGAGGTTATCAGTTCCGCAGGTTGTCGCTTTGAGTTGATTCCCAACGAGTTTTAACTTTTCATTCGTCGCCTTTTTAATAAAATCTTTGTGATAATAAAAATTATTCTATTACCGAAAGTATATAGTAACTATTACTATACATATATATATCAAAGAACTGACTTACACATACCGTTTATATTATATACTCATCTACACTAAGAAATGCTTGTTGAAACGTTCATTTCTTGATGAAATGATTACGGAAATGTACACATTTCCTACGATTACACTCTTTTTATTTTTATGCTTAAATTAACGATTATTTTTATTTTCGAGAATATTAACAAGGGAACGAATGAAAAGTTAATACTTGTGATTTATCTAGAAGCGATAACTTGCGGAAGCGACACCGAAAATTCTTTAGAAAGGTTTTTGGGCCTTTCTGCAAGATTTGAACTAATACTAACAGTTGTTCAGTTCAGGTAGAATACATATTTCAGTTCATCAAAGCTTACTGTGTTATGTAAAAACGTAAGCAACAAGGAATGGACTGCCAAGGATCCAAGACGTAAAGTACGACCATCCATCTTAAAAACAATTTACAATTCATTCGATAAAAGAAAATATAATTAAAATCGAGCTAATCGAGAATAATACCAAACTGTATACGGGCTATTATTTTTTACAGTTATTTTACATATTTTACGGTATCTAACATGACTTGTATTTTAGCAATTTCTTTTTTAATAGAAAAAAAAGTATTCTACCCTCAATTTTTTTACGGCTGTGAGTAAAGGGACAGCACTAGTGCACATTACAACTAATCAACTAACGACTACGTAACTCTGTATGTTCCAATAGAACAGCCAGTGAACAGAAATGATAAGCGGTAAAATTGAAAAGAAAGTTATTCAGAACTAAAACACTGTTTGAAAAATTGGGAGTAGCTATGGGGTAGTAACTAACGTGACACAATTATGGCATTCGATTTTACCCGGTTGGAGCAATCTGAGCACCTGATCTTTATGGCTCAGATAAGGAATTTAGTCAGCAAGTTTAGTAGTTCGGAAATAAGCACTATTATAGGAGAAATGAAGGTGACAAGGTGAGGGTGAATGAGAATTTTTTTTAAATACCCATAAATACTTATAAGAATTGGGAAAACCGAAACACAAAGTTTTTTATTCCAAAAATACAAGACAAATAAGAGTTTTTATATCCAATGGTCCATTAAATGGATACTGGAGAAAAAAAGGAATCGATAGAACTGAATGGAGAAAGACCGTGAGGGAAGTCAAGGCCCACATCAGCTCTAGAGCTAAAAACAATAAGAAAAAAAAGTAAGCGGAGAATCAAGACCAATTATCTGTATCCAATTACAATTAAGGATGTATTTCAATTCCTTTATTATAACTATGTTTACTTCCCTCTGCTTTTCTAATCGTTAACAATTCTTAATATAAATGGTGATCTGTTAATAGTTTATTGCGATTTCCTTAAGGATGATAGATGACATTACCTCATTAAATCTTTCTTATTAAACTTCATATTGTTTGTTTGCAAAAAGCCTCAGTTGGATTTTCAATAATCCAATAGCGATTGGATACATTTTATATATAAATTGCTATGTAAGAATCAATAATAATATATATATATATATATATATATATATATATATATATATATATATATATATATATAAAACCTGTACCACTACAACCCGTGAACAGGTCTG
Organism: Troilus luridus; assembly: GCA_964056705.1. Classification (NCBI taxonomy): domain Eukaryota; kingdom Metazoa; phylum Arthropoda; class Insecta; order Hemiptera; family Pentatomidae; genus Troilus; species Troilus luridus. The sequence continues at coordinate 79,570,095 of OZ057414.1, read as the reverse complement.
AAGTTCAGTACATGGTAGAGACTGTACTGTTTAACGGACAGCAGTTCTGCAAGGAAGTGACTTGTCCTAGGTAATGCTCAACCGCCAGATTTTCCCCCTTATTTTGGGTACTCTATTTTTATAACATTTTATAGAGGCTGGGTGGTCACCAGGAGGGTCCTAGATCCCATATGATCCATCTCCCGCTGCAAACAGAGAACATAAAAGTCTTGCCTACAGCGGGATTTGAACCAGGATTTCCGCCATGGCAACTCAGTGCTCTACCATTGAGCCACTCCGCTCCCATATATATATATATACACATATACACACACATAAGGGATGATCTATGACTCACTCTATTATAGAGTCAGATGTATAATTCTACATAATAATTCTAGCATGGATATTTTACTAGGTGCATTCTAAGAGATGATGAGGATGGGGATGTGCTGGGATTGTATTGGATGATAGGAATAGGACTCTAGTGATGGGGCTCAATAGTTCTTTTCCATTGGGTTAGTCACTTAGTATTGGTCAGTCTAGACAAGTACATGATTTTGACAATGCTGAGGCCAATATCATTTTAATAATTTAAAGATATATAACTATATTAACAATAAATCCTCCGTAGGGAAGGGGAGAATTAGAAGCAGAGAGGAAAGGTTGCAAGTAACCTTCAGAACAGGAGGCAAGGGGAGGATGGAGCTACAGCCGCCCCCAGAAGGGTGGTTGGGGGCGGCATCCGATAACTCCTCACCGTCCCCTACATCCTGTTACCAAGGGTCGGAAAAACTTCGCCGCCCCCGCTAAGGATTGAGGGTTCACAATGGAGTCCTATAAATGGGGTTCTCAGAAATAGAAGGGTATCTTGGTGAGAGACACATATTAACCGACTGGGTATCAGTGCCGCTTCCAGTCAAGTCACAATTTTTCTTTCATTTCCTTTTTTATATTCTCGAAAATGAAAATAATATTATCACTGAGTGTAAAAAGTAACTATTATTGACAGTATACAGTAACTATTATTGATTCTATATAGATTAAAGAACCAACTTACACAAACTATTTAGGTTATATCATCATCTCTACTTCGAAATGTTTGTTGAAACGTTAATTTTTTATGAAATAATTATCGAAGTATATTTATTTCTTATAATTGCACTATTTTTTGTTGTTGTTAAAACTAATGATTATTTTTATTTTCGAGAATATTAATGAGGAAACAAATGCAAAGTAAATCTTTTTGTGATTTAATTCGAAACGACAACCTGCTGAACTGATATCTTATATTATAATTAATACTGTGTTAATTGTTAATTTGTGAGTCTTCTTAAGTAGAGATATTTGTAGAAACAGTATCAATTGATTAATAGACTGTGAAGATAATGTGTATTTCTTGAAAAACATTTTTTATATTTTTTTTTTAAACAAAGTCATTGAATCTTAAATATATATTTCAACAATAGTACTCATGGAAAGTTACTCTGTAAAGTATTGATGATCAAGTGTTGATTTATTATTGTTTTTTTCCGGTTCCAGAAATTTGTGAATATTTTGTAAGTATACCACACCCGATTAATAGAATCTAACGATGGCTATAAATAAAATCTTTTAAATGAAAATGTAGGGAATGTCTGTGAAGTATATCACTATAAAAAGAGAAATTGGTACTAAATTAAAACCCTGATTAAAATAGGCCACCAATGACGAAATCAATTCAATTAAGGTCCATCAGTTTCATTGATAGAGTTGGAACCATTCGTGTTAAAGGGCAATCTCATCTCATTAGTAGGTTCTATTGTTTTATTTCTAACTTCCAATATTACTTTAACGTTGTAAGAAAATTATTTTTGATTCGATCAAAAAAAAAAAAGAATTGACCTTTTGATAAAAATGACTACACTTTGATACAGTAAATTACAAAGCAGATATTTAAAAAAATGGAGAAACATTAGAGAGTAAACAGCTAAAAAAAGATTTAAATAAGTAAATAAATGGCTTATATGGTACTAGGTGACTACATTCTAATACTGTGTCTATTAATGCCCAATTCTGTTTACCCTCACTGGTCATAAATTATCAATTTATTTACAAAATTTTAGTATTAGTATGATCTTCATAGGCATATTTCATCACTTCTTTAGTGAAAAATATTTTGCAGTCCAGAGAAAACACTGTTTATCACTTAAATGTCAGTACCGTGTAATGTCAATTTCTGGCATTTACCTATGAATTCATTATTTTTTTGTCATTATAAATAATCCAAACTAAGTAATACATAAATATTAATTTTCTATTTGTAAATAAATTTAATAATTTTTTTGAAGAATGTCTACCAAATTTATTTTATGTGAGTAATGTGGATGAATGAGCAGTACCATGCCGACATTTTGTTACAGTGAAACACTTTCAGACTTCCATTTTTACAATAAAATAGGGTATTAATAAGCATTAAAAAGCTAAAGAAAAGTTTAATTATAGAATTAAAAAAAAATAATAAAAAAGTAACAGAACAGGGTCACCCTGGATTCATCAAAGTACTCAATTTTTCCCATGACTCTTCTACTATCTCCTTATCAAATTAACATCGTATACTATAATTCTATAGAACATTTAGTTAGATTAATTGAGTATGGTTTATTTGATTGAACAACAATTAAAAAAATTAAAGCGAAAAAAAACACCTGTCATTGTAATTGTTTAAAGAATGAAATAATAACACAGATAATTGCCTTCCGATAATATCAAGGCTAGCGTTAGGAAAGGTTGGATTTCTGTAACACTAAGGAATTTCCCACCTCATTAGCTAAAAGCATGGCCCGAAAACTCAGGAATCTAAAAATAAAGTCTTCTATCCACTGATGGAAAATAATAATTAAATATGTTTAAAACAGAGATCTTTATTAAAATTCTCTAAAACTAGAAACAAAAATATTAATCTACATCACCGACATTTCCTTTTTATAATTATCAATTGGGTTATCTACGTTTGAATTTTTTTAATAGACATAAGTAAATCATTTTTATGAATTCCAATTTCCTTTTGTTTTTAAAAAAAAGAAATTCCATGTATGCGTATTTACAGAGGAATAATACTCCTCCCGGTTGCCTATAAGATAACCACATGCATCCTACAATACCGGTATCATCGGTATTATAAAAATATATTACGCGACCACCAAGCAGGGTTCAGAAGAGGAAGGAGTACGCTAGACCAGATCTTCATCTTGAAACCGGTATTCGAAAAACGATGAGAAATAGAACAGGATATGCACTCCTTATTTGTGGCCTTCAAAGCAGAGTTGCATTCAATGAACAAACATTGTATATACAAGATCATGAATGACCTACAAACTACAATAGCAATAATACCTGCGCGGATTGTAACTCATTACCGAAAATAGACAGCTTCAAATACTTCGGCTCCACAATAACCTCATCAAATTTCACTATATTTCAAGGGGACTAGTATCCTAAAATTATGGGTTACAATGCTGTAAAGAAGCTGATTTTTATATTCGTCTGTGCTTCCTGGGTTCTTACAGGAACTCTAGAGACCAAAATTGAGAGAATTGATAGGAAAGTCCTTCGCAGGATAACTGGAGCGATATAGGATCAGAGACTACACTAATGGAAGTACCAGCAATGTATATGGACAAAAATTAAAAAACTTCCTAAATTAATGAATATTAAAAGTAATTTTTTAAATAGAAAATAACGTGAGAGGGCCTTCAAAGCTACATCACATCCATCCAGCAAAGTGAAAAAACACTTCTAAAACACCAACTGAATTTCAACTGGGAGTTAAAGAGATAATCGGAAATAAAAAATAGTTCCGTTTAGTAATTTTAGGATTAATTATCTTTATTAAGTACATTGTCAAATAAATAATGCTGTTTTTTCAGGTTTAAAAAAATAACCGATATAAAATGTTGCAATAAGTTTCCTTTTTTATAAGACCTTAATCTATATTTATATTAATAAGCTTGACTATTAATATTAATAATCTATATTACGTAATAATATTGGCACTAATCAAGGATAAGAAACATTCCGATCAGCTAATACTTGTCCTTGATATCTCTGTAGTATAGTCGTACTCAGAACCGACCGATAGCCTTTAAGGAAGGGCTATATCTAAAACCTTATCGTCCAATAATGGACCAACAATCGTGTGGGAATCGCTATCAGCAATAGATAGGAGCAATCAAGGCTCCTTCAATGTACCATTCTGTATGGCAATGAGCATTCCTAAAGAAGAATGTCAACATTGGAAGGGAATACAATTTCCTTTTAAAACTTGCATTAAACTTAATTGCATTACATTTACATTTACATGGGTCTAATTGTAGTAAATCTTATCGGATTTTTTTTTAAAGAAGACAAACATGAAAATGTACAATACAGTATTGGCACAAACATAGTACTCAAGAGAATTAAAGTATATTACTTTGCCGAAAGTCGTTTAACATTGTTTTTTTTTTATAAATGGTTAAGCACTACGCCCAAATTACCTCTTCTATCTCTTGCGAGCATTTGCGAGTGATTTGTCCTAGATCACGCCCAACCGTTCGGTTTTCCCCCAATTAAGAATACCCACTTTATAGAAGTTGCCCCAGGAGGATCTCCAGATCCAACGAGGTATATCTCTGGCTGTTGACTGATTGAATAAATTATCTGCCACAACCAGATTTCAACACGGAACCTACGGCAAGGCAACTCAACGGCTCTACTATAGAACTATCCTGCTCCTATAAAGTAATTAGAACTAAATGATTTTTTTCAAAGTAACCTTTTCTTCTTCATCTACATCACTTAAGTATAAACAGTATTCGTGAGTGAGATGCGTGAACAGTCAGGCTAAAGTTTGTAAAGAAAAGTAATCAGTCATTAGTAAATAATAATTTAGTATATACATAATAACAACAACTGTTTATTACAATTGAAAACATATTTAAAGTAGCAAAAAATGAAAAAACGTTTATCTCGTACAAAATTTTTAGGTCAGTACTTTTCTGCAGAGCGAAGGAGCTAGTACTATTGCTTGTTGATAGAAGAAGGTGGCATGAGCAATATTCATGCTCAACAGCCTTAAAAGATAGTCGATAATGGAGTATTTTAACGAACTTCTAGGGATTTCTGTCTCATATTGATGAGTCTGTAACAGTTGATGTCAAAGTTTTGTAAAAAGCATTAAATATCATTGATGTGAATTTTGTTATATGTACATATGTCATGTTAATGCCTTAATTCGAAAAAACTTAAATGGTTAGTTATTTTAAAGTTTTTAATAGTTTTCCGATTGCATATTAATATTAAACCGGTATTTTTGAATGATTCAATAAATACAGTAATATTTCAAAATATTACCGAACTTCGAAAGATGCTTACTTAACCATAAAACATCTGATTTCAAGGGCAAGTAGGAAAACAGCTAAAGGGAAAAAGACACCCTTTTATCCTGACGTTTCTCGTTACTAGAAGATAAATTTTGCCTGGGTAGTGTTACTTCTAGGGCCCAGAGCTTTTTCTGAAGCGAAGGATGGAGAAATTCGATTCCAGTGAAGTCAGTTTTTCCTTCGATATTTCTGGAATTCACCCCTTTAAGCTTTTCAACTAAGTTATAATTTATGAAAAAAAATAAGGAAACATTGTAAGGACTCAATGCGTTTTTCGCTAGCTCACACGTACCTTATATTTGCAAAAGTACACCCCATAATCAGTTTAAAGTGTCAAGATATAAAATGGTTTATAGTTGAGATAATTCCGACATAGGTTTCGTATTTATTTTCAATGTACCGAGAATACTATAGGGATTATGTTGTTTCTTAGATTGAAAACAGTTGATGGAAATCGGAGGAAGGGGAGCGGAGAAACTCAGTTTATTCAAATCCAGCTGTAGCGGATTACATATTTAATGTTAACAGCAACGAATGGACACTGCAGACACTCCTGGTGCTTACCCAGCCTCTACACAATGGTTGTCCTTAATGGGGGTAAAACCTGGCGGTTGAGCGTTATCTCAAATTAGCAAACTACTTCCCAGTAAAACTTTGTCCTGGTAACAGTACAGTCGCTACAGTATACTGAATCCAAGACTCTTTATGGGTTCCACAGCGGTATAGGTTGATGGTAAATGGGATAAATCCTTACTACGACCTTGGTTCTAAATCACGACCTAACAGCATTCCGTATAGATTTTTATAAAGTATTCAATACCTCTTCAAACTCTACAGTTCCAATAGAAATTGGAGACAGCTGAGTTAATGAACATTATCTTGTAATGATTGTGTTAAATGCATGGGGGAAAAAATATTTTATTAATATATACCCGTATGTTGTTCGTGTCGGTCCGAATAAGGCAGTTAGTGAACTTAGGTTTATCAAAACGTTATTTGGAGCGTTAAGGATCAAAAGGGGATAACTATGGAATTCACTTTTTTACATTATTGGTTAATTTAGTCAAGCAATTTAGTCTAATATGACACTTTACCGCCTTATTTCTCAAGATTTTATTCAAGTTCTGAATCAAAAGTTTCGGAAGCATGAAGCATTGTTTGACTAAATTAGCAAAAAATGTGGGATTTTTAAATAAAGAGCTAACCTCTTTTGATCCTAAACGCCTCATTTAAACTGTTGCTCAGAAATGTTTTTTATTTATTTCAGAAATCTAAAATAGGCGCGTGAACTTTGTGCCTTTGGGATGCAAATCGTTCAACGAAAAGATTAAAAATGATGTGAATGAAAGCCGACAGCGTTCCCCCTATCAGTATCAGTATCTCTCCATCAGTTATCACCCCAATCGACAATGAGTGGTGATAACTGATGGAGAGATACCCGATGAACGGTATTGCGCTATCTCGGACTATTGTGTTTATGTAGGTCTGGGGAAATCATAATTCACCAGCGATCTCTGCTATCACCTCGGCCACAAATTAACGCAGCAAAAAATCGCTTTCTGAAATTCATCTACCTTACAGGAAGCAGGGGATTTCAGTATAGTTCTTGGATGGAAAGGATTTTATATCACTGGAAGGGATACGGTAATCAAATAAAAGGTAATATCATAATAGGAGCGAAGTAAGTGGCTCAGTGGTAGAGCACTGAGTAGCCATGGCGAAAATACTAGTTCAAATACCGCTGATGGCAAGACTTTCATTTAGTTTGTTAGCAGCCGGAGATGGCTCATATGGTATCTAGGACTCTGCTGGGGCTCACCCAGCCTCTATAAAGTGGGCACCCCAAATAAGGGGGAAAATCTGGCGGTTGAATGTGATCTAGGAAAAATCACCTCTCTACACAACCGCTGTCCATGAAACAGTACAGTCTCTACATATATTAGTCCCGTTCACGGTTTGCAGTTCTAAAGTTTTTTTAAATATCATAATATGAACCTCTACTACTTGCAGTACTATTATTGTACCAATATTCTAATATTTTTCTGCAACCACACAATTCTACAATATTTCACAAACGTCTTGGACACTGTGTTGTTTGTGAACACAATTATATCATTTGGCTCTCAAGAATAAAATAGAAAAGCATAGAAACGAACTTTATTCTAGGACTAGGTCCCTTTAAAATAACAAACATGACCAAGAAGAAACATAGTGTTCCTTAAAAAACAATTAATAAAATGTTTATAAAAGTGTCAACAAATAAAAAAAAATAGGAGACTTCGTGACAAACTAATAAGCAACTAAAGACTATAAATAAATAAATGGCAGCGAATAAAAACATAAGCTAAGATGTAATAACTCATTGCGTAATGCTACAAGTTACATAATTATAAGTAACAATAAAAATGACTGAGAGTATCTGTTTAGAAAATGAGGAGATGTAGAAAAATCAACATATTAGACATATTAGAAGAGACAGATAAATTATTAACAATAGACTTGTGTAATCTTTTAACGTCTAAAAGGAAATGAATAAACTTTGATATGATTTTCTCCACGATAAATGATTAATAAGGTTTATATCATGCAATTCGCGTTCCGTTGCCGTCCTAATTCTCCAGTTCCTACACACGGAATATTATAGCCATATTATTGATCTTGAAAACCGAATGCATCCATTTTATGTGCAGAGCATGAATTAATTATAAACGCAGTCCACACGTATTAAGGACAATGATGTTTATCAATTCATACCCTTAGGTTTCGGTATATTGATTGTATAAAGAGTTGAAGTGGCTCTTCCCTTCAGTCCGTAGGCAATATTCCCTCGGTTCATTCTTCCCTCGGTTCCCATCCATCAACTCTCAACACCCGTTATATATCTATAGTCTCCTCCAATTAAAATCATAAGTCCAATATCAGGATACAAGATCTCTCCTTTCCGATCTTTATACTCGTTCAAAAAGAACCAAAATATTCGAGCGTTCCTTCACCGTCCATTCTGTTAAGATTTTATAAGGATCATAAATGCTCTTAACACTACGTGTTCATGATTGGTAAAACACATTATTTATTACGAAAACAAAACAAGATAAACTGTAGGACAAAATTAAACTTTTATTACTCACAGTTAGAGTCAATAACAAACGATTTCTCTATGTAAAACAATACGCGAAGGTTATATAATTTATATAAATTAAGGTTATATATTATATAAATGTCAATAGCATTAAAGCGTCTTATACCTGAATATTTTAAAAACCTGGTTAAAACTCAAACCCTGCTTATGGTCCTTTGTTAATGTCGGTGAACTGAAGGGTTTAAGCAATTCGACGGATAAAAAATACTTGTAAAATAAATAGAAAAAAATCTGTACCACTACAACCAAGTACTCTTGGGTTCAGTGCATGGTAGAGACTGTAATAATTAATTGTTGTATTTTCTGTGAATCATTTAAGAAATATTTAAAAGAGCTGCGTGGATTGCAATATACATGGCTGCAGTTGACAGATTATAACGAATGAGTTATTTCGTTATTTATTTCCACCCTCCCGGCTTTAAATAATTATATAATATAATTCTGAATAGTTTGTTTCCCTTTTCTTTCTTGGAAAATATGGAATATTTACAGCTTTAGCGAAATTCGATGTTCAATACATGCTACATTTATACGTGCGTAATCTATTGATGTTTAAGAAGAAAATGAATAGAATAAACTTCGATAAGATATTTCTTGAATGAAGTGTATCAATTATGATTTGTAAACCATTTACGGCAATAAAATGATTATAGCACATTACTTGGTTTTACTAATTTTATCACCGACGTTTCTGCCTGGATCATTAATAGTGTTACATATACATAATGCATATTCAAAGCAATATATATATATATATATATCTGTTTTTTAACTATATTTTAATGTGCATGGGTTGAAAAAAATTAAGGAAAAATACGACGGCTGCAGACGTGTGTCTCATGTCTCACTATTCCATGAAATGAAATTTAATTATTAATCCAATAAAATAAACGTTAATAGAGTTTCTAGATAAACGGTTGTGCAGGGTCGCTTTGCCAGAATCTTGCTCAACCAGGCTGATTTTTCCACATCCACGGTTTTGACCCAATTAATTATAATATAATAATCAAACATTACTATATTAATTTTTTAATAATACTATGAGTTTTTAATTGATTAGGAATAATTTTTTTTATCTTGATGTGGAAAAATGGCTCAGAAAATATGAGATGACAATTAAAATAGGAAACAATAAATGAGGCATATATGTCATTCACAATGTAGTAAATAATAAATAAAATAAGTAATTTTATTTTATTTATATAGAAAAAAGTACTCATTTCAGAAACTCCATGAAACTCGGGTTGAGGTAAAATTTTTGTTTATTTAAAATACAAGCAAATGAATTCATTATTTAACAGAATATTCTTATTACAACTGAACGAGGCCAGGCAGGCTCTGAATATCTAAGAGTTGCCCAATCAAGTTTCTCTAGAATAGTCTGAGCCTTAGGAATGCTGAAGTAAGGTTTTTTTTTCTAGTTTTTTTTAAATAACTAAGATTTCACGACCTACGGATTTAAACCAAATAATATAAACCCTTTGAACGAGCTCATCTTATAATGTAAAATTTGTTAACATAATCAAACTACATTGAGAAAGCACAATCTGACTTGTCGAGAAAATGAAATTTACTGAGGACTGCCAACAAAATTTTTCATCAGGTCCTCGCTAACAGAAAATTTTAGAACTAAAACTAATATTTGTTCTCTAAGATTAAGTTTAAGGAGAGGCGAAGCTTTTTTAATTAAACGAAATCCCGTCTTCTTTCAACTTAAGCAACATCAATTTTTTTTTTTAATATCACTAAATTATACCTGAGATCACAAATAAAAAGGAGAGCACGAGTAAAAAGGAGATAGGTGTGAAATCTGTTATCACGATGAATTAAATTAAAATAACGTTTCTTTTGCCATTTTTTTTTTTATTTTAATGCCAATATGCTGAATTTAATTTATTTTTATTTTTTATGTAAACAGATAAAAAAGTCACTGAATGTGTATAAGTTGTCTGGAGCTGAATTAAAGTGAATAATTATAATGATATATGCGAGTTACTGAAAATATTTGTTAGGAAGGAATTATGTAGTATAGTATAAAACATTTTCAATTCTCGAGTCTTTTTCGTTTAATGCACAATTCGGTTATTAAAAAAAGTAACTGTTATTAAAAAGTAACACGTGATTAATATAAAGTAACTATAATTGTTAACACAAATGATATGGTTTATTCTAATTTCCAAAATCAAGCGATATCTTCCAATATAACCTCAAAAAGGTCTTTCCCCATATACCTTTGTCTCCACATAAATTCACAGAGATATGAATCCAACATTGTTCTTCTAGTTCCAGCTTCTATTTTATTTCTTATTTTGGGCGCGGCCCATAACGATTCTATCGACTGTGTGTGCGCTCCAGTTGAAGGATCAACGAATTTTCAGAATGGTTGACTGTATAATGCTTAAAATCATACCCTTCTATTCTTTCTATAGTGGAATAAGCTTTCCATAAATCTGATATTATAACACTTCCTGGAAGAATACATTCTTTAATGCACGCTATTAAAGTATCTTTGTTCCTGTTGGGCACTGAATATATGAGAGATTTTTTCGTCTCCCTGCAAATACCACCAAAAACCCATTGGTTGGGATATATTCGTCCGACATTATGTTTCCTTCTTGTAAAGCAAGACTCGTCAATTTTGACGGTCATACCATATCCTCCTATTTTGATAGGATTTTAAAGTAGCGAATCAGCACAAACCTCCCTGAAATAATTTTTCCAATTTGTTACTGTTTCTGCAGACATACTCAATTCGTCTTTACAAAATAACGTTGATGTATATTTCTTGGTCCATGAGTAAATAAAAAGAATTGCATTATTCAGAGGATATTTTGAACCGTTGAACCACGTACCTTCCCTGAGTCCTACTTCCAAAAGACAACTTGCATTGTGACACCGCCATCTGTGCCGGTCATCTCTCTAGCGCAACTTCATAGAATGTCCATTCCGGCATAGTTTTTCTTTATGGATGAGGCCTTTTTCTTGTAAGAATGCGATGGTTCGGTCCAAATCTTTAAAATCTTCGTATAACCTTAACATAGCCATTATTAGATTTTAAACGAAACTAAGAAATGTAGTCATATGTTCTACTGATATGGAGGTTGTAACTATATCACGTGTTACTTTTTAATAACAGTTACTTTTTTTAATAACCGAATTGTGCATTAAACGAAAAAGACCCCAATTCTCAAGCATCGTAAAAAAACCGTAGTAGTTCCTGAAAACATCGAATATCGCCAAAGCTGTAAATATTCCATATTTTTAAAGGCAGAAAAGGGAAAAAAACTATTCAGAATTATATTATATAATTATTTAAAGCCGGGAGGGTGGAAATAAATAACGAAATAACTCATTCGTTATAATATGTCAACTGCAGCCATGTATATTGCAATCCACGCAGCTCTTTTAAATATTTCTTAAATGATTCACAGAAAATACAACAATTAATTATTACAGTCTCTACCATGCACTGAACCCAAGGGTACTTGGTTGTAGTGGTACAGATTTGTTTCTAATTATTTTACAAGTATTTTTTAACCGTCGAATTGCTTAAACCCTTTAGTTCAGCGACTTTACCAAAGGACCATATGCAAGGTTTGAGTTTTAATCAGGTTTAAAAAAATTAAGGTGTAAGACGATTTAATGCTATTGACATTTATATAATACTCTTGACTATTGGTTCATCATAAGAAGAGAAAAGGTTGGTCTTACCTCTTCCTTGATTAAAGACAATTTAACACAATTATTCAAGAGCATCGGTACCCTGTGTTTTAAATTAACTCATTAATTGTGAATTCGTGGATATAAAATCTTATATTTTTTAAAATACTTTAAACCACTACGAAGTTGAAGTTACCTGTAGTATATAACCACTTGCAATGCCAAAGATCACGGGTTCACATCCCGCCAGGTCAGCTTAGTATTTTTTTTAAAAAGGAGTAAATGGTACTATGTAATACCGTCGGAAGGGACGTGAAAAGGGGGTTACGGATCTGTGCGGAGTCAGGGACACGATAAATATCTCTATCCTAAGTAAACATGAATAGGCAAAATTTAGAACTCCTACCGTAGTATCGTCCTATTAAGCATTACAGGATAAAGAGACATTAAATGAACAAACTCCTAAATCGTATCTGCTCTCAAACAGAATTAACTGATTTTCAACAATTGAATGTTATGTGTTAAAATAACTGAATTAAGTGCGATTCAGAAAATTAAAGCTATCAGCGAAATTGTTTCAGGATTTCATTAACTCGGGAATGTTCCTATTTCGTGTACTCAACCGCAATTTCACAACGATAACTGTTAACCTCAATTTTTAACGTTCTGTTCAATTCTACCTCGCCCGGACGAACTTAAGTTAAATGTAGCGTTAATCGGGTTAGGAATTATTGGCCCTGTGGTTATAATCAGTGTTTGTATGAGGAAATGGAACATATTAAAATGGGTGTAAAGCCTACAACGTTGATTATTCCCAACTGCCAGGCAGTTTGTTGAACATACCGATTCACTTCCGTATCCGCGGTAAATGAAGTAATCGAGGAAATTGTTTACTTTTAAATTTAAATTTCAAATTTTCCATTTTATGTCTCTCGCAAATATCAAAGCTAGTTGATGTTTCATTTAGGAGTTATAAATAACATTTAGAATTGATATAACATGTGCGTGCCTCGCCTTTTGAGCAATGCACCATGATAACCAAGAAAATAGTCCGAGACATAATGGAAGCTCAAAATACCATCCTGAAAAAAATTACTATTATGCGATTACAGTGGTTTGGAAACCTAAAGAGGATGGATAGTCGGAGAATACTAAAAATGATCGTGTACTGTTGCCCTGAAGAAATAATAAGAATCGGCTGGCCAAGAATTTCATAAATTATTTAAGATCAGGTAGAGATGGCAGGATACGGTCTGAAGATATGCTAGGCAGGAAGGTCAATAAATAATTTATTTTACAAAATTCTAGTTTAGTTCATGATTCTATCATTAAATACATTTTGTTCATAAATTATAAAAATCCTCCGTATTATCTTAGCCAATTAGTTAAGTGAATCTAATAAAATTGGATAAATTTAATGAGCATATGTCATCCATTTTTCAAAATACCAAATAAAATATTATAAGGTATTTTTTATTGTATATTTAAATAGCAAATGAACTAATCATAACGAATAATTCATGCAAATAGTGATGCTTCACCTAGTAGGCAAGTCAATAATATAACTTCCAAAGCTTGTATGTTCATATATATATATATATATATATATATATATATACACCCTGGGAACAATAGACCAATACTTGGCACACGAAAGGGCCAACGAGGAAAAAAGAAAAACCGAGACGGTGTTAAAAAAGTATTCACTTGGCTATTTCAGGGATTAAATGTTGTCTTAAATTATGTTAGGTAACAAAATTGCCAGGCAACAAACCAATGCCAAACTAATTACATATAAAGTATAATTCTTAAATAGTTTATAAGCAGCAAAATTAATTTCTGTGAGTTAAAGCCTTGCGTATTTTCTATTAGTTTGAAAATATAACTTAATTAACATTGAAAAATAATATATCCTCGGTATTTTTTGATCGCGCTATTATGATCATGATTCCTTTCTTTTTTGTATTATTATTCACATCAATAGATTCACAACGAAAGCTGAGAAAACAAAAAAAAATATATACAGTATTTATCTCACTTTAATAGAATAAGAATCTTGTAAACAGTACATGGTAGAGACTGTACAGTTTTTAAGTTAACGATTGTTCAGGCAGGTGGCAATTTATCCGAGATCACGATCAACCATTAGATGTTTGTTTGTATGTACCCTTTATTATATTTTATTTCACTGTACAGAGGGTGCGTCAGCCCCTGGAGATTCTGGAGATCCCACAGGGTCGAACGATAGCTGTTAACAAATTAAATAATTTTTCTTTCACAGTTGGATTTTTCAAGAAACAAATTTTCAATATTGAGGTTAGTGGAATTAAGTCCCCTCTACCACGATAAATAGGATAAATCAATTGTTAGAATACGCATCAAAGCTGAGATTTTACTCTTCCCTACTTTTTTTATTTTACTTTTATAACCGTTCAACTTTTTCTGAACCCTGTAAACATTATAGCTTTCTTTAGTCTTCTTCTAATAATTCATATAAATTTTTTTTTTATAACTTTATTAATATAACTGAGTTTTATTTCGAAGGAGTACTGATAATGGTAGAGAAAATGCATCATATAGTCTCCAACGACTGAAGGCTACACAAGAGTTTGCCGCCTCGTAATAAACAATAAGTCGTGCCAAGATCCGTTTCTCGTTTTTCTCGTGGCACCCTTGAACCCAAGCCACCAGAAAATTGGGTCGAAAAATGTTATATTATATAATATATATAAATATAAATATGCATTTATATATATATATATATATATATATATAGAGAGAGAGAGAGAGAGAGAGAGAGAGAGAGAGAGAGAAAGAGAGAGAGAGAGATTAACTTTTTTTTAATACTGCGATTGCTTACATACTTTACTTAGTTATAAATACTTACCTCAAAAAAGTCGGAAACTGACCTTCAGTTTGGTTACAGGAATATACTTTTAATCTCGGAAAAATAAAATTCGTACACCATATACACAAAGGATAACAATAAAATAAAAATACCGAAGTAAATATTACACTGCTTCAATTATACAACACTAAAATCTCTCCATGTTATGACTGCTTCAATGTAACAATTCTTATCTGCTACAATTTCATTGAGCATGTAACTAAACCAACATCACAATATTAATTAATATATCTGAGAGTATCTAATCAGACATAACAATGAGCAAACAATAAATATTAACGCACGAGGAACATTTTTTTTGCTCTTTATCAAATTTGTTATCGACTGTTGAACTTGTTAAAAAATTTACAATTGGACTAAACCGTCGTGGCTGTAATGGAAAATTTGAAGATTACCACCGGCACTCCAAAAGCCACGTTTTCTAAACTTATATTCGACTAGGAAAGATAAATATTTGGATTAACGGCACTCACGTTGAATATTTTTATCAGCGCGTGTAATGTAATCGTTATGCAACTGCATCTATAGTTCTCCTATTCATACAGTGGACCATTATATAGTAGACGCTTTCCAATTCATTTTTGTGTATTATCAATTAATGTGTATACTTTTGCGAATTCCTTTTCAGTATACAACTTCTTCTTATTTAATTTAAATGGAATCTTTATCTAAGTACCGAGGGAGAACAATATAATTTTACAATATATACATTCGAAAACAAACCTATAACTAAATTTCAATTATTACAGCTTTTGCTATCTTCTTAGTGAATAATAATTTTTCTTTTCATTCTTTTTCTATATATTTATTTCTTCAGTAATAACAGCTGTTTAAATTATTTAATATAGTAAATAGTGAATTGTTACAACTGTACTATATTAAGAAAACAAGTTAATAGATTGAATAATTAGTAAAGGCGTGAGATAAAGGCACCTAGAGAAATTAAGCACTGGTAGTACTCAAATAACAAATGAAACTTAGGTCACAAGACCATCTTCTTTTCAAATGATTCAGAGAATTATCTGGAATTTATGAGAAATCTAGGTTTGAAATTAGTTCGTTTGAGGAGGAATAAAGTTTGTCAAGAAATTACTGATATCGGGTTCGGACCAAATCAGCAAAACAAATGAAATATTAAGGTCATTATGAATGACTTTATTCGTATTAAAGCAAGGAGAACTGAGGATTCTACGAAGGGTTTTGTATTGTAAGGATTGGATACGAGAAGAATTCGATGGCTAAGTGGAGCCTC
Source organism: Troilus luridus (assembly GCA_964056705.1). NCBI lineage: Eukaryota > Metazoa > Arthropoda > Insecta > Hemiptera > Pentatomidae > Troilus > Troilus luridus. Next base: position 79,553,755 of record OZ057414.1, on the reverse strand, counting down.
AAAAGCTTTACTTCTTAAGTCCAATTAGGAACTTAAAGCGTTTGGTTAGTAAGTGTTAAAGTAGTCTTTCAGGCGAGGTATTTCTTTTCGTTTCAGTGTTGTAATTATTATTAATTGATATTAATTATGAATTGATATACACTTATATACATACACGCATAAATATATATATATATATATATACCTAGCAACTGTTGTCTCCTCAATTCTTTTATATGGAGCTCCAATCTGGAAACCGCATCGTACAGGAGGTAAATGGTTTCAGTGTATCGAAGAAGTTTATTGAGGGTAACAAGTGTATGTGTAATTGCCCGCATGCCTCCGGTCCTTTTCTATTCTGGGGCAGGTCCGTATAGAATATCAATACAGGTATTAATATATAAGCTATTATGTATTAGAGTATAATGCAATTACATTTAATTAATTAATACAATTAAAATAACAAATGAGAAAGAATTAATAAACACAAATTTCGAATTACCTCAAATGACAATATTTAAGAATAAAATGCAGACAGAGTAAAAGAAAAAGAAATGGCGAGAACACGGGGATACAAGATCGGTGAAGGGAATGGGTTTATTTGCACGTGTTACGAGCCAGGTTAGCTCAGTTGGTACACGGAGACGTGGGCGACCCGGGTTCGAATCCCGGCACTGGACAAATCTTTTTTCTTCAAAATAAAATATTTTACATTATGACAATTATTACAAAATAAATAAATAAATAAAATAGAAAGAAGGTATAGAGTTCCAAAGAGTCGGGGATCGGATAAGGAAAGCTCTGTCAAAGGCTGCTGTTCGGTGGGATGTTGTATATAGATCAGAGAACCGAGAACGAGAGTTACGAAAGTGAACTGTGGTTTTGAATTGAAGGTGATCGAAAATGTATGATGATCGGCGGGATTGAGGAACTTGGTAAAGAAAGGATGCTAGGAAGTACTTACGGCGATAGGAAGGTTAAATCAACTCTTAATACCCGTAATATCGGGTGATACGGGCGTCTCTCGGGATCACAAAGATGAAACGAACAATTGATCAACCGTTTTAGTTTTGCCTCGAGATCTTCAGTGACACCTTCATACACTCTACGCCAATAGTCCAAAATTAAGGAAGTAACTTGAAGTTAACGGGTTTCAAATGGTAACAGGAAACGGATGTAAATCAGGCGCTTTAAGGTGGAGAAGGTACTACGGGAGATTTCAGAGATATGGTTTTTCCAAGAGAGGGTTTGGCCAAAAATAATTCCAAGTTTTTTGGCGGTTGGGTAGAATTTGATAGGATTACTATTTAGAAGGAGCATTTGATTATTGGGAATAGTTTTAGGGAAGTAGATCGACCCTATTATTATTGCCTAGGTTTTCTCCACAAATATAATGTAGAAAGTATACAGTAAAATAGTCGAGAATGTAGGGCAAAGGGTTCAATGCTTAGGGAAGGTTTCTTTACTAAATATAGAAGTGATCTTATTAGCAATTCGCTCTAATCTCTACGGCTCCATTCGCCACGGGAAGCTAAGGTATTTAATTTGAAATGGCTGAATATTCGGGAATGAACACTGAGGTGTAAATGAAAGATAACAAAACAAGAAGTTTGCATAAAAATATAAGTTTAATTTAATTATTCAGTCTTAATGTTCGGTTCAGAAGTACATTCGGAACTCATTAATTATGATGCTATTGGGAGCAAACTCATACATTATTTCCGTTCATTTTTCATTTTCATTCACTTATTAAATTTAATTTGTTTTTACTCTAAGACATTATAGTTCATATTTTATTTTTTGTATTATTATTCTAAAGGGACATGTCCCAAAGTAAATAAAGACTGTATTATTAAAAATACCTTTCAGGAGCCTACGTCGATTTTCGAAATTACTATTATTTTTGGATAAAAAAAAACAACAAAAACATATCACCTGAAAGTAATAAATGGTTGTGTTGGATATATTCGGCTTAAAAAACATATCCAGGAACATTAAATTGAGAAATTAATCAATAAGAAAAATAAAACCAATACAATCCAACCACATTTCAGTTATTGATATTGAATATTTGGCACATACAGATGATGTATTTCGAAAGGATGAAGAAGATGGGGGGAGGGGGCGTGAAATTGGATGTCTTCCATCTTTCCTCGGCATTTACTCTTGGTTAAAAAACATCCCTTTGTTTTCTCTGCAGAGACCCGTTTGCCAGGATATTTTAACAAATATCCTGCCAACTTCATGGTTCTCTGCTAGATTCCTAATCAAAAATACAAAATAAAATAAAACACGTTATCTTTCTATTAAGCTATATGCTGTTTTTTTTTATCTTGTGTAGTTAAAAAAATATTGTAACACACAGAGTTAAGGTACGTTGTACTCCTCGTTGTGGTCAAAATTCTTTGTTTTAAAACAAGTTATAGTGCGGCCAGAACACTTAAACATTTTAACATGTACTTTGATGATACTTTCTGACCTAAAAAGATAATGACGTAAAGTAGACATTAATTATCGACATATTAATCGATACTAACATCTTAAAAAGTTTCCTAAGATTTAGGAACTGCAAAATTTAAGATAGATACATTGATAATTTTGCGGAAATGTTGCTGTTCTGTTTCCTCAGTTGTATTTAAACAAACTAACCTTAACCTTAACCAATAGGGAATATTAGCCAATAAGATTGTATTCTTTTTAGATGCGTTGGCCAATCATGGCACCAATTTTTAGATTGTTGGTGGATTCTTGTGTCTTATATTTAAAATAACAATATTTTGATAAATTATAAATTTTACCTATAAATACCTAATAATAATAACCTACAAATGCTATTCTTAGAAGAATAAATAAGAAATTTGAAAAACACTATAGTGTTATAAAAACACAACAGAGAAGTTTTATTTTTGCGTTGTAGCGTATTGTAGAAAATTATATGACATGATAAACTATAAGTAATAAATTAAGTAAGAAAAAACAGACACAAAAGGCAACGTCGATATACGAAATCAAATTAGCGACTTTTTCAATCGTTATGCATTGTTAAATTAATCTATTATTAATATATTTCATAAATATATAATTGATATATAATTAAAATGTATAAAAATGATATTATATGATATACAAGCCCAATGTAGTGCTACAGGTCTTTTTTATTTCTACAAATAAATTTAATACTATTGCTTTTAATATTTTATTTTTTATTCTATTCTTTTTTGTGTGTTATTTCTAATATAATTATTGGGCATAATATATTAATAGAATTTTAAGTATTTATCGTTTTGAATTATTATGATGAAAACTTATTCATAGAGACAACATGACGTAGATAGATTCAGTTCTCAACCAGACATTCAAGACGAGCTCACTAAAATTACCAGAAAGAACTTTTGTAAACTTTGGCACCCGAATTTCACGATAAAAAAGAAATGGGTCAAAGATAGCAGTGGAATTGACGGGAAAGAGATGGATGATAAATTAGCTAAAGAGGCAGCGCCAACTGATTTATCCCAATCATTTCATAGAACCTCGTTGTCGCTTATAATTTACGATATTAGGGAAATGTCAATTATGAGCTGATGCTAGCGCTCGGCTCACGCATATAAATCGTCTAGTTTACACAATTTTATTCAAAGCCTGACTACCAGTAACTAAAAATTAATTAAGTACAAAAATTGACTTGAAGTGAACTTTAAATGATATTTATACCTGGATAGGCGAAACTTAGTTAGCCATACCAGCATAAAGTGACATTAAATGAATAAGCAAACAAACAACTTTAACTAGTTGTTAACATATATATATATATATATATATGTGTGTGTGTGTGTGTGTTAATTATAAAAGAAAAAAAAAATGATTTCCAACAGTTCAGTGATATTTTTTAAAAAATAACTTGGTTTAGTGTTATATATTTGGGTTGTAGCGGTACAGGAAATATGAAAAATAAAATTAAAAAAATATGGATTTTTTTTTTGTGAGCGAGCCGTCATGGACTACCTGTTTCAACTGATAGCTGAGCCCATCACATGAGATATTTTAATGATTTTTTTTTACATATATTTTCATCAAAACGGTCAAAATAAATACAATCTATTTGATAAATGTTATAATCTTAGCTTTTTGATGTTTGAACAGGACAACGTCTGCCGGTTAGATATTTTTCTATATCTATATCAGTGAATTAAATTCATCATTATAATTTCATAGTATTCGACTTTATTTTTTTATTTTGTCCAATTAAAATAACAACAAAAATAATAAGTTAACTGATTAAAAAACATTACCTGAATTAAAATGGCACAATGAGTTTACAAATTCACTGTAGCATATGAAAAATAGCACTATTTTAATTTAAGTAATAAAAGTAAAATGAGAGTTCCTTTTTTTTTGTCTCCTATAGCGGTATTGATTATTTACATTTGTTTCTTTAGTACAGTAGCGACTATTTATGGTCAAGTTTTGAAAACTGACGCTATCGCGACAGATATTTAATGATTTTTATTGTTTTATTTATATCTTCATCGAAATAGTCCAAATGATTACAATCTATAAAAAAAACAAACATAAAATCTTTGGATTTAAATGCTTCCATAGGGCAACGTTTGTCAAGTCAGCTAATATATACAATAAATCATATATGATGATTTATTTATCCCTCCTTCAAAAGGACAACATAACTCGACAATTGGAGTTTATGAGTCAAGCTGTCAGTAACAATTAGTTGAAGCTTTTTAATTCAGGAACGATTTATCTAATATTACATTTCCAACATTTTTTTAAAAAATAAAGTCTTATTTTGGGAGTGGGGGATGGCCATGATGGAACTTTTTATGGGAATAAGTTGAAAAAAAAGATTCAAGTTTAAAAAAAATTTCTTATGGTTAATGAAAGAATTTCAATAACATCATAACAATAGGAATGATTTGCTTTACCAATAACCAAATTTTTATATTGCACGGAGCTTCCAAATACCTCAATTGAAAAGTTAGCTTTTTTGATATATGATATTGTTCTTTTGAAGGAGAGATATTTATTTTTGCCTTCACTGTAAACGAAAGAATGATGAAACTAAGTTTAGAAAACAGTACTACGATTAAAGACAGTAATAAATTCAAATAGAGACAGAAATGAGAAGTATGGAGCAGCGAAAAGTACGCGTAGCGATCAAGTATTAACGTTTGAAGTCGGTTGAATTCTTTCACTGAATGGAACGAATGTGTAATTCATGGGCTAACATTGATCCCAACTTAGCGCCGCCTTGGCGAGTCCCCTGTCACCTCTGTCCCCTCTCCTAACTTTTTTATTTATTTCCTAAGAAATATTAATCATAACTTTTTATATATCTCTATTATTATATACAAGAGTGTTTGGTGATTCAATACTTTATTGGCGTTGCTTCGCAACGGATATAAGGACTGATATTTGCAAAACCATTCTCCGTGCTCGATCAGTTAATTATAAATATATTTCTTCTCAAGATTTCAACCTATTTGGTAGGGTAAATTGCTGTTGTGTGAAGAACCCGTAATAACCCGAACATACTTTTCACAAAAATGTAATCATGAAATAAAATTTACATAGAGTTAATGCATATAAATTAAATATCTTATTTCAATTAATATTTTCTCGGCGATTTATACCAAAAGATAGATCACAAATTGTTGTTTAGTCTTTCGCCGCCCATTTAAATTATAAACATTCTTAACTAATACTGTAGTCAGGTACAGTTATAAATATAAACCGAATTATTTAGCAGGACATATTCAATATATCCAAAAGCAAATATGTGTTGTATAAGAATTACAGTAAAAACAAAATATTGTTTAAAACTCGGGAAAAAAAATGTACGAAATTGGGTATTAAAAATTGTTAAACATACAGAACGTGTTTTGAGAATGACAGAGAAATTTCAATATAATAACTGAACAATAATGGGAGATGGAGTGATTAACAGTTTTACAATTATGTTTTCTTTTAGGTAGCCCATCTCCAAGATAATGTAGGGTACAAAAAAAAATTTCATGAGTCAATAAGATATGCAGTTTTTAGTAATAAAACATGTAATACAAGGGTAATTAAATAAATAATTAATTTAAATTATTTGTTTCGTTTAGATAATATAGTTATATTATTATATTACTATTATATATTAATATAAGATACTTATCGAAAGTAAAATAATCGGAATAACCTACAACTGATGTTTTTTCGACAAAAGCGTGATTCTTCCACATCTCCTGGGTTTCGCTAACGATCAACATTACCATTAAAATTATAATACAATACAAATCACTAACTATATCTAAAAATACTAATTATATCTGAAATTTAAGATAGCCAAGGAAGTGAAACCGGAGTGAACTATACCACAATTATTAAAAAACTTGTCCAAGCATCCTTTTTTTGGTCTTCTATGCCATGGTGTCGGATGCCATCTGTCGGATTTATAAAGCATTTCATTTATTTACTAGACCTTTCAAGAGATATAGTCAATTAGTAACAATTTGACAGTCCTAAAGTGGCACAAGAGACTTAAAATTAAAGGAAACAAAGGTTTTACAAATCATTCTTTTACTGAACCTATGGTGACAGAAAATAAACTTTTCACTTTCAAAACTAGTTTAAAACGATTTTAAAAGTATAGAGTGACTGATGCATTGCTAAAAACAAATAATATTTTGAAATCAAATGTATTCATTGCAGCTGTCTAGAATTTATTCCAGCTAATCTAAAAGTCAAAAGCCGAATGTTAACTAATGCAATAGTCAAATAAACATCTAGTTATCAATGATTTTTTAATGCTGAAAATGGAATAATATTTTGTGGATGTATTGTACATAGATAAAACTTAAGAAGTGACTTGAGTGAACCATTACTAATGATAAATCTAAACGGGTATAAAAAAAATAATAATAATTACAACTATTGTTTATTGTTTGGGTGTTAAAATCATAATGATTAATGGTATAACAAACAACAGTCGTGTAAGGGATACGCCACTTTGAGCTTTTTTATAAATAATAATAAAAATATTTATTTAAGAAATTATCCAAATACCATTTGGCATAAACTGTATATCTCCAGTTTGAATTATTTAAACCAAAAAAGCATAACAAATTCTGCAATCTTTAATATATTCAGGATTGTTGTTTTTTTTCCTTGCAAGATTTCATACTGTTATTTATTTTTTTATTAATATGAGCTTAACAATAAATTTTACAGAAATGTCATAAAGAAACTATTTCTTAATTCGTACTGACCAAGCTATATTTTTAAAATTATTAAATAAAATTAACAAATTAAAAAAAATGCATTAATAAATCTATTTATAGTTGAACTAAACAAGATAACTACTTCCTATGAGTCAGCTGATTTTCATTGTATTTAAATTGGTGAAGGAAAAAAAACAAGAAGAAATAAACAAATGAAAAATAACAACTCCAACAATAGATGACTGAATAACCAACCAAAATAAATTTTAAAAAACAATCATTTGTTTATTATATTATGGATTCATAACCATCTTAATAACTACTGGTGTAATTAGTGTTCTAATAATGTTATATTCAATCAATAAGGGATCTCCTTGTCTAAAATATTTAAAATTGATATTGATATATTATGCAACATTAATAACATAATGCATAACATTATGCAAGAATAATCATTAGATTTTCATTGTTTTAATACAAGGAGCGATTTAATAACTGATCTACTATGGTCTGAATGGTTTCAAGTCTTCTAACCAGACTAAAAAGTTCAACATTTGTTTCATGAGACCACCACGAGTTGTAGAAAAGGAAACAATCCTCCTCAATCACTAAGCCACTACGGCCTTTCAGAAGCAATTTCAATTCCGAATATTTATTATATTACAAGTTAGTCAACAAAAAATAAATAAACGAATATTGAAATATATATATATATATATATATATATATATATATATATATATATGTATATATACATACATACATATGTACATAAGTTACGTCAGATATCTTAATGTCCCTACTATGGACAATTTATAACAATTAGAAAACATGTATATTATAGATTTCCTGTCCGTGATAGTTTTATTACATATTAATAAAAAAAGCAGTATTGTGCGATTATGTATAATATTTTGCATAGAACATTTAAGGATCATTTTGGCTAATTCGTATTTTTTCTTTTCCCAGAATATTTTCATGGTCACTTACATATATTTTATTTTAAAAAATTTTTATTATTAATAAAACATTAGTATTCTTTGTCAATGTTGTCATTACAAAAATAAATAGAAAAAATGTGTATTTAGGATTAAGTATAAGCTTAGCAAAATAAAAATAATTTTATTAGTGATAATGAAAACGAAAAAGGAAGAAGCAAACCAAAGATGAAAGACGAAAACAAATTAGAAGAAAATTATGTCAATTATACGTACAAATTAGTAAATTGTGATTTGACGTACCTCGATGTCTCCTCTGCATTATTCATTCATCCATTATTCTAAAATTAACATTTTTTACCAAATTTGTAAATACATTTACTTTTAAAAATTTAATAATAAATTTTACCGCAATACAATTTAATTATAACTCCCGCTTTCTCCTGAGAATTCCTTTATCATCTTTACGAACGATCTGATTCGCTCTTTGATTCCATTTATCAATTATCTGTTTTTGATTCTATTCTTATTAATTTACCTTCATATTTTTTTTTAATTTCTTATTAAATTAAAAAAAAAAACATTATTAAGAAGAGAAATAAGTTATGTTTCCCTCTACCTGAAATTCTTAATAAAATATTTTTTAATATTAAAAAAATGCTAATTTCAGTTATGACAAATGAGGATTTAACTACTGAATTTATAAATGTATCAATCTTAGAAGTGAAATTTCCATAAATTTTAACTTGGATTGTCTGATAATACAAAATTTGAAATATTTTGATTACAAATTAATATTATTATTAATATAATAGGGGTTAAGACAGCTTAAAAATGTATAACTTAATAGTGTTCTCTTTCAGATTACTCTTAAAAATAGTACATATAAAGGGTAACTTTTTATTTTTTTCTCTCTTTAACACAAAAAAACAACTTTAAAACTATAAAGTTGTTTTTTTTAGAGATTTAATAAGGTGGAAAACTGTTTCAATTTATGAAATACGTAAATACTGCATTTAATATAGCAAATAAGATATATAAACAATCCATAAACTCACACTTATTACAATATATTACGGCAAAGTAAAACTACTTTATTAAATTAAATGGCTATAAAAAATATTTATAAAATGTAATTCTTATAAGAACTATAAATAATAATAATGATATCTAAGTATATGAGTACGAAAAGACTTTACTTCAGCTCTAGCTAGCTCTAGGCGGCTTAAAAAGAATAATCCTACTCGAGACGCATCTAATCAAAATATGTGTAAATATTCTAAAAATTAATAATTAGAATGAAATTCAATATTATTCAATTCAATCAAGCTAATTGGCAGGCATTTAATTTGAGTATTTGGTATGTGATGAGATACTTTCAATTTTTTATGTAACCAAATAAATAGGTTAAATAAAAACATAATACATTTTTAGTTACGGATTTGCCAGAATTAATGTACTTAAACTACATAAATATAAAAGAAAGTGTTGCATCATGCCACAATAACTATTATTAAAAAAAACAACGATCGCGGTTTTCTACAATTTAAATTGCACGAATATTTTAAAATAAAAAAAATATATAGAGAGGAAATATATGTGTCGTTTTAATGAGTGTTTGAGGATGACAAAATGGATATTTTCAAGAATTGAAATTATTGTTTAAGTAAATATTTTAGCGTCACTTTTACGCAAGAAAAGAAAAACAATGAAAACTTACTCTTTCATGACGAATGAAGACACCAGCAAAAGACAGAATGAAACCAGACGAAGGAGTCCTCACTGGGTAACTATTGAGATACTGAGATTTAGATACTTGATACTGAAAGATACTAGATGCTGATATACACTAAAACAAAGCTGAAAGAGACCCACTGAGCGAGCACAGAGGGCGGACTGCGGCTTGAGAGGGCAGATGATACCCCCACTCCTCGGCCAAGGGAAGCGGTGGGGGGCCGTTATCATTCCTATCACTCCACAGTCACAGCTTCTTCCTCGAGTGTGCTACACTCCGAGTATAATGGTCGAATTATACTTTACAATAGTATAATGCTATAGCTATAGTATAGTATTAGAGTGTAGCACCACGTAGGGGTGACCTCACTGTAACGGGTTAACTCGATCGATAGCTTTGACTTAGTCGCCGGCCAACTTTCAGCTCATTGGAGCAGAGCATTATAACCAAAAGCGTTTGTTCTTTATCCGCTTCTTAAGAATAGCGACATTCAATTAATTCCTACAATTATGTAAATGCCAGTTTAATTTTTAAGAATAGAATAATAATAATAAAAAGGCTTAGCGAACCCGAAGGCTCGATACCTATACTACCAATCTCTGCTTACAAACTTCTATCCACGGACAACTACCTAAACCCAAATGGGCCAGATTTTAGGGTATAATAGAAAAATAATTTTATTATGGTACCAAGAAACTTTAAAAATAACAAATGTATATTGTCATAATAGAACTTTAATCTGGCTTAGAGGCTATATAGTAAAAATAATATTGTATTTATATACGTGAGTACTAAAAGAGTAAAGAAAAACGTAAATGTGACTTCTTTTCATAAAAAAAAACTTTTTTATTAAATACTCTTTATATAAATAAAAATAATAAACTATTATAAAATAATAAATTGTAATAAAGTAATAAATAAATAAAATAATAAATTATAATATCACATAAAAAAATAATAAATAGTAGAATTTTATATAATAATTTCTCAGATCCAAGCGAATTTTTAGCTTTATTTTACTCTTTAATCTCAAAAAGTATTTCGATAATTAGGAGAAAACACTAGTAGAAAGCACGGTATATATATTTAATATACCTCCAAACCTCGTTTATTCTAAATGACTCCCCTAAGGATATGCTTAAAATAACAAATGAGTAAATAAATAACTGTACTACAAATACCTCTACTATTACAGCCAGTAAACGAGGCCTGGGGTTCAGTACAAAGTAGAGACTGTACTGTTTCATGGCCAACGGTTGTGCAGGGTGATTTGTCCTAGATCACGCTTAACCGCCTTATTTGGGGTGCCCACTTTATAGAGGCGGGGTGAGCCTCAGGAGGGTCCTCGATCCTGTTTGATCAATCACCGGCTGCTAACAGACTAAATAAAAGTCTTGGCAGCAGCGGGATTTGAACTAGGATTTTCGGCATGGCAACTCAGTGGTCTACCACTGCGCCACCTAGCTCCTAATATGATATTAAGCTTTTATTTAATTATCGTATCCTCCCCAGTGATATAAAAATCCTTTCCATTCAAGAACTATACTGAAATCCCCTAACTGCTATAAGATAGATGAATTTCAGAACGCGATTTTTTGCTTCGTTAATTTGTGGCCGAGGTGATGTCAGAGATCGCTGGTGAATTATATTTTCCCCAGACCTACATAAACACAATAGTCCGAGATAGCGCAATAACGTTCATCGGGAATCTCTCCATCAGTTATTACCACTCATTGTCGATGCGGGTGATAAATGATGGAGAGATCCTGATAACTGATAGAGAGGGAAGCTGTCGGCTTTCATTCACATCATTTTTAATCTTTTCGTTGAACGATTTGCATCCCAAAGAGACAAAGTTCACGCGCCTCTTTTATATTTTTTAAATAAATAAAAAACATTTCTGAGCAACAAAGTTTTAATGAGGCGTTTGGGACCAAAAGAGGTTAGCTATTAATTTAAAAAAATCGACATTTTAACATTTTTCGCTAATTTAGTCAAACAATGCTTTATGCTTCCGAAACTTTTGATTCAATATAAAAAAGTGGTCCTGAGCCTGTGCGGATGTGATAGGTACTCTGTATGGATCCCTAAATACACCTGGATCAGGAGAAACTAGGACTCGTACTTTAGCATCATCTAATTAGACATAGTAACAGAAAGTGACGTTAAATGAATAAACAACAAAATTAATTTACAAGAAACACAAACGAATCGAATTATTTTATTACATCAAAAGCTATATTAAAACAATGTACATGACTAGGAAGCATACAATTATATTTAATGTATAATAAATTTTGTTTATACTAAATAATCTCGCTAAGGATATACTGGTATGGCTATAAATGACAAACTTGAAATGGTAATAAATATATACAAAGTGCAATCAATGAAAAAAATAATATTAAAGAGACAGAAATGAAACGGATTATTGATTTAAACGAGTATTTATAGAACTGTAGGATAGAAAGGCGGAAAATCCAATCTCTGTTTTCTCAAGACCTGTAATTAGTCTATAAGAGCTTCGTTTCCTCTCTTCCTAATTTTGATTAATAATGTATCTATATTGTTGAAAATAAATTTTAATATAAGACACAATACAATTTATATTGAGACGTGCTTATCTATGCTAAAAAAGAAAAAAATGCAAGTTAAAATGTTTTAAATGCATTTTAAATTTGAAAATAAAGTTACGAATTCTATAAATCAGGTTATTTCAATTAACTAAAGCCATAAGTTTGACATATTTATTTATTTATTTCATAACTGATGAAACTGATTCATAGTTGATGAAACTTAAAGTGACGAACTAACGCCGGGCCCCCGCCCCCTCCCACGACAGGCCTGAAGAAGACCTGCAATGTAGGTCGAAACGTTGGCTATTTAATAAACATTTCTCCATATCAAGAGAAATTTATTGACCTCCACCCGGACCATTTTCTTCCACTTATTTATTTATTATTTGTCTCTATAAACCTTCAAAAGAATAAGAAGATTAAGGTTCTACGGTCATATGGTGAGTGTGCACCCAAATATATTAAACAGAGAAATGTTATATTAAATGAGAGGATACAAGAGTGCTGGGGGGGGGGGGGGGTACATCAAACAGATGACTGTTTCGATAGGGACGACTATGGGAAAGACTAATAGAAATGAAGGCTCTTGTGGGAAAGAGCGATATGAGAAAAAGAAAAGCGTGGGCCGAGGAAAAAGGAAAGAACAATTCGAAAGAATGAGGCAAAGGTGAAAAGAAAGAAAGAAGGGGGCAGGGGGAAAGATAAGAAGTGAAAATAATGATATTCCTGTGTCCTGAAAGGCCGTCCCGTGAAAAAAATCGCCACAAAAAACTTTTTAACTTTCTTTTGTAAATAATAAAAATATTAATCCAGGATCCATGGTCAATTTTTGCACTTGATTAGTACCAAGCTGAATCTTCGTGAATAGCTTCGTTTCGAAGGGACACCCAACAATTTCCTGTGCGAAAATTCTCGATTGTGATAGCTAAAAGAGGTAGCAAGGATAAAATATGTCGATTTGATGATTCTCAAAAATGTATTACTAACTGGATTTTTTTTGTTAAATCTCAAGATAATTATCAAAATTATTTGAAAAAATATTTGTCCTACAAAATTTATGGTTTAATTAAAGATTCCCCTCCTTCCAATATGTATAGATAACGAAGTCAAAAAAGAAGAAGTAAAAAAAAAACAGCTGGTTAGTATTCATTTTTGATGACCTCGTTATCGATACACGTTGGAAGGAGGGGACTCTTTGATCAAACCATACATTTTGTAGGACAAATATTTTTTCAAATAATTTAGACAATTATCTTGAGATTTAACAAAAAACACCCAGTTAGTAATAAATTTTTGAGAATCATCAAATCGACATATTTTATCCTAGCTACCTCTGTTAGCTACCACAATCGAGAATTTTCGCACAGGAAATTGTTGGGCGTCTCATCGAAACGATGCTATTCACGAAGCTTGATACTAATTAAGTGAAAAAATGGACCATGGATCCTGGACTATAAATATGATAATAAAAAAAAAATTATTCCTGCAACATTTTAATGATCTTGAATTAGATCTTTGAACTTCTAGTAGATCTAGTAACTTCAGACTGTACCATACGGAGTCTGCTTAGGGGTAGATCTTATTTTTACAGAATAAAAAGTATGCTACGACCTATACCGAAGATGCATAAAATATTTTTTTCATTCATCGATTTGCTTTATTTCTTGTTTTAATTCACACATAAAATCTAGGGCATGGATTGATGAAGATTTAAAAAAATATTATATTGTTTAAATTAATTAAAATTTCAAATTTAAATTACTAAAAGTGGTGATAGAGGAGGGTCCAATCTAGATCTACCATTCCATTAACTTTCGAGTAAGCTGATTACCACGCGTCCGGAAAGGTAGCCCCCCAAAGCAATTTGGGTATGGCGGATATTACGGCGATGGCGGAAATCAGATATCGCTAAGATTTTAAACTGAAACTTTTCTTAAAATTTTAGAGGATTTTTCACATAAATTGTCTGCACTTTCTGATAATTTAACTTCAACGGGACGAATAAAACCGTAAACAAAATTAACATTTTTTTCAGTGCTTTCGAAAAACGTTTATTAGTAAATAAACTGTATATAGTCTTATGATTGGTTGTTGATAATTAACTACGGAACTACTACCAACCGTTGATATTGGTGAATTTAGTTGGGACGCAGTTGTGTGTGAAAAAACACACATAAAGGAAATCAATTGAAGACAAAAAGCAATAGAAGACCAATAATGTAAACAATTAATTATAAAGAAAACATGGTAATTTATAATGTAACATAATTATATTTAAAAAAAACATTTTTGTGTTGTAGCTGGAATATGAAACTTGTTAATTTTGTCGTGATAAATAAAAAAAACTACACAACTACAAACCATGAAAGGTCTTGAGCTCAGAACGTAGTACAGACTGTACTGTTTTTGGACAACGGTGGTACAGGTGATTTGTCCTAGATCAGGCTCAACTAGGTGTACCACTTGTTTCGAGTACCCTCTTTATAGAGGCTGCTCCCAAAGGATCCATTCTTGGCTGTTAACAAATTGAATAAAATCTACCACAGCGAGATTTGAATCAGGGCGTTTGGCACTGTAACTTAGCGCTGTAACACTGAAGGTGAATGTTTGTTTAATAATTAGATTGAATGATTAAATATTTATTGTTTATAGCATACAACGGTTAGGCTTATAATGAATAGAATCTTATTTATTAAGTATTGTATCAAACAATTAATCATTATATATTTAAAATTTAATACGAATTAAAAGCGGAAACGTAAAGAATTATTTTAATTGTATATTCTGCTTTAGTAATTATGACTACCTCAAGAGAAGGAAAATTCCTTCGTAACTATTCTTAATATTTTCCTTTTCATTACTTCTTTTTTTTCCTCCAACTCTTTCCTTTGTTAATCAAAGAATCTTTTCAGAGTAGAGAGAAACAATGGCGAATGGCTTTTCAGTCCGTTCTCCAGCCTACCTTTACTTCTCAATTAGGATTTTACTCTCTCATTTTTAATTGCTGGTACATATTTGTATTCAACTAACATTATTAAGCTAACAATTAGAAAGATTAATTATTGAATCTCGATCCCTCAATATGATATGTGAAGTAGAAATTACTGATTAAAATATATTCTTTTACAATACATACACTCATACATATATAGATGTATATACAAGGGTGTAGAATGGCTCGGTGGTAGAGTGCTGAATTGAAGTACTAAAGTGTAAGGTTCAAATCCGGCTGTGGCAGATTTTTCTTTAACCAGATAAATTCTATGGAACCAGGGTTACTTCTGGGACTTACTCAGCCTCTATAAAGTGGGCACCCAAAATAGAGGGAAAAACCTGGTTGTCGCGCGTGGTCTAGGTTACATCACAACTGTTGTCGAAGAAACAGTACAGTCTCTACCATGTACAGAATAAATGTAAATATTAATTCTGTATATTTATTAATATAAATTTATAATAATATGTGCGAAGTACCACAGCGGTAGAGCGCGGAGTTGCCTTCCAAAGGTTTGGAAACGTTATGAGGCACTCCCAGCCTCTATAAAGTGGGTACCTCAAATAAGGGGTAAAACCTGGGGGTTTAGCGAGATCTAGGACAAATCACCTCCCTGCGCAACCGTTGTCCAACAAACAGTACGGTATCTAACACGTACTAAATTCAAGACTCTTCATCAGTTGTACCTAGTTATACATGTTGTGTTTTTTTTGTATACATATTAATTGGTTTTAATTTTTTTTTAATCAGCTTTTATGTTTTTACAGCAACTAGATTTTATACTAAGCCAATGTCCGTTTTATTTTTTTTTTAATTTATATTAATTTCAATAGGAATTAATTAAATTTTATCCTAGATATTCAATAGTTAAATCTATTTTTACGTTAGGATTTAATGTTATATAATCCTTAAAGTGATTACATTCCACGATCTGTTTTAATACATTTAAGAACCCTTCAAAAAACTAATTTTTTATACGAGTTTCTTTGAACCTTTAACCGGAGAGAGATTGATGGAAAATATTAGAAGAGAGAACGGTAAAAGAAAACCTGATTTAAAATCCATTTTCTTATTCGCCTCTCTGAGCCCACGAGGGATTGGCAATTTTTTTATTTCAGCTTAAAAAATTTATCGCCTCCATGTTTTCGTACATAAAAATTTTCCGAAGCAAACGATCCAACGTGCAGTGGAGAATATATTCTAGCGGAAAGATTTCACAATCCATTCCGATCTGGGATATAGCTGGGATGTGGAATCCATGTCTCTAAAAACGTGTCCTCTCATATTCCGTATATGGATACATTTTCAATTAGGTAACTCATGTTGCCTCATGAGTACGACTCCCGAAATTAGGTTTAAAAATAAACTCATAAATTTAATAATATTATACGCGTTAATGACGTGCGAAGTGTTTTCAGACAGTGCTAATTGATAGCAAATAACTTAATGGGGCAAATTTTTTATTTTATTTTTTTACGTAATAAAATGCAATCAGTTTAGGTACAAAAAGAGTAAATTAAATTACATTTCAGAATTATTTTTTTTCATTATTTCAATTATTTCGAGTTTCGAAAATTAAATTACAAAAAAATGATCTTGAATATTATTAGTTGATCTTAATTATTTGGAGAAACATGGTCTGGTTGGAGGTCAATAATATAATTCCTTAAATAGTGATGAACTATTTATTTTAAACCAATGTTCGACCCACATCGCTAGTCTTCTCCAGAGCTGGATAGACAAGGTATAAACAATATGAACAAATTAAAAAGAGAACATAACATATAGTTAAATGTGCCCAACAGATCAACAACTTTTTAAAAACTTTATTATGAATAACTACACAAGATAAAATCAAGATAACATAAAGACGGCCTAAATAATAACTGTAAAAGAGGACAAGCCGGACAAGTGACAAAAAGCCAAGTGAGAGAAGAGCCGCTCCGCTCCTCCAGGCTTATATAGATATTGTTGATACTATTTCATGGAATCGTTTACTAGTGCACCACCTGACAACTAAATCTGCACAACAGCTCTAAGAATTGTTAACCATTACACACTGTAACTATGTAATACAAGTAAAATAATATACAACAATGGAACCATTTGAGTATACCAAATACAATCATAAGAAAAATTTACTTTCGATTTTTAATATACTTTTCTTTATTTTAATTTTAAATATTTGTGTATCCTGTCTATCCAGCACTGAAGAACACTAATATGGGTCGAAAATTCTGTTTATAATAAAATATATATCATTATTTAAAGAATTATTTCTTTGATCCCATTTTTTTACCCTAAAAATAATTAGTATATAACTATATGTTAAACCTGATATTACAAACATATAAATTATTAATAAATAAATGAAATACGTGTTTTTGAATTTTTTAAGCATTTATTTAACTTTTCTTCGATCGCTGAAACAAATAGAGATGACAGCTATTGTATTTACTCTTATGATGTTTACAGCTTCTAGACATTTAATTGTTTTCTCTTTCGATTCGATATTTTTGAAAACCAAAGAAATATTCTATTCTTAACGAACATCGTTAACTGCTGTCCAATTCTCGTAATTAATCCAATTTTACAGAATTTTTTTGTATTCTGCCTGTTTGGCCGCGTTCACACTGAGGCGATATTAGATAAGCTATACATGATACGCGACACGCACAGACATTATTATGAAGTCTAAAGGATGACGATAAAAAAGGGTCATACTCATGCGACTGGCCTACATATCTCTAAGTACCAATAGTCGAGGTAGCCTTAGGATTTTTTAAAGAGGGAGTAACTATTTTTTGTTTTGCCGTCCGTTGGAAGTGATGTAAAATGGGGTTCCCGAGGCTATAGGATTTCAGGATTCTTTAAGGATCTTTATCCTATTTATACCTGAATAGCCAATATTTAGGAGTCCCACTATAGCATCGTTTGATTACCCACAGCAGAATAAAGTGACGTTAAGTGAATAAACAACAAACAACAACAGATTTTAATTCCATTTGAACCTTAAAATTTTATTTTTACAAAACTGCTTAGCTGAATTCAAGGAGAATTTTTAGATTTAGCAAATCATGAAAAGAACTCATGAAATAAAACATAAATGTAGGATCTAGGCTTCAGAAATAAGATTCCTTAGGAAGATAGAGTGGAAAACAAGACGAGACCGAATTCGCAACTCGAATGCTTCGCAAAGTGAAGCCTGCAATGGAATAGGATCGTACGATGTGGTCCGGGCTGTACAGAAGGAAACCTCACACTGCATAAGCGGTAGACAGGATGGACTATGATGTGATGATGATGATGATGATGATGAAAAGAACTTGAGAAATTTCAAAATTGTTAACAATATTTCATTAATATTCGAAACTTCGAATGATATTATTCGGACAATACAATGCATTAGTATTTTTTTAAATGGGAAATAGATTAATCGATGATGATTAACATAACAATAATAATTCATATCGTTTAAAAATTAATTGGGCATTTAAATTAACACCCTAGGCACATTAACTACCCAACAAGTTTACTCTTATCTTGATGAGACTCGTAACTACTTGTCAAAGCACCAACGCCGCCACACACTTGACGGACAGAGCCCATTAGTAGATATGCAAGCGAAGATATTAACGTATGGTTCAGATCAGCTATTGACAAGCTCTATTGTTTTTACCGTGAGGATTAAACAGGTAAAAATTCACTATTTAACACCTATTTTCATGTCATAATGTACATATCAGCAGATTTACTAGTTATAATCATATTATAGTTGTAAATATCAATAAATTAAATTTGAAAAAACAAAACACCTAAAGGTGTATAAATATTATTTAAAAGGCAATTAACGAAAAACATTATTTTTATGGCCAAAATATATTCTTCATTGGTAGGAGAGAGAATATTAAATAAAAGCTATCTCCGAGCCCTTGACATTTCTTTTCTTCACAATATCATCACAATACAATAAAACATTTTATTAGGTACAGGGTCATCCAAAAGGAAGGAGTTAACTAATATCCTTCTCTATAGAGCTTTCAACTTATTCTTTTGCTATTTACCACGGATTTAATATTGTTAAGAATTATCAATAGTTATTATAAACTAATAAATTGAGTATGGAAATATTCTTTTTTTTTTTAATGGGATATCTCACACCCTGAATTTTTTCAAAGAAATCAACGTTTCCCAAGAATTGTTTGAACTTTTTATTGAGCGAATTTGAAAATTGAAATAAATAAGTAATTGAATGAATTGCCCGAAAAAAAAAACCCTGTTTCACTTTTCAAATAATTATTACTGCGTAATTATATGATAATCACATATAAAATTGTTATCCATAAAAACATATAAACTAATTTAAAAAAAAAAATTATGGACAAAAAACCTAAACTTTATATTTTAACTTGACAATATATGTTAAAAAAATATGTTCTTTTTCGAAATTTAACCAGTACACAAAACGCGTAAATTTTCCAATATAAAAATAACTTATGGATAACTTTCTTTGTAAGTAGATGTATAAGTTAACTTGTAGATTTGGAATACATATGATGTTATTCAATTAAATGAAAAAGAATCTTTATTTAATAAAAAACTTCTGGTCAGTCTACCACGTCAACCTTTGGTGAGGAGAGGGAGATGTCTCTTATTTATTAATGATATAGAAAGAATTACATAAAGTATATAACGGTCTCAGGATGGCATCCCATTTTATTATTTAAATATTATTCAGGGCAAAGGATCTGACTTTTCCTTGAGATCAAGGCAGCATTCTAGTATTTTGTCATCCCCTGTGTGAGGATTTTGAACAGATTGACACGAGTTTGTTTATCTATTCATTGATTCCTTATGAATAGTATATATGAATTTTTGGAATTGGTTTAAACGTGATTTTTTTTAAATTATATGTTTGAGAAGTATGATCTCTATAAAGGTAATTTCAGTGAAGTGTTCATTTATCAAATTAGTATGTTTGTTGGCTGTAATTGTTTCCGTTTATTAAAAATGACGCTAGGACAGAAAACGCAAAGACGATCAGAACAGTATAGGTCACGAAGAGATGGTGAAGACCATGAGATGGAAGAATGTGAGACGATACTGAAGATGAAGGGGACAAGATTCAGGGTGGAAGAGTAGATTCTCATAAGTCAGAATCAAATCTAACGGCACAAATAATGGGGAATTTGGAGGAAATGGAATTAAGGATGAACGAAAGATATGAATTAATTGAAGGTAGATAGAGACCATTCCAAGCTGTAAATATGTTAGTTATCAAAGCTAGTTCCAAAGATTGGTGGAATAATTGAATAAAATGAAGGATTCGGCGGAGGAGATCGAACGGCGAACAAACAAAGTAACGGATTTAGAAATAAAATTACAGAAATTTCTTCCTACATCGAGCCCAGATGCAACAGCAGGTGAACATTTGTGTCAGTTTAACAATCCCCAGCTGGACCCAACGCCTTAAGAGGATGCACACAAAGATGTTCAACACGGTGCCGAAGCCACTGATTTCCATGATGCATGGTATAATAGAAGTCAAATCCAAGGAAGAAATCCCCTTAGAGAGAAATATTTATTTTCAAATAGCAAGCAAGATGTGCCAACTGATTTTATAAGAGCATTAAAAATCGAATATGGCATATGTTGTTGAATAATTACCTAAAAGAACATTTGTGTGAGCAAGCTTTAGTGTGGTAGGTACTCCATTGAGGAAAAGGCGGTTTACTTGATTGAGATTTTTGAAGAACAATTTCTTATGAAATTTTGAGGAATGGCATATGATCAAACAATTTTTAATGAATTAAACCAAGATTCATATTTTAACCATGCCGAAAGGGCCCAGGAAAATTATTTGGTAGAATAGTCCTAAAAGCCAACAGAGCTTGTTCCAAAAAATTGGACGACAGCTATATTTGCCTAACAGCGAGTAGGCATTTCGGAAAACAGTACAAAACCCTTAACGTTATCTTATCCGGATTCACTTAATAAGACGAAATGGTTTAATACGGAATCCAGTTCAACAGTTTAGAAAACATGACATTCAGATATAATATTTTTTTTGAAAAAATAAAATTAACCAATACAAGAGGAAGCAAGGTAAAAGGCTGGATCCATAATTAGCGAAAATATCTTTTCCTAAAAACAGTACAGTCTCTACCATGTACTTAACCCAAGATCCTTCATGAGTTGCAGAGAACAGGTTTTTTTTATACCAAATATATTGTCTATTTCAATATGTATGCTTTAGAAGATATTGATTTGTACTATTAAAAAAATCTTTCCCAATTGCCCAAGTATTATTCACTTTAAAAAGTTCTTATCATTGTGGTATTTGTTGTCTCAAATATGACCCAATGAATTCAGCTGAAAAAATTATATTTTAACTAATCTTTTATCTTTTAGTGTTGATATTATCATTTTATAGATAACAAAATAGAGAAGGAAGATGAAATGCGAAATCCAGAATAAGATCAAATCTAGAGGTCAAAATAACTGTTGGAAATGGTTGACCTACAAATGCTAACAAAGCCGCCTTCTTTTATAGCTTTGGATAAAGGTCGGATAAAGTATCTCATATACTTTATAAGCGACCTCTATAACAAACTGTCTTAGTAAATAAAATGGTGTTGAGCCTCAAGTAGTAGACTGGCATGAAACGATCAAACTTATTCTTTTCTTCATTTATTTTATTATTATTATTTCTCTTTAGTTTTATAATAAATTAAATTGTATACTGAACTATACCTTCTATAACAATCAAGGTTGTAAGAAACAAATATAATAAAAATGCACTAAATTACTTTCAATAAGTAAAAACAAAAAATATTTAATAATATTAGTTGACCTTATGTAATTATGAGGAAGAAAATGATCCGGTTAGAGGTCAAGAAAATTCTCTTATATAGGGACTACTTTTTATTGGTAAGCCAAAGTTTCGACCCACATTGCAGGTCTTCTTCGGGCTATAGATGGGCAGGGGGTTGACAGGTTCGAAACGTTGGGTTACCAATAAAAAGTTCTCCCTTTATAAGAAAATTTTCTTGGCCTCTACCCGGACCATTTGGTACCTCAAAAAATATTTAAGCTTTCTGTAACTTGAGTATTAATTTTTTTACAATGGGACACCACCCGATTGGTCATTCGACTTGCACTGAAATTTTTCGAAGTATAGTCGACGTTTTTTCAAAAAATTTCTAACTTATTATTGTGCTTATTCCTGTACTACAAGCCGTGAACAGGTCTGGGGTTCAGTACATGGTAGAGACTGTACTGTTTCATGGACAACGGTTCTGCAAGGAGGTGACTTGTCCTAGGTCACGCTCAACCGCCATATTTTTCCCCCTTATTTTAGGTACTCTATCTTTATAATATTTTATAGAGCCTAGGTTGGGCCCAGGAGGGTCCTAGATCCTATATGATTCATCTCCCGATGCAAACAGACTAAAAGGCACCGCCTGCAGCGGGATTTGAACCAGGATTTCCCGCATAGCAACTCAGTGCTCTACCGCTGAGCCACTCCGCTCCTACTATTAATATGCTACATTTAAAAAATAAAATAAATATTTAATTAAATATGTCAGCTCACAAAAAAAAAATGGACTTGCTGGGAGGTTCCTAAACATAAACCCACTTTTCAAATAACTGGGCGTATTACTGACTAATTTCATGGTAAGTTATATACAATTTTATTCATAAAAAAAAAAATACAAACCTATTTTTAAAAAAAATATATAACAATTAAATATATAGATTACACTTTAATGTCCCAATAAAATAAAATTAAAAATCAATATCATATACCAACGACACACTGTAGGAACAGAAACAAATGTTCTAAAAATATAAATTTACCTTTCAATAGTATCGTTGAGAAAAGTAACATTTTTTTTTTCAAAGGAGTTAAAATTGATAACTAATGTCCTAATATTCCTCATTCATTTTTTAAATTAATCCTTATTCTTCTTATAAAAGAGAAATTAAAATGTTCTTTGTCTATCCATTCAACACCACTCCATGCTGTTATGGCTAATCGGACGATGCTACAGAGGGAGTTCCAAATTTTCCTTATCTAGATATAATTAGGGATAAGAGTCTTTAATGAGTAGATGACATTGTAAAGGCTCGGGACCATAAATTTACGTTCCTTCCGACAAACGGCGTACCTAAGGATATTAATATATGTATTACTCTACCACTACTGTTACTCGATTTAAAAAACCCTAAGGCCACCTGCGAACCTCGGAACTTGGGCATATCTGGTTGTTATTGCTAACCACTAGACCACAGAGGGAAATAATTAAAACCTTATTAAACGTGCCAAAGGATGATTTTATATTTATGAATGAATTACGTTTGCTTATCCGTGTACACCTAAAGCATCCCTTGCGCTCGACACTTTAACCATACAAGAGAGGGACACTTTTTCACCCCGTTCCGTGATATTTAAAAAAAAAACCAACAAACGAATTGAAATTTACAATATTTTATTTTTACCACATGGTATATCTTACAAATATGTTAAGATCAGATGTATTGTTTCGCCTGTGACACCACAGTCTTATACGATAATTATTAATCATTCTCAGAACTAGGGATTCATTTCTTTATCTATGTTACAATCTGAAGAAAGCAATATCATAGTTAATTTTATATTCAAACATGCGATCATCATTCAATTGAATTCGCAATGTTTCATACAAATAATAATAATAAAAAATATATATATATTCGAATTCTGAAAAAATCTATCAGATATGTATAAAACATTTCTACATATTTTCATATAACCTATACCACTACAACCCATGAAGGGTCTTGGGTTCAGTAACTAGTAAAGATTATACTGTTTCAAAAACAACGGTTATGCAGAAAGCTGACTCGTCCGAGATCACACTCAACAGCTGGTTTCTCCCCAATTAAGAGAGCCCACTTTAGAAAGCCTAGGCAAGCCCCAGGAAGGTCTGCTGATCCCATAGAGTCTAATATGTCTGTTAATAGATTAAATAATTTATGTCACAAAAGGATTTCTTCAGCATAGGAACTAAACTAACCCGCTCCCAAGAAAATGTAGGAGCTACTTGGTGGCAACTACTTGCCAGTTTTTCTTCGAAAATTTCGATGTTATTTTTTTTTAATCGATGTCATTTTATTATTCGAAGGTCACCTGTGGTCTCGTGGTTAGCGTAACAAACTACTAAGCCCAAGATCGCGGGTTCGTAGCCCGGAAGGTGGCCCTAGGATTTTTTTAAGGGAGTAAAAAATCTTTAGTTACGCCGTCCTTCGGAAGGGACGTTAAACGGGGGTCCCGAGCCTGTACGATGTCAGGTACTCGTTAAAAATCCCTATCCTAATTAAACCTGGGTAGGCAAAATTTAGAGCTCACACTGTAGCATCGTCCGATTAGCCAAAGCAGCATAAAAGCAGTTGTAGTTGTTCATTTAACGTCACTTAAATGAACAACTACAACTGCTTTTATTATTCGTCTCCAACTTAATTCTAAATGACTTATTCCACATTGTTAATTCTATACTATATAAAAACATATATATACTATTATCGGTGGATTGTTTGCTGTAATTTGAATACTGATAAACCCTGTATTGTACATATAACAACACATTGAGTGATTATAGTAATTATGTATAGTGTTTTGAATGAATATGAAAAAAAGTTAATACCCTAGTTAAAAATAGGTAAATCCTTCATCTCAGCTACTTAAAATCGGAATAGAGTGCCCGTAATTGTATTGCAACACGCCATGGGGCAGATGGACCGTCCTTCTACCGAAACAAATCCAGTCAGACTTAACTAATTGTTTACCACATTCCCTGTCTCTGGCTACAGGCGGAACTGTCCGACCCCAAGGCTACGGGATCTGGCTTCAAGGCCAAGACATGGTGTTATTAAACCTTTACGATTAATTAAATAGGTTTTTTTATATTATTTCTAGATAGTAGTCCTTACTCCTAATTAATAAAGGTTGATTAAGCCAGAATAATAATTAAGTTATAAAAGAAAACATGTTAAAAAGAAGAGAAGAGATGCTTGAGCCCAGTTCCACTCCTCAGGACAGAGTGAGGAAAGTGGAAAAGGGTTGCTCAGGTATAGAAACTGTTCGAGTCTGAAACTTGAGGCTGGTGCCAGCTAATAGAGCTGTTCAAAAACCATAATGCATTTAATTTAGTAAAAAGAATATAATGGTCCAAAGCGTCAAAAGCTTAAGAAAAGTCAAGGATTAGAACAGTTAATTTTTTATCGTCCATAACAGTATGTACGTCATTGGTGATTTTAGCGAAGGCCAATTTTGTGGAGAAACCGAGATTGGAGTGGACCAAAGAGTTTGGACTATTCGAGAAATGTTATATAAATAATAAGTTGCATTGGACATGTAAAGTAAAAAAGAATTACCACTCATTCCTTTGTTTGGTTATATTTTACACTACAAAAATAACTAGTTTCAGATACCACCTACCACACATTCTATATTAAGACAGGCATTGGAGTTGTATTGCCAATACTGCAGAATCAAGATAAACGACGTGAAGCCCCAATAAGTTGCAGACTGCTTGCGAAGCCGCAGCCGAGAACAGGAAGCAATTAGTGCCCTTACTGAGCCCTTGCGGTATCGACTGCCCTTGCCGTCCTTAGGGTAACTAACACCTACTATTAATCAAGAGATCGATAGCGAGGTGTGAGTGTATTCCATTCATCTGGATTAGGGAGGCCGTGTTCAAAGGAAGTACACGAGATTAACTTCAATTCCTAATTTACAACTGTAATCAAGGCTTTAATAGTGATTACTAGATGTCTCGAGGTGAAATTTGTATATATTTATTTTCTCGATACCAATTGCAACTTCTTGCAATATAAAAATACTAAATAATAATAATTTACTGTTATCTTCTTTTTTTAAGGAAATATAATAATAATAATTAAGGCCAGTCAGTGTGGTTGTAGATTTCTAGCAGGATGACCCAAAATGAACGTGTACCATTACAGTCCATCATCCATCCATTCAGCCGAGAACATACTCAACCACCGGGTTTTCCCACCTATTACTAATTACCACTTTACTGAGGTTGGATGAGCCTTTGGGTGGTATTCAGATTTAAAAGAGTCCATAATAAATTATGAATTGTGTTGACAGCCGTGAGTCAACACAATAGATAATTTATTTGCAACAGCCGGTCTCAAACTATGAGATCAGAAACCCAGCACCTTACTTACTAAGCCACGTCTCTCTCTGCCTAGTTGTATAATGTAGGACCATTTTTAACATAGTATAATTTAAGCGTTCGGGATCAAAAGCGGATAAGTTTTATCACATTTTTTGCTAGTTTAGCCAAGCAGTTTTGTCCAATACGCCGCCTTATTTCTCACAATTTTAGTCCGGTTTGGAACCTGAAGTTTCGGGAGCGTACAGCACGACGAGCGAAAAATGTTAAAAGTAAATTTTTTTAAATATGGAGCTATTCGCTTTTGATCCTTTATGCTTCATAATTATAACAATAGTTAGTCTATAACAATATACTTTTCGTCACATTCACACACAAACACACGTAACAAAAAAAGTATATTTACAACTACAACCCTGGAATATAATAAGGAAGAAATAGTTTTCCAGAAAAAATACTATTAAGCCTTTAGAAGTATATGAGTAGAGAAAATGTCAAAAGTAGTTAGCCAAAAAATATGCCAAAAAAAAACAAAACATTTACAAGATCGGAATATAAGAATAGTTGTGCTAACGGAATACCATTTGGAATAGTTGAGAGCTATGGCGGAGGACCGTTGGATGTAGGAATAGCCTCGGCAGTTGTGATCTGGACCACATCCCTTTTTTATTACTTCAGCTCAATAAAAACAGAGCTACTGCAGTGAGCAAAGCTGTCACAGATGTTGCCCATGGCAGTTCCGCACTAGGTCAACTTGGTTTTATAGTCATAGAAGGAAATAGAATAAAAAGCAACTGTTTTTAAATAATTTAAAATAGAAATAAACGAATTAAAGGAATAAATGAATATCGTATTAACCAAATATGGATGTGGTAGAACAATATTAGGAACTAAAAATCAATAACTAGAATCACGTACCCTTTATGGTTTATGGAGGTTATGGTTGTATAGCTTTTTTCAGTGAATTTCATAAGTTTTTCAACCAATTTCATAATTTTTTTAACCGATTTCATAATTTTACCAATCAAATTCATAATTTTTTCAACCGATTTCAGATTTGTAATATAACAACGCGGTTTGGTTGTCAGGAAATTATATAACACATATATTTGGAAATAGATTTGGATCTATTAATTATTACATATTCTGACGATATACTTACAAGAAGGTAAATATATAAATATACTTATAAGTTGATGAAATAAAGCATTGTTACGCAGGAGATTACCTCTTCCAAGTTCTGTACCTCTGCCAGAAGACAACATGCTCTTGCTTTTGATTTTACTTTTGAGAAAGTATATTCTGCCGGATTCTGCATTGGAAATATGGTGGCAGGTATTTTATTATACGGGAAGATCACGCCATAACTTCTCTAACCTGCTCAGTTTTGTGGATAGCTCGTCAAGCTCTTTTGCAGCGCGTTTTAACGTAATTTTCAACTGAAATAGTCCTCTATGAATAGTGGAGATCAAAACATTAATGTTTCGCTGAGACATTTTCTCTTTTATTTCTTGTAAGGTGTAGGCTGCATTTTCTTCAATTACTTCCTCAATCGCAGCAAGAGTTTCGGGTGTCAAACTTATACGATGGTACCACTCTATTTTTGGTGTTATATGATTTCCTGACAACCACACTACGACATCTTACAAATTATGAAATCGGTTGAAAAAATTATGAACTTGATTGGTAAAATTATGAATTTAATTGGTAAAATTATGAAATCAGTTGAAAAAATTATGAAATAGGTTGAAACAATTATGAAATTGTTTGACAAAATTATGAAACTCACTGAAAAAAGCTATACTAAATCTTATGAAAATTATTTTTTAAAAATAATTTATTCAATGAAATTTACAACTGTATTATACTAATACAGGAGGGGAGTGGCTCAGTCCCTCCCAGCTAGTCAATTTTTTTTTTTGTGAGCTGACATCATTAATAGTAGGAGCGGAGTGGCTCAATGGTAGAGCACTGAGTTGCCATGCCGGAAATCCTGGTTCAAATCCCGCTGCAGCCCATGACTTTTATTTAGTCTGTTTGGAGCGGGAGATGGCTCATATAGGATCTAGGACCCTCCTGGGGCTCACCCAGCCTCTATAAAATATGAAAATAGGGTACCCAAAATAAGGGGGGGGAATCTGGCGGTTGAGCGTGCCTAGGACAAGTCACCTCCTTGCAGAACCGTTGTCCATGAAACAGTACAGTCTCTACCATGTACTGAACCCCAGACCTTTCACGGGTTGTAGTGGTACAGGGTTTTTTTTTTTAATACTGATACATCAAGTAAATACAATGGATGGTACATATTGGCATCAATAAAGACCAGTTTCTCTAACCCAGTGGTATTTCCATATTTCTGAAGGATGGAATGCTTTGGGAGGAAGGGTCATTTGGGGGGGGGACCTTTAACTTTGCTTTTATATATTGGGTTGGGTTGGGTTCTTAATACCAGGATGTGGATGGAAAGTTTTAAAGGGATGTTGGCCGAATATTTTCTTCGTCAGACCTTGATCAGACATTGGATTCATTAAGGAGTGGGTGATTAAAATCTTTGAATTTCAGGATCTTTTTTGCGTATGTTTTGTCAGTATGTGCGATATGTGTGTGTATTGTATTAATATAATTTTTTTTCGTAAAATATTCGTAGACAATTATAAGAAGCTTGACGAGAAACCTTGTTTGCATTGTTGAGATAATAAATCTTAAAATTATATATTTATTATTATATATTACTTCTTATTGAATCATTTATATATTTTTAATACAGGTGCCTGTCAAACGTTCCAAGATACGTTATATTGTTTGTCGAACTTTAAACGTTTTAAGTAAGTTGATTTTATTTAGATGTTTGGAGTAAATCGTTTTCTTAATAGCATCATTACTTTATAATTTCATTAAATTGATTCTTTATAATTTTTATTTATGATAATCAATTTTATCGACCAGTCTTAATTTTTTGAAAAATGGTAATTCTGTATTTCGTGGAAAGAAGACCACTTGATTTATGAAAAATGCTGTACTGTAATAATTAGACTTAAGATAACATTTTAAAAAAAACAAACGGATGGAAATAAAATAATGTGATGGAGAAAGAAATGGTTAAAAAAGTACTTCAATGAAAAGTGATAACGATTCTTAGAAATCATTCCTGCTCCCAAGTTTCTATGAAAAATTTTCTTTTCACAATTCATCACCAATTTAAATGGAAAACAGGGCAAAGGGAGTGTAAAATCCAATTTGTCTATCCCAGAAAATAGGGAGTTCCTAACAACTTCCAGAACTCAATTTAGAATTCATAACTAAATTAAAATAGGGATAGAATTGCCTTCTAGAAAAATTACTATAGGGTCGTTTAATATGAAATTTCCTTTTTCAAAGGAGACATTATTTAGTAAAACAACTTTATGAAATCTATACATTTTTATTAATAATATTTACCCTCATTATTTATACATTTTTTCCAGTGTGTTTAATTTCTCAATACCAGAAAAATACAGGGTTTTGTGAAGAAATAATGTCTGAAAATGCGTTGTTATACCATGCATTAAATGAATTACATACGATGTGGTAGTTACTTTTTCACTCTGGGTAGAAAGGAGAAATGAATTATTTATTTATTTATTAATGAATCAGTGTCACAAGCTCAAAATTTCTCAAACCAAAGGCGAATGGTCCGTTCGTTAAAACACCCTAGTCCTGAAAGCGGTAGCGATGTTTCTTAAGGTTTAGGCTGCCGAGTGTCCAAGTTTAAACTCATTTAAAAAAAGTACACGAATCGATACACAAACATTAAGCTACCCACAATATAATCATAATGATCAACATCCATTACGAGATTCTGATGGGCGATATCTTGCCCTTGTTTATTCTTCTATGGAAATGGTTTGACAGGTAATTTTTCGTAAATTAATATAAATGTATATTAAGCAAGTATCTAGTATTATAGCACTTAATATGAAAAAAAACAACAAAGAAATACTCTACGGGAAAATAATTTGATTTTTTAATTGATGGATTTAATATCTTTATAGTAATTATAATTCAATAATTCAAGACAAATGTTAATAAACAAAATAATTTTTAAAAACCTTACCATTACAGAATATGATCATATCAACTAGAGTCTGTAATGCCTCTAAAATAAGGATTATGGAGGGAGGTCCCGCTTAACCCCCAGAATTTTGTATAGAGGCATTATTTTACGTTTATTCCACTTCATAGAGGCTGGGTTAACTCCAGGATGGTCTGTAGATCCCACAAGCCCATGGCTGTTGACAGATTAAATAACTAGTCTGTAATCCGGCTTCGAACCCGGGATCTTCTGAAGATCCCCGTTCTACATACTGAGCTACCCCGCTTCAAAACAAAATAATTATACTTTATTTATTATTATAAGGCGACAAGGCATATAAGAATAAAATTAAATGTTAATATTTTAGTTTGTTTGTTTAATGTCACTTTTATGCTGCTTGGCTAATCGGACGATTCTACAGAGGGGGCTCTAAACTTGGCCTATTCAGGTTTAATTAGGATAGAGATTCTTAACAAGTACCTGACATCGCACAGGCTCAGGACCTCGGTTTAACGTCCCTTCTGAAGGACGGCATAACCAAAGAATTTTTGCTGCCTTCAAAAAAATTCTAGGGCCACCTGCCGGGCTACGAACCCGAGATCTTGGGAATATTGCGTTGTTATACTCACCACTAGGACACAGGTCGCCCCTTAATATTTAATTTATTCGTAGGAAGAACTAAATACTTATGATATTGATGGATGTGAAAATTCATTTGGTTTACCATAAAGGGGTATAATAATCTGTTATTTATTAATATATTAGCGAATAACTTATTTAATCTTTTAACAGCCGGGGATGAACCCAGAGGAATCTGGGGTTCACCCAGCTTCTATAATTTGGGTACCCTTAATTGGGGAAAAACTGGCGGTTGATCGTGCTCTAGGACAAATTATTTCGCTGTATAACCGTTGTCCTAGAAAGAGTGCAGTCTTTACCAGATAATTTAAAAAAATATATATAAGATAAAAATTGTAATGTTAATGTTGAGTAATCTGTTTACTCAAATAGAAAGCTATACATTAAGCAGTAGTTATTCTGTATTGTTCTCCTAACAACGGGACTACTAAGTTTTAGGTAGAACACTATAGGGCTAATAAGAGGACAATGGTGCCTGTGGAATACCTGTTGGGCTGAGAGAGGGATCTAGGATACCGTCATCAACTACTCTAGTTCTTATCTCTTCCACTTTAGCAATGTCACTCACCGCTTGTCAGGGGATGTAGTCATACCAGAGATATGTGCTATCGTTCTATCCTGGTTTAGCAAGAAGACGTAAACTATTTAAACCAGGTAGTGAATATAATTTACAATGGGTTCGTTCTGGAATAATTCTATAATTCTTGTTCCCAAAAAATACCAAATAAATTTAAAAACATAATAAATAAATTTTTAAAATATGGGTGACGCCCTTTTCATAATAATGAATATGTGTAAGAAAAATGTTAGTCTGAAAAAGAGTAGTTCTACCTACGTGTTCCCAATCTTTTTGCAATAAAGAATTATTTCGTTAAAAAAACTAAGAAGGTATCTGACGGTATATAAGTTGTCATTTCGAATTTTGTCCAGAACCAGTAAAGCGGAATCGTAGTTTTTGGATTGGAATCGAGTTGTACTATAAGCAATAACCACATTTCAATAAAATGCATTATTAACCCCTTATTCATTTAATAATATATATGTATATAACACAATACCGTTGCCCTAAGTACAAGTATCTCAATTAAGTGATAACTCGTCTTAAACACTTATTCGACCGGGATGTGGATATAATCACAGTTGAACAGTAATACAGACCAAGAAGCGCCAAAGAGATTGATGAGCATTTAGATGAAATAGAAGAAACAATAAAAAAGAGAAGGTTAAGATTATTTCGCCATATTTATAGAACGAATGATAATTGACTGATTAAAACAATACTCTAAAACAATCTATTTTGATATTTATAAAGATCTTAAAAGTTTAGGAATGATAAAAGGAGAAACGAAGGTAAAGACAAAATTAAAAAGAATTAATTTTCAAAAGACGTGATTAAAGAAAAATAAATCTTATCCAGAAAGGAAATGGTAAGAAGAAAGGAGCTGCAAAGAGTAAAAATGAAAGCATTCCGGGAAAAAGAAAAATCCGAGTTATGCAAACGAGATCCTTAGATGGTTTTAAAAGGGTAAAAAGGTTTCTACTACTTTAAATATGATAAAAGTTTATTGTGTGATATTGTGATGTATAATTATGTAAAAAAGATTAGAATTTTAAATTTTGAGTACAGCAATTAATTAATTATATTATATTCCGAAGCTATTTTTAACTCAACTTGTTGAACTACTGATTGTCCCTGAGTCTTAGGTTATAGAAGTAACTGACCTAACTCACCATTCCTAGAATCGACACTTGACACAATCCTTGAAAGATGGATACTACACCTCTCACGCCATCAAATTTATAATATATACAACCTTGTTATGTATCGAATAAAAAACACATATCCAAAATTAAAATATTTATTAGGTATACAACTTCTCGCTGAACGACCCACTTTCGGTATTACGTTATAAACCTTCCCACAGGCGCATATCATATAACAAGGACGGTTGCCCGTACCGCTCAGATACCACTTGTTTGCAATGAACATATTTTCCTTTTTAATCGTCATATATATTATTTGTTCAAAAAGGTCGCCATGTTTATTGATACGGTAAAAAAAAATGTTTAAATACTATAAAAGTTTATTTAAAAAATAAATATGCTATGTTATATAGCACGTTGTTTTTATCAGATCTTCTCAAGGAACACATAAATAAATACAAAATTACATTTTAAAAACGACAAGCTATATCAAATAATACTTGGCAATTATTTCTAGGAAAGTCGCGGTATCTTGATCAATTTCATCGTATTTATCACACATAATGCCACACCTTTCACGTACAAAGCATTATTCAAATTAAAAATATTTTTGCCGCCTCTAATGATAGAAAATAAGATAGCACACTGAAATAAAATACAAATTTGCAAGAAATGGAAAATTAAAAGACTGATGCAATGATTAAAGGTCGCGCTTATCTGACAAATAAAAAAAAAATAAAAACCTAATAGTAATAGTATGGTCAGTAATAGTTTGGATCAAGTAAAAATTCAATTTATT
Source organism: Troilus luridus (assembly GCA_964056705.1). NCBI lineage: Eukaryota > Metazoa > Arthropoda > Insecta > Hemiptera > Pentatomidae > Troilus > Troilus luridus. Next base: position 79,519,921 of record OZ057414.1, on the reverse strand, counting down.
TGCTTGTTTAAATTACTAATGAATTACAAATACTACATTGAATAATTAAAAATAAGATATAAAAAATTACTTGGATTTACGCGCGTATTCCTCAGGTACACAACACTTTAACCTAACTATTTATCGTAGGAATTTTCGACCAAGGCTGTGGTAGGGTTGGGTCGTGAGAAGAGGGAAATATTAAAACCGGGAGACCTACCAGCGATTTTGGTCTCAGCAATGGCTCCGCAACGGGGTTAGTCAAAGCAGCGGCTCCGCAACCGTCTAGGGAGACCACCTTAGACCACGTCTCTGGTCTAGTAGTGTGGACATAGCTTTAGACCATTTTTTCTTATTCGCAATAACTTAAGGTTTCCATTTGAATAACATTATTAATATGGGCAAACATATTTATCACAGCACTCAGCTAAGAGTGATGTTTAAAATTCCATAAACCTTTTATATTTTCTTATGAAATAATAATCATTAAAACCACTTAAAAGAATATACGATTTTAAAATACAAATGGACTTATACCACTTTCAAATATAACAGCTCATGTATTTATTTTTCAAATACAAGTAGATCAAATATTCCTATCAGTTCATTTACTGATAGTACTTCATTATAATAATTAGTAGAAAGGCATTGATGCAAGGGATTGCCTTATTATAAATGGCAATATGTTAATCAGGTCAATTTACTATATTCTTCTATAGTCAATTTACTATATATGCGAGAAGTGCAACGAGAGCTGGTCAACAGCCAATTATTCTCGAAGGCTGTACGTTTTACAAACGAGCGAAGGATAAAATAGGACTAACTGCCAATGTATCAATGATATTAGGAAATGAAGAAACGTAAATTAATAAGGTCATCGTCTTTTTATCAAAGAAGGGGTTAATTAGGAATATTTAATTTACAGGGTTTTTTTTTATTCCTTTTTTTAATTATTATTATTTTATTTATTTTTCTCTTTTTTAATTCCGATTTTATAAAAATTGTCACTATAAACGATTATATTAAACTAAGGCGTTGATAAACAATCGGTTTTACGCCTCAAATTTAGAACAACCAACTATATTCTTAGACACAAAGAAAAGTCACAGAAAGACTTTTCCTGAATTTCAAATGAAAATAGATTGAGTAAGGTTTTATAAAAAAAGTTGGCAATGAAGGGGTTAATAATATTTTAAGATATCCCAACAAAACTGTAATAACCCCATAGATACTATTTTGATAAGCGACTTTATAATTCTTTAACAGGACTGAAAATACAAAAACTAGTCATAGATTTCAATTACTATAACACATACTTGAACTTCCAATTTACAACAAAAAGCTCATTTACGTCACCTTTAATATAAAAATTTAAATAAATAGCACTGGGAGAATCATTCAATAAATAATAATATAATTTATAATTCCACAATACTATCCAATTTCGTCCATATCCAGTCCCTAGAGCACTAAATCCCTCAACAAATCCTAAACACCATTATTTTGTACAATATAAAATTGACCTAAATTCGTTAATTAATTGCAGATATTGTTTACAATAGATGTATTTCGAAATGCTTGTAACGCACACCATTTATCACTAATGTATTACCCATTAACTGCAAGATTTTCCAAGATTGCTAATTTCAGTGTAAAAATAAAAACGTTTTTACAATAATTAGGAGTAGAAATACATACATATATATTTCCTTTTGACATTTTTAATTACTTATTTTTTCGAATAACATAAGTACAGAGTTAATGAAATTTAGGATAGTAGGTGAATCTAAAACAAAATTAGAAATAAGAAAATAGGACCTTGGATGGTCAGTATTGCTGCCATTAATTGCTTATGCAATCAGTGGTTCATTGTAAAACGGATATAACTGATACTGTCAGGAAATGCACTTCCTCACTCATTGTTTACGGAAATTCGAACATTGAAATTCACCCAGAGAACCATAATAGGAAAGATTATGCGGAAACCAAGCTAAATAAGCAGAGCTATTGTTTCAAAGTAGAATGCTTTAATTTCTCGGCACTATCTCTGAGTGAGATAAAATCATTCTATTTGATACTGCAGATAAGAGTCCCTGCGGTTCAAAATATTTCAATGATTGGTCAAAGAACTCGTCGGTCATATTACATTGTTCATTTATACAAGGTGAGACCGATATTTAATTGTTAAGAATAATTAATTTGAGTGCTGCCAGAGGGTAGTGCCTCTACATGTCCTTTCATGTATCTAGTTAGTCATCTAGCCCTTGTGCTAGATGTATATATTATTCAATAAAATAATTTATAAAAAAAAAAAGAATAATTAAGCAGATTTTCACAATAGTGCAATCGCGGGTTCAAAGCCCAACAGGTGGCGTCAAGATATTTTAAAGGGAGTAAAAAAATCCTTGATAATGTCATCCTTCGCAAGGGACGTAAAATGGAGGATGTCGGGCACTTCTTAAAGATCCCTTTCCTAATTACCTGGATAGGAAAATATAGGGGTCCTATTGTAGCATCTATCCATGGTAACATAATGTTATGTTAAATTAATGAACAAACAAACACAGTAGCAATCCTCTTTTTTTTTTATAATTTATTTATTTTTTGTTAGATGTTATAATTTTTAAATATTTTTATTTCAAAAGAAAAGATATGTCCAGGACCGGGATTCGAACCAGGGTCTCCCATTTTTCCGTCATGGTACTCTACCAACTGAGCCATCCTGGTTCGCATCTCGGACCTTTCTCTTCACCGATCCCATATCCCCGTGTTCTCGCAATTTGCGATGTATACAAGGGGAAGAATGTTCATTGAACATTACTTTTGTTGATTTAAATTTTTATATATCATTATAATTTATTTAATTTATTTTTTTGTTAGTTGTTATAATTTTTAAATATTTTTAGTTGAATTTTTTATGTCTAATCGAGATGCGAACCAGGATGGCTCAGTTGGTAGAGAACCATGACGGAAACGTGGGAGTTCCGGGTTCAAACCCCGGTCTTGGACATATCTTTTCTTTTCAAATAACAATATTTAATTTTTTTTTATTTTTCCTTCATTTTTATCATTTAAAAAGAAAAGTGATAAATAAAATATCATAAAAATTAATTGTTGTTTTTTAAAATTTATTACTTTAGTACTTTTCCGATTGCGAAATTTATTTTTAACGATTCAACTTACCAACTAAATTCTAATTAACAATATATTTTTTTTAAAGTTTTATTAAACAATAAAATAGCTAAGAAAACTATTATTATTTATAAACTAGATACCCTAGATACTATTCATATTATTGTAATAATTTCTACTAGTAATGCTTTTAAAAAAAACAAACAATTAATTTTAAGGGGCGAAGATAAAACTAATCCTCCTGGACTCCGTAGTGCATTACTTATTACAATCAGTAACGGTTAGAGAAAAATACGGACGAAAACATGTTCGTTTTATTTTAGATAAACATGGAGGCCTTGAGTTCAGTGAGATATTAGAATGTCCTTTTAATAAAGTTAATTTCAATTTAGATTGTTCCAGAGAATAAAAAAGAGAGATATTTTTCATCTTCGAGCAAAGTTATACTAATAAGAAGAATATCTGGGGCAAGGACGAAACTCAATTGAATAAAAATGTTGGACTTACTTGTGATGGCTGTCTGAGAAAGTAGGTCACTTGATGATAAGTCATGAAAAAAAAATTAATTCAAGGATATCATTTGAAAGTTCTAATTTCATAACTTAATTTTATGATCTGTTTAATTTAAATATAACAAATGTGAACTTGAAAAAAACAAAAAAAACAGTCATGAGGACTCCCATCTTAAGTGAAAACATAAAAGTTTGGAATAACTGTGCTCTTTTTTTATTTCTGGATCAATTATAGTCTAAAAAAAAACCCGAAGTTTACTATTTATTGGTGGAGCTGTAGAGACAGCATAGCGTGTAGATAGCTGAGTTTCTATGCTGAAGTTATCGGGTTCAAATCCGACTGTAGCAGATATAAAATTTAATTTAATAATAGGCACGGATGGATCTTATGAAATCTACAGACCCTCCTGGGCATCACCCACCCTCTATGAAGTGGGAATCTTAAATCGGAGGAAAAACCAGACGATTGAGCGTGATCTTAGAGAAAGCACCTCCCTGCACAACTGTTCTAGAAACAGTACAGCCTCTACACTGAACCCTCGACCCTTTCATGGGTTGTAGCACTACAGGTTTTTTATTATTTATTGATTTGGATATTACTGATTTAAATTATATATTTTATATATTAAAATATGTTATTTTAATACATATTTTATAGGCTATAATAACAGCCTAAGAAGTCAACATGCTTTTATTTATCATTTATCACATTTTTTGAAGATTAAACTATTCTTAGCCCGGAAATTTGATTTTTATTTTCAAAGGACTAAAAATTCAACAATTTAATTTTTTTAATATAATGATACAAGATGTAACATAAATTAATTAATTAGGCAGCCTAAACAAGAGTTGAAAAGTTGCCGGGCACTTAAGATGATTGAGACCGGAAAGGTCGCCTACCTCCACCCATTATACTCTTCGGTCGATCAATCCATAAGGGCCCTAAGAACGTTCCAAATGAATTTCTGGGACGATAGGTCAAAGGTCCCAAGCCAAAGGGCCCAAACTGGGACGCAGGGAAGGCGGCCCGGGGTATTGATCCTCAGGGCCAAGGTTGCACCCCTGACCTCGCCACTCCGGTACCTCCGCTACCCCTGTCTCAACTATTAATGGATCCGTCTATAACTAAATTTGGACGACGTCCATATATATATTAGGTCGGCTGAAAAGTTCGTAGGCTGACATTTAATAGGTGTTACTAAAATTAAATCAATATGATTTTTAGTTAGTATTAACCATCAAAGGATACCTGTATAAATTGGTTCATTCATGACATATAGCATTGAGAATGAAGCTACATTTTTTCATACTAAAAAAATAAATAAAAATGAATTTCGTGTACAAATGAAGCTTTGCTTTATCACGAAAAAAATATGTTTAAGCCAATATTTTGGCTTGATAAACATGACTCAGAGTCTGCACCAAGAAAATCAACTGTTAAAAAGTAGTTTGCTAAATTAAAAGTGGGCGAAATAGCTCAGAAGATGAAATTAGCGCAGTGAAGGTCCAAAATTTACAATAATATAAAAAAAGTTCACAAAATAATTATGAATGACCGTAAATTGAAGTTGATCGAAATAGCTGAGGCTCTGAAGATATCAAAAGAGTGTTTTGAACAAATTATGCATGAATATTTTAGCACGCTAAAGCTGTGTGCAAAGTGGCTCCCGCACGAGCAAAAGTTTCAACCTGTCGTAGGTTCGGAGCAATGTTATGTGATATCCGACCGAAATTACAAAATAACTTTTAAGTCAATATGTGACTATGGATTCATCACTACACTCCATTGTCCAGTCGACAATCAGCCGAGTAGATTGCACGCGATAAACCGAACCAATGCGTGGAAAGATGCAACGGTCGGCTGGCAATGTTATGACATCAGTAATCTGGGATACATAAGGTACAGTCTTCATTGATTACGTTAAAAAAGGCCACACCTTCAACACCGGTTATTATATAGTGTTGTTGGAGCGTTGGAAGGATGATTTCACGAAAAACGGCCCTATTTGAAGAAGAAAACGTGTTGTTTCATCAAGACAAATGCATCACGTGACTTGTCAATGAAAACGATGGCAAAATTGCATGAATTAGGATACAAGTTGCTTTCCCTTCCCCCAAATCTGGCCACCAGCGGCTCTTTCCAGTTTGTAGATCTCAAAAGAATGCTCACTGGAAGGACATTCAGCACTAATGAAGAAGTAATGGCTGATAAGAGGCCTATTTTGATAAGAGGACAACTGATAAATGGTCCTACAAAAATGGTTTAGAAAAATTGCTTGATCCAAATTAGCAAACTTTTCAATAGGATGGGAAGTCCATCAAACTATTTATCGGCCGATTAAAATAGTTTGCTGTGAAGTTTGTCCACTCAATATTTTAAAAGTAATCGATTTGTTTTGTTTTTTTGTATTAAACAATAAAATACTTATTGAAGTTTTATTATCTAATTTATAACAAACGATATGTTACGATAGAATCGATATGTTGGTTTAATTAACTCAGATGTCGTAAAATGTGATTAATCCTCATAAAGCGTAAAACTCACAACCAATGTGGCACCAGCGATTAAATAACATCAAGTCTTTATTCATTTATTTATTAATGGGCTCTTATTAATAATTTACATAATTATTAATAATAATTAATAACTTACATTAAGTCTTAATTTAATGGAATGTCTTAAATATCGTCTTAAGTCTAAAGAATAACTAAATAAACAAAGGAATAAATCTTCAGGCTAGGCCCTATATGATGTGATAGGATATGAGGGACTTACTTATACGATCGACATATGGAATTTAATAAAAATAGTTCTATATAAAAAATATAAGTGTCTGTAATTGATTAGTTAGTATTTAATTTACTACCCCTTGCATCGATAATATTCAGTAGAAAACCACTCATTCCAATTCATGAAACAGATCGAGTCGTTTAGTCGTTTATATTTTTCTATATATTGGTTCTTGAGTTTCAGTCAGTTATAAGACTATAAGTAATAACTGACTGAAACTCAAGAACCAAAACATAATATTTCCATAACAGTGATGATAAGTAGAAACCAATATATATATACCAATATATACTATACCAATATATACATATAGTAATATATATATATATATATATATATATATATATATATATATATATATATATTATCTTTATAATATATATAAAACTGTATGGGAATATTATCCTAAACTTGCTCCATAGGTAACTTAATTCTGTACATTGTCCAACACACATACATTTTAATAAACTGCTGAGTATTTCAGCGAAAGTAATATTATAATTCAATATAGGTTTTTGCTCATAACTTACTCACATGCTCAGAAAAAGTTGGAATTGAAAGGGGTATTACAAAGTCGAAAATAATATAGGTTTATTTCAAATATCTACTTTCACAAAAATTTTAATAGTATAACAGATAAAACCTATGAGATAAACTACTCAAACAGGGAAAATAATCTGTTTAAAAAACTGTAATAAAAAGTAATTATCCTTTGAGAGGACCAAGGCCATGTTCCTCACAAAGGACAATTAGCAGGGCAGGCTTTAAAGGTTTAGAAGACCTTTAAGGTTTTTCCTATTATATATCTCCTGACCTATTACATAGATGGTTTCATATATAAAATATATATCATTAAAAATAATTGTTTAAATCAGATGAATAATTGATTATTTAATACGTTTATAACACTTTAAACGTCTAATATAAATTGCAAACAAAACTAAATTACAAATTTGAGCATATATTATTGACTTTAAATCTTAGCACAACGTACAAAGGTAGGTATTTAAATTTACTCATGGTTATGAGTATATAATAAATTTCAAAATAATACTAAATTATATTGTTTTCTTAACTAAATAGGTGAAATCAATTCGAAATACACACATTATTGAATTTAAACTCTTGCGCAATGAGCAAAGGTATATAATAATACTCATGTCGGTATGTAAATTTACTGATGGTTATGAGTATATAAATTTTTAAAAACAAAATTAAATTATATAATTTTGTTTGCTATATAACTTAACAGATATATAATTAAAAAAACATAAATAAATTTAAAATACACATGTTCTTGAATTTTAATTTTAGCGTAATGAGCCAAGGTCCGTATTTAAATTTATTCAGAGTAATGAGTATATAATTTTTTTTTAAACAACACTAAAAAACATAATTATGTTTGCTATACAAATAAATAAAGTTTAAAAATAAAATGTTTAAAAAAAGGTGTATCAATTGAAAATAAATTAGTAAATTTAAATCTCAGCGCAAAGAGCAAAGGTCCAGTATTTAAATGTATTCATGGTAATAAGTACATAATAGTTTTTAGAATAATACTAAATTAAAATATATTGCTTACTATATAAATAAATAATTATCTAATTAAAAAGATTAAATCAATTTGAAATATACACATTATTAGATATAAATCACAGTGCAATGAGCAAAGATCGGCATTTAAATTTACTGAAGGTAATGAACGAAATTTCACTAAATTATGTAATTTTGTTTATTATATAAATGAATAAATATATAAATAAAAAAGTTTAAATCAATTCGAAGTATTTCTGAGCGGAGGGGAATCTCATTTGATAATTACCGGAACCTGAATACTAAGGCGCGTTTGGATACTAAAGCCCACAATACCGCACGGCTAAGCGCAATTGCATACAGCTAAGTAATTAAATTTATTAAACAATTTCCCTCAAGGCTGTAGGGCTAACTTCATTACCGCTAAATTTATTAACTAGGCATAAATTAATACCCCATTTCGAATAATAATCATTATTTTATAATTAGAGTTTTCTAAATCGATAAGACTTTCATGACAATTGATAAATTATCATTTCTGAGGTTTCGTTCATCAAAAAATGTTCACTTCTTTTTTTAATGATGGTACGAGTGAAAATAACAGCACTTAATCAATATCCCATGGATACATCAATTGTAAAAAATTAATATGATTAATGTATAAGTGGAAAATAGTTGACTGGATCTGTCTAATAATGGATTGAATTGGTCAGGGGGTGCAGTCAAAGATAACACGAAATAAGAAAAACTTGTGCCTACGTTGTGGGCTCAGTCATATATTAGTCCTCCACCAATGAGAAATCGGCCCCTTAGAAAGAAAAAATATTCTTTCAGATTTTCTTTTAATCTATCAGAAAAGGCAAGGCTTCACTGGTTTTCAATTCTCTTTTCTCTGTTTATATTTATAACAACATTTGTTAAGTTCAAATAATTGACTATAATCATCATAGGTGCAACAAACCAATTATTGAATCAGGACCTCCTTAAGCGGCTTTCGCCACCCTTAACTATCTTGTGCCGCCGCGATCCAATACCACACACACACCAAGCAGATCCTTCGCGACTCCGTCTCTCCATCGCAGTTTCGGTCTCCCGATGCTTCTCCGTCCATATAGTTTTTTTGGAACGCTAACCTGGCGACATCTCCATCGCTCTCATGATGACTCATTCTTCTGTCAGAGAGTAGAGCTCCAAGCTACTCCTCGGTTTCTAATTCTCGCCTACTTTCACTGGACCGTAGATTCGGCGTAGAATTTTCCTTTCAAACACAATGCTCCTTTGCTTGTCAGATTTTGAAACGGTCCAAATCTTCGATCCGTTTAACAAGACAGGACGGATCAGTGTCTTATACAATCTCATCTTTGTACTCCATGTGAGATGATGACTTCCGAAAAGGTGTCTTAAACTTCTGTTTGAAAGTATATCTCCTTCTTCTTTTCACTACCACATCGTTGTTCACATTCACCATTGAGCTGAGATAGACAATTTATTTTCAAAACTGAACTATCACTGTACTGTTTAAAACTGTACTTCATTACGGAGATCCTTTAACTGTGGTTGAAAATATGACCTGATTTCATCAACAATTGATTATCGAAACGAAATGGGATGAGAGGCGTGAAGAACAGTACCCAGCGGTATCTCCCCCGTGGGTTGACTTCATTTCCTATGACAACAGGTCCCTCGTCTACGATCTTTTTAGTCCCCTCCTAGCGCCCTTAGGCATGAGGCCATTTGTTCTATCAACGGCTTTGGATGTCCATATAGGTTTTCTTGAAATTTTTTGTAGTACGTTTGGTCAACTGAAGGTATTTTTATGCTATGTTTTGGTATTGACTTAGCATGGTATTTTTATGATGAGTCTAAGTAATTTTGATTGAAAAGTTTGAAATCATTTTCTGTGAGTCTTAGTAGCAACGCCATAAATGTATAATGCATAGACGGTAAGTAATTGTACGTGTTTGATTTTTGTCATCCCACTCATTAATGTATAATATGTATAACTTGGGACTACATCTCGGAAAACGATTAAATTGAAGACCTCCTTCTAAACTGCAACTTCAAGAAACTGCTCGACGTTTCAGGCTACTTCAGCATTTAAAGACAAACGCTCTTTGCTCCCAATTAAGGACTCATACACATGACTATTGTAAGACGCATTTGGACTTATATAGTAGAGCTTCCGGGCTTCACTAAGGGATCGACTTCAACAACCTCTTCAATCCCCGATAATCCTCCGATGTGTCTGAAAAGAAGAATGCCTCCTGACCTTTGGAATTTCTTATTCATGTTCTACCAGTTAGTTTTTCTACTTTATATGCATTTATATCATGTCAGTATACATCTTATTCTACAGTTGTAAATTTTGGTAAATAAAAAAAAAAAAATCTTGTACCTAATTTGCCTTTCAAATAAAATAAAAAACATGCATGTAAAGTTAGGATACAAAAACACCCCTTTCTCACCCAACTAACGAGAGTTAACTGATAAATATGGAGATTTTAAGATAACTAAAGCCTATACAATATCTTCCACTATACTCTTATAGACAATTTAAACCGTTCTTAACATAGGTGATAAAAGAAAATATTTCTGGTTTACTGTAGGTTTTTTAAATATTTATTGTGATTTCTAGCTACATGAAAACTCTTTTATCGACAAGGTGTATTCTAAAAGATCATCCATTTCAAATTTCGATCCGCTACAAATCATGGAGGACGGATGAGAAAATTTGTCACACCACTCCGCCCCAACCCCATAGGTTATTCAATCGTGTTTCAGAGCTCAACTGCAGAGAGCTACATTATGAATAATTCATCTGTAAAGACGAGGAAGGATTTGAAAGACGTGGTGTAGGAAGTAGTTTAGTCAGTAGCAGAACGTACAGGAACTCAAATATGTTGGCCTCATCTTTACAACAGAAATCGGTAATCGAACAAGATACAAATTGAATTGAATATCTAATTATTTGTTTGATCATTTATTTAACGTCTTTATATGCTATTAAGACAAATCAGACGAAAATCCAGTGGGAGTATCAAATTCTGTGTATCCGCGTATAGCTACCATAAAGATCTTAAACAAGTACCTGGCACGGCCATTTTACGATGAAGTTCGCATTATTGAGGAAATAGTTTAACATGGATAATTTTCTTTTTTACAAATTTATTGTTTATTCTCTTAAATATTTAATTATTATTAAACTGTATTAATACCACATCTCCATCCTAGTTATAATACAGTTCGCATTAATTTTGTTTTTTAATTTGAATTCACTTTATATTGGTATGGCACCTGACACCTTACAGGCTCGGGAACTCTTTACTTCCTATACGAAGGACGGCATAACCAAGGCTTTTTTCCTCCCTTTAAAAAAAACCTAAGGCTACATGTCGGGCTCAAATCCGCGATCTTGGGCTTAGAAGGGTTATGCAAGGGCGGTTATGCCCACAGCTACTTTGCAGGTGACTCCTGAATATTTAATTTCTTAAGAAATTGTCAAAATAAGATTCCAAACAATTCCCTCTCAAAATGGCTCTACGTGAATAACCGTAAATTAGAAATCGCCCTGAATAGAACAAAGGGACGGAATTAATGAGATAAATTCGGGAGGGGGGACTTCGTTTTAATCCAGGACTTTTCTTAAATCTCTAATTCCTTGGCTTTTCGCCGTCTTTCAATAACCATCTTACGCGGAATGCTATTGATTTCTTTTAAGGTGGTACCGAAATAATCACAGATTCGTTTCAAAAAAGGACCTAATCCGTTATTAAAAATTAAATATTATATAAATGTAGATATGGAAATTTTATTACGAGCAAGATTAGGGGAATTGGTGGTTAAATCAGGATAATTTTCTTATTTACCAAATAATCATTTACTTGTATTTATTGCTGTGTGATGCAACGTTGGAGACAGGTTGTAACCAGTGTTGACAGGTTACTCTATGGAATTTCAGGTATCAAAAATAAATAGTGGTTGATTAATGTTTCTCTTTAGGTTTCAGTTAGTTACAAATAAAGTATAGCTTTAAATAGTTTAGTTTATTATTTGTAACATTCATATTATTAATAATTTTATTGACACCATTACACCACTAGTTTCATTCATTTCACATTATTAACCATATATTATAAATAAATTAAAAAAATTATTAAATGAAATTTACAACTGTATTATAACAATACAACAATTATTGTAATTATATATTGCCATGAATAAAGATTCATACAATTAGAAAAACTACCAAGTGATAGTACTCAAATAACAAGTTCAACTTATAAGGTCTTCTTTTCAGACGCCTCGGAGGATTATCAGGAATTGAAGAGGTTGAAACTAGGTTTGAGTGGGAATAAAGTTTGTTATGTAAGGATCGATATCGGATTCGGGCCAAATCAGCAACAGATGGGACATTAAGGCCATAATGGATTACATTCGTAACAAAGTAAGGAGCATATTATAAAATAAAAAAATATTCCACCAGGCAGCTTTATAAAGCTGATAAATGCAATTGTAAGATTGACTTATTTATAAAAGTAAACTAGATGAATGTACAATTTCAGTGGAGAGATATAACGAATCATGAGTAGGTTCGCTAAGGCTTTTGCAAGAGGGTGGGTCGAACGTGGTAAGTACTCGAATCGATGAAAGCCCACTGGGAAAGCCACGCATTTATCAGGTGATTAAACCTCCCCTCTCGGAAATGTTAGGCTCGTCAGCTTAATGGAGGCAACTCACGCCGACCAGATCTAGGAGTAATGGCTGTGGACCATTATCGTGAATCGCGGCTTGGTTTTTCCGGCATGTTCGGTGAGAATGAACTGCTTAAGGTTTAGTTTTTGTAAAGACTACTACGAAAAAATATTGCATAAGGAAAAAATAGGTTCTTAATCCACAACCCAAAATCTCTAGATATATATTATCTGGCAACTTCATCTTTACTTATCGAGAGTTTTGGGATTCTATAAATAGAACGACGGTATTTAGGAGTAATGTGAAGAGTTGCGTCGAGCAGATTAAGGCACTGTGAAGGTAAACTAACATCTAGCACGATAATTAAGTGGATTGATGACCTCCCTTATTGAGTGAACGAGCCAGAACTGAAAATCATGTCGAAGGTATGAAAGGGTATTACAGTGGTGATCATACCTCGTAGGAACTTAACGGGGAAGTGCATTGTGGAATTCCGCTGTCAAGGATATCAAATTACCTCCAGAAGATTGTCCAAGACTACATTTTTTTTTTTAGATCCTTTCCAATTTCTCACAGCCATTGTTAGTTTATACAAAGAATTCAGCCGAATTGGCTCCATAGAATTATGCTTAAAGTATCATTAATACTCAAAATTAAATTTAAAAAGAAAATACCTTTACCACTACACCCCATGAAGTGTCTAGGGTTCAATGCGTGATATTGACTGTTTTTACGATCACGGGTGTGCATTTACGAGCATAAATAACAGGGAGGTTATATTTTCGAGATCGTCCGGCACTACCGCCATGTTTGAATCCACTCTCTTTTTAATGTATAATGGATTAGTGATATCTTCATTCAGATAGTTATCCATCACAAAGAAAATTCTATCAAAATCATCCTCAACTACTCACGTAAAGGTAGATAACGAAGCGTTCCAAGCCAAAATAGAGGAAGCTAGGCAATTACTTTGGCTAAATTGCTGCCAACCTTAATAGTCACATTATATGCAGGTCGCTGATCATCTTCCCAGCATAATCTATCTTCTCTGCAATAAAGGGGATCTCTATTCTGTTCTAAATAGTTATAGTGTAGTTATAATATATAGTTAATTAGTAGTTATAAAAGTTACTGAAATTATTAAATCACTCATACCTTATTATAACACTGATCCATTACTATTCAGATACAATAAAAGATGTAAATGTTACTCATTTATTAAAAAATATATAATAATTAAATATCAAACCAAAAACAAGATAAATTTCTAACACAATAATTTGTTAACATCTTCGGTAAAATAAAAACCTACGTTCACCTCTACTAACTATTCATAAACTGCCATTGGTCTCAGATCAAAATTCGGGCATGAAAATAAACCACGTCCAGCTAGTAGCATGAATTCGGCTCGTCATAGATATCCGAGAACACGGAAAAAGATAGATCAATTAAGGCGTTACTACTTTCCACTAAGTAACATATTTCTCCATTTTTAAAGTGTTGATTACCAATAAATATATTTATAGGTAAAAAAAAAACACTATAATCCGTGAAGGTTCTAGGGTGTAGTACATGGTAGAGACTGTAATGTTTCTAGGACAATGGTTGTGCAGGAAGGGGATTTGTCATAGATTACGCTCAACAGCCAGATTTTCCCCCTTATTTTAGGTACCCACTTAGAGCCTGGATGAGCCTCAGAAGGGTCATAGATCCAATATAGAATTCATGTCCGGTCGCTAAAATATTAAATATAGGTCTGCCTGCGAGCAGGGTGTGAATCCAGCACCTTCGGCATGGCAACTCTAGAACGAAGCGATCAAAATTATAATTTTAACGATGATAAGTGGTTACAAAAATAATAAAATAATTAATTTTATTGTAAATAGCTTTAATAAAATTCTATGAAACTACTATTTCATTTTAAAACATTTAAGTAATTAATTACTAACGTAATTAAATAATTCTTTATTTTTTATATTATTATATTTTTTTTTAATAAATCATTTTTCTACCCAATTTCGTTCATATTTAAGCAAGCCATTTACATTGTTTTTATCTAATCCACAAATCATTATCATTTAATCACATTCATAAAATCATTAACTGGAAACCAATTTCCACTACATTCTATTTATCAAGCATGAGATCATTATTGTCATTTTATAAACATAATTATTTATTATTAAAAATTTGATTACTATTACTAAGTTCATAAAAAGGTTACAATACATCTGAAAATATGATGTGCGAAATGCTATATTCTTCACAAGGATTTCCTTAACTATTTACATTATCTTATTAAATTTCCGGTCTAAAAAGATTTTTATTAGTGGCTTATCTAGCCGTTTAATTTTTTAATAATTTAAATTGGTTTTCTCTATGGTTTTATTCTATTTTCGAACCTGCCAACAAGGGGTCACGCTGATATGTTTTTACACGCTCATTCTCTCTTCTCCTCCAATAATCAATCCTTCATTGTCTCCGTATATTTCATTCTTTCCTACTCTATTGTTTTTCATAAAATCAAAAACAATACAAATCAAATATATCGATGAATAAAGTGTTATGTAAAGTAGAGCGCTGAGTTGCAATGCCGAAAGTCATGGGTTCAAATTTCGCTAAATAATATATACAATTTAATCAAAGATGGGATCAGTATTGTCATTTGATAAAAATGATTATTTATTATTAAAAATTTGATTACTATAACTAAGTTTACAATAAGGTTCCAATACATCATCTCACATCCCAGCAAACCGTTGTCCAAAAATAGTAATTAGTCTCCACCACGTCCATGGGTTGTAGTGGTACAGATTACAGGTGATGTAAAGTATTGTGATCAAATTTTATTAAAAATGACAGTTGTATGTTTTTGTGGTGTAGACAGAAATAATGTACAATACGTCTTTGTATATGAATGTAATGAATATCTTTGGAGACATTCATGAAAAGGATTTCCGTTTCCTGTCTGAGTGTAAAATAATGTTTTTAAGATGTCACATCTTTTGAAAAGTTATAAAAATGTATCTTTTAAAATGAAATTCATGTACATAATAAACATTTTAATAACCTTCCAAACATAAACAACTATACCACTTTTTGTCCAGGGATTGTTTACTTTTGTTCACTATTACTCACCTCAAGATCTTCACGTGTGACGTGAAGTGTATCTGCCCTTAATCCCTGAAGCTACAACACCTGATCCACCCTAAGTTCTCAAATCTCTTCCTATGTCTGTGTAAATTCTGTCCCTATGTTTTTCTTCCGTCTAAACCCAATTTATACCTTCCTGGAATCTTTTGTTTTCTTGATGTCCATTGCTTTATTTTCGCCTATCAAGATCCGCAACCTTATTATTAAGCTTTTTTTAATATATATCAACCTTCAAAAACAAAATGAAAATCAAATTTTTAATGTTTACCCATATGCAGTAATTGAAAAAGGGAAGGGTCAACAGAGACATTAAACAAATGTTAATAAATTAGTGGAAAATTCCGACTAAAAACCTTAAGTCTCTAAACTAAAGCAGGAAATTGAAAATACCTGTCCATATTAAATAGGAAATTTTCAATTTCCTGCTTTAGTTTAGAGACTTAAGGCTTTTAGTTGGAATTTTTCCACTAATTTATTAATATATGCAGCAATGTTATCACTAAAATTTTAGGTTTTCAGATTTAAACGAAAATGTTCATTTTATTAGTTTCGTGGCGTCTCTACCCATAATTCCATCTCTCGGATAACTCGGCAGCCACAGAAATTTGAATTTTTTTATATTTATTGACAGTAGCAGTCAGTAGTGCAACTCGCTCTGTCACTACATGATCATCGGAAATTAAGCACTAAGTGTTACATTACTTCAAATGTCATAATAGATTTTTATATAATACAAGCTTCTCAAATTTAGTATTAAAAGCTATTACGTAAATATAAATAATATAGTTGATTTGGGTGAAAATTGTCCCTCAGGACAAGGTACTTACCTTGAAGTTCCGAACATGTTTTGGTAAAAATATATATAATAATAAGATCCAGATAATTTTAAGTTAGGTACTCAACTGTTGTATAAAAAAAATAATGTAGCTCTACAACGGTTATGGGCTCTACTGTTACCATGAAAACGATCGCCAGGTTTTTCCTACAATTAAGGGTACCCAATAGATAGAAGCTATGTAATCTATAGATCTCACAGGGCCCCTTCGTGTTGTATACAGATTAAATAATTTATCTGAAACGGCCGGATTGGAATCCGAAACCTCCAACAAAGCAACTCAGCAGTCTACACTGAGCTACCAGTGTTTTTCCCCTAGCCCCTTGGCCTTTATAATTTTTTAGAAAATAAAATGGTAAGGATAGATGGGATCTCTTTTGCTGCACCAGGTGCATTTTAAGAGAGGGATGTGTTTAGGATTAATTAGATGATAGGAGTGTCTAGTAATGGGCCTCACTAGTTCTTTCTGATTGGAGTCAGTTAGTAGTTTACTCAGTCCATGTTGAGTGTCTGTAGATGCGTTTGCCAGCGCTGAGGTAGGCCTGTCGGTGTGTGTTGAATAGTGGGTTCGTGCAGTGTTGGAGGCTATCAAAGAATTTGATATGCCTCCGGTTGATGAAGTCCGCTACCGTCGGGAGTCCGAGGGTCTCGTGTATTATGTGAGATTTCGTTCTTTGCAGAATGGTTTTCCTTACTAGACGCCTCAGTATACCAGTGTGTAGAGTACACCCATATTTATACAGTAACCAATAGAAAAAATGTGTATTCAATTAATTTAAGATATAGTTAATGAACCGGAAGTGATAACAGAAAACTCATTGCAATACATCATTGTTTATATTCCAGATGTATATGTTTTTTTTTCTCTTTACACATTTTCCCCATAATTGTTCATAATTCGAAATAATATAAAAGAGCTTTTATTTACTTTATTGTTTTTATAAATAGTCGCACTTTATATAAAAATTATAAAGTAAATACTAAGTGCGAAACGTATCGTGCATAGGTGAGTTAAGGCAGGAAGTTCTAGATCCAAATCACTCTTATACTTTAAGTCAGTCGCCATAAACTAACGACAGATTTAATTAATAATTTATCATCTGAATAATTAAATATCCCAGATTGATAAGTTAATGGATTAGAATCTATATTGGATTAAATAATCCTGATTGATAAGATAATTGATCTGATAACAGGGATTGCACCGGCCTACTGAACCGACGCTGCTGGCTTGGACAGTGATGGATGTTGGTCTCACAGATGGACTAACAGTACACTGCACAAAAACAAGGAGATAAAGTTTTCCAACTCAGAGATAATTTAACTCAATAAATTCATGAACGAAGATAAATAGAAGAAACAGATAAAAAAAAAAATCATTTCAAGTTAATAAAACCTTTAAAAAAACCAATCAATCATCAATCAATCTTATCCACCGAGGCTGTAGATATAATGTTAATAGATTTAAATACTAAACTTGGTGTGTCGTACTAAAAACAAAACTGAGTTTCTCTATAAAATAAGAATATTTATTTTTAATATAAAAATATTTTTTTAACTCATTTTATAATACAGTCTTATTAGTCAATTAAGAAACAACAATTAAAGATAATATTTCACAGACTAATTAAAAACATTTTCTTTAAACTGTTCAAAAAAAAAAGAATACAAATCAGAAAAAAACTCCCCGCTTTTTATCTCACAGTTATTATAGTAACCGTATTAGTAAAATTCAAATAATATAAAAGAGGTTGATATAAGTCTTTTACACACACACACACACACTTGTGTTGTCAACCTTATGCTGATCAATCAGGATTATTGGATGGCAGGCCAAAGGTTAGCAGCACAGGTGCTACAAAAGCTAATAAAGGAGGAGAAAGAAAGGCGAACCAGGAGGTAGCTGATATAAATGAGGCGGCACTCAGCCACTCCCCCCCATTATGTAATGCCTAACGGCGGTCCCGTGGAGAGTGAGAAACAGGTGTAGGGAGGTTGGTTTTAGTGGGTAAAAATCCCACACACGGATAGGTACGGGCCTATTCGCGTCTTTTGAAGATTTCCACCTACCCTCGTAAAAAAAAAAAAAAAAAACACACACACACACGCGAATCCCGGAAACATGGAGAGGTAGATTATTATCTCACCTAACTGCTCACAGGCCAGAAAATTCGGAAAGAAATCATCGCCGGAAGATATTGTCACTTTGATGATGACTAGGCAGGAGCATTGGGGTGCTGCAGTAGACTATGCAGCACAGATCGGAAGAAGGCTCAGAATAAAGGAGCGAAAAAGGAAAGGCCAATCTGGCTTATCCCACATAAGTTGTCCATGGAAGAAATAGGCACATAGCCCTTCTGCCCCCCCCCCCCACGAAGTAATGCTTGACGGCTGTTCCATAGGATGGTAAAAGGAGAATTGGGAGGTGGTTTTTTAGTGAGTAGGAATCTCACACTGTTGTGTGACTTTTTTTCTTAAATGATTACACTTCGTCTTATGAAAGATTTTTCCCCTACCCAGAAAAAAAAAACACACACACACAGCAAGTGGGTAGTAAAAGTCATAATGTACAATTGATCATGCCCTAATGAACCTTCAATCATATAAACCTGAATTAATAAGCGAGGTATTATGTATTAGCAACGATATCTCTATGCAGATATATAAATCAAACTACACTATTACGAAAGAAAATATAATTGTGTTAAAGTATATTTTAATATTTATTTGTGTAGAAGAAGCCTATTATTATGAGCTTCCACTCCTAGTCGTCAGTTTGCCATCCTATTTTTCTGTTGGCCACATAAAATATTTATTCATTGTCAAGATATTCATGAATTTACTTACTACAATACCCTATTCGTTTTTATAATTGTGTCAAAGTAGCAGCAGAGAGTCTGAAACACTAGCCCATGTGCTGGGCAAATACCCCAACAACTCCCACCTCTTAACATGAAGTATAAGCAAAAAAAAAAAACATAGCTAGAACTAGCTAAAATGAGCATCAAAGCTTCTTTTAGTACTTTTTCGGCTGTGTTCTTGTGAATTTTCCCTTTTTAACATACAACAGTGGTCTGCCATCATCTTGACATTCCATCGAATGAGGTATCTGCGCTCCATTTCTTTTATATCTAGATGGAAACGTTCTCCTCGATCCTTACTTACAGCCCCAAGATTTTCTGGAAAGTAGTCCAGATGTGAGTGAAGGAAAGGAACTTTGAGACTCATGTTGCAGTCGAACATTTTGTAGTTTTGTAACAATTCAGCAACCAAAGCTTTGTAGTTTGGGTCTTTTTTGTTTCCAAGAAAGCCTGTTACAACAAGTTTAAATGAATTCCAGGCATTTTTTTCTTCCAGTTCCATTTTAGTGACAATCTCTTAAAAGTTTTCTGACGTCAGACTCAACAAAGACTCCCTCTTTCAGCTTAGCATCGTATATACAAGAAAACTGTTCACAAAGATACTTGAAACACTATTCTTCTTTGGCCAATGCTTTCACAAACTGTTTCATTCGCCCCAATTTGATATGAAGTGGTGGAAGTAAGATCTTTGGATAACTCCAGGAATAAGAGCCTTTCTGATTGGCCACGTCTGCTTGACATAGTGTTGGTTCCTATCACGGCCATTCCATTCACAGAGGAAACATTGGAACTTTGTGTAACCACTTTGTTGACCTAGTAACATGGAAATAACTTTCATATTCCTACAAATGGTCCATTTATGGTCAGATTAGCCGAGCTTATTACGAACAAACTCAAGATTTTTGTAGCATTATTTCAAATGGACTGAGTGTCCAACAGGCACAGAAGCATATCGGTTACCATTGTGAAGAAGTACAGCTTTTAAACTCCTTTTTTAATGAATCGATGAAAAGTCTCCATTCCTCTGGCTAATACGTCATTTTGAACTTTTCCATGATTCCGGGTACATTGTTGCAGAAAACTAGATCACCCTCATGTGTAAAAAAGGAACAAATTCCTTTCTCTAAATCGGTACCATGAAAATGAAACCCCGGAGACTAGCACTTGCCTTTATTAAAATCTTGACCCTAAAACTTTCGCTGAATCCTTTGGGAGGCCCAGATCTCGTACTAAATCCTTCAAGTCTGATTGAGAGAAGAGTATAGGGTCATTGCTCACTACAATCCTCACGATGTCTAGCAGACAGTAGGATTGAGGAGGGAGCAGACCCCTGAAAATAAGAAATTTTCAAGTGAAATTTGTGACTTATCTAGAGGTGATGGATTTTTTCACTATTCATTCCCTAATCAGCACAAGAAATACTGTTAAACCCACTAGTTAAGTATGTTGCAATATTTTCATCGCAGTCTTGTGTTATTTATAGCAGTCAAGAAAAGTAGACAACCAAATAAATCAAACACTACTCATTGATACATTATTTACATATACATACAAGTATTGAAAACGTATTTGGCTGATATTTGTATTAATCTCTATTCGTCATCAATTTGTAAGTACCTCTTATGCATTAACATCTTATAAGTGTAAATTTTCTATTTAGACTAGTGTGTTATTTAAAATATCCACTAAAATCTCATTTTTTCACTGTTAGGGCATGATTATGAGATGAACATAGTCTCGAAATATCGCCCAAAAAAGTATTGAAATTATTTTTGAAAGAATTGACTGAATCTCGAGAACCATAAGAAAAAAAAATTATATGTACAAACCGGGATGTTTTCCTTTTATTTACATCGGGAAAATGATAAACGGAGCCTGAAAATATTCATCCGTCCAAATAAATGACAAGTAATAAAACCATAAAAAATGTTATTAAAGATTATTTTTGAAGCCCCCATTCCTTAATCTTTTGACAGAAAAAATGTTAAAACAAATTAAGAAGATGAAAGACGTTGTAAAGCCATTAGATAAACTATCTGGAACGCTATAAATTACAAACGACACCATAAACATCAGCGCTTGCATTTAGCTAATTCGGGGTTATTTTCAGAAGACAAACAGTTGTGAAATATTAAAATAAATCATTCAATTAAATAACCATCTTAAATGTTTTTTCAGAGTTTTAAAATCTAAAATTAGGATTTTGTAATTTGGATTGATCATTGTCCACACACGAAATTATGAAAGTATATGTGAGAATATCAATATGTAATGGGTTATAAAACAAATAAATTAAATATTTCAAGGAAGCTTCAAATGAATGTTTGGTTGCTTCTAATAATCGCTATTTTCATAAATACTCGTAAGCTTGTAATTTCACAGTACGAAGTTTGTATTATTTTTTTCGGCTAAATAAATGCAATATTTTACTAATTAGTGAAGGTCAGGTTTTAAAAAAAAAGAAGAGTATATTAAATATATTATTAAAGAAGAGAAAAAGGTCAAATGAGGCATGAAATACTTATTAAGACGTTTATGAAAAAATTATAAACAAAAAGACTCAAGTCTTTAAAATAAAAACAGGAAACGAAAATACCTACACCTATTCGTGCATCATCAGTACAGGAAGAGAATAATAGCAAAATAAAAATAAAAGAAGATTAATAAAGCCAAACTTATAGAGGAACATCCTACCACCACCAAGACCCCAATTGAACTACTGAATCATAAGGAAGGTTACAAGATAACAGCTAAAAATGTTAAACGAAAACAGACGATAAAAAAATAAATAAAAAATGCAAAATACCTAAACCAGTCTTCATAAAGCACAAAATAAAATAAAAACGAAGGGAAAAGTGTAAAAAGAAAAAGGATATTACCAAGAATACACCGGACATACGGATATAATTTATTCATATATTCAAGTACTTTTCCCCCTTTTTAACTGCTCTTAATTATTTTCTTTTATAAATTATAAATAAATTTTACATTCTTACCTTTTTTTATAAGTAGGCTATTCTACTAATTTTTTTTTCTATGAAAATCCCACGGTTACCCCAAAGACTAAAAGAAAACAGCCCTTAAATTTTTAAAGGAACATACACATAGCAACAAGATACCAACACGAATCAGCCCGTGATTCCTTATCACAAAAAGATATAATGATCACGATTTTCAGAGATCTTGAGTTTTTTCATAAGTGAAATGACAAATTTCTGTGGGTAGGAGACCATTAGTATAAAAAAAAAAACTCAGATGCTTTAGGGTGTTTCTAAAACTTGGATGCCACGTACTTTCAGAAACAACGTTACTCTACTTTTCCTCTCCAATAACAATGCTTAATGTAATATATTTCAAAATATTTTATTTGCTGAATTGAAAATGAGTAACAAATATTTTATAATTCGCTTAAAAATAAATTTTCAGTTGTAATTGTATAAATCAGTCGTATAAATCCTACCCTTCCTGTTTAAGGATACTCCCTCCACCAGGACCCAGGCGTTGGGGGAAAGGAGAGAGCGGTCATCTTGAAATTTGCCCAGGGCCCCAGTTGACCCAGCTATGCCATTTTACGAGTAGTATTAGCTGTAGAACTTAGAGATATGCTTGGTTAGAAAATTAATAATAATGATATTTTCATGAATATTGTCGTGATATTTAATACTATCAAAATGGTTTTATGTAGGAAAGAAGTTCGTTGACTGGTAGGTACTAATGTAGGATGGAAATAGTTGGGGGTGCAGTCAAAAATTACACAACAAATAAGTGAAAACCTATTATATTTTATGTGTGCCAACGTTTCGACCTACTGTGTAGGTCATCTTCAGGGCTATGAGAAAAAACAGACAAAAACAGAAATGACTGTAAAAATACATAACATAGAAAACATAACATAATATAGAGACATAGAACAATTGAGCGAAAAAAATGAAGGATATATGAATAAAGATGATTACATAATAGATGTATAGAAAGGTGATAATGCAAACAAAATACAAAGAGAGAAATCAAGTTAAACAGAAAATTATAAAATGAAAAAGATATAAATATTATGAGTGAGATATATAAGTATGGACAACTTAGTTTAATAAAGATAGAATTGTATTGTAGAAAAAATTGTATGAAAATAGACTCCTGGGGAGTTACATAAGTAAAATGAAAGAAAATTGATTAAAATATATGATGCCTAAGAATAAATAGAGAAGAATATTGTAGAAAGTAAAGAATAGGAATCTCATGTATGACAGGCAGAGAAGTAAAATAAAAATATAAAATTTAAAATTTAAAATATAAGTATCAGATGTGATATAAAACTATACAATAGGAATGAAGTTACATTAATCTTCATGAAATTATAGATGAGAGATATAAAATATCAGTTTGAGAATGGAGATATATTATAAATAATTATGATGTTCAATAAACATGAACTCTTTGATTAAAACTATGATGGATGCTAAAGTGATGATGGGAGAAATAGGTGTGAAGAAAGAGATATAGAAAGATGAAGAGAAGATATAAATAATATGAAACTGTACGAACCCACTAGGAGTGGCTACTCGGTGCAGAAGGTAACTGGCAAGAAAAATACGTTAGCGCTGTCAACGATCTCTGACGGCCAAAAATGTAACGAAGAGAGGGAGCATAGGGAAAGTGCGTAAGGGTAATTTAATGACGCGTAAATAATGTAAAAAAAATTAAAAAATTAAAGTATTGAAAAAAGGGGGCAGCAAAGAGTAAATGACTAAAAAAGGGGAATAATAGAAAGATACTGACAGTAAAAAGTGTCAAGAGGTTATAATACATAAACCTTGCTGAAAAAACTTACGTTTCAAAGAGTTGTTATGTTAGTTTGTAGGGCGTACAAACAACGGGTTCAGCTTACCATAATGCCCTTAATTTCAACTCAAACAAGTAATAATAGAAAGTGTCAAGAAGAGAGAATATATAAAAATGCAACAGAATGAAAGAGGGAAGAAGTAACAAAAAAAAATTAAATTTAAATTGAAGGTATTTTGAGTAAATTAAAAATGTGGGAATAAATTGAGGATAGGTGATGTGAGTCGGACTTGAGATTGACGGTGGAGGAGTCTAGATTGATGTGGATGGTTTCGGAGAGAATGCGTTTTTCATAGTTGGGAACGGAAGCTAGGATAGACGTATTATCGAAGTCGAAAATGTGGTTTAAAGATAGGGCGTGATCAGAGAGTTTAGAAGCGGTTGGGCTATGGGATGAAATGGAGTATTTGTGTTGGGAAACACGATCTTTAAGTAAGTTTTTAGTTTCGCCGATGTAGGAAGAGTTGCAATTGGGAGAGGAGCAGGGGATACGGTAGACTACTTGTGAGCGTTGTATAACGGGAATGGGATCTTTGACTCGGGAGAGGTCAGGAGCGAGGGGATTTCCCATGGCAAGTCCAGAAAATTGGTTACAACAGAGATTCACAACAGAGGTTTAAGGATTGGAGGTATGAGGAGCGGTTGAGATCAGAATTGTTATTTACCAAATTTTACATTAACATCATAATGTAATGACGCCATGTTGGGGAATGTGTCCATATAACTGAGTTACTATTCGGAATGTCTCGGCTGGAGCTGATTAATTATTAATTTTGTAATCAGTCGTAGATCGGCCACGTGAGACTTAGAGATTCTCTAGGGCTCACCCAGCCTCTATTAAGATAATAGAAGCATAATTATAGAATAAACCTTGAAGGTTGAGCATGATATTGAAACAATCTAATATGAACAATTTAACGGCTACTTGTAAGTGAGAATATAATGAAACATAAAACAATTTATTAATAAAAAGTTCTGTTTTGCGCAATATATATTAAATTTGTAAAATAAATGCGTAGTTGGTCCAAGAATGATAATTTCTCCTTTATATGCTCTATATAGCAACTCAATTGATTACTAGTGCATGAAAACCATTCGAATAGTCAAGATAGAAAGCATTCGAATCTTTGATGCAATGGGCCTTCAAAAATAAGCTACAATATAAAAAGGTGATGAACCACAACATTATATTCATTTTTTTTCTTAGTATTTGGCGTATTGAAAATATCTCGTATATAGTTTAACGTTTTCGTCTAACAAAGATAACCTCCGATAATTTCCTCTTACTATTCCGTAATTTAAATAAAAGTTATGTTAAGGACTAAAAAGCTAACCCGGGGGTTTAGATGATTCATGACCAGACAGCTATATACTTTTCTTTTCAGTTCTTTGTTTCCTTAATCCTTATGGCTGAAATAGATTCTCCAAAACTATTGTGCAAGGAGCTGCCGTCGCCAGATATTGAGCCTCTAAATCATTTTCCTTTCACAAACTCCTCTATTGAAGCACCCTAATATATTTATTTAATTTAAAGCTAGAGAGTAAGAGAGAGAGAGAGAGAGAGAGAGAGAGAGAGAGAGAGAGAGAGAGAGAGAGAGAGAGAGAGAGAGAGAGAGAGAGAGTGAGAGAGTGAGAGAGAGTGAGAGAGAGAGAGAGAGAGATGCAGAGAGATGGAGAGAGAGAGAGAGATGGAGAAAGAGCGGGGAAGGATTTCCAATAATTTTATTGTACATGCCTAAAATTAATATAAAAAATTTAAAATAATGAAATATCTATTAAGTTTAACTGCGTTGTAAATTATAAACTAATTACTATACTAAAGCAATCTTTAAAAAGTGACTTGTTTAAAATTTCGTGAAATTTAATATTTTTATAGTACTTTTATTGGATACATAACGAGTAAAATGTTTTATTAACGGAATTGCCGAGATACAACACCCATACATTGTTGTGCAATCATTTAATAGAAACTGTCATTGCAATTCTACGAGGGTATTTTCGTATATAGGGTATTTTCAATTAACTGTCACTCCTTATCAACTTATTAGTATAATCTTATATTCTTATCATAAACCTAAACTAATGATAAAACAAATTTAATTTAAGACGAAAAGAGGTTTTCTAAGGAGACCAATAGCGAAATGTTTATATATGGATTTTTAGCCGCATTTGCTCGTAGTTATTTTTAGTTAACTATAACTATAACTGTTTTTGAACAACGATTGTGCAGGGAGGTGACTTGTCCTAGATCACCCTCAACCACCAGATTTTCCCTCCTATTTCGGTTACCAATTTTATAGAACCTAGTTAGCCCCTGGAGGATACTATATTCCATAAGATCCATCTCCTGCTGCTAACAGATTAAACAAAAGCCTACCAGTCTTATTTGAATCCAGAACCTTCGGCACGGCAACTCAACGCTCTATCACTGAGCCACTCCGCTCCCAGTAACAGGATAGAAAATTATAAAAAGTGTTCAGAATTTCGGAAGGATTAATTATGAATTCGTAAATATTTTTTTTAAAATATCTTATCAAATTGTTAATTTCGAACTTTAAAATATTAATGAAGAAAATAGAGATATACTAATATTTTCTTAAGGCGAGACTAAAGTAGACACAAATGTCTACTTCAGCTGCTACTTTTCCTTTCAAATTCTGTTCCATTAATATTATAACAGAACCTTAAAAGGAAAAGGAATAACCTTACTTTCACTTTTTGTCACATCTTTTTCAGGAATTTCGATAGTGTGACAAAAACCGAATCGAGTTGTAAGACCCTTAAAAGCTTAAAGGGTTCGAGACAGGAATGGAAGGAAATATCTGGAATACAAGGGATTCATTAATCTTTCCACCCTTCCCAAGTTAGCGACTTCTTTTCATTGCCCTTTCACAATAAGGGCGGTGACCCTGAATGCCTTTTCGGTTTCAACAAAAGTTCAAAATAAAAAATAAAAATCTCATCTCCTGATTCACTAAACAGAATTAGGAAATTTAAAAAAAAGTAATATTATTTTTTTAAACGTTTAGTCAATTCAGATATTTACTAAAGTATCCAATTTTATTTTTATTGTCTATAAGATTGGTAAATGTAATTAATTAAATTAATTATTTAATACATATGTGTATTTATAATTGAGTTTCATACATCAAAAATTACAATCTTTTCCCACTAGAAATATCTACTTTTATGTTTGTGTTCTATTACTTTATTCTTAAAATAATTAAATTTTTAAGCCTACTATACAAAAGGTACAATCATTTGGTAGATATTTTTAATTTTATGAAAGAGGCAACAAAAATAAAATGCTAAATTAAATACAATAAAAATTAAAGTGTAATATATTTTTCTTTATCCATGACAGAAATGCACTGGATTAAAAGTGTTAGGATTATATTCAAAATAAAATTTATTTAACATACATTTCAGTATTTTTTTTAAAGTTTATTTTCCTGTTGGTTTCCACACGTAAGGGTGGATCTGACCTCGGGGGTAAATATATTCTTTAATATATAGCGTAAATATATTCTATCCTAATAAAATAAACTCTCTAATAAGGTCTGTAATAAAAAAAAAGGTCTAAAAATCATTATTCCTATTAAAGAAGTTTGGTTTTACCTTTTTGGGATACATTAACTGATCTATATAACCCCAAAATTTAAATTCATTTACCCCCGACCTTTATATTCGTTCCCACAGAACCAAAGCGTTTGGGGGGTCCTTTCTCGCCCATTCCACCACATTTTGGAACTCACACTCAGCTGATACCCGTCATGCTTCTTCCTTATCCATATTCAAATCCACGCTTTTCCTACATCTCCGAAATTCTTAAACAGATGATTCCTAATCAGTTATAATCAATAGCTCATATCCATCAGAATTAGTGTCAATTTTCCTTACTTATAACGATATTATTTTTTTGTTTTATTTTATTTTTTCTCTGAGCTTAATTCTTGTTATTTTAGATTTTTATTATATATTTTTTTCTTTACCACAACATTAGTTTATGTTTAATTTCAAATACTTATGTAAATATTGTATAATTCTTATAATGCTGCCCCTTGGCCAGATATACTATACTGTATATACTGTATATTCTATTAATTTTGTACACATCTGTTATTATAAAGGAACCTGCTCCCTGAACCAAATTATTTTTCTGTTATATTCTATTCCATATTATAGAGAATGCATAAAGACTCACTGCAATCATGTTTTGAAGTATAAAGAAAAAATCACAAACAAAATTCTTTAAAACATCAGAAAGAAACTTAAAATTTCACGGTAGAGATACTTCAATTAAAGAGACTATTTTTACACATGCTAGGGGGGACTAGTTAGAGAAAAAAAAACAATTTAACAAACTTTTATAATTATAATGTGACGGAAAATGTCATTTCCATATTTAGCTTTTATAAAATCTATTGAATTGACAAGTATTTCAAACCATGTTTTTAGACTTTTATGTATACATCCTAAGTAGCTTAAATTTTCAGAAAATATTTCATAATTTAAACATTATACTTTAAAGTAAATAAGATCATAATTATTTCTGCATACATGAATTATAAACTTATGTTCAACAAAGAAATAAAACAATTAAATAATTACGAATTAGAAAAACCCTTTAGATTCACCAAAACTTTGCAGTATGAAATAAAGTTTCAAAACTGAAATTAAAAGTGATTTGAGTCGAGCCAGAAAGTTATAAATTTACATTTAATAAAGAGGAGAAATCAATTTACGAAGAGGAGAGGATTCGCGGCATTTTCATTCGCAAGCCGAGCTCATTTCATGATTTTTATCATGATTAGGCAGTTCATTAGTTCGTTCCCTTGTAGAGAATTTCGTTTGATTAAAACGTGGGTGCTTTTACCCCATTTAGAAATTTCATCAGTCTAATTTAAAAGATGGGGATAAATACATTCTACTATTAAAATATAATAGTAGAGTGTTAATAAGCCAAGAAAAAATAAATAAAAAGTACGAATCATGACAAGATTAAATTAAGCGATTAAAGAGAATAAATATATTAACAACAGTTAAAAGTTTGAGCTAGGATACAATGATTTGTTTCCATAACATACATCTTCTTTTTAAAAAATAAAAAGAACTTACCTACAAAATCAATTATTCAATACTGATTCAATTAAGTAAATGAATGATCCTGCTTAGATAGCATACTGGACAACAATGTTTCTTCAAACTAAGTTTTAAACATATCAGTTTTACCACAACCATTTCACTGATTAACCTTCTTCGGATTCGAAGCATAAATCTACTTCTGTTATTGTATAATGTAGCGAGAAACAGAATTATTATGCCGTCTCATTTAGCCTACTAACATGTGAAGCTGTAAGGTACCTTTTTTTTTTTAATTTGCTATTCGTTTATACCTCGGAAACTAAGGCTCCAAGCAATACTATTCAATAACTATAGTACTGCGACACTTTTCCAGGTCCGCTGGGCTCCGGCCATTCAGTAATGCTTTGGACAGGCCACTCGTTTCACACCCATCTGTGACATTGAGTCCGTAAATTTTCTTTCCATGACAGATTCCGAAATCGCAATGATTTTGCAATACAAGAGGACCTATCTACAGTTCCGGTTGAGTCGAATCATGTCCAAAAGGAATTAATTGTACTGAGAGAAGCAGAATCGTGTCATTCTCGTAGTTTTTGGCTTAGGGAGTGGAAATATAAGCAATAACTCCATTTCAAGCCGAGACATAGCTTAGCTAATCATTTTGGACAATATTTGACTTAACCACTTATTAAACGGGGATGCAGATATGTTGTCTGCTCCAATTTTCGCTTTTGATTCTACTGCGATATTACTTTTTCCCATTACTAAAGCAATTGAAAAGCTCCCCAATAGAAAGCTGCCCTCATTCTAAATGTGCGATGTTCTAGTTGCAAGTGGTTTTGTCCTTAATTTCACTCAACTTTTGAGTGATGCTTCACTTTTCCATTTTTTCTATGCTTAAGTTAAGACAAAATGCTTTCCAGCAGTTTCTTAAAATTCCTGTAAAGCTGTAGAAAGTGTCAATTGTTATCTTGAAGTTATTACATCACGAGTATATTTCAAACATTGGGTAACTCTGTTATGTATCGTTCCACTATGCATTCAACCTGTTTTCCTGAACTGCGTATATCGAAAGCTGAAGTTACCAAGTCTAATTAGGGAAACAATACCATGTTTTTTTTTTTTTCAAAATTAGCTAAATCACTAAAGCTAAATTAGATTTCGAGTTACAGTTTACAAAAAGCGATATCGCAGACAGAATGGCAGATTCAGTACACATATGAGGTTATAAAACCCTACAAAACAAAACAGTCTACTCGTATTACAAACAGTGGCTGTACAAACACAACGATACCTACCTAAAAAAAGCAACATTTTGGGTACAATTACTAGACAATATCTGTCGATATTACCTTCTACAAAACCACTACGTATAGAAGATACATTTAAATTTGTCTATTAAGTTTTTGAGTTTGAGACTGGTCTGTTTGGTACAGCATATTACTTTTGTAAATTGTAACAAATTATATTAGAAATAAAAAAAAACATAAAAACTACGTATAGAAGCGAAATACCTATAAAATAAAATAAGCGATTGCTTGTACATATTCATCTAATATAAGACAATAAATAGTTTAATATAATATCTTATATTATTGCTAGTATATATTTATATACGATTTTGATGATTACCGTGTAATATTTTATTTTACACGTGGTGGAATATTGAAATAGGGTCATAAACTTATTCAAATTTATTATTAATAAATAACATATTAAGTAAAAAGTAATAAATAAACTTATTATTAAATTGTATTAAAATTTAATACAATGTTAGAAACGAGTGCTATAATTAAATGAACAATTATATTATTAGTAAAATGGTTGGTCCGCCGTCAGGCAGGCAGGGGTTACTCCCGTAGTACAATCTAAACATAGTAATTTAGTTATTCTATATTAATTTAAACATTTGAAAATACCCCAGTAAACGACAAGATGGTTTGATTATCATAAATACCACCACGCTAAAATTAATCAGTCATTTATATCTATAGATTTGTTATCATCTAGAAAACCAGGGAATGATCCGAGAGGACTATATCAAACTTTCTCAGACAATAAATAAACAAGTGCCACTAAAACTGGAAAGGAAAATCAACTAGGAGAATAACACTGACAGTGAGTAACCAGTTGAGGAACACAAAGAGATGCAAAGGGGAGTGCTATCACTGAGATGTAAATAAAAGATCAGAGAAGGAAGTTCACAAGCTCACTCCTAGGGAGCAGCACCCTAATCCTCTTTCAAGATCCCTCTAATTATTGTTTTATTTTACTCAACACCGACAAGATTAAAATGTTTTAAAAGGAAACAGACAGAGAACAGATTTTTAATCAATTTTATAAAGATCTTTTGTCATTAATGAAAATTATTATGCATTTGCTTCTCACTTTTTTAAAAAAATAATTCATACTTTTCCGTATCCAGGGTGTCTTAGTTGTAGATCTGTATAGGAAAGGCACTTCTGGGGGTCATTCATCCCCTTACAATGGGTACCCTCAATTGAAGGAAAACCTGGCTGTTGAGCTGTAGAACAACTCGCCTTCCTACACAACCGTTGACCTAGAAACAGTACAGTCCATACCACCAACTGGGTTGTACTGGTAGAGGTTTTTTACCCAAATCCTAGACCAGGGGTCACTAAATTTTCTGCCCTCGGATAAAAAAAATCGATTTAAAACAAGACAATGAATGAAGGATTGTATTACAAATATGTAGCTTGAGGAAAGGCACTTTATTAGAAAAGTTCGAATAATATAAAAAGTTTTTAATTTGGTCTTAAATTAACAGATTAAATAAGTGTTTACAACATTTCCTCTTGACATTCTGTACCACATTTAACAAACTATAATTTTTTATTTTAATAACCTTCATATTACCCGTGATGACCTATTTGTTATTCTGTAATTTCGTAGGGTGTCGTTCATTTTTTAATAGAATTATTTTGATAATCACACTTTTCAGAAAAACACATTTATAATCACAAAG
Organism: Troilus luridus; assembly: GCA_964056705.1. Lineage (NCBI taxonomy): Eukaryota > Metazoa > Arthropoda > Insecta > Hemiptera > Pentatomidae > Troilus > Troilus luridus. Next base: position 79,487,523 of record OZ057414.1, on the reverse strand, counting down.
ATAGCTTTAACATATAAGCTCGCGACTGTAAGGAATATCCAATATAAAATCAAAAACCCATTTGATTGGTACATTTTAACATATCAAACCACATGTACATGGTTAGAGTCTTTACAGTTTCTAGGACAACGGTTCCGCAAGGAGGAGCAGCGATTTGTCGGAGATCACGCTCAACCGGCAGGTTATCACCTCAATTAAGGACACATCCTTTATAGAGGCTGGATAAGCCCTAGGATCGTTTCCAGATCCCAAATATTCCACCGGTGAATGCGAACAGATTGAATAATTTATCTGCCACAGCAGGATTTGGACCTTCGGCTTAGCATCTCAGCACTCTAAACACTGAGATATCCCGCTCTCTTTTAAAAAATAAAAGTAGTTTAATTATAAAACTTTTTTAAACAATTAATAAACAGGAATCAACGATAGGAAAGTTGTTTGATGGATTCGATACAAGTCTCGAAGGGCTTCAAAGGGTACAATGTCCGGAGTGCGATGACCTTTTCCTCCAGGGAGGTTGTAAAATCTGAATTTCAAATTGCAGCCAATTAGGGTGTCATCCGTTTTTATGTAGTGCCCTAGAAGTTTGTCGGTCTGCCATATATCAGACCTCCCTGTACACCGTATCTCTTGTAATACTGGCAGCGCTGCAAAAACAAGGGATATTTAGATGCTAGTCCTTTCTGCTATTAAGAACGGATCATTAATTTAAAGAGTAAGATAATAACAAACTCAATTTATTGTATAAAACATACATAAATAAATTATGAAAGAAATAGACTTTTGTTCCATACTAGGATTTAGCAGTACTGTTTCAACCCACGATTAGGCAAGGTGGCGATTTGGCCAATTCCATACTCAACAACCAAATTTTCCCACAATATACAGCCTTTATAACGGCTAGGTATACACCAGGAGAGTTTATAAAGAAAAAATATTTTTTTAAAATATTAGGAAGCAAATTTTTTGAATTTAGGTAAACAAGCGTAGTCGATTCAAATGTATACAACCGGTACCTTTAATAACCTGATGTTAATATGGTTTTTCATTTTCCATTCTACAATGGTTTTTCTTTTTCTTTTCTCTTTATATATTTATTCGCGCCTGTCAATAAAATAAAATAGATAGATTTTCTGTCTGTAAAGTTACAATAAAATAGTATGAGATGCGTGAAGAAGAAAAATGCCCAGCGGTACTTCTCCCGTCGCTTGATTTGATATTATTATAATAGCAGATCCCTCATCCACGTTCTTTTTAGTCTCCTCCTTGTGTCCTCAGGCATGAGATTCGTCGCCATTTGTTCTATCAGTGGGTTTGTGTGCTCGTGTAACTTTTGTTGGAAACATTTGTGGTATGTTCGTATGTCTTCGTCAACCGTTAGTATTTTTAAGTCATTATGGAGAGTTTTGTTATTGGCATACCAGGGTGCTTTTGTGACAAGTCTGAGTATTTTTGATTGGAAAGTTAGTTGTCGTTTTCTCTGAGTCTGTTTTGCGTTGCCATAAATATGTAACGCATAAGTCCAAGCCTGCTTTTAAGAAGTAAGTGTTTAAATAATAGTAATGCGTGTTTAATTTTTGTCTTATAGAGACAATGATAAATTTTAAAAAATAAGGGTGTAACGGCCTAACGAGCCCCAGGGAGGGTATATGAAGAAAATTAAATGACTAAAAGTATTAGGAAGAAAAATTTATTGAATTTAAGTAAGCCAAGTATTTTTAATAACCTGATATTATTACAGATAATGTTAAATTAAAAAAAAACTGTTTCCGCCCGGGATCGAACCGGGGACCTTGTGCGTGTGAAGCACACGTGATAACCACTACACTACGGAAACTTCGAGCACTACGTCCTTTCATTTTATGTACTCTAATACAAAAATATTTTACAAAAGGGTTATAAATTGACGGAAAATTTATCTACACGGTCTAAACCAGAAGAAACCCACTGGAGACTTTAGTAAAAATAGTGGCCGGAGTATTTAAAAATATCTTAATTTTAAAATAGTTAACGTCACTTTCTGCTAATATGTCTAAGCTACAGTAGGCCACACCAGCATCCAACCATAGTAAATCCAGTAATATTAGACGGGATCTTTGATGAGTATATGACACGGAATAGGCTTGGTTCCACTAAGATTTTATCTCCACCATCTTATCTCCGCTCCGAAGGACAGTATTAAATTAATTAATTAATTAAAAGGCTTAACGAACCCGAAGGCTCGGTGCCAATACCAACAATCTATGTTTACAAACCTCCGTCCACGGAGCACCCCCCAAACCCAAACCCGCCAGATCACTCTTAACGCAATCCTCCCACCTACGCTTCGGTCTATCCCACTGACGCTTCCCAGTCGGTACCGCGCCTATGAACATCTTAGGAATTCGATCGTTACTAAGCCCGGCAACTTAAAATGCCCATCTTAACCGTCGCGACGCTATCACCTGAATAATATTTACCGGATGCATGTTTCGCAATTCCGCGTTATGTAATCTCCTATATTATGTATAGGAGTATTACATTACTATAGTATTACACTAACAAGTATTTTATATTCCCTTTAAAAATCCTCAGGCCACCTGCCGAGCTGTGAACCCGCAATATTGAGCAGAGTGCTAATGAAGGTATTATCAAGCAAATAAAATTTGATTTGAAAATTTTAATGTATGAATATTGAGGTAATTTATTATAATATTGGTATATGTATAAGTCATGAATTTAATCATAAGCAATAAACAATTAATTAGGAAGCTTTAGTGACACAATAATCTGATTCGGTCTAAACAACAGTATCAGGAAAACGCTTTTTGCTTAGAAGAAAAACGCATCACTTATGGACTGTGTAGGGGTGAAACCCTACGACCGAATTTTCTTGGCATATTTTAATTCCTTGGCGAAGGACTTTAGGGCATACTTATAAATGTAGACGAGAATTTTAATAAGGAAGTCAGAAAAATACTTAAAATATTTTTTAAGGGAGCGGGGAAGCTCAGTGGAAGTTTTAATACTGAGGGACCCGGGTTCAAATGCCGCAGTGGCAGATGAATCATTTAACCTGTTAACAAACACGGCTAGATCCCAGCCTCTATAAAGTGGGTACCCGTAATTGGGAGAAAATCTGGCGGTTGAACGTGATCTCGGACATATCACCTTCCTGAACAACCGTTGTCTTAGAAACAGTACAGTCTCTACCATGTTCTGAACCTATGAATGACGCTTCATGGGTTGTAGTGGTCCAGAGTTTTCTGTCTTGTTTAAAGGAAAATATAATTTATATTTAATTCTTGAGAAAGATCACAATTTTGTAACAGTGCACTATCTCGTATATTGGCACGGCTTTCGCTAGGTACGAAGAAAAATAGCTTCTAGACAAAAAGGATACTTATCCTAGAGTGTTCTCTGATACGAGGTTAGAAAAACTTTTCGGGTGGGTGGTTTGGATCCCAGCTATCGACAGGAGCTTGTCATCATAAACAATAAATCTTCTTTCTTCTAGATATAAGACCGATTTGCCACACTTTATACAGCAAAGCATTGGCTATAATTTATTGAAGTTTGAAACCTCAAGTAAATTATTATTAATCATAGATAAAATAAATACATTTAAATAGATATATTCGTTTCATGATCCTATCACAATATGTATGACCTATACGAAACAATTTCTAACATACCAAGTAAATAATTATTTGTAACGCTTTGCTTCATTAAGTAACCATTATTAAAAATATACTTTGATATACTTTTTGAAGAATTCTTGCAAACAAAGAATAGTTAACGTATCTCGGCATTTTTAAGTGGTAAAAGTTAAAAAATAAAGTGATCGTTATTGTGAGCTAATCGTAAAAAAACACCATTTTTATTTTGAAAACAAAATAAGTAAAAATAAAAAAAAATTGCGTCTCAATTAAGCCTTGAGGAAGTCAGCAGAATGTCTGGCGAAACGTTGGCAGAAAACTCACCGACACGGTCTAAACCAGAAGAAACAACTGAAGTTTTTTGTATAAATAGTGGCCGTGGAATCTTGAAAGAGTATATAAAAAAAAATGTATTTTCTAAGTTTCTAAACTAATTGCTATAATAACTTATCTTTTTAAAGGTATCAACTTAATTTATTGGTAAATAAAAACTCATAACTCTCACTAAAAGTAATTCAAGCAATAAGTGAAAGAATTAAAGATGCTTTTTTAAAATTGGTGATTGTCTGTATTTATAAAATAAATTATACAACATGCGAAAATTGTCTTTTATGTATTTATTTTATATAATAATATATTATTTGCATAAACTGTATATTATACAGTGTGTCCCCGGAATGAGTTCACAATGGGTTAGATTGGCCAAAAATTTTCGAATTGGAATTTCATATTTTGGGATTCCGCGCCTGGTTGGTCTGAAACTTATTTTTAGTTTACTTTCGATTTTTTTAAATCAAGCAGGCCTTTACAGTTGAGAAAAAACGTTTTTCGTTTCAGGTAAAGTACCTTTTCCGTTCATAGTATGCTAAAGTGTCACTAAAAAAGTTGTTCACTATGAAAAGTTATGGCGTTATGCAAATTTTCAGAATGATCGGCCTATTTTGATAGTAGAAGTAGAAAATAGGAGAAAAATATTTCATTATTATCAACGATTACAAGATAAATCTTAGATGAGAAAACAGGGTGATTGGAAATGTTCAAATTCAAATTTTTACAGTTTATCAAAAAAATAAATTAAACTCCTATTACTCTATTCTTGCCTTCCTCCACGCTATGCTTCCACCAGATATACTTTCTGATAAAGTACCTTTTCCGTTCATAGTACGCCAAAGTGTCACTAAGAAAAGTTGTTCACAATGAAAAGTTATGGCGTTATGAAAATTTTCAGATGATTTGAAAAACAATCGAGTCGTAGTAAAGCAAAGAATTTACTGTCATTATCTTAGATACACGTCAAAACTTTGAAGTTTTTGTTCTAAATCTATTACTTATCTCAGTAAGTTGCAAATTACTTGTTCATTTATTTTTACTTGTTTTGTATTAATAACGTTGACTCTCGAACAGCGCATTCACCTAATACAATGCTACGGACTTGGAGAAGCATCTTATGCTTATGTTATTAATAAGTTTCACGAGCGATTTCCAACGGTGGCAATTTCTATCAATGGATTTTTAAAAAAACTTGTGTAAAAGTTTACAGAAATTGGAAGTATCCAAAATTTGAAGAAAAAAAAGCTAGTTCATGATCACGCAGATGTACACTCTTGGTGCTGGAATCCGTGAACACTGATAATCAATTACAAGTAATGGCATCGTGTCTTCACAAAATTGTAGGTATTGGTCTGATGAGAGTCCAAATTTTCGTATAGTGACTAACAGTCAACGGTTCAAGAAAGTAAATGTATGGTGTGCAATAAGGTACGATAAAATTATTGGCCCATATTCGTTGGACCATAATTTAAAACAACATTCCTATTCGGATGTGCTCGAAAACTTTTTTTTTCCTTCCATGGAAGACGTGACTTCAGAAGTTTATCATTTTAACGGATGCCCAGCTCATTCAACTCGCAAGATTACAATTTTTTGAATCACCACTTTCCCGAAAAGTGGATTGGACGACATGGTCCAATACATTGGCCAGCAAGATCAGCGGATTTGACCTCTTTGGATTTTTACTTATGGGGTTATTTGAAAAAAAAAATTTATTCATATGATCTTCATGATACCATCGACTTATTAAAACAAAAACTTAGGGATGCTGTAGCTCAAATTAACCAAATGACCATAGCGAAAGTAGACGACAATTTTAGTGTAGGTTAGAAAAATGTGCATAGCGTGGAGGAAGCCAAGAATAGAGTAATAGGAGTTTAATTTATTTTTTTGATAAACTGTAAAAATTTGAATTTGAACATTTCCAATCACCCTGTTTTCTCATAAGATTTACCATGTAATCGTTGATAATAAAGAAATATTTTTCTCCTAATTTCTACTTCTATTATCTAAGTAGGCCGATCATTCTGAAAATTTGCATACCGCCATAACTTTTCATAGTGAACAACTTTTTTAGTGACACTTTAGCATACTATGAACGGAAAAGGTACTTTACCTGAAACGAAAAGCGTTTTCGCTCAACTGTAAAGGCCTACTTGATTTAAAAAAATCGAACTAAAAATAAGTTTCAGACCAAGCAGGGCGGAATCCCGAAATATGAAAATCCAATTCGAAAATTGTTGGACAATATCACCTATTGTGAACTCAATACCCCTGTATTGATATACCCCTGTAGTGTGTCCCTACACACTTTATAATAATTCAGTTATGGCAAAATATTGACCAAATGATATTTTTATTCATGAAGATACATTTACCACCTAACTAAATTTTATAGAAAAACTCAATTTAAACTATAGTATACATTCTATGGTAGTTTTTAAGAAATCGTCGTACTTATTTCATTTTAATTTTGTCCCTCTCCACTAAGCCCGGGCTAACCTACAAGCTTGTATACATTTAATCGTAAAGTTTTCCGTTGTATATTTGTAACCAACATACGTTATATATAAGAACATTGCTAAATTTGCCAATATTAATGCGAGCCCGCATTCACAAAAAGCATCAAAATATGAAAGAAAGCAAGAAGATAAGAAAAAGTGAGCCAGAAACTTTGTAGAGATGTGAAAAAATAGAATCAGTATTATAAAATTTCAATAAACATACCACAGATGTTATATGTTTATAAGCAACCTTTGAAAACAAAATAAAAAGTAAACCATAAATTAATTATTATTAATTAATGTTGTAATTATTTTTAATAAAATATAAAATAATGGTAACAAACAAAAGAATGGTGTAAACATCTTAATTTGTTCTGAACCCTCTCCAATAAATTCAAATATCTGATGAAAACAAATATATCAACGTTCTGAAGCAGATATTTTTTACCCGATAGCTTAAAGGAAAAACAGATTAATAACCAGAAAAACAATCACTATTTATTAGAGCTCAATCCTGAATCTCTAGAAAAATTGCGATACTTCTTTTTTCTAGTTGATCAACTTTTAATAAATTTAATTTTTAAAATGGTCGATTAAATCGAATTTGTCTATACGAAATTTCCTCAGGGTTCGTTAGAACTATGAATTATTAACCAACTCTACGGGGTCACCTCTATCTAATTAGTGTCAAAGATATTAAATAGAAGGGAGATATTATAAACGGCATTAAGAGGAAGTAAACTTGAAAATTATTTCTCTATCAGAGACAAGATCAAATGAGGTTTTACAGGTAGATCTCAGCATTAATGGAATGAAGATCTACATAATTTTAACTAATTGACTTGGAGATAATCATCATTTATAATTAAATTTGAACTAAACGAGCAAGATATTGAGGCGATCGATTATAAAAAATTCAGCTTGAACATAAAATAATATATCATTTTATAGGTTAATTAGGACTAATAGGATAATCTTTATACTACTCTAAACTTCAAAATACTACTTTGGAATCAGTAGTACAGTTTTTTTCAATTATCTTATCATAAACATTTAAATTCCACTTTGAAAAAAATGTTGTTACGGTCCGAGAGAGAAAGACGGGCTGGAAGGATTAGGACGGGCTGAAGGGATTAAGAACGGATCAGAAAGATCGTGAAGGATCTCGAAGGGTCGAGACCCCTGTTCGACCTTGCCTATATATATGGCGGCCGCTTCAGCCTAGTGAGTAATAAGCACTAAGTCAGTGTCAGATGGTGTGACGAACTAGTCAGTGATAAGTAAGCCAGTGATAAGTGAAGCAGTAATAAGTGAGTCAGTGATAAGTCAGTCGGTAATAAACTATTAGACATATTTGGAGGATCTTAAGGTCGGTGGAATTTAAATTAGAGGACTGTAAGTGTTAATTTGTAGTTATAAATTCAAGGTTAATTTTATTGTATTTGTACAAATTTATGTAAATAGTTAAGTTATTTAGTATTAGCAATATCTTATATTATTTATATATTATTTTAATAATTAGATAACAATAAGGCCTAGGTTATATTCTTTAGAATATTGTTATTGTAAATTTATATTAGTTTAATAATTTAATTGTTTAGTAATTGCATTGTATTCTTTTTATCTATTTGTTAATAAATATTAACATCTTGAATTTAGTAGTAGTTTAATTCATTTTACACCCAGTAGCCGGTAACAATAATATATTCAACTCTATAACGTGAGGAACTATTTTATATTTCTACTACCCCTAACTCAACAAATGTCAGATCTAACTGGACAAAATTATTTTATTATCATCTAGTAAATGAGGTATCTCAGTGCTCTAAGTCTTCGAGCAGAAGGTCAAGGAATCCGAAAACGGCTATGGCAGATTCCTTTTTTAAGGAGCGGGGTAGCTCAGTGGAAGAGCGCTCAAGGTTCAAATACGGCAGTGGTAGTTGCATTATTATTTATTTTAAAAGGCGTGGATAGACCCGATTGGCACTACAGGCACTCTCGAGGCTCTCCCAGGCTCTCCATATGGGTACCATTTAATTGTGGAAAAAAACTATAGGTTGAATGTATTTATCCCAAATAGCACCAGAGAATTGTCTACCATCTACTGAACTCAACACAATCTTTTTGTACTCTGAAACTTTTGAAGTTGCTGACATATGTGGTATATATTTTGCAAATATTGATAAATTCTTTTTTTTTTTTACTAAGGACCAAGAAACATCAATTAAGATTCCTTATAATTGAAAAATATTAATTTGGAAATTAAATGCCAAAATCATTTAAAGAAAACGTAATTCTTATTTTATTGACTAACAAAAGTAATGTATCGAAATCAACATAAAAAAAAAGGTTTCATCACAATATTTCCTTTCATAGGAGTTTCCTTTATAAACACTAACTTTCGCCAAAGAAGTTAAGTAACATGGAAAATGAATAAAACTCCCTTAATTTTATGAAAGGACCAGCCTTAAATCTATACCGTACATTTTGACTAGATTTTATATCATAGAGGTAGATTATATCTACCTCTAAGTTCGTATCAACAGATTTTTTTCCTCAGCTATATCTACTTCTAGGTATATATCTGGGAGGCGAGTGGCTCAGTGGGATGGCGATAAATTCTCTTGCCTAAGTTTCCGGGTTCAAATCTGACTGTGCAAGATTTTATTTAATCTGTTAGTAGCCGCGGACGGATCCTTGGGAATCTATGGCCCTCCTGGAGATCACCCAGCATCTATATAGTTGGTACCCAGAATAAGAGGAAAATCTGGGGCTTGAGCGGGATTCGGGACAAATCACCACATTTGACAACCGTTGTCCAAGAAACAGTACAGTCTCTACCACGTACTGAAACCGAGACCCTTCATGAGTTGTGGTGGTACAGGTTTTTTAAATTTTATATCTACCTCTAATTGAACAGTAAAAGATGTTCCTTCACGGAAAATACTTATTTAAAAGAAAGAAATACAATATTTGCTGAGCAATATCCATCGCATCCCGATACCCTTGTTCAAATTTATTTTACGTGCCCAGAATCAAGAACTTGTTATAAACCTGAATCCTGATATTTGAATAATGATTCTATCTGTTTTTAATTATAGATGAGGAAACATTTTTGCCCGCAAATATCATATAGATCCAACATTAAAATATTCTTAATCTTATTTCGAATGCTTATACAGAATCTTACTACAGTTCAGCGGTAAATGGTAAACAACAAATCCGATCTAATAAATGGATTCTACAGAACAGGGAGAATTCATTGTTGAAGAAATAGCTGGGATATTTGTGATTTAACCAATTTAACAGATTTTCAAAAAATGACGCATTAGGCAAACAAAAAAAGTTTATAATTCTTACATCTTCAGCGAAATGTTAAACTTTATATACCTAGAGAAAACAGCTTTGACAATTGTTCAATAAAAGTATAATTAAATACATAAAAATGAGACTTATTATCAAACTCAAATATTTTTTTAATAAAGCAGACATAAGCAAAAATAAATAAATTGATAAAAAATGCAAATCCTGACCCTACTTAAGGTCAACGATGGGAGAGAACGAAACATATTTCAGACCAAAGCTGGACATTTATATTCGTTGGTGGTTTGGATGAGAGTTATCCCAAGAGAAACTTGTATTATATTGCGATCTGACCTTAAAACAACTTTAGCCTACAAATACAGGATTATTTTATCATTGATCATTTATATTTTCAAAAAGGATCATTTAATCAAACAAGCTCTGAAGTTTCAGAAATTAATCATACCTTTTCATTTACTTTTGTGTATTACAAATACTTTTTATATTGATTTCAGGGAGCGGAGTGGCTGAGTGGTATAGCACTGAGTTACCGTGCCAGAAACCCTGGTTCAAATCCCGCTGCAAGCAGCTACTTTTATTTAGTCTCTTTGCGGCGGGAGATAGATCATATGGGATCTAGGACCCTCTGAGGGTCACCCAGCCTCTATAAAGTATTATAAAAATAAGGTACCCAAAATAAGGGGGGGGGACCTGGCGGTTGAGCGTGACCTAGGACAAGTCACTTTGCAGAACCGTTGTCCATGAAACAGTACAGCCTCTACCATGTACTGAACCCCCAGACTCGTTCACGGGTCGTAGTGGTACAGGTTTTTTTTTTTATATTGATTTCACTGTGTAGTGAAAAGCTGGCGTAGCTGCTTTTTGCAGATGACATAGCTAATGTACGTCGCTACATGTATGGCCGCAGACTCGATACTGGGAGGGTTGGAAACCAAGCAAAAGTGATAAGACAACGGTAGCTAAAAAACTGCGCACACGAACAAAGGATTTAACTCTGTTGATATAAAAGGAGCCAACACATCTATAAACAAAAAATGCACAAAAGTCTACTTGACAGCCTACTATTCCCAAGATCGTGGTTTCACAGCACGGCAGGGAGCCTTAGGATATTTAAAAAATTTCTTAGTTATGCCGTCCTTCGGAAGGGACATAAAATGTGGGGTCCCAAGTCTGTACGATGTGCAGGTACTCGATAAAGATCCCTATCCTAATTACACTCGGATAGGCAAACTTTAGGACTCCCACTGTAGCATCGTCTGATTAAGCATAGCAGCATTAAGAGACGTTAATGCTATTTGATATGATATATTTACATTGAATGGAGCTTGTAAGAAAAACACAACTTATAGCACAATAATAAAGGTATAGTAAATATCACGTGATTCCAAAACAGGCAAACTCTAGGACTATTCATTCACTTGTTTTTCTAGAAAGATTCGTTCACTTGTAACCTCCCCTTGTTTACAGTTACTAACTAAATCCCACTTTTCCAACAACAGTTTTCCCGTGCTAGGTAAGTTAAATATCGAGGTCAATTCAGACAAAAATAAAGGGGTTAACTTTTCTTTCAAGGCAAAAAATAAATTCTCAGTCAACTAATAGCAGACTTGATTCCTCAAATAAAGTAAGATCTGTGAAGGTATGAAGGGTGGGAAAGGTGCAATTTCCAGGCGTAACCTTGTGATTAGGTTGCGATCTATAGATATTGTAGTGACCTTAAGTGACTTTATGACCCTAGGGAATCGGACAGCCACTATTCGATCCATTACAATAAAAAAATAAATTCAGTCCCAGCAAGAGCAAGCAGTTGCTAGGACGATCCATACATACATGTTTCTTAGGCCGGATCTGAACTTGTAGGCTGGCACTACAATTTGGTCCACCAAGATCAACAACTTATTGAAATCAATACATAAACGCTTGAAATCGTTCCAGGATGCTTCACTCAGAATTGCGTAACCACTCCAGAAGACTAAGTATCAATATTTTAAACGTGAAGCAGATATTTGAAGTTTAAATAAATTATTGAATCACATTATGACAATAACTATGATATTAGGTAATTTATCTAGAAATGAGACACTTAATAAGATCCTACTAAGCTCAGCACCATAAGTAAAAAAATCAAATCAGACAACAGCATAACATATTTATCATATATTTCAGCTGTTTAAGACGTTATGACCAGAAGTAAATTAATTAGTATAAGAATTAAATATTTTTGGCCACCAAGGGCACCGCATAGGTAAAATAGACACCTAAATAATTATAACTTGACTGGGCAGCCATTAAATAATATTTATAAGTTAATACAAATAAAAAGGGAAAACAAATATACAAAGTCTTTATCGGAGCCATCTTCAGCTAGATTTTGTATATCACGGGAGGAGAGAAGGAGCGGTTTCAGCTTGCAGCCAAACCACAAGGTTACAACCTATTGAATACAAGGTGACCCTAGGTGACTTTTTGACCCTAGGGATGGTATAAGAGACGGGGGAGGAACAAACTAACAAACGAGGAACTAGATAATATAGTTATATATTATATATATCTATTAGCATACATTTAGATAGGCTCTATAAGAGATCCTTAACAATGAATCTGTAAGATAAAAAGACAAAATGTATAAGGAGAGCTGTAGATAGACACAAAATGGTTGAAAATATTATTATTTCATTTTTTCAATGTCCTAAGTAACAATTTAGACTCTGAAAAGATTATAGTGAGGTCTCATAATTTATAATCGTCAGATTGGTCCGATCAAAAGTCTATATGCTGGGAAAATATTTTTGCTCGTAATTTTTCTATATCAGTAAAACAATAAAACGTTTCATAAAAGAATATAAAATAAGTGAACCATTGTAACTTGAAATTCAATAAAAATTTTAAATATTTGAAATAAAATATACATATATATTACCAACTAAAGCGTACGTAACGACCCTGCTATATCATAACATTATGCTTAACCAGTAACTGATTGGTATATGAGCAGGGATTGAAATAAGAGTAATACATTTTGGCATTATACATACATACACATATATATATATATATATATATATATATATATATATATATATATATATATATATATATATATATATAATTGTAAGCTGTGATTCGATCATTCATTGAATTATAAACATGTTTACAACTTCTTAAATTTTGTCTTTCATTGCATTCTGTAGTATAGTTCATTTTACAATTTACTTGAGAATACTATCTGAAACGATTTTGAGTATTATGTATCTGAAACGACTAATTGAGTATTATAGATTTCCTAGAGCCAAAGAGTCATATAGGGTCACCATTTATTTGTATACCTGTAGATTGAAAAGTTCACTTTCCCTCTGAAATACATTTTTTTTTTAAATATTATTTTTTCAATGGTAAAAATAAAAATTAAAAAAGTATGTTTGTAATTTTTTTCCAGAATTTTTGTAAGAATTTTTGTAACATCCCTAGATCATTTTTTTTAATTTGCTTTACATTAATAAAAAAGATATATTGTATTGTAGGGTAATTATCAATAATAATGAAAACCACAGATTGTTCAAATAACCTTCCTACGAACCACTTAGATATGTAGTGACCACGAGACCTGGATGAGGCCAACAAGAGATGCTCCTGCGCAAGGTGGTTTGGTCCACATCGATCCCGGCGTACGTCACCCTAGCGTACTCCAGCCGCGAGTACAATCGTCGTCCGGGTCGCTTCTTCCATCTCCTGTATAGGGTGATTTATTACTGACATTATAATTAATTAAATCAGACACAAAGGTCCATCAAGGACGGCACAGGGGTCTCACAGTTAAAAAACTGTCAAGTGAAATGATGAAGGTTCACTCTAAAAGTGATTAAAAAAAAGGAAATGATGAATTGAATTTTTTATGAATAATGAAATATAAAACTTAAGATTTATCACTGAAACTAATTAAGAGAATCAGATCCAACGGTCCATAAAATACGGCAAATAGGGGTGAGGAAAACTGTCAAGTACAATTTGTTGTTTTAAATTATTAATTATAAATCCTGATCTCACAATTTCATTTAGATATGGCATATAATTAATTACATTGGAAGTTAATTGTACTAAATAAATCTTGGGAACGTAATGTTCAGATACGGCTGGCTAATGGAACGATAGAATCAAATTTCAGATCAAATTACACATATCAAATTAGTAAGAGACTGATAAAAAAAAATTATTCACAACAAAATTCTGTATTTTCAAAAAGTTGTATTTATACTTGACTAATGCCATGTTTTGTTTTTTATTAATACTAATAAATCACTTGGTATTTTAAAAAAGGGATAGCGTCACGAAGATTAAGATGGGTCTGTAAAGTTGTTGGCCTTAGTAACGAACGAATTATTAAAATTTTAATAAGCTCTGTGTCGATTGGGAAGCGTCTGAGGGGTAGACTGAGGTATTGCGTTAAGTTGTGATCAGGCGGATTTGGGTTTAGGTAAGTGGTCCGTGGATGCAAGTTTGTAAGCAGAGATTAGCGATATCGGCATCGAGTCTTCGGGTTCACTAACCTTATTATTATTTTTAAAATTAAACAAACAACTGTTCATTAATTAAAACTTTCATTCTTTCTGAAAAAAAATGTGCAACACTTATACATAGTCAAAGCCGCTAGAAAATTTCCTTCGGCACAAGAGGTGAATACCAAAAGGAATTCAGGAGCATCTGTAAAATTAATTTGGACTCATTTTGTAATCATCAGTAAAAAATAAATCATTCTGCATGGAGGATTTATTCTGATGACAACGGTTTAAATGTTAAGGCTTAAAATACTTCAAAGAAAAATTATTACTAAACTTGAGCTCATCTCCTTTTTACATTTTTGACACCTTTGATCCAATAGGAGAAACAAAATAATTTTCTATTTAATTGGAAGGTCTCAATTTTTTTCTATAACCTGTTGAAAGCTGCAGCTTTTCAAAAAGTCGGTAAAACAAACCGGTATAAAATGATTCTCACTAATGACTCTGTGTGTTATATTTCCATTAATATACAAAATATTTTCTATGACCGTTTAAATGATCTCTAACGAGCTGAATCCAATAGGTACATAAAACCCTCAGGCGATAAGTTTTTCCAGTTCTTTATATTCAGTCAATAATTGTTTAATTATCATTTGGTGAGGTTTTGTGAGTCTGCTATTCTCATATTCATGCCATAACAATGAAACTACAGCCTTTTAGAGAATTACACTAAATCAAACACTAGGATAAATATTAAATTGAGAATTGTATGATCAGAAGACTATGCCTTGCCATAATAAATTATATATACAAATTTATGACGAAATGATGAAATTTCATTATATGATATAGACTGTTTCTAGGACAAAGGTAAGGAAGTGATTTTTTTCGGAAGTGATTTTTCCGAGATCATGCTCAACCGCCAGGTTTTTAACCCAGTCTATAGAGGTTGGGTGAGCCCCAGGAATGTAGATCACTGTGGACTACTTTTTTCATCATTCCGCTCCTTTCCTGTTGTCTCAGTTCCCAAATCTCCTTCATTCATCCATGATCCTTTTCTTTACACTCTTCAGTCTAGATAGCCATCGTATTCTTCTAAGGAACTTCCTGAAAAGGCATAGGTTTGTGTAATTTAAAATCCCCCATGATTCTTTTCACTTCTGTAAACCAAGTATTTCTTAATTTTAGTATCCTCAAACATCTGAAGAATCTTCTGACTTAATAGTCTGGCGTCCATTCTAGATAGGATTGATATGTTATTAGTTTTGTTTTTTTAGTCATTTTATAATTATTCTACCTAAGGTACACATAATTTTCAAATCTCTAAACAACGTATTTCTCTTTTACTTCTTAAATTAGTTCAGGTCCCAAGAAAGTTTCAGTAAAATAGGTTGGTGCGTTAATCAACTTAAAAGATTTATAAAGTTGGGCAACTGCGTCTTTTGAAACACCGTCATCTCATAACTTAGCAACTTTAATATTTATAACTTTGTTAATTTCCTTTGGCCTTAAGCCAACATTTTCGACGAAATAATATGGTGACAAAATATGATTTAATTGTATTCATGTCATGGATTTTTATTTTATTTTTTCTTGAAGTTAATGAATTTAGGGCATTCAAAAACGCAAACTCTTCAGTTTAATATAATGAAACTTTCTATGCAGCCCGCTAAATTTTTAATAACACTAGAACACAATAAAATGTTTAAAACAAAAATCTATTAAGTGTCAATCACACTATGTTTTGTTTGTTCATTTAACGTCACTTTATCCAGCTATGGCTAATCGGACGATGCTACAGTGGGAGCTCTAAATTCTGTCAATTCAGGTTTAATTTGGATAGGGATTTTTAACGAGTACCTGACATCGTACAGCCTCGGGACACCCGTTTAACGTCCCTTCCGAAGGACGGCGTAACTAAGGATTTTTTAGTCCCTTTAAAAATCCTTGAGCCACCTGCCGTGCTACGACCCCGCGATCTTGGGCTTAGTAGTTTGTTACGCTAACCACTAGACCACAGGTCGCCCCAGCAGACTAATTGGGGACAATTTCAAAGAGCAGAGAGTGGGGACACAAATTTTCAAAAACGGACGTAATGTTTCACTTTTCGACAACTAATTTTTCCTTTACCTGCCATTTTAATTAATGTTTTATTTTACTTTTTTTTTCTATTTTACTTGTATCGATATTTTTCACAGTATTGATAACACAAATCTTCAGTTTGGGCACAAATAAAATTGTCTTCATAACTTTTTGCAACACTTCTTGGGAGCGTAGTAGACGAGAAAATCTCTTTAAGGCTTTAAAGAAAACGGTTTTATGAAAAAGGCAGTTTTGTAAAATTGTTTGTTTTTTTTTCAAGTCTTTTTTACCTCCATGAATACGATGCCCGATACAAAAAATTGTTTGTCACCCATTATCTGATATTAGCCCAATAACTTAGAGCCATGATAATATTTAGTTATCTTTTAAATATTTGAGACGCAAAACCTACACACGTGACCATAACCACGTTATCCTAACCTTGCTGAAAATTGCACGTTCAAGACTAATACATACCCATCTGTTATAAAAGAATTACTCCTCAAGATGCCAATAGTGTAAAGGAAGCTTGTAAACAGCTCGAATTCTTGAAGAGTTTGCATTCTACCGCAGAGGTTTTAGCCAAAAAAGAGATAGTATGCAGTAACATAGTTAGCCCATTCGAGACGACAATTTTTTTCGGACACAGTCCCCAAGAGCGAATTTTTTTTTCTCTTTAAAAAAATTATTTAAATAGTTTTAAAAAAATAAGTTTTTTTATTTTGCCGGTACACAGTAAAAACAATGCCAAATTATGTTTTCCTGTACTTTACAGATTTCATTAGTTCAAGAAAAATCTTATTTCGACGACTCAGAATAACTGATAATTGCACATTACAGATATTGCACACAAGGTGTGCAAGCCGTCTTATAGCCTCGGAAATCAATTGCACAAACGGAGTGCAATCGGGGTTAACATGGAAATTAATAGTATAATATTAATATAAAAGGTCCAGTGTTAGCGATAATATCACTATCATAACGTAATGGTAGTAATATATAGTGGCAGATTGTAAAACTATTTGAATAAAGTGTATTTAAAAAAAAGTAATATGTAATGGTAATATTGATAGAAGTGATAGTACATAATAATATAGATCATAATAGTGATAGTAATAACAGCAATAATATAGTAATGATAATAATATAGTAATAAATTCGGAAGCAAAAGTACTGCCGATCTTAGTATACAACAATGGTGAATTTCTGAAGAAGCAATTAAATCTATGGAGGAACTTCAAAAATTACAAAAAGCGATGATGCTGAGGAATACCAGGATCGTCAGATTTTTTTTTTTGTATTTCAAATTAATAATAATATGAACCATAGCCTAGACCAAACTTCGGGTTGGTGTATTTATCCGGCATAACCCGAGAAATTCAAAACATAATAATAATAGTAATACTACATGATAAGCCAAATGATGTAACATAGCGTAAAACTGAATACCTTTATCTGATGATGATAAAAAAACCTCTCCAACTACTGTCTGGGGTTCAGTACAGGCTAGAGACTATACTGTTTCAATGGTTGAACCGGGAGGTGAATTGTCTGGATCAGGATGATGGTAAACCAAAGCTTCTATTACCTCGTTCATTAAAACATTGCAAACTTTTTTGTTTATATCATTTCTTTTTTCTATGAATCATATATTTTTATCCCAATGCGTTAATTATTTTAATTTATTTTATATACAAACTGTAGATAGGGTTGTAGTAGCTAAGTATATACAGAGCTCAGATGCTATGCTGTAGGTTCCGGATTCGGAATATTTATTTTATTTATTAACCAGCTATAGACTAAATCACTTCATTGCACAATCGTTGGCTTAATTGTCGATTGAAGATTGGACTCTAGCTCGCAGGAAGGACTTCAAGTACTTAGGTGTCTATATAAATGAGGCACTCGACAAGGATATAGAAATGAAGATATCCCGAGGAAGGAAAATCATTAGGATCCTCAACTCAGTCCTTTGGAATAAAGGGGTCTCGTTAAAGATGAAAAAGAAAATATATCATTCTTTTCTTCTGGAGACAACCCAATATGGGGCCGAAACATGGACAGTAAAAGACAAGGTGCCCGTAAACTGCTTGCTCTTGAGATGGACTTCCTAAGACGTAGCTGTGGCATCTCAAAGCTCCAACACATACCCAATAGTGTTATAAGAGAAACTATAGGACAGGAGAATAATATATTATACGAAATAGAGACCAGGAGGCTTCAATGGTTTGGCCACCTGATGAGAATGATCGGCAATAGATGGCCAATGATACTCTTCCTATATAAACCAAATTATAGAAGAAAGAGATGAAGACATGGATGGAGGATGTAAAAGAAGGAATGGAAGCAAGAGGGCTGCGATAGGATGGATTGACGGGAAAAGATTTTGTGTATAGGGATATATTAATTGTAAAAACCACGAAAAAATAGAAACAGTACAGTCTCTACCATGTACTGAACCAAATACCGTTCAGGAGTTCAACTTATGAAGGTTTTTAACAGCTATAGATGGACTTTAAGGACCACCGGAGGACCACCCACCCACTATTTGGTGGCACATTAAGACAATTATCCGTTGATTACAAAAACCTTATTGAGGAAAGAAAAGTAATTTGGTTACGGCACTGCTACAGTACTTATATTGGTAGACAGCCTAATGAATCTACAAAATAGATTTTTTTAAAAAGGAAAACAAGTAGATCGTTCTTCCCACCGTAAAACCAATGTCCGAAAATGATTTTTTTGACTCAAGATTTGAAAAACCAAGGTAGCAGTATAAAAGTAAAAATATACATCACAACAGAATCATTAATTCTAGAATAGTGGAATACGCTTTTCATCCTGACAATTTAAACTTGGGAAATTAATTTACAGTTGAAAATTACTTTAGCATCGAGCGAGCGAGTGCTTGAGGAAGTAGTATTGTTAATTAACTTAGCTAGTTAGAACTCTGCAGATGAAAATAGCAGTTAGCAGCAGGCGACAGTTGAAGGTAGGAGCTTGTGGGTGTAACCTAGGGGGCGAGTTTATCCTCATCGCATTAAAACTATAATTCCCTCTGCACAACTTCAACCTGGTTCATTATTAATTAATTATAAATCATTATAGTGGTTCATAATATTATAAAATATACACTCTCTCCATTTAGTACACTAAATCGTAAATAGGTAGTTTTATTTTATAGCGAAAAAAACGAGGTCTTCGAAGTACGGTAAAGCGTCCATTAACCGATCGTCAGACGTGGTTCGGATAACGACGCTAGCCTTGCAGGGAATTGGACCTTAATGAATTACTCCACAAGACAACCGAAATTCTCTTTAAGGAAAAAGGAGACACTAATCAACACAAAAATCGAACAACTTCAATTAGTAAAACAAAAATACAGGTACGTAGATTAAAAAATAAAAATAAACGTCAATAAAATATTTACGTAAACAGCTTGCAATATGTACGTCCAATCTTGATTTATTCTAGAAACGCAAATTTGCAATATTAGTTTGCTTCGATTCTGACATATTTTTCAATGGTAGTCAGTAATTCAGTGGTTTCCAATCTGAGGGGCGAGAATACAAGTCGGTGGGTGCGCGAGATCTGATGAAAATTAAATACATTGTCACTTCTCTTACATTAAATTCACTTATTAGTACTTCTTAACTTATTTTTTTCTATGTTATTTATTGAAATTTACAACTGGATAGTAGAATAACTCATGTAAATATAATTAAAAGATAAATAATGGTACGAGATAAAGGAAAGTTGAGAAACTACCCAATGGCAGTACTCGAATAACAAATTCAACTTATAAAGAGAATTAACAGGAATTGAAGAGGTTGCTAAGTTTTTAACTAGTGGGTTTGAGTGGAAATAAAGTTTGTCATGAAAAGATTGATACCGGATTCGGACCAAATCAGTTACAAGTTGGACATTAAGGTCATTATGGATTATTTCGTTCGTAACGAAGTAAAGGGCTTCTTTATCTTAAATTGAAACTTATAATGTATCTTGTGACAGTAAAATTAAATGATTTGCTGTGAATGTAATAGCTTTGTGTTGTTTTTTTCCATGCGCCCTTACAGTTTATTGTGTAAGGAGGGCGTGGGAGACTCTCATTTCAACAGGAGAAGGCTCGGTACAAAAAAGTTTAAGAACCCCAGACCTAATTATTTTATGTATTTAGTAATAGTTCCATGAAATAAAATTTTAGGAAAAATACTCAACAAACTTATTTTATAGGTCAATGTCGATCCCTACTTGTATCTTTTCCTCGAAGCCAGTTCAGATAAATGAAGGTTCGTGTGATTGACGTTTGGATAATCGATGCCGTATTTTATTTATTTCAATAAAAAAATATATATTACTAGGACCCATGAATGACATTGAGTTTAGTACAAGGTGGTGGCTAAGCCACGTTATAGATTTGGTTGAGCCCCAGAAGGGTCTGCAAATCCCTCAAGATCCATCTACAGCTGTTAAAAAAACTATATTCCAAGAAGTCATGAAGGGTTTTTTATTCCTTACATGGTAGAGACTACAATGTTTCTAAGCCAACAGTTGTGCAATGAAGTTATTTAGTCCATAGATTAAATATATATTCTGTCCAAATTCCAGCCCATGGCCTCTCATCGCAATCTGCGCACTCTACACACAGAACGTACATACACAAATATATACATATATATATATATATATATATATATATACACAGAACGTACATATATAAAAGTATATTAATCAGAGATCATTTAAAAAAAATATACGGTAATAATATAAACAAAGAGAACTTTAATGAACGAAACAATAAAAGCAATCAGATCTTGAAAATATTCAGTTTATGATTAAGGAAGTCAATTTAACATCACTAGACCTATATTATTTTGTGCTATTATTTTCCAAAACAATTAAGTTAGTGCTTTCTATCTTTATTTTGGCTCAAACCTCTGCAGTAGAATGCACATTTTTCAAGAATATGAGTTATTTACAAGCTCCCCTCACAGTTTTGGCATCTCGAGAAGTAATCCTATGTAATAGCCGAATATGTGTTAGTCTTGAATATCCAATTCACAGCAAGGTTAGAATCACGTGGTTATAGTGACCCAGGTCTGTCAGGGATTAACTCTTGGGTTTCTCTAATTCCACATTTATTTTTCTATTTTCATACTTCTTTAATATTTTTTTTTCTTTTCAACACAAGTTATGTTTATGTTAAAAGAATTCTACCACAACCGGTAAGAATGAGGGGTTTATCAGTCTTCGCTTCAGATCTTATCACTTACTTATTTTTAGGCCCTTATTTTATGTCCAAGGACATAAACATGTAGTTTCGAATTTCCATCTAATTAGAATTCTTTTTAATTCCTCGAATTCCTAGAACACATATTGTCCGCTTAATGAATCCGGGTTCTCCATTATATACAGAGAATTGGAATACTCAAGGCTCATTCCAAATGCATTCACCACCGCGTTGAATTGATTTTTACTTCCTTTTACGCAGCAAAAATCCAGCTGTGGCAGATAACACTGTTCTGCAAAAACAAAAAGTTTTTCTCCCTTGAGAAGTTGTTCCTGATTTTTATATTGTTACGGTCAAAGCGGGAAGGAGGACCGGCTGAAAGGATTAGGCGAACAATGGGATTAAGCCGGAAGGGATCAAAGGTAGTCTAGACTCATCGGGATCTGCGTGGAATATTCTAGGTGCCCCCACCCCAATCTCCCTTGCCTATATAAAAAGGCGAGCTGTTTTGGCCGCCCAGTCGGTAATAAGTCAGTGAGTAATAAGCCAGTAGTAATAAGCAGTCGTTAACTAGGGATAGTGCGTGTGAGTTACAGTGAGTTAGGATCAGTCTGTAATAAGTGCTTAGTGAGCAACAGAGACAATTAGTGGCCGTGTAATAAGTGCAATAAACTGTGGGTCAGTTTGTCATATTTGGAGAGTCTTACGGTCGGTGGACTTTAGTTAGCGAACTGTAAGTGTTAATTTGTAATTGTAAACTATAGTGTAATATTATTGTATTTGTACAAATTTATATATAAATAGTTTAGTTCTTTAGTATTACCAATATCTTATATTGTTTGTATATTATTTTAGAAATAGATAACATTTAGTAGAATATTGTTATTATAAATTGATTTAGTTTAATAATTTAGTTGTTTTTAATAATCTCATTGTATTCTTTTTAATTTGTTAATAAATATTAGATTCTTGAATTAAGTAATAGTTTAGTCTATTTTACACCCAGTAGCCCGTAACAAATTGGTGTCAGAAGTGGGATATTTTGTGTAATTGTTATTATTTTGTCTTGCATTTTGTAATTATTGGGCTACTGTATAAAAAAAAAAATGGCTTCTCAAAGTGTTAAATTAATGGATTTAAAAGTTGCGGATATAAAAAGGGAATTAGAAGAACGTGATCTGGATTCTTCCGGAAATAAAAGTGTACTGCAACATCGCTTGCGTCAATTTTTTGTAGAGCTAGGGGAAAATCCAGATGACGTTCTGTTTGAAACTGATTTAAGCAAGTTGTCTGCAACTTTTAAAAATGAACTAGGCAATGTAGAAAATAAGCTAGGTAATTTACAGAATGATTTAGGTACTGTTAAAAATGAGCTAGGTAATGAGTTAAGCACTGTTAAAAATGAGCTAGGTAATGAGTTAAGCACTGTTAAAAATGAGCTAAGTACTGTAAAAAGTGATTTATTGTATACATTAGAGTCTAAATTAGGCACATTAGAGAATAAGTTAA
The DNA here is from genome assembly GCA_964056705.1 of Troilus luridus. Lineage (NCBI taxonomy): Eukaryota > Metazoa > Arthropoda > Insecta > Hemiptera > Pentatomidae > Troilus > Troilus luridus. The sequence continues at coordinate 79,464,410 of OZ057414.1, read as the reverse complement.
TGGAAAATGTAGATAATAAAGTAGCTGTTGTAGAATCTATGCTAGGAGAAAAAGTTGACGAAATTAGGCTAAGAATGGAAACTCTCGAGGGACGTATGAGCAACCCACCGACGAACGACACCGACCGTTCCTGCGAGGGCAGCCATCATAACACCATTCTGCCCGCCTATGCTGGGCCGCCACCAACTCACAACACCATTCCAGTATTCAACGGAAAGACGCCGTGGGAGGACTACATGACTCTCTTCGAGACAGCTGCTTCGATCCACGGGTGGTCACAGGAGACCCAAGCTTCAGCGTTGTGCCTGGCCTTGCGTGGAGACGCTTTGAGAGTGCTGCAGGGAATGCCCATGTCGGAGCGGTCCAACTACGGGAAACTGATTAGAAGACTGGAAATGCGTTTCGGCCACCGCCACATGGACCAGCTATATCGCTCACAGCTAAGAAACAGGGTCCAGAAGGACAACGAGACACTGCAGGAATTTGAAGCGGATATTGCCCGGCTGGTGAGGAACGCCTATCCATCGGTCACCGACGATGTCTACGAAAGCTTGGCTGTCGACAAATTCCTGGATGGACTTCGGGACCCAGAGACACAGCAAGCAGTGAAGCTCGCCAGGCCGAAAACTTTGGGAGACACATTATCCCAGGCTATGGAGTTCGAGGCTGTTAGGCAGTCTGTACGGGGCCAGGCGCGAGTACGAGCAGCAGAAGCGGAGCCAAATGTGGTCCCCAGCGTCGAGGAAATTGTGACGAAAGTTTTGGAGGCTCTCAGGACCCGTAAGAAGGAGATACGCTGTTGGAGCTGCGGTCAACTTGGACACCCTAGAAGCAAGTGTCCATCGAAAAAGCAAGAAAAGCCACAGGAAAACTAAGTAGGGTTGATGGGAAGGGGCAACTGTCAACCCGTAACGTCAAAGGTCCCAGGAAGACCATCAGAGTTGCGTCAATAGGAAGCGGAACGAACAGCTTCTACGTTGATGGAATGGTGAACGGACAGCTGCGAAGTCTTCTAGTGGATACTGGCGCAACCATGACAATTTTGAACTCGAAGATAGTTCCCGATGAGAGGATCTTACCAACCACTTGGACATTACGGACTGCCACGGGACAGCCAGCCAAGGTCTACGGGGAGACAGTTGCCACCTTCATCTTTGGGGGTCAACATCTGAGGCACCGTGCTCTCGTGGCAGAAATCGATGAAGATGTCATATTAGGCATGGACTTGATGATCGAATACGGGATTAAGTTGGATATGGCAAGAGGTGTGATCACGCTGGGAGACGAGGAAGTCATCCTTCGGCAGGGAAAGGACCTCTACGCACGAGTACTCTTACTAGAAGATACCACATTACCTGCACGGAGCCAAATCCTGACCCATGGGACGGTCGAAGGACAGTTACCGGATGGTCAATGTGCACTACTGGAACCCGGAACGCACGAAGAACAGGAGATCGGACGCGGCGTACTGGTTGCTAGGTCTCTCATCAAGGTTGGACGTACCACTCCAATTAGGCTAATGAATCTGAACAGCTTCCCGGTAACGCTGAAGAAAGGAACACCGGTCGGGGAGTGTACAACCGCTACCTCAGTGGTACGTCAGCTGCAACGTCGTCCCACCGAGCTCCGAGGACTGCCAGAGGAACTAAAAGGATTTTTGGACAAATCATGTCGCGACCTTTCGCCCGAACAGAGCGAGGAAGTGAAGAATATGATTATAAGATGGCATGACGTCTTCGAGATCGGACCAGGACCACGGGGCAGAACGGATATCGTCCAGCACAGGATTAACACTGGGGATGCGAAGCCTATCCGACAGGTCCCGCGGAGGCTGCCGTTAGCTAAACGGGAGGACGCCGAGGAGATTATTAAGGAGATGGCGGCTGATGGTGTCGTTGAGCCTTCGAGTAGCCCCTGGATGTCTCCTGTCGTATTGGTGAAGAAGAAAGACGGCACAACGAGGTTCTGCTTAGACTACCGTCTTCTAAACAACGTCACCAAGAAGGACAGCTATCCGCTTCCCAGGATTGACGATACGCTGGACACCCTAGAGGGGTGTAAACTCTTCTCTAGGATCTCCGCAGTGGATATTGGCAGGTTGGATTGGCACCTGAGGATAAAGAGAAGACGGCGTTTACAATTGGCACTGGACTCTGGCAGTTTACAGTAATGCCGTTCGGGCTTTGCAACGCTCCTGTCACATTCGAGAGACTGATGGAAAGCGTGTTAAGAGGTCTCTCTTGGGAGGTATGCCTGGTATACCTAGATGACATCATTGTGCTGAGAAAGTCCTTATTTCCAATATTTTCACGTGTGCTGAATTCGAATCTGAAGTCAAAAAGATTCTACCAAGCACCATTTTTTAGCGATTGGAGGTTGTTTTTGAAAAAAAAAAACACCTTTTTCATAAATTTAATAAACTTTTTTTTTTGTGAAAATCAGTAATATATAAAATAATAAATTACATTACATTCATCTGGTTTGGTCGGAAGACCCAGCTCTGTAAGTAAATCGAAAAGGCTTTGACAAAATGCAAGGTTGCCTCCCGTTGAAATAAATTTGAGCACCTCTGATTCCGCTTTCGAAAGGAAGAAACGTTCACTCCTGGTTCCAAAAGATTCCATTGTTTTAGCCTGGAACCAAGTAATTGGGCTTTACGTTTTGGAGGTCAGAATCGCGTACGAGGTCATTCAACCTGGCCTGGTTAATGAGTTTTAGCTTTGTATCATTTTCAGAAGAATCACTTGAAGACTGCATTTCTTCATTGCTTCCTGGTGATTGTATTATATTGCTGGTTTCGGGTTCCGGTGAAATATTCTCAGAATCAGCATAGCCTCTTCCTTATCACTCAAGGAATAATTCTGGGGCTTGGGTGGGATGGGCATAGACTCATCGTGCGGAACAGCTCTTATGGCAGATGGAAGGTTAGGATATACTATTTTCTTCTTACTTTTGGCTGAAGTAAAACCTTGAATTTATTTTATTATATTAGTTATTGATTTCATTAATTGTTAAATATTTTCCTTTTATAAATTAAAAATTAAATTTTATAAAGAAAATTCCTGGACATGTCTTTTCCTTTGAAATAAAAATATTTAAAACCTTTAATGGAAATAACAATCATTTGTATGATTTGTTGGCTCTCACCAAATCATTGGAACAGCAAGAGGCATTGATTTATGTGTTCCTTTCAACCAACCGCTGAGATTGCGGCTACATGAAGTACAACAAATTTTAGGTGCCCAGGGTTTATCCTGGGATGTTTTGGTATATCAAAGCTCCTGAGAAGTAAGCTCCTTAGCCTAAAGTCCAAGCTGATGATATATAAAACCGTCATAAGGCCATTAGCGACATACGCTGGTGAAACCCTCACACTGAATAAATCCAGCGTGGAAAAGCTGAATATATTCGAAAGGAGAGTTCTTCGGCAAATATTCGGTCCAGTTCGAGAAAACGACCAACTCAGGATAAGAAGGAACAAGGAGCTAAGTGAGTTAAATGGAGAACTAATGATATCGAGCTTCATCAGGATTCAACGGATTGAGTTAATAAAGGCGAAACATTTATTTACGTTTCGTCTTGAGTGAGAATATTTTTTATATGATTTTTTAATTTACAAATAACAGTTCATTGATAGTAAAGGCCATGTTAAAGGAAATAAAGCTGTTTCGCAGACCTTTTTGGAATTTCATTTAAGTGAAGCTTATATGAAGAAGCCAATCTCCGAGGTTAAAAAAAAATCATTAACAAACACTGATAAAGGTCCGCAATGCGAAACAAAAAGAAGCGAGGGGGAAATGAGTTCTCCGTTTTATCTCAATCGTTTCATTCCATCAACAGGAAATAAACAGTGAGAAAAAAAAGTAAATATTCCATCTCCCATCTACGGAACGAACGACAATTTAAACATGATAAATAGAAAATTTAACAACTAGGAAATGAAGTCGCAATTCCAATATTCAAAGGTTTAAAATATCAAACATATACACTTTTATTTATTAAAAAAATAAATTTTTCTAGAGGAAAACACCATATTGAGTGACGCTGCAATGTACACTACCCAATAAAGTAAAATACAAGATAAGAAATATTTCTGGTATTTCTCTGCATCTCTGTGTTTTTATATTATACCACTTAATTTCGAGAATCGAGTCTTCTATGAAGCTCCTGTCATCTAATAAATTTAAAAACAAACTTCAGTTGAGCTACAAAAGATATTCGTTGTTTTGGAGGTATATAGAGAAAGATATTTTGCATACCTTTATTTATAACCACTTTTTAAAAAATAATTTAATTTAAAAATACAACCAAGTCTGGAGATGAATATACTTTCTTGATAGCTCCATCACCCGGACATATGTGGAGACGAACCTCTTAAATATAATAACATCGACATTTCACGCATGGATGAATGAATTAAATTAAAAAATATTTTGTTATTAAATTAAACAACATCCTACATAATATATATAAGCGTGTATTGAGGCATTTTATATAAATTTCATTCTATAAGTATTAAAATGTGAGAGCATAGATTGTAATAATTTTTTTTAAAACATGTAAAAATATCGATTCTTCAAAAGAACTATGTCATAACTCAAAAAACCCTAATTTTTTTTAGTGGTATTTGAAAGTTCTATGTGAGTTATAAAAATAAAATTATGGATATTGGTAAAGCAAAGAATTATTATTGTAATGGTGGTATTTAAATTCTTTCATTAACTATTAGAAATTTTTCAAAAGCTTGAATTTTTTTTCAAACTTCAAGTTCAAACATGATACAGCTCAAAATATGACTTTTTCCCCTGTTCTTTTATTGCTTGTACTACACTATCTTTCTGAAGGCATCCCTCTGTGCTGCAGCTTCTGCTCTTAAGCTGTGTATTTAAAAATCTTTTTTAATTTCTATGACCCAGTCTGTAGTTAATTCCTTTTCCCAGAGATACCTAAAGATCTGTTTTGAAATCCTGTTGTCATCTATTCTGTATAAATGCCCAAAAAACAGACTTCTTTTCATATTCGTTTCTGTTATATTTTCTATGTTTTGATAATAATAATATATGACTTTATTATAAAAAAGAAAACAAAAAATGTTGGAAATGGAATATCAGATATAACGTTCTTGAATTAAAAAACTTCAACCAATACAATTGTTACTGATGGCTTAACCTGAAAAATGCCAATAATTAAGTTATGTCTTTCTTTTGAAGGAGCGATATTTCATTGAGAAGGGTTTCTTTTTATTTCATTTCAGCATACTCATTGATTTGTTCATAAATAAAGCTGTATCCCTTCCCTCCCATAAATAAATAAACTATTAGATTTAACAATTTAGGCGCAGTATTATCATTCCAGAACACTATTTTTATTCATTTTTTGCCGGCTAGCCTTTGCAGATATTAGAACCATAGCGTAGAAGCGGCCTCCATCTTCAACAATCTTCCAGATTGGACCATTGTCAGGGCACAAAAGCGGTAGTCCCAGGCCGAATTAGCCTCAATGCCAGGAATCATTGAAGAATTGCGAGCCACTTGTACAATAACGACAGACGGAAATATCATGAGGCGATCCACTGCCGATAGTAATTCGAAAAACTGTGGCACTGAAGCAGAAGAAAAAAAAATTAACGATCAAAGTTATAATAATGAATGAATTAATATAAAAAATGAACCTAAATTTTCCAAGACAACGAAAAGTTACAAATGTTTTTAAATAATTTAGAAGTTGTGATTTCGACGTGGACTAAGAATAAATTATTTTTTACTACAATAGTAAATTAAGGGATTAACCCGAATATCTCCCCCAAAAAGCTGAAACTGGTCATAAATTTTTGATTGCCCTTTCAGTAATAAAAAAAGTCCTGAGCGAGTACAGAGACAGGAATGGAGATGGGGGAAAGGGATTGAAAACTTGTTTATTTCCAGTTGCAATAAAAACTGTTTCAAACCGATAAATTGCGATTTTTTTAGAAAGGAAATTATATTAATAAAAATAATTTGATGACTGATTGTATGTAGTAACAGACTGTATATAAGTTAAAGAACCGATTTATACATAATGTTTAGTATTATCATCTATGCTTCGAAATGTTTGTTGAAACGTTCATTTCTAAATGAAATGATTTCACATATTATATTTGAAATGATTATATCGAATTATAAGTTTCCCATAATTACACTCTTTTTTTCAAACAAAAACTCACGACTATTTTTATTTTCGAGAATACTAAAAAGGAAACGAATGAAAAGATAAAACTCTGATTTAACTCGAAGCGACAACCTGCGGAACTGATACCGATTATTTTAAATGTCGAATCACCTTCAAAACTTTCTTAGTTTTTATAGTCCTAAATTTAAAAAAATTATATATTATATCAAATAGTATTTATTGAAGTATTAAGAATCAATTTCACACTGATGAAGGGAAAATATGTAGGAATGAAGAGTAATTTTGTAAATCTGATTTTCATCTTATTGCAAATACTTTGAAAGCCTGTTTTGATTTGACTGTCTAAGGTAGATAATGAGTAGTAAATCCTTGTTCTTTACAACCTGACAAATGAAAACCATAAAAATGTTGACCTCAAAACACAAATTACCAAATTAAAGTTAAAATCATTCATCTGAAAGTTTTAACGATTTATTAGGTACTATTTGAGAAGAATTCCCAATAATATAATACTTGAATAATGATATTTTCAAGAATATTTAGAAATTTTAAGTATTTATTTCTGTTAAAGTACTGTAATTATCGATTTGAATTTTTCAATAACCTTTTTTTTTTTAACGAATTACTTTTATGTTTTATTTTAGTGGCGTTTCTTTTCTAATAGTAAATTTTAAATATAACACTAAGAAATCAATTCTAGCAAAAATGTTGGAAGCTATCATTTTTCTCCTAATAATTATTGGAGTTGACTCCTTAAGAAACGATTTTCATATTTAGCCCGCGGTATGAAAATTGTATGAGGAGTAAAATCAAGTTTTAAATAAAAGTGGCGAGTAACGCTCCCTTCTAATTTTAATAATAAATAACACCCCCTAATTACACATAAGTACATTTTCTTTTTCATACTAAAGCTCACAATAACTTGTATTTTTGGAAAATATATATATAATATATATTAGTATATTAAGTTGATATATCAGTGTCGTCCCTCGTGCTTTAGCCGGATTCTGAGAGGCTAGGTAGTGGATCGCAGCTCAGGGTAGATCAGAACCAAAGAGAGGATCGGAATATAGTCATTGTTCACAGAAGGAACCTTCTCTACAGTGCCCTCCTTAAAGAAGTTCAAAAGTATTGGCCGCACAAACGATTCGCAATGCTTTGAGGGAAGTTGGCACTGCATCTTATACTCCTTTGAGAAGACCAGCAGCCAAATCCCGCCACCAGCAGCTCAGAAGAATGTGGTGAAGCGAGCGCCTAGAAAGAGACGCCAACTAGAATACTTTCAACTTTACTTGCGAGTTGCATTTCTGTATGTAGAGTGATAGCAGATACCGAAGAGTCTTCAGAGAGCATGGGGGATGCGTAAAATGTTCACGCTACAAGTTTAGATGTGTACTCTGCAAGCACTAGCTGCCTACAAATTATTAATATTACTGCAGTAAAAAAAAGTCAATAATTTCTAAAAAATATTAATCCATCCAGTTTCTAATAAAAGTAATACGAAATTGCGAGGCAAAGTAAACGCCCCGATATTATCAGAATCTATATTCATTTTTGCGCTGTTTGTATTTCTACAATCAATTATAAACATAAAAAACGAGTGTTCTATTAAAAACTACAAGAAAATATCCATGTGATAATTGTGGATTCATACATGACATACCTGAACTCTACTTCTGATATTGCTGGAATGGGGTATTTCAAATAAAGGAAAAATTATTCACAAATAAATAGCTGGTTAAAACACATTTAAATAAATAATTCTACCTCTATAACACCAATGATTTTCTATAACACCTCTATAACGCCAATTATAACAAAACCACATTATTAACAAACAAGTTTTATAAAATAAAGCACTACTAAACAGAACCGTACGACTAAAACAAGTCCACTAAATCTCAAAAAGGCTCGAAAATCACCTAATCACTGTGACCAACCACTATCTAAACAAACTCAATAAGAAAAAAATAATTAAAGAAAGACATGCAAATAAATATTTAGATTGTTGGTGAGCATAAAAAAAGAAGAAAATTTTAGCATTTCATTTATATTATATTTCGAAAATATATTAATTGCATTGTTAAAGAAAACAATCATAATAACAACATAACATTAAACCTGATAACAACCAAAGATTTAAACAATAGTAAACAAACAATCCAAATGCAACTAAAGGAAGATTACCTAATCGAAAATACCATTTCAGCGCCATAAAACTTACCAAGCTTATAAGTCCTGAGGTTTCTAATTTATTCTTTAAACATAACAAAGATTTGTCGATGTTAACAAACACGAAGTTGACAAACCCAGTAAACCTAACGTAACCTTCTCCTTGTCAGCCCCTTCAGCTGTTTGTATTCAAACTTGCTGATGTTTCAATTCTGCTGTCCTTAATTGTTTCTGGCATTTTCTAGTCATGGATTGTTAATTATCTCTTTCAATATATTTTTCCTGATAAAAGAGTATGTGTTAGTTATAAAACGACCTTTATTAAGAATAGTTTCGTTGTTAAAAAACATATTTTTGAGAAATCTTTCTTAGTATACCAAATGTGAAAATGTATTCAGACGACTCTGATGATACTTCTGAAGAAGTAGACGTATATAGAAAGAAGTATAGGCTCATTACAGAAAGATGTGAAGTTATTCAGCAGGTAATATAAATGAAACTAGTTCTCTTGTTTAATTTTGCTTATTCAGCATTTTATTAAGCCCAGTTGTAATAAGTTTTATTGGCCTCAAAATTTAATACTATACATCTAAATATTATTTATTGTGAATACCTACTACTATGAAATCAATAGTTTATAACATTCCGCAATTTGTATTTCAATCAGTATCAATTACATCCTGAACTTATTTGTATTACTCTACACATATTTGTTATTGTTTTATAAGTTGTTAAGACTCTGATTTGAATGAAAATAGTAATAACTTTATTTAAATTATGCTCTATTACAAGTTTTACTTCTTAATTATAATTATCTCATTATTGCTTTGAAGCTATTTTACTTAGCATACTTTACATATGATAAGCAAGTATGTCACTTATTGTAATGGATTAGTACTGATGATGGTTTACAACAGGGGTGTCCATCCCAAATGATCTTACGAGCCACTTAGGAATATCCATCATAACTATAACAGCTGTTTATAAGATCATGTATTTCAAGACCCTCTAAACACATTTTTTTGTTATGTAAAGTTGAAATGAAATAACTTACTATTGTTCATACGCATTAACATAAAAATATAATAGTAATGATACTAAAAGCACATTGTAATAATTGTATAATTATCCAACTTCCCCTACTTAATATTGATTTAATTTAATCTTTTTAGAAAACAGAAAAGATTTGTGTAAAAATCTAAATATTTTTATGTGATTATCTTTTCATATCTTTCCAGGTTTTATTTGATTCTTCTGGTTAGGGACATTTTTTTCTTTTGTTCCCTCAACAAGAAAAAAAAGTTAAATCATTTTTAAACACCTGACTTTGCTTTCAACTGTTTTTTTTTGTACTTATCACAAAATAAAATCCAAAATGAATGCAACATTGATAATGATTGATGGTTAATGAAATATTTTTAATAGGTTTAGTTATCTGGATGGTCATTTTTAAAAAACAACAGTCTAGCTAATTTTTAAGAACATTTTATCATGCAAAGAAAAAATCTGCTCTTTAAATAAGGCAGAAAAAATATGTTCACGTAGGCTTCCACGGTCATTATTATTTTTCTTATATTGAACTTCACAGCACGATGAGCGAAAGCTTGGTTCATAACACCAACATGACACGGTCCATCCCGGAAGTTAATATAAGAAGAAAAAAAAATATATATTCTTTAGAAAAATAAAACAAAGAAGAGAGAACCTTGTGGACACAATAAGAAAATTAGAGCCACTTTTAGAACAAAAGTAACCATTTATTTTCTGCATTACTGTGAATTGTGACCTAATTTGGAATGAAACCAACGTGTTAACTCGGAATATTCTTTAATAAAATAAAATACTGTTCAAGCCCGGTTTTGGTAAAAAAACATATTTTCATTTTTTATTTTTTTTTAGTTTGCTTTGAACAAGGATAAGATTAACATCAGATTTTATTGGTGTTTTACATCTGAATCAATAATATTAATTCCAAAAAATAAAATTATCCTGGTTCATTTTGGAAATGCGCGACTTATATACTGTATGTAACTATAAGTATTGAAATTATTTTAGTTCAATTCCAGAATAGTGTCATATTAATAATTCATATATTTAGCATAATTCTATCTTGCAGAATTTGTGGTAAATTATTTTTAAAAATATTACAGATTTAATTTGGCATAATTTAAAATTAAGTTGTAGACTTTCTCATGATACGATCGATCAAAAACAAGGAGAACCCAATCGATCCTTGTTAAGTTGAGATCGGTACCTTACCGTAATTTTAATTATTACTGCTTTATTAGATCACAGCTGTCGACTTCTGCTCACTGAAGAAATGACCTCCAACGGGTCCTATTCAGTTGATTTAAAAACTGAATTTAAAATTAACAGCTTTAAAACTTCTCCTGACCAGCAGCTACATTAGATAACACAAAATGAAAACAGTAATAATTTTTTTATTACAATTAATAGGAATTTAAAGTTGTAAACAAACCTCAAATTCCTCTAAATTGTACCAGAGTGGCTATTGATAAGACGTATGTACAATGGAGTTTTACCTTATTTGGTTTCAACACATTTTTATTTTAAATTTAAAAATAATATTTTTTTAATCTATTTTTCCTTCTCATCAGATTTTATTTTTATTTTTAATTCACATTCAGAATCGTCTGAAGAGAAGTCTTGTTTTATTTTCACCTGCATGCATTACTTTATCATGAAAGGAACTATCCAAATATTAAAAATACTAATACAATGCAAAATTATTCATTTAGTCCGTTTCAAGAAGTTGTGTAAGCCCATTTTTATTTATAATTAACTTTTTAGGATACTAATATTGGCCTTGAGTATTAAAACACTTAGTGTCCAATAATTTTTTTGGTTAAAAGTAGCAACAAAATGGTTTGAGATGATTTATAAGCTAATTCATTCTTCTAACTAATCTATTCACTATAAACATTTCTGTTTTTTAAAGGACAATGAGCGTCTTGTGAATCGAATACATCAAGTCAAAAAAATGTTAAGGAGGAGAAGGAAAGAAAGGAAGTAAGAATATATAAAAAAATATCTTAATACTAATAGAATCATTATAAAATTGTTTATTTTCCATTTAAATGTCTTATGATTTTTATTTTAAGCAGATTTTTGATGGATAGATTAGATATGCATAGAGACAACTGGAGAAATATTCCTTTATCATTGAAGCTGGAAGATACTTCTGAACAATCAGCTGCTTCTAAACCAGCCATATTTAAACTATCAAAAGTAAATTTTTTGACTTATTATGATATACTATAATTATAATTATATTAGTTTGTTAATATTATGAACCAAATATTACCATTTGTGGTAACTATACTTTATTTAAAAATTAAATTGTGGCGTTATACCAATTAGCGATATTTAAATTGATTTTGATTATGTTTTAACATTATTTTTTCTAGGGAAATGCAGCCAGTGAAAAGCATAAAAAAATCATTAAAAAAAAAATTCATAAGGTTGATAAAAATGCTCCAAAACGTCCTGCTAATCCATACTTTCAGTTCTGCCAAGAACAGAGAACTTCCACCATAGAAGAGATGACTAGTGCAGGTCAATCTGAGCCTAGCAAAGTAGATGTTACCAAACATTTAGCTTACAAGTGGAATTTACTTACACAAGATGATAAAAAAGTAATGCAATGAGTTTATAAACTGCAGGTATACAGGTTGGCACAAAACCAAAAAAAAAGTTATTTATTATTTTTTTTAAATTATTGTGTTCAATTGGAAGTACAAATTTGAAACTCATTACTTAAGTATACCCCAATGTACTTACTAGTCTTTCAGATTTCTAGATATTGATACTCATTCCAGTAGTAATGAAATTAGTTTTTAGTGATAAGGTTTAGTTAAAAAATGTTAGTGAGTTTTGCAATTCATTTGGCTGTCTCAGTTTAATATTAGTGCTAATAACATTTGATATTCCATTATGCTCCAAACATAGTTGTGGTAGATAGATATATGTAACTATGTATTGAAACATATGTTTCAAGTTGTATGATTTTAGAGTAAAAATGACTACTTAGACAAATTTAAATGAATTTGTATTAAAATTCAGTGTTAAATATATTTATTCTTCATCCTTTCTTCTCCTTAAAAATTTAAATAGCTATTCAACCAGTCCTCATATAATTTTAAGTTAAAAACTGCTGACAATTAATCTAGTTAATCATTTATGATTTTTAAAAATCAGTTACTTTTCCAATTACTTCTTTAGCTTCTTGATAACTAGTAATATGATAATTATAACCGTAATTGTAGTTAGTTACCAAACCATTTATTATCGATTTAATTGTGCACATGTATTAGCACCTTCGATAATAGTTCTGTAATTATCTAAAGATCTACTGTGCCAGGCTGTGATACTGTCATGAGATTATTGCTACAACTTTCATTTCGGAAAGTCCTGGAAGTAAAGGGTACAATAGATTTTAATTAAAAATTAAAAAGTTGATGTTTGAAATTATTCGAGCAGGGCTCATCTAAAATCTGACACCATCTCCAAGATTAAGCCCTGAGGGTTTGCTATAGATGCCAAAATGTAGCGGGGCAAAAATATATGTTCTTGCCTCATAAATAGATTCGAAATGCACTCCCATCTTATTTATACTATACGATTATTTTGAATCATGCCTTGATTACCTTATTATCATGAATACAATAAAATTTCAGGAAAGCACTGAACTCGCCAATCAGTTAAATAATATCAAGACATAAGGTGCAAAGAAAAGGAGGAAGGAGATTGAGGACCTAAGATGACAGGCAGGCACTAGAAAACTAAACACCCAGTGTAGAAGAAGTATTCAAGGCTAAATCCAGTGCTTGTCGAGGAGAGGATGGATCATTATTAACCTACAAAGAAACCCTTCATAGCAGGTGGGTTAGCCACTTTGGAAATACTTTTAGATCTTTCTAATGCTCAATAGTAGAAGGAGAAACAGCGCAATTGCCATGAGTTTTCCGAGCTACCTGAAGAGTATCTATGATAATCCAAAGCTAAAAAAACAACAGAGCCCCAGGATCGGACAAGATAGTATCAGAACTGAAAGCCGAGTTACTAAATGCTACCTCGACCTTCTGTCCTGACGAGGTCACCATCTGTCTCTATAAGAAAGGAGATCAAACAAACTGTAATAATAAACTCTCCTAAACTGCACGTACAAGGTTCTATCTGGGGCTATTTCCATGTGTAGATAAATGAGAGCATACAAGTGTGGTTTTATGATAAGGCAATCAACTATTGATCAAATATTTGTGTTGAGGACCCTATTTGAAAGAATGAGGGAATAGAATGTCACAACACATAACTTTTTAGTCGATTTTAGAAGTGATTATGATATTGTCATCAGAGAGAGGTTTCAGACAATGGGAGAAATTAACACTAAACACTTTAATTTATCCATCTGAGAATTACTGATGATGGGTTCAAAGTGTCAAATTACAGGGAGGCCTGTCAGATACATTCATGACAAGAGGTCTAAGATGGCTTTTCAACCCAGTACTGGAAAAGGTGATAAGGGATTTAGATGTGGATATTAAAGCCTGTTCACAGAAGGAATTAAAACATGCCGGTCCTTACAATAGAAGCTGCAGGACAAAAAATGAGGCAATGCATCAATCAATTAACTGTAAGTTTTGGAGAGCACACAATCGAATGTGTAAATAGCTTTGTGAACCTGGGATCTTTAGTGCGTGTAGATAATAGGCCCGGCCTCGAGATAAAGAGTTAAATCACTGCAGCAAACAGATGTTATTTAAGTTTGGCGATTGAATATTTAGGACCAGAAAATGTTATTACAAATCATTAATCCACCCATAATCGGATACACATATGATTCTGAGACTTGGCACTCCTTATCACGAGCAGATCCCAGTAGCAGGTTATTGAAAGAAAAATCTACAGAAGATCTACCACTCAATCCAAAAATAATCATAATTTATTATATAAGAAATAGACTCAGTGTTATTTAGGCATAAATAAAAGAATAAAAGAAAGAAATGAGTATTGTATCAAATGATGATGGCATTTTAGCCATAAGGCTTGGATTTGACCTAATAGAGAGGTTTTTAGAGAAGATTTGTGATATCCAGAAGAATCTAACTATAGAAGGCCAGAAAAAAAAGTCGATTCCGCTTCAATGCCCTCGATTGCCTGTGGTTGATAGTTCAAATGGCATGACATGAGACTGAATAGTTTCAAACTGTTTGATTATTCACTATTAATATTTATTTTTATTCATGAAGACCACATCAGCAGAATATTTCTCCAATGTTTCATCATTTGCGTTCAAACTGCATCTCCACTAATTCTTCAGACTTCTGATAATCTTGTATTTATTCCACTTTTGTTTATGTAGGACTAAATCAGTGGTAATAAAGTCTAGGCACAACTCGGAACCTTAAAAAAATGCACAGAAAATTTACATATTTTCTTAAATATACAACATTAAGCAGATCAAGCTTTGAATGTTGAACAGATAAAAACCAATTCTCCAGAAACAATAAATTAGTTGGACCAAATATATGCAAGAAAATACTTCTTTTCTTTTTATTAGGCAAGAATACAAATTATGAATGTCAATATTTATTAGGCCGAGTCAAATAAATTGTATAAAAATGTGTCTTCTCTTTCATACTCAATAAATATTTCTAGCACTTATTTCTGTTGTTTACATATTATATTAAGAGAAAGGGGTAGGCATTGAGTAACCATGATCATTTCATATAACAACAGCTAGCAAGAATATTATTAATTATTAGTGATTGGTTGTTCTTATCAAACATTAGTCGAAATAAAGAGTACCTTAGATATCACTTTCATTGAAAGTAATTTTAATTCCATAGTTAGTATAAATATTCTCAAGTTTAATAAATGTATATAAATAAGTTTAATATTCTTATAAGAAAAGGGAATGGATCAAGGTCATATACTTTTGCGGTTGAAAAATTATATAAGAAACCTAGGAATGTTGTAAGATTTTCCAACTGCACTTCTCAAGAAATTGATAACACTATTGGAATCTGGCAGGGATGTAGTCTAAGCCCGCTAATGTTTATTTTGGTGATTGATTCAGCTCTATGGAAGGCCAAGATGAAAATAAAATTCCACCAATGATATGGAAATCAGAGCTCAATAAGCTTCTCACAACTGGCATTTCCAGATGATGTTTTCTCAGACAGACAGAAACCTTCAGCACAATATAAATAGCTTAAAAGGAGAATTGCTGGAAATCAACATGATCAATAAACCCTACTAAAACAAAATTAATGAGGATAGGAAAAAAGCCAAGGAGACTTATGTGGGTCATTAGAGTTAAAGACAAAGTCCTGGAACAAGTTAAGAGCTTTAGATACTTGAGAATGCACCTAAACAAAAAATGTAACATAAACACCTAAAGGAGCTAACGGGAGCTGCAGGATGTTACAAAGCATTTAAGAGAGGGGAAATGGAAAAGAAGTTAAAAAGTAAACATACATAACTGTATTCAATTCAACATTCCTCCCTATCCTCACATACTCTTCACAATCATGGACTCAGGACAAAGAAACACTAATCCAGAATACAAGCAATTGAAATGAGATTTCTCAGGAAGATTGGGACAAAACAAGAAGAGCCCGGCCCCAAAATCCCACTATCAGGTCGAACCTAAATGTTAAGCCACCCAACTAAGTAATAAAGGAAAAATGACCCTCACACCTGCAGATGGAACCTAACAGAAATTAGGAGACCTACTGAGCCAAAGTGGGGTGAAAACAAGGAAGAGGAAGAAAAATGAAGACGAATTTTGAGAAGAGGGCCTCCTGTGGAATAGAATAGCATAGTTGGTGGAAGACTGATAAAGCTGGAGAGTGCGTGCAGAATTCCTTCTCACATTGTGAAGAGGGCAGAAAATGATGAGAATAAATATTAACAATGGCATCAAGAAACGATTTTTGGCAAAACAAGATTATTCAAGGAGCTAAACCCAAACATGGAAGTCAAATCTTACTGTAAGTCATTATATCATAACATTTGATTTTTCATAGCGACCCTTCCAAATTGATTTAGTCAAACAAAATCGTTATCTAAACAACCAACAGTAGTTAGGAATTATTTTAGAATAGTTTTTTACTATTTATGTTTATAGGATAATGAAACTGAGGAGATATATTTAAGAATTACTTACATTAATGGAAATATTGATGTAAATATTAACTAAACCATGAAATAAAACTGATTTAGTTGTATAATAAATTTAATTTTGAATAATGACAGTACCTCTGTTACATTGTCAATAGTCCATATATCCCTGTCACTAATAATAAACTAATATAATCTGAAAGCTCAAATTAAAGAGAAATCCCAGATCCTTACCTGTTGATTAGGTTCTAAAGAAATTTTTATTGTTTCGATCGTTACTAATTCCAACAATTTTACATTTGCATTTCAAGTAAAATTAGTCATGATTATTTTTTGTAATAAGTATATAAAGGTAATGACATAGTAATTTTATTTATAAAGGAGTTTCAAAAGGAGAGTTGTGGTTTAAATTTACCCTCAAATCCTATCCACATTGAACTATGGTATGAAAAACATTTGTTTTGTTCCAACCTCTATATCTTAAAATCATTAATATAATTACTCTAAGTAGGTTAAATAATAATTAAAACAAAATACTAAAAATATAAATACTTCTTCATTTTCAGATTTATTATGACATGTATAAAAAATCAAAGGAACGGTATAAAGCAGATATGCAACTGTATACTACATCCAAAAGTAATTGAGAGAACATTTATAATTTTTTTTATACCTAAGTAATAATATATACTTATATAGAGAATTAACACCCATATTTTCTAATGGCATTGAATTGTAAATAATAAACTAATTTCAAATTAAAGAAATATTTTTTTTTTTTTAATTCTTTTAAGAAAATAACAAACCTATAAAAATTTTATTACCACTTACACCAAATTAACAATTTCAGATTAGAAATTTAATTACATATACAATTTAGGATTTGTATCATCCTTCTTTTTACGAATATCTTTCATTGTACCAATAGCCTCGGACCTTCCAAAACTCGACTGAATATTCTCATTGATAACTCGCATAAAAGGGTTATAAGACTTTTCTTCTCCTAGAAATAAAACAAATAAAATTAAAATCATACTAATTATTGAATTTGCATGATTACATTATTAAATTAAATGAATTCATTAATAAATGACAAATGGAGCATTTTATTCTTTATAATGAAGCAATAATAGCAAGACAAAACTAACTGTTATATATGAGATAATATACCTCTTTGGATTTTTTGTATCGATGGTGGCGGGAGGACCACATGGCAATATATGTGTTGAAAATGAGTAAAGTTTTACTTTGTCATCAGTTTATCAATTATTCATTAATAAAAAAAAACATGGTGACAGCGGTTCAAAGTAAAGTAATATTGTTATTTAGTGAACGTGATTTTGATTAAATTGAAGAGAGTTATTAGTATTCCAAAATTAAGGATTAGTTATGGAAGGCGATATGTCCAGAAATTGGAAAAGGTTTAAGAGTGAGTTTTTAAATTATATTGCAGCATACTTTGAGCATGTTAAAAGTAGGAGACAGGTAGTTAGCTATATTGTTACATCATGCTGGCGGTGAGGCCCGTGAAATATTTGAATCATTTCAACTCACAGATAAGGACAAAGAAAAAATTGATTGATTGATTGAAGGCTTTTACAATCACTTTGTTCCCTCTCTTACCATCACATACGAACGATACTGCCTTTTTACTAGACATCAGGATGATGGAGAGTCATTTGAGCAATATATGGCGGTATTAAAAAACCTATCACAGACCTGTGAACTAGGAGTCCTTAAGGACAGTTTGGTGAAGGAAATTTGTATTTGTGGCATTAGAGACAATTCCCTGAAACAGTCATTATTGTGCAAGTCTATGGGTGATATTGCTGGAGTTCTTGAGTACTGCCGAGCTTACCAGGTTGTGAGTAAACAAGTAAGTAATTAAAATCAAGCTGGAGGGTCCAGATGAACTAAGAATGATAAAGGGAGAACAATGTGTGGATGTTATTAGGAATAATTCACAAATGTAATATCAACGGTATAAAGATCCAGGGAATACCAAGAATGTTCAAACTCAGAGTAAGGAGCATGTTAGAGTAGTGGAAGACTGTAAGTTTTGTGGATATAAACATGAATATAAACGATGCCCTGCATTTGGTAAACATTGCTCTATCTGCAAAAAGCTTAACCATTTTCTTAAAAAATGTAACTCGATAGAGAAGAAAAAGCAAAGTGATGTAGGCCTATTAGCACAACTCAATTTGGAAGACAGTGATGAAGAATTTACAGTACATTCCATGAATTCAGACTCAGCAGACCGGTACACAACAATATTGAAGATCTGCGGTCAAGATGTGCACCTTTAAGTGAACACAGGAGCTCAGTGCAACATTTTGGGTCTCCAACAATTTCTAGACTTGAAATTTGATGTCTCATAGTTGAAACCGTCGAGGGTAATTATAACCTCCTTAACAAATCATAAATTACTGATTTTGGGATTGTGTTCTTTAAATTGTATTTATAGATCTAAGAGTTAAACTTTAGATTTTATAGTAGTTGAGCAATGTTGCTTTAATATTTTGGGACTGAAGTCGGCTGAACAATTGGGCCTTATTTGTAGAGTTCACAGTATTTCACGGGACATTGAGTCATTGATTCCTGAAAAATATTTAAAATTATTGATGGTCAAGTAGGCTTGATCCCAGGAGAAGTGGATATTGATATTGATCCAGGAGTTAAACCAGTGGTATCTCCTCTATGTAGGATTCCTTATGCATTGTAACCCAAAGTAAAGCAGGAATTAGATTAGAAACCCACAGATTGGGTCTGTCAAATGGTGGTGGTTAGGAAAAGGGATGGTTCGCTGCATATCTGTTTAGACCTCAGACCTCTTAATAAGGCGATTAAACGCCCTTATTATCCTTTGCCCACCTTGGAAGATATGACCGCACAGTTGTCAGGTAATAAGCACTTTTGTAAACTGGATTGCAAATCCGCGTTTTGGATGATTGGTCTGAATGAAAAATCCACTAAATTATGTACATTCCAAACACCCTGGGGTAGGTTTATTTTCAGAAGGCTCCCATTTGTTATCAATGCAGCTCCCAAAATTTTTCACAAAAAAATAAGCGATACATTCCAACACATTGAGAATGTTATAACGTTTCAGGATGATGTCTTTTTTTGGACTCAATCTAGGGCAGAGTTGTATAAAAAACTACTGGAAGTATTAGAAACTGCGTCAAAAAATGGTATTAAGTTTAATTCAAATAAATTAACTTTTGACACTGAACAGGTTACATTTATGGGTTACGATTTTGCGGAAGACGGTATCTCAATTGATGATGAAAAAATTAGAGCTATCTCGGAATTGAAAACCCCAAGAGATAAGAAATCACTTCAACGAGTGTTAGGTATGTTCAATTACTTATCTAGATTCATACCCGAGTACTCAGAGAAGAGTGCTTGTCTACGGGAATAGTTAAAAACGATTCAGAGTTCAAATGGGAAACTCATCAGGAAAATGGATTAGATAACTTAAAATCATGTATAATTAAGGCCCCAGTTCTTGGTTTTTATGACCCCAATAAAGCATTAAAACACTGAGTGTTGACGCTAGCTCGATCGGCTTGGGTGCAGTACTCTCCCAAGACGGTCGTCTCCTAGCTTTTGCTACAATGGCCTTGACCGAAACCCAGAGTAGGTATTCTAACATTGACCGGGAGTTGTTAGGTTTGTGTTTTGGTGCTGAAAAATTCAGTCAGTATATAATTGGTAGGGACATAGTTAGGGTCGAAACTGACCATAAACCCTTAGTAGCGATTGTTAACAAACCATTGAATAAAGTCCCACCAAGGCATCAGAGGATGATGGTTAGGTTACAGCCTTATCGATTGCAAGTAGTGTATACACCAAGGAAACAAATGTATTTAGCAGACACTCTCTCTCGGGATTTTTCTCTGCCTGGATGTGACAAGGAGACTAAGTTTGATGATGTGGTGGATTAATATCACAAAAAGGATGTGATTAATATCTCTATTAATAGAAAATTTACCAGTAACTCGGGATACATAGGAACTGATTTCAACTCATTTGGCTAATGATTCAACATTGATGGAATTAAAAAGAACTGTGGAACAGGGTTGGCCAACATATAGGGAATTAAAAATTTGTTTAAAACCTTACTTTGAGTTTAAAGAGGAAATTACGGTGATTAAAGGTGTGTTGTTCAAAAATGACCGAATCATAATACCCCATTGTCTAAAGGACCAAATGCTAAAGAAATTGCACACTAGTCATCCGGGAATCACTCGCACTGGGGCAGAATTGACAATGTTTTGGCTGGGAATAAATTCAGATATAAAAAAGTTTATAAAATCATGCTATACCTTTCAAAAATTTCAAAGAAATAAAGTAAAACTGCCTTTAAAATATAAAACTTTTTTTTTTTATTTGGTAGTGGTGGACGCATTTTCGAACTACTTAGAGGTGGCATACCTTCCCAACCTAAAGAGTGCCTTGCCGGTCTACTCTAATGGTGCCTTGTGTTAATTTACACTAAACAAAACTAGATGATTTGAGTTTAACTTTATTGAATTACATTCAACATACTCACTAACCATTACACTACACCAGGACCGCTTGAACCTCTAGAGACTTCTTCTCCGTTTCTGTTGCCACAAAGTATACCTCAATATCTCTTAGGAAGCAGAGAATACTTTCGGCGAGATCGTCTCCATAGGCCTGTGTCCAGTTTGAATATAACAATTATATCCCCAATCTTAACCTTCGCCAACCAATCATTCTCCATGCTGCCCCTCATATCACAGGAATATACATGCAAGGAGTCCAGCTTGAAAATGTCAGGATCTCCACGTGTTGTTTCGATCAATTCTTCAGTTTTACTATTCCTAGTGCCAGAGTTGCATTTCTTTGCGAAATGATTCAGTTTTTGACAAATGGAGCATTGCTTACCAAAGGAAGTACAGCACCCCCAGCCATGTTTGTACCCACAACGATTGCAGCAATGATTTGATGGCTTGAGTTGCATAAAATTATTTTTGGATTTATCCGATGACTTCGGTTTTAATTCGAAAGTTTCTGCTCTATCAGTTTTGTTAGTTGTCAACAGTTTCATGTTGGCCCCTGCCAATTCTATGGGTTTTTTTCAAAATTCGATAGTTTTGTCAAGTGAACAGTCTTCTCTTAATAATCTGTCTTGGGAACTTTTTTCATATATTCCCAGAACTATTAGGGTCCTTCATAATTTATTTTCTTGATCCCCGAATTTACACGGAGCTATTAGTGTCTTTAAATCAGTGAAAACCCCCTCAAAATGTTCATTAAAACCCTGTTTCCGATTAAAAAATTTTAACATAGTTACCGTTTCATTTTTCTTCAGGATACAGTGCTTTTCTAAAACATCCAAGATTGCTAAAACCGTCTCATTTGAAGGCATGAGGGTCGTGATAGTAGTATATAATTGCAATCCATCCATGTCTAATAAATTTTTCAATCTTGCTGCTTGAACCTCTAGGCTTCTTCTCCGTTTCTGTTGCCACAAAGTATACCTCAATATCTCTTAGCAAGCGGAGAATACTTTCGGCGAGATCGTCTCCATAGGTATTGAAATTCGACAGCTTATTAAATTCCATGATAAATTACGACTGCGGCATGTTAATTTACACTAAACAAAGCTGGATGATTATAGATTAACTTTATTGAATTACATTCAACATGCTCCCTAGCCATTACACAACACCAGGAGGTTTAGACAGGTTACAATACAGAGTTCCATCGCAGTTACATCTCAATGTAGCCACCCTTGACACCTTGTGTTTTGATAGTGAACTTTTCAAGAATATTGCAAACGAGTGGAAATTTGATTATGCCATGTCAAGCAGCCCCCCCCCCATTTTACTCAGTCAAATGGGTTGGCAAAAGTGCTATTAAAATAGCCAAATCCTTGCTTAAAAAAGCACTTGATGCCGGAGAGGACCCTTATTTAGCTCTTTTAAATTATCGCGCTACGCCTACAGCACCAATAAATTCATCAGCGACTATCTTAATGGGCCCTAATTTAAGAACCAATATTCCCTGTTCATTCAATAATTTGGTCCCAAAGTTAACCTATGCAAGTGATAAAAAAATTATGGAAGGTCAAAAAAAAAAAGTAAAAAATACTATGATAAAGATGAAGCACGAAAAGAACCGTCTGAATTTAGGGAGGGACAGAAAATTATGTTTCAGAAATTGCCAAATAGTACGTGGGTGTCAGGGACAATTAAGGGGAGAACTCTTTACCCTAGGTCTTATAATGTAGTTGACAACAATGGCAATACGTATAGAAGAAATGAAACGTTTATTTCTCCAAAATCCGAGATGGGTTTAGAACAGGAGTTTATTGACGTTAGCACTGAGCATGATTTGCAAGGTAGTCCTAAGGATAGAAATCATAAAGTGACAACCGCCCTTGGGATATCAAGTGGTCACAAGCAGAGCGGGAAGAGTAATATGTATGCCTAAAAAACTACTAGATTATAAGTTAGGCTAAGAGTATTATAATATTGTTCACATTACCTATGTATTAGTTATTAGAAATTTATGTATTAGTAATTAGAAATAATGTATTAGTTATTAGAAATTTATGTATTTTTATTAGAAATTTATGTATTAGTTATTAAAAATGTGTGTATTAATAATTAGAAAAGGGGAAATGTTATATATTTGAAAATATACCTCTTTGGATTTTTTGTATCGATGTTGGCGGGAGGACCACATGGCAATATATGTGTTTTACAAAATGAATAAAGTTTTACTTTGTCATCAGTTTATCAATTATTCATTACTAAAACACTAACTATCTCCAGTTAGTTCAAAGTATATTTTTCTTTCATTGTGAGTTATTGAAAGTACATACATTAACAGAAGTATATAACAAGATAAAAGGCAATTAATTACTATGTTGTAAAATACTTAGGAGCATAAAATTTTGGTAAGATATCCTTACCAAATATCAAGTGGCTTATAGAAATGTATACATTAAATAATGAATTACCGATTGTTGAGGGCACTGTAGGTCTGTTTTCACTTCTTGTTTGCAGGGCCCACTCCAGTTTACTCAAAAGTGCAGAATTGTTCGGTTCAACCAACTTTGCAAATTTCAAATTTTGAACAGTATACTCATGGCCACAGTAAACTTTCTATAAGACACCAAGTAAACCTGATTAGATATAAATATTTTTTACTGCAATCACTTACTATGTATCAGTCATGTAGTATCATATAATATGTGTCACTTTATCCAACATTAATAACATATCTATCAATGATAAATGTTTATACTATAAATCATTAATTATTGCTTAATTAATTTAATAAAAAAATTCTTTCCTACCGTCTCATCAGGGAGAGAACTTAATTTTCCAATTAGGGCATCACACATCATTTTTGCATCACCTTCAAAAAATTTTCCGCACCCACCAATAAATAAGGTATCTCCTAAAAATGGAAAACTTTTATTATCACTGTCTATACAAATGCAGGTTTAAATAAAACAATAATATTAATATAAATAATCTGTTTATTTGTTCTTAGCACTAAACCAAATTAAATAAAAGGAGTGAAAAGTACATTAGACTAGAGAGTTAGTCGGCAATTTTTTCAAGATAATATTAATTCTTCAGCCAAAATGCTTGTACAGGTTACAGGCTAAAAGCAACGAACGTACCAACTTTCTTGTTCATATTAAATCTAGTAACTTGGTCAAAATTTCTACACTTGAATAAAGGAGAAATTTTTTAGCTTTTCTTAAAGTATATTATTGAATGAAACAGGTAAACCTTTGTGCAAATTATCACATTTTTCTTGGGTTAGTAATAGTATCAAAAGAAACATTACCAATCATGAAGGGTCTTGGGTTCAGTACATTCTAGAGACTGTACTGTTTTTAAGACAACAGTTGTGCAGTGCAGGGAGGTGGTTTTTCCGAGATCAACCCCTCAACCACCAGATTGTTCCCCCAATTAAGTGTATCCACTTCTTAGAGGCTGGGTGAGTCCCAAAAGGGTCTATAGATCCCACAGAGGATCATTTATTTATTTTAAAATAAATAATCAATCAAAAAAACCTGTGAATACAGCTTCAGGTGATCCAGGAGGTCCCACTACAAAGCAAATATGACCAGTAGTATGACAAGGAGTCTCAAGGCATTCTGCTACAAGATTACCAATCTTTATTTTTTGGCCTTCTTTTACAATATCAGTTACAGCTTCAACTCTCTTATCTCCACCATATATGGCAATATCTTTCATCTGGTCTTTAACTTTTTTATTGCCTCCAGAATGATCCCTAAATAACAGAAATAATACTTAAAAACTAGTAAGATGTTTAAGAAACAATTGGAAGATTTGTCCTTTTGATGACTTTTTAATTAATCTTTTGATATTAATTATGAAATAAAACCTATTCATTGTATCATAGAGATATAATGAGCTTTCTCAAAATTGGATTCTTATGAATATTTATCTTCCGAATTAAAATGTTTAATAACCATGCTGTAAACTACTCAATGAAAGACAGATTGTATTAAAATAGCTCCTTATGAATAATAAGTCATTCATGATTGTAATAAAATTTCTTACTATTAATATGAACAGTAAAATGTATAACAATTAAAAAAGTATAGATTATTAAAATTTAAGCTCAATAAATGAAACAAGAAGGAACGGGCGAGATCAGAGTTTAATGGCGCTGACAGCCAATCAAGTCACGGGTTTGAGACTCATAAACAAATTATTTTTTCTATTTTCGGCCATAGAATAATTCTGCAAACCCTTCTGGGTCTTACCCAGTCTCTATAAAGGAGTTAATCTTATTTGGGTGTGAAAACATGGAAGTAGAGCAAGATCTCAGCCAAATCACCAAATAATGATCCCATGGGTTGAAATTGTATTTATTTATTTTAGATTAAACCATATTTTCTTACTTCTTTCCACCTACATTGTTACTCAAAAATCATGATAATGAATTTATACCAAAATAAAAATTATAATTATGTGATCTTATCAGCACTAGCTTATATTCCTAGCTCTCAATTGTGACTTTCTTTATGTTATGTTTTTTGTATCATTATGTATTTTTATTAAACAAAAAGTCATCAAATAATAAATTCATTATATTATACGATATTTAAAATGTCTACTGCAACATTTGAAAAATCGTAAATTTCAAGTTATGACACTGATGCAGCAAGTGAGTAATATAACAATATCCTCTTTGCTACCAAGGCCATGTGTTTGAGCCAATTTAAAATCATTAATCATGTGGGAAATAACATATGTTTTAAAAACATAAAAATTAGGCCAGTTCTCGTTTAGCCTCAGTTGTTGTAAAATAACCACGCAGTTTGTATTCGTTAAAGTGGTATTATATAAATTGTGTTGGATATATGGTCGAGAAAGATTGCATTGTGTATCATTACGTAAAATCGGAGCGTCGGAAAGAAGTTGGACGAATCAAAGTGCAGGTAAACGGGGATTGATTCCTCGAGTTTCCCTCTGTCCCATCCCATCCCCAAATCCCCTTTTTTACTTGTAGAGAATCCTCCCCCCTTTACTTGCAGTCCAGCGATTTTCCCAGCAGATGGTAAGTAGGAAATTTATTATTGTTTTAATTTTTGTTCGTTGTCGAGAATAATACAGTCCACTGCTTTAGTCGATCAGAGATTTTACAGCCGATTGAGTCGCGTAAACATTGGTCCATCACAGGCACGGATAATTTTATTTATTGGTTGTAGAAGATCAATTAGCTGTAAAATTTGTTATTCGTAGATGAGTCGTTGAAAAGTTTTGACCGGTTTGAAATGGGATTAAGCTTGTTGTTGAGTATACGGTCTAGTATGATTATACTTAGAAATAATCTTTAGAAATACTTGTTTTCGATAAACAGCTGTTTCACAAAAGGTTATTGTGTACAAATTATAACGGCTAATAATTTTGTGTAACTGTTAAAATTATAACGGTTAATAATTTGTTGTACCGGTTAATATTATAGCAGTTACTATTAGCGGTTAATAGTTCTAACGTTAAATTTGTTGTAAAGTTTATAATTTTATTTGATTTTGATTTACCAATTTTGCAATCATGGATGCTTCGAAGGCGGAACGGTTATTGAAAATCTTAAATAAAAAGAAGGAAGTTTTATTCGAAAGAGTCCAGAGAATTTTTGATTTATCGAAAAAATGTACCGAAGCAAAAAGTGCGGCGAGTTTTAAATTATCTTATCCATTATTAGATAAGACATTACGAGAATTTGACGAACTCGAAATTAGAATTAATGAAATTTCTCTAGAATTCGTAGAAGATTTCGAACCGACATTCACTGAATCGATATTCGAGATGGTCGAACAGATTGAGGGGGTAGCCAATATTGTTATGCACCCGAAGTCGGATGGGTCAGGCAAAGGGAATTCGGGCATTCAAGCGACAGTAGCGGGCGAAACCAAAGCGGCACGTCTACGTACGATCGAAATTCCCCGGTTTGATGGCTCACTAGAACATTGGCCTGTTTTTTATGAATTGTTTAATACCCTTGTCCACGAAGACTCGTCTTTATCGGCATTGGAAAAAATGCAACATCTGACCTCTAGGCTCACGGGATCGGCATTGAATATTTGTAAAAATGTAAAACCCACATCAGCTAATTATGAAATTATGTGGAAGGCTTTGATTGATCGTTATAACGATGAACGCACCTTGGCAAGTAGTTACGTCGAAGAAATATTTCGTTTTCAGCCCCTTCGTTCGGAATCTCGAGAGGGTATAATTTCAGTGTTAGATGGTTTCTGCGCGCCCATTGCGGCGTTAAAACAATTGAATATCGGTGATGTGGGGGAATTTGTTTTTCTGAATAGGTGTTTAGCGGTTTTAGATCCTGCCACCAAAAGAGCTTTTGAGGCCGCCCATCGTGATAAAAGGCTTCCGACATATTCGGATTTGGTGACCTTTCTGGAAAAACAAATTAGATGTTTACCTGCTACCGAAACGCAAATTAAACCTAAAATTCATAATCCGAGTCAACAAAAAAAATCTAACAAGGCAACTCATTTTCTTTTAGCCAAATCGGAAGAAATAAAAGGAAAAAATTGTGTGTTTTGTAAAACTGGTATTCATCCGTTAAAGGGTTGTGACAAATTTTTGAAATTAAGCCCATGGAAGAGATTCAAAGTTGTCAAAGCTGCCTTTCTGTGTCTCAAGTGTCTTTCAAACCAACATAGAGCTTCAGAATGTGACTCGGTTGATAGTTGTAGCAAATGTGAATTGCCACATAACACTCTGTTACATTTTGAACAGGGTCGTGATAATGTAAAGTCGGAAACGCATCTCGAAAACACCGAATCAGTGGGGGGTCCCTCGACAACCTTATGTTCGATGAACATGGTCGCAAGTTCCGCGGACCACTCAACTGTTATTTTGTCGACTGTGGTGGTACATGCAGAGAATTCTCAGGGTAGTCTCCGACCCATTCGGTTTTTACTAGACAGTGGTAGTCAGTCTAATTTTTTAACCACATCCGTTTGTCGAAAATTAAATTTACCTGTTGAAAAAAACTTTCGCTCGTCAGTTCTTGGGTTTGGTGGATCAAGGAATACTGTTCGGGGTAAAACCTCTTTGCGAATTTTTTCTCGCCTTGATTCGAGGGTGTGTTTTACAATCGCACCTTTAGTCGTTGATCGTATTGTCGATCAATTACCTTCTATGGCATTGGACGTTTCTCGCCTGGCCCATTTGCAGCATTTGCAGCTGGCTGATGAGAATTTTCATTTACCTGGCGAAATCGATGGGGTGCTAGGGGCCGAACTGTTTCCAATTATAATGGGTGGGCCAAAATTAGTCGTTTCTCCGGACAAGCCCATGGCGATTGATACTCCCCTAGGGTTTATAGTTATGGGGAAAGCGCCCATTTCGGAAAGCTCTCCCGAGCCCATCTCTCTCCTCACCACCGTAAATGAGTCTGTCGTTCCATTCCAACGATTTTGGGATCTCGAAGATATTTCCCAGATGGAAGGTGTCTGCTTAGATCAGGAGGATATAGAATGTGAGCGGAATTTCGTAGAAACCGTTCAATGCGACGAAAGTGGCAAATATATCGTCACTCCCCCTTTCCGAGAAAATCCTGAGTCGCTAGGTCATTCGCATCATTCGACCCTAAATCGGTTTTCTAATCTGGAGAAACGCTTTGTCCAAAATTCTGACGTCCATGATGCCTACCATGCGGGAATTACGGACCTTCATCAGAAATATATGTCGCTTTCTCCTGATTTAGAAGATGGAGAAGGATATTTTATACCCCATCACGCGATTTTCAAGCCTCAGAGCTTAAGCACACCGGTGCGTGTCGTGTTCGATGCTAGTAGCCAGAATAGCTCAGGCAAATCGTTGAATGATATTTTGCACATGGGCCCAAAACTGCAAACCAACATCGTTGAATTGTTGCCGGAATTGGTGGAACTGCCTGAACAAAAGCCGAAGGCGTGTATGATAGCGCAGCCCCATAAAAGTGAAAACATGATTTATGATATCATTTGTTCCTACTCGTCCTTTTCAAAACTACGGCGAGTCCATAGACAAGAATTTATCACAAGGGAAGATTTAGTAAAATCAGAAAAGGTTCTTTGTCGTACCATACAGTCGCAGCAGGGCATATCTGCACTCCAGAATGGAAAACCATGTTCCAATCGCATTCAACGTTTGGCTCCGTTCCTAGCCGATGGAATAATTCGAGTCGGAGGACGACTGCAAAATGCAGCGGTTGGCTTTGAATATGCACATCCCATAATTCTAACCAAAATTGATCCGTTCGTACGCATATTGGTGCGTTATTACCATTTAGAGAACCTTCACACAGGTCCCAGTTTGCTCTTATCGTTGTTGAGACAAAATTATTGGATTCTCTCCGCTCGATCTATTGTCCGGAAAGTGATACGAGAGTGTAATATTTGTTTTCGAGTCAAACCCAAGTCTTCTTTTCCAGTTATGGGAAATCTCCCGAGCTGTCGAGTGACCCAAGTCAAGGCATTTTGGAACACCGGAGTAGATTATGCCGGTCCTTGGCAAATAAGTATGGGACGTCGACAGAATTCAGCCACTCAGAAGGCCTATATTTGCCTTTTTATGTGTTTAGCTACGAAAGCTATCCAGTTGGAACTCGTGACTAGCTTGTCTACGGCTGCCTTTCTAGCCGCATTCAAAAGATTTTTGTCTCGTCGTGGTGCTTGTTTCACTATATATTCGGATTGTGGAACAAATTTTGTCGGTGCTAAGAGAGAATTAAATGAACTCTCAAGCTTGCACTCTTCCCGAGAATTCAAAGATATTCTGTTCGATGGGTTGAGGGATTATAAAATTGAGTGGAAATTCATCCCTCCAAGTAGTCCTCATTTCGGAGGAATTTGGGAATCCAACATTAAAAGCGTCAAATCCCATCTATCGCGGGTCATAGGAGAACAACACCTGACATATGAGGAGTTCAACACTCTCCTGATTGAGGTTGAGGCATTGATGAATTCCAGACCATTATGCCCTCTTTCGGAGGATTCATCAGAACCTTTGGCATTGACTCCTGCACATTTTTTGACCCTTACACCCTTAAAATCATTACCTGCGGACGCAGTGTTGGAATTACCCTCGAATCGTCTCACCCGCTATCAGTTGTTAGACAAATTGGTACAGTCTTTCTGGTCGCGATGGAGCAAGGAGTATTTGCATGAGCTCCAAGTCCGAACGAAATGGACACAACCTTCCTGTGCCTTACGCGTGGGGACAGTGGTTCTCATAGATTACCATCTATAAAGTCCTATGACCCCCCTACAGTGGCCGTTAGGCATAGTCGAGGAAGTTTTTCCAGGCCAAGATGGAGTAGTAAGAGTAGCACTAGTTCGGACCAACAAAGGGACCATGAGACGGCCGATTGTAAAGCTCTGCCCCTTGCCTAGTCAGTAGATTATTCGAAATTGTAAATATGTAAATAGATTAGATAATCGTTGTTTGGTTTCAGTTGAATTTCGTTTATTTATTTTTTTTTTTTTGTAATATCTCCAATCCTTAAACTCCATTGTTCAGAAGAGGAGTCTTCAGGGGCGGGGGTATGTTTGAGCCAATTTAAAATCATTAATCATGTGGGAAATAACATATGTTTTAAAAACATAAAAATTAGGCCAGTTCTCGTTTAGCCTCAGTTGTTGTAAAATAACCACGCAGTTTGTATTCGTTAAAGTGGTATTATATAAATTGTGTTGGATATATGGTCGAGAAAGATTGCATTGTGTATCATTACGTAAAATCGGAGCGTCGGAAAGAAGTTGGACGAATCAAAGTGCAGGTAAACGGGGATTGATTCCTCGAGTTTCCCTCTGTCCCATCCCATCCCCAAATCCCCTTTTTTACTTGTAGAGAATCCTCCCCCCTTTACTTGCAGTCCAGCGATTTTCCCAGCAGATGGTAAGTAGGAAATTTATTATTGTTTTAATTTTTGTTCGTTGTCGAGAATAATACAGTCCACTGCTTTAGTCGATCAGAGATTTTACAGCCGATTGAGTCGCGTAAACACCATGTCTACTAAAAACAATGTTGAATTGATACATACAAAAAACATAAGAGTGTCTCCTAACTTATTATTTTTAATGTAAATAGTAAAGCATTTATTATTGATAACATAACCGCAGACAACACAACATATTTGACAGTGCATTTTACTTATAACTACAACAGGCACACTGGTGACAAATAACATGAAAAGTGGATTTTAACAAACAAAGAATCAAATCAGTTTAATTATTTGTTAGCCCAACTGTTCTTAAATTATTTTATCCATTTAGTTGTCCTTGTAAAGAGTTTCCATCTAGCGCTTCTCAAAGCCTTGATACCCATGATCACTTTCTCTTTAAAACAGAAACACACTCCTCCATCCTCATCAAAAAGTAGTCTCTACGAGCCCTTATTCTTTAAATGACAATTACATTCAATATTGTACTCGACACACTTAATTATCAAATCTCTTGGAGTTAAACTCAAAAGTTTTCACACTGCCTTGACTATCTTTTTTTGCAGTCATGCCGAATCTTTTCTTCTGAAAACTTAAACTGTTCAAGTAGACTAGTTTTATAGAATATCCATCATATTTTCTACTTAATAATATTCAAGAGAGATATTCTTTTCCATTTAGTAATCAGTAGCTAAGAATGGTGATGAACTTTTTTTTCATGTTCAGAACTTCAGAATAACAAAGACACCCATCCACCTTTCCTAAACTTCTATCTTTTTAAAAAATAGCTATTCATTCATATAATTCTAAGAAGATAAATTCCTTGATTTTAAATCACTTCCCAAGATTTTCAATGGATTAAAAAATCTTTCTTTTCTTGTATACTGTTTTCCTCAAATTATCTTATTTATCTTTATATATTTAAACATAATCATTCCATACTAAAAATAATACCCAGCTTACAAACAATTTCACATCAACTAACTACTTAACCTCAAAATTTTTAACAACACTGATTTAATAACTAAAATTCAATATCAAGCAATAACTTAGAAATGTGATTTTAGACTGGACTAACAAATTCCCTAACAATGTGTATTTCTTGTTGCAGGACAATATATACAAAGACAGAAAATAATAATAAATGCAATTTTTAAAAACTGGCCTGTTCTATGAAATGAGTTGTTGAAACATATCTTCTTTGTTCAAGCAGCTTGCAGAGTAAGCTACGACAAGATTTTTGTGTTAAGATTAATACAAAGAATCTTAACTGTAAATATTTTGTTAATAATGAGAACTTCAAATAATATCATAATTAAACTACCTAAAAATGCAATCATTAATCGATTCTATTATCTTCATGCTCAAAGGTATCTTGTCTATTTTTATAATAACAAGACTCTTTTTAGCATGATCTAATTATTTTTATTAAAAAATATACCTACAATATCTAATTACATTAAAATCTATCATTTTTGTTTAAAGTGTAAGAAATAATTTCTATAAAATGATGGAAGTTTATATAGGTTTAAACTCTTTAAAACAAAGGCTTCTAGTCTGCAAAGCACCAAATACTGGAAATCATCAGTATTAATTATCTGCAATAATATTATAGTTTAATATGTAATTTTTTATATATATAGTAGAATTGAGTAGATTAGGACTTTACCAATATATTCGAAATATATCTAATAGCAGTCCTGGATTTAATATGATTATTATGAGATGTGGTTAAGAATCCGGTATTCAGGAGTATTATCTTATAGCTGTAATTCTTATTAAAAAAATAACAGTTATTGTTAAAGTATGTGGCACCTTGTAAAATATTAAGCCAACAGTAGAACCAAAACCAATAAATAAATTCTATCAACTTACCAATGATGATGTGTAGTTAAAACTTTTGTTAAAGTTACATCCAGACTTTTGACAGCTGAAAATAAGGTATCAGGATCAACTGGGTCAACTGCTGCTGCTTCCTTTGTATCATTGTCAATGATCTACAGTAAAAAAAGTCATAATCAAATGTAAATAAAGTATCTGTTCCATAGGATGTAGCTTTGAGTTGAGTTACAACAAGTTATACCTTTTTGTTTTAATATTTTCGAAA
Organism: Troilus luridus; assembly: GCA_964056705.1. Classification (NCBI taxonomy): domain Eukaryota; kingdom Metazoa; phylum Arthropoda; class Insecta; order Hemiptera; family Pentatomidae; genus Troilus; species Troilus luridus. Next base: position 79,431,334 of record OZ057414.1, on the reverse strand, counting down.
AATACAAGTTATTGTGAGCTTTAGTATGTAAAAGAGAACGTGTTAATGTGTAATGAGTAGATTTCGGTAATCATTTCATCAAGAAATAAAAGTTTCAACTAACATTTCGAAGTAGAGATGATATATGTTTGTTCAACATTAATTTCCAGATGAAAAGATTATCGAAGTATACACATTTCTCTTTTCCATACTAAAGCTCATGATAACTTGTGTTTTTGGAAAACATTAGAGGGAAACAAATGAAAAGTTAAAACTTGTTATGACAACTCAAAGCGACAACCTGCGAAATAATTACCCTAAATAATGATCTATCTATTGATTGTACAGTTCTCAATAAAAAATAATTGAACTTAAGAAATAAAAAATAAATGAAGTCCAGTAAACCAGTTTTTAAAGAAAAGAGAGAGATTGTAGCGGGTGCACTCACCATCTTATAATAAGTGGGCTATGGACCACATACAGCCTCCAGAATTGTGGAAGGTTTTGTTTAAATAAAAGTACTTTACACATAACAGAAGAAAAAAACAGTTACTAACTGTGAGTTCAGTACCTAAATGGAGATGACTGGATAAAAATTACCATTCAAACATTGAATTGAATTGATTGATGAACAATTTATAAAAAGTGCTCATGTTTCTAAAACTGTATTTCATCCCAGAATATTAGATTACAGTACCAAAATATTGAAAGATCAAATAAAAGTTTTAAAATGCATTTAAATCAAGCAAAGGGAGAGTTACCGCTGGATACTGTTCTTCTTCATGCCTATCATGTCAGGGGTATATTATTTTACTGTCAGCCAATCTGCTGATTGTCATTTTTTTCAGATGACAGGTGTGGATAAATATATAAGGAGAGAAAAAAAAATTGCATTCAAGAAGTCTTGTTGTGTTATCATTTAACTATATTTCAATCATTTAATTTAATGAATATGTAAGAATTAAGAAACAATCAGATCCATGTTCAACCAACTATAACAACCTAGAAATAATTATTAAGCAGAAAGTTTAAAATAATCATGACTTACCAAATACATGTAATTATCACTAAGTGCTGGGAGAATTTGAACAGACATTCCAGGCATTTCGATAAACTCTTGACTACTGTGACTTCCTTTAGCAAAGATTAATCTGAACAAAAAAATAAAACAAATATAGCGCATAACATGTAAATTCTTAAAACCTGTGAACATCAGAACCAAACACATGAAATTACATACTGGCTTTTGTAGTAAGTAGCTATTAAAGTTCTGGAAATACTGTTGGGCAAAATCCTGGAAAGTGTACCAAACATTACCTATATGAAATCCAACATCTATGATTATCATTTTTTTTTTAAATATATCATTCTCTAAATTATTAGACTCACTGCTTTTAATTAGTCAGATGACTTCGGGATTTTAAACCAAAATATAAATTAAAAATTCCTTAGGTTTTAAGTGATAACAGTGTTAAAGATAATCGTTATGTCATAACAACAAATAAAGCTTACGTCCAGAAGGTTATAAAGGTGTTACTCCAATCACGGCAATAACATCTTGCCGGTGGTAAATTGAGAAATTCTTTTAATTTTTACTATCTGTTTCTTAAAAACATAAATTACTACTAAAATTCATTGATCGTTCTTGGCACTGAAAAGAACATATTTTAACTTAAAGAACAAATATGGTTAAGCAGGACTACTACCAGCAGTAATTACTGGTATTTATCGTTCTGCAAGGATCAAGATCGAATGTCAACGGATGCGTTTCATCCCAATTACAAGAATCCTTTTAACATTATGAAAGAATGCAATGGTCCTTACAGCAGTGTCAAGACGTCACCTTTACAACATTCGCTGTAACGCCGGTTCGAAATCGCCCAAGGCGGATTGAAGCTTATATTGTGCCCGACCTTGGAATGATCCTCAATTTTTCCACTCTAGCTTGAATAAAATAATCTATAAGATAATCCTTCTTTTGTTGTATGTAAGGACGTTTAGTAAATATTAAGTGTATACAGCTTCGAAAAAACAGGAAAACTGTTGAAAAAACAGGAAAACTGTTCTCCAATCTGCAAGCATGGCTACGTTCAGTCATTTCTCATTGTCCCAGAAGTATTTGATATTAATACTTCCAACTCTGGCGTTCAGAAAACGCTATGGTCAAATGTCAAATAAAGGAAGGTGGAATTATTTAGGTATCAGGGTGATCCTATATCTGTCGTCATGATAAACCAGCACATAGCTAAATATCATAACTTTCTATTTCTGACCCTCTAGCTTTCAGATATATAAAAAACCTATTGATATCAGTGTTACATATAAAGTAATCAATTTTTTTGTTTCCATTTACTCTAGTATCTGGGGAGGCAATTTGGCATCTATGTTCCAGTTGGTAAAGAAAACATGAATTGGTTAAGAGTATACTATCTTTAAAGACTGGATTAGTGTGCACTGTATATTGTGTGAAGTCAGCCGGTCGTTTAATATCTCTGAATTGTGCCTCTCGTCTCTCATACCCATGATAATAATACTTTTTTTCATGGTCTTCACGGACTGTAGGCCTTTTTAAAACAGTTCTTTTCTGGAAATATTTCATCGCTTATAAAATCATGAATTTGTATTACGACTAACGTATGACCTCCAACCTTGATGTATATCTTCATTTCTCCAACTTCTCCTGATTTTTAGTTCATACAGTTAATAATTCTTCCTTGTTCATAAGTAATCTTCTAATTTTATTTTTTTTTTTTATTTTAACGGCCTCGCGCATCACCTATTATACCGAATATTCCAACTAATTATATACATGTACAAACTTGAAGACCATTTAATGCTCTTTAAAATTGTAAATGTCAATTTTTACCTTAAATGTATGTGCTGGAATTAATTGATTTTATAAAGAATGAAAAAAAACAGGATGACGAAAAACGCAGAAGGTCGAATTTCGGATTTGTCAAAAAATAAAATACTAACTACAAATCAGAAAATTTAAATTATTCCATTTTCAAAATCGCTATTACAGGATATTGCCAATTTCGAGAGATATACTAGACCGAATCTAAACATGTTTGTGGTTAATGGATGTAGAATTCGATTCTATACAACTTTTGTTTCATGTTTTCTTTTTCTCCTAGAGTTTACCATTTTCAAATTCCACGCTCATTTATTAAATTCATTAAATCTCTGTTTTTTTTTAATTAACGCGGTTTTCGAACAAACTCATTACCCGAATAACTATGTTGCGCCGTTTAAGAAAAAATAAGTCTTTAAATGACGTTATTTTTTAGGCTGCTACCCTAAATACGTCTGAAAATGTTAAAACACATCTTTTAATACCTCTGAAATGCATATTACACATGTTTGTCTTTTGAGTAGATACTCAAATTCCGTACAGTGGAGCCCGTAATTGAGCTATAGCTTAGATGAAACATCTTCTCTCGAACCTCTTTGGCTAGCATTAGTTACCTTATTCTGGCTGAAATATGTTGAAGTTATAAATATTCATCAATCTCTTACTTTTTATTAGATATGGTTTTCCAAACAGCAGCTTTGTTTCTTAGAAGTAGAGGTCCAGATGCCTTCTGGCGAAAACGTAGAATATTCAAACTGTCAGCGGTAAATAGGCCCTAGAAAAAAAAAAAGAAATTAATTTAAATATTTAATATAACTTTTTAATTTTGTTTGTAAAAAAGCATTTTACAGGGCGCAAAAGGAATTGTTATTCTATAGCTGTTAGATATGTCCACAGAGCACTAGCTTATGCCACCAAAAGCCGACAACTGAAAAAACAAGACATGGCCAATGTATAATTTATTTTATACCTATGTGTTTGTTAATTAACTTTTATTTTGTACTGATTTTTTTTATGAGTAGTTATGGATGACCCGGGTATCTGCAGGATGTGAAGAACATGGTCTTCCATACCCCCAGTTCAAAGATGGTTTAGAGAAAAGCAATATTCTACTAAACCGAAAAGTTTTGGCTGATCTGGCTATTTGGGAACCATATTCTTTTAAAGTAAATTGTTCATAATATATTATTATTAGCATGAAGATATAAACAATAGCATTAAGTAGGTCTTATTCATTTATAGACTTACTTTTTTTTTGTTTAGGATGATATGTTCATGTGTAGATTGTAGGCTAGGCTTTACCTCTGTTTAGGTAGATGAATGCATATTATACTTTTTAAATCCCATTACTTATACTATTGAATTAAAGGGCTTAAATTACATCTCTGCCTTACTATGTATTTGGATCCTTTTAATTAATTAATGATTCTCAACTTACGAATATTTATCTCATGGAATACATTTGCTATTTACTACATTTCAGTTATCTTCTAGTAATGCAGCCAACTTTTAAATTGATAATGGATGTATAAGATTTCCCTGTATTTGCTCTTGGAATACATTTATAATATATATATGTATGTGTGTGTATATATATATATAATAGGTCAACAACTTTTCTTTAATAATATAGCATTTATTTGTTCCTTTTAATTTCACAAGTTAAATTACTCTTTGATCATTGATGTAAGTCGATTTTTAAATAAAATTACTTTAAATATTTTTCATCCTCATTTATATTTTTAGAGGTAAACACCTTCAAGACAACATAAAAACATTTTTGTAACAAACTTGAATTTTTTTTTAGGCTTTAACTCAAATTGCTTGGACCAAACTAAGGGAAGAAGGTGATCCTGAGGTAGAAGACGTCCAAGAAACTCCCCCTTCCAATGTCATAACTCGGGGATTATTAGATAAATGAAATTAGTATACTTTTGTTAATATTAGTCTATAACACAATGGATGTATTTAATAAACTATTTTTTATCGAAGCTTAAATAACCTCTATTTAATAGTTTTCTCGTTTTTTAAATTCAAATACAGAAGTTTTGAAAACAAAGTTTATTTTTGCATTAAAATAATTCCACATTTTTTGCCTCTTATTTAAATTTTAAGATTTTATTGTAAGGAGTAGCTGAGAGAGTATGTTAGAGGAAAGAAGGTCTGTTTCTCTTCTAGTTAAATTAAAGTAGATCTAATTATACTTCGCACATAAAAAAATATACTTGTAAGAAATTTTTTTATATGTAAACTTTATAATTGAAAGTACTGAAAATATTTTAAAAGAAACAAGTATATCAGAATGATTGTACAATAGGAAGTAACTTATTTTTTGTTGGAGTGAAAATTGTTAATTATTACATTGATATTGATATTTTGTTTCTCACCTTACATTCAAGCAGAAATTTAAATAAAATGTTCCTTTAGCATCAAAAACTTCCAATCCCATTTTATATTTAATGTACCAAGGAACCAATTCAGTTCTCTTCTGATTCAAATCGATTTGACCGCACAACACCTACTATATATAATTTGATTGTGATTAAATTAAAACCAGTAATCAGTCTACCATGTATTGAACGAAGTTTTGATTAAAGTTACAGTTACAACCTAAACAATGAATAGCATAATTTTGATATTGATAAGTTGGCGATTTCTAGTAGGAAGGTAGAACATTATTAACTAACATTTTAATGGTATAAAAGCTATTAGCTTGTTAATTACCCTGTTTTACAGCAAAAGTGCGTAATTAATACTGAATGGCTCCTCATAATAATTACTGCCGATCCAATAACAGATTAAAGTGTAGCAAATTCAAATCAGCTGATTGCGACTTTAGAAATTTTTTAATACTGGGTTAAATGACAACTTTCAGAGGTCATCTAGTATGATGAGAAAAAGATGATTCATTGGTGTGGGTTCTATTCCATCTGAGTAACCTGATATTCATTTTCTAACAGCTCTTAATTGAATAAGTCTTGGAGTCCACAGTAAATAGGTGACCAAAGAGTGGAGTATGCGACCCATAACTGACTGAATTCCTGTTCAATGCTAGTCGGTATTCTTCGAGAGGAACCCAACTACTTAATATAATATAAGTAAAAAATAAAAATCATATATGAGCAAAGAATTAAGTTTTATAAACATTTATTCATATAATTTTTATTAAATAAATATATAAAAGTGATAAAACTTTTCATAAAATAATTTGTGCTAAAAGTAAATAAAAAACAGAATTTTGTGGAATAAAGATTATATATTTTCTCATTCATTTCTATAAATACTATAAAATATTTATAAAATGTTTTGAAGATAACTTATAAATATATAAATTTCATGTAACAAAGTTTTTAATTTTAAAAACAAAACTTAAGTTTTTTTTTTTTATAAACATACAAGATCAAGAAGTTTACATCAATCAATTTTAACGGGAAATATTGACTTTGATTGCTGTAAGCTAACTTAGCACATTGAATTGTTAAAGCATCCAAAGGAAACAAATCAATGAAGATACCCATTTTCATTTTGCTCCTTCATGATTCCATAGCTCATATATTAACATACTATATCATTACTATGTCTTTTCCACCTTAGAGTTAGGGTGGGTATATAAATAACATTGTTCACATTCAACCTAGGTCAATGACCTACTCTTAATTTTTCTGAGCTGAAAGTTTTGGTGACGAGTCTGCTTTATGTAGCTTAAAAAAAAAAAAAAAAATCATAGAGCAGAATTTTTTCATAACCAATCCAATTGTTTACTAAATATAATTTACAACTAATCCAACAAAAAATGTTTAACAAAAGGACATCAACTAAGACAATTTAAATGTAGAAAAGGTTTCTGTTTGAAGTTTTTGATTAAATAAAACCAATTAAATTCATATAAATCGTCGTTTAAATCAACAGAAATAAAGATCTTTGCATCAGTTTAAACACAAATATTAAGTAAAAACGATCTACAACTTCTGTTATTAGGAAAGAAGTTTATGAATAAGAAGACTTTAATTATTTACAGGAAAGTGTATCATTTATATTAACAATGGCGACAAAATTTATAATTAGTTGTTAATGTGTAACAACTTCAAAATTTTTGACTCGTAATAAATAAACTAATAAAAGATGATTAAATTTAAATAATGACCATAAGAATCAGAAAACGATAATGTAAATGTAACAAAACAAGTTAATTTGATGATAGAAAAAAAATCATTTAAAAATTGGTAACAAGCTGAAGTTCAAAGAATAATGAATGAAAAAAAAAACAGAACAAGCATTCCTCCTAAACTAGTAAGTCAAACTGAGAATAGATTTTCCTTTAACATTTAAAATTACTTCCTATGCAGGTTGACTCATAACAACGGTATCAATGACAAAGCAACCACACAAACAATACCTGATTGTCAATAAATGATACATACACATTGTACAACAAATAAATTGTAAAACGGGAGGGAGCTAATTTTAATTAGAAAAGTTAAACATAATTCCGTTGAGTAAACTAAGAAGTTGCTGATAAAACTTGAAAGGTTTTTAAGTTCAATATTTTTATGATCCTACATGTAAGCAATATAAATTATTCTACATATAAGCCAATAAATAAAATAATATTTGATTAGTAAAATAAATGTTTAAGAATTAAAATCCTTTTTATACACGTACAATAACTGTTTTGTGTAACTTATTTCTCCTGTGACTATTTTGGAGGAAAAATATCAACTATTTTAAAAACAGTTTTGAGTCAAGTTTAGAGCCCCAAAAGTAAAACAATATACAAGCTATTTTTAAAATAAATTACAACACTGCAGGAATATACATATAATATATACATTAGCATCTCCTAATTTGTTATATTTTTTTAATACATACGCTACATGACAATATGTACTATATATCCAATCCTATTATATTTATCTACTATACAATTTAAGTAATTATTTTACAATTTATATCATAATCTGTATTTAGACATTCTGTGTTGAAAGTATAACAGAAAAAAAAAAAAAAAATGAATTACAATAATACTGGCTGCTGTTGATGATGCAAATAACTTCAAATAAATATAAACCTGTCAGTCAGTCAACTCATATTAAACGCTTCTTTAAACAGAAACATATGAGAGAATGTTCTCACGATAGTGTAATTCTTTGTGACCCATGATGAAATATTGTAAGCAGCTTAAGCTGGTAACTGTAGTTTCTTTCCCTTGAGAACTGAAATACATAAATAAAGTGTAAAATGTCATAGATAATAAGTGCACAGAACTTTAGTAGTCATACAATACCAAACTACAATTAATTAATTCCTAAAACTTCTAAGTATAAAAAAATGAATGTTTGTGAGTTTACGGGTTCGTAAGACTCCAATTGTTGATTCGTAAGAACTCAAATTTTATGACATTGGCAAAATTCTTTAAAATAAGTTTATTTTTACATAATATATAATATAAATAATATTACCACTTGTTACTGCCAATCATTAAAACAGTAAACCACATTTAAAGCTTTAATTTTCAACTAAGCAATATTTTGTGAATTTCCATTCAAGGAATTGAATCAGTATATTTATGTTAGAGAACTATTTCCATCCTACAGCATATTTATCTTCAAATATTTGAAATAAATTAAACTTTATAAATTCATTAAATATTATCTGGACTTACCTTTCGTAATGTATAAATAAAAAAAATCACAGTATAGCACAGTTTGTACGATTCCAGATATGATCGCTATCCAGTCATAATGATTTTCAGCATAATATCTGTACACCCAATTAAATAAATACAATGCTCGATATGAACCAAGAGCAAATAGGTAGTGAGAAGTTATGCTTTCCGCTTCGCCAGTTTTAGATACCATAAACAACTGAGGTAAAATAGCCACTGATTCCAAATAAATACTGAATGTCCAAAGAAGCTGAGGAAAAAAAAAATATTACTTATTTTCAGCCATAACACAAAACAAAAATGGTATAAAATTTGTGAATAGAAAACTCCAGAATAACAGCCAATTGTAATTTTAGTACCTCACCCCACTCTATAAACATAAACATTGGGGATGGCATCATTCAGGCTTCAGGAGATGGGGATACAACACCACTTATAAAAGTTATAAATACTTGTTATTATTTTAATAAAACTTTTTACATGCATATTTATGGGAAACTATGAAACATTATTTAAGGATAAAAGAATACTATATTTAGGCAGGAGGGATTCGGAGTAGTGTAGAATAGTGATTGAGTCGAGTGAAAATTGCAAATGTCGGGGATTTATTGATGAAGCCAAGACCTAAGACAGGTTGTAGTGATGCAGAAATGAATTAATGCAAAACCATGTGCCGACATTGAAGGCCTTTTACTCCTCTTGTCTAATCTGTCTTAATTTAACACTTAAACACATTTGTTCAATTCATAACACCTTTGTTACAAGCAGTTTAGATCTGATAAATAATCTTAATGTTTTTTCTTCCAGAAGAGGGACATTGCCCTTAAAAACTCTTAACACACACTAGGCACTATTTTTTTTTTATATATTTCATCCAATACCTTTATTAGAGTAACTAAACTAGAGCCAACGAATACAGATAAATTAAAATGATAAGATGAAAGGTACAGGTAACACATAGCATGGAGCATCAAATGAAGAGTACGTCACTAAAGGTAAGGAATAAAGAAGTAAGACATATTTGTTCTCTGATAAATCAAAATAAGAATTTTTTTCATGATACAAGAATGCATGAAAGAATCATGAAGTCAAGAAATATTGGCTACTGAAGTTTTATCCAACCATTTAAAGTATAAACATGATTTTACCGCACTATAAAGGAAATCCACATCTTTATTTTGGCCCGTTAAAATAAAAAAATAAAAATGACAGGTGGTTTTTGGCCAGACCCCTCAAATATTAAAGTCCCATTTAATAATAATAATAAAAATATTTATTTAAGAAATTATACAAATGCCATTTGGCACATATTGTATTTTTGTAAAGTCCCATTTATCTTACAGAAATAATTGAAGTGGATAAAAACATTAGAATAATGAATCACATTCATTTATTGTATAGAAATAATTGTAGGGAATAAAATCATTAGAATAACTAATCATCAAGTGCCAAGATATATGATTAGTCAAAGATTAAAACAAATGATTTTTCCCGTTAAAAAATAACTTGGTTAATTAAAAATAATTAGTAATAAAGATAATGGCCAAGGATGTGGTCAAAGAATTGTACACAAATAAGCCACACTTGTTAATCATGAGCAAATGTTTCGGCAATCATCCAAAATGAGAAAAAAAAAAATTACATGAACAGTCCAGTACCAAAGACAATTACGACTCGATTGCCTTTGATACTGCACTATTGCCATTATTTTGATTTTTCTTTAACTTTAAAAATAACCAAAAAGTTAGGCCGAAACGTTGGCACATGATAAACAATTTAGGCTCATTCATGTAAAATACTTTGGCCCCACCCCCGACCATTTTCTATATCACTCAGGATATAAAGATTAATCCTTAACTCATTAATTAAAAATAATTAATACATAACACAAAATAAGTGCTTCAAGGAAGTACACTAGAATTAATTTTATGTAACTCATAATTACCTCAAGAGGAGTGAAGTCGTGGTTTATGAGTAAAGCAAGTATGAAACATGGTAAAACCAAAAACTCAATTCTGAAAAAATAAACAAACATCAATCATAAAAAAATGGAAAATAATAGTAAATTTTATTAAAACATTTTTTATATGTCTACAACTAATTTCATAAATAGTAAGGGTCTTCAATTACTAGAAATTTGTTCTGTGATTCCCTACTACTGCAACAATAAAAAATTCTGAGTTGCTCCAATAATTTATAGAGTAATTACTAATAATTCCTTCTAAAAAGAGTAATTACTTTAATTATGCATAGTGTTTTGATTGACTTTAAAAAAAAATCATGATAAAATGCTAAACTATTGAATAATTTGTGAAAAATTATTGAAAAATATGAAGTAAAGGAAAAAAACAAAAACAATTTTCCTTCCCTATTAGGCAAAAATGAAATCATCCAATCATGGGCGCTTTTAATAATAATTTAATAAATAATTAATAAAAGTATTGAGAATACAATTGATCAAAAGTGTAGAGCAATAAAATAAAATTGGAGTTCTCGAACATTTTAATTTTTTTTATTATTGCCCTTTATTCCATATATGAGAAATATTTGATAACTCCATTGGATAAAGAAATGCACTATCTTGGTTGTTACAGGTACTAACAAGAGTCGTCCTTTTATTTAAAGAACAGAATGGATTACTTATTCTATTGAATATCACAGCAAGCCCAAAATTCAAATTATTTGTTTTATATTTATTCTACAATGGGTGTGATATGTGTGCAATAAGCTTTTAGTGATTTGTTTTTGTTACAACCATATGTCATCACAAAAATAGGGAAGCATGTGCAAGCCAATTCAAGGTAACCCATTTAGATGCTTAAACTAAGGGATCTTCACCATTATTTTCCTTTCATGTTCTTTTGGATTAAGTGAAGAAAAAAGTGAAACAGTGCATGACAAATTAAATTAAGTATCAGTTCAGCTGGTTGTCTCTTCAAGTTAAGTCACAACAAGACTTTAACTAAAATGGATCGTTAGGGGTTTGTTTAACTGTAGTGCAAACATAGCGAGGGAAAGCCAACAGCTTTGATCTGATCAAATCAGTAATAATATTAATAATCCAAATGAAAACACACTTTTGATGCCAGCACGTACACTCAATTTGTTTGAAATTATTTTATTTTTATTATTTATAGAAGGAATAAGAAATGAAATAGAATCAAAATTTAAATTTTGGATATAATATACGAAAAATGAACTTATGTGGTATTATTTCCAGGTTGGATAATAGAAGCAATGTCAATCAACCAACTATTCAAAAATACTCAACATACTTAAGTCTACTTATAAACAATGAGCATAGAACTAAAAAAATATATTTAATTATATAATATTGATGAATCCAAAATCAGACCCGTAATTGTCTATTTTGAGGTTAAAGAACAAATACTAGTTCAGACACCTGCTCAAACACAGATTCATTAAGTTTATTTAAGGTGTTCAAGGAAGACAATGTTACAATACTGCAATAACTATTATAATGCCCTGAACGACAGGTACTCATTTTAGGATTGAAAGGGTGCAAAAAAAAATCTATAACAAGCTTTTTTACAGTAGTATGGAATAAGTATTTCATTACCCACAAGTGTAACAAGCTAGGATTTTTTCATATGAAAATGGTGCCATACCATTCTTTAAAACATAACTTTGCTTTTGTCAAGATTTAATATAAAAAAGAAAAAGTAAAATAAATCAAAACAACATAAAACATGTATTAATAACAAACGTGGGTTAAATAAAATAACCAAATTCTCAAGAAAACATCTAATACATTCACGTATTTCATTAAATACTCTATAAATTTGACACTAAATAAGAAAACAAGCAGGTTCAAAAGAAATAAATAAAATTTGATCATTGAGTTGTACACTAAAGGATAAAGACATCAAATTTGATAACAAACGCAATGTTCAAAATTTGAGTTTGTTTACAATGAAATACAACTTATTGAAATATTACATACTAATAATCACCTGAAAGTATCATGGTTGTGGTCATAAGTAGCTTTAAACTTAGCAAACATCAAGTATATTGTACCATAGGAAGATGCGAGAAATAAAATTTTCATAACACTGTTGTAGGCAGATATATAGGAGGTAAACAAATCAAGATATCTTGCCGTATAGACAAGTGCAAACAAGAGCTGAGATCTTCCAGAAATACCTGAAATACAAAAAATACACAAGGTTGATAAGGTAATCATCACACATACACAATTTTCCTTTGAAAAAACTATTCAAAAATACTAAAGACACAATTCAATTTTCAATTTGAACTTCACAAATGTGACAGATTCTTGTATCACAGTTATAATCTAATCAATAAAAAATAATAAAAAAAACACCTCAAAGTCAATGATCACCAAACCGGTAAGTTAGTATATTTCTCGAATAAAATATACAAAAAAAGTGTACCTGCACATGATCTCGTCTTCCATATTTTTAAAAGAAGGATTATTATTGCTAAGACATGAGCTAAATCCCCTAAAAGTCGAAATATATTCATTTCGTGCGAAACCTACGGATCGTTTGTTGTACACAAAATGACGTGGCTTGCCAAATCGGCATGGCTTGGAACTAGTGTTATTGTGATAATTGTATACACACCATGCTAACGTAATATAATATGCGTAATCAATTAAATCCATCCTAAAATATAATGGGATTTTTTGTGAGTTCAGAAATGTAGTATGATTTCGTATCATTCGATAATTCTTCTAACCTTTTTTTTTTTAGAATTTGAGGACTGTGTCAGAGTGTATAACCTGAAGACTGGTTACTTCTTTTCTTTTAGTTCTGTTATCCTTTTTTTGGACACTGTTTTTTTAGATCTCATTATCTAAATGAAAATTTTGAATTATTTTAATTACTAGATGCAAGAAACATGAATAACTTACAGTATATATGTGTATGTATATATATACAAATACACACTTACATATGTACATGAACTAGGGCATTTTACGCATAATTTGTTCTCTGTAGGACTCTTCGGCGTCTGCTATCATCATACAGACAAAAATATGACTTGTCAGAAAACATGGCAGCATTCTAGTTGATGTCTCCTTTTAGGCGCTCGCTGTCCCAAATTCTTATAAGATACTGGCGGCGGGCTGTTGCTGCAGGTCTTCTCGAAGGGGCATAGAATGTTAGAGTTAACATTAATAAACTTCCCGCTAACGATTGCGAATCCTTTTTGTGGATTAAGGTCTAGCCAAAACATCTTGAACTTCATTGAGAATATGGATGGAACTTTGGAAAAGGTTCTTTCTTGCAGCGATGAAAATATTTCTATAATTGTTTTTTTAAATGCAAACCACTACCCTATCTCTTATTGGTATTGCCAAACTTTCAGAATCGGGCATAAGCCCAGAGACAGACGTTATGGAGATAGAGAGACGTAGAATATAAGGCATTAGTAGTACCAATTGCGTTAACAACTAAAGGACTTTTTAGTAAAACATAATTATTGTTATATGAATGGAACTCTAACCTTTAAACTTAAACTGGTTAAAACAAATTGTGTAACTCATTCATTGGCAGCTAGACGTCACCAGTCTCGCATTATAACTGACGAACATGTCGATGACGCGAAGTTTCCGACCAAAAGTCGCTAAACGCGGCTCAAGAAGTTTTCACTAAAGAAAAATAATTTACCTGGAGTTCGTTTTCGGTGCAGATCATGTATTCCCCAATCTTATTTACTGCACTAAACTTAACACTACTGCATCTCTTCTTCTTCTAGTGGCACGACAGACGCCTAAAACGGTCCTTGGCCAGCTCAACCATTTTGGCCCAGGATTGTCTATCTGCAGCTTGGGCTATATCTGTTTCCCATTGTCTTATGTCTGTCAGTACATTGTCCCTTCACCGAGATCTAGGTCTTCCCCTAGGTCTGGTCTCGACTGGATTATTTTTGTACACCTTCGAAGGACACCCCCCCCCCCATCCTCCATCCTGAAAACGTGTCCGAGACATTTTACTCTCTGCACTTTGACGAAATTAGAAAGGCTGATATCTTCGTATTCCCTATACAACTCCATATTCGACGTAGTCGCAGTCCGACGCGGTCCATTTTTTGTGATACGCCCTATTATTCGTCTCAGGATCTTTCTTCCGAAGCGGTCCACCTTATGTACATCGGACTTGTTGAGAGTCAACGTCTCACACCCTTAGGATTATACTGGCCTTATAAGGAATTTGTAGATCCTCATTTTCGTAGTACGGCTTAATAACCTGCTCCTTATAATTTTGGCGAGGGAGAAGTACGCTATATTTGCTGCTGCCACTCTGTTCTTTATTTCAGCCTCCTCGTTTATGTTTTCGGTTATAGTAGATCCCAGATATATAAAGCTAGGGACAACCTGGAAGGTGCAGTACTCCTGGGATTAAAAAGTTTCTGGGACCGTGTCTTTTCTCCTGATGCACATCATTTTTGTTATGTTTTTATTGACCATGAGACCCATTTAGCTTCTTGGTCTATCTTTATAAAAGCCTCCTCTACACTGGCTAGTGATCTACCGATAATGACAACATCATCCGCGTAAGCTAGTACTTGTACCATTCTTGTGAATACAGTGCCACCATGATCCAATCATGTTCTGCTTATTATTCTATGTTAAACAGTAGTGGTGCCAATGCGTCCCCTGCCTTAGCCCTGCGTTGACACTGAACGGTCCACTGCTCTTTCCCTTTATTCGTACTTGGCTTGTGTTCCCTTCCATAGTGCATCTCGTTAAAGCAGTCAGCTTTCTAGGGCTACCCATATCTTCCATTGTACGGTATAGCTCCTTCCCGATCACTGAATCGTACTACTGCATCTCTATTGTTCCATATTTAGCGAACAAAAGTGTATTTTCCCCTCCTTGACATATGAAGTGGGTAATAAACCCATGGAGTCTTCTTTTAAACATTAAAACATGTGTATGTGAAGATGAACAATGAATTTTCCAGCATCTCCATTATTATGATACAATATTTATTGTATCGTGATAAAGTGTCTATTGCTAAAGTTTTTAGATTACTAATTAAAATAAATAATACTTAAGAAAATTAAAAAAAGAGGTTAAATAGGAAACAAAACTATAAAGTAGAAAGTAATGTTTAATAGGTTTTATATAAAAATTGAATTATGAACACAAAAATTAATTGTATAAAAAAAAACGTGCGATGCTTGTTGTAAATATTTAATTGGCTAATATTGGTAAAAGAAGGGTCATTAGGAAATTATCTTAAAAATTACCCCACGTGTTTTTTTAAACTATTTTCAAAATTTAAATTTATTGAAGCCATTCTCTACTTTTTTAGTTTTGTTTTTTATTAAAGCGTGTTTTTAAGTTTTTTAAACTATTATTTATTTTCTACTTTTCAGTTAAAAGTTATAATTAATTATAAAGTTATATTTTTTTTGTTGCAGAATATACAAAACTTCCCTTTTGATCTTGCCAGCAGCCATATGCTTGTCACAAAGATTGAGGGATACGCCTTAGTACTTGGCGCGAGACACTACCGTGTCTTCGGATATGAAAAATCACTAATCCTGAAGATTCTGTTCAGGATAATGAGGAAAAATTATTAAATAATTGTATTGTCATCAATCCATGAAAAGCCTACCAATTTATTGTACTGTACGTTACATACATACGCACAGACGTAGGTAATTTAAGTGTGTTAATATATAAGATTTCACATATACAATGTTAACAATATATTTTGTAAAATGTAATTCAGTATTTTTGATCGGAGTATGCCATTATAACCATGTTAAAAATAACCAAGCCTTGAGTGCTGTAGTATAGCAAAAATAATCACTAAATGTGCTGCTTATCTGGTGCTAAAAAAGCTATAATTGATTGTTTATCGCAAACGTCAGGCACGATTTCAACAATGGTTTTCCTTACTTATTTCCTTCTAAAATTTACTGTGTTACTTTGTACTTTGGCTAAATCGATACAATAAATTATTTCAAAAATGTCTCCGATTTAAAATCCGACAACTATTATGGAATTGGTTTTTCCCTATAAATACTCTATTAACGAAATTCCTTTTTTTAGTATCATATTTTTTGTCCAATAATAAGCAATAATTCGAATACTTTTAAAGATAATTAAGTATCTAATTCACTATTGTAAAGTAGGTACAATTCCTTTATAGTTTAGAAAAATAATTTGGCTTAATTAAGGAGGGCTCTGAGGAATAAATAGTGAAAAGTTTTACTTATTTTTAAGTCACACTTTATTTGTGAAACTTTTATCGCAGATCTCTTCGGACCCATAGATCCCGAAATGATTGTTTTTTGTATTTTTGTAAGCTTTAATTTTGAATAAATGAAAGCTAGGTTACGTTTTGAATTTATCTGGAATTGTTTTCTAAACAATTAGTGTCATATCGAATTAGATTTTCCCAGCAAAGATGATAATACAAAAATGCACATATAATAATACAATAAAAAAATATAGGATGTAAATTTCTTTCCTACAATAAAAAAATAAGTTAATCTTATCACGCAAAGATTATAATTTGTAATTTAAAGATGTTATGAAACTGCTCTTGGATATAAAAACAAAGCAAACACTGATAAATCGAAAATAAAGAAATAATTTATAATAATATAATAATAACAACCAAGTAAATAATCAGTGTTGTTTTTTAAATCGTATGCCGAAATATACAGCGTTTGTCGCTAAATGGTTATATTTTTGTGTATATAAATATATATAATTATTTAATTTTTAAATATTTTTATTTTGAAGAGAAAAGATTTGTTCTGGCCGGAACCCGGGCCGTCTGCATCTCCAGTGCAGTGCTCTAAACCACTGGTCGTACCAAGCTACACAAATCCATTCTGTTCACCGATCCTCTATCCCCGTGTTCTCACAATATTTGCGATGTATACAAGGGGAAGAATGTTCATTGAACGTTACTTTAATTGGGATCTTGTTGACTTACCTCAATTTTATATTTATAATTTATTGTTCTTCTGATGGTGATTATTTTTAAATATTTTAATTTCGCAGGTCGTCTGCATCTCTAGTGCAGTGCTCTAAACCACTGAGCTACCAGGGTTCGAATCCCGGCCAGGACAAATCTTTTCTCTTCAAAATAAATATATTTAAAAATAATCACCATCTTAAGAACAATCTATACTAATACATATCATAAATTCGAAAGTAACTCTGTTTGAAGAAACATCTGAACTAAAGTTGGAATTAAGAAATATAAAATACAATTTTTCACTTTTAATTATAAAGAAACCTTCATCCATGGTTAGGCCTCACTATATTTCTTAAACAAAATATGCCCTGTTCATGGTATTAAAAATGGATTCCAATAAAAATTAGTAAATTAAATGATTTTATTAATTATTAATAAAATCAATTTTGTTTTCAATTTTTAGGAACAATTTTGTTGCTCGTGAGGGCTCGAACAATTGTCATTAAATGGTTATAGATTTCCGGTGACTTATGAGACACTGTGACTATAAATATTATATTTGATAAATTGAATTAATTATATAATTTCTCAGAATATATACAGACTGTTTGCACATATATTTAACAAATCAATGAACTTACCTTATTAGTAAAGGCGTATCATGAATACTGATGCGATATGGCGCCCAAAGTATCAGACGATGCCGCCAGATCTAGCAGCTCCTTTGTAAATAATTGTTTTATTGTTCAAAACTAAATATCATTTTTTAAATTGAAGTAGTATTAATTGAGTTAATTTCATATTTACAAATTTTTACGTAGACAGATAACTATTGTACCAGACGTTCGTCTAGTCTGCGTGTTTGCAAACCACAAGAATACTGTGAAAACGAAATCACAGAGATTTTTATTTTTAATTTAACATAAAAATTAATTTAATTAATTTAATTTGTATTAAAGCATAATCTGCATCCACCGTAAATACAAACATTTTCATCTTAGTGTTCAACCTGATCAAGTCAGTCATCCTCAGCGCGGGCTTTCTGCCTCTAACAAGTATTCACTAAAATGTCAATACTTTTTTGGTTTCTTCTTTTATTGGATTTAATTTAACAAGTTTTCTGGTTAAGTACATACATTTTTCGGTAATTGATTCTGCATCATTGATTCATTATCATTTACTTTAAGTATTGTTCTTTTATTTAATCAAGATTTCCTTGTTATTCTCAAGGTTTGTATTAATATTTTTAAAAAGAATTATTGGTATTTTTTTACAGCTCAGATTAAAAGTTGATTGTTTGAATAATCATTGACTTTGGCATTTCTTATGGCTTGAAACCTCCAAAAGATGAGTTGCCTAATGTTGCTTAGAATTGAAAACTTATCTATCCCTGTTTGTCAGAAATCCTTTAAAATAATTACAAGATTGAATCATTAAATATGGATTTTACAGGGCTCGATTACATAGATTGATTTATTGTTAGAAAACAAGTTTTATGATTTGTTATTTGTCAAGTATAGTGTTTTATATCAAGACATTTACATATTTGTTTTATACTTGAGGTAAAGATAATTTATTTTGATATACGTTCATTGAATCTGGAACCAATTCAAAACTAAGAGATTATTGGGTTATGAAATTTCAATAGTTTGAAGTTTAACTGTATTTGCCAATGCAACACATTTCTTTGGAAATATTGCATTATAATTGTAACAGGTATTTCTTAAAACATCTTTTGGTATTTATTCCGGAGGTTGTCACTACGAGTTGAGTCACAAGCTTCAACTTTTCATTTGTTTCCCTTTTAATATAATCCAAAAATACAAGTCATCATGAGCTTTGGTATAGAAAAGGGAATGTAATTATAAGAAATATGTTTACTTCGGTAACCGCTTCATTGAGAAATGAACGTTTCAACAAACATATATCATCTATATGTTATCTTCCATATGTTAGTTGAAACTTTAGTTTATTGATGAAATTATTACAAAAATCTACTCATTACCAATAATTACATTCTATTCTTCATACTAAAGTTCGCGATAACTGTATTTTTGGAAAATATTAAAAATGAAACGAATAATCAGTTAAAACTTGTTGTAACCCAACTCGAATCAACAACCTGCGGAGGAGATACTCATCTTTCAGACTACTTTTATTTGGTATAATTAATATAACACCCACGCTGTTGGCATTAAATGATGAATAATTATTATTTTGATCTGTATAAAGGTATCCTATTTTAAACATTTCTACAGAAATCGGTCCACCTGACTGTCTACTGACGTGAGGAGTTTATTTTGGCCCAATTGTTGGACTAATCTAAGTGAACAAAACATTACTTAAAAGCCCTTGGATTTTTTTAAATTACTCTGTTTCCTAGATTTTTCCTTTATCTATTTAAAATACAATTAAAGGGTTTTTTTAATGCAAAACTACCCTTAGTTGATTATGAATACATATTACACGGAAGACTTGATGTAAATACCATGTTGAAAATTGTTTTATAACATTATATACAATACAAAAACTCCTTTAGGAATGTGTAAAGTCCCTGATACACTGTAAAAAACCAAATAGTCAACATTTCACCAATTCAGGCATCATCAGGACACATGCCAAAAGAAAAAAATCATATTAAAGAGGACATCTCACATCAACAGTCCAAACATACTCACAAAATGGAGATAGAAACTTGCTCTAAGAAATTCCACAATCAAATCTTGATTAGAATGTTCCTAAAACAGAAATGAGTTGTTTGTGGAAAGTCTTAGAGCAAGGTTGCGGTCTATTTGATGAGTCTGTTTGGACTGTGAATGTAAGATGTGCTGCACTTTGCTAGCGTGTTTTTACTATTTCCTTTTGTCTTATAATTTTTGTATCAGTTTGAGTTTTTGCTCATTTTTATTGATTGTTTCGTAAGATATTTCTTTCAGCTCTATGAAAAATTTGAGTTTATTATTTGTATTTTGAGTTATATTGACCTTTTATTCTTTCTATTGATAGTGTTTCTCTTTCTTTTTAATTTTTTTTTACGATATAAAAAATACTGTGCTAAGAACTAATTCTTTAAAGCTATATAATTTCAAAGAAGTAATCAATATCTTTTTTTTGTCAAAACAGACATTTATTTCAGTAACCTCTTTTAAAAGTTTATGGAAAATAATTATTATGCATTTTCTTGGTTTTCAAAGAAGTGTTAATATTCTTAATAAATATTAAATTGTGCAGTCCGATAATATTGTTACAAAGTTTCAATTAAAATATTGACTCTATAAAGTTATATATCATTCATTATCTTATAAATGTATACACTTAAAATATGCTAATTGTAAGCACACAAATGTATACAATTTTGTTATAATAATGATTAATACCTGTGGAAATTCACTTGTGGATAAGCTAAGATATGTATGATATTCATTCCAAATTATTACTATAAATTTAAACTCTACAATAAATGTATACAAATAAATATATAAAAAATCACAGCCAATAACTTACAATATGCAAGTATTAGATTATTTACAACTGTTGTGAAAATTACAACAAAATTAACCATACTTTTCAGTATATAATTGTTTATGCTCCCTTAATATCTTTCACTTTCACTGGATGTTGATTGTGTATCAGTATTGTTGATTTGGTTTAAAGAAGAAAATGAACTATCCCTTCCAAGGATATATATAGAGCTTGTTGCAGTCGCCGTTCGTTTCAAAAGTGGTGTTTCTAACAAAGAGTGTTGTGTGATAAACTTTGGTGGAACATTTCGATATACTGGAAGTTCTTCTTTCTTACCTGTAAAAAAAAGAATAATAATAATTTTTCATATAATTATATAAAATTACATAATTATTTGCAATCAATTTATAAAATATGTACGAAGCAGTATGTATATTTTTATAAAATATTCATATCTCTTACTCTATATTCTCTAATATTAACATCTCATGTAATAATATAATAATCATTGATAAATTTTATTTCAATTTAATTGAATTAAAATATGGATATTTGAATGAGTAAGATATGGTTGATTGAATATTCCTAATTTTAAGGTTTATTGCTACACTTCCAGAATTCTATTCAATATAAAATCTGCTAATAAAAAATGGGTACTTGAGTATATAACGCACGGCACTAGCAGGCAAATGTTCTGCGCATGCCCCAGCGGTTACATTTTATAACAGTTACATTTCTACCAGTTACCTTGGATAACCTTTTAAAATATTTTGATTTGAATCTGAGATCGCCTCCCTTAGGATATTTTGAAGAGAAAAGATTTGCCGCCCGGCGGCAAATCTTTTCTCTTCAAAATATCCTAAGGGAGGCGATCTCAGATTCAAATCAAAATAGGAATGTAATAATATTGGAAATAAATAAATCGAAGTAATAACAATATAGGTTTTATATTGTATATATTATTTTATATTATATTTTATAACAATTTTAGTGCAATTACTTAATAACAATATAATTTAATATATAACATATTATAAAATAATGTTGTATATAATGTAAATAAATATAATAACGAGATATTTCCACAATCAAATTTGGTCCACCTATCTTCTTGTTTTCTTTACTCTCCATGTCCAATACACATAATTCCCGCATATAATTGTTCCAATCTATAATAGTTTTATTGGATATTTTAAGCTGCTTTGCACAAAATTTAATCGAGTTCAACTCCTCGCACCAACAATATATAAATCTTATACCTGTACATAGTGAAATTTTGCTTCCCTCGAACCAATTGTCTTTCCTAAGTCCCACTTGCTCATTACACTGTCTGATATCACATCTCCAAAACTTACGATTTCCAAGGTATAGCTTCATTTTATGGGAGTTGCTACATTTCCTTTTTTTCTGCAAAATGTTTTTCTCCTGGCAAAAATGAATTGCATCTTCCTCCGTTCTTGCCAAATCCCAAAAAAGGATTGTCGTATAACTAACAAACACGAAACAACAAAATATCGACATTATCTTGTATTAATAACAAAGAACAACTGAGCAACAAACACAACAACGCTCGAACAGACTAGTAAACAAACAATGATGTCTGTCAAAAATGTAAGGTTATCCAAGGTAACTGGTAGAAATGTAACTGTTATAAAATGTAACCGCTGGGGCATGCGCAGAACATTGGCCTGCTAGTGCCGTGCGTTATATACTCAAGTACCAAAAAATGTTATGATATTTCATAAGCAAGTTGAAGGTATGTTGAAATTTATTGAAGAGAAAGAAAAAGAATGTTCACAAAAGTTTGTTAAAGCACTTATTAATGATACACTATGAAAATACCACAACTCCAGCTTTCTATGAGAACCCGTAGAACTTTAATATTAAGCACAGAAAAATATTATTAGGGGTGACCTGTGGTCTAGTGGCTAGCATGACAAACTACTATGCCCAAGATCGCGGGTTCGTAGCCCGGCAGGTGGCCCTAGGATTTTTTAAAGGGAGTAGAAAATCCTTGGTTATGCCGTCCTTCGGAAAAGGTGTTATACGGAGGTCCCCATCCTGTACAATGTCAGGTACTCGTTAAAAATACCTAATCATTACCTATAATTTTACTTGGATAGGCAAAATTTAGAGCTCCCATTGTAGCATCGTCCGATTAGCCATAACAGCATATAGTGATGTTGAATGAACAAACAGCAACAAAAATATTAATCATAGCAGTTAGCTGTCATGGATATGTAGCTTATTAATGACTAAGCATAATCCATACTGTCTACTAAATGAAATACGCTTGTGTCATTTAAAATATTAAAAAAAATAATATTTTTTTCTTATGTAAAATTTACCAAAGTGGAGTTAAAAAGTTTCCATTGCCTAGTGCTAGTAGTAGGCCTACACATTCTGATGAAGCCCTTCTCTAATGGTTGACTTTAAGGGTAAACTAATATCGCACATTTCATATAGCTGAAAATGAAATTAGCGCTACTTTAGTATGACTTGGCTGAATTTGATAAAATTTGTTTAACATACTTAAAAAAGTTCAATAAGAGATAAGTTGACTCAATTCACTTCCCTTTTGTTGTGGATATATGAGGGGATAGTTCTGTTAATTATATTTCTCGCATTAATGGTGTTTTATTGATTAAGTTGTGATGAAAACATTACATGCTTCAACACTAGTTAATTTCTTTAACTTTTTATGCCAGTTTAATGAAGACTGGTTAAGTTGAATTCTATTGTAGTATTTACTGCTTTATATATAATAATTAAGATTGCTATATGATAAATAAAAAATAAAAAAATTGCTATTTGATAAATTAAAAATATCCTAATAAAAAAACAATACCTTTTGGAAGTAACAAAAATATGATATATGAGGTGGTTTGTATGATTCCAGGATAAAATTTAAATGAGTCTAATTGCTGATACTCAAGATATGTCATTATCCAATCGATAATATAGAAAGTACGATAAAGTGTCATCAGTAGAATATAGTATGTAACAGTATTATCTTTTTGCTGCTTCATAACGTAAAAGTATACTTGTGGTATGATTGCAAGTGCTTCTACAAAATGGCTGAATAGGCTCGATATCTGTAAATTAAAATTTGCTTGTAAATATCATACTTATATATACTTATATATATTATAAATAAATATGTGAAGAAATGCTACCTAATGTGGACCACTTGTTTGCTCCCAATGTATTTGAAACCACACTGGATTATGTTATGTTTATAAACTATGAAAAGAGGAAAAGTTAATTTTTTTTTATTTTTACACTATTTAACTTCATTTGTTTCACTAAAGATCACTCATTTTGTTATTAATTTTTTTTCAGATTTATTACAGTGGCTTAATTGTTCTGGATAATCAGATAAACTTTTAAAAATAAAATGAATGTATAGACACTTTTATAATTTTCAACACATTTATTACAATTAATAGCCGTTTGTATTTTATTATTTCTTCTGAAAGTGCAACTTTTTTTGTGTAAAATGGATGATATATCATAAATGTAAATAAAATTCGTAAATAACTTTAGGAAATTTACATTAAAATGACCTCAGAGTATCACAAAGTAATGCTTTGTTATTATATTCTAAAATTTCTTAAAATTCTCGGATAATGATTTTTGCTTGGTAAAGTACATTTTATTTTTTTTTAATGATTGATGTTCCATAATAGTGCCAATCCCTGTCTTTTTTCCTTTAACTGTCTCCCTGAGTTTTTGTAATAATTGACACTTATTTAACAGATACAAGTTTCATTCTTTGATTTTTGATTATTAATTTTTACTAGAAATCTTTGATTTTTAGTTGGCCTAGCCAACCATATCAAAATTAGCCAACAATTGTTGATTTAGTTGGCTAATTAATAAATTAATTAGTTTGCCCAATATTGTTTCATGGCCTATCTTATTATTCATTCAGTTTATGTATACATGGGCATATCTTTTTTTTTTTTTTAAAGAACATTTTATAAAGCGTTTAACTGAATTTTAATTAAAGCAAACAATAGTTTAAATAATTAACATTATTTTCAAATTTGTCTTTTAATGCTTTTAAAGTCTTTCTTAAGTATGAATTTAGTTATGATTTGATATAATTAGGATGAGTGAATTATTATTTCTTTCTGGAACTGTATCACCAGACTCAGGCGAGGTAGATCAATGACTGACCAGACCTTCACGTTAAGGTTAATCCTGGAAAAGACGGTGGAATATGGCATTGATACGCACCATCTGTTTGTGGACTTTCAGGCTGCGTATGATTCTGTAAATCGATAGATGTTCATTAAGGCAACGAGGGAGATGAATATACCGTCCAACCTGGTCCGAATGGTAAAAGTGGCCTTATCCAACTCTAAATGTCAAATTAAAATCCAGTCCCATCTATCAGATCCCCTACAAACAAGGAATGGATTGAAGCAGGGTGACCCCCTGGCGTGCCTTCTATTCAACCTAGGTCTGGAGAAAGTGATTAGAGATTCGCAGATACAAATAGGTGGGCATATCTTCAATAAAGGCTTACAGCTTCTGGCTTATGTTGATTATATTGATATAATCAGTAGGTCGGAATCAGGCATGAAAGAAGCCTTTAAAGCTTTGGAGCAATCTGCTCAAGCAATGGAGCTAGTTATAAACGAAGTCAAAACAAAGTACATGGTTGCAGGGACTGAGGTACGTGATTGACACATAGAAATAGGTGGATACTAGTTCGAAACAGTTCGTGGATTTGTGTACCTTCGGTCATTTGTACATACTGACAATAACTTCTCCAAAGAAATAGAAAAGAGAATCATAGCTACCACGAGGGGTTATTACAGAGTAATCAAGCTCTTTAAAACAAAAGTAATAAATAAAGACGCAAAGGCTACGCTCTACAAGACCCTCATCAGACCCATAATGACATATGGTTGTGAATGCTGGGTGCTAAAGAAAGTCGATGAACAGAAGACTGCAGTTTTCAAAAGAAGGATTCTCAGATAGATTTATGGGCCCATCAAAGAAAATGGCACCTGGAGAATAAGGCACAACCGGGAACTGTACGAAAAATATAAGGATGTCTCAGCAGTAAAATTTATCCGGAACAGCAGGCTTTGTTGGGCTGGTCATGTACAAAGGATGGCTGAAGATAGCATTCCCAAGAGGATAATGAACCATGCACCAGTGGGAAAAAGAAAAGTAGGAAGACCCCGGAGACAAGATGGTTAGACCAGGTTGGAAGGGGGGCTGTGCGGCTGGTGGCATCAAGCTGGTGGACGATGGCCAGGGACAGAGACCGGTGGGGACAGTTTCTTCTGGAGGCCAGGGCCCGGACCGGGCTGTAGAGCAGAAGATGTATGTATCACCATACTACGAATGAGTGATTATTTATTTATTTTTTTACTTTGTTAAAAATCAATAAATTACTTGAACTGCTTAGAAGTGGTACACTATAGGCAATATGGTCTTTCCTTTATGTACATTAATTTACCTGTTCTGGTGTGGGACTACCATCATCTATATATAAGCAGAAAGATAGTGTGAAGCATGTTAAAATAATGGATTCAATCCTGTAAAATAAAAAGACATCAGATGAATCAATGAATTAAAATAGATGTGTATAATAAAAAAAAAAAAAAAAAAAAAAAAAATCAGTATGAACTATACTTACCAGAATGAATCACATCTTTTCTCATAAGTCTTCTTGTACTTGATGAATATTATATACGGCACATAAAGTGAGAGGCAAATTAAAATTAAATTTTTTATTGAAGTATAAATTGAAGGGAAGAAAATAAAGTCCCAATAGCGTGTTAAGGCTGCTGCTGTTAGCAATACTTGCATTCTTCCAGAAATTCCTGAAAAGGAAAAGCACATGCTCTTAATTTTTTTTTTGGATAAGAATTTATTTATTTATGATATACAAATAGTATTAAAAAAACAAACATGTTTTTACTACAAAACATTAAAATGAAAATAGATTAAAGCATTAAATAAGTATATATGCAACACAATGTAACCTTGCATACAATACAGCAAGTACCACATTTCTGCACCCCCGGGGAACAAGTGGTTAAGCCGAATTTTGTATAATGAGTTAATTATACTAAGGGGAACAGAATTGTGTCATTTTTGTAGTGCATTATTGACTAGGTCAGGGCTTGGCTTAAAATGGAGTTATTGCTTGTATTGTAACACCATTTCTAGCCAATAACTATGAGATATATAAATATATCTAGTTTTTTAATATATTTAACACATATTAATTATAAAAAATAATGTATATAATTAACTTATTTTATATATAGCTATTTTATTATATGTGTATAAAGTACACATATAATATATAAATTATACTAATAATATGTATATATTGTAATACTTAAAGTAACAGTAACTCTGGCATGCACATTAAATGTTTCTTATTCAATTGTTTCTTCATTGTTTCAGTACAAGAATCCATACACACTGGATTAGAATCCTCAATTCAGGAGGAACTATTGGGAATGCCGGTGGGTCAGTTTTAGGTATTTATATATATATACACATATATATGTTCTATGGCATGTATTTTCATTACTAATGTTTCAATAAATGTATGCATTATGCTATAATTGTTTTTTGTCTAGAGAATCTTAAAGAATTCAGTGTTAAGGGAGAATTACAATATAAAAAACTGACTGTCTGTAATATAAGGGAGTTGATGGAATCTATCTCTTTTTATTACTCCAAAGAGTAATAAGAGAAAACAATTCCACGGATATTGGGTCTTCGTAACAGATGCTTTTTATAATTAATAACTGTTGTTACTGGATAAAAATCTAAATGAGACAGACTTAATAAATCAACTTCAGGTAGTGCCTTTCCATGTATTGTTGAAAGGAAGTAGCCTTTCAACTTTAATAACTTGATCTTGAAGGTGATTTAAGAGTGATAATGACGTCTTATCAGAATGACATTGGTTTGAAACTTTCCAATAACTCACTCTGATAATGTTGAAGGAGAATTAATTGGCATGACCTAATTATGTGTTACTTTAATTGCAAAACACATTGAAGCTAAAGAAGGTTACAAATTATTTTATGGAATTAATCCCAAGTGGTAATGATCTTTATAAGGTTAATCTTGTTTTCAGAGTTTTATAATGTGGACCATAAACCTCCTTCAGTGATCACTGTTCCTTTGAATATCAGCTATCAAGATTATAACATTATCTCAATAAGGATGTGGAAATTCATGAATATTCTTCTGGGATTTAGTTTTGAAATATGGCAAACTGAAATTTAAAAAAATAAGAAAGATTACTGTAGCCCAATTTCATTATTTATTTCTAGTATTTTGAGGCAATTGTAATTTTCAGAGTTGAGTGAACGTTTGTAGCATATACCAAATCATGGTATCCATCCGGACCCGATCCATTAGGATTACGATTAGAGAGATAAAATTTAATTATTTAACTTAGTGATCCAAAAGAAGATCTGACATCACACTTCTGTTTCTTTTTTTGTGAATACTTAATGTCAGACCTGTTTTATTCATTTCTAACATTAAATTTAAGTGTTAGTTTAAAAATATTAACTAGTAAATACACAATAAAAATGCCTCCAAACGTAATGGTAATCCTAAACCTAAAATCAGAGGTGGGGGTTGTTCTTATGGCTGAATTTTTTGTTCAGTAGTCCATAGACCACTGTGGGCTGGTTATCCCTTATTTAAACTTAATTAATAATATTCTTGATTTGCATATTTTTCATGGTTACTTTTGGAATTTTATAATGATAAAATCCAGCCTACTTATTCGTTGATAGGAATGTATGATGGAAATTTATAACTAATTGATAAAGAATATTGCAAATTAAGGCCTTTAATTTTTATTTATGTAAAATTTTCCTTTTTCCTTTCTTTTTCTTTTTCCATTAGGGTTTTATGAGGATTAAGAGACAGTTGTTATTATTATTTCCCAAATGTACAATTTCAATTTCCGAATAGAAAGTCTGCTCTTTTTATATACTAATCAGATAATAATAAAATGAAATTAATGTCTTAATTTTATGTATATCTATTTAAGCCTTGTAATTTAGTGACCAAAAATATTATTTTTTATTACTTTTTTTTTTTAGTTACACTTATTGTTGACCCCCTCTAAAATCAAGATAAATTAAGATAGATTAGCTCCCTATATTATCTGAAACTGGTATAAACGATTTTTACCACATCAGTATTAACAGATTAATGACATAATTTTCAAAAAAATATGATGTAGCATGTGTATATAATGATGGAAAATATTTTACAGTTACTGGATTTTGAACCATATTAACTGACAACTAAAAAATTGTGAACTTTTTCTAGATAACCTTAGCTGGATAATGAATAAAAAAATATCCATCCTTCATTTTAATTTTCACAATAGTCCGTAGTACTGAATGCTCAGATAAGGACTTAGTGTAAACTCCTATCTGACATTATCGATTTTTACTCTTATTGTATTTCAACGATTTATGCAGTAATTTTTAAGAAATATGTAAATACAGTTGGCTTATATATTTAAGCTATTTTGATTAGAATACGGAAAAAATCTACAGTTGCAAATAAACCTAATTTACATCGGTATCAACTGATTAATATAAATACAATGTGACGTAGTAAAGAGAACTATTTTGTGGCAATCTTGACTGAAAAATTATTCCGATAATGACTGAGTCATTATTCCGATCTCTGTTCTACTTGTTTAAAGTTTTCGTTGTCTCATCGGTGTTACTTTTTTCGAGTTGTTAAAGAAGACAACTCTCTCTTCGTTTTCCTACTTTTTCGTTTCACTCACTCACGAATGTTTCAATCGCACAGACGATACGATCTCCATCTATTTAACAGATATGCTGTGATTACTCACCGACGCTGGACTGCCTCCTCTCTATCCTAAAGATGATGAAGAGGTAAGAGGCCAGGTGAGCCACGTCGGCGAGGAAGCTGGAGATGAGCATGTCTGGCCGGCCTCACACTGTGCATGAGTGTGTACTCCCATCTTCAGTTTATAGCCTTCTTATCAGGCGGCAGAATTCTCATATCTATCTCCCTGATTAGTGCTGATAGTTTAAGTGTCTATTGTCTCTGTGCCCGTTATAAAGAATATCGCCAACAATTAACAGCTTGATTGCGCATGCATTTATTGAACGAGCTAGAATGATCAATTCCTTGATCGAAACTATATATTTTTCAACAAATCACCTTGGCAACTATATATAAAGGTGTCGAATGTAAATAAATGTATTTGATTGTCATTATTACTTTTATGTTTTTGCTAAAGAGGGGAATCGACGAATATCTGAATGCCAAACTCGGATAACTGTCCCCTTTCTAAATAACCTGATTCTGTTTTTATATATTTTAGATCGATTGGCTTTGTGCGTAAGGTCGTATTACAGATTCAGATTTAAGTCGAGGCGTATAAAAAAAAAAAAAAATTAGAAACATATTTTTATTCAGGGTTTAGAATTTTTAGAATATCAATTGTGTACAGAAAAAACATATAATACATCTGACAAAAATTCTACATAATAAAAATGAATTGGTATCTACACCAATGTCATAAAAGTAAGCAAATTAAACAGAAAAAACAAAGTAAGAAAGCCTATGCAAACAAAAAATAAGTAAACAAATAAAAAAGTAAGGAAGTTACTAGAAAATCCAGCTGATAATAAAAGCCAACATTTACTTCTGATCAATGAGTTAACAAACAGAAGATGAACTTAACAAATAATTAAATGTATTATGACTTAAAACTGCATAACATAGATAGACAAAGATATGAACTTCTAGACTTTTTAACTATTGACTAATATTTATAACTTCGTGACTACTCTAGAACTAACTTAGTGACTACTCTCTTTACATACTTTATTCTAGTCGTAGCGTATTATCTCTGCTCTCTATCTTTTAGAGTTGGTATATATACATATAAAAGAAGAGGGGGTGTCAAAGAAGTTTACATTGCGGACAACACGGAAGGATTGATGAAACTTCCTTGTTACAAATCCATTTTATAAACAATTAACTTTATTTCATCGACCATTTGGTAACTGATGCAAAAGTATATTCAAGGCTTTGTGGCATTGCTTTTTTCCTTCATGTAGGTATCTGATGATGTAGTAACTTACAACCAATAATTATAATTGATAGAGAGAATCAATTATCAAAATATTGGAAATAGAGATGTTGGAAAATTATGAATTTGAATGAAGATTGGGAAGAAGCATGGCGTATATTAGGTTCCAAATGGAATATTGTTTACAGTCAAGGGTAGGCACAATAAAAGGTGGAGAAAGCGGGAGTTGGACTTGTACCCTCTAAAAAAATAATTAAATTGTGAGAGAAGAAAATATGTGGTTAGCCATGTTAATTTCAATAAAAAAAAAAAAAATTGTACCACTACAACCCGTGAACGGGTCTGGGGTTCAGTACATGGTATAGACTGTACTGTTTCGTGGACAACGGTTCTGCAAGGAGGTGGCTTGTCCTAGGTCACGGCCCCCTTATTTTGGTTACCCTACTTTTATAATATTTTGTAGAGTATGGGTGAGCCCCAAGTGTATTCCTATATGATTCATTTCCCGCTGCAAACAGACTAAATAAAAGTCTTGCCCAGGAGCGGAATTAGAACCAGAATTTTCGGCATGGCAAGTCAGTGCTCTACCACTGAGCCACTCCGCTCCTTCAATACTCGAACTTAATTCAATACTTGAACTTAATTTTTTAAATTGTTAAATGGTTAATTATTCCGCAGGTTGTCGCTTCGAGATGAGTTACAACAAGTTTTAACTTTTCATCCCTCTTAATATTTTCCTAAAATACAAGTTATCATGAACTTTAGTAAGGAAATGAGAATGTAATTATGGGGAATGTGTTTCATCGGTTTTAATTTCATCTTGATATGAACGTTTCAACAAATATGTATCATCTATACTTCGAAATGTTAGTTGAAACTTTAATTTATCGATGAAATGAGTACTCGAATATACTCGTTACCCACAATTACATTCTTTTTTATATACTAAGCTCACGATAACTTCTATTTTTGGAAAATATTAAAAGGGATGCAAAGTTAAAACTTTTAACTCAACTCGAAGCGATAAGCTGCGGAACAGGTACCAATAAATGTAATGATTTTTAAGTTAGGGTGGGAAATAGTTGACTGGATAATTCGAATGATGGATTGAATTGGTCAGGGGGTGCAGTCAAAGATAAAACAAAATAAGTTACACTTATCTTTGACTGCACCCCCTGACCAAATCAATCCATCATCGTAATGATTTTAAGTAGATCGGTATTAAAATAAATTGAAATTTATAACTCATATCGATGATATCTCCATAACTTTGATTTTGGAAATCAGGTATATTGTGCAGTTTATACGTAAGAAATACGCTAAATATTCAAATTTGTTATTGGATTTTTAAAAATAAGCGATATTAATGTAATACGGTGCTGTAGAAACCTTCATTATACGGCATTCTTGTTAATTTTATTGGAAAGAGCGAAAATATTACTAGCTATTTTCTACCTCATCAATACTGACGTTTTATCTTACCACTTGTCAAACTAATTTAAAAAAGTATATAAGTGAGCATTAATTATTTATTGTTATTTAATCCGATATTTTTTGTTTTCCAATCTATGATTCTTACTAGAGAGGAAAATAGTTGACTGGATTTTTGTTATTATTCACTGCACCCCCTGACCAATTCTATCCTTCAATATGATTCTTACTCTTAAAAGGTATATACAAACTTTGTTTTGAATAGAGGCTAAATTATTTTAATTTCAAATAGTTTTGTTTTATTCGTCTACAGCTTCGTGTTCCTTTCCTTTTCCCTAAAGCTTAATAAACTACAGGCGTTAATGGCCTAGATGTTCTACTCCCCCTAAACCCCAGGAAAACAAAATTTCCTATTCCCTACCAAATAAACCTCTCCGTACCTCCTTGAGCGTAATAAAAAAATGTATTGTCTATTTTATCCGCTGACAGTTGATTCTAAATCTGTGAGACACTAAATCTCACCCAATCTATATAAAGCGGGAACTTAACTCCTTAGCCTCCTAGCTGAGCTTGGCACTCAGATTGATTACATCATCACACATCGCAGGAACTAGGGACTTCCTTGCTTTAACAATTGTTTTTATATTTACCTAATCGTCGTCAGGATTAAGGTGGTGACCATTTTCAAATTTTTAATTTTAGGTTTAGTATTGCTATTCGTTTTTCCTCAATTTCAATTAAACAACAAAGCGTGTTCTATAACTTTATTTATTTATTTTCTTCCGTTAATCTTTTGTTTTTAAATAGTACCTCTTTGTTATTATATAATTCAATACCTTCTCTCGAAACTTTTCTATAATTTATCTTTAAATAATGTTACGTTAATCTGTATTCTCCAACAGCATTTCTACTAGGTATTTTTTTTATTATATATTTTTTTCCATACCAATATCATTCACTAGATTAATTTGTATTACTCTATTATTATTATCATTATTGTATTACTCTACCACTTTTTTTAATACCATTCATTTCATCAATTTGTATTATTCATTATTGCTTATTTGATAAAACTCTACAACTATTCTCTCAGTTTTTATATTTACCTAAAAGATTCCTCCTTTTAGGTATTTATAAAATACCTATTTATAAAATATCCCCATTTTATTTAAATTTGTATTTTTTTTCATAGCTTATGTCTCTTGATGACTATATGTATATTTATTATTTACTATGTATCATTTAATTTGTATGCATCTTGTATATATAGCCCTGTAGAAAATCCAATGTGGGTCAAAACGTTGAACTTAAAATATATTTGTAAAACAAGCTCAGTAAAAAAGTGACACAATTCTATCCAGCAGTTCCAAGGAAGTTGAAAGGGAAATGCTTTCGGAATGAAATACATTAGTTATATCTTTGAGCAGTAAGAGAGCTTGGGAAATGAAATTTTAATGTATAATATCTGTACAAGGTAGTATAGAGTAATATTGTTTTTTTAATATTAATTTTAATTCAATGAACAAAATGAGAGAAAAGATGTGATATTTAATTCGAAGTAGTTCACCTTAATTAAACTTATAAAACTGTTGACTTTTTGTAGGGGTTGACAGGAAAGGTGGAGAGGAAAGGAAATTAAAAAAAACGGCCGAAGAAATTAAACTTGCCGATCACCTGGCAACTATCTTTGTTATAGTACTGTCACGTTTTCGTACACATGATAAGATATTGTACTGCCATATCAGATACTTTATTAGTTTGTTGATACTTTTTGTTGTCAGCAGGATTCATTTCATATCTAATTTATATGTATAACCTTTAACGGAGAGGGCTTGACCAATCGATTGCTGCGGAAGTAATGTTTTTCCTGACTACTAGTCATACCAAAAATTTTTTAAAAATTTTGTATTTGCATCAATATTCAATTTTTTTCTAAAGGATAGAAGCGGTATCTATACATATATTTAGTTACTATTCCTTCATGATCCACATAAAACAGTCCTAAAAGAAACAAAAATGATAGTGTGTTTAAAGTAAAAATTAAAATTAAAAAAAAAAATACTACGCTCTATATTAATGATAAAAAACGAGATATCCGGTTTGGATACCAGGCTGAGAAATATGGAATTAATGTTCCTAAATTTAATGAAAATGAAGGCATTATGTATTCAAATTCTGAAATTGAACTGTTTCCACTAAGATAGATCCACGTTCAATATAAAACGAATGTGGAGTTGTGAATACGAAACACCGTACTTCATTGCTATCATTATTTTTTTTTTGAGGAAGAATCAATGTTTGAAATATTTTACTGAGGTAAATTTATTTTACCTAATTACTTTACTAAATTTCGTGTTATTTTCTACATGGGGGAAAGTTTAAAAAAAGAATACCGCTCTCATACAGTATTTCTGGAATATTTTTTATTAAAAAAAGTGAAAGCTTTTATTATTATATAGGAATGTACTATAACGATAAACGAAAAGAGAAAAAACGGTTTAAAATTATTTTATAAACACCAAAATTCATAGGGTTTGATATAAAATGTTCATTTCGTAAACCTTACGTTTAATACTTCTCAAAACCTTCTTTTTTTTCCCTATGTGGGCGGCATTGGTGGGATTACGCACTACCAGATATGAATCATTACAATTGTATTGAGGCTCCTATAGTTCAGTTATCTCTTTGTTGCTACTACTATTATTAATTATATTGACTGTATCTGTTATACATTTTCATTTAAAGTTTTCAAATATTTATGAATGTTACAAATATACCCACTGTCTGGCAATTTCAATATTTCATACATAACATTTTGGTTCATATTTAAATCTCTAAGCATTGTTTATCTTTGTTTAATTTCTGTCGGGCATTCAAGTATAAAATTTTAAGACACTTTAATAATAATCAAATTAAATCGGTGAATCACGGAAGAAGCTCGTGAGAATTGTTCTGAACTGATCCTCGATGTGAGCTTCATCGTCTGAACTGCTATCAATGTCTCGACTATCAATTTATATCAATGTCGTTTTAGTTTCTAATCACAATAGTGACGCCTGGGCTCTTGAAAAATCATTAAGATTTTTTCTTAATTCACGAAGTGTTTTCTTCGTTTGCAACTTACTTTTGTATCGATTTTCAGTTCCATTATTAATTTGAATTTCTGTTAGTTTGTCTATTTATTACACTTCACTTTTTACTAGTACGGGTAATCAGACAATGTTACAGTGGGAATTACAAACCTTGCCAGACCAGTATGATTAGGAAAGGGATCTTCCTATGATAGGAAAGTACCTGACACCTTATGGGCTCCGGACCCCTATTTTACGTTCCTTCCAACAATTTCAACAAATCCAAGGATTTGTTTACTCTCTTTTAAAACATCCTTGGGCCACCTGCAAACCTTGGGCATTGAAGGTTGTTATGCTAGTTGAGTTTATTTTTTTTTCTAATTTCTTACACTTTTATCTTGTAGTTTTTCGTGGTATCATTCCTTCCATAAACCCATAAAAATGAGTCAGAAGGGAAATAGAAAAAAATAACGTTCTATTTGTAGAATGTAAATATTCATTTATTGGAATTAACTGACCTTGGTGCCAGCAATTATGAAATTGTAGATTAATATTTGAATAAATTTCTTATTGTTACTTAAGTAGTGTTACTGGGAAAACTTTATCTACAAATTTTTTTTTGTAACTATTTTACTACTCGACTTCAGTTTTTCATGACTATCCTATATTTATTGCGTGCACAATTAGCACTCGTACCTTCGAGTGTTCTTTCAAATGATAGACTACTGAGTCTTAATTACTGCTCTCCCTTGTAGTTACTCGAATGAAGAAATAATAGATGAGTCATTTTTTAAAAGTTTGGTGAATCGCCAACAGACAAGGCCTATATTCGCTAACAGAGTGGTGTTGCCCTGTATTACGATTTTTATTTATTTCTAGGTACTTGAATTATTCAATATGTTTAATAACTATTGAATATTTTAATATATTTGTCTTCCTTTTTATATGGCCATTAGCAAATCAATATAATTCTAAAGTACTGAGAAAAAAAAACTTTTTCTGAGTTACACAATAATTTTACACTTGGGCTAATCAGATTGCTTCCTATGTCTTAATTGTTTTTTAATGCAAGATTTTTAATTCCCAAATAACAAAAGTTTTGTAAGAACATATTTATTTTACAATATTTTTTTTTTTATTATTACAATCTGTTTTGATTTACAGCAGTTTTCGCCATGTAATAAAACTGGCGATGATTATCGATTCTGTTTAAGCTTCGGGCCGCATCATATTTACTTATACAATATTAATTCAAAGCGAGAGTTACGGAAAAGATATATAAGAATTAAAATATTAAAATTATATAAAAACATATAATGTAATTAGGTTAATAATTGATAACATTTCTTTAACTCCATATTAAATACATTTATATAATTTAACATTTTTTTTATGTAACTTAGTTGTTTATCTTCCTAATAAATTCTCGCTAAAGATGTTGGTCGAGCCACTCTCCTTCTCCAAATCCTTTCGCTTCCAAGCTCTCCTCCACATCCTGCAACCATCTCTTCTTGGGCCTCTTTTCCCTCCTTTCTGGCGGGCGATTGTTAAAGATTGTTTTAGGCCATCGTTCTTTTGATATTTTTTTTGAGCCGCCATACCACTTTCGTCTCTTTGTTTATTCCTTTTCTCCTTCCTTCGTTTCTTGCTCTACCAGTTGCCTCATCGTACTGTTAGGAACGTGTTGAATTCGGAAAATGGAACAAAAAAACAATCTCTGTGGCCAAGTACTTCATTTCCTCCTTTTTCGTTATCGCCCATGTTTAGGATTTGTAGAGGGTAATATTTTTTATGAATGAGTTAAACAGCATTATTCTTTCTTTTAAGGTTAATTTAGAACACATGCCTTCAACAATAATTTTAACACCCTTTTCCAGCGACTATTTCGTCCACCCCATCCCCCAAAAATCTCTCTAGCCGATATTCATTAGACACTCAAATCGATATTGTCGTCTCTTCTTAGGACTCGGTACGTGCTGCATATTCTGAACAGTTTTTGGGGTACTCGTCCAGATGGCTTCCGATAAAAATCTGTTTTCCGTCAGGTGTGAAAGGTCCCATTCAGCTTATACTGCTGGCAATGGCCAGGCATAAGATATAGGAACGATGAAGTTGTTCTGTGTGGAACTGCTCGATTTCCACTTCTCTACCGGAAGGTCACGATACACTCTTAATAGAATTAGATTTCGAGTTAGTGATAACGGAGGTGTATAGAGTGCTTCTGTGATTGGATCAACTCCTTTCCAAAATCTGTTCATTCCTTTCCTCTTACTTTCCTAAGCAATTGTCAATTTAATATTGTTTCTGAAGCAATAGTCTTGAGTCGTGTTCGATCCACTCTGCTCAGGAAAGTTTAAATATTCAAATATTCCGTCATTTGATTTCCATCCGAATACACCTTCCGTACTAGAATAAGCCTCTAGACCGAATTTCCTTGCTTCCTCGAGTTCCAATATTCTGTCTTATTCGTTTCTCTGAAAACTAAAATTCAACCTATATATTTTTTAAATAATGACTTCTCTCATCAATTGTACTCACTTTTTTAATTCGTTATGGATTACTCTACTACATTTTCAAAAACTCCTTTTTTCTCAGTTAACAATGACGCGCTCTTCTGCATTTAAAAATCCAATACCTGTAATTCAGGAAATCATGGTTCCTTTGATATATTTGTTATTACTTATCAATGTGTTTTTTTCTTTTCGCGGAGAAATATATTTACAAGAAGTTCTGTATTTACAACAGCCCTGTGGTGGTAATTCCAAATAAGTGTTCTTGGGAGATAAGTGTTATTACAATGAAAAACGATAAACCTGTTTACAGAAAGCAATAAAAAAAAACGAATCTTGTAATTTTCTTTTATTGGGATCTTACCCGACAAATCGTAATTTTATGAAATTTAGTTGCCTGATAATAGTGTTGTAATGAGAATTGGTTTTTATTATATTAAATATAGATTTCTTAGTTTCATTTGATTTAGAATGATCCAAACTATCTGTGCCATTTTACCTTTTTCTTGAAATCATTATTGAGCAGTGTTTGAGAGTCGGCTGTAAAAAAAACATGGGTAGCCAATGGCTCGCTTTTATGGGCATTTATTATATTATGGTTTAAGGCAAAATGAAATTTTTTTTACGGATCGATATTTAAACTGTGCTAGTTAAATTTAGTTTATTATCTTTATCGAAGGGTCCCCTCATCTTTATGTATTATCATTCATATATCTTGATGTATATTTTGTATAATTTATTATTTACCATGTATAATGTTAATTTGTCTGTATTCTGTACATTTAGCCCTGAAGAAGACTTGCGATTTTGGCTTTCCGATAGAAAGTTCTCCCTATTTAAGAGAATTTTTTTAACCTCCTCCCGAGTATCACTTTCTTCTTCATATATATGAAATCTACTTATATTATTCAAAATAATCCCTACTAATATTATAATTGCGAAAGTAACTGTCTGTCTGTTACGCTTTCACGCATAAACTACTGAACCGATTTAAATGAAATTTGGTACAGAGAGAGTCTGGAGCCTGAGAAAGGACATATGCTACTTTTTAGTGGGTAATAAGGGTTGGAAGGGGTTGAAATAGGGGATGAAAGTTTGTATGGAAAGCTACAATTTATTTTACAAATTTTCATATATTTA
Source organism: Troilus luridus (assembly GCA_964056705.1). Taxonomy (NCBI): domain Eukaryota; kingdom Metazoa; phylum Arthropoda; class Insecta; order Hemiptera; family Pentatomidae; genus Troilus; species Troilus luridus. The sequence continues at coordinate 79,392,196 of OZ057414.1, read as the reverse complement.
CGTTTATTTACACATGTTATATACGTATATTCGTTATTGAAGCGTTTATTTACTTTTTTGAAATTTAATATTAAGTAGTTAATGATTATTAATAAATTAATTAAAATAGAACTATGAATGATTTGAACAACAACGACAAGCTATTCGGTGGTGCTGTTCCATTACTATCTGGCAATTTCCAGTCAGTCCTCGCTCTACTTTTGCCGATGAGGTTAACACATGTTTAATAATATCGTTTTCATGGCGAGATGTCGAAACACTTCGATTGACCATAAACATACGAGTACCATTACAAAATGATCCATCAGCACAAATATTTTCAAAACTATTGCTGGATATTGGAATCGATGAAATATAACTCCATCCAAATACACAATCCATCAAATTGCCAGAAAATTTCAGCACTGTTGTTCAGACAAAAATGAATTAATTATGAGTATCTTCCCGGATGTAGTAAATAATTACATGGAACATAATTGGCTCATTAACCGTGTTATTTTGGTAGCGAAAAAAGCTGACGTTGACGAAATTAACTTTCAAATACAACAGTTGTTACCAGGTAATCTAATGTTCTTTAAATCAATCGATACTATTGTTGATGAAAACCAAGCCACAAATTATACAACTGAATCTTTAAATTCTCTCGATATACCAGGAATGCCACCACACAATCTTCGGTTGAAGATTGGTTCACCTATAAGTCTTCTGCGTAATTTAATCCATGCAATGGTACACGTTTGGTCATCAAAAATATTACCGGAAATGTTATTGAAGCAGCCATGTTGACTGGAATCATTAATGGAGAAATAGTCCTGTTGCCGCGTATTCCAATGATACCATCAGAACCCATAATACCGTTCAAAAAACTTCAATTTGCTATACGCTTGGCTTTTGCTATGACCACCAATAAGTCTTAAGGCCAGACAGTGTCCATTTGCGGTTTGGACCAAGAACATCCATGTTTCACCCATCGGCAATTTTATGTTGCATGCTCACGTGTTGGTAAACCATCTAATCTATTTGTATTAACAAAAGACAGATTAACAAAAAATGATGTGCATCGATTAGCGCTCAATTAAAATGAAATAAATAGTTATAATTTAAAATAATATTAGCCGTAATTGAAAAACAACCATGATACACTTCATTCATTAAACTAATATTTATATTTTATCAGTTAAGAATTTTGTATATTATTTATTTATTATATACTATACTTATATATATAGGATGAAAAAATGTAAAATCAAAAATCTATTAAATTCATTTTTTTCATTCATTCCTTGTTTCTTTAGAATTCTAAATTTTAATGTAATATTTTTTAAAACTATTATAGCAACGCGTTGGGGTCAGCTAGTAGATTTATAATGTTTAATTTTCATTTCATATTGTTATACTACTGTGAAAAACACTGCTATGTATATATTTAAAAAAATATATAGCCGGCTTGTTACTCATTTCTGATTGTGCACCAAAAACTGTGGACCTGTTGGAGAAGCTCTAGAACTGAAGCGATGGTTGCCGAAGCGTATGATCTAATGGTTCTCTTATCTTGGCAACGACTGGAGCGATTCCAGTCGAAATTAATGGCCAGATAAGGCTTGTTCTAGTAATATATCGGCGACTCGCTTTAGTTTTAGTGCCATCAGGCGGTATTGAGGATCCAGATTTCACAAGTGTGCAGATTACGCTGTCGTCAGTTTTACTTTTACAGCGTAAAAATGTTGTGGACAGTTTAAACAAAAAATATGATTTTAATAGAAGATGTCAGATTGCTAATAAAGGCTCAGAAACACCAAGAGGAATTATGAGTCTTTAGATATAATGGGAGAAACAAAAAAAAAATGCCTTGAATAATGATAGTTGACCTTAATATGAGTAATTAATTATATATAATCATTATTATTATTATATGAGGAAGAAAATGGGCTGGGTAAGGGTAAGGTAGTAATATCCAATAAACCAGACCATTTTCTTCCAAAAAAAAAAAAAAAAAAAGGTTTAGACGTTTTGATAATATGTATTAATAAAATTGTAACTGACCACCTAAAAAAATATTCATTTATATGAAATAAAATCCAAACCAAAATGGTTTACATTAGCTTAAGAAGGTCTAGAAAGTGCAAATATCACAAAAAATGTAATGACGGGTAATGCAAATACAACAAATTAATTTAAAGTTGTAGGTTTTCAGAAAAATAAAAACTATTCCATCCGGTTAGAAAATGGATAGAAGAAAGGAAGACATAATAGTCAAAGAGTCACAAAAAGCCAGAATGAAAATGTTTAAGAAAAAATGGGGTGTGAATGTATCACGGGAACGGCCGTGTGTTGTACGTGAATACGTTTACGAACGGGTAATATTTTTTATATAAAATATTATTATTTATGTACTCAAGAAAAAATCAAGTAAACAAATAATTACTGTGTTACAATATAAATTTATTAATTATAGGTCTGTTTGACTCGGTCATTTGGTGTTTTATTGCTACCATTCGATGGTGTTCATTGCTCTTGAGAAGACCTTTCCAACCACCTACGGTCTCTGTATTTGGATTTGTCTTTTCGACACATATAGGCCGACATTATATGCTTTTGATAATATTTTTTTATTCCAACACCTTATTATGTTCTTGTCACTTTTTTTATACTAATGTTTAATATACAATCGATAGATTTTGACAACAGTTAACAAATGAAACCCAAATCATTGCTATAGCTTCTCCGAGTCTAAGTTATACAGTTTGGGTGTGTATCTCGATACACAGCAAAATTACCTCAAAATGGTGGCGCTTATCCTTTCATCACGCGCAATGCTTCACAGTCCCCACTTATCGTAATGATTTTTTGATCCTTTAGCTATCCATTGGTCTATTTGAATTTCGGGTAGAGATGATAGATATGTAGCTGCAACACCAAACTCTATTTCCCAATCTCGTTATCATTCGTTTTAAAAATTAAAAAAATAATATTTTTATGAGAAAATAAGAATAAGAATACATATTTATTGACAGAAATAATACAAATGCCATTTGGCACATATTGTATTTTTGATCTTCTTTCGAAAACCTCTCTCAGGGATTCACTTGGAAGCGTATACGGAGAAACCTCCCGTTGAAGGCACTCCTTGCGTGTTTCATCTCTCTAGTAGATCCCTGCTCCAGAGACATTTCAGTCTCCGTGTCGGATTTTGTGGTAATGTGTCTGTCGGTAATGTTTGTACCAGTAAGTTTGGGGTTCCAGTAAGTGAGTCATTAAATGTTTTGTAGTTGTTCTTGATCGTGTCAGTCACGAGTGGTGGGTTCAGGTCTTTGTGTAATGCTTTATTAGATATGTAAATAGGACAATGAGTAATATAACGAAAGAATTTTTACTGAACGATTTGAATGGTCTACTATGGAGATTTTTCGCAATAGCTCCACACCTGCGAGGCATAGGTCCATGTTCGGTTTAAGTAGCATGTTATATATAATCATTTCGTTAGTTAGTGATTGTTTATCTTTATGGTAAAGTAGTTATCTTAGAAGTGAGATTTTCTGAGATAAAATAAAAATTCTTGATTGATAATTTTCTTGGGCAACTGCAACATTTTTCCTCACTTCCGTTGATGTGAAACGTACGCGTCAAACTCTCCTGGGCAAGGATTATCCAAATTTAAAGTTATGTACATGTTATTAATAAGTGTTATTGTATAAGAGTTATGTTTAAAACATTGTTGTAAGGTTGGTAAAGTTAGTGAGAGGGGATAGACGTGACGGACGACAACTCGTTGCACTTGGACTGGAAGCCGTTATTAAGTTTTAAAGACTCAAGCCAGACAAATCGTAAGACCTGTCAGGGATTAAATGACACCCGGGAGCAAGTTAACTTATTACTGCGGTAATTTCTCAGCAACGACTTAGCTAAGTTCTCCTCATCAAGTTAGCTTGTCACTGCTCATTTCTAGGGTCTTACCTGTGTGGGTTCAGCTGCTACAACATTATTGGCAATTATACAATTCAATAGGCTGTTTTTTCCGTAACGGTGGTTGTATAAAAACTATAAATATGTATTTATATTTACAGTTCATTATGTATGCCACATATTTACAGCCCCGGTGAATAAATAGTTAATTCGATGTTTTCCCAATATCTTATACTTAAGTGAGCGGAATCGTGTTTTTTTCGTAGTGAATAATGGACTAAATCAGGCATTTGCGAGAAAAGGAGATGTTTATTTTATTACAACTCCCCTTTATGAAAAAAACTGGTAAAATGGCACTATTCTGCTTTTCTCGATACAGTTAATTCTCTTTGGACGAAATTATACCTAACCACTTAAAAATGTACATAAACCCGGTCTCAAATCCGACTTAGCAGATCAATTATTTAATTTGCTTACAGCCATGGATGGACCCTGCGGGGTTTACAAATCTTCCTGGGGCTCACTCTATAAAGTAGGCATCCTTAATTGAGGTGAAACCTGGTGGTTGAGCGAGAACACGCACCAAATCACCACCTTGCACAACCGTTGTCCTTGAAACCGTACAAACTCTCTACCATGTAACTCTCTACCTAGTTTGGTTCCTTCCAAAGACAATTATAGGTTGTAGTATCACAACCTTATCAATACCTAATTGCACGCGCACACACACATAAATATATGTAGGTATGTATGTAAATATAAATATATGTTGAACTTTGGTATGACAGATAACAATTTTATCTTTTCATTAGGCTTTATCTTAATCTGTGTATCTATTTTTTAGAGTAGAATAATGTTTAAAAAAAAAAATAAACGATAAATCACTTTTATTATCATTTTTGTTATATTTTTTGTCCACCGGGTAATACAGTAAGATAAATTATTAATTATAGAAATCATATTTTTTTTTTCACTTGCTGAGGTTCAACAAGCTGGATATTATTTATAATAAAAATATTAGTTTTCTATCGGTATATTCTAACCGTTATATTGTAAACTGTAACCGTTATATTAATACCAGAAATTTTCACATACGTGTGAAGATATTTAGTTAATATCTTTACTATTAAAATATTTCTTTAAATTCATCCAGTTTTTATTACTACTACATTACAGCAGATCTTCCTTCTCTCCACTATACCTCCTTAATCCCAACCAAATAAAAAATAAGCAAAAACCAAATAAAAAACCCGATTAACCCCGCCTCCTATTTCACTTATGGTCGTTTACTAAATTGTCCTAGTTTGGTTAAAAAATTAAAAAATAAACTAGCAACCTATGTTCCATATCTGGCAACCTAATTTCATAACTTGATTTCTTTTCAAATTTGAGGCAATCGTGATGAAGTTGTTTCTCCATCTTACCGAAGAAAATTAGATCTCTATAGTTTTTGAAGATTTTCAAAATTTTCGTCCAAATATTATCTCAAGATATTATCAGTTGAGAATTCAATCACTTCCGCGATCCCCTCCTCTTTAACTTCTTTACCTTTGAAGGTCGTCTTTTTTCCCATTACACCTGCGAAAATATGACGTTTATCTCTTTTTATGACTGTTCAAGCGCATGCGCCATATAGTCACGTACACTTTGATAACAGTATAATCTTAGTCTACAATATTTTATATCACATCGATGGCTATAAAACAATGGTCTCAAGAAAATATTCTCCAAATTTATTTTAATTTTTTTTTTTTGAATGTGGGTTTGTTCTTTGAACAACGATTTACAAAATGAACCATGGTTTTGATATTAGAGCTTTTTGTTATAATACGTGGCTACAAGGAATCAACAATTTATTTGTTGTAATAACTATAAATGATATTTACAAATAAAATTGAAGGTAATATTTAATTTATAAAATATAATGTTTAATGTTAATCAAGAAAAAATCAATTGTTTTGTTATTGTTACTATATTTTAGATGACTAATAACATTGACATGGGGTTGATCACTTTGAAATTAGCAATAAAAATCGATCAAAATTGTTAAACAATGGTTTGTTATATCAAAATGATTATAATTCATTAATATGCGATTTATACATCCTCATACTTTTCCTTATTCCTCGTTTGGAATCCGCATTATTATATTTTGTTATGAAATGATCATGAGGAATGTTTCCGGGGATGTTAATTATTGATTTATCAAATAATTAATCAAGCGTGTCATTTGGATTCTGCCAAGTTGAATAACAGATCAGTAGTAACAGCAGACTAACCAAAGTCAGAAATCTTTCAGAATTCTAATGGTATAGAAAGAAAGAGAACTAAAATTATAAAAAATTAACATAGTTTACAAACTGTAAACCAACAAAGTAAGAAAGGAAAAAGTGGAAGAGAAAGAAGCAGGCGGAAATGCGGAATGGTCTAATACCACATCAAAACAGTAGCGATTGAAGAATAATAATTTCAAAAGATGATTTTGACAATAGTTGACCTTATATACATATATATATATATATATGTGTGCATATGTGTGTGTGTGGAAGAAAATGGTCCGGGTGGAGTTCAATAAATTTCTCTTAAATATGGAGAAATGTTTATTAAATATCTAATGTTTCAACTCTCATTGTAGTTCTTCTAATCACATCCCTAACTAATGTAAAACTCAAACGCAGTTTATGGTGGGTACATTTTTTTTTTTAACAATCAATAAGAAAGATTTATTACTGAAAATAAAAAATAAAAAAGAATTACTACAACTTGTTTAGCGTGAAAATAAAATGAAATGAAACTTCATCGTTTAAGAGCGACATTGAAGAATAGCATAGGGTGCACATCAATAAAAGAAATTAATGTTTCATGTGTTTTATTGCTTTTTTGGATTTTAATTGCATACTGATTCAGAAGCTTGGCGAAACTTTAGTTTATTTAAATTTTAATATTAAAGAAAGACAATGTTTTAAAAAAAAGTATCGCTCTTTGTAGTCTTTGTTGTGATTTTATTTCAATTATCTACTTATTTTTAGTGTATGTCCTGATGATGCCTGAAATGGCGAAACGTTGACTGATTTTTCCCCAGTATTTTAGAGATTTAAGGTTTTGCTTTTTGGGATATAAGTTATGTTCCTTTTTGAGTTTTTGATGATTATTATAAATATTAAAAATAAATAGTTAATAATAGTCAGTATGTAGCGAACATCTCGTCGGTGGAATATTAATTCATCAACCGTTATAGCTATTTAAGGTTGACGCGACGCGCGAACAGATTTTAACAATACCATTTGAATTTTTAAAAAACAACAACGAGAAATGCACTTATTATTTTGGCTCTACGGACCTGCAAGAACCACAGCCGACGGATCTCCGCGATCATGTGCTATCCTCCTCCAGTCACGCACACCCAGCAGTTTCAGGTCCTCTTCGACATCATCTAGCGATCTGATCCGAGGGCGTCCTCTACTTCGTTTACTGTTAGGTTTCTCATTGAGCATTCTCCTCACTATCCTGTGGTCCGGCATTCTTTCCACATGTCCCATCCATCTCAGTCTGACTTTCTTTATCAACGCCACCATGTCCCGGCTCCATCAGCTCCTCATTATTTATTTTTCTCCATACACCATTTTTGGCCACTCCGTCCCAGATTCTTCTTAATATTTTTCTTTCCCATGTGTTGACCATAAGTTCCGATTTTTTGATGAGGGGCCATGTCTCGAAACCCATACATGACTACCGGTTAAAAATATAATTGAAGAAAAGGAGGTTCTGAACTATTTTTCCACAATTAAGAAAGAGTAATTGATTACATTAATTTAAAATTAAATCAATTTAACAATAGTAAAGTTTTCTTACATTTTAGTTATTCAACCTGTTATATTGAATATTTAGGGTTTTTCTTGTTACCGAAAGAATTGGTTTTATATTTCGGATGTTATCAGGTTCATAATACTGATTACAACTTTAACATTTAAGTCACTATTAATAAAACAAAAATAGCCTTTTCCTTCCGCACTCTTAATTATTATTACTTCTAATATATTTTTAAGGTATATACTTATTACATAAATAAATATTATTAGACTAATTTTTGTATAAAATTTATGTTAGATTTTGTTGAAAAAGTGTCAGAGTTCCCACGATTTGAGTTCCTGTTGAAAGAATTCAGAGGAATGAGATTAAATGCTAAGTTTATATTATTTGAAGAGAAATTCAAAGAGAACAAAACTTGCCTGAAGGCTGCTTTGCATAACCGTTTGAGCTCTTAAATAGATTCAACTTTATTTTAAAAAATAATAATAATTTTTTTTTTGAGTTCGGAGTAAATTGAAAGTTTCTTTTTTATTTTTGTTTCTCTTACTTCTTAAGTATCCGTCACTCGGATAAAGTCTCTTGCCACTTTGACAAAATAACTCATTCTCACACTACTACCTAGTTCATTCCTTCACCCCGGCTTACCCTTCTCTTTCCATGTACAATCGTTGGATTTACTCAAGAAATTTATAACAGGCTTTTCTCGTGGTCTCCATTCAACTCCTTGGTACTCTGCTTTTTGAAGATTTTTTATATTAATGGATTGAAGTAACGATTTCATTTCCCTTCACACTTTAACATAAATCCAAACATAAACTGTAGGAGAACTTACTTACTTTTAGTTTCTCCGGAGAATTTCAGAATCTTTCTTAAAGACCATGTCGCATGCAACTTCTAGATTAGTAACTCTTTTATTCTGGAGATTGGATGAGATCAGAGAAGGATTTGTCTCATTCTATCCAAGGTCTTGCCTAAATCTATGCATTTATACGGCTTTTATTTTTTGCGTTTCTGATATTTTTTGCTTTGATTGCGTTTACTTTGTGTTTCCTAATTTATTTATATTTTCCTATTTATTTATGACCGAGTCATTATTCAAATTCTTTCCATGGTTACCAGGGAGCAGAGTGGTTCTGTGGTAAAGCACTCAGTTGCCATGCCGGAAATCCTGGTTCAAATCCCGCTGGAGTCCTCCTGAGGCCCACCCAGTCTCTATAAAATATTATAAAAATAGATTACCCAAAATAAGGGGGGAAATCTGGCGGCTGAGTTGACCTAGGACAAGCCACCTCCTTGCAGAACCGTTGTTCATGAAACAGTACAGTCTCTGCCATGCACTGAACCCCAGACCCATTCACGGGTTGTAGTGGTAGTTTTTTTTCCCCCATGGTTTCTTCTTGGCCATTTTTGATACGCTTGATTTAGTTCCTCCACTTTACATTCTCTTTCCATTTCTGCCAGATGTCTTCCTTGCTTTTAGCTTTTAATGTTAATTTTTTCATTCTTTTGAAATTAGTGATGGGTTTACCCATTCGAGACAACAGAAAAAAAATAAATTAAATAAATGAAATTGTGCTGAAATCACATAATAAAATTAAAAATAACAAGTACATAATATCGAATGTATAGACAAAATATTGAGGCCAGTTGTTTCCGTTAATTTTTAGATTTTAGGCTTCGTTTGTAGAATGCTCTGTTTATATTTTAACAATTATTTTTCACATGTATATGTCTAATTATGCAACAATAATCTATTTTGATTGTACTTATATATATATATATATGAACGACTTTAATACAACAACGTGTCATATGTCGTAGCCTAATTCATATAAGCTCTGCCACCATTTCTTTTACTAATAGCAGTCTTCCTCTCGAAGTCCTCTTGCCGCCATTGCTTCCGGGATCCCTTCCAACCACCTATTTTCTGGGCGACCTCTCTTCCCCCTTTCCGATGGTACATGTTTCAGTATTCTTTTAGGGCATCGGTCGTCCGCCGTCCTGATAACATGACCAGACCAACTCAGTTCTTTTGTTTCAACTGAGTATAGGATGTTAAGTGGTTTGTTTACTGCTTCCCTAATTTTGTTATTCGGAACGTGTAGTCTTGAGATCCTCCAAAAATCCATCTCCATTGAAAGCAGTTTTCTTGCCGAGCCAGCTGAACTGACCAGGTTTCTGAGGCATATAGGGCTTATTATTATATGATTATATGATCATGATATATCTAAATCATAAGTTCTGTTTTCAGTATTGTATTTTCGTTAATATATTAAAATAACATTTTAATTTTTCTAAAAGCATTTTAATCATTTATATAAGATGGATTAATTCGAAGGATTTGGAATTTTATTACATTTCACAAAAGGTAAAAGAAATAATTTTTGGTTTCTTCATATGTTTCATCCAATAAAATGTTAAAAATTCGAAAGCAAGCATGTACTTGAAAAGTTTCATACATTGGGGAAGCAGCTAAACGTTATCCCAATGCATACAACTGGCTTTAAAACACAAATAAAGCATAAAATAAGTCACATAATGATGAGTTGTTTTTTTAATGGTAAGCAGTCAATCAAAACTTTTCAGAAATCAATCAATTTTTTATTATTATTAAATTGAAACGATATGTTTCAAACATAATCAAATGAACGATAAATAAATATTGTCAGTTGGAATTGAAGTAGTAAATTTAATCTGATTAGCGTTGTTTTTTAAAAATATTTTTAGAGATTAGGATTATACCAAAATAAAATATTTTAATAAGTGTCATCTGTGCACCTGACGCCCCTTAGATGAAGCTCTTCGCTGCGTGACAGATTGCGATATCTACCAATCATTTATCGTTTTATCTCATTTAATATGTTTTATCTTTATTTTCAAGTACGCTATGAAAGATATTTTCCTTGTTTTTCATCTTTAATTACGATAACAATGCCTTACTAGGAGGACCATATTAGTGATCACGATGATATTCTCAAATTTATGTTTGTATATTACTTCTTGTGTATTGCTGATTCTTTAATACCGTCCATCCACAGGGGAAGCTTACAAGCTGACATTGTTAATTATGGTTCAATTAGGAAAAAATGTTCAAATTGGTGAAAAATTAATACCTACCTTCACCAACAATGTTTGGAATAAAACATGTAGCGTTGAAGTGAAAATAATACTAACAATAATACAATAATAGGCATGTAGGAGTTAAAGATTACTCCAGTAGGTATTACAGAATTATCATTTCTGAAGGATCATCATCATCATCATCACAGCGCTAGGGTCCTTGTAGAACCTTGGCCTCCCCCACAGTTTTTCTCCACTTTGACCGATCATCCGCTGCTCTTCTCCATGCTCTTACCCCAAGGAGCTTAAGGCCTGCTGCCACATCGTCCAGCCATCGCATTCTAGGCCTGCCTCTTCCTCTTTCTCCATCTAGACGTCCCTCCGTTTGGACTTTGGGAGCCTTTTTTAACCATTCTGTGCACGTATCCCAACCATCTTAATCTTTCTTGTTTAATACAAGAAACTATATCAGTTTCTCCATATAGGTCCTTAAGTACTTGATTATTTTTTATGCGGAAACGATTTCATTTCTTGGTTGAGTTATAAACTCTTTCTCTTCCAAGAATACAATAATTTCTCATGCTGCGTAACTGTACAAATCTATTTCATGAAGAAGAAGGAAAAAATAGTGCAAGTATGTAGGAAATTCGGGTGCTGAGAAAACTGAAGAGAATCAGAGAATTGAAGAAAAATAAAGAAATAATTCCATAGTGGCTTATTCGAAAAAAAGTATATTTATAATAATAGAAAGTGGAAAGATTGAGACTCTACATCAAGGACTCTTAATAGCAAAATAAATATTGACATGACAGTCGCGAAACCTCATCTGTGTAGACATTTCAGTCTCCACATGTACAACTAATCCATTAAGCATATGTTTGCTCATATATCGTTGGATGAACACAGACGATCTTACTACAAGCGTAGAAAAAGGATTCCCAAATTTATTAATTGAGAAAATAGCTACGATTCTAATCTCTGACAAAAAAAAAAATTGGATGAGGTAGGAATTTGTTGTTATGCTTGAACTTTTCAAATCAAGTCACCGGAGAGGACCGCTCTACTTCTTCATCCTTCTCTTGCCATTCTATATTTATTTATTGTTTTTAACATGAAAAATTATTGAATTTTATTTTTTTACGTGCTATCATTGTAAATATTATTTCGTTCAGTCAAGAATTAGCTTTGTGTTATTTATGATATAACAGACTAGCAATAGAATTTTCGTGTGGAGGCAATAATAACACACCAAAACCTTTATAGAGGGGAAATGGAGCCAATGAATTCTTAGTTGGTAAAAGTTTTCCTGGTTCTGTATTTGAGAAATGGAAGAATGTAGCCAATCCATCATATTCCATTTTTCGAGTGGACTTCAAAATTATACATCTGAATGTCTAAAGTACTCTTAACCATAGGTCGAAGAGTGTTTTTTATGATACTCCCATAAACTTAATGAATTAGGTACTTGATTTTTTTTTATTTTTATGTTTTTATTTTCTTGGTTTTATTGTTTCGATATTTTGTAGCTATTATAATATTCATGTAATCTGACTTTTAGCAGTTGCATTGCCTTACATTCAATTAATATTTTAGACCATTAACATATGCTTCTATCAAACAACTTTAAATTCGTTAAACATAAAAATTGGCTCCCTCCGGTTTTTGAAAATGCCGCTTTTTCCGGTTGTTTCATGGTGACAGTCTTTCATGGTAAAATTGTTATTATGAAAGTTATATAAAGTTTAATTTTAATAATTAACTTTCCTTTAAGTTTCAATGCAATAGTTTTGAATAGCCGCTGAGAATATTATTGCAGGAGAATTATGTAGGACCACCCGAGTAATGTGAAGCGGTCAAAGGTGAGTAAAGACCCTGGATTAAAGACCCAATTTAAGCTATCTTAGAATAATTCGTTCTAGAAGATTATATTCGCTGGGGTTTATCTTCACTTGAGGTTACTGTTACCCTAATATGTACATATATTGACAATATATAAGTATGATAAAACACTTATGTACATTATATTATATATTACATATCTTAAATGTCTTGAACGGCTCATTATTAAACAATGGCTACTGTTGTTTCATCTTTTTTCTTGGGAAGAAGATATACATTATGTAAAGAAGTTATTTCATTATGCTGTATTTACTGGGTTTTCTCATGTGTTATTTTCTGATATTTATTTTTTTCTTCAGTTTTTTAAATATTTTTTTTTCACGGAATGCACTTTTTTTTATTTACTTTTTGCCACTTCTGTAAATACTTTATGAGTTAGATTATTTTGCTTCCGGGATTGATGTACAGTATGACACTCAATAAAGTCATTTTTCTCTTCGGGTCTATTGTGTGTGTACAGGTACTTGCTAGCGTGCGAGCGCGCGTGTGTGTAGATATGTGGTAGCGCGCGCGGGCGAGTCTGTGTATGTGTATGTGAATGACGTATGTAATCAATCAGTTTCCTGCTGTATATTTTTAATTGAAATATCAATATTATGAACAGAAATATTTATTCGTTAAAGATAAGTTTTTGATTAAAATATGCATCAATCTTCTATTACTAATCTCCAACCACATAATCATTCCATCTGTTTTTAAGTTGAAAGATATTTTATTCAATATATTATTTTTTATTTTTTTTTTTTATTTAAAGAAAATAAATCGTATTAGTAATAAAAAATACCACACTGCTAACAGACAGCTCAATCACTGGTGACACATTAATAATGGTAAACAAAATTAAAACATAAACAAATCCAGAATTAACAAATTGGAGCTAGAAAACAAAATAAATAATAATTTTTATTACTAAATAAACATTTTTGTTGTTGTTCCAATTACTTAGCTTATATGTATTGAAGAGGTCAAGTAGAGATATCGGTATTGTTGTATTGTCTCTTAGGTACAATTTAAGAATTGTTAAGTTATTTTACCGTAAAGTTGTTAAATCCCTCTGTACGTGTTCCTGTCTTTTCCGCAACCGTTTCTTCAACGGGTGGACAGATTTTTTTTTTGTTTTATACGATTCAAGTAAAAAAAAAAAAAAATTAATACCTAAAGTTTTTGAAAATATCCATATAAAAATACGCATTTCATCCGCATTAGATTTTCATAGACTGCAAAAAATTATATATTAATAGCTCTCACCTCGGATAACAAAAAACGAATAATCATCTTTAGGATAATCGCGAACTGGTCCTAAAGATAAAATTCCTTCGAGAAAATCAATAAAACGAGAAAAAAAGGGAACGTAAATTAGAGAATTTTCAACAAGATAAATTCTCCTGACGTTTAGCCGACTAAGCAATATCTCCTGTCTCTTGAATGGCTTTCTCCATTGTCTCAACGTTAACTCCAGTTTTAGAAATCCATGAATTTAACACTCATATGAACTATGTTTATATATATATATGTATATATAACTTTTTGTATCTATTTTTCTTTACTGTAAATAAAATAAATTTGTATCCTTCGATTATATCCCTGCTTAATACCCTACATAAGTACTAATTTATAAAATAATTCATATATTTAAACACCTTCAGATAAAATTTGACTCACAGTTAGATTCTTATTTAAATGCATATATAAGCAAGAAAATAGTCCGGGTGGATGTCAGAAAAAATCTCTTAAATAAAGAGAACTATTTACTTTAAAGCCAACGTTTCGACTCACATTGCAGGTCTTCTTCAGGGCTCATAATGGTTGACAGTTGACTAACCTGCAATGTGGATGAACGTTGGCTTTAAAATGAATATTTCTCCTTATTTAAGAGAATTTTATCTGACCTACACCCGGACCATTCTCTTCCTCATATATGTAAGATCAACTAATATTACTCATTTGCTGGTATCAGCATCGATCCTTCCGATTCTCTAAGCCATATTACTACTTTTTAAAACAACCTATTGGGGGGTCTGCTATTATTTTCCAGTTCTCAGGTTCGAGACAGGCTTTTAGAGTTAATATTTTACTCTGTGATAATCCGTGTCCACCCTGTGGGATATTGAGACCCGTTTGGGGCATACCCAGCCTCTTTGGGGATGATAGGTAGTTTGGGACTATCTCGGCCTAAACATTTCTTTGGACTACCATTCTTGAAACAATTTGGTTTTTACTAAATACTGAGCCCACGATCCTTCATAGATTTTAGTGTCAGTGGTATAGGTTATTGATTTTTATTTTTTAGGAACCTATAGTATTAACTTTTTATTATTTTTATCTTTTTATATTTTAGAATAGTACTTATATTGCGGAATTATTCTTGACAATATTTTAATGGGGTAAAAGTATAACCTAGCAATATAAGTACTATTCTAGAATATAAAAATAATAAAAACTGATATATAAAGAGGGATATAATTACTGTAAACCGAGAACAAAATCAGCTTTTGATAATTTATATTATCTCGATAAACTTAAATAATATAAATTTAAATTTATATTAAACTCATATATGACCCATGATTAAACTTTTGTAATTGGATCCACCCCCCTTCTTTTTCATTACCGTTATAATATATCAAATAACAAAAAATTATTTAGTAATGATACGTTTGAAGTTATGCAATTTGGGGGCGACCTGTGGTCTAGTGTTAGAGTAACAAACTACTAAGCCCAAAGTCGCGGGTTCGTAGCCCGGCAGGTGGAAAAACCCTAGGATTTTTTAAAGGGAGTAAAAAATCCTTAGTTACGCAGTCTTCGGTAGGGACGTTAAACGGGGGCCCGACCCTGTACGATGTCAGGTACTCGTTAAAAATCCCTATCGTAATTAAACCCGGATAGGCAAAATTTAGAGCTCCCACTGTAGCATCGTCCGATTAGCCATATCAGAATAAAGTGACGTTAAATGAACAAACAAGTTATGCAATCCTATGTATTTAAACACATTCCTGTTCTGAATGAGACTGAACTTTATAAAAAAAAAAAAATCATTTGTGAAACTTCCATTTGCTTGTTATAATACAGTTGTAAATTTCAATGAATAAATTAATAAAAAAAGTTGTGTTTAGTTGGATAGAAACCGATAGCCTCAATTATTAGTCGATATATGAGAACTATTAAACAAATTTTATAATATAAAATTCGTTTCTAATCTTTAAACGAAAGTTGATTAAAAGGAACTCTATAACTAATGCACTGGTCGCTAGGTTTTGCCAGTCTCGAGCATGTTGCTGACGCTAACCCACAAGCTAACCTGCTACCGAAAGTCGCTAAATACGGCTAATGAAGTTTTCACTTAATAAACATTTCATAGGTAAAGCTAAGAATCATGTTAAATATTCTAACCAAGTTTGTTCTTTGTTGTTGATTCATTTAACATCGCTTTATGCTACTACCGGAATGGGATAGCTCAGTGGTAGACTGCTGAGCTGCCGTTCCGAAAGTCTCCGGTTCAAATCCGGCTGTGGAAAATTTTATTTAACCTGTTAACAGCTGGGGATGGACCCCGTGGGATCAGGAGAGCTTTCTGGGACTCACCAGGACTCTATAAAACCTGGCGGTTGTGTGTGACCTCGGACAAGATTTTTTAAAATTATTGCTATCAAGACTAATCGGACGATGCTACATTTGGATACCTAAATTTTGTATATCTAGGTATAATCAGTAAAGGGATCTTTAACGAGAGCTGTAGGGTCCCGGGACCACAGAAGTATGGAAATTAAGATCTAATGATGAAATATACAGGAGCGTTGAAACATAACAGAAACGATAAGAAAAATGAGACTATTATTTTTTGGACATGTTTTCAGAATGGATGATTCGAGATTAACAAAAAGGATATTTAAGTACATTTGGGAGAAAAAGCTAAAGAAGGATTTAGAAAGAAACAATATAACGGAAGACGACACTATGGGCAGAGAGATTTTAAGAAAAAAGATCTTGAGTATGGAAGGATTCCAGGGAAGAGTGAAAAAGAAACCTGGGGTGAGATGGTCTGAGGACAGGTAGAAACACCATAGTGAAAGGATGAAGGAATATTGGAAGAGACGGAAGAGTAGACAGCCAAGTGGGAAGAATTGAAATTGGCACGTGGTCCTCAGCTGGCCTCATCGGGGGGGGGGGGGAGAAAAGAAGAAGAAGATATTTGTTATACTCGTATTTACGCCATTGTTAGCGCGGAGATACACTTCTCAAAGTTAATTGCTTAATTAAAGCATTATTTTTGTTTATTTAAAACTGATCTTATAGAGTAGAAACTTCTCTTCAATGACAGTTTGAAGTGGTGTTGCTCCTGTTGACCTACTGACAAATATTCTGCTATATGATGCTTTGCCTTTGTTGAACAACTTGGGTCGCTTTCTCGCCTGTACGTTCGAGATAAGGAGGTCTAGTGTGTCAGCCTCGTTGCCCTTCTAGTCCCGGTTCCCTAAGGGGCGTTTAGAAAACCAAACATGTTTAGAAAATAAGATGGTGCCATTCAAGATAATGCAATTAGTAAGTATATTTACGTAATGGTTCCTCCTAGCTTAAGAAAGACAGGATGTGCTGTATTATTCATTGTTGTATCACTTAAAAGAAATTAATTAGGTGTTGTTTATTCATTTTTACGTTGCTTTATGCTACTATGGATATCGGACAATATTACAATGAGTGTCATAATTTTTTCCTATTAGGGTATAATTAGATTAGAGATTTTCAATGAGTTCCTGGCACCTCGCAGGTTCTTAAAACCACAATTTTACGTTCCCTTGACAGACGGCATAACCAAGGATTAATAAATTTTAAGTAACCATAGAAATAACAAATATTTAAATTTAGTGACTACGGAGTAGAGCTTTGGGGCTCCACTAAGCCATCGAATTCCTCTCTTATTCAATCCTTGCAATCCAAAATCGTTCTTAAAATCTTAATGCTCCTTAATTTGTTACAAACAAAGTAATCCATATTGACCTTAATGTCCCATTTAAGGCTGATTTGGCACGAATCCGATATCAATATGTTCATGACAAACTTTATTTCCACTAGTTTGTTTACTACTAGTTCACTAAACCCATTAGTTTCAAATCCCTGATAATCCTCCGAAGCACCTGAAAAGAAGATGGTCTCGTGGCCTTATAAGTTGAACTTTTTATTTGAGTACTACCACTGGGTAGTTTCTCTACTTGTCTTTATCCATGCCAATATGTACCATTTCTGCCATTTAATTGTCGTATTGTAAAAAAAAAAAAATAGTGACAATTTAAAGCTCTAGATACGGAGATATTTATTACATTCCGTCTCATGAATCTGTTTATGCAAAAATAGAGAATATGATCTCTACGTATAAACATTGAGGAAGTGAATTATTGTATTTGCTTTTCGTTTGTGTTTGAAATCCACTCGAATACACCTCTCAACATTCATGGCGTCGACTTCTCACAACAAGCCACCAACTTGATGAAGCAAATATGCAAACATATTCTGCACCCTAGGACGATTAGGGTTCAGATCTATAAAAGTTAAGCACGTAGTCGTTGTTTTTATTTTTTTAATTAAATTAAGGTTTATTTTTCTCGTATAGCAACATGGTTAAAAGAATTTTATTTTACTTTTTTGACATCACTGACATTATTAATGCTTATTATGGTTTGATTATTATGATGGTATTATTGCTTGAACCTCTTCGTGCATTAAATGTAGTTTTTAGCTTTAGGAAGGTTGTTAAACTCATTTTTGCCTAATTTAAAACTTATTATCGTTGTAAATTTTTATGGAATTTTACAAGTTATAAAACTGTTTATTTGATTGTACTATAGTAGGTTTTTAACATTTTATTAACGTCTATATTATTCTACAATTAAAGTTCAGTTTAGTAGATATTTTTTACCGTCCTACCGAGCCTATTAAAATATGAGTACCCTCTTACTGTTGTTTTGAGATATTGAAAATAATGATTTAAATAAAATAATGGAATGTTTTCATTTTTATTTTACGTCTGTCTTATAAAAGAAAAAAAAGTTTTACGAAAAATGTTTTAATCTTATTTCACTGCAAACCCTCTATTGAAATTACAGACCTAAAATCGAAATATTAGAATAAGACGTAGCTGTTTTTTTAAATCGATGCATTCCATTATTTATTTTGGAATCGAAAACAGTCCTATATTTTCTAAAGGGTGTTAAAGAAGTCAAGAATAGTGGCTTTGTTATTTGTAACTTTTTAAAAATATTTAAATATTTTATTAGTTAATTGGACCAGCCCTCATTATACAAATAATACAACTCTTCATTTAATTGTACAACAGTTAAGTATTTTCTTTCTACGGTTTGGTAAAGAGCCCCGATATTATTTTTGGAAATGAAGTTCAGTTTAGTAATTACATTGTAGGTAGGTTTTATAGATAAAAAATTTTTTTTACGAAAAAGGTTTTAATCTTAATTCACTGCAAATTCTGTATTGAAATAAAAGTCCTAAAATACAAATATAGATAAATATTATAGTTTATAAAAAAAAAGGCTTACTCTTATTTCACTGGATTTTCTGATTTGAAATTACTTAGTGCTAAAATCGAAATATTCGAATAAGATTTGACTTGTTTTATTTTTAAATTAGGCATTCTATCATTTCCATTTGAGGCCTTTATCTTGAGAGTGGGCTTAAAAAAGTCAATAACAGTGGCTTTGTAACTTGTAACTTTTTTAAAATATTTCAATATTTAATTAGTTAATTGGACCAACCGACATTTTACAAATATTACAACTGTTCATTAAATTGTACAACAGTAGGTAATTTTATTCCTAATCCGATATTATTCATGGAATTGAAGTTCAGTTTAGTAATACTTTTGTACCCCTCTAGTGGGCCTATTAAAAAATAAGTACCCACATAGTATTGTTTCGAGATATTCAATATTTTTCATTAAATAAAATAATGACTTTTTCATTTTAGGTTTTTTTTTTCATAGATAACAAATATAATTTATAGGTTATAGTCAGAGATTCTATTTTAATTTGACTGCATTCCCTGTATTAAGATAACTTAGTCCTAAAATCGAAATATTAGAATGAGATGTAGCTAATTTATTTCTTAAATCGATGCTTTCGATTATTTCCATTTGAATTAAATTTCCTATATTTTGTGAAAAAATCTTGAAGAAGTAAGGTGGTTTTGTGAGGTCGACAAAAGACTAAATTAAAAGTAATTCCTCGTTGGTAGACAAGGCCCATAAAATATTAAATTACTAACAGCATTTTTATATAATCGAGAGATACGAGGCATAAAAGATGTAATGTTTACTGACTGAATTGTTGTGTAATGTAGGTTCTATAACCGCCTACGGAGGCATATTGTCTGGGAAATGGATTGCCCTTTTCATGACTGAGGTGAATGTATTCGTCTATTATACATCAGATCTAATGCACTGAGCAGCTCTTTACCGAGATTGCTGTATCAACCTACACTACAGCATTACCATAACAAGTGCACCTTCATGTACATTGAAGTGATTAACTTATTTTGTCTCTATATACAGTCAATTAATACAAAGTCCAATTTTATAACTACATTAAAATAAATGAGCTATGAAAGTAAGGTCATTTTAATTTTCATACGAGCCCTAATAGCTATTTTTATTATTTTGTGTCGTGCGCAACAACTATATTTTATTATAAATTTATTATTCGTATACATGACGTTTTTCTGTAAGTGGTTCAGATTCTTTCTGGTGTTGATATTAGTGTTTGATGTTCTTGGGGTTTTAACTGTTATAGTAAATCAAAAATATAATATTCCGTTCATTAAATTTATTGCGCAGAATATTCGGTCCAAAAAATGATGTGAAAAAATACGCGTTAATGGCGCAATTCAATTAAGCTATCTCCAAAAGATTTTGAATCATCCGGTATCTTGTTGAAAGTGGCTTTGGTTGCTCAATTTTAAAGGAATAGTAAACATTTAAAAAAAAAAATTAAAATAATTTGTTTGAACTTTTTTTAAATCCAATGACTATTTTCGTGTATGATTCATTTTGTAATTTCGATTTGTTAATTATGAAGTGATAACTGTTTTTTGTTAAAAAAAGCATTATTTCAGATTTTATATTATTTCAATATTTCACTTAACAGTGATCGAATCATTATTAAATCAATAATGAAAATCATTCATATCAATAAGGATTCGTATTAATAAATAAACTTTATTAAAAAGAGAAATATTTTTAAAAATATAAAATCATTTCAAGATAAATGAAGAAGGAATAGAATTAAGCAAGAGATGTTGTAAATTACTGTAAATATACATCCACTATTTATTTGCAGTAGATGCTTAAAGTTATTGTTTTCGTTTGAGTGATTTAAACCAATACAAAAATATTAATTTTGTGGTGCTGGTTTATTTCAGTGTTGATAGATTTCAATTTTAAAGTTACATATTAATGTTATTTTGATCAAATTTGATGTGGTTCTTGTTTAAGGCGGTTATAGTCTTGTAATAAATTAAATAATAATAATAATAGTAATAATAAGGCTTTGTGAGCCTGAAGGCTCGATAACAACCTTAATCAATTAAAATAATACCACTGTAATAAATTAAAACGAATTTTTTTTTTCAAAACCTTCTGGGGTCAGAAACGGTGATGTACGTTAGCTTCTTATATATATATATGTTTGTAATCTTAGTATTATCCATATTCATAATTTGTCTACAATATATTTATATTTATTTATTATATATAGGATGTTATAACAATTATATTACATAGTAATTATTGTTGTATAATATTTACTACCGCCTATTCAGTTATATTTACTTATTTTTATGAAATTTAAATTGTATTATTGATTACTTTATTTTTCATAAGTATCACAACAATACGAAAGCCAAAAGCCGGGTCCAAATTCGACTATTGGCAAATTTTATTTATTCTCTTAGCAAACGGGGACAGATCCTTTGCGTTCTAGGATCCTCCTGACCCTCTATTAGGTACCCAAAACACTGTCCAAAATAGAGTAGTCTCTACCACGTACTTGAACCCAAGACCTTTCATGGTTTGTAGTGGTACAATTTTTTTAAAATTTTTTATTGGTACTTATTTTTATCAGATCTTCAATTACAACGCTAGTTCAGAATGGGTAACATTTAATCTTATAGCAGATCATTACAGTCTGTAGAGGTGAAGGTACATCATTTGCACTGAGCAAAGATAATTTTACGATTAATCTTGTAAGAACTGGTTGTAAAAGAAGGTCTAAAAGTTGGTGTAGTAGTTGCGGAACAGAATATAGAGAATAGGTCAGAGGAAGGAAATGGCGATTCGTGCTTTCAGAAAGGTTAAGTGCTGGAGGAGCCACCTCCACTGGAAAGGTTTTAATCAGAGAAAATGGAGAGGATTCAAAAAAAAATTGCTGTTCCGTGGAAAAAAAATTGAATCCAAAAGCCATAAAGGATACGGTAATGATTTAAAAAAATCAACAGTTTGTTTATAATGCTTAAAACACTGTATCATAAAAAAAAAAACCAACTGAAAAATCGAGTTTTCCAAGTTTATGAGCATAAATCTAAGACTCAGAGAAGTAAAGAAAGTTTATGCTGTGGTAGTTAAAAATAAAATATAAAAAAGAGTGAATATTTATAGTTTTTAAAAATAAAAACCCTAAATATTCACAGACGTAGTGTTGACACAATTATATTCACTTTTGCCTAATTTTCATTGTAATAATATCACCTAATACTAACATTATATTATCAGAATTATAAGAAATATGTTCTCTTATATACTTCATATATGAAACTTTTTATTTACAGATAAATTTGAGAACAATATCGTCAAGAACCAGAATCCTCTATTCTGTCTCTATTCTACATTTATTTAAATTTTTTTTGAAGTGAATATATGCATTGAATGGAATCGAATTGAATAGTCCGCTTAAACCTGAACCAGGCTATTAATTACATCTTCATAGATTAACTCTGTGATAAGAACAGTACTAAAGTACTAAGTAGTTTAAGCTTGATTGATTATTCACGCCTTATTAAGCAAGGGATAACATTTACACTGTTATTTTAACAAATGGAACATTAGTTTCTTTCTTTTTTTTGTTCATATCTTTAATCAATTTGTCAATTAATTATGAAAATAAAAATATCTTCCTCGAGTGCGGTACTCAGTGGTAAAGCCCTCCATTCTGCAGATGGCGGGTTCAAATACCGCTGTGATGGATAAAATATTTAATCTGTTAAAAGCCATAAATATATATCCTGTGAGATCTGCAGGCCCAGGAGGTTCACCCAGCTACTGTAAAGTGGCTAAAATATTTTCCCCTTAATTAGGGAAAAAATAGTGGTTAGCCCGGTCTCGGACAAGTCAACTCCCTGCACAATCGTTGTCTTCCAAACAATACAGTCTCTACCATAAACTGAACACTCGATCCTCCATGGGTTGTTGTGCATTTTTTTTTCTCATTTAAGTATAAACAAATTACTCCATGTGATTAATAATTGTACAGAAAAAATTAAAACATTGCAAACATCCAATAATGTCAGGGTATAAAAACACGTTTTTATTTTTCAGTAAAAACTTTTTTTATTTCTTGACATTGTAAAGTTTATCTGCAGTGGTAATATGCAGTGCTATTTGCATTTTATTAGAAAAGTGACAATGATCATAGCAGCTGTTGTTAAACAATATTTTGAATAAAATTAGTATTTATTTTTTAACCACTTGGTATATAAATTAGCAAACGAAAATGGTAATAATTAATTTTTAATATTGTATTCTTATTTTTTAAATTTTCCTTTTCAAATTAACCCTTTAAATTATTGATCCGCATATTCTACACCCCTGTTAACTATGTGCCTGTAATTACTTGTTTTTCAAAATTAAATCACTCATATATGATACTCAAACATTTATAAAAAAACATTAAAACTTACTTCCTTATACATTTTATCAAAGTTTACAATAACAAAAAATTACTTAAATAAATTTCTTATTTATTTTTATATGCATTACAATGTATATACCAAACCAGTGCGATGCCAACTTTTCAAAATCAATGCTACTAATTTGTATGATGAATTCTTATTTTCTGAGTTGAATGCTTTATGTATGGAAATAGGTAAGGTTTGAAATTTCTTTTAATTAAAAAAAAAAAAATGAAAAATTTGGACATAAATAATAAAATTATGGTCAACAACCTTCGAGTGAAATTTAATTTTTAGTGTAAAAAGAATATTTGTTTTGTTGATTTTGGAGGCATTAATTCGTTTTATAAAATGATTTAATACAACGTTGTGATGATATTTAATTTCAGACAGGTTACCTTCAGTGGATGGAGAACTAAAATTATACTCCCCGTTGAAAATCCTTGTTCCGGCCTGGCTACGGTTTCAAATCCGGAGTAATTTCTATTTCATGAAGGATCCACGGAATTAATCTCAACCTTCGTTGGAGAGCAGAGCTACTTGCCAACCTGACGGGGGCAATTCACTTTTCTTTTCCTTTTTTTTTATAGCACTTTAGGGCTTCAACACCAACGCCACTACACTCTAAAAAAATTAAAAATTAAATTAAAACCTAAATGTTTGAATAATTACTCATTTCTTTAAATGAAAGTATTCATTTTATTTTATCTTTAAGGGGTCATTCTCTGAAAAGGCACAGATTTCATAATCTGTACTTCTTAAAATCTGAAAATTAAAAAGTCCTAATTTCGAGTAGTAGAAATACATAACTAGTTAGTTAGTGGTGTAGCATTTTCCCATTTCTCTGAGGAGCCAAGCACGACTACCCGTAGTTATGGTTTAAAAAAATGTTGAGTGAAGGGTGAGTGAGGGAATCAAAACTGTCAATGGGAGAGTTAATAGAGTGAACGATATGTTAATGATAGAATGAACACATGGTTTGTTTGGGAAGTGAAACAAAATATTAAAAAAAAATAATAATATTTCAAAAATTGACAATGATTCAATAGGGGCTGTTATTTTTGAAAGTGATACAAGTCCATTCGGATCTAAAAAATTTGTTTATTTTTTCAAATGATTTTAATGATCATTATTTCATAATTAAATTTTTTATAATGAGCATTATTCATACATATTTTTAAGGATTTATGTTTTAAATCCTTCAAAAGATGTGATGTTCACTCTTTGCTAATTTTAAGTGATAAAAACATTTGTTTGCCCATATTTTGAATGCCAAACAAATTAAAACCTTTAGATGGACTTATACCACAAAAATAACAGCTCAATAATATTGATGTGTTATAAGAATCTTAACGACTGTTTAACTGAACTACATGAGCAGAATTACCTTTCTTCCAACGAAATAGATTTAAAAGCAGTCTCCATTTATTAAAAAAACGAAGAGCCTAAATCTTTTCATGCAATGAATAGATTTATTCACTCCGAAAAATGAGAAATTTTTAACATAAAAGTTAGATTGGTGTTAATTTTTTTTTTAAGTGAGGAAGTGAAGTGATAATAGACCGGAGCGTAGTTTATCCACGAATGACTGCCCCCACAGAACCAAAGCTTGCGAGTCTGGCTAGAATCCTAGAAACTGTCCAAAACTATGTTCCTTTCGCATTCCAGCCATCTAGCCATGTTATTCTCCAAGCTAAACCTCCAAACATTATCTGTAAGGGAGTGATGTGGGAAAAATCTCTAGACATTTATTTATTTTTATTGGCTACAACAATTATTTAGACGTATTTTTTAATGGAATCCTCATATGTTAATTGACTAAATCAGCTATTGAATTGAAACAAACGATAAATGCTAGATTGAATACGAATTTTTAAATTTTCTTTCCTAGGGAGTCGGATATGGTGAGGGATTGAAGCAACAACAGGTTTTAATTTTATTTACTACTTATATATCTATTTTGAAGGTAAAATATCGCCTCCATATTATAACAAAAGTAATGGAATAGTTCTTATTTTTTTTCACTCACTGGCGCCCTCGTAAGAGGTTGAAATGTAGGAGACGTACGTTTTGCACGTTTTCCTTTTTAATTTTTATTACCTTAATGCTGGTTTTCGAAGAAAATAATTTTCATGATTGAATGGAAAATATTTGACTGGATAATTCTAATGATGGATTGAATTGATCAGGTGATGCAGTAAATGATAACATAAAGTAAGCAGAACTTATTTTTTAATTGTGCCAACGTTTCGGCCTGCGGTGTAGCCATTTTCAGAGCTAAGAAAAAAGCAGAAAACAACGATATAAATCTTTGCTGTACCAAGTAAGAGCTACAGAATTTATATATAAAAAGCTTATATATAGATACAGTATAGAAAAACAGTCTTTCTTAGCCCTGAAGGTGGCCTACACAATAGGCCGAAACGTTGGCACAATTAAAAAAGAAGTTCTGCTTACTCTGTTTTATCACTGACTGCACCGACAAATTCAATCCATCATTAAAATAATTATCAGTTTTGCCAAATAAGAAAGTTTGTAATACATACCTTGGAAAAGAAACTGTTGAACAAATAATTACCGTTAAAATAATGGGGTTTTCAAGATTCATGTGATGTACTCTATCAAAAGCTTACAATTTTATAGTTTTATACACCGATAAGGGATAACACGCTTATATTAGCTTTAAGTGTATGTAACAGAATCATTGAACTCAATTTTAGGTCCCTTCAAAACTCATGTAATTTTATCATTTCATTGAAAATTTAAACTTTTCATATTTCTCAAGGACCGTCGACAGCACAATAATTTACGACAGTGGTTTGTGCCTAGACATAATCGGGTTTATCATTGAGTCAATCATATGACTACTGGTAGGGTAAACTGAAGTATTTCGTACATTTTTCTGCAAAAAAAAAAACACTTTAAAAAATGAAAAATCACGCTTTTGTAGCTAGACGATATATATAAAATTAATATCACTTTTAAAAAACAACTAAAGAACATATACGCTACCTACCAAAAAGTGTTTTTTAATTTTTTGAATTATTATTATTTTTAAGCACTTTTTGGATAATAAGAAATATTTTATTTAGTTCTATTTTTTTTTAAATATTCTTACTTAAATGCGAGTATCTGATTAATAATATTATTATCATCGTCAAACTTGTACATACTGATATATTTAACTTAAAGACTGACAGGATGGTGATGAATGGACTACAAAAGGTCCTTAAAGGACGAAGCGCCCTAGAGAGGACTCGATAGGGCGCAGCCACCGCGAGCAGTCCGCCCCATGCTAGCGGCCCGGTCGGTACAGCCGAGCACTGTAGTCGGCGGCCTCAACAGGTACGTCACTCTATACATATTGTATGTTTATATGTACCATATATATATAGGCCTGTCTTCGTACATAGTTATCTATTTACTACCTTAGGGCGCATCAAAAATAACTTATGTAAAAAAAAAAAAAATCGTAAATGCCTGTTGATTTCTAGATTTAAAAAATGTCTTCTTTTCATATAATTTTTTAATGAGTTGCGATACCACTTTAGGTCATTTTAAAAATTTATTTATTCTGAAATAGTGTTGTTTATAATAAAATTTAAATAACTATGTATTATTTGTATATATTTCTTCTTTTTCTTATCAATATACTGCCTTATAAACCTCAATTACTGTATATAGATATGTATATATCTCTGCCTTCATACGTAATTATGTATCATCTTAGGGTGCATTTGAAATAAATAAGGCAAAAAAAATAATTCGTTAAGGCATCTTGATTTTCATATAAAAAAAATCAAATATAATTTCTTGTCACATCATATTTATGACAAAGTTGCGGTACTACATTAGGATTTCTTAAAAATTTAATAATTCTGAAATAGTGTTGTTTATATTAAAAAACTAAATTCAAATAAGTATGTATTATATATCTAAATATTTCTATATCTATCTCCATAAATAATTAAATGATCTTAGAGTGCGGTTGGAATAATTAATGCAAACAAAACCTTTTAGGACTTTTGATTTACAGATAAACAAAAAACATTATTTCTTTTCGTATAATTTTCGTTATGAAGTCACGTTACTACTTTAGGCCATTTATTAAATTTGGCCATTTTGAAATCGTGTTGTTTGAATTAAAATTCAAATAATCTATGCACTTGGGGTGGGGTGCACTTGAAATAAGTAATAAATAAAAAGTTAAGGCCTGTTGATTTCTAGATAAAAAAAATTCTTGTCTCATAATTTTTGTAATGAATTTGCTATACTAGTTAAGGCCTTTTTAAAAATCTACCCATTCTGAAATAGTGTTGTTTAAAATGGAATTCATATAATCTATCTACTGTATATACTTCCATACATAATTATGTCTACACAACCTTAGAGCGCATTTAAATCAACCAAATCAAAAAATATATTAAAAAAATTATAATCGTAAAGGCCTCTTGTTTTCCAGTAAAAATTATTTCTGTTCACATAATTTGTTTAACTGGAATACTACTTGACGCCTTTTTTAAAGTTTATTCATTCTGAAATAGTGTTATTAAATTGAAATTCAAATAATCTATGTACTTCATACATAATTATAATACGACCTTAATGTGCATTGGAAATAATTTAAAAAAATATATAGCTAAGGCCTCTTGATCACACTACCTAAACCCAAATCCACCATATCACTAGGAATATTAAAAAAAAAAAAATTAAAGAGTAAAATAGATAAAATAAAATATAAAAATTGGAATCCAGACCTCCAGTGTGAGTCGAAGTGTTGGTTTCACAACTTTCTAAGTTGTTCTAGCATATTTAGAAGATTGTTTTAATAATCTTCTACCGGACCATTTTCTTTAAAGTTTACTACTGTTATTCCTTATGAATTTGTTCTGTTCCTTTTTAATATATAGTCAAATAAACCTCAATTAGTGCTTGATCACACACACGTATATAAATGGGTGATTTCTAGAGTGTTGATAAACGTTTTATTGTGGAGGATAAACGTGTTCAAGATGATTTATTTATTTTACTCAAAAAATTTTTTTTATCTTGGTTATTTTTACTTATTTTATGTGTGTGTATATATATATATATATATATATATATATATATATATATATATATATATATACCTATATATATATATATATATATTTATTTATTTATCTTTGTTATTTACTTAGTCTATATAATTTTAATTTATGATATATGTACATTTTAGAATTTTATTATTTTTAAATATGATACTTTAGTTTATTTACATATTCGTTCTTTAGCTTAGCACACATGTTATGAAAATATTCTGGATATTATTCAATCAAAAACGTTTTAGTCCAGGATCCATGGCCCATTTTTTCACTTGATTAGTATCAAGGTGAATCTTCGTGAATAGCTTCGTTTCGATGAGACGCCCAACAATTTCCTATGCGAAAATTCTCGATTGTGGTAGCTAAAAGAGGTAGCAAGGATAAGATATGTCGATTTGATGATTCTCAAAAATTTATTACTAACTAGGATTTTCTTTTCATTAAATCTCAAGATAATTATCTAAATTTTTTGAAAAAATATTTGTCCTACAAAATTTATGGTTTGATCAAAGAGTCCCCTCCTTCCAATATGTATCGATAGCGAAGTCACAAAAGATTTTTTAAAACAAAACAGCTGGTTAGTTATAATTTTTGATGACCTCGTTATCGATACACGTTGGAAGGAGGGGACTCTTTGATCAAACCATACATCTTGTAGGACACATATTTTTTCAAATAATTTAGATAACTATCTTGAGATTTAAAAAAAAACCAAGTAAGTAATACATTTTTGAGAATCATCAAATCGACATATTTTATCCTTGCTACCTCTGTTAGCTACCACGATCGATAATTTTCGCACAGGAAATTGTTGGTTGTCTCATCGAAACGAAGGTGTTCACGAAGATTCACCTTGATACTAATCAAGTAAGAAAATGGACCATGGATCCTGGACTATTTTCAAAATAAATTAAAAAGTCTTTTTTGCTGAAAAAGTTGCTTTAGCGGGGAATACTCTACCTTATATTAATTGTGTACAACTTTTAATGCTTTCGACATTAATTGCTGTCAAACAGACTGGACTATTTTGTAAGACAGCTGTTTCTACTTCTAAGGTGTATTTCCGTAAATAGCTCGGATTCGAAATGTTCTCATTTACAATAGTCATCCTTATAAAATATTTCATTTATAGTTTGAAATAAGTGTTGTGCCTTTAATGTAAAGAAATTTTTTTATAATTATTTACTTAGAATTCAGTTCCTAATAATCTGTAAAAGTCCGTACGATACGAAGCAATGTTAGACAGTATCAGAAAAAAATATTTGTTCTTATTTTTTTGTAGTTGGTGATTTGTTTTACATTTAATTTCGAATTATTTTATTAATTTGTTAAATAACTCTTAATAAATATCTTTAGATGCCTAAATTATAACGACGACATAAATATCTTCTTTCAATTTCCCATACAGCATACTTACGAATTTTTTAATAGTTTTTAATTAGAAAAAAATGCAGTCCTTTTAAAAAAAGATAATAATGACTATAAAACTCAGATGTAAAATATGATTTTTTGGGAGTGGCCTGTGGTCTAGTGGTTAGCATAACAACCTACTAAGGCCAAGATCACGGGTTCGCAGCCCGGCAGGTGGCCCTAGGTTTTTTTAAAGGAAGTAAAAAATCCTTGGTTATGCCATCCTTCAGAAGGGACGTTAAACGGGGGTCCCGAGCCTGTACGATGTCAAGTACTCGTTAAAATCCCTATTCTAATAAAACCTGGATAAGATCGAACCAGGATAGGAATAGAAATTTAGAGCTCCACACACTGTACCATCGTCCGATTAGCAATAACAGCATAAAGCGACGTTAAATAAACAAACAATCTACATAGTCCAAGATCGTAGTTTCGTAGCCCGGGAGGTGGCCCTAGGATTTTTTAATGGGGGAAAAATCCTTGGTTATGCCGTCCTTCGGAAGGGACGTTAAACGGAGGTCCTCTGAAAAACCCCTATCCTAATTTAACTATGATAGGCAAAATTTTGAGCTCCCGCTGTAGCATCGCCCGATTAGCAATAACAGCATAAAGCTACGTTAATTACAACGAAATATGACTTTTTTTATTGTATAGTCAGTCATTTTCATACTTATAAAAGAAAATTTGTATTTGAATGATTATATAAACATCCAGCTCATAACAAAACTAATAAGGAATTTTTAAAAACTTAGCTCCACTTGCAGCCTTCACAATATTCCTTTCGGCTTAAATAGGACCCGAGAAATACGAAGAAAAGCAGCAAAGCTGAACTTTTCCCCCTCTTCTATTCCCTACCTATTGTTTCTTCATTAAAGCAAAAAGAGAAATGATCCCAGTTTATTGAGCAAGTTTCTACTTTTCTTTCGGCCTCTTTCCGAATTACAACTGACAACTTTTCCTATTAAGGCAATTTCTTGAAGAAACAATCCCAATTGAAAATCTCCATGAAAATGCCGTAAATACTGAGAATTAATATTTTCATAATATATGAATTCATTTCTCTCGCCATTTTTTTTTTCTTTTTACTTATTGATCTCAACCTTATATTTGATGATAATAATTTGACTAAGCAAAATCGCTAATAACAATCTATATATTTTATAAAATAAATATTTAAAAAATAGTTTATTAAATTAGTTTAAAACTAGTCATTTATTTTAATCTGCTTTAGTTACCTAAAACTGAATATACTGAATAACTATACTACAACAAAATAGAGTATAATACCATGAAGAAATACACGTCAAAGCTACCAAACTGACTCAGGTAGTAAAAAAGGTTCAAAATGGAAATGAAAACATAACAGACAATTCCGAATCGCTTAAAGCAATGAAAAATTGAGCATTACGATTTTATTTCATTGGCGGTCAACCGAATATCCAACAGAAAAAAAAGTGTTACTTTTGTTTAATTACTAGTCATTAATAAAAGTAATAATAATACAAATATAGACTCTCCCAGTGGCAGCAATCTTTGATGTTCCAGCATATATCTATATGTACCCCTCCCATTCGTAGACAATATTTCCTTAGTGCTTTTCAATACCAATCCATTAACTCCCAACACCCTTAATATATCTAAGTACCCTCAAATTCAAATCCTCTGTCCAGCAGCACGAAACAAGATCCCGCCTTTCCGATCTCTACATTCCTTCCCACAGAACCAAGGGATTCGAGCGTTCCTTCCTCGGCCGCTCCACCACAGTGTGGAACTCAATCCCTCTTTTCATCCCCCATGCTTCTTCACTGGCTTCATTTAAATCCCTGCTTTTCCAACATCTTTTGACGCCCCAAAAAGACGCTATCTAAGCAGGTCAATCTCCGCTTGAATAAATTAGTATTGTATACTCTATCTCGTTACCTACGTGTTTTCTTTATTTTTCCAACAACAAAGAAGATACAGACTATGTAAATACTTTATTGCATGCTATCCCATTCATTTATTTTATTTAGTAATTCCGTTATTAACTATTTTAGAAATTTTGTTTTTAATTATTTTGTTAATATTAATATATTTATTTTCGACTATTTGTTAAAATCCTGTCAAGTTTTTTACTTTCTATTTATTTTTTATTTCTATTTCTATTTTTATTATGTTTTTGTCACTCTTAATTACTTCATGGTTCTTATGTAGCCTTCTGGCCAGATGTATAATATGTTTATTTCATGATCCTAAAGGGACTTGGTCCCAGAATAAAGTTTGTTTTCTATTCTTTTCTATATATTCTCTAGAAATACAGTATCTCATTACGATTTACTAGTCTCGCTTCGCGAGAAACAGCCCGGTTGTGGATGTCGGGCTAGTTAGAAAAATAGTGGAACTGGTTGACATAGTGGGGTAGGTTGGTCAACTGGAGTTTATTCTATCCACAACTGGCTAGGGAATGGAACCATGTGACTGCTTACGTTTAAGGTTTTTATTAAAGTTTCGTATTAGTTTACAATGAAAAATAGTTATATAATGATTTTCAGCTTGATAAGTAAATTTTTTTTCTTAGTTTTCCCTTTTTCCCTCTACTGAACTTGGCTTACAAAGCAATTCTTTCATCGTTTGTAACATATTGTTCTCTTTTGTAAAAGTAATTATTGCAGCGAAAAACTTGGTAGCTATTCATGTTATGAAATTCGGTTTGGGGTGAAAGACCGACAAAACCGTAGAAATAGATAAATCTCCTTCCTAAATTTTATTTGTAAATCATTAATTTTGTTCCGTTGTATGTTTTCCAATGTAAGTCCTTGTTCGGAATTTTCTACGTGTTTTAAGGGAGTTACCAAACAACCTAGAGTCAGGTTGAGAACTCTACGCATGTCTCGAAGGTCTGTAGAAATATACAACATACACTCTCAATCTCAATTCAATTATCATTGTTGGAGAAGTTCAGACGTAATTAGCATTAAAAGCTCTATGAATTGTTTAAATGAAGTATGGAAATTCATACAAAAAAAGAAGCTTCCATACAAAGCGTAAATGAGACCTTTCAATTTTAAAATAAATGTTTGAGGAATCTTGTATATTTTTATATTCGAATAAAGTAATAAAGTATATTGGTAAATGAACTCCATGTTTATATTTGTTATCCACGGCTACTTCCTTAAACTTAGTGTTTACCATGAACCTCCTGGGTGGGAAACAATGGTACGCTTTTGGGTGGATATGGAAAACTTGGGTAGGAAACAAACTCAAAACATCAAATATTAAAAAAAATGTTACTTTAAAAAATACACACAAAAATAATAATAACCGTGGTAGAACTAATAACAATTATAACTTCAATCTAATACTCAATTAATTAGAATCAGAATCCCTCTGGTTAGTGATTGAGTCGTTACAAAAAAAAAATAAAAAAATAAAATGACTGCTAAAACTCGTTCTATCATCAAATTAAACTACTATGGTCAAACTACAGTCTAAAAGACTCCGAATTCAGAATTCTTTCTTTCTTCAGCTCAGACCGAGAGAATTCTCTCTAGGAGTGCCATTCTTCAAACTCTGCCTTTTGGAAAAATCAGGCTAACATAAAATATTTTATATAATTAATTTTAAAAATTTATAAACGTATAAAATGTATGTTAATTTTGGCTAGCGTAAACATTACCCGACTGGTCTCTGTCGGATGCTGCGCTCTATCAGAGCCATTTGACTAACTCCTTTGGATCGTTTGCATACCTTTCTCAAAATAATACAAAGTAGTTTCGTTCCTCTAGTTAACAAACGGTAGACGATTTGTAAGATAGATATAAAGTGACTTTTTTATATGACCTAATTAGATAGACTTATTAACTAAGGAATATCAATATAACTTAGTGACTACTCTCTTTACATACCATAGTCAAACCACACCGTATGCTTTCTACCCTCTATTCTCTCTCTAATTTATTCTATATCTTAGAGCTGGTATATTACATATAAAAGATTAGGGGAGGTCAAATAAGTTACATTATTGACAACACGGAAGATATTTAAGAAGTCAGGGGTTAGGTTCTCTACTATATATATTCTATAATAAACTCCATATATTCTACTCTATCATATTATAATAATATTATCAATTAAAACTTATAATCCATTAACTCTTTACAGGTTTCTGCAGCGTCTACAAAAATTAAGCGTGGGGACTGATTGGTTTACGACCCCTCGATCTCTGACTAGATTTTTCTCTCTTATATGTTTGAACCTTAATATTTCAATTGTCTTAATATTAATATCAGTATCCTAATTATAATATCAACTTTTACATCATTACATATTTATAATCCGAGACGTCACAATCGTCCTCCATTTTATCCATTTGATCCATATGTCCATTTTAATTTTGCATCCAGTATATGCAGGTTTGCCTTTTGATGGTATCGAAGAGTCCATCCTCTTCAATTATTTCGGCCAATATGGAAATCCGGCGACTGCGGAGTGCCGACGAGGGGGAATTAATAAGGGAGGTTGATGTAATCCGTTGTGTATACACCGCCAGGGGACATCGCCTCCTGTCCCTCTTCATGTTTAATACATCGCTCCCGGTTAACCTTCCTCTGGCCTTCTTAGCATTCCGTACGTCGGCTCGTACAAGATGAGTTTCATATTTTAATATGCTACCGTAATTCTCACTATAAATTGTTCATGTGGCATTTTACTTTAATGCTCGTATGTATTGGGTGTGCTGTCGTGTCGAAGGTCCCAAGTTCAATTCTAGCTGTGGCAGTTAATTTATTTAATATATTAGCAGCCGGGGGTGGAGCCTGCAGGATCTGGAGACTCTTCTAGGACTCTCCCAGTCTCTCTAGAAAAAATCACCTCCCTACACATCCGTTGTTCTAAACATAGTATAGTATCCACCACGCACTGATCCCAAGAAATGGGCTGCAGTTGCACAGTTTTTTTTCTGTAGGTTTGTTTTACATGCAGATACATATGTAAACTGGGCTCAAATCCGGGTGTGGCAGATAAATTATTTAATTTCTTTAGAGCTACAGATGGACTCCGTACGGTCATAGACAGGGTTGTAGTAGTGCATGTGTTTTTTTTACGAGCGATGTATAGAAGTTAATATACACTAGATTATTGTCTAAACACGAAGGTGACTACCGTGGTACAAAAAATGAAAAAAATTTTCAATGTCAGTTCTTTAAACTGTATGCCTATCAAAAGAAACCTTAAATACAATATTTTCGGTAGCTCATAATGAAGAATCAGTCAGTGCAATAAGTAGAGTGACCAACACTGTTTCCGGGGAATCCGAATATAATATTTTAAATTTCAAATCTCAATATGCATTTATTCAGTATTTAATTATCAAGGAATCTATGTAAATATCGTACCCAACCCCAATGCAAGTCTCCTGACTAAGAATATAATGGGATAACAGTTTTTTCATATACCTCTATCGCATCAGTTCATTGGTTCAATTCCGTCTATTCGCCTATTCATTGGTTCCACAGTCACTGTATGGCTTTGGGCAAAACATTATCTCCCTCAATTGTTTCTCGAGTGGTCCATATTTTATTCTATTGCTCCCTCATATGCTGTACAAGTTAACAAACAGACGTAGTCTCTCCCTTGCATCTACCCTCCTTCCGGCAATTAATAAAGCAGCCTTCTTAATCGGCAATGCTCTGGTATTCCTTTTACATTACACAATATTCGTATTCTTACTACCATGATGTATTACAATACGTTTTTGTGAGCCCCAGGTGTTGACAAATCCGTCCTGATCTTCAACAACTGTTCTAGGGTTGTTTCAAGAATTCTTGAGTAGAGGTTGCTTGCTGATTTTTGTATGCTCTATTTTATCTTCCATGTACAACAACTTGCTAGTCTTTGGGTAGATTTTTAATATGCCACATCGTGTTCAAGAGATGACATGAAGACTTGTTAAGCTTCATGCTGGAGATAATTTTCTTTAGGTTTTGACGAATTAAATCGTCTACGTTCGAATAATCTTTTACTATCTTTATTTGAGCAGGACAAATTTTAGACGGGGTATTTTCGGAAAGGCTGACAGCAGCTGGAAGAATTTTCCACTCGATCCTGAGAGAGTTTTCCTCAGCAGAATGAAATAAACCGCGAATTTACCCTTCTACAATTCGATGATCCTACCAATTTTCCCCACTACTTGGAGTCACGGAATATCGCTTTAAAACACTTAGGGTGTATCTAAACAGTGGATATGACTTACCTGAGATATGTCGAAGGGAGACAGGATTCGTGGCACAATAATAAATCAAATCTCGAGGTGTGGTTTGTAGAAACTATTCTGTGAGATGAGGTACGATGATTTCTGAGAATGAATATAGGCACAACCAGACGAGGGGTTACATATGCGTCGAGGGAAGGAGACTTGGATCTAGTGGAAATTAATGATTCCACTCACGTCCCGTACATACTAAAGTCCAGTATAGGCTAGTAGATCTCGTAAATGAAAACTGAAAATGTGCTGTTTTATGAACGTGGTTTTCGGTCAACCGAATTATTACGTATGACTACTCATTCTTTTTAATTATTTCTGATTTATGATACTAGAATCATCTCTGTTGGATGTTCAAGTTTATTCCTACATAACTTTAACAATTTTCAGCCATTACCTTTGGCATCGTGTAAGCCCATAACAGACTGCCTTATTACGTAGGGAGAGAAGGCATTCTCCTTGAGCTAACTCCAACTCTAACTGGTCGGCCCAAGTTCCAGCCGCAAGGTCCTCCCTTAAGGTTTTTGCCTATATATTAGTCCGTGGGACGGCGTACACTGGTTCAAAACTATTGTCTGGTTGGACGAAGTTATTAATGGCTCAATTTTCAACCTTTTTGCGGGATATCTGTAACATAAACACACTTGAATGTTTTTGATAGTATTCATCTTATTATTAAATTTGCATTTAAAAAAAAAATAAACATAAATATGAAGATAGAGATACAAAATTAAAGATTAGACAAAAATTCAAATTAATTATTTTTTCTTTGTTCTTCAGAACTGTACCTTTTACTTATGGTATTCTATAATATTAGTTGACCTTATATATATATATATATATATATATATATATATATATATATATATATATATATATATATATATATTTATATATACATATGTGTGTGTATATATGAGGAAGAACACGGTCCGGGTGGGGATCAAAGAATTAATTTTAATGGTACAGCGTTTCGTTTAAAATTGTCATTGCGAAATAAACAATCTCAAATTCTTGACTAGAACATAATTGAGCATCGTGGAACAGAATAGAAGTGGTGCGGGTAATTAGAAGATTTGGCACGTCACTGCACGCCTTCAGCTTGGTGGAGGCAGCCAAATGGGCAAGTGCAAACATTCTGGTTACTGCTCATTCTATGCCTAATTGCAATTTTCTGCAAATCTGGACATATCCATTTAGGAACTTTTCGGTTGTCGATTCGGAGTTTTTTTGCGGATTTCGTATCAGTGGAGTCAGAGAGGGTGGTTGGGAAAAATATTTTGAAAATCATGCCAACACTTCATTATATCAATTCAATCATATAATTATACTTTATTTATTATTTTAAATGGCCGGGAAATGGTCCGGGTGGAGGTCAGATAAAATTATCTTAAATAAGTATCTAGCATATTTAGCCCATTGTGGGTAGAAACTTTGGCTTAAAAATAAATATTTCTCTACTTTTACGAGATTTATGAGATTTTTTTCTAACTATTTTCTTCCTCAAATAAATAATAGTTTAAAAACACGATCTAATAAAAAAGTAACGAGGAAACTAGCGAATTTTCACTTGCCATTTTGTTAGTGTCTTGTGTCAGGTACTAAGGCGTGCATGGCTTCTTCTTGTTAAGGCAAGCATAAGACACCCGGGAGGATCGACTGGGGAGCTCAGATATTTTGCCAAAAAAAAAGTAATATAATAGTTCTAATTTGTTTCTAATTAAAATAATTTAATAAGAAACAAATCTACAAAGTAGACAATAATTTTCAATAAGTTTAAAATTGGAATAGATTGATGAAGAAATAAATTTATTTTATGGTAAAAAAAGCGTCTGGCACTTTTTTATATATTTTGTTAATGGCACTAATTTTACCAATATAAGTCAATAAAATATTTACAATCAACACCAAGCACTTTACGCTTTTTTAACAATATAATAAATTTTTTTGTTAATCGTTCTATTCTTGTTGTAAACTTATTGAAAATCATTTTCTACTTTGTAGTTTTGTTTCTTAATAAAGTGTGTTTTTGAACTATTATAATTTTTTTTTCAAAATATACGAAACTTCTCACTTGATCCTGCCAGTAGTCATGCTCTACTCTCAATGATTAAGCCATGAAAGCCTTAGTACTTGGCACAGGTCTTCGGATATGAAAAACCGCTAATGCTGAAGATCCTGGTCAGGATAATGGGACAAATTTATTAAACGATAGTATTGTCTTTTCCATAAGCATATTTGGAGCATTTCTGTAATAAACTCCAAAAACTAGGAGAAGAAGCCGCTGAGAAGGTACAATTTTAACTATATTTATATGTATGTATAGCTGCATCTATTATTATTTACGAGTATATGTAAATATATCCACATCTAAAGTAATTGTGTTTTATCTTCTTATCTTAGAGTATCTTAAATTAATGGGGTGTATAAAAAAAAATGACCGTTTCACCTTCCCCGTGGACAGAAGATGGCGACTAACAGTATCTTCGGACACACATCACGTATGTTAAGTAAGTTCGCGATTACTTGTGGACGAATTTGACTCAACAGCTTCCTCCAGAACCTCATCAATATCCATTAATGGTCGCCCGGAGCCCTTCTGCCTTTCTACGTCGTATCTTCACAGCTAAATTTTTCAAACCAACGCCGCGCAATGCGCTGGTCAAGGACACCTTCCCCATCATATTTAATAATTTCACGAGTTGCTTCAGCGGCTATGAAATCGTTTTTCCAGTAATGTCTTAAAATTACGAGAATTTCGTAGGACGCTGTCATGTTTCTTCCTTGAAATAAATAACTAAACTGAGGCTTTTTTTTAAGAAGTCCAGTGTTAGTAAACAGGCTTAGAGAATGCTCTAAAGGGATTATTAAGTGTTGGTTAATAATAAATAGCATTGAAATATTAACAGACTTTTGAACTCTGGAATTTGAAAAAACGGTCATTTTTTTTTATTCACCCCATTATTTTCCACGGACCCTAAATTGTAAAATGCCTAAATTGTAAAAAATTTTGGAAAGTCGTTCGCCTCTAAAGATATAAAGAAACAGCAAAACGTGTCTTCTTCTTTTTAATATTCTGGAATGAAATTAAACTCATTTAAAAGTGATTTTTAGATTTCTTAAACGATTACTGGGGAGAAATAATTTACTTAAGAGAGATGCTTGGAACTTTGTAAAAACCTATCGTTTCCACATGTCTCCAATTTTACGAGTTGCTGGACTATAGAATAAGCCTCCTTGGGTTATATCGTATCAATTCGTTATACTTCGTTTCCACATGTCTCCAATGTTACGAGTTGCTGGACTATAGATAAGCCTCCTTTGGTTATATCGTATCAATTCGTTATACTTCGTTTCCACATGTCCCCAATGTTACGAGTTGCTGGACTATAGATAAGCCTCCTTTGGTTATATCGTATCAATTCGTTATACTTCGTTTCCACATGTCCCCAATGTTACGAGTTGCTGGACTATAGATAAGCCTGCTTGGGTTATATCGTATCAATTCGTTATACTTCGTTTCCACATGTCTCCAATGTTACGAGTTGCTGGACTATAGATAAGCCTCCTTGGGTTATATCGTATCAATTCGTTATACTTCGTTTCCACATGTCTCCAATGTTACGAGTTGCTGGACTATAGATAAGCCTCCTTTGGTTATATCGTATCAATTCGTTATACTTCGTTTCCACATGTCCCCAATGTTACGAGTTGCTGGACTATAGATAAGCCTGCTTGGGTTATATCGTATCAATTCGTTATACTTCGTTTCCACATGTCTCCAATGTTACGAGTTGCTGGACTATAGATAAGCCTCCTTGGGTTATATCGTATCAATTCGTTATACTTCGTTTCCACATGTCTCCAATGTTACGAGTTGCTGGACTATAGATAAGCCTCCTTGGGTTATATCGTATCAATTCGTTATACTTCGTTTCCACATGTCTCCAATGTTACGAGTTGCTGGACTATAGATAAGCCTCCTTGGGTTATATCGTATCAATTCGTTATACTTCGTTTCCACATGTCTCCAATGTTACGAGTTGCTGGACTATAGATTTAAATGTAAAAAATACGCTCCAATTCAATTTCTCATATTTTAACTTCAGTTGAATTTATTTAACTTTAGTTGAAGAGACAGGAGGGTTTATTTGGATATACCCTACTTAGGGAATTAACCATTTATAACATTATTATATATGGTGCCCATAATTTTTTTTTTAGAGAAGTTAACAGAGCATGGTACAGACCCCTTATTTAATACTATTATTTATGGTTTGTTATCTGTTTCACAAAACACCTCGGTGTGCCTTACCGCGTCCGTCAATTATTAGTGTCGGTTATTAATCAGTCTACGCTCCAGTTAAATATTTCGAGGTTTAACTGTATAGTTTAGTCCTCGCGTCTGTTAGTTTTAAATTGTTATTACTTTATGACGTTCTAATTTACTAAATGTATGGCCATATGGTAGTGAATATAGAGCATATGTATAAAATTGTCCGTTTTTTGGATCGCTGGATAGTTTGGTGATGGCTCTATGAATTGCATTTGTAAATTTTAATAAAATTACTTTTTTGGGTATATATGTCCATTAAAAAAATCTGGTCGCAAAAGTAAGAAGGTAAAGAGAAAAAAGACCCACATAAATTTATATTTACTAACCCCTGGATATGAACTAAAAATCGTAGCAGATACTTTAAATGTTTACGATAATTTCTTCTTTTGTGAATAAATAGAAATACAAAGTGACATAAAAGGAAAGAATTGTTGCGATATATGTCGGAAAAGTAAGAAAAAAGTTTAACATAGGAGAAAATATTAATCACATTTTCGTATAAACATATATGAGACATTCAGAATCATATGCGGGTAACTCTTCTGTGAAATAAGAGAACTTTTCTGTGGAATGATTTTTCACGCTAGTTTAATTAGTCAATTTTGTATAACACGGTACTTCACCGTCTTATTTATTTTGGTTGTAGTCCGGTTCTGAACCTGGATTTTCGGGAGCTTAAAGTACAAAGGACAAATTTGAGAGTCAAGATTTGAAATTGTTCTATACCTATCTGCTTTTGATCTGGATTTTCATAAGGAGCGGGGTAGCTATGTAGAAC
This sequence comes from Troilus luridus, assembly GCA_964056705.1. NCBI lineage: Eukaryota > Metazoa > Arthropoda > Insecta > Hemiptera > Pentatomidae > Troilus > Troilus luridus. The sequence goes on along the minus strand of OZ057414.1, from coordinate 79,350,731 downwards.
GCTGAATTGCCATGCCGAAGGCCTCAGTCAAATCCGGCTGTGGCAAATAATTAGTAATTTATTTTAATTGCCTTTATATTAGACCCTCCTGGGGCTCACACAATCTATATAAAGTTGGTACCCTTAATTATGTAAAAACCTGGCGGTTGTGCTTGATCTAAGGACAAATCACCTTCCTGTACAACCGTCTCTTAGAGATGGTACAATCTCTACTATTTACCGAACTCCAGACTCTTCATGGGTTGCCATGGTACAGATTTTTCTTATACAAGGAGAGAGCATTCCGGATTTTATGAGGCAGGTTATTCCAGAATGTGGAGGAGGAATGAACAAATATCAACATAATAAACAAGAGGATAGAGATAGGAGATAGTGTCTAGTGTTGAACTATGCGAGTGAGAACGGTTACCCTTTGAGAGGGTTAGAGGTCTGCACTCACGGGGCGGCGGTCATCGAGTAAACTTGATCCAGAGAACAGTTCCATATCTACTCGAGCCTTAAGCCACTGCATTGTGCAGCTGATGGATGTAGCTCTTGTGGCTTTGTCACCTGTAATTGACTGCAGTTCACAGCGGGGCTACTCTAACCATCCCGGCTAATACGGTTCAAGTATGTAATAGCGCTGTGGTTTCGATTAAAACCTCCCCGAGCATGTTTGTGCAAGTGAGCGTCATAGCGCGGGCCTATCGGGGGAGGGGAGAGCTGAATAAATAAAATTAAGGATCGTAAACCTAAAATAAATAACACAAGGGCCTAAGTTAATGCGTACTTCTCTTGTCTTCAGAATATGTTTTCATTATAAGAAAAAAACTGATCGTATCGAGCTGATATGGACTGCGAACTAACTGTAACTCCAAATAAATTAAAAACTTTTTTTTTATTTAAGTGATCCTTTTTATCCATCACCAGCATCCAAAACCTAGGCCACAATTATCATAACTCCTGATTAAATTAAATAGCTTCACGAATAAACAAATTATTGTATATTAATTGAGTACCTACAGTTATAAAAATGTTAAAATATTAAATTAGATATATAGTTGATGCATTTATGCTTTAACATCACTGATTACTTTTTCGGCGCTTAACCATTGTGAACATCCAATGGTTTATATTTCCCTTTCATATTTCTAGATGTAGTTTTATTTACATATTTTTAACCAAAAAGTCGTTTATTTTAATTTTTTTTCATTCATATACAATTCTATTTATAATCTTATATCATGAAAGTTTGATACAGAGGTGAATATTCGAAAACAGGTAGTTTAAACTTATAAAATTATTGCTAGTGCATCCTTTACCAGCTAGTGGTACTATTATACAACTGGCGTTGTGAATTCCTTATCAAAATAAATTAATTTACATTCAATAAAACCGAGTAATTAGGAAAGTCCTTGCAGAATTAATTGGTTTATGGATGGATCAATTATGAAAAATGTATCATCCACTGTCAGCTTGTAAATGGCAGTACATTCGGTTCTTAAAGTTGTTGGTGTGTCTGTGAGTGGTACAAAAGTGTTCTAAAACCTGTAATTCTGTTGCTTTAGATCAACAGTTGTAAAATGACTTGTTAACTTGCTCAGTATTCGCTAGATTTATCTTTCGATCAGATTAATGCCCAAGTGCACCATAGGGTTTTCCTAAAGAATAAGTCTTTGGTACCTTTAACGTAAGTAAAATCTCAAGTTAGTTCGAATCCTGCCGAAAATTTGCCGAAGAAACCATACAAATACAAATGGCTACTCTTCCTAAGGCTCGAGTTGTTGCTACTACTTTTTGTAGTTTTATCCCCTCCCCCTTCAGAAACTCTCGTTCTTCATCGTTCAATATATCAAGCTCAGAAAAATCACCTTTGGGAGATCCCCGTTGTCATGTCTTTCAAAAAAAAAAAACTTCTGTTCCCCTACAACTCACTGAGACTCATGGGTTCAGTACTTGGTAGAGACTGAACTGTTTATTGGAAAACGATTATGCCGGAAGGTGATTTGTCTTAGATCACGCACAACCAGCAGATTTTCCCACTTATTTTGGTTACCCAAATTATAGAGGTTGGGTGAGCCTCAGGAGGGTTACAGATTTCAAAGTAAATTAAATAAAATCTGCCACAACCAGATTTGAACCGGGGACTTTCGGCACGTCAACTCAACGTTCTACCTTGTCTTTGAAGACATTTTAAATTCACATTTTTTCAGTTTGTCTCTGCTGGAGCCAAATGCAAAGGTGTGGATTATAATTGCAATACAGAAAAAAGTTCATAATTTTCTTTAAATTAATAAGTTAATATTTTTAATATTATTTTTAATGTTATTTTTATTATTATTTATTTAATGTTATTTTTGAGGTATTTCGCTTCATTCTTTCTCCGTTAGGGTCTTCTCAGAACAATTTCAATGTTTTTCCATTCTGCAATTAGCATTGCGCTATACCATTTCGGAAAAAAAAATTTGTCCTGTTCAAAAAACAAAAAATTTGTTCGGAAACAAAAAGATTTTTTGTTTTTTTCATGAAAAAATATTAAAAACACTTTCTTAAATCCCTTTAGCAGTTGTACAACAGTTCTGAAAGACTCTTAATGCTCTAAAATCTGGAGGAGTCATTCAGCTATAGTTACCCATTAGATTAAAATCAACCGTTGATAAAAATTGTTTCCTACGTCGTTTTGTTTTGAGCTCTTTTTGTTCGTCACTGTTGTCTGCCGCAACGTTGAAGTTCAGATTGGTTCTGGAGAGATGCCATAAAAACGTTTCATTACTGTTGTGTAGGAATTAATCTGGGATAGTTTGCTACCCGTCTTTTGCCGTTGACTGGGGAATGAGGTGATGAATGCTTTTAAGGGGGGTTATACTATACTCCTGGTTCATTTTTTGTTGGAATCTAAATAATATAATAATATAATATAATGCACCAAGCTTGTATAAAAGGGGCTAACTGGGGTGCAGTCGTTACTATAAAAGCCTTCTATGCCCAAGGTCGCGGTTTCACTGCTCGACAGGTGGCCCTAGGATTTTTCGTTAGTATTAGTAAGGTAGTAAAAAATTCCTTAGTTATATTGTCCTTCGGGAGGGGCGTAAAATGGTGGTCCCGAGCTTGTGAGATGTCATAAACTCGTTAAAAATACCTATCCTGATTAATCTTGGATAGGAAAACATTCGGACTCCAGCATCGTCGGATTAGCCATATCAGCATAAAGTAACGTTAAATTAATAAAAAACCTACAACAATTTTAAATTCTATCAAACTTGTACAATGAATGTCAATATGAGAGTTAAGGTATTGAAATATCTTACTAAAACCCTCAAACATGTGCTTCTTAAAGTTACATAAATGTGTTGCCAAAAAAAAACTTTATGCATTATGCTTATGCTTAATGGATATAACTTTTACTTCTGTGTAAACAATATTTTTCTAAATATATTTACATTTTTATTTTTAGATATAATCTTAAATAAAAATAATCATAATCGTAAAGTATTTGGATTGAATGTTCTCTCCAAATAAAGGAGGAAATACGTTGGCAAGATACTCCTTAATGGTGTGTCTTTAAGGGTCTAATTGTTAATAGTCACAAGACACAACCACAACGAGTCATTTTTCCGAAAGATTAACATTTATTCCCACTTCACACTTCGATTATCTTTGTTTGTTTATTTACCTAACGTCATTTTTATGCTGCTATGATTATTCGGACGATACTACAGAGGGAGTTCTAAATTTTGCCTCTCTAGGTTTAATTAGGATAGGGATTTTGGATGAGTATCTTTAGTTTTTGAAACTTGTTAATTTAATAAGGAGTTTCGTTCAAGATAATTCTGCCCTAGCCGAGCGTCGGGTATAGTCGACGGCCAAGTATTTTTACGTAAGTTCTGCCATTACAGTTTGTACGGTTAGATAGACTTTTTACAACTTACAAATGTTGTAGAGGAGACTTTTCTATAAAAAATTCTGTCAATTAAAATATTGTAACATGACCCAGTGCAGAAATATTCGCTTTAATACTAATGGCATCATTTAAATTATAAATATAACATGTAAATTTACATTATATGATTTGTAAATGAGTTATTTTGTAATATGCCCACTAATACTTGTAGGGTAAGATCCATAATAGAATAATTGAGTTTTAATACCGATTTGTTGTAGACCCTAAGTTCCCAAAGTGGTCCAGGTGGACCCCCAGGTGTCTACGGGAGGCTCGACGGGGGACTACGTTGGCGTGACAAAAAAATTGGGGCTCACAATTCGTAAGCGGGGATCCACGAAACTTTATCTGCTTTTGATAGGAAGAACTAAAATGTTGGCTTGACTTCAGCTATCAATGTAGGCAGATAATGTTTCAAAGCTCAGCGACTGTTACTTGTAAACACTTATTTCATAATAAGTACAACGTGTCGAAACTTGGAAAGCGCCGCCGCCGCAGTCCGCAACGCTTGTTCTGACGTGCAAAGGGAGGAAATACGACCTATGGTGTGTTCTTGCATGCACTTGGTGCAATCTTGCATGCACTTGGTGCAATCTTGCATGCACTTGGTGCAATCTTGCATGCACTTGGTGCAATCTTGCATGAACTTGTTTGATTCTTCACCAATATAATAACGAATGCCAAGGATAAACGTTACTCATTTGGTTCCGGAATTTCGAAATGAAAAGTAAAGTAAAGTGAATCGATGTTTGTGTTCGCCAATGTCGGAATAAGTAAGTATTTACCTGCCTAATTGTTATACATTATTTTATGTTGTAATAAGTATATTTCTAATTATGGTACGCACATACTAAAAATTAAATACTGAACAGAGTCATTATTATATACCCTCATAAAAGAACAGAAACCCGAGAAAGGTTGAACTTTTTGTCCCTAGTTTATTAGTAATTTTTTTTTACCCGACTTTACTTTTTTGACATCTACTAACAGCACAATCAATTAATTAATTAACCAATCGATTCTCACTTTTTTTTTTTTAACTATTAATTCGTGGTAGGAACTTTTGGGAATATGGTAGAAATGTAGCTCCAGGGGGTCCACCGGAATCAGCTATATTTTGAAAGTGGTCTATGAGAAAAAAATTCTGGGTACCTCTGATATAGACTGATATAGTCAAAGACGGAGATCAAATTTAATTCGTAAAGATTTATATAGCCTAGTCAGTGAGAATTTATGATATTATGTAATTGAGTAATAGTTTGAAATGGTTGCTTGATATGTAATTCTTCTTTTTTTATGACTTTTCAACCCACCATTGGGCCTCAATCAGTGGTTTTAACCTGTCCTCTCTGTTGGAAGCGTTTGTTATATCTGACCGTGTCTGAGTCGAAATAAACTATTAATTTAAAATAAAATCTTATTTTTCAATTTTATTAATCGCTTCTCTTTCCTTCGGCAGGGGATATAGTTGTTCTACCATGAGGAACAGTCGATGAAGTAACATGGAATAGACGAAAACATTGAAACATTATATTTTTTGTTGATTTTCGTTGGCAGAAGTTTTATCACTTTAAAAAAATAATAACTTATTATATTTTATAGTGCTTATTATAGTGTATATGAAGATGGATACAAATATGAATATCAAGTTTTTATAATTAACATGACTTTATATTCATTAATTAATAATACAAGGAAAATCAGTTAGATAACGTAAAATGGCTTGATGAGTAACAAAGAACCCCAAGTTGTCAGGCCTAAGTAGTCACGTAAAAGCCATTGCTAAGGTTAAACGCGCAAGTTTAAATTAAATCATTATATGCTTTGAATATATAAGTAGTGGATTAGTTAGGCAAGTACCTATGGTTTTGTATTAGGGAAAAGTGAAAACATGAAAATGGGATGATTTGAAATCAAATTAATGACTTGAATTGGAGAAACCACTGCTGTGATATGTAGAAAAGTACCACTTCAGTTTTAAATATAGTATTGGCCCAAATATATGGAGCGGGTTAGCTCAGTGGTAGAGCGCTGAGTTGGTATACTTACAGATCCCGGGTTCAAATCCGGCTAGGAAAGTTAAATTATTTAATCTGTTAACGTCCAAATATGGACCCTGTGGGGCTCACCCAGCTTCTATACCGTTAAAAAGGTTGGTTTTTTAATAGGGAGGAAAACCTGGATCTTGAGAGTGATCTCAGGCAAGTAACTCCTGCACAACCAACTTAATTACATTAAGTGCCCAAATATTTTTATATTGGCCTAATTATAGATTTTCCCAGTATATTATGGCGCCCATCGATCAAATTATTATAACTTTTTAAACATTTGGCGGGTCAATACTTAAACACTGAACTGCTATATAACATATAAGACATGAAGCCTTATTTGAGTCACGGAGTTTGAAAGTGTTTTTATAAAACTCCTTCCGAAACTGAGGTATAACTTAAACACCATCCGTAGTGTGATCAAAGCCAAGTAACTTAAAGTCATGCTATACCAATAAAGATATTCTGGGAATCTCTAATGTTGATCCTGTTCAATAATATTCCTGAATCCAAGTCGTGAGTTGACTAAAATAATAAATAGTGATTTTTATCGTTTTTTGACATCAACTTTGATCTAAAAACATTATATTTAAGTCAGATTGGACTTGAAATTAGTCTTCCATTGTTATTCAATATAATAATATGCCTACGTATAATATTTATAAGAACAAAATCGAAATATATATATAAATTTTACTTTTCATTCTTGAGAGTTTATTCTTTCAACTTCGTATTGGCGACGTTTCGAAAATATAACGATCTCATAATCATGTCCCAACAGTGAAGAAATAGGCTTCCTGTGATTTATATTAAATAACACACTAGTCTAAATATAAAATTGACACGTGTAAAATGTTTATAGCTAAATGGCACTTACAAAGTGATGACGAAACGATATTACCCCATCAATCAACCGAAATTCCTGTTCACTACTTTCATACATGTGTAAATATTGTTCAAGAGTTGTGGTCAATGAAATGTAAAATGTTGGAAAGTTCTAGTTCAAAAGGCGTGAATTAGGATCAGCAGATTTTATTTGATTGTCTAATCATTATTAGAGATTTATTAATTTTAATTATATTTTTTTATTAAGAGTTTATTAAATTTGCATAACACGAATTTATATCTTATACATCCGATTTTTTGTTTATACTTTCTTTAATATAATATCCATTTGACTATGTCGTATGAAACAATTTTTTCTTGGTGTATTATTACAGGTGTTCCGAATTTAAATTTATGTTTTGGTCTTCTGAAATGTGAAGTAAGAGCTGTTTGATTTGGTTTATTTCCTATTATGGAATTGCAACTATATTTGTGTTATAATAGCGTTTCAACTATGTGTTACGAAATAGGATTTACTGCATTTATTTTCATACTGGATTTCGTACATGACATTTGATTTAAACCCTAATTTATCCGAATCTTTGCTTTTGGTAAATAGTGTTGAAACTGTGGCAGTGTTTTTGAAAGTAATGTCAGTCACAGTTACTTTTTTTACCGTTTTTTTTAGTCTTTCCGAAATGGTAGGTTTATAGGGTATTGTATAGTATTTTTTATTATTGGTTTCATTTGGGGTTTATTGTTTAGAAAGTGTTTGTGTTGTTTTTAGTAAATTACTAAGGAGGCTGGATAACCATTTTTTAATAGGAGGTCAATTTGACTGTTTTTTAGTGTATTGGGGATGATAATTTTCACTCGCGATTTATTAGTTTTTCGGGGGGTTTATTTTATATCTTTTGGGGGAATGGCTTGTGTAATGTTTGTATCGATTAGGATGAATAGGTTTTTGCCTCCATTTAGTTTTTATTTCCCCGTTCGGTTTTCGTATTTTAAAAGAGCATCTAAAAATGGTATTTTATTATCAATTTGAGACGGGATCTCAAGAACGAAAAGTAAAAATCATTTATGAAATGTCAGCAAAAGTAGATACCGATTTATAAATAAAACTATATGACCTTAACATATCATTCAATAAGGCTACATTGTGCAGGATCGTTATTATCCAATGACATTTTTAGGATCTGAATGGCCCTCAAGATTAGAATATTATCAGACATAACTCAGAATTATTGACATTAATAAACCACAAACGTGTTTGTAATGCTTTCTTTTAATATTAAAAAAATTACAAAAAAAAAAATACAAATCTATACATGCGATGCCCTAAACACTGGGCCCAGTTGGGCGAGGGGTAAAGATTGCACTGATTTATAAGCTATAACTAAAGTAATTTTTTATTAAAGTAATTCTTATCTGCACATATTGGTTAACAATTATTTTAGTGAACTCTTACCGGGCATTTTTGCTGATTTTTTTTTGTGGTATTGTTGTCCAATATCGTATTTAAAGTACCAACTATTAAAAATACACCAATTGAAAAATGCAAACCGGAAAATAAATATGACACGGGATTTTTTCAATTTATTTATGTTTTATCAGCAATTAGAAATACTGCTTAAGAGAATCATTTCTAAAAGTCACTTTAAAAGCATGATAGCATAGTCTAAAAATAAAACTAAGGTTATGTTCTTTACAGGTGAATAAAATTCGTAAATGGAAACTACTTTTTTTCCTGTAAAATTATCATTTTCTTCAAATGTCACTAATTTAATTATTACCGATCCTGAATGCCTCAAATATTCTTCTGGTACATAATTGTGTCGTTCAGGACCAAAACCGGATTACTACCATAATTTCAAAAATTGACAATTTTATGCTAGTTTAGTCAATAATTATTTGCTCCCGAAATTTAAGGTTCAGAACTGGACTAAAATCATGAGAAACAACACAGCAAAGTGTAATGTTTGTCATAAAGTTTACAGACTACTTAAAAAATCGCAGACATTGTTTACAGTCTCGTCCTTTCAACAAGAAAATATAGCATTATAAAAGTCTTACTATCTTTCTTTAATACCTTATGAGAGGTTGCTGAACATTAATCAATTATGTTTTAAGCCAGTGAAGACAACCAATTTTCAGCTAATAGAGAAAGATAAGACCAAAACGTATATTGTTATCTTATTTCGATGTCTGGGAATGAAAATATGTTTTTCCTCAATATATCATCATAATATTACATACTTATAAAAATCTTTTAATCTACAAGTAATAAAAATATTTAGATTTCGTATTTGTAAATTAAAAGAATAGAACAGGCCCAGCTAGCTATAGCATTTAGGAATATGAGAGCTCTGAAACGCGTGTTCATTTAACGCCTGCTGTTATGTAAAATGATACATATATTCAGTACTCTACGAGGACAACGTATTGAACCGACTCAAGTTTTTCGAAATGATAAGGTGTTAAGAATAATCTTTGAAATTCCTTGGACAGATCATAGAATAAACCAAGAGGCATGAAACCGGATGTGAAGTGAAAGAGAACTAGTGAAGTGAAGAAAGGCAGCCTACCTGGGTCATATATTCCGGAATTTCAAGTATCAATTTCTTGGAAGGAGGAATCGGAAGAAGAAAATACCCGATGCTCAAGAACATAACAGATTGGACAAAGCTCCATATATATATATATACATTAGAGTTAAAATCAAATGTCGTGTACGAAATAAAATGTGAAGATAAATGCGGCAAATCCTATTTCGGAACATCGGAACAATACTTAAAACGAAGAGTGTACCAACACAAATATAGTTGTGATTCAATAATAAAAAACCCCAATAAACCAGATCAAACAGCCCTCACTACACATTTTAGAAATACTCAACATAAATTTAAATTTGACGCACCTAAAGTGATACACCAAGAGAAAAATAGCTTCAAACGAAATATAAAGGAAATGATAACTATAGAGAAATATAAAAATCGCGCTGTAAACAAAAAATCGGATGTTCAAGGTCTAAGCTCGTGTTATGCAAATTTAATTAATTCTTGGTGATATAATAATAAATAGTCTAATATGATTCAACAATTAAATAAAACTGCTGTTCCTAAAAATCGATTACTTATTCGTTGATCATAGCTAATGCAATATAAACATTTTATGATATATTGCGAAGTAACTGATTAATGATAAATTGATCAATTCTTTGGAACTTGTAAGTACATCCTATCCTATTTACTTACACGTGACATTTTACATTAATTTTAGTGTGCTTTTAATGTTTTCACTAAAAGATCATTTTTTCACTGTCAGGGCAAGAATATGAGACTAACCTAGTCTCGAAACGTCGCCTAAGAAGTTCAAATAACTGACTGAAACTCGAGAACCATAAACAATATATATATATATATATATATATATATATAAAATTATTATTTGCGTATATTCCCCTCTAAGGAGAGCGCTGAAAACATAAAAATCTAGATTTTGGTGGTGACTTTTTTCTTCTTTTTGTCTTCCCAAAATCTTTTAATTTTTTGACTTTGAGCCTTTTTCTGTTCATCTGTCCATTTCCGCCTGCTTAGTAAAAAACTTCAAGTTTCTGGTTCATAATTTTGTCTCTACAGGTTTATCGATCTTAAATGTCTTCTATGGTGATGTTTAATCTTCTCAAGTCTTCTGTGGTTTCTCTATACCAGTAAGTGCCCAATTTCGATGTAGAGACCATATTGAATATTCTTTTAGTCAGTCTGCTATCGTTCATCCAGGAGATAGACAAACGTTTGCAAATTTCTCTGCGTTTTCTGATGACTGTAGTATGGTTTCAGTGTGTCTGTGTAGTTCTTCTGTAATTCTTTTTTACCAGAAATTTTCTAATAACAAAGCAAGAAGTGTACGATCAAGAGATTTATCCAGCCTCAAAGTGGGTACCCTTAATCCCAATTTCCCCCAGGTAATCAAGAGGGTGAGATTTCCCTTTGATCTTTTTCGATTCTGTCTTCTTACGAACCATTGGACGCAGAAGCACTTTGGTCCATGCTTATTAACCTTGGATATAGTTGTATTTAAAAAAAAAATACTATCCTAAGTAAGTTATTGTAAAATGAATGTATATATTTTTTAAGGGTTCTCTCAGATTGAGGTTTCCTTCAATAATTCCTTCTATTTCCTTTTTTCAGTTTCTAATGTCTTCCTCTCTTATGACCTTGCTTTCCTCAAATCCTTCTTTCCACCTTTTCCGTTTCCTTCCTCGCCGTTTCCTCCCTTCAGCATTCAAATTGGAAATTAAAATTGGGCAATCTTCCCTCCTTCATTCTTCTAAAATGACAGTACCATTCGAATATTTTTTCTCTTTATTCTGTTGGTCGTTTTTTTGACTAATGTTGAAACCATAAGGCGAATGGAAACCAATGATTCTTTTATAAAGTAAATGTGAATAAAAAAAATATAAATAAGGAAGGAAATAGTTGAGAGTGGAGTCATATTAAACACTAAATAAGTGGGTACTTATTTTTTATTTTTGTTTATTTTTTCCGACGTTTGTGGGTCATCTTCAGGGTTAAGAAAGAAAACAGACAAAATAACAAAACTATAAAATTTCATTACAGTACCAAGAATATGATAATATAAAAATACATGTAGAGTAATAGAAAAATAGAACAAAAAAGTGAGTGATATATATGAATAAAAATATTACAGAGTAAATGTACAATGTACAGATCTTCCAGTCAACTATCTCCTCGCATACGTGAAAAAAATATATAACAATAAGTAATTTAATTTTATCAAAATGGTAGCAACGTGCATGTAAATATTGTTGCTCATAATATATTATTTAAAAAATGTATGTTTGATGCAAAGTTGAGTAAACGTAAAATTTATGTATTCAGAAAAGTTATTGCTTGAATACAAAACCGTTTTCATCCAAAATCTATACAAAATAAATTCTTTAATTACCCAGCCATTGAAGAGATTAACCGAAATGAAGTGTGATTGAGCAGTTGAGGTTGGCCACAGCTGAGAGAGTTTGGAGGGCGGGGAAAATCAAATTATCTCCCCTAATGAACCGTTAAACCTAAACCTTAAAACCCATACACCGGGAAAAAGGGTTTTCCCATTCCTTACTGCCCATCACGCTTAATCGCCCTAATCAAATCAAAGTAAAACGTATCCTTTACTAAATCCTCGACCAAAAAAAAAATATATATAAATAATAGCGGAATACTCTCTCGGGATTCCCAATGGGGTTATTATCTGGTTGACTCATTAAAAATAAATACAAGTAATGGTATATTTCTCATGAATGGTATTTCCCATCTGTATTTTCTGAGAACTTTATAATTTTAAAGTGTCTGAAGTGTTCCTGTAAATAATAAATGATCTATTTGTATAAAATAATGTTAAGAGATGCAGTAAAAGGAAAAATAAAAAATATACAAAATATCAGAATCGGATAAAAGATCATCGGATCGGGATCTCCATTTTAATTCCCTCCCGAAGGACGGCATATCGACGGAATCTTTACTCCCATTAAAAAAATCCTAGAACCAACAGATGGACTGTGAACCCGTGATTTTGGGCGTATTAGGTTATTGTGCAAATACTGCTTTTTTATGCAAATATGTTCACAACAACAGAGTTTCACTAAATTAAATTTCTTGTGGAACGAAAAAGTTAAGTTGAGGATTAAAAAAAAAAAATTTAAATTTACAACCGTCTTATAATAATACAACTAGTAAATACATAATGGCATAAGATAAAGGAATGTAGATAAGCTAGCCTCTGGCAGTACTCAAATAACAAATTCAACATGTCATGAGGCCATCTTCTTATCAGATGCATCGGAGGATTATCGGAAATTGAAGAAGTTGCCGGGTTTGAAACTAATGGGTTTGAGCGGGAATAAAGTTTGGCATGAAAATATTGATATCAGGTTTGGGCCAAATCAGTAACAAATGGGACATTAAGGTCATTATGGATGACTTTATTCTAACATAGTGAGGAGCATTGAGGATCTTCGACGGATTTTGGATTCTAAGGATTGGATACGAGAGGGATTCAATGGCTGGTTGAAGCCCTAAAGCTCTTCTACGTAAGTCCAAATAGGTCTCAATAAAAGTCATGTATATGAGTCTTTTGTAATTTATTGGGAGCTTAGAGCGTTTGTCTGGTAAATGTTGAAATAGTGTGAAACGTCAAGAAGTTTCATGTCATTTCAGTGTAAGAGGGGGCTACCAAATTAAATGTATTGTTATGATAAAAATAAATTTTCTTATTTTACAGAGAAACTCAGCGTAGATTTTATTCCATTACCACCATATTTAGTGATTGATTCAATGTATATAGCCATAAATTTAGCTGTGATGATTTTACGAAGAATTTTGGATAAGGATTGGGTATGAGAAGAATTTTTTGGCTTGCTAGAGCTCAAAAGCTCTACTCCATAAGTCTAAATAGTTGTTATTATAGTCATGTATATGATTCTTTTCTAATTGATTGGAAGATTAGGGCGTTAGTATTATAGTGATAATTACTTATCAAAATACATTTATTTTATATTTATATATAATTGAATATAACTTATCATAGCGTTGGTTTATTCAATCCTGTGAAATGGTTAATTCATGACGGTGAAACAATACGAGAAGAATATTGTATACATTTTTTCACCCCTTTACTGAAAATCGGATCATACTTGAGGAGGGTGAGATGTGGATGATTGGGATAAGAAAGTTTTGATTAAATTCTGAAATACTTTTGGTGAAGTGTTTTGGTTCCTTTTTGCTTAGCGGCAGCAGAAGCCACAAGTAAATAGGGTCATCTCGGCAAAAAGTTCCCGACTTCTGAACCTTAAGGATTACTTGAGCCTTGCTAAGCTCCTTCTGCTTCCTGGTTCCTCCACATCACTTTCGAATGTATTGATTGGAATTTTTTTCGTTATAATCGATTAGCTGTAAATTTAATCAATAATTAAGTCAAATAGGTACGAATAATATATGTACTGAAGTTATCTTCAGAGTTACATGTTATATGCATTATATTTTTCTAGAATAATATTAGTAGACTTTATATATATATGAGTAAGAAAATAGGGTGGAGGTAAAACAAAACAAATTCTCATAAGGAAGAGTTTACTGACAAATTATAGAAATAATACAGTAGATAAAAAGATAATTGTAGGAGAGATTATGGGGAATTGAATTATAGAATAAATAAAATGAATGAATTAGAATATTCATAGAATTTTATTACTAATAGAATTATGAAAAACGAACTTGTTCTATAGATTCTGTAGAGCAGAATATTCACGTCGCCTGTAGAAGAAAATGTTTATATTTAAGTAATTTCCATGTTTTGGTATTTTGAGCATTTCGGAGGAAGAATTCAACTCTCAAGATTTTTCACTATCTACTCTGGTTTTCGAAGGCAGTTTCTTACAAATTATTTTTTTTTTCCTTTTTTGAACGAGTTAAAAGTACTGGATCACTTGCAGTGAAATAACATAGAAGCTTTAGTGTATCTTAGAGTATCTTTAATTGATAGATATTAGTGTATATGCAAAGATACTGTCTTGCTATTTATAAATCAGTAATATTATAGAAATTACTTTTTTATTACTATACTTGGTACTTGAGTATATAACGCACGGCACTAGCAGGCAAATGTTCTGCGCATGCCCCAGCGGTTACATTTTATAACAGTTACATTTCTACCAGTTACCTTGGATAACCTTTCAAAATAGGAATGTAATAATATTGGAAATAAATAAATCCAAGTAATAACAATATAATTTAATATATAACATATTATAAAACAATAACATATATAATATAAATAAATAATATATATAATAATATAATATATAATGTAAATAATATAATAATGAGATCTCAATAAATAATGGAATATATAAACGATTTTAAATTAAAATAATTATTTAAAACTATAATTATAATAAATAAATAATAAGTACATTTAATCATAAATAATAAGTGTAGGATGTAAAATAATGGAACATATATAAAATTCAATAAATTATTTAAAAACTTAACAATCAATCGCATTTCGGTGGAAAATGGGTTGCTATACAGTTCAAAAATGAAAATGAAATGCAAAAATGAATTGCATCTTCCTCCGTTCTTGCCAAATCCCAAAAAAGGATTGTCGTATAACTAACAAACACGAAACAACAAAATATCGACATTATCTTGTATTAATAACAAAGAACAACTGAGCAACAAACACAACAACGCTCGAACAGACTAGTAAACAATGATGTCTGTCAAAAATGTAAGGTTATCCAAGGTAACTGGTAGAAATGTAACTGTTATAAAATGTAACCGCTGGGGCATGCGCAGAACATTGGCCTGCTAGTGCCGTGCGTTATATACTCAAGTACCCTATACTTTATTGTAGTGTACCTTTAGTATTTTTTTGTTCATGTTTACCAATTTAATAAAATCATTTTTGGTTTTTATTCGTTGTATAATAGGCAGTTAAGAAAATATTACAGGTTATTTTATAATACTGTCCCATTCATTTAAAAAAAATATAAGTTCGATGGTAAAACCATCTCGAGAAAAATAAAATTCTCTTGGAAAATAAGAGAAAACTTGCAAAGACTGGTAACGAGTTCCATCTTCACTAATCCTTCCAGTAAAGACTTTGTAAGTAATCTTTAACACCCGCGGATTTGTGCCTAGCTACCTTTCCTTACTAATTAACAGTCTTACACAAAACCGAGTACGACATCTTGTCCTTGTGTGCAACACAGCCGTGTTGAGCCATTTTTGATGAGGGCAGTTGCAGGGTTTGGTGGTTGTTGACTCATAGAATTTAGTTAATATCGGAAATCTACTCTTCTTCACTAGAAATATTCTAGAAATAAAATGGCTAAATTAAAACGTCAATATTAAAAGAGGCCAAGGTATAGCTACTGTGGCGTAGTGGTTAGCATAACAACTTACTATGCCCAACATCGCGAGGTCACAGTCCAGTAATTGGTTTTACGATTTTTCTTAGTGGAAGTAAAAAAAACATTGGCTATGTCTTCTTCCTTTTGGAAGTAATGTAGAATGGGGTACCGAGCTGTATTGTGTCAAGTACTCATTAAAGATCCCTTTGCTAATTTTTCATGATTCGGCAAAATTTAGGACTTGCACTGTAGCATCGTTCAGTTAGTCATAGCAGCATAAAGTGACGTCAAATAAATAAGCGCACAATAGTTAATAAGCAATGAGATTAAAATGTATATTGTGTGTCTTTTTGGGCTATTAATGCTTGATGTTTTGCATTTGATCATCATCGATGTGAATTTTACTTTTGGAATGTGTCCTGATGTTCGCTGAATTGGCGACAGGTTGACTGTATTTTCACCAGCTTTTTTAGAGATTTGAGACTTTGTTTTTTATTTTTCTAATTTCATTCTATTATTGCATATTATTTTAGAAATTTACAAAAGTCAGCATAAACACTTTTAACTTAATTAATGTCCTTAATAATTACTTTCAATAATGCGCAATTATAATCAACGAAGAAAAGAATTTTCTCTTGCCCCCCCCTATAAATTTTATGTGCCTTCTCAATATTGCTGGTTGATGGAGACAGCTACAAAAAAGCGTCTTTTAAACAGGACTAATTAATTTAATTTTATAACTAATTATTATTGCACAATTTTTGTATTTATGTTGCATACCTAATGCATTGTTTGGTTTGCACTGTAGTGTTTCGTCAATTAGGCATTGGTGATATGCCGTACGATCTTCCACAAAAACCATCTTGAGGTGGTGCTTTCACCTATTGAGGTTAAGCCATCACTACGCTAAATATATGACAATATTATTATGTTATTACTATTCTGTAAATGACCTCCTTGGATAGAGTTACATTTACTCATTAAAATGGTAGAATTAAAAAAACAAAACCAAAATAATATTATTTTTTTTAGAGTTCTTATAGGGCCTCTTTCATTGAAATAATTCATGAATGTTTTCTGAACCAAACTAATATATTTTTTTAGCTACCTGTTTTTTAATGAAAGTACATGAGTATTTTTTAAAAGTTCTTATAGGGCCTCTTTCATTTAGATAATTCGGGAATGTTTTCTGAACCAAAATAATACATTTTTCGAGCTACCTGATGATAGTCGACGATCTATATCATAGAATGAACAGTCTGTGGCTTCAAGACGATGCGACCCATAAATGTGAGCTAATTTTTGTTAACGAACGGTAGACGAGTTGTAAGAAAGAAAAAAAAAACTTCACCACTACAACCCGTGAATTGGTCTGGGTTCAGTACATGGTACTGGTACATGGACAACGGTTCTGCAAGGAGGTGACTTGTCCTAGGTCACGCTCAACCGCCAGATTTCCCCCCCTTATTTTGGGTACCCTAATTTTACAACATTTTACAGAGGCTGGGTGAGCCCTAGGAGGGTCCTAGATCCTACATGACCCATCTCCACCTGTAAACAGACTAAAAAGTCTTGCCCGCAGCGGGATTAGAACCAGGATTTCCGGCATGGGAACCCATTGCTCTACCACTCCCTACACTCCACTCCCTTTGTAAGAAAGATATAGATTTATTGTGAAATTGAACAATATATTATATATATAAAGAGACTCTCTAATATGATCTAACTAGGCAGAGTTATTATGGACTAACATTATAACTTAGTTGCTACGCTAGAACTAACTTAGAGTCTATTATCTTTACATTCTTATACTCCCTACTTTCTATGTCTTAGAGCTAGTATATATACTTATAAAACAGTGATCATCAATTACATTTGGTCAGGGTCCATTTTGGATTTTCTAATGTCCACCGCGGGCCGGAAATAGATATTACAATCGACTAATGATATTCGAACTCACTCGCTAAACTCAGTGAAGCGGAGTACAGGGTGAATGTAAGCTTGTTTTCATTTTGAAGTAGTAGGTTACCATCCCCAATGCCCGCCAACAATTTTTTATTCATATCTAAATACAGTTTTTACTGTATTTACTTACTACTAAAAATTTATTCGCGGGCCGTTCCAAATGAGTTCGCGGTCTGGATCTGGCCCGCACGCCGCCATTTGAGGACCACTGATATAAAAGAAGAGGAGAGGTCAAGGAAGTTTAATTGGTGACTACGCGGAAGCACTGATGAAACTTCCTTGTTATAAATCCAGTTTATAAACAATTTATTTCAGGTCATTGCCTTATGGTTACATACGCATTGCTTGATCTGAAATGTTGGCTATTACTACAATGCTTCGGGTTGGGTTACAAGTTTTAACTGTTTATTCGTTTCATTTTTAATATTTCCCAAAAATACTAATTGTTTTAAGCTTTTGTATGGAAATGATAATTTAATTATGGGTAATTAGTAGATTTCGCCATTCATTTCATCAAGAAATTGAAGTTTCAACTAACATTTCGAAGTATAGATGATAAATGTTTGTCGAAACGTTCATTTCTAGATTAAATGATTACCGAATTATACACTTTTCCCATAATTAGATTCTCTTTTCCACACTAAAGCTCATGATAACTTGTATTTTTGGAAAATATTAAAAGGGAAAAGTTGAAAACTTGTTGTGACTCAACTCGAAGCGACAACCTGCGGAATAATTACCTAATAAATTAATGTTGAGTGCACCTTGAATATTCATCATATAAAATTTCCTGCTCTTAGAAATGAATACTTGTTACCGAAGACTGATGATCTTAAACCGGTAGGGTCTTGAAGGGGTACTCATCGTTTTTAAATGGCGTTTAACAAAGTAAGAGGATTATCGTTAATGATGAATTAGTGGATTAAACCACCTTAATCCCAGGTTACTTAAGGTTCAAACTGATCCGGTCGTCATGTTTTTATTTACCTTTTTGAGTCCTGAATGAGAAGGCTAATTTTTTAATTAGAATCCCGGTGGAGCTTAGCCGGAGGTCGCGCAATGAAAGGAGGCGGCCAGGGCTTAGGCTAATCTTCGGCTTAGTATCCCGCTTCTCTTTCCGTCCTACTTCGCCTTCCTCCCTAATTCTTCACCCTCGCCATGTTGCGCTTCGTCTCTTCGTTTAGATAGTCTTTTCAAATACTCTCTTTAACTTTTCGAATGTGGAAATGCCGTGAAATATCGCGGTAATCAGGGGCTGAATGCTTCAGCTTCTAAAAAATCTTGTACCTCTACTACCCATTGAGCGTATTGCGATCAGTACATGGTAGAAATAGGAAAAGTTTGAAAGTCAACTGTTGTACAGGGATGTGATTTGGGCTAGATCGCGCTCAACCGCCAGGTTTTTCCCACGATGGATGATGAGTTACCTATCCCAGATGATCGATTTATGCCTGAACAGAAAAAATGATTTATCTACCACTGCTTGATTCGAACCCTCTGGGCTCTACATTATATTCAGATATTGACACTAGAACTATGAAGATTTACCACATACCTAGATATCTCTGAAAATTGGAAGTGTAAGAACGAAATAATTTATAATATTATTGTATACACAAATTTGATAAATATCATGACATTATCGTAAAATATTAAATAAGACTTAAAGAGGAAGTGTTATAAATAAATTATGCAACCGCTCATTTTGACTGATTCGTAGTTTGTGCACTTACACAAAATACCAATGATATGATTCAAAGCTATTTTGAAAATTGAATTTAAAGATAAATTAGCCAAAATTAGGGGTGTCTCAGTCGCATAGTCCGATTACGATTGCATAAAATAACGTTAAATTAATAATTAAATAAGTGTATTGACAAAGGCTAATTAAGTTAGCATTGTTTTATGGGGAAAGAAATCCCTTTTTATGCTCTTGTAATATGCAACTGTAAAATAAAGAATTTCAAGAATCGTAAATCGTACAATTTATGGTTCAATTCTTATAGTTATATACCTCTTGGATCATAGAGTGTCGATTACTAAGATATTTGTACCTATGCTAGTGAAGGTAGCATAAAACTTAAAGATTATTATGGAAGAATGTAAATATTTGAAATGATCACATTACAGTTACACTGAAATAACTAAACTAAGTTAAATATGATGTCACAGATTGAATATCTATATAATTTTTACTATCCAGTTTTTCATTTCATGCCATAAATACATTTTAACGTAATTGAATTATAATTGTATCATTGTTAAGATCTTTATTATAATACCATTGCGAGTGCGTTATGAGCTTATATAAGTCTGTGATGAAACTGAAATATATTAGTATTATTAACAATTTTATTTTCATTTGTCTCACCTACACGATGAGTTAAACTGGCTCATCCCATTCATCCGTAGAGTTTACTTCCTAGGTTCTGTCATATACCAAACCATCAACTCATAACATCCCTCTTACAATTTAAATCCTTTATCCAAACCCAGGGTACAAGATCTCCCCTTTCCGACCTTTACACTCGTTCTAAAAGTGTCCAAAACATTTGAGCGTTTCTTTCTCACCCTTAACGACTCTTTGCAACTCACTCCTTCCTTATCCACATTCAAATCCAAACTTTTCCAAATATCATTTAGTTGAAGACGAGAGTGAAGTGAGTGAGGATCTATAAGTAGAAACACCTCCGGAAGGGATTTCCACCAACAATCAGACAAGCAGCCCTGAAGAAGATCTGCAATATTGATCAAAAGGTTGGTTTTAAAATATACAGTTCTACTTACTAAATGCATTTTTTTCTGACCTTCACCGAGACCATTTTCTTCCTCATATATAAATAAATATGTACGAGCGTGATTAGACTGAATAGCAAAAAAAAGATAAACAATTATATATTAGTAGAATAGATGGGGGGTTTTAAATAAATTAGCCAGATACTGAAACATGTGGTTTATTAATTTTAAATATAATTACAGATTACAGGCTATGTATGCATTGTTTACACTTAATGAAATTACAGAAATTCTCGCTTATAGATGTATACAAAAGGAATGGTTAGTATTTACTGAAGAGGCTAAGAATCTATTTTTTTTATTTTTTTTTTTTATTTAATTCAATGATATTTACAACTATAATGGTATTATATCAAGTAAATGTGCAAAAATGTAGAATATGACATGAAAACACTTGTGGAGAAACTACCCATCGATAGCACTCCAATAAAGTTCTATAGTAGATGATCTCGAGGCCATCTTCTTTTCAGGCGCCTCGGAGGGTTATCAGGAATAGTATGGGAAGCAAGCTGAGAGACTAGCGGATTCAAGTGCGTATGGAGCTTGTTATGAAAGGATAGGTATCTAGTTTGGGCCAAATCAGTAACATATGGGATATTAAGATCATGATGGATGAGTTTGTTTGTGACATAATAAGGAGCATTGAGGATTTTACGAAGGATTTTGGATTGCAAGGATTGGATACGAGATGAATTGGATGGTTTAGTAGAGCCCCAAAGCTCAACTCCGTATGCCCAAATAGGTCTGATGACTGTCATGTAAATAAGTCTTTTGTAATGAATTGGTAGCTTAGAGCGTTTGTCCAGTAAGTGTTGAACTAGGCGAAAACGTCGAGCAGTTTCTTGTCTTTTCAGTCTTGTATGAGGATTCCAAGTGAGACGTTTATCCAGATGGAGTCCTAGGTAACGTAACTGTTCGACAGGAAGAATCTATTAAATAGGAATTTTCAGCGCGGAATGATTTTTCTTAAAAACAAAACACATACACTGGGCGACAGGGCCACATGGCAATAGAATGTTGAGTCTTTATCTCGAACGGATGTTATATTGTATTGTCTTTTGATGATTGAATGAAAGAGAACTTACAGTTGGAGATGGATTCGTTTCCTGAGCTCTGATGGCCTTTGGATACCAGGCGATCTGGTGGTATCGAGAGTGTACTTCTTGTATCTGGTGCTAGGTGATCTAGGGCTATGGGCGAATATCATGCGGTGAACGGCGAGGTTAGCTTTTTGTCGAGCAGGCGATCTGGTGGTTTGCTTGGAGTCTGGAAGCGAAGAGTCAAGTGAAGTGCCAGATGACGGAGTGGGGGAAACAAAGTCCCTTTTATCCGTCGCCAAGGCAACAACTATGAACGAGACCCGCGGAGATTTAAATTTTAATTAAATTTTTAAAATTGATTTGCGACTGAACAAAATATATATATATATATATATATATATAATATATAAGTATCTATGGTCAACTATTCTATATGGTTTCTAGTTTTCACAAATTTAATTATTTTTAAAACACATTTGCAACAATATGCCATTACCATTCCATTAGTTTATTATACCTAATGGGATGTATAACCCCACGTGGGGGGGGGGGGGGAGAGGGTCTAATACTGTGTGGACCAAGAGAAAACGATAAAATCACTGAAAAATCGTAGGATTAGAGATTAAAAAGAATTCGAGATATTTAAATGAATGAAATGAGATCTGACGTATTTGATCTCGACGGTAATACAATAACCAAGATAAGGAGCAGATTTTGCGGTAGGTTTTCCTCCTGAGATAGCCTCTTTCAGAGCAGGATCCCTCCACGGAAGAAGATGGGAGTGCGAAATGTAAACAATGAGCCAACGGGAGTAATCTCGCTGGGGTTTGGACTCAGTGGGCAGTGGGGAAGGGCCTCGAGTCTAATTGGACAGCATCTCACAAGGGCCACTCTTAGCTCCACTTTTATATATTCTTCACGGTCGTCTCCCTTTATCTCTCTCCTTCTACCACCAGATGGAATCTCACTATTACTTTACAATGAGCGAAAATTGAAATAAAATAATAAAGTCAGATTATTTTATATTATATATGTGTATAAACTTTTAAAAGAAAAAAAGTTATGTTATGAATGAAGAATATTTAGAGTAATTCATCTTCAACTTCTGATGTAAATGAGATATTAATTCTAAGGAAATAGAGAGTATCTATCATGGAATTTAGGAGATATAGCAAAAGCTTGGATTTGAATGTTTATATGGAAGAAGCCGTCGTGTTTCTTATGTATATACATATATATATATATATATATATATATATATATATATATATATATATATATATATATATATGAATGATACTTGAAGTGAGTGATGACAGAAACACCTACGGAAACCTAGAACGCGGATCAAAACGTTGGCTTTAAAATACACAGTTCTCATTACTACAGAGAATTTTTTTCTGAGCTCCGCCGAAACCATTTTCTTTCTTAGAAACCATGTAGTTAGCCAAAGGTCAATAACCTAAAGTAAATTGTCTATACAATTTTTAACTAGGAATTTTCATCAATGCTTATGTGTTGTCAGTAATATAAACTTTTTCACAGCATTATATTATTTTATTTGTATACATACACCAGCTCTAAAAGACAGATATAGGTTAGAGGTAGAGATGAGGTTGTACGACTAGAGTATGTTATGTAAAGAGAGTAGTCACTGAGTTAGTTCTTGAGTAGTCACTTAGTTAGTTCTTGAGTAGTCACTAACTTATAATTTTAGTCCGTAGTTGATAAGTCTACCTCTTAAGTTCATATGTAATAGTCACTTTGTATATCTTTGTTATGTCATTTCATGTCACGATAAATATAATTCATTCTTTCAAGTCGTCTAATTTTTTAAAATATAACTATTAAAGGAGGAAAAAAATGGTTCGGGTAGAGGTCAAGTAAATTCTCTTATAAAGGAAGAACTTTATATTGGTCAGCCAACGTTTTGACCCACATTGCAGGTCTTCTTCAGGGTTAGTTTGATGGGCGGGGGTTTACACTAGACTCGCTCTATATGTTTCAACATATAATTATTAAACGATGAGGATTTAAGAATACCAGTAAATTTTGAAACTTGAGATGAATAAATATGCAAATCGATTTAAAGCTTATAAAGCAACCAATTTATAACGTTTTTTAGGATAATTATTTCCTATCATTTAACATATTCTTAAACCATAGAGGATAGTTTGGCTTTTGAGAGACAAAAACCTACAATTAAATTTCAGAACTAGTCGATTCCCTTAACTTAAAAAACGATTGATTTACCTAAATGTTTATACTGAAAGCAATCATGACATAAAAAATTGGATTAATTTTTTTTTTTGCAAAATAAATAACTTTGCATTTATTGAAAACAACAATCTCATTATTCAAAACTATTTGGATAAATTGTGGAATTTCCAATTGAATAATGCATTACGGAAACCTTTTTTTCGTGTAAACCTTTTAACAAACGAAACTCATTGTTATCATCCTCTTGAAAAACTCAATTTCTGATTAAAATACTTACTTTACTTTATAGGCGTTCCAACAAGGATTGCCTCAACTAGTCAGAGCAGAGTTCTATGTCTCCCGATCGATCCAATCATCTTCCTGGAGTCCTCGACCAGCCATCTCCTCCTGGACTCCCTCTATCCACCCGCTTCTGGGCCGTCCGCGTCCTCTCCTACCAGGTGGAACCCAATCCAGAACTCGGTTTGGCCAACATTCGAACGCTATTCTCTTTACATGACCGTACCACCTTAGGCAGCGTGGCCCGATTCTTTAATTTTTAGATATAACCATGTTCCATCCTCTGTCGAATATCTTGGTTCCTTACTTTATCCAGCCTAGTGACACGGAGACAACTCTTCCAGAACTCCATCTCAACCGTCTGCACCTGTGAGTACAGAGGGCGATCACAGTCCAGGTTTCCGAGGAATATGTAAGGAGGGTTTCCACTATGGCTGAAAATACGGCGTTTATTTTCTTTAGATATCTCTGTATTCCAGAGGACCGGATGCAGCATTCTGGTAGCCTTTCGGGCTTGCTCCACTTTCCTTCTGACTTCATGCTCGGCCTCCCTGTCAACTAGAAGCGGACTAGTATCAGTATCTCCGATTGCAATATACTCGGTCTTTTTGAAATTAATTTTTAAGCCTACCGTTTGGTAGCACATCTTTAGGGTATACACCATCATTTCAAGGTAGATCTTCCACCTTGCAAACACGAGCTGGTCGTCAGTGATAAACGAGGACATTAGTTGTTTGCCATCAATGAACGGCCCAACATTCCCACTCTCCCTGTACCACGGTTTCACAGTTTCGTGAAGGTATACCAGGAAGAGAGTGGGTGACATGCTACAACCCTGCTTCAATCCCTTAGTACAATGAAAAGGGTCCGAAAGGTGGTTCCCTCATCTTATCTGATCAGAAATGTCGCTGTATAGTTTTCTCACAGCCTTTATCAGAGCCCCACCAATGCCTTTTTTTTTTAAGTGCCACCCACAACCTCTCTCTAGCCACATTGTCCTATGCTGTAGTATGTAGTCCCTGTTTCCTTTTCTGAGACTTCTCAATGAGTTGACGAACAACAAATATGTTGTCCTTGCATGACCGTCCCGCCGGTCAGTGTAAAACCTGCTTGTTCCTGAGGAGTAGAGTACGCTTCCTCTAATTTGTCACGGAGCAGCCTACATATAATTCTGGCAACCGACCTTTGTACGCAGATCCCGCACTAGTTTCGGCACACTTTCCTATCACCCTTCTCGTATATAGACGATATGTACCCAGCCCTCAGGTCATCCAGGAAATTATCCCCCCTGAGAACAAGGCTAATCGAATCCGTGTGATTAAAAAAAAATAAAAATAAAAACAAATATATTGACTCGGGGTTTTTTTAGTCACATTGACCGTATATTGGTCATAAAAAAATTAATGTGATGAGCAATTTTAAAATTAATTAATTAATTAACAGTCCATTTCGTTTGGCCATTTTTTAGTTTTTAATGCATGGAAAACCAGATGGATACTATTCAAGAAATAGATTTTCCATTTCAATTGATCTATACAATTCGAACTCAGTGTAATCTAGAATTAAAATTGGGAATCTGCTCCCCCTCGGAATTTATTGCCATATCCCCCCTTCCAAATTGGAGCCCATCGTTTTCGAGAATCGAGTAACGAGTAGATTCCAATGTGCGAACATTCGCTCTAGTCATTTTGCAGAAATATTATACAATACGAAAATATAATATTGCACATAGTATACTGTAATCTAAAAAATATTATCAATTTAAGCATATATATACTGCTGAAATAATTAAAAGACTGCTGTGTGTAAAGTTATAAAAAATACTTCAAAAATTATAAAAAATACTGTATAAATTAATAAAGATAATACTTTATATAATTAGCGATAAGTTCAACAATATTTCTGGTATCTACTTTTTAATAATTTTATACTTATTAAAATTATTAATTTAATACATTTTGTATACTACTTAAACAAAACTTAAGCGATCAGTCAATTAATTTGTTCTTTAGAGCTCTCTGAAGTGGTCTTAAGTACCTCAAGGTTCTCTAAAGTGGTAATTTTAAATTTACTGATTTAGCAAAAACCTGGCTGTTATGTTAAGTACTGATCATGTTTGATAATGAAATGCATACGAAATTTTACCTAGTATTTTAGCCAAGATACTTCATTATAACATTTTGAATTTCAGATTTAATTTTAGTCAATAATTATCCTATTTATTATTAATACAGTAGAGCGTCGATACTCCGCACTAAAGTCGGATAATAAGAAGTTCGGGTAATTGAAAGGAGAATGCCCATCAACACGGAAAACAATCACTATGTTTGTATAAAATATAATATCTATTTGTGCAATACATAAAATAGTCCGGTTGGATATCAAAATAAATTCTTAACTATTAAGAAACTATTTAAATAAATTACTAGTTAAGAATTTATTTTGATATCCAACCGTACTATTTAATGTATTACACGATCAAATACATATTATATTTTATACACCATCAGAAATAATGTACATCAATGTCAACCAATAGTTATTCAATGTTATAAATAATGTTTATATTTTACATAGGAATATGGTTATTTCTTCTCTATTAAATTATATAAATCAAGAAGATTGAGTCCAGTATATAACTAAAATCTTATAAAGATAATGATTTATAATTTACTTAAATACTCTCAGATTAGACAGTATCCGATTAAGCCCTGAGGAAGCTTGCAGTATGGACAGCGAATTTGACGACACGGTGGAAACCAGAAGAAATTCTTGAGAAATGGTTTATAATTACTTCTTTATTTACTTTATCCGTGGGGTGACTTGTGGTGTAGAGGTTAGCATAATAACCTACTCTGCCCAAGATCATGAGTTGGCTAGGTGGTTACAGAATGCTTCTATATGTGGTAAAAATCCTTGCCTATTTTGTCCTTCGGAAGGAACGTATAATAGAGCTCCTGAGTTTGCACGATGTCAGTTACTCGTTAAAGATCGCTACATTAATTATTCCTGGATCGCCAAAATTTAGGACCCACTGTAGTATCGTTCGATTAGCCATATCAGCATAAAGTGACGTTAAATTAATAAGTGTATTGACCAAAGCAAAGTAAG
The DNA here is from genome assembly GCA_964056705.1 of Troilus luridus. Lineage (NCBI taxonomy): Eukaryota > Metazoa > Arthropoda > Insecta > Hemiptera > Pentatomidae > Troilus > Troilus luridus. The sequence continues at coordinate 79,323,599 of OZ057414.1, read as the reverse complement.
TTACGATTGTTTTATAGGGAAATAAATTGCTATTTAAATTTATTGTAATTGTGGAACTGTAAAATAAGGAACATTAAGTCCAAGTAACATTTATTCATTATTATTCTGTTCATTGTGTGGACTGAAAATCTTACTATATTGTTACTCATCAGTATCTTAATTATTCCTGGGTAAGCAAAATTAAGGACTCCCGCCGTAGCATCGTCCGATTTGGCAGAGCAGCATAAAGTGACGTTAAATTATATATATATATATACACATAATAACCCTACTATCAATAATATAATTATATACAATAAATGATTTTTTAAATGTTGATGAATTACACATAAAACACAAATTATTCATCTTTTTGCGATTATATTTGGATAGGTTGAAATAATAATTTTTCGTTGTATTATTTCAAGAGGAAAAAAATGGTGTAATAAAAGGCATTGATCCATACTTACTCAAGCAGTGACCTTAAGGAGGCACATCCTGACTCAGTGCTCTCACCCGAGGAAGAGTAAAGACGGGGGGGATAAAAGCCCCGAGACGAGAGTGTTTAGGCGGACCGGCAAACAGATGTCCTTGTTTACATTCTTCGCATCCTTTCGTCTCTCCTCCTCTACCTAACTGTCGGGTACGGCACTTCTTGTCTCACGAGGACAGAGAAATGGGAGGAACATCCTTCGATCCGGTCGAACAAGGTGGAGTCGTTTTATCGTATATGGAAAAAAGGTTATTCCAATCTTTGCTTTTATGGAGTTTACTGTATTCCTTATTTTCTACGATATTAGGTTTTTTTCTGAAGAAATGGTGGACTTTATCTTTTTATACGTATTGTTAAACATTTTGTTTTGTTTCTTGAATCACCTTGCAATAAAAACACGGATATGTTAAGGCTTATATCGATATGTGAAGGCTCCAAGCATGCATGAGGCATCTCTTTACAGACCTTACGCAGAAGTGATGACTGCCCGGATGTTTGGTATATGGTCTTCTTCGGAGCCATAAAAACAGGTCCTCATGCGCCTCCTGATCCTGAACAGCCATAATACATGGGTCTAGACCGATATTTCAGTCTTTGGACATGGTTGTTGGGAAGGGCATGGGTTGATTTCCTTTTGGGACTAGTTATGGAACCAGTGTTTTGAACCACAACGTGAAGTTGAGTGAACTCTATCAGGTGGCTTCCAAATATCTAAGGTCTATAGTGCAATTGCAAAAAAAGATCTGAGATGTAATACTTACCTTTGTAATACTGGCCAAAGAAGTAATTATATGAATATAAACGAGACTATCTTAGCACGAGCAAGAAGGTCCACAAACGTCAAGGCAGTGTCTCTTGTGACCAGTCGAGGGCTGTGATTTAGTCAAAAGAGTTTAACGTGTCCAAGAGGCACCCCCTCCTCGTACCGATTCTTCTTCATATAGCTGGAAAATTCGAATTGGCTTGAAAAATGGCAACGCATAATAGTTTTTCACTTTTCAAGTCAATAATGGATTAACTTTAAACATTGAGTAGATGGCAGTGTGGGAACAAATGTTATAGTAAATTTCAGGAATATCATAGCCGATACCGAGAATAAAAGTAATAATTAAAATATATTTAACAGCTGAATGTAAATTTCAACGGAAATCGTTGCCTTAGTTACACAAAAACCTATCTACAATATTGACGTTTATGATGTTTTTCGCTTTCGTTCATAAATAAATATTTTATTCCTTTTTGATAAACTCACTAAGGTGACGATTATATGCTTTAGTAATTTTTGTAGTTTTTATTAGTGATAAAATGAATTACTATAACATCGACTTATTTGTTAATAGTATTTTAAAATTGATGTTTTGTAATCCTGTTTTAAGATATTAATGTACTTTTAAGCCTGATATGACTAATTCAGGTAATTAGTCCCTGATTTTGGTACAGTCAAATTTGAATATTGTTATGATTGTAATAAAGTATTACGATGTGAAATAGATATTTAATTAATTATAATTGTGCATAATGTCGGTGGCCCAGGTCGACATCCCGAACCCGACTCAATGCTCAATAGCTGGGATCTAATGACAGAACTTGGCTAGAGTAGAAATAGAAGACGAGGTGGGTATTGTGACGCCCGAATTAGAGGCCCTCCAATAGTCCCTACAGTCCTCCATCCACTTCTCTCATTGGCCCCTTCCTCTGCCCTCTCCTCCTATTGGTCCGCATCTCTATTATATCTAATTGCTTCGCCTTATTGTCTTCACTATATTATATAATATTAACAATATCAAGAGGCTAGTGGATGTATTAAGTTGTATTGTTACTGTTTGACACTACAATCCAATTACTGAATCCCTCATTGAATATTCTGTATGTAAGTTTATGCCGATGTCTTTAAGTTGAGTCTAATTTTAACCCTTGACTCTCAGAGCTTGATATCGCTGGATACTGAATACCTTTCACTCCTGCCAGCCCCATTACTTTCTTAAAATTAGAAGCCGCGACTAATAAATTATTATTATTACTGGTATAGCTCCCAAAGTGGTAGAGGCTAACTAACGATGGATCACGTGTTGGGTTCTTGTTCTTCTTATTTGCCCGCCAGGTTTTCATTGTTCCATTTTCGACGCTTTTGTCTCTGGGTTAGCCTAATAAAAAGGTGGCAATCGGTCTTTCGGACTTTGGGGAGACCTGTACGATTATTGAGTGAATCGGAGCACTTAAAAAAACTCCCAAAAACAAAAATTACAATGGAACAATAACCATACACACCCTAATAAATTATGATTGTATTCCTAAACTTGATTGTATAATAGCTGAACGTTATTTTCAAGTAGTAATCATCTATTAAAATTAGTAAAATGTATATTGTTACAACATAAAAATAATAAAAACAATCGGAAGTGCCTTGGCAGGAAGTTAGGGGGTTGGGCTATGTTACCTAACTGGAACTCTTTAATTTTTTTTTACTTTTAATTGTTGGTGTATAAACCTGCTTGTTTCATAATCTGTCTGTCTTTTATGCCGTAGCTAAAGTTTAACTTTTATATTTGTCTCAAATATAGATAGATGTAACATTTTAATCATGATTTCATGTAATTATTACGTGAAAAACAAAAATAGGACATTATGTGAATTCCAATTAATATAAAGTTAATTAAATTTCACATAATGCCCTATTTTAGTTTTATAGCGATATTTTACCTAACTATGTTTATTATAAAAGTAAAAAAAAAAAAAAATCTGCAAAACAAAATTAAGTAGCTATGAAGCAAGCTAACATTTGGCATTTTGACATTCAGGAGCGATCTCAAAGTTTACGTTGAATGTCAAGTTTAATGCCATCCTGAAAGTCAACCCTAGAGTTCATCATTGTAACTGAGCTTCTGGCAACATGAATGTCAAATCCTGACACAAATTACTAATTTTGTACGGTATATAAAAGGAAAAGTCATAAAGGTTGATGGTAATTAGTGAATGCTCTTAATTGTTGTCTGCATGTCCTATTTTTAAACAATGGCTAACGTATAAAGCTAAGCAGAGTTTTTGTATAGGAAAAAAAGCAAATCAATAGATTAGTGTTGTAGCGTAGATATGCACAATATAGAAATCATTCACATATTCCTTCCGTCACGTCTTCATCATTCAGTGTGTCTCTTTCTTTCTAGCTTCTCCGCGATTATCTCTCGAACTGGTATAGTTACTTTGTTGTGTCCGTTTTGGGTATAATATAGCAAATAATATAATATAGAAGTTCATATGCTTTGTTTATTAGCAACTCGATCAAACTTTTCCTTGTGTTTGAAAATGATACAATAGTCGCTGATCCTACAAATGCCTTTTTTGCAAGACAAATAGTTGGACCATTATTCGACATTCCTATAATTTATTCATTTTTATGGTTTCCTCTTTTAAAATTAAAATCAGCATTCGTATAAGTCGATCATATTTTTGTTTATTAGTTTGAAATTATTGTTGCTAGTGGCAAAGGTAAACTGATTTATATATTATTTTTTATACTGAGCTGATGGTTAAATCCAGCGTAATTTAGCTCCTAACATTACCAGCTGTGGAATTTCCTGAAAACCAATGATGAAATGTTTTAATTTTTTTAATAAAAAGTATATATTTTTCCTTTTTTATAATAAAATCATTTCTAATACAAAAAAGTATTAAAAATGGCAACGATAAAGCGTTCTGAACGTGGTAAGCTCTCTTATGAATCTGTGTCAAAGTTTTTATTATCAGTTTTAATCTAAGCTAGGCGACTCTAAGGCCTCGTAAACAAAGAAAAACAATCAACAATTTTTTGTCCAGCAGGTCTCTCTATTGTCTCAGTGCTATGATTATCTCTTGTAGGAGTGAATTGAACTCCTTTTGAACTTTAATTCATTAGTTTTTTAATTTCAAATTGCACCAGAACAAAAATAAATAACGAAATGCTGTGTGAAGCATTGTATTTTTGGACGAATTATAATCTATTACTGGAACAAATTGTGTTTAAAAAATTGCTCATAATTACAAAAAAAAGTAGTCTAATACGACCTCTCTGAGTTTTATATAACTCTTTCTGATGTAAACTGCTTTAACACTTTGATCAATCAAAGCCTACAACATTATTAAAATGGATTTTTTTTCCATTGGGAACATCGAATAACCATCGGTTAGTTATTGATTTAATTTGTTTGGATTGTTACAATTTAAATTTAAATTGTAATACAGTGTACACCCCTTCACCATGTCAATATTTTTTCTCAATAGGAAACTGAAAAATTATGTTTTTATTTCAAATTATTTATTTGAAAAATTATGATAATGATGTTGATTATAAAAACATACATAATCATTATATAATTATTGTAATTTTAATTTTGTTAATTTGTAACAGCATATAAGTAATAATATCTTTTGTATATATGTTAGAATTATCAAATTGTTGTTAATCCTTATTGTAAAAACAAATTTAAAAGGCACATAGTATACTCAAGTATGGAATGTACCAATAAATAAACGATCCTTTCAAAGGGTTACTTTGAAAGGAAAAAAAAATATGGTGATTATGTCAATATGTGTAATGCTCATTGTCATAATTACGTTGAAACAACTGTAAACTTCTTTCAAAGGCTCTCTGAATATTAATTTTCACTATTTTGTCTTATGTGAAGATTTTGTTAAAGATTAAAATGTTATTTTTTTAAATGTATGTAAAGGAAATATTCTTTTTTATCGACATGAGTGCGGGCTATATGCAGCATAATTTGTGGCTAAAGAGAAGTGAAAAAAAATTCTGCGCCACTATACCCCATTAAGGCTCTTGGGTTTAGTACGTGATAGAGACTGTACTGTTTCTAAGAGACCGGTTGTACAGAGAGGTGATTTGTTTTATATCACGCTCTATGCTTTGTTCTATTTTCCCCCAATTGAGTGTACACACTTTATAGAGGCTGTTTTGTAGATCCCATATTGTCCATCCTTAGCTGTTAACGGATAAAATAATATACCTACCACACTCTAATTTGAAATTAAGAGATACTTTAAGGAGGAATGATATTTACTTTACACATTTTTTAGTGGTCAATTATTTTTGAGTTAAGAGCCCTATAAACATTTTTTGTATATTTTAGACTGTTTGATAAATATTGTAAAATGTAAGGTTGTTTTACGATGTACATCGTTGCTATTTGAAAATTTATGCTGAGCCTGCTTTATTACACTGTATTATTAAGATGAGAGATTACTGACAAAACCCAGGTAATAATAAGGTCTTTGTAAAAAGCCCAAGCGAGGATCGGGCCGAGGCTTATGCAAAAATCATGGCTGTTTCGGTGGCGCTCTAACCCCGCGGCTGACAAGGTAGCCGCGACGTCCCGAGGAGGCCGCGATTAAGAGACAGCAGGTGGAAATGCAAATGGTACTTGAGCAGGTGATAAATTATTTATAGAGGCTCCGGTTGAATTATGTAACACCACCGCTCGGAGTGCTCTCTCTATAACTGCTCTTTGATTGTTCCGTCTTCTTCTCGTCTTGTGGCGTAGATGCATTTTCATTTCGGGATCAGGTCATATGTCTGAGTGGCTTACCTGTATTTCGTGCTATCGTTAAAATCTTAATTAAATCGTTGGTGATAGGATTCGATTAAATTTTTATTAGTATAACTAAAAAAGTGAATTTTCTAATAAAAAACATCTAAGTGCTTGAAAAAGTATATTTTATAAAATTAAATACTCAACAAAAAAATCTGGAATACTACAACTAAGAGCAGGGGTGGCTTACCTTAAATATCTTTTTGGACCGCAAGATTCATCACACTTCTGCAGAATATACTTCTGTTATAATTGCTAAAGTAGTTAAAACCAATGTATTAGACTAATACATTATTTGTGCATCTACATATGTTAAAAAATTTAAATAAAATCTCTGCGTTTTGTCTGTACTACATGACATTTTTAGTTACATTACATATAACGATAATAGTGAACGCTGTTATATCAAATGATAGTGTTTAATGTTTTTATTCCAATGGAATTTCTATGGTGGGTCTAAATCTAATGGATATAAATTATTTTATATGCAGCTCGCGCAGTTATGATACATTGCGAAGGAGGCCTGCGAAATTACCACTGATGTAGAGGGTCTTTGGTTAAGTACATGTTTCTATGCCTACAGTAGTGGAGAAGGTAATATTGCTAAGAACACCCTCATTAGTCAGGTTTTTGTCCTCAATTAAGGGAATTGTTAATATTTGCTCTAAGTTGAGGCCTCCTCTAACATCGACCGATTCTGGGTATCGGCCAGAATCTTGGCATCGGTAGCTACGGAATCTTCTCATCAATGTTTTATACTACTAACTCTCCTAGTTCCATACACCCGTTTAGTTAACATCTTCTGTTTCATGTCTTTACAGTTCATTCATATTAAGTAACCGGCCCATCGAGTTAAGGCTAGGTTAAGGCTTTAATGACCTCCACAATATCTACTATTTTCTTAATAAGGTTCTTTAACTCATTATTTTTTCTTTCTTCCCAGGCTTGATTAATGCATATTGGTCCGAATATTCTTCAGAGGATTATCCTCTCAAACCGCAGGGGCAACAATATAATTGCTTTAGTCATTAACCGCATTTATGAGCCCATGGTAAGTACTGGGTGGATCAGCGTCTTTTAAATTTTAAGCTTTAATATTCCGAGCTTTTCTACGCTATTTTTGAAGTGAAACATAACACCTACTTCTGAAAATATGCGTCTATTTATTTCTTCTTATATTCTATTTTGAGAATTCTACTCAATATAAGAAAACCTGTACCACTATAAGCCATGGAGGGTTTTGGCTTCAGTACATGGTAGAGACTGTACTGTTTCTTAGTCAACGGCGGTGAAGGAAGGTGATATAGCTGAGACCACTCGCAACCACCAATTGTTTCCCACAATTAGCAAATCCCACATGTTCGTTTAATAACTGTTAAAGGGATTATAATTTATTTTTAAAAAAGAAGTAAAGACTTATCTACCTCTAAAAAAAAAATTAATCAGTAGATGTTTTGTCAATGTGATTAAAACACTAGTTCATATAAATTCTGAATAAGGAACGTCTCTTGTCTACAATACAAAAAAAGATCTGTAACCAGAGAGCTTATTGTTTAACATCATCTTTCTGCGTACATACTGAAAGAAAATGACGTTCGGGTTGACAACATTGAAAAAGTTTACATTTACACAAGTTTCGTATCAGAAGAAAAAAAATAATACTCCTATAAAACAACCAGGAATTCGATCTTCATCGAAGGTATTTCTGAAATAATTTTCCTTTAGTCCCCTATATTTACTCTCGATAACTACAAAAACTCAGCAAATAGATACGCCACTGTATACAGACGAAACAATCTGACAGTGAGTTATGAATAATAAACCTGTATCCTGACTCCACCTCATACGGAATGCTTAAACTCGTCCTGAGGATCAGACGAAACGGGGAAGGAATTCTTGAAGCAATCCTTGCTCCTCTGAAGTAAATCAAACATTCAGGATCTTGTCTTTGTGTTGACGGGGAACAAAGGAAGGCCTCGCGGTCGGTTTCATGTTGAGACGGCCTCTTTTTTAGCTCTTTCTTTTTTATTTATATAATCGGCACACGGGGAATAAAAATAAGCGTTTCTTTAAAAAAAAACTGTGCAGTAGGAAATATAAGAGGTGATCTCAAATGGCAAATAATATCATTAAATCTTTAAATTGAAGATCGTATTAGAAAGAAAGTGACCGGAAGTAGTTTTTGCGGGGGCATTTTAGGTAGTATTGGAACTCTAATATTTTTCTAAGGCATCTTTCTTCTTTTTTTAATAATAATGACATTATCCCGGATTTTCAATTTAGTTTTCAATATAGTCATTCCACCTCGCACCAACTAGCAAGGCTAACAGAATTCATTATAAACGGATTCGAAATGAAGAAACATACGCTGGTAACGTTCTTGGACTTCCAACAAGCGTTTGATAAGGTTTGGCACCGAGGTCTACTATACAAACTAAAGAAAGTAGATACCCCGTAATACTTATATGTTATTCTGAGCTCATTCCTGAACGCTCGAACATTCTCTGTTAGAATAAATAACACATATTCAACTGTGAGACTAATCCATGCAGGTACTCCACAAGGTTCAGTCCTTTCTCCCATTCTATTTAACTTTTATCTTCACGATATCATCCAGTCTACACATACCTCCATAGCTGTGTCGCCGACGATACAGCCGTTTTCTTCCAACACAATGACATAATAATAGCCAGAAATACTTTGCAGAGCCACCTGGATGATCTTGAGCAATACTTTACTAAATGGAGGACTACTCTTAACATCGAAAAATGCACCTCAAAAGTGTTTACGCTTAGACGCCCACCAGACCCACCTGAGCTAAACCTCGTAGGTAAAAACGTGAAATGGAACCCTGCCAGCGAAGCTATACGATACCTTGGAGTTCACCTGGACCGCCGCCTAACCTGGAATACCTATATCAATATTAAATTAACCCAAACCTACGCAAGGTTATCAATGCTCTACCCTATCGTAAAAAGAAAATCTAAGTTAAAACCAGAGATAACAATTCTCATTTATAATGACAGAACAATTCCTACAAACAATTCCTCATTTATAATGAGGTAACAAGTCCTAAGGCCATTACTGATGTACGGCTGTGAAGTCTGGGGAGCAGCATCCTTTACGAAAAGAAAAATATTGCAAAATTTTCAAAACAAGATCCTAAGAATCTCAGTGGACGCCCCCTGGTTCATCAGAAATAGCCAATTGCACCAAGAACTATAGGGTGTTTTTTTAAGCTAGATAGAACTTTAAATTGTAAAAAGTAACACAAAAAATTAAATTGTAATCAAAAATTTTTTTTTATTTGTTTCAGTATACTCTGACATTTCGTATACTTCTTTCGCCGATTGGGCTCTAGAGCAGTTGGCAACTGACCCGTTGTTTTATCGCAAAATTGTGTTCAGCGATGAGGCGCATTTTTGGTTGATTTCGAGAAATGGACCTGTCAATTGGCCTCCAAGGTCGTGCTGTGGGGCTACGTGAAGTCACTGGTTTATGCTGATAAACCAGCAACAATTGACGCCTTGGAAGCCAGCATTGTTCGTGTTATTCGTGACATACGGCCAGCAGTGATCGAAAAAGTGGCCCAAAATTGGACGTCCAGAATGCGCTTCGTCAAGAACAGCCGCGGTGCCCATATGCCCGAAATCATTTTCAAATGTTAATGTCACGTATTGATCTTTCGAATAAAAAAAAAATTTTGATTACAATTTAATTTTTTGTGTTACTTTTTACAATTTAAAGTTCTATCTAGCTTAAAAAAACACCCATTACAAATAGAAACAATATACGACCACATAAAAAAAAGATACAGAAAATTTCACACCCAACTACCAGCAGTTAAAGGAGCAATAAATTACAACGTAGGAAAGCAGACATCATCTCGAAGACTAAAAGCCAGGTTACTGCAGGACATCTTATTATAAGTTGTATGAGTATATATTTCTAGTGACATTACTACCTTAAATTTACTTTACAGCTATTTTATATTTGTAGATTTTTAGACATTTTACCAGTAGTTATAACGATGTATTTAGTTAGGGGTGTCTATTGTACGAGACTATACCCCCCGTAATCAATTGTTATAAAAAAAAACAAAAACAATATTATAACAGCCATGTAAAGGCCCGCCAGGCCTATCTGGTAAAAAAAAGAAAAAAAAAATTCTGGGGAAAAGTTCAGTTTTTCTCTTGTAATAAAAACAGCATTTTTCGGTATATAAATATATAACATTTAATATACATATAATTTATTTATACACATACAAATAAATAACATCACCGGATAACATTAATATTTACTATATTTAGATAATTTAATCGAAAAATAACAATTATTTATACCTAACATAAAAATAGGACTTCGTTCGCAATTTTCCACCTTCTTAAATCTACTGAGCGGGAAAAGTACCCTTTTAAGGCGCACACCTGTGACCGCCCCGACTTTGCTTTAACTTAGATCGACTCAAGTGTCGGGGAACCTGCATTGCTCTCATATGTACAAAAAGTTAAATCAAAAATAAATATTTTTTTTAAGGGTAACGGAGTGACTCAGTGGTTCAGCGCTGAGCTGCGTGCCGAAAGTACCAGACCCAAATCCGGATGTGGCAGATTTAATTTAATAAAGCCGGGAATGGATCCTTTGGGACCTGGCACTCTCCTGGGGCTCACCAAGCCTCTATAATGTTGCTACCCAAAATATGAGGAAAATTAACTCCCTGCATGACCGTTGTCCAAGAAATAGTGCAGTCTTTACCACATACTGAACCCAAGACTTATCATGATCAGTAGTGGTATAGTTTATTTTTTTAATTATACTCTTTCAGCTTAGTAGTTAAGGTGCTCGGATACTGAGCTCTAGAAGTCGAAAAATTATTTATTCTGTTAACTCGACTACCGGACGATTATGTGGGTCCTTGAGACCCTCCTGGGGCCCAGTATGCCTCTTTAAAGTTGTTACTTTTTAGTGGAGAAACTAGGCGATTAAGCATAATTTTGATCAAACCACCTTTGATCTGTTGGATTGGAAACAGTATTATAAATATATTATTTTTATTATATATATATATAATATATATATATATACACATACATATGGAGACAGTATTATAAATATATTATTTCTTGTGTTTTCAAAATATTAACAAATTGAATTATATAATTACTAAGTGGAAAATACAAATAAATCTTTTAAAAAATTGAATTTATACTAGGTGTGTATACTAGCGTCTTATATTTTTTTAACATTTAGTTTGAAAAAGAATAAAATTAATCATAAGAAGGGTTGTATGAATGAAGGCTAGAAACTTACATGAAGGAATGTCTGTTTATGGATTTTCGACACAAATTGTTTATTTTTTATATTCATTTGTTACCCAGCCGGTCCGGATTTAACTTCGAATTGTTCATGCTATAATTATTATCGTTCTTGATAAAAATTTTCGTTTATAAAAGTTAATTGATAAACAAAAAAAGTCGGAAGATTATGCCGAGATTTCTATAAAACTAATCATATTAATTTAATATTTAATAAAGGTTTTTCAGTGTTTAAGATACCTGAGGCTTTGCTTTATGGGATTTTTTTATTGTATTCTAGTTGATAAAAATATCAGAAATATAATAAATAATTGCTATATTGGCTTCACTTCCCAAGCTATGATCTCAATGAAAAGTCATATCCTCTGAACTGAATAATATTGAAATAATAAAATGGGATGCCACCCTGAGATCGTTATACTTAATGTATAGTAATTCTATATCATTAATGAATATTATACTTATCAATCTCTTCTCTAAAGGTTGACGTGGTTGACCGAACAGGAGTTGTTTATTAAATAATAATAATTATTGAATAACATTACATTTATTTGTGGTGATAATAGTTACAAGATAAAAGATAAATCTACATACAAAAAGAGACCCCTTCAACAGTCCTACATGTTGAGTTGATCGCTTTTTGCCTACCACTCCTTCCTTTCTCTTGACTTGCAAGCTCCTTGCCAACAACCGCCTGTTCTGTCCCTTAAGAGTAAAGATATCACTGACCCTAAGGGGTCCTTAACTACCTCAAGGTACCTTGCTTAATGGTCCTTACCCTATTTATCTAGGTACTCCTAATGTTCCGGATAGTGTCACATATGGCATAATGTAAAATTGAAAAGTTTAGTTCAGATCATTTGCTAAAACTGAGCCCGGGAATCATTTGTGTCTTGTATTGTCTATTTAACACAAAAATGGTCACACTAGTAAATAAGAGAGTTACAATTATTATTATAAGCATTCCTTAATATTAATTTAAAAAAATATTGTTTAGTGAGAAACGATACAGTTATACGTAAATAAGATATTTAAACATTTGTTTATTATTTTTGTATTTGAGTAAGACTCTTCCTATCCTCCCATTCCACCGCCCTCGACTTCTGACCTTCTCGACATAAGTGTTGGGTCTCTCATAACATGCTTTCTTACTAAGGGACGGGCTAAGTATGTTGCGTTATTTAAGACAAAAGGTTGGGTGAAGATTTTATTATTATTATTATTAATAATATTATAATATAAGGGGACTTGGGAAGCTCGGCGTGTAGAATGCCGAATTGCTATGCTGAAGGTCCCGGTTTCATATCATATTAAATCAATTATAAGCCACAGATAGACCCAGGCCCTATAAAATGGGTACCCTTAATTAAGGGAAACCTGGCGGTTGAGCGTGATCTCTGACAAATCACCTCGCTGCACAACCGTTTCCCTAGAAACAGTACATACTCTGCCTTGTACTGAACCTATGACCCTTCATGAATTGTAGTTTTAAATTTTATTTTTATTTTATTAATTATTTATTGTTATTTATTCTTCCTCTCTGATATCAATCATTTTAATTTGCAGTGCATATTTATAAGGAAATATTGGAAGGATGGTTGATGGAATTATGTGATTGATTGTCAATTCCATGTCAGAAAAGATTGAAAGCATATCTCAGTAATTAATTACCCGTTGACAAATGATAGATTTCGAACCGATTTAAAACAATTCTGACTTTAGTTGGGACTTCAATCTGAAGTTCTGGTCCGCAACCACTGGATCGATAAAAGTTATTTTTAATTTAACACTCATTTTGAACTATAATTTAAGAAAAAGGGAACCGCAATTTACAGTTACACGGTTTTCTACATTTGTAGATTTCTAACCTAATTTAAAGTTGAATATCCTTTATCTCCTGAAAGATAATGAGCCACAGTTTTCCACGGAAATTGCTATTGGTAAATAAAATATAAACTAGCCTTGTTTTATCTTAATTTCTCAATGATTAATTTTGAGTGAGGAATTCCACCATAACTTACCTTATGGATCAATTAAAGGCACTTATAAAAGGTTTTATGAAGTGGGTGAAAAATTACCTGAGTCATTTCTCGTAGGAATATTTGACTTTTCTTTTGGGATTTAATCTCGATAAAAAAATAATTATATTTGATTTTTGATTGGTATAATTGATATTATAATTTTTTTTAAACAAAATTAATGATCATATAACATTTTATATTTGTTTATCGATAAATTTTATTTATTTAATACACGGACTGAAACTGTTGATCTCATCGAGTAAGAATGCAATCGAATGCAATCTTTTATTGTTCTTAAGTTTATTTGACTATGTTTAGTCGGGGTTACCATAAATATTTGTTTTGCTGTGTTCATAAACCACACTTGGATTATTCTGTAAATTGATTTTAGATAAACACTTACTAAACTAAATCCGAATTCTTTACCCTGTTTGGGTGCAGTAAGAACCAAGCTGAAAACAGACTAAAAGTTTTTGTATTTCCTTATTTTCTTTCTAGCAGTAATTTTATGTAATTGCTCATATCAAACTTTAAAAATAAATAAAATGTATTTATCATATCTATTTGTATAGATGTAATCTTCATTACAAATAGGCACTGATTGTATTTATATTAAACAAGTAATATCTACCAGCGGTGAAACATTCATTATTTTCTTTCCCATTTTGAAATTTCAACGAACTTTAAAAAAAAAGTTTATGTTTGTCTAAAGCGATTTTCATTTACGTTAATGGATCCAAATGTTTTTGAAAAAAACGAAAATTCTTCAAAATTTGAAATAATTCTTTAGGCTCGTCATACATATTCATACTGGTTCTGTGTAGTATATTTCATAAAAAGTTTAACAAAAATTTGAAGATGTGAATGCTTTGAATTTATAATAATTAATACGCCAATTTCGTTTTTATTTTTTGACCGATACTCCAATATCTTTTTTCAGCTTTAGGTGGAAATATGAAACAATGATTGGTCCCGATTGGTGAAGAATTATTAAACAATTGATCACTGAACACCATTTTTTCTTCATTTTTTGGGAATGGAATCCAAACTAAATTATAAAATAAAATTTTAATTGTTTCCTATCATTTTCCTATGAATTATTTTCACTTCTAATTAAATATAATTGTATCAATAATCCTTTAAATTGACAACCGCCTTGGTCCTAGATTTTATTGTTCTTTCTATTATTTCTTAATTGTTATAAGTTTTAATATTATTAAAATGTCTGGAGAAATCAACGCCTACATTTTGATTAAGTCATCTGTTCGAGATTATTTATAACTTTATAAAATTTATCATCAGTGATTCGATTAACCGTAATCATTTATAACACCATTAAAAATGCTCCGGCAAAACCAAAACTAAAAAACATCTTTTCAAAATCGGTCTTTGATAAATATCGAGCTGTCAAACTAATTATTAATTCATGACAGTTTTTATGAGTATACTAATTTAGATTAAAAAAGGTTTATATATAAATTCCTGTCTTGAAATATGAACTAAAAAAACAAATTTTAAATCTATTAAATTATGTGATTTTTAATCGTTATCACCTAATAAAAATGTAAATTTATAAAATTATATCAAAATTTTTAATTTGGGATTATCAAGTATCGTTTAGAGATGTCATTTATCTTGTTTTTAGTAACTTAAATATTTTTAATATGTCATTTGTTCTATCCATCTATTTGTTTAAATTGTATTTAATATTTCCAGAAATGAATTGATTACTTACGTAAAATTTTCATTTTTAGGACAGATTTTATTGTTTCGTTTTCATATGTTATAATATGTAGCAGTGATTAATTTTTTCAACCCTATTGTGCGGAATCATCAAATTTTTGGTAATACAATTATAAATCTAGATGGTCAAAAGCACACTAAATCAAGGTAGATAATTCTTGACGGATGTTTTTAAAAAAAAATGTTTATGGTAAAATATATTAACAAGGCTTGAATTAAATATTAAGAAATGATTTATAACAAAGTCTCTTTCTGAATGATAAATGGAATAAAAGGAGTCCTGACCTAGTCCCTTGGGCGATTTCCCTTTAAAAATAACTAAATCTCAAACAGTGGAAGGGTTTATGTATAAACAAAACCTGTTGTTTTATACTCACTCGTATATGTGTGTGCGGTATGGGGTTTTGATTAAATGTTTACTTTCAAAACTGTGCCAGGCTAATGGTCTGTAAAAGTCCGAGAAGAGTTCTCCGAAAATTCTTACTAAAACACGAGGCCTCATATCCAATCGTAAGCTTGCTTTGACATTAATAATAAATCAACTAACTAATCACATTGACTGATTAATCTTATTAGGAAATACTTTATGTTAAGCGATTTTGAATTATTTAAACATACCAATCCTTCGAAAGAAGAATATCATGACTCAAAAAAACATATTTTTCAATTGAGATAATAGAAAATTCCATGCGAAAAAAAAGGGTATTGGTTAAGCAAAGCATTCCTATTGTATTTTATTAACCATCAAGAATTTTTTAAAAGCTTGAAACTTGTTATCTTTTAATTTATGTTATTAATCTTATAAAACTTCAAGTTCAAACGTGATACATCACAAAATATGATTCTATTAAAAAAAAAGTTGGAAATGGCATTTCATATATGAGGCGTTTGGTTTCAAATCCATTTTCAAAAATATGTCTGTACCGATCAAAAAAGATTTAATTTTTTTTAATTGATCATTGTAACGGATTTGTTTTTATAATTTGTCGTTATTTATCTAACAAATCACTTCAAATAATAATCACTGACAATTATTTATGATATTCTCTTTTTTTAAATCCCATGTAATATAAAAGAACCTGTTGGATACATTGATCAGAAAATATCGATATCTAGTTAGTTTAGGGCCGATAAAAAATAAATAAAATATGCATTTTTAAAAACAAATCACTTGAATCAATATAATTAAACAACATATTTACATAGTTCTGATTTTTCGTTCATAAAAAATTTTCATTTAATATAATGGATATAACAACTTTTGATAGGAAATGGAATATTTTGGTATTGATTTTTGAAGAATCCGGACGGTTTTAAAATAAACACATCATAAATAAGAAAAACCACCATTTCTGTCATTAAGAAGTTGTAATAAATAAAACAAAAAAAGAACGGGTGTGCCTGATTTTGAAACCAAACGCCTCATATGTCATTCCTGAATTAAAAAGCTTCCACCAATACAATTGCTACTGAAGGCTTACCTCAAAAATGACAATTTCTTTTGAAGTAGCGACATGTATAGATCAATTATACATAGTGGGATATTTTTCTTTAACTTTGATTTATTATGTTTTTCTATGACCCGTTAACACTGATGAGTAATCAAAACGTTTAGGAAATAAAATTGATGAATTCTGGTAAATTTGTATCCATAATTTGTGTTGAATATGATTGATGTTTCGTTACATAAGAGAATATTTACTTCTCGATAAATTAATTAATATAATTAAAGAAGCTGCAACTCAAACGCCTATATTTGCCACAATGGCCACTGGCCACTGTTCTCCTTTTTAGTAAATAAGACACTCTTAAAAACCTCGAGTTTTTGAGTACTCAATCATGGCCTCAGTTACGTAAGCTCACTTCTCTTGAGTTTTAATCTTAATCTTGTTGAACCCATTTCATACAACTTTATTGCCCTGATAACTTATCACTTTATCAGCTTTGTAAGATCTTCAGGTGTTGTTTTTTGGTGTTTGTGTGTGTGTGTGTGTTTTTTTTCATTTTATTTTTTACATACTATTGGGTATAGTTCAGTTATTAATTGACCTAGAGGAAGCATATTCTTTTCAGATTGTTTTCATAGTGTTTAATTTATCATATTCCATAATCCTAATATTTTAATAGTATAGGGTTGTTTTTTAGAGGTAAGATTCCTTGCAGAAACGGCATCTGAGATGGTTTGTGCACATTTATCGAATGAGCCACGATCGAGACCCAAGGAAGGTGTTCGAAGCTAGAGGCACAAGACCCCGAACGATCACGAACTTCGTATAGAAAATATGTTCGCAAGTTGAGAGAGGAAAAAAGTAAAACCCTGGAGCAGATGATGATGTTGGTACGGGACCGACAGGACCGGCACAGTTGGGTAGAGGCTCGTCCACACTGAAAGGAATACGGAGGAAGCGAAAGAAGAAGAAGGGTTGGTTTTTAGTGTGTTTCTTTTATCTCTTCTAACTCTTGATGGATACATTTTATTCTAATTTCATAAAAGTAGTGAATGAAAAACAAGTTGAAAATGGATTATTTTATTTAAAAAATCAGACAGTTAACATATAATTATTCAAAATTCAGGTTAATTTATTTAATGTTCTTTTCGTTTTTTGCAAACTAACTTGAAATTTCCTAATCTTTCATTAAAATGACATTGTGAAAACAGTGAGAATTTAAATCAACTAGGTTTTAGGATGTATGGAATTTACGTTAATACATGAAAATATCTTTCACGATATCTTTCTCGTTCTCTCTCTTTCTATTGCTCTGTCTGTTTCTTAATTGACAAATATATTTCCTTTACTCTAGGTATTGCCAAAAATAAAAAAAATTAACAACAAGGCGTAAATCCTCTCAATTTTTTAAAAATTATTTGTTTTGTCATGTGTTTTACTTGTGATCGTTGATTCTGAACAATTAAGTATACCCAATGCCATTAATATTAGAGTTTTTAATACAATAGATAATAAACTTGAAAGTTTTATTTTGTCGTGAATAGGTCTTGAAAATTACATCAGTAGTTGGAGACAATAAAAAACAACAAGCAATGATAACAAAGTCGGGGAGTACAGTTTAGGGTTGCAGCTACGTATCTATACTCCCTATCGGAAATTAGACCAATGGATAGCTGAAGGATCAAAGAATTTATTACGATAAGTGAGTGGTGTGAAATATCGCATGCAGTGAAGGAGAAAGCGCTAATTTTTTAGGTAAATTTCCTGCCTATCGAGATAGCGTATAGCTTTTGAATCGGAAAAGCTACGACGTTCGTTTAGGTTTCAATCGTCCGCGCTCGTCAAAATCTATCGATTCTAATTAAAACATTAGTGTAAAATAGGGACAGACAATATAATAAGGTGCTAGAATTGAACAAATATTATCAAAAATATTTACTGTCGACCTATATGCGTCGACAGTAAATATTCAAATCCAAATACGGTTGGAAAGGGCTTCTCAAGAGCAATCGAATGGTATCAATAAACCGCCAAATGATCGAGTCAAACAGACCTATGATTAATAAAGTTTGTTGTAACAAAGTAATTATTTGTTTACATGATTTTTCCTGAAAACATAAATAATAATATTTTATATAAAAAATATTACCCGTAACGTAAACGTATTCATGTACAACACACGGTCGTGTCCATAACACAGCCACACTCCATTTTTTTTTTTAATAAGTTATTTTTTTTTTTTATTGTTGTTAAAACAACCAGACGTATTTATTCATTCCGTTGGTCTATGTTTGCTTGTAGGGGAAAACCTTAACAATCCAGTTCATTGCGGCCTCTTCACACAATTCGGAAAATTTTGTATTCAATTTACCCTGAAGGATTTATTGTATTTTCGTCATCTAGTTTTATCAGTAATAGCCACTTATTGATAAGGATTTCCTCTTCTTAAATTTGCGATATTCAATTCTCAAACATAGTATCTTTTTCACTATGGTTGCCTATAAGTACTAGGTGGTCGTCTAAGCATTTCAAATAAATTAAAAAAATGATTTAAATTATAAATAATTACAATAACATAGGTACAGTATTGAAAAAGAGAAAATTATTTTCGATATTATGCTCCTGTTGATTTTTATGAGGATAGGTTTTACTTATGTTTTCAGTACGTAGTTTTTTAGATTAACGATTGAGTTTGATGAGCTGTAATTGAAGTGGTCCGTGAAATTGTTGACAGTAGTATTCGGTGATATAATTTACATAGTAGCGGAAAGGGATATGAAAATAAACCTTGAGATACACCTATCGCAATGATTGAAGAATTGATATTTAGATAGCGGGAGGAAAAAGATTGTATACATTTTATGACGAAAAAGTGGACTTTGTTTATTTAATACAGTGAAAGTTTGTAAAAAACAGAACCATAAAATATTATATATTACATAACTTCTTCAAAGTTTTTCCCTATCAGAATTCATGCAACTATGAATAGATTGTTTTGTTTTTTCAGTTCTCTGTTTCTTTTTTTTTTTGGATTTTAACTGAGCCATATTTTAAACGTCTTATGTATATGGAGGTTTCTCTTTCCGAATCCACTAAATCATTCTTAACGCGATCCACCCACTTACCCTTTGATCTACTCTTTCGACGTTTGCCAGTCGTCACAGCGTTAACAGTGCTGAGCTAATTTTCATATATTTTTCACAAATTGCGAAAGGATCATTGAAAAAAGTACCTTATTAATTACTACTACGACACCTCCGCACAGATCGATACCTAAAATTAAACTGCACAATAGTCGATATTCCGACGCTCCGTAATGTTGTGACCAGGTTGTGGAGTTTTCGGTCCAAGGTCCAAATTGATTAAATAAAAAAAGAAGTCCAAAGAAAAATGTTGTATTCATATACTTTACATCAAACGGTAACACCAACGACATAACCATAATATAACATAACACCAACTAAAAATCATAGATAAATAATTAATATAAACAAAGATTATATACAGTTTTATTTACAAATATTAATAGGATGCTTACCGCTGAGCCGCAAAAATACGATAAGGAAAAATAGTGAAATTCGGCAATTACTTAGCCATATAAACCACTGATATTCAACCGTACTCAACGACAGTCCACAGTAGAGTGGGGTCAGACAGGTAGAAAGACCTGAAGGACGAATTTAGCCACAAAAAAAAAGAAGAAACTCGTTACAATGTATATGCATTAATAGAGAGTCGATTTAGCGACGGTTTACACTGAAAGGCTTAATTAACTTTTTAGGAATCCGTTCTTTACCAGCCTTTACAAGCCTATCTCAATTGTGACCATGTTATTCTAGTCTTCATTGATTTTCCCTCTTGGTTAACTCTAGTTTTGAATCGGGAGACTACCTGCTTTTGGATATTCTTTGGTGTAATTCCGTCCACATATAGACAGTGTTTTATTTCACCAATACATTTCAATGTGTCTGTTTTTGATTGATTTAATTTTTCAAACAATTCTACTGTTTGTTTAGTAAGTCCACCTGAATTCATCCTTTTGATGTGTCCTTATAATATTAAAATGCCTTTCCTAATATCGCTGTGTAATCTCAGAGAACGGTTTGATCTCTTGTTTGCTTCTGAGTGGTTTATGTTGATCTACCAATTTTGGACATTTTTCTCATGATCTTTAGTTCTTTATTCTGAATGTTTTTTATATCAATCTTCTTGTTGAGAGTGCCTTTGAGTACTTGGCTTTGTATTTTTTTTCTAAATATGTAATTTACTTACATTATTATATTTTTGGTTGTTTTATTATATGAACACTCACAAGACAAAAGTCCTCCTTTATCCCCGATTCGTCCTGGATGCAAAAGGCATTAAGATAAAGCGGTTGTTATCAAAGAAGGGCGGTAAGAAAAGGGATGAGGTATTCACCTCCTCATAGCAAGGGCTGATAAGGGATGACTTGGAATTAGTCTCTGAATCCACACTCTTCATTTTATCATTACCCAGCAGCAGAACTCATGCGTGATATATCTTCGGTAGTAGGCGTTGAAAGGAGAGAATCAGATCACTTCATGGCTGAGTTAGCTTTTTAAGAAAGCTCCTATCCTTAATATGTATTTATATAAATTTGACATATTACTCAATCCGTATATATGTATATCGTCACTGCCAAAACAATACCGCCTATCTACAACTTTTGGTGAAAATGAGCAACGGTAACTCATTCCACAAGTTTAATTACACACTATTAAAAAATGTTTTCATGGTTGAACACAAGGCAGTGCTGTAATTAGCAATTGAAAGATAATCGATATACATAAGATAATATAACATATGGCACGGTTTTTTCTCTCTCCTGTAAAATCGCTTAAAGTGTAAATAGGCGGTATTGTTTTGACAGCGACGATATGTAATTATAGAATTTTGAATTAAAATATAAACTTACATGTCCTATAAATAATAATTAAAAAACACACTTCAATAGGAAATAAAAAAATTCCGGGAGTTTTATGTAAAAATGGGGTGATAATATAAGATAACTATAAACAAATTTTTTATCCAAAAAGCGTGGAGTGCATTTTAAGATATATTTATTTTATTTTAATGACTATACGTTTACCAATATCAGTTAATAAATTATTTACAACCAACATCAAGCTCCCCGTGTTTGCAATGATAAAATCAATTTTTTCGTTCAGGAATCTAAATTGGTTTTAAACTTATTTCAAAATTATTTACTGCGTAATAGTTTAACGTGTGTTAAATTAAACATTATGCTAAATTATATTATATTAAATCACACATTTATTCCATTCGAATAGGCATCCTATTAGCAATGAACTAACAATGGCAATCAAAAAATAATTATTTAATTAGTTAAAGTATGTATCATTGAGTTGATAGTAATCTAGAGGTTGATCAACATTTCTTTATAATTTTGACGTTGTAATCTCCTTGAACCCATTAATGTTTTTTGGTACTCCATTCAGTTTGGAAATCAATTGAAAGGAAATGTATTTATTTAAAAATTAAGCCTTTCTTATGCAATTAAAAAAAAAAAAGAGTAAGGTATGTAGTTACATAATTAAGAAAAAATCATAAACTCACTTTATTAATTAAATTCATACTGAAATGATACCAATAACATTTTTATTATCTAATATCTTACATGGAAAATTACAGTTAACCATGGGTTTATAAGATTCGAATTTAATTAGTTAAAATGATCTTATACTTTTGATGGAAAATTACATTTTGAACTTAGATTATTAATATTGGATTATAATTTGGTTAATAGTGGATTATGTATATTAAAATTATTTAATTTCAAGGTTTAACTTGTTACTTAATTATATTTATAAAATTATTTTGTTAATATTATCTGATATTTTAAACGAAAATTGCATTTTAAGCTTAGATTATTAATATTAGATTATAATTTATTTAATACTGGATTATTTATAATAAAATTATTTCATTTCAAGGTTTAACTTATTACTAAATTATATTTAGAAAGCTATTTATTTAATTGGACAGTTAAAATTATAATTACCAGGCTATTTTAATATTACAATTTAATTAGTTAATATTATCTTAAATTTTAGATGGACATTTTTAAGATTGTTATTATCTCATATTTTAGACGGAAATTACATCTTAACCTTATTAGCTAATTTATATGAATTATGAATTAGTTAATGTTATATTTTAATGATAACTACCGATTTATTAAGGATTTAGTTAGTTAATATTATACTATATTTTAGATGTAATATTACATTTTTAAGTTTGATTATTTACATCAGATTATAATTTAGTTAATGCTGAATGATTTATAATACATTTATTACTAAATTATATTTATGAAATTAATTATTTAATTATCTACTTAATTGTTTCAAAATGAAAACGACAAGGTCCCACCGAGATTTGAACTCGGATCGCTGGATTCAGAGTCCAGAGTGCTAACCATTACACCATGGGACCCTCCGAGGGGGGTTGTTGGCAAAACTTAAATTTAAAGCTAAATTTCAAGGTTAATATGAATTAATAAATAAACATTTATTGAGAAACTATACAACTGATAATTGGCGTGTTGTATATTATAAATAACTTTTTTTATTTTATATTACGAAAAGTTAATTGAATATCTTTTTAAATTGTGGTTTGGCATATTTTTATTTTATTTTATTTTTATAAGTTTAGTTAACTTTTATTTTTATATGGTACTTTATCTTTTTTTTTTATATATATTTAGTTTGAAACAATTTCATTCGTGCTGTATTATTATTATTTTTTTTTACTGTCTAATGAAGATGGAGATAAAATCTTAGAAAAGTATGATCAAAATAATGCATATATAATGAATAATCTATTAAAATAAAATCGTTTAGTTCATTAATAGTTTTAGCTGAAAAAACTATTAAGCCTTCAAGGCTCATATGTTTTTATTTAACTTTTTTTTGTATAAAGTTTTATTGATACTTATTATTATACAAAATCAACTTCATGAAACATACATAAACATAATTAAGTTTGGCTTTTGTTTTATAAGTCATAAATAGTTTTGATTTAAAGTGAAACTCGAATTCGATCATAATTTCTGAGGAAGTGTAGTTAAAAATTTTTTTGAAAAACCTATTTTTGGACATGCTCTTAACAAACTTGGTAGTAAGCATATTCGACTTGATAACTGCCGGGATTTATGTAAGAGAAACAAGTTTTACTCCTTAAGGATAACTTTCTTGCCTAAGCTCCCCTGCGAAAATCTTAAAGTTGTTTACTTATTGTCTGCTGCCACTTGACTTAATATATTTTTTTAGAATCATCACATCTATGTATTTTTAAGAGAAAAAATATACTTACATTACTTGAAATTGCAGATAAGAATATTAGCTTTTATTACTAATTATATTATTGCGATAGTGAATCTAATAAACATGAAGAAATAAATGGACAAATTTTACATGAGAGCATAAAATAAAATATAACATTGTTATTATCAAGTTTAATTTAGTTTGAGGATAGATATTATTGGTTAATATAATTTGGGAATATACAATACTTCCTAAATTCATTGTTTTTTTATATTTGACACCACTGCTCACAGGGGTACTGCTACACTTAAAAAATCGTCAGAAATAAATAAAAACAATTTTACCCACTACACCTATTTCGCATCCAAACCGAAAGTGGTCAAGCGCTATGCATGACCACCACTTTACTGGTTACAGTTTTTTTTCCCAAAGTTTTGGACAGTGTTTTGTTACAGGAGTTGACTTAAACTGGAAGTAATGATCTTGAGGGAAACGGTTAAGCAAGGAGAATGATTTTGAGGAGACCTTTTCTCCATCTTACATTATATACAATAAAATCAACTTCACGAGACATAAACCTAAGTTTTGATGTATTTAGAGACTTAATAATTTTTTTTTTTTTACGAAAGACTTATGAACCATACCTCACACCATACATACAAGCCTTTTGTGTGTACTTGTATATCGAAAATAGCCAAATTTATATTTGATAAAAGGATGACACAGGGTTCGGCTGTTGAAATGAATGAACAAGCTTTTATAAACTATATATATTTATCGCAGAATAAATATAAAATACCCACTTACAAAAAATGTCTGACAATATTATTACCATTCACAACATTTCAGGACCGTACCTTATCTTTCAGGACCAACTAAACCCTTCATTCTGACGTGTGTCTTTGCAGTCGATTAATATATCTCCAGTCACGGTGATCAAACTAGTTCAAGTTGTTAAGTTGATTTTTTTCCAGAAAGAGTTAATTGAATCGAGGAAAGCCGAATAGTGTCAGTCTCCTAGTTTTTGGCTTGCACTGAAATATAATAAAAGGAATATCTCTATTTCAAGATAATACCTGGCGTAGACATTTAAGCAATACAATAAAACGATTCTGCTTCCCTAAGTAAAAGACTCATTTTGAACAAAAAATTCTATCTAATCACTTATTCACCGGGGAAGCGGATATAAGAATTCTTAATCAATATTAACGCTTACAGCGGTGGAGAGATTAAGTAAGTAAGTAAATAAATTCATACATCAGTCAATAATTATTGAAATTATTGGGCAGGAATGTTATTAGCAAGATAGGATTTTCAGATTAACTGAATATTCAGCTAGAATCTCATTTATTAATTTATGATGCTCTTTGAACGGAGAGCTCGACAAAGCTCCGTTTGATCTCCTCATGGCAGCGATACAATCCGCTACAAACGAACCTGCCTATAGGTCCGTCAAAGACAACAATCTCGGGCCTAGGCCCCGGGCGATGTATGCACATGTGTAACTTTATGGAAATGTATTTTATAACATCTGGCAGGATGCTCTAGAGGCAGGTACACCACAGGATGGCGGAGATCAAAGAAATTAGAAGTTGAGGAAGCCTGGAGGAACTAACCGCATTAGGCGACTGGTGCGGGAATGGAGTTGGCTCTCCTGGAGTCCTCGTCCGAATCCATGCCTCGCTGGACTTTGTAGTTTAATTTTATTATACTTTACCCGGGACACTTTAGTGTTGGGTGTGGAATAGTAATTATCGATTATATCCATTGCAAAATAGTTCATTATTTTTAAAATTTTAAAAAGGAATTCTTTTCCATTTACAAAAGAAAAATTTAAAGAAGTATTGTAGATAAATAATTATAAGAAACTTTATCTACAATAATATTTTAACTAAACAATTAAATATTCATATGAAAGAATGAAATAAAAAAGAAAGTAACTTATGCGCTATTTAGTTTAGAAATCTTCCCAATTTTATCCGATTGCGCAGTTATGTAATTTTTTCTAAACACGACACTCCGTCGCTTTATCTCACATGGTTTTAGTCCGGTTCTGAACCTGAAGTTTTGGGAGCACAAACTAGCAATAAACATGAATAAATCAATTTTTTAAATTTTAGAGTTCTCAAAATTTCATTTTGAAGGTCTCATATATTCATCGACTGTTAACACGTTGAGATCAGTACGGAGGATTTTACTCGTCCTTGCTGTTAAGGTACAAATCGGTGATGCCGGTACGAAATTGCTTACATTTTAGTGACGATTTTCTGAGTGCTCCTTGAACAATGGTGTGAAGTAGTAAAAAACATTGAATTCAGAGTGTTTTGTATATACTCAATATATGTTAATCAAATAACATAATTTCCAAAACTAAATTAAACTTAAAAATAACAACAAAATATTTTATTTTGTGCTGTCATGTAAAATATTCCATTTTTGGTTTCAAATTAATAAGATACACTATGGGCTTACAACCATGCCGACCACCCCATTACAGTAAGGATCTAAAACCTACATGTATTTTTTTAAAATATATGGTTAGGGTAGATGGACTGTTTTCATTCCATTTTTTCAACCTAAATTCATGTTTTGACATAAGCGAATCCAAATAAATAATTATGGATCCTTCAAAAAGAACAAAAACATTACCTAAAATTGAATGAAGCTTTCTGTAGCAATTATTGTGGTTGAAATTCACGAACGACATATCTGATATTCCACTTACAACATTTTTTTTTAATAAAGTCATATTTTGGGTTCTTTCATCTTTCAACTTGAAGTTTTATGAGAATAACGACATAAGTTAAAATAATAAAGTTTTTTAACTTTTAACTATTTCCAAATAGTTAATTGCAATACCAATGTCCAAAATTTTATTTTTTTAACTCACACGGAACTTTCAAATAATTTTATTAAATAATTAAGTTTTTGAGTTATGACGTTATTCTTTTGAAGGGCGATATGCTCCTTGAATAAAATCAGACTTTGGAAATAGCAGTGGTGTTATAGATATTGAAAAAATAATGGCATTAGAAAAAGAAATATCTGACATTTAGATATGTTGAGAGCAAATGGAGAAAGGGAATGGATGAGGGTAAATGAAAGGGAAAAGTGTATATCTTCGCCCTAATTACCTTACAACTCAATTTTGTATAGTGGTTTTTAAATTAA
The DNA here is from genome assembly GCA_964056705.1 of Troilus luridus. Lineage (NCBI taxonomy): Eukaryota > Metazoa > Arthropoda > Insecta > Hemiptera > Pentatomidae > Troilus > Troilus luridus. Next base: position 79,296,540 of record OZ057414.1, on the reverse strand, counting down.
GTTTTATTAATATTTTTTTTAAAAACGATTTTAGAATAAAAAGTTTCAGGACCGCCAAAAAAAGTTAACCTGAAAACTTACAAGTGTGCTTTCCTTACAAATTGCTTTTAATAAAACCATTCGTTTAGATCTTGAGGTAGCAGCCGACGAGTATTGAGGGAGTTATCAAATAGTTGGGAAGATAGTTGAGCCCACATTATTCCACGATATTGATCACACTTCACCAAAGTTTACAACGCTTCCTCAGCAACTATTTAACGGTTCAGGTATTCCTGTTCGATCACTAGTTTATTCATCGGTCGTAGTTATACCTAAACTGAACAAACGCCCCATTTTGGATGTTCAGTAAAAAAAAAAAAGCTTTTCTGTAATCAATAAATTATGGACGTCTGAAAAAAATCACTTGACGGTTCCAGTTCCGAGGGTGGAGTTGATAACTAAGATGCCACGAAGTTTTTTCTTATTTAAAATCATCACTAACTTTAATAAAGCAGTTTTTGTCTTCTGATAAATAGATATATATTAAAAACAATATATAATTTAATAATTACTGCCGGATTTCTTTAACAAAGCTGGTGAACTGGGGATTAATTTTTATTTTTCACAATATTATAATTAATCGGAATATAATTTTAGTGAACATTAATTGTATTAAGTTACAAATTTTCCAAATGAAGCAAATAAAAAAAATGTATTTATTTTCATTTTTGACCTGCTAATTGGCATATATAAACCCATATCCCGTTTTGAATTAAAAAATAAATGGCAAGTTTAGGCATACATTAGTCAGATGAAAAAGGAAATTACTAGACTTGGCATTGCAGTTAAATAATACCAGGGTAGAGAAATATTTATCAAAATACTTTAAGGTCCTTGATTCGGAAAAGAAGAGGGAAGAGGATTGGCAAGAGAAGGAGATGAGTGAGAAAATGAAGAGAAAACGGGTTGATAGTTGTTTAATGTACAGCGGCTCCTTGCTCCTTGCTCTCTTCTACCTCCTTGCCACAGAGGCAGTGCCCTCTATCATCCCCCACTAGGGCGACTGCCGGTTAAGAAGCTCGCGATTTGGCTCTAGCCGTTTGGATGAGTAACATGTTTTCCAATCACATGGAGTAGAGAAACAAAGAAGAGCCGACAGAGCGGGGAGCATGCGGAGTACGGCAGCCAGCTAGAGGCCCAACATACCAGCAGCCTCAGAGACTGACAATAACCATCACCATCAGTAATGTAAATTATGTATATTCTCATTATAATATGTTCAGTTAAGATGCCTTTCATTCATAGTCATCACTACCATTATTTCTTTATAAAATACAGTCCACCATCCAGAAGCATCATTTCCCGTCAATGGAAAAACAATTTTGAAACGTAAACATGGTCCACCGGGCCTGGATAAATGTTAGTTTAACCGGATATGCCAGATATTCCGGATAAATATAAGTTTTATCGTAAGAATTATCAGTAAAATGGATCAATAAATTAAATCAAATCAAAGTTTTTTTGATTTTCTTGTATTATTTAATTGTAATATCAACTGTTATTTCATCAAACTTTTGTTTGTATAAATTTATAACAATTATTATATCATTATCCTTTCTCTCATTGTTTTCACTTTAAGATGGGCTTTAAACTGTTTTTAAATTATATCAGCCTTAGTATCAAACTGTCTCAGTAGGCATTAACTATTGTCAGGATAACAACAATTAGATTAAAGGTCACGTTTACGTATAAAGTACACGATGGTTAGAAAGGATGTACAGAATAGCAATGCAAATTTAGAAATTTCATTAAAACCCAATCTGTACTGTGTATATAAATGTTCCTTAAAAAAAAAAAAAAAAAAAAAAAAAAAAAACCTGGCATCTAAATTTAAATCAATCAATTAATCATATTGATCCATAATCATCATTCAAACCATTTCTATTAATTACCTTTGTTAATCATAAATTATTTCAGTTCTAATGAATCATAATTTCGTACTTCTTAACTCACATCTCATGTGATTTAAAACTGTTTAAATGCTTCATTTCTAATTCTTAAATAGTTTGTATTAATTGTATCCAGCCTGCTACTACCTTTAGTTTGATATCAAATTTAAAATGATGATTTCAGTACAATGATAATATTCTACTTAAGTGACTGATGTTTCAACCCAATACCTTTATTAGTGCATTTCTATTATTATTCAATTAGCATTTTGCTGTGTATTGTTTCAATAAATTAAAACTAGAAAATTATCAAACTAAATGCCAATTTCCTTAATGCAAATTAAAATCATGATCCTATAAATCAATTTATTAACAATTACATTCAGTCACTTATATTTATGATTATATCAGAATTTTCTGTGATACCATTTCTAATTATTACTTTGTTAGTTTTTAAAACTCATATCAATGATTTAAGAAAATGAAAATCTTAACTTCACAACTTGTGCGATTTACATCTTAATTATTTCATGATTTTATGTATAACACTTTAAATATTTGTATCAAATCGTACCCATCAATCACTTTAGGTCAAATATCAAATTGTACTTTAATGTCCAGACAGATGAAGGAAAATCAATTAATAACGTTACTTTCATAGTATTTATCATAGGTTATTAACATAATTAATTTTCCAAACATAACAATCACAATGTACCAAAACACGATACACGAGATAATTTACAGCAGAGCACACTTCACAGTCTGTTATCAACATGTAACCTACACAGCGTAAGGTTATTCACTGCCTCCCCACTCCCAGAGCGCGAGGCCCAAAGAGGTTCCTATACACCTCTGCTCCTCTAACGTACGTTTAGAGTTGCGTGAACATGCCGTCACCCATATGGTACGCCATGTTTACCTTCGCCATCTTTCGGCGATCTCTTTCGCACCTTGTTTATTCCATCTCTGCTGTAAAGTTATAAAGGTTTATTTACAATTCCCCGCTACCTCTAACCCACGCTTAGAGTAGCATCCTGACGTCTCACTATTGAACGTCATGTGCAACCTTCACCAGTCTCGGTATCTTTATCACTTTTTTTCTATAATTTCTTTTGAATCGTGATTTATGGTTGCCTTCCTTTGCTGGATAAGTTTAACTTCATCTGTGGCTTGGTATAGCGATTTCTGGGATATCTTTTTGGTTTGCTGGTTTATCCCACTCCTCTATTCTCTGTTGGCTCTCGTACTCCTAAATATTCTCTATATATATATACATATATATCATTATAAATTATATTTCATATATCTCTTGATATACTGTTTACTGATACATATTGTAAACAGAACATTGTAATGCCTGATTCTTTACCAGACATTCAGACCTCTTGTCAGGTCTACGAGAGGAAATTACGCGGGCTAAAGCGAAACATTTTGGGGATTGCCAATGCTGGGAAAGACGCGCTCAGTGATTCGAGCAAAATTCCACTGTTCAAAGCGAAACTTGCTTGCGCCCAGGCTGATTGGGATCTATATCAAAGGGCATGGGACGAGAGAGATTCCTTGCAGGTGCACGTGGAACCTCCCAGCTCGTGGCCTGATGAGGCCTGGTATGAGGACTACGATAAAGTCCGGAATGAAATCTGTGAGGCAGCTGCTATCCATATACAGCTGGACGAGAGCCAGGCTCGTATAAGGCTCGACGTCACAGGGAATCAAAATCGCTTCTATCCTGCTACAGTTGGCACATCCCTGGCTGAACTTCACCTACCCAAAATCACCATACCATCTTACTCAGGGGATCTGCGCCATTGGAAGGGATGCAAAAACTGTTTGCACGAAAGCCACAAGGTGTCCGAGTGTCCTTCTAGGTGGAATTGTCGTAAATGCAACAAAAGGCATCACAGTCTTCTGCATCAACATGCTGGGCCAATTGACGAAGCCACGAAAACAGCTCAGGAACACTCTAATAAGGCCGGCAGCTTTAACGCTTTTGGATCATCGGTGAGGACGCCGCCTCAAAACATGGTTCTCCTCGGCACAGCGCAATGCTTCGTTAAAGACCGTCACGAGGGTCTCCATCCTGCAAGGGCAGTAATTGACTCAGGCAGCCAGCAGACGTTTATGTCAAAGTCTCTGGCTCAAAGATTAGGCTACCCTCTCGAAGTTTATGAAGGACAAATTATAGGACTCGGTGGCGCCGCTCTCGTCAAACCAGCAGGAACTGTCACCAGTATTATCTACCCGTTCCGTGGTTCTGCGGAAATAGTGACTACCGCAGTTGTAGTTGACCGAATAGGTCCGAGCTTACCCGCCTCTAGATTGCCAGAACAAACGGTGAAGAAAATGGCTCGTCTTGAACTGGCAGATCGATCATTTGACACGCCAGGAACGATAGACATGTTGATAGGCGCTGACATCTACTTCAAAGTCGTGAACGGGGCTCCATTCTCATCACCTGTACCAGAACTATTCCTCCTGCCAACGGTATTTGGTCTAGTGGTCATGGGGAAGTTGACCAACCAACCTCCCAATGAAACAATAGCGTTGTTCACGCAATCCACTGACGCCATCGAGAAGCAACTCAAACTATTTTGGGAGCTAGAGGAGCCCGCTACTGTAAGCAGATCCCATCCGGACGATCTACAGTGCGAAGACCACTTCAAAACCACATACACTCGCACCCAAGAAGGACGCTATATGGTGCGCCTCCCATTCAAATCCATCCCTACTCCCCATAGGGAAAACCGGGAACTGGCCACAAGGCGGTTCTTAAATTTAGAGAGACGATTCAATAGGAATCCCACGTTGAAACAGAAGTACATAGATTTCATGAATGAGTACAGGGATCTTGGGCACATGACGGTCGCCGAAAGGCCTGGTGACTACTCCATTCCGCATCACGGAGTCTGGCAGGGCTCGAAATTAAGAGTGGTATTTGACGCATCTTGCCCTTCATCCAACGGAACCAGTCTCAATGACGTTCTATTTTCAGGTCCAAAGCTCCAACAGGACATCTGCCTTGTACTTGCGCGCTTTAGGTTGTACGCAGTCCCCCTGTGCGCCGACCTAGTTAAAATGTATAGACAGATTTTAATTCACCCTAAAGACCGTCTACATCAACAAATTCTATGGCGCGAGAACCCTGACGCTCCTTTAATGGTTTGGGACCTCAATACTGTGACATATGGCGTGAGATCCAGCTCTTACCAGGCACTAAAGGTAATTAAGCAACTTAGCCTTGAGGAAGGTGCGAACTTTCCCCTAGCTGCTGATCGGGCATCTAAGGACATGTTAGTGGATGACATAGTTTCCGGAGCGGACACTGTCGACGAAGCTCACATCCTCAAGCAGGAGTTATGTGATTTCTTCGCAAAGGGAGGATTCACGTTAAGCAAATGGGCGTCAACTGAGCGATCGCTCCTTCCCAGTGGAGGAGAGAAGATCTTGGAAGTGGTTCCTATCAGGCAGGGTGAGGAAACCTTAGGTTCAGTCATTAAAATACTTGGTCTCGTGTGGAACACCAAAAGTGACTCATTTTCATATTCAATCCAGACTCCTCATGAACCTAGGCTCACAAAGCGCGTTGTCCTCTCGGCTGTTGCAAGAATATTCGACCCGCTAGGATTCTTGTCACCCGTCATTCTATTGGCGAAGATTCTTCTTCAAGAAACGTGGAAGGCAAAACTGGACTGGGATGATCCTCTGCCTCCCGATCTGATTCATCAATGGAATGCCGTCTTCGACGAGTGGCCATCTCTTTCCTCGATAGCTATTCCTCGCTACATCACATCAATCGGCGCACTTCAAGTACTCGTTGGGTTCTGTGACGCAAGCACTAAGGGATACGCCGCAGCAGTGTATCTCAGGTCCGAAGGTCCTGATCGGGTCGTTAAAGTCTCCTTGATCAAGGCCAAAACTAAGGTCGCACCAGTCAAATACGCCTTCTTATCCCGAGAAGAATGCCGTCTCGCTGATGCGCTCTCCCCCCTCGGAGTCGAGTGGAAATTGATACCACCCCGCGCTCCCCACTTTGGAGGCATATGGGAAGCTGGAGTTAAATCAGTCAAGTCACTCCTCGTCAGCACTATGGGAAAACAGCCTTACACATATGAGGAGCTGTCTACTGCATTCACAAGGATAGAGGCCATACTTATTAACTCAAGACCCCTATGCGCCTTAACTGACGACCATGAAAACTTTGATTTTCTTACTCCTGGGCATTTCATCATTGGCGCTCCTCTCCTATCGCTACCGGAGTCGTCTTCCACCGAAGCACCTCGCTCTGCACTCGCTCGTTGGGAACTTGTGAAGACCCAAATTGCTACCGTTTGGGAACGATGGAGGAAAGAGTACCTCCACAGTCTTCAGCTGAGGAGGAAGTGGACCACCAACACGCCTAATCTGCAAGTAGGTGATTTGGTCGTGATGTCAGAGAAAAGGTTCGCGGTGGGGGAATGGCCGGTGGCCCGAATCGTTGAAGCGTTCCCAGGCAAGGACGGTGTCACTCGAACCGTCGTCGTCCGCACTCCCTCCGGCGCCACATTCTCTAGAGCAGCTACGTCTCTTGTTCGGCTGTTTTATGACGATTCGGATGGGACTGCCCTTTAGGAAAATAACCTTGCACATACATCATTTTCAAACACCAATATAAGATGACATTATTTTTTATTTAACTATAATCAATTGTATCTTTTTATTCAATTTATGTAATCTATCTGTCCATTGATGTAGTTTTGTTTGTCATATAATCAATCAATTGTTTATCGTTTTCTGACCATTGTGGGTGATTGTGAATGGCATCGCGAGTGATGTAATGCATACTACAGGAAGTGTACCTCGGACTGAGCAGCCGTATTCTTAAATTGATCACAGTCAATTTAGGCGGGCGGTTGTTTAATGTACAGCGGCTCCTTGCTCCTTGCTCTCTTCTACCTCCTTGCCACAGAGGCAGTGCCCTCTATCATCCCCCACTAGGGCGACTGCCGGTTAAGAAGCTCGCGATTTGGCTCTAGCCGTTTGGATGAGTAACATGTTTTCCAATCACATGGAGTAGAGAAACAAAGAAGAGCCGACAGAGCGGGGAGCATGCGGAGTACGGCAGCCAGCTAGAGGCCCAACATACCAGCAGCCTCAGAGACTGACAATAACCATCACCATCAGTAATGTAAATTATGTATATTCTCATTATAATATGTTCAGTTAAGATGCCTTTCATTCATAGTCATCACTACCATTATTTCTTTATAAAATACAGTCCACCATCCAGAAGCATCATTTCCCGTCAATGGAAAAACAATTTTGAAACTTAAACAATAGTAAAGCTAAGAAATAATCTATGTGCGGCCTTTAGAAGACAATTCCCGCTATATATTGTATATATATTTATATATAAATTGATTTCTTATATACCATATAGCTCGATAAAGGTTAATGGTTCCCTGGAGTAGTAATGATCTCGCAAAGGGCTGATTAACATTAAGGGCACGCTGGCCTTATAGAGCTCGTAAAGTCATTGAGAGTAGGTCATCCGGAGCCCTTTAAGGGCTTGTCAATATGATCGTATTTGTTCTGGTACATTAGCTATGGTGCAGTCCACCTCTGCATCACAAATTAGTGTTAGAGTCAAAATTATAATCTACAATGTCTTTATTTTATAGTTTATGGATATTACCATTGAAAAGCCGTTATTTTATTATAAAATTATATTCTCTTTAATTGCCAATAGAGGGGAAAAATCATTTCGGGCCCTTACCTTATTCCAAATTTAAAACAAAAAAGGTATCCTCGTCCTTATACTGTATTACTAGTAACGTATGCGTTAAGTACATGCTAGAGACTGTATTGTTTCTAGGACAACAGCAGGACAAGTGCAGGGAGGTAACTTGTTCGACGCTTAACCACCACGTTTACCCCTTTATTGAGATTACGTACTTTATAGAGGCTGGGTGAGTCCTTAGAGGATCTCGTGACAGGATATTTTCACGACTGTTAACCGATTTAATAATTTATATGCCACAGTCGGATTTGAACTCGAGACTTGTAACACAGGAACTCAGCACTCTACCTCTGAACTATTCCGCTCTCTCTAGCTTATAAAAATCATTTTTAATCTAATAATATTTGTAATTAAAAAAAAGGAAACAAGCAAAAATAGTAACCGTTTAGCCTCCCAAAAAAGAATGAAAAATCTAAAAATAGTTCTTTGTTTTTTGGATTAAAAATGCAAAAAATAACTAAGTGTAAATAATTTACAGGTTTTCATTAAATAAAATATTTAAAAAATTTGTCGGAATATCAACGCATGAATAGATTATATATTGTATTAAACTTTAAAAGATTTTAAATGTTCAAGTTCTGCTTAATTATTAATTAGATATATTTTTAATTTTCAAGGTTCCAGCTAAAGACATGAAAGGTTTTCTCCTCACATAACTTTTGAATAAAACTTCCCGTTTGAGACTTAAATTAGAGTAGAGATTTTAAATTGTTTTCCCTCCTCAAATGAGGAATAGTGTTTTAGCTTTTCAAACTAACTAACTAACGAGCTATTCAACTCAAGGCGTCTAGAGTGTTGACAATAAAAATAACAAAACTTCTGGGCACCTTCTTCTTCGCATGAGAACATAGAACAACGAAGGGTTTTACTTCAAAAAGTTCATTTACCCATCAAATAAGAGAATATTTAGTTTAATTCGAACGGGCTGAATCGACACTACTCCTCATGTTTTTTATTAATATTGAACTGACAAATTTATTTATCTTGTAAGTCTTAAGATAGGATCAATATTTAGCCGTTATTTTTATTAATGTCATCATTTCATTGATACTTATAAAATATTTTTAAAATGAGCTTCCCAAGTAAACATTTAATTTGTATTCGTTTAAGATATGCTAATATTCCAATTGACAATCCACATTTTTCTCTTTAAGGTTTTATTTAAAATTCTTATCATGTACTTCAGATAACAAATCTATATGTAGGTAATATTAAAAGTATTATAACATAATATGAATAAACTATAATATAATTAAAATATAATTTAATAAATAAATGAATAGTAAATAATGAAGATATAAAATATTACAATGCATTTCCTCTGCATTCCTATTCGAATAGTTTAGTTTTAACTGGAATGAGGACAAAGCAAATTAAGTTTGATAAATAAAATTTATATTATATGGTTTATTTATATTTCTTAATGTAGCTTTATCAGCGAAGAATACAAAAGGACTAAAGCTACCGGAAATATATAATGAAATTTATTTTTACAATTTTAATAATATTAAATAGTTACATATTTTTTAATTTGCTAGTCTTGTTCTATTACGGAAAATAAATTGGTCTGAGCGTAGTTTAAAAACTATTTAATTTCTTAAATAGTGAAAAAAACTATTAATGAGAAACCGACGCTTCGAACTGCATTTCTTGTCTTCTTCAAGACGAGTTACAAAAATATTAAAAATGAAATGATTCGAATAGAAAAAAAAATATAAAATTAATTCATAAATTGAATAAATAAAAATTTAAATCCGATAAAGTTAATTTAAGCTATCAATTGATTGTCAATCCTAAGTACGTAACGGTTATAGTTCGAGGTAATCCTAGAATACATTTACAATACAATTCATTTTGTATTTACATTCATACTTCATACGAAAAAAGAAAATTAAACTAAACAATTGTCTTTGAATGTAGCGATGACCCGGTTTATGAGACATTAGCAAACACTTTAATGCAATTATAAAATAAACTTCTCCAATATTTGTTAAAGTGTAAAAATAGAACATAGGAAAACCCGCTAATTTCTTTGCGGAATTATTGCACAATATACTATTATTAAAGGTATCGTAATCGGTATGTAAAAATATATAACAATTCATATTTTAGTGATTTATTAGCCTTGTTTCACATATATTTTGTTGTAGGTCTTTATTACTATTTGTGATATTGTTTTTATATAAGTGAAATCTATTGCTATTGTTATTTTAAATACAAAATATATTTAAAAATAAGCACCATCAAAATAAAATTAATAAAAATAAATCAAAATATATTTTATTATAAAAAATAAATAAAAGAAAAATAATAGCTTGCTAAAAAACTATGCTATTGTTTATTATTCATATATTTTAAAAGACATTTTATTATTCATTTGGATCTTACTACTATCTTACAATTCAGTCGTATGTGATTGCAGTTATATCCTGTCAGACCCCAACTGTAATATTTCCTTGCTGTCTTCCTTCAACGTATTCATAAAATTTTCTACCACTAGTTCTCTTCTCTGAACAGAACTTGAACATTTCAATGAATGAACGTGGGATTTGTGAATGGCCATTCATCATTTTTTCAGATGCCTTTATCATCCACCGTCCATGCCCCCTATATGTAAAGGTATTTATGCCTACAAGAAAAATGTGGATTTTTTTTAACAAAAAGAGAAACCTGTTTGTTTCATGAAACTCCTTTGAGAAAACCAATTACCTTTTCCTGTTGGATATTTATTAGTGAACTTTTTAACTGCTTTGAATCTCTCTCTCTCTCTCTCTCTCTCTCTCTCTCTCTCTCTCTCTCTCTCTCTCTTTCTAATATATATATTGATGATCACACCAAGAAATTTGGAAACGCTACTTTAAGAAATCTTCTACTCACAGAACCGAAACAGACCACTTGAACGATGTGTATACCGTTTTTCGGCATTTATATTCCGGCCCCACTGTACGTAAACTTCAATGAGTTTCCTCATCGAATATTCTACACCATACTCATTCGACGATATGACCTACTGGTCGTCGGCCAAGTGTAGATTGAAAAAGCAATTTTCACCACATCACAATTTCCTCACCTATCGCTCGGATATTCTGTTTTACGATTTCATTGCTTGTTCTGTTAAATTCTTAAAATGTTTCGGAAAGAGGCAAATTCCCTGGTTCAACCTCTTTGTGACAGGGATAGCAATCAAGATATCTTGGCCATTTTGAATCGTTATTTAGCTCCTATATCATTTATATGTTTTATTGAATCAATCTCATGATTGGATTTATATAATTGGATAGTATATAATTATTTATCAAACAAAACGTATAGTTATTTCAAATGAAGACCTTATTTAATTTATAGTTTTTTCTCTGTATATTGAAAGAGGGGAGTAACTCTAAGTGTAGAGTATTGAGTTACTATTCTGAAGATATCGTGTTCAAGTGAACCAGCTGTAGGAGGTGAAACTTTTAATTTCTTAACAGGAATGGATTGATTGGGGGAAGACCTGTCGATTGAATGTGATCGCGGATCTTGCACAATTACAAGCACCATAATTCGTTCACTCACGAAATTCCTTGCCTTTATTACTGAAGCTAGGCCATTATGGAACAAGAACCCTACTCCTCCATCCGCTCTATCATTCTTATCTACACGTGGACAAAAAATTAAAACATTCAGTTGATTTTTAATCCTAAGTACGTTACTTTTTCAGCTATAGGCAATCTTTTGATTTGTAATAAAAATAGTAGGACATGTATCATTTGTAGTGCTTACGTTAGGTGCTCAGATATTTCAAGATCTGAAATCAATCCTTTTTGTAGTCGAGATTTTTAGAGATTGTGGACTAGAGTTTTAAGGATGTCTCAAATATTTAGGGAAAATTACTTTTTTTTTATTCGTTGATTGATTTAACCTCACTTTATGAAACTGGTCAATCGGACGATCTTACATCGGAAGTCTTAAATTTTGCCTACCTAGGTATAAATAGGATATTTAACGATTATCTGACTCCGTACAGGGTGGAAATAAAGCAGTTATGTGTAAAGAGTATTAATGGGTAAGATCTGGTATTTAGAGAATGGAAATGAGGAATTTTAAGACCTGTGAACCTGCGATCTTGGACATAGAAGATTGTTATGCTAACCATTACATCACAGGTTACACATTTTGTTTTCTTATCTATTAAAGAAGCCTTATTTTTGAAAATAAAAAACAATTAAGCATAATATTAAAACTACAACAGTACTGATAAAAAGTATATCTCATTTAAAAAACCTTGCTAGAGGAAAACCATTCCTTTCTTCCCTGGATAGGAACAATACGTTACATTTCGAAATAATTGAACCGGAGTGACTTTTCCGGAAGTGAAGAGGGAAGACCTGCTGTTGGCTATTACAACGGAAGCGGAAAGGTGAGGCGAGGTGACACCCTTTGCTCCAGGATCCGAAACCTAATAATGTCTTCGTCCAATATCTCTTCTTACGTCGCCTTCTTTCAAGTCCTTCTGTCCTCAGCAGTCCGGTAGCGGCCAGAAGTTATCTTGTTTGACGTTGAGACCTGCAGTCAAACAAGTAGGTCAAGCATAGTTCCTTGTAATTATAATTATAATTTTATAATCGCATTCTTTTTATTTGGCCATTTTTCGAATATAAATACAATACATCAAGAAGCTTGCTAGTGAACGCATGAAAGAATATTGGAGGCAGAGAAAACTGCAAAATTATAACGTGATCCGAAGCGGTGAATAAGAAAAACATTTAATTAATAGAGTTAATTTATTTTTATTTGATTTATTCACTAAATTCCAATTTAATTTTATCCCAAGTACGTATTCTAAACGGACTTGTCGCAGAATAAATAATGAATTTATTACCACTATTAGTAATCTGCGAGCATACACTAATAAAGCACCCTTCAAGTTTAAGTATTGACGGGTATTAGCAAGAAGTACGAAACTTTGTTCTGTTCTTCTTTTAAACTTTGAGTGTAACACGTTAACCACTGAACAAAGGAGGCGTTCCGGATCAAAAGTGGATAACTCGAAGTTTCAAAAATGACTTTGCCACAGTTTCGGTAGTTTACACTATTTTTTACTTTATACTCCCGAAACTTCAGGTTTAAAACAGATTTATTAAATACAGAAAAACAGTTTGCTCCCATTACATTACGGTTCAAAACTATTCAGCTGACTTATGCAAGAATGAGTTAGTGTGTATTAATTGAAACAGACTTATAAAAAATTCCTAACATAGAAAATTTTCAAATACGTTGACGATTTACAAATTATTTAAAATACACTCTGACAGTACTGAGTGCCATCTTCGCTAATTTAGAATCAGCAACAGTATAATTACTTTAGACATAATAACATTAGATTAATTAAACAGTAAAATAAAATTATTTAAAAAAATCATTGAGCTATGTAATCTCCTAATATTGAATAAATGCCTGACGATTATTTGCAAAGAACAAGTTTGAGAGTATTATTAAAGGCTGCGAAAATAAGATTAACAGCGACAAAGCCACTACAGTGTCTACTTTTCAGAAGAATAGAGGAAATACAAGGAAGACAGAATAGCGGATAACATGAGCTAATGAATTATTAATTCGAGCTGTCCACGTAAAAAATTAAAAACAATAAAGTCCAGTTTACGAACTAGGTCAGAATAGCATCGATGCCATTTCTATTGTGTGCATAAAAAAACCCCAGCATAGCTAGACCATTTTTGAAAATACAGGTCGGACTCACTTTTGAGAAATCGCCAAACTTTATAATTACACCTAGTTCTTTTGTTTGATCTTGTCATATATATACACACATACACACACATGTATATATATATATATATATATATATATATATATATATATATAATATAATATAAATCCGAAGCAATGCAAAGGAACTAGGACATTTGGGGAATACGATTATGCCAGGACTGGAATTGGCCAATTTCGCCTTACTTTTTAACAGTTGAGCAGCAGGTGATACGTTTTTCGGCCTGGAAAGCTGCTTTTGGATTAGCGATTGGGGTCAATGACCATAGCCTGAATTTCTGTAGAATTATTAATTTTATTTTCTTCATTGTTGAGAAATTTGGGTAGTGTGGCTTCCAGGAATTGGTTAAGGTTTTACAGTTTTATTAGTAATATTTCAGTTTTTATAGAAGACCTGAAAATGATAATTTATGTTTCGAGGAAAAAAAAAAACGAACTGAATAGCAATTTTTATTCTGAGAAAACTATTCCCCAAAAATAATAAAATGTAAAATTACTTTTGTCTTGCTTTTTTTTTCGTATTGGCCTACTAAGGACCACGTAATTTCAACTGTATTTTGTTTTCTTTTGTCATGCTTATTATATTTCTAAATTTTATAATTAGCTTATAAAATAAAGTAAAAATAACATGTAACCTGAAGAAATTTTTGTTTGTAGAAAGGTTGATTGATTAAGTAAATGAAGAAATAATTACGTTTTAAATGGATTAATGGATAGGGATTGACAAAAATAGATCATAACTCTTGGTTGGTTGTTTTAAATTTGAAGTTCAAAACCTATTGGTCATCAACACCTAATCATAATGAAATCCCGGTGAGATCATAAAGAGATTCATACATCATAACATATCAGAGAACATAAAGGAATCCCATAAAAGGTAGCAACAATATTAAAGGATTTTTTTTAGTGTAGCCATTCTATGTAAAGTGATTTGATGGCTTGGATCTAGTATTACAGAAGACTGGCAGGTACGTAGAGTATGGAATTGAGAATGTATGCAGTTGCTTTAGTTCTAAAAGAATCGGAAAAGATATATATCCAGGAAGTAAAGCATTGCCGTTGGAAAACTCGGTAAAATCACTTCGTTATGGATTCCAGTCTAACGTACGAAACATCATCGATAATTGTTGTTGCACCAACAGATTGAACTAGTTTAGTGACAATAGGAGTGTTGACTCAACGTCGTCGATAATTTAGGAATCAATTTATGGACAGTGGCGTGCTAATCATTATTGAAGTTTGGAATGAAGTTGTACATAATTTGTTCGCTAATTAGCTAAGGAATATTATGTTAAGTTTATTTTTAATCGATAATCTTGTTACCTTGTACAACAGATTTATTATCATTTCATTTAAACTGTATCACTTAATATCATTTAAACATTATTTTATTCATCAAAACCATGTGCATCTTAAATAATTAGTTTATTTTTTATTCGTGAAAGCAGTGATATTCTACCTTAATATTATAAATGACTAGTATGGACGAGTTTATTAATAAAAAAAGAAATATATATATATATATATATATATATATATATATATATATATATATATATATATATATATATATATATATATATCTTGCGGCAGACATCAGAAAACGAAGATTGAAATTTTATGGACACGTTCAGAGACTCCCACCAACAAGGCTTACACGCAAGATCATGACTTACGCAGGAAAACTGAAGAGTATACCGTGGATCCAGCAAGTCAAACAGGACCTAGAGAAAGCCCAGATAGGACCAGCGGAAGCAATGGAGAGGAACACATTCAGTCAAGAAAGCCATATGGAAGATCAGAAGGCGAATCATAAAAGTACTGCGTGATCTGGTATAATTGATATAATGATTTGATATAATCCACTAAAATCCTATTTTTCTTTGTTAGGGCAGGCTTATGAGACCAAAACAGTCACGAAATGTCTCAAAAAAGAAGTGAAAAAAATCTCAAGAACGAAAAGTAAAAACTATATATATATATATATTATATGATTGAATAGGAGACCACATAAAAATAAAGTGAAGCATGGATGTAAAAACTAACATCCATTGACATTTCACCGATTTTATGATTTTACTGATATTTCTATTTTTTTTTAGAAAGATCCCTCATTTCCAGACTCATTCCCCAAGTAGACTACTGAGTTGGCTCGTGATCAGAAATTGTGCAAATATCCAATGTTCCATCAGTTTGATCGGTTCCACCAGAATCGCTCAACTAGGAGATGTAAATACAGGTAATGATTACGTAGCCCGGGGTGTGTTGAACTAAACGAGGGTTTCATTATAAACGTATAGCCACAAGTAAATATTTATATTCCCCATTGATATACCATGGACAACCAAGATTTAAAAAAAAATTAAAAATAAATGAATTTTTAGATTTACCATAACGTAACTTTCACAAAAATATTTATTTTATTTTTAAAAGATAATTTTTTATCGAAAAATTCGCGTTCGAATTACAAAAAAATTCACGCGGGACATGAAAACTTTTAAACGCTTTATTTTGGCTTAGTGACGTCATCAGGCTTGTTTCAATTTTTGTGATAAGAAATTCATATGATGTTTTTGCATTTTCATATAGAATATTGTGCTCATCTTGAAAAATAAAACAATTGCTTATTAATTAAATTTGCACCCACTTTTGAAGAACATGTAGGAATTTCCATTATTGGTTCTGAGACATTCAATCCTCTGTTTTCTATGTTTTCATTATTCAATATTGGTGGTTGAAAAACATCACTAACACTGTTCTGCACGAAAATCCTCCTTCAAACCAAAACATGCTTTCTTACTGTTATCAGATGTGGTGAACACGAATTTGAAGTCAGATTTTGTCTATCACGCACAGTTTCCTGAGAAATTCTAGTTTTTTATCCAAAAAGGTGAGTTTTTTGTGGATTTGACGAATTTTTTTTCGGCATTAAAACATAGTGAAAAAAATTCAAAAGCCCGATGATTTTGAGCGCAATGAAGTATATTTGAACGAAAAAAATTTGATGGGAATATTACAAGTGGTTAAAGAAATATGGCTAAAAGTGTTTTTTCAGTTTTTCAAGGATCTCACTTTTGAAGCAAAGTTAAATACTACTGAGAAAAAGGCTTGGATTGCTTTTCGAGAGGTATGTGCTAAGTTTTTGGGAAACAAAAAATCTAGAGACTACCGAAAAATAGTCCAAGAACTGCTTACTTCATATAAAACATTGGGATGCAAATGTCCTTAAAAATACATTTCCTGCATAGTCACCTAGACTTTTTCGCCCCAAATTTGGGTGCAGTTTTGGACAAACATGGAGAACGATTCCACCAAGACATATCCAGAATGGAAAAAAGATATTCTGACAAATGGAATGAGAAGATGCTGGCGGATTACTCCTGGACACTGCAGCGGGAGACAGAGGAGGAAGAGTACAAAAGAAAAAAAACTACTCATTGACGATGTGTGTATATTTTTTGAGTTGTGTCATATCTAGTATTATACCTGATAGCATGCAGGATTCAATTAATTATATTTTATTGTTGAAAAAGAAAAAAAATCTGTTCTAATAAAGACAATAATTTTCAAATACAATTTTTCATTTTTTCCAAGTTTCACCTCTTTTCTCTCAAAATCAGAGGGTGATAGAATTTTTCTGAGTTCGGATTCGGACTCAGCACACCTGAAAACATGAGAAACAGGCAAAATTGTTCAAGGGAGGGGAGAAAAGTTTTTTTTTGCAGAACAGTGTAATTAGCGATTTTCTCATTCTTTTGACACCAAAAGGTCTTGGTTGGGATGAATGTGCTGGGATCCTCTTTGTTAGGCAATTGAATTTAGATAGGTTTTTTTTTCAAATCTGTTGGACTCCTACTAATCTAACTTCCACTACTTCTACCTGAAACATAAGAGAAAAAAAAGATCAAACTCACTGAAAATGGTGTTTGTTTATGAGAGAGTTTTCATGCACTATACACTGACTAGTTATTGCTGAAACTATTCTAACTTTACACTATATTCAACATGTAGAAGATCTATAATGAGAAGTCATAGCAATCTTTTAAGGACGATTTTTACCTATAATTTGAACGATAGCATTATCATGACAATCATCTTATTTAAACAAAGGGAAAGACACATTTAGAGTGTAGGAGAAGCGAAGAGTACAAAGCTTAAACTTACATTAAAATGATCTTCACAGGCATAACAGTTTGTAGAAGGAACCAGGTTATCTTTCCTTCTAATCAGAGAAAACCACTTTTTTCTTCTTATTAGAATCATGGGAAGTTAAGGAACAGTTTATCTGAGGTTGATTTATTGGTGCTTTCTCACATTGGCATACAACAGTATTTGTAAGACATGATAAGGGATTTATTTATTTTATAGACTAAGTAAAATTGTTTCAACTTTATTAGAGATCTTTTAAAAACAAGCTAAAAATGTTTCAAAAATAATTTTGTTACAAGGAAAAGTAGCGAGATAAGCTGACAACAAGCCTGATGACGTCACATTACATCTCATCAAAACTAACCGTTTTGGCGCGAAATTCAAACAAAAAATTTTCGAAGTCTAAAATTTTTTTTTCTTCTTTCGCTTCCCCCTATAGTGCCTTTCAGCGTAGGTGACCGTCCAGCCGGGAGGCGGATCTATCCCGGTCTCATGGTAGGTTCTGGCCTGTCGGAGATCTTTTCCTCTTTTTCTGCTGAGGCGTTCGATGTACTCGAGGTTAGACATCCTTGAGCGTCCTAGAGGTCTTTTTCTACCTGGCATGTAGTCCATCGTCTTGAGAAGGTCGAGGTGGTCAAAAATTTCATGTTTAAAAAAGTATTTTTCCATTAAAATTAGCGGTAGCCCATTATTTAAGGTTGATAGATTTCAATGAAATGATTGTTGAAAATCACCTTGGTTGTCCATTTACTATAAGACTAAGTGTTTATGAGTGATGCACTACCTCTATTCCAACTATTCTAACACCTTTCTGTTAAAGTACTTACTCATCTCCTAAAAAAAAATCCTTGTTATAATGAATTCCGTCAAATTCGTGCCCAGAGTACCAGTTTCCAAAAAATTGCCATAAGAATAGGATTACAGATATCCTTTGTGAAAACTGACATCATGCCCCTGAATCTAACTCTCCTAGAAGCCACCCACCCAATTCCAAATTAAAGATGAAAAAATAACAGATCAGCTCCTCAAAAGTGAAAGGGAATCGTCAGAACTTGCATAAATAAAAGATATCAGGTGGATGGAATCTGGAGAATCCTCACTAATGAAACTGTCTATCAAGGAATTGAATCAGTCACCAGCACAATGAAGAAGACAAGAATCTCATATTTCTTTCACATCTTACGAATGGCAGAAAACTGGATTTTATGACAACTAGTCCCAAGGAATTCCTTGTGAAAGAAAAGAAGTTGGATTTGAGACAACAGATGCAGAGAACAAAACTAAAATTAATACCCTTCTCAAGACTCAAAAATTTTCAGCAGAAATGGCTCGCAGAGGCTGATAGAGATTTGAATTGAAAAAATTACGAACGGAACGAATAAATAATTACTGAGCTGATCGAAAAAAAACAACAGTACAACCTTCAAAGAGAAAGTGAATGAAGATCGACTCAAGTGGTTAAATGTGGCCAATAAAGTTAATAACAATAATTCAGCTAAAATTTAGTAATATATATTTTTCTGATTAACCTCCTAGAATTCATACGATGAAGGTAGAGTTTGAAAACCGAATAACGAGATAAACCTGGGCATTGAGTAAGGAAGTTCCAAAACGGTCATCATATTTCGATCAGCCTTAAAGCTTAGGAAGTTAAACGAGCTGACACTGGGGTCGAGTTGAGCTTGCCACCGCCAATATCTTTTATGTACCTTGTAAGGCAGGAGTTGGATGGAGCTCTAATGAATCAGGGTAACCAGAGTTCACTTATGTAGTTCACTTCATGTTGGTATTAGCTGAAGTGTTATACTTGCAATATAAAATAAAACTATTGTAAGTAACTTGGTAATTATTTAATTTTTTTAAATTACTTGAAACACTTGTTGATACATAGACTATTTTTTAACGACAAGTCATTTATATATATATATATAAATAGATACTAGAGGTGTCTCATTGTTTCTAATAATTGTTTTAATAAGATTAATAATGCTTAATTTTTTTCAAAACACACTTAGACACCCTTTCCTATATCCCATCAATCATAAGTACATCCTAATTTATCCTTACTTCCACCTCACCTCCTGGGGAACAGGGGGCCAGTTATCCCAATAAAAAGGGGTCACCTTTACTGGGCCAATCACCCGTAATTGGGTAAAATGATTCAAAGAAGATATAGAAGCCTTGAAAGAGTAGAGGCTCCTCCACACTGAAAGATATGCGGAGGAAGGGAAAGAGTAGAAGAAGAACATACCTACATAAATATTATCCTATTGTTAATATATTTTTTTTATTCTGGTTATAATTGTATTTTTCTAGCAGGTATTCTTAATGCTTAAAACCTCGTTTTAAGTAAACTTATTAAACTGTTATAAATACCATAAATAATTTCTATGAATTAATAACGTAACATCCTTACTATATTATATGTATCTATACTCAAATGTAGAAAGGACGCTACTCTAACACAGCTAATATTCAATCAATTCATACAAGGAATATTGTGGGGTTTTACAATTGAAAACCGAACGGTTAAAAATGAATATAACATTTGACCTTTCATCGGCAGACTAAAACAAAATAAAAATTGCGGTTGTTCTCAACCAAGGAAAAAAGAATAATAATTGAGGTTTTAAATAACGAATTTAGTCGGTCTCACTCTGTAAAAGATATTCCGAGGGAAGAGTTTTTCCCAATTAGAATTAGAAATTTAATAAAGAAATTTAGAGGTAAGTCAGTGGCGCTGAGGGAGGTTTTGAGGCTTTAATGAGCTTCTGGGATAAATTACATTCTTTTAGTTTCCACAGATATCGACATTAACTTCTCGTCTAATCATTTAGAGTATGTGTTTAGATTATTTCATCTCTATTTACAGTAATTAATTGAGCTTTATTAGTACCACGAAAATAGAGAAACATAATTATTCCTATTGGTAGGAAATGCTAAAAAGCGTTTTGTTAAAAAATAAAATCACAGCTCTGTTCATTGCTTATATTTCTTTTTCATACTAAGTTTCTATCTGTTAGAATTATTTAGTTGTTTGTTGTTGCTTAGAGGCGTAAAACCCTAGGGTCATCAACGCCTGTAGATTTTTTATTTTTATAATTATTTATCTTTAAAAATAAATAAAAAAAAAAAAATAAATAAAAAAAAAAAAAAAAAAAATAGTCATATACACATACATACTAATAAATAATCCAACTATAATAAGGACAAAAATAAAGCAATCGGAAAAAACAACAAATGCATCTATAGCAGGGACAATGGAGGATCAAATATTGGTTATTAATTTACAGTTTGTAATGAATTTCACCACTTTGTCGATTTCAGTTTTGTTGTCTCTAAGTGCTTCTCTAACATCGGGGGGTATTTTGAGCTGATTAAGTAATTTTTTATAGGAGTAGCATTCCTCAAACATATGTCTGATGGAAAGATTTTTATTACACCTAAGGCATATCGGTGGTGGATCCCTTGTAATGAGATGTGCGTGGGTAGTAATTATTTAGTAATATTAAATTTAAGAAAAAATAAAAACATAAACATTGTTATTGATTGGTAATGCTTAGAGCTTTTGTAAAAAATAAATAAAAGCACAATTATTTTAGCTACTTAACCCATTATTATAAGTCCATTTGTAGTAATTATTAAGCAATAAAAAAGATAATTAAATTTAATTAAAAAAAATATCAACATAAGCATTGTTATTACTTGGCATTGCCAAAATGCTTCTGTACAAATATCAACAGAAACAGAGTACTTTAAGTTATTTTTTTTAGCTGAGATGCGTAAGTAATAAAAAAAAGTCCTGTAGTAGTAATAGCCATGGTGCTTGGGTTCAGTATGGGATAGGCAGTGAACTGATTCTAGAGATCACGCTTCACCGCCAGGATGTTCCTCCCCACCCAAAGGGTACCCACTTTATAGAAATAGGGCGAGCCTCAGGAGGGTCTCTAGATCTCACAGGATCCATCTCGGCGGTTGACAAATTAAATAAGTAATTTTAGTACAAATTAAAAAATTATACATAAATAGAAAATGGATATTTATTAAATAAAATTTACTAAAAGGCACTCGATGAAATTTATTGGGTTTATGGATTATATTTGTTTAATAAATTAATACTTTTTTCACATAGAATAATATCTTGCACTCCTTCAATACGGTACTCTGATTCATTAGTTGCAATAGTAAATTTTGAATGACAAAGTTAGCAATAACTGCCAGAAAAAAATTACTCTCAGTTGTTTTAATTTTTATTTTTTTATTACTGAAAATTATTACTATTTCTCATATCCCTGTTCTTTTTAATATCTTTTAAAATTACATTTATTTCAATTTTAATTTAATTAATTAAATAACACCTTTTCACATTTTAGCATTTATTTTTGAGTGATTTTTTTGTTTTGTTTGTAAAGGTAAATCACAAACTTCTTTTTACTTTCTATATTTTAAACGTAAAATACATGCTTTAAAAAACGGGACAAGATGGAAAAATTAAAATAATTTTATGAAGATTTATTGAATTTTCTATAATCAACTATGAGATATATTTTCAAGAATTTTTTATTCAGAATTTTTTAAAATTAATAGTCTTTATACTTAAATCAATGCTTGCTCAGGGCTTAATGAAATGCTTTTATAGGTAGATACTGTATCACCCGCTATTTTTACCACACTTTAATATACAATTAAAGTGTGCCCTTACCAAAATCACTACGGACATACATAAAGCCATGGACAACAAACAACTAACCGTGCTAATCCTATTAGATTTTTCCAAAGCTTTTGATTCCTTGGACCATTCTATCCTTTTTTCCAAACTAAAGTCATTGTCCTTTTCCAACAGCTCTATACTATGGTTCCAGTCCTTCCTCTCTGGCAGGTCCCAAGCGGTTTCTATGCCCAACCAACCCCTTTCCTCTTTCCTAGCCCTATCCTCAGGCGTGGCACAGGGCTCAAGCATCTCTCCTATCCTTTTTAACTGTTACATCAACGATCTTCCTAAATCCGTTCACCACTGTTCCTACCATCTATATGCTGACGACTTCCAAATCTATTTATCCTTTCCTCCTTCTGAGCTATCATTCGCGTTCGCCAGTATCCAGCAAGACCTCGATAGGATCAGTGCCTGGGCAAAGCTGAACAAATTGGAATTGAACACAATGAAAACCCAGGCCATTGTTCTAGGTTCCAACTCCCTTCTTGCAACTATCCCCACCCTCCCAACATTGATCCTAAACGACAACCCTATCAGTTTTAACTCCTCCGTTAAAAACCTAGGCATTACCATGGACAAAAACCTCTCCTGGAAACCACATGTCGCCCAAATATCCCGACGATCAATTAGTTCCCTGAAATTATTCCATCGATCCCGGCATCTCCTTACACAATCTACCCGGAAGCTTCTTGTATCTTCCCTTATCTTCCCCCACTTTGACTACTGTTGAGTGGTATACGGAGGCCTCTCGAAATTGCTAGAGGATCGCTTAAAAAGAATTATGAACTGCGCTTTAAGATTTGTCCTTGGTACTCCGAGGCGTTCCCGGGTGTCGCATCATTATGATGAGTTAAAGTGGCTCTTCCCACCCATTCGTAGACATTATTTCCTTAGTGTTTTTCTATACCAATCCATTAACTCGCAACACCCTTCATACATATATAGTCTCCTTCAATTTAAATCCACTGTCCAACACCATCAAACAAGATCCCGCCTCTCCGATCTCTACATTCCATCCCATAGAACTAAGGCATTCGACCGTTCCTTCCTCGCCCGTTCCACCACTGTGTGGAACTCAATCCCTCCTTTCATCCGCCATTCATCTTCACTGGCCTCATTTAAATCCCTGCTTTTCCATCATCTCTTGGCATCCCAAAAAAATGCTCTCCAGGCAGGCCAATCTTCCGCTTGAATTAATCTGTGTCGAATACTCGATCTCGTTACCTACGTGTTTGTTTATTTTTCCAACAACAAAGAAGATACAAACTTTGTAAATACTTTATTGCATGCTATGCAATTTATTTGCTTTATTTAGCAATTCCGTTACTAACTATTATATTAATGTTATTTATTATTATTTTGTTAATATCAAACCTTTATATATATTTTTTATTTTTATTTTTATTTTTCTAGAAAATTAGTTAAACTTCTGTAAAGTCTATTGCTTTTTAATCAGTTATTTATTTTATTTTCTTTTTTTTCTTTCTCTATTTCTATTATGTTTTGTCACTCATGATTACTTCTTGATTTGTATCATTATGTGCCTCCTGGCCAGATGAACATTATGTTTATTTTACTTGTTCTTTATTGTTATTCTAAAGGGACTTGGTCCCAGAATAAAGTTTGTTTTCTATTCTACAATGATAGATGCTGTCTTATCGGGCGGTATCATCTTTTCAGTTGAGGACTGATACTTGCATGCTCTTTTCAACGCTCAACTACTTAGTTGAATGCGGCATCTCTTAGTTAGCTATTTCTCCTATAAAGGAGTTCTCATCCACTCAAATTGACGTCAAGGAACTATGGAATCTTCGTAAGAGTTTTATGAATGAAATAGATTATTAATTTATTTTGGAAACATCGATAAGTAATCAATATTTCTGAAAAATAGTGTGTTAAAAATTAATACGGGGATTTTTACAATAACAATGCCGATTATTTCTATTAACTACGGAGTGAGGTAGCTCAGGGTGTAGAGCGCTGAGTTGCTGTACAGAAGGTCATGACTACAAACTCAGCTGTGGCAGATAAACAATTTAATCTGCTATCTGCCACGTATGGACCATGGAGACCCTCCTGTGGCTCAGAAAACGGTACTTGTGTATCAGATGCACCACCAGAAAAGGCCAATGCTCAACCAGTTACGTTTTATAACAGTTAAATTTCTAACAGTTACCTTGGATAACCTTCTTAAATATTTTTATTGGGGTTAGAATTTGCGTAACATAACAAGCAATATAATAATAATGGAAATAAATAAATAGAACTAATAATAATATAATTGAATATATAACAACATAATGAAATATATAATATAAATAAATATAATAATAATAGAAATAAATAATGAAATATATCAACAATTTAAAATAAAAACCATCCCTTACCACCAAACAAACAACGAATCAGCAACAAAGAAAAATGAGGATACAACAACTTTAAAACACAGGAAGAAACAAAGAAGAATGAATATGTAAACAATGTAACTGTTACTGTTAGAAGTGTAACTGCTTGCGCATGCGTACAACATTGGCCTTTTCTGGTGGTGCATCTAATACACAAGTACCCAGAAAACAATTCTTTCAGCGTATCTAGTATAGTTTTCCATGTTTTAACTTTTTATTTTTATTTCTATGGGCTCTACAGTCCTTGGAGAATATTGGCCTCTGCTAATTAATTCTTCCATTCGCCTCTGTCCGCCGCAAGGCGCCTCCAGCAATTTATACGCTTAGCATTCAGGTTACCCTACACATCGCCGAGCCACCTGAGACGGGGCCTCCCTCTTGATCTTGAACCATCTTTCGGTATCTCATACATCATCCTTCTTGGAGTTCTCGTTGGGTCCATCCTATGGATATCCTATCCACATGCCCCAACCATCGTAGTCTTTAGAGCTGGACGACATTCACTATATCGGGCTCTTCGTATAGGCCCCTTAACTCTTTATTGGACCTGTTTCTCCACTAGTCCTCCACTCTGATAGGTCCAAAAATTTTACGCAGGACTTTTCTTTCCCATACTTCAAGGATTCTTTTGCAATCTTTTGTCAGTGACTAGGCCTGGCATCCGTAAGTCACAATTGTTTAATATATGAGACACTTTTCCTTTCTGGGCAACCTTTTGGATGACATCATTTTCTGTATAACGAACAGACATCTATTTTCCGCCGCTATTCGTGCCTTAATACCCTTATCCTTATCTACTCTGTTCTCGTTATCATACTACCCAGGTACTTGAATTCATCACAAATCTTGAAGTGCCAGTTCCCTATCTGTATTTCTTCTCCTTTTTTAACTTTTTATAGTTAAAGTAATTATAAATATAGAACAAAAATGTAAGAAATCAACAAAACTTGATATTAAATCCAATCCTCAAATTATTCTTCAATAATTCAATAGAAGTCAAATCACTGAAACTTCTTGGATCATCTTTTTTTTCAATTTAAAGGAGCATATTTGTATTTATTAATTTTTATGGTAATTATTTTTAAATATTTTCGTTTTGAAGAGAAAAGATTTGCCCTGGCGGGGATACGAACCCGGGTCGTCTGCTTCTCCGCATCAGTGCTCTAAGCCACTGAGCTACCAGGGGTCGTATCCAAGTCAGACAAATCCGTTCTCTTCACCGATCCTATGTAATGAAGCAGACGACCCGGGTTCGAATCCCGGCCAGCGCAATACTTTTTTCTTCAAAACAAAAATATTTGAGTATATTTATATTTTGAGTACCTCAGTAGTCATTCAATTCTAGTTGTTTGTTATTAATTATTTAATACGTTAACAACAACAGATGGACACTGTGCATCCGCAGACCCTCCTGGAGCTCACCCAGTCTCTGTAAAGGGTGGGTCCTCTTAAGTTGAGAGAAAAACATGGCGGTTGAGCATTATCTCCGACAAATGACCTCCCTGTGCAACTGTTGTCCTAGAAACAGTAATATCTCAGCCATTTATTGAGCCCAAGACCCTTCATAAGTTGTTGTGGTACAGATTAATTTCTATTAAAAAATTCCCATTCGTAAATACCCGTGTTTAGACGTTTATATGGAACAGTATAATATCAGCAGCGAAATAGCTATTTACATAAAAAGAAAAAGAAAAGATAAAAGTGCCTAATTATCCGCATAATTAAGACAAAAAAGGGGTAGGTTAATTAATTAACAAGTCATAAGTTTGTTTATGGCTGGTCATCTCCAGGGCTCTGATAACTTTATAATCCCGGCAAATGAGCCTCTTTGATAAATTTAAAATGCAAGGGCCTAACTCCGTCTTAATCCAGTATTTTTAGTGAAATATTGAATTTTTCTTTATTAATTAATGTCATGCAAACTGATAATAAAACTTTACTCCCTTCTTCTGCGATTATTATTGAAAACACTATCAGTTAAGAAGCCTGCACACTCGAGTACAACAATTTTTTAGAGTACTTTATTTCGAGAAGATATTTTGTTGAAGCATGGTTGATGCACCCAAAGGAAGAAGAAAGAAACTCTTATCTCTTAGAGTTTATTTCGACTAAAATTTTCAAATTAAAAATTAATTTTGAAACCATTACAGAGGACTCTGAAAGGAAAATAAAAATGATTTAGGCAAGAAATTATATATATATATATATATATATATATATATATATACATGAAGCAACTTTAATTAGTTTTATGATTAACATTTTTTGGATGGATGAATGATGAGCTGTATGATAAATGATAATTATATATATGTAATTTATAATTATGTATGTGTGTGTGTGTGTGTGTGTGTGTGTGTGTGTGTGTGTGTGTGTGTGTGTGTGTAAGATAGTATATAAACACAAACACTTATTTTTAAAATAATTATAGTTTATATATTATAGTTGTTTCTTTAAGTTTTTTTAATTATATTGTTGTTGTTTTGTTTTCTATAAAACTTTTGTATATGTAAATAATAGTTATCTTTCTTTATAATTATTCCTATGGTATTTTTTCTTTCTTTTAAATCGTTATTGAGAGCTAACAACTAATTTATATTAATTATTTTTTTATTTTCATTTATTAATAAAATTGTAATTGTATTCTACCTTAAGACATTATATTTTTTTTCCGTATCACTATTCTAAAGGAACTTGTCCCAGAATAAATACGGACTTTTATCAGTTTTATTATTTATTGTCTTAATTATACAATGGGCTTTTTCTAATTATTATCCTAGCATTCCTCTTAAACTCATTTGGTAATTAATTAAAACCATGTTTTATATAATTACAATACTTCATTAGTCGAAAGAAATACAAAAATGACGAAAAATAATTTTGTCCAGCTAGCTCCTACTAATCAAAACACTGTGCGTCGGCTTATAGATACCTTTAAATTGGGAGAGAGCTTGGACTGACAAAAATGTGCGAGTATACAGTTATATTCTTTATTGTACCCAGTGAGGCATGCTACTGTGGTGCTGAAGCTCGCACAACCAAAAATCATGGTTAGTATTTTAATTGGCTCTCATGAATATAACCATTTTTTCATTTTCTTTAAAATGGGGGTCTAACTGTTAGGCACTCTCGAAAGACCTAAACTTCACTATCTACGAATCGGTTTTATTTAGGTCAAAGCAACAATACTTTACAGTAACTATACAAATTCTTTGAAACCTCATGTATTTTTATAGTAGTGAATTAAATATCATGCCTGGTAACGATCGTTAGAGCTTTCTTGAAACTGTTAAATAATTTTAGTTTATTTATTTAAAGCCATTTTATGCTACTGTGCCTAATCCGGCGATTATGTTGTGGGGGTCGTAAATTTTATCTATCCAGGAGTAATTAGGATATTTACCGAGTGCCAGACACCGGACAGGTATTTTACGTCCCCTCCATTTTACGACCTCCATTGTACGTTCCCTTCTTAGGATGGCATAACTAAGAGTTTATAATTCTTCCTTGAAGAGCCATGAACTATTTAAAATTATCAAAGCAAGTTTACATTGTCTTCTTCTCTTTATCCCATGCCTCTTTCTAGTTCTAGGTTACATTTTCCTTATAATGGATAACGTTACTTGTTATATTAGATTTGCGATTGACTATAATCAATTCTACTTATTAAGTGCCACTCATGATAGAATGGTTAGTATAAGAACCTCGAGGTCGTGTGCGCGCAGCCCGACAGGTGGCCTTAATATAAATATAATATAATGACGTAAGTCAACAAGAACCTAATTAAAGTAATGTTCAATGAACATTCTTCCTCGTGTATACATCGCAAAATTGCGAGAACACGGGGATATGGGATCGGTGAAGAGAACGGATTTGTCCTGACTGAGAGGCGACCCCTGGGAGCTCAAATGGTAATAGCGCTGCCACGGAGAGGCGGACGACCCGGGTTCGAATCCCGCCCAGGGCAAATCATTTCTCTTCAAAATTAAAATATGTTTTCTTTTTCGTTCTATTTGGTATCTTCCAGTGGCCAAAAACTCGAAACGTAAGGTTATTTATAGCCGGAGAAATTCCATAAGTTCATTAGTAGGAGTAAATATTTGATAAAATATCGCTACATTATTTTTTTTTCGTTTTTTTAAGGTTTTGAGTTTCTCCAAGCTCTGCAAATTCAGTTGAGCATTTGTATGTGAATTAAGTAGTTTTTAAAGAAGGAGTTAAGAAGGTATTCACATTTTTTCCTATCCTGACGCATTTATGGAGCTTATGATTTTTTATCATCACGTTTATAGTAATTTTGTTTAAAAAAGATAATGGATGATGGAGTTTCCCCAAGGTTGAGGTTTTCTCCAAGCGAATTATATGATAATATTCCTTACCAGGTACTTCGTGTCAAGTTCATATTAATTCTATTTCATTAAAATTATTATTATTCTATTAATAATATAATTGCCAATAGAATGCTAAGTGTCCAAGAGAACTGCCTGTAGAGCTTCCCTTGAGACATCTATCGGCCTCTTAGAGGCCCTAGATTATGGAATTAGGAGACAATCCATTGTAAATAAAATTTGTGTTACCACCACGAT
Organism: Troilus luridus; assembly: GCA_964056705.1. Lineage (NCBI taxonomy): Eukaryota > Metazoa > Arthropoda > Insecta > Hemiptera > Pentatomidae > Troilus > Troilus luridus. The sequence continues at coordinate 79,267,216 of OZ057414.1, read as the reverse complement.
TTCTATGAGGTACTCTTTTTTAATAAAGAAAAATTATTATTAAAAATTTATAGTTTTTTTTAAAATAATGTATTCAATGTAATTTAGAACTGTATTATATTAATACATCCAGTAAATAGAATGAATGTATACAATGACATGAAATGACAAGTAGAGAAACTACCCAGTGGCAGTACTCAAATAGCAAGTTCAACTCAGTAGATCACGAGGCCATCTTCTTTTCAGACGCCTTGGAGGAGTATCAGGAAGTGAAGAGGTTGCTGGGTTTGAAACTAGTGGGCTTGAGTGTGAATGAAGTTTGTCATGAAAAGATTGATATGAGATTCGGGCCAGATTTAAGCAAATATATTTTGTATTACTAATTTTTTGTTATGCTATTGATTATGGAATCCGAGTAGTATCCATATTTAATATCTAATAAAAATAGTTAACAAGATGCTTCGTTGTCGGTATATATTCGTTCATATTTCTTAAATGTTTAGTGAACGAAATTTTAATAAAGCTCTGGAAATTGATATTAAGAGCTTCGAGTGGAGCCTCGCAGAGCTATCATATGTCTTCGAGATGATGCTTGAACAGTAGGAGGAGAATCCGAAGGGAACAAAACAACCCGTGCTCGAAGACGTCTCGAATCTCCATTTATCCCAACAACAAGAGCTTACTGAATTTCGACTCCTTTTGAATTACTCTTCCTGCAAAACCTTGTAATTGAGGGAGCGGGGACAAAGGGAGGATCCACTTAGATCCGGAGTCTTGTGCTTACACACTTAAATACCGGGCGCTCCTTTCGCCTGATTCAACAGGAATGCCAAGGATTTGCTAGGCGTTAATTTCCCCGAGCTTGGAACAACTGTTTTAGTCTCTGAAAAACTTGGTATAGTACTTCCTCGTAATCGCTTTGGATAAGAATAATTCATAGAGTATGCCGGAGACATTGTTTAAGTAGTACTCTGGAATCGCAAACTAACTTCTGCCCTACTAACATGTCATATTCCTAATACAGTCAGCACTGGGAGTATCCATGGCAACCAGCCCTGGCCAGAAGATTGCAGCAGTTGTTGTTAGGCTCATACTCTAACTTAACCTTACTTAATGTTTAATGTTCAATTATAAGTGTTATTAATTTAATATAATGGTCAAACATATAAAGTGCTTTTTTATTTCATAATAGTTGGCGACGAGGTAAAAAAGTAAAAGTTTTTTTGTCATAATTTCATTCAAGTCCTGCTGATAAATACGATACAAGATGGATCCAAATCAATTCAAGGAATTTATGAAGAACTTCAATGCCACCATGTCAAATCTGATTTCATCTATCCAGCAATCTACACAGGAAAGTAACACTAGTTCTAGTCTAAATCCTTTTGAACGTTTTGATGCAGAGAGAGAAAAATTTACAAATTATTTGGAGAGATTTCAAAATTATTGCTCTCTGAAAAATGTTACGACTGAGAAAAAAGCACAACTCCTGGGCGCATCCATTGGGTCAGAACATTATAATAATCTGGCAGCACTATTGGGCCCACATAAGCCGGTCAACAAACTGCCATACACTGATTTGGTCTCGTCTCTTAAACAAATGTTGTTACCAAAAAAGAGCACGGTAGTATCACAACATTATTTCCTTAACATATATCAAAATGATAATGAGAATATTCCACAGTATGTTGCATCTCTACAACGTGACATTATCGACTGTGAATTCAATGTTACCTGTCCTTGTGAGAAATCTCTCTCCATTGCTGATATTTTCCTTCGTGCACAATTTATTAGAGGGCTTAAAGATAATTGGATCCGAGAACAACTACTACAATCAAATGAAACATCATTTAACAAAATTGTGGAAAAAGCAACATCTCTTGAAGCTTCCCGGATCGAATGTAAGGAATTAGCAACAGCGTCAACCAGCAGAACAACTTCTAGTCCTCAGTTCGAAACCCTGGATATTCACAAAACGTCCAGCCGCCCTACCTACCGCAACAGCCCAAGGTCACGTGAGTCTTATAAATTGTACAATAAGTCTAACTCAGGAACTAGAAACTCACATTATGTCAATTTAAAATCTTTAGGTTTAGATAATTGTTGCTTACGTTGTGGAAGAAATGACCACATATCACCTGATTGTCGTCTTGATAGACTTAAATTAAAATGTAATTTTTGCAACAAAACTGGTCATATTTCTAAAGTTTGTATTCAAACTAAGATAAATAAAAATACAAATTCAATTCAAAATGAAAATCAAAATTCTAATGTTCAACACGAACCTTCTTCTTCTTCATTTACATATGGTATTGACAAAATTGATTTGGTACATATTCAAAATTGTGAAATTATTGACCTGTATGAAATTAATACCGACAGTGATAAATACACGATTACTGTTCTCTTGAATGGGTCACAAAAAACATTTGAGGTGGATTCAGGTGCCAAGTATTCACTTCTTTCTGAGAATGAATTTAATATGCTCAACCTAAACATTCCTATTCAACCATCATCCTTAGCTTTCAGATCATACACTGGGAACATTGTCAAACCACTTGGGAAAGTTACTCTAAATATTCAATATGAAGGTAAACAAATAACAGGTGACTTACATATCGTACCTGACGGTCATGATGCACTACTTGGTAGACAATGGATACGAGGACTTGGAATTGAACTTCAACGCATCGATAAGAAAACTGCGAGTAACCTTACTCGTTCTTATTCTACACATCAAATTCATTCTATTCAAGATATTTTTGAAAAATTTCCAAAAGTTTTTGAGGAAAAAATTGGTTGTGTTCCGGATTTCCAAATACATTTGCAATTGCGCACTAACGTGAAACCAGTATTTACTAAAGAACGAACTATTCCTTATGCTCTTCAGGAAAAAGTAGATAAAGAGCTTGATTCATTGGAAGCTCAAGGTATAATTACACTTGTACCTACCAGTGACTGGGGATCACCCCTTGTTTGTATTCCAAAACCTGATGGCCAAAACCTTCGCCTATGCGTTGATTACAAATGTGGGGTTAATGAAAGATTAGTTCAAGCTAACCACCCTATACGTAAGATAGATGATGTCATTCATAGTTTACGAGGTTCTAAATATTTTTGTAAACTTGACCTTTACAAGGCCTACCTGCACCTTAAAGTAGACGATCAAAGTGCTCAAATTCAGACCATATCTACTCACAGAGGTACCTACCTAATGAACCGTTTAAGTTTTGGTATTAAAACTGCACCCTCTGAATTCAATAGAATCCTCAGTCAGATACTCAATGGCTTACGAAAAGTTGAGGCTTATTTTGATGACATTGTAATTCATGGTACGACAATTGAAGAATGTACTACTAACTTATTAGCTTGCTTACAGAGATTATCTGTTTACGATTTACATGTTAATAAACCAAAATGTTCATTCTTTGTTAAAAAAATTGATTATCTTGGTTATGTTATTGAACACAATAAAATTACAAAATCACCTGAAAAAGTTCGTGCTATTCAGGACATGCCTAGACCCACAAATACTGACGAAGTAAGAAAGTATCTAGGTCTTGTTACTTATTATTCAAAATTTATACCTAATTTTTCTTCTATTTCATATCCCCTGCGCTGCCTCTTGAGGAAAAACAAACGTTGGCTCTGGACATCTGACTGTGAAGCGTCATTTCTCAAACTGAAGTCCATCATGTGCAGTGAGAAAGTTCTTGTACCATTTGACCCTCACTTAACCGTAGTCTTAACAACTGATGCAAGCCCTTACGGAATAGCTGCAGTTCTTAGTCACATTATTAACAACATTGAACACCCTATAGCTTATGCTTCACGCTCTCTTACATGTTCTGAACAAAATTATAGTCAATTAGATCGCGAGGCGCTTTCTTTAGTATTTGGGGTTACATATTTCTATAATTATCTATATGGGAAACATTTTACATTGATCACTGACAATCAGCCTCTTACCAGAATTTTTCACCCGAATAAATCTCTTCCCCAGATGACTTCCGCCAGACTACTTCGTTACGCTTCATTCCTGTCCGGATTCGACTACTCTGTACAGTTCAAAAAAGGAAAAGACAATGAAAACGTAGATTGTTTATCAAGGGCCCCTATTTCAAACCAGACATCAGCTGAACAAGAGATTGGAGACGAAATCAACAAACTCTACGGTGAAGTTATCTTACAAATTACTAGTAACAAAATTACATCTCAGATAATCAGGGAAGAAACTGGGAATGACAATGAATTAAAACAAATCATTCATGAATTGGAAAATAATTCAAATGAAACGGACTATACGTTAGTTGACGGAATTTTGTTTCGTAAAGATCGAGTTGTAATTCCGGCTGCATTGCAATCAATAATTTTAAATGAATTACATGAAACTCATCTGGGTATTACTAAGATGAAACAACTCGCAAGACGGTACGTTATTTGGCCTAAAATCGACCGTGACATTGAAAGATTGGTTAGAAGTTGTCAGACATGCGCCCAAATCAAATCTAACCCGCCTAAAGTTACTGTTCACCCTTGGGAATGTCCTCAAAATAATTGGGAAAGAGTTCATGTAGACTACGCGGGACCATTTCAAAATTCTTACTTCCTTGTCTGCGTGGACGCCAAGTCAAAATGGATTGAAGTACGAATCTCTAAAAACGCACCTACCAGCTCCAGTACCATCAGCCTACTAGAAAATATATTCTCTTCACATGGGTATCCAGTTGTTCTAGTTAGTGATAATCATTCTATTTTCCAGAGTGATGAATTCCATACCTACTGTACCGAGCGTGGTATTTTTCAAAAATATATTGCTCCATGGCATCCTGCGACCAACGGGCTGGCTGAAAGAAATATACAGACTCTAAAGAATCGCCTCAAAGCTCATCAAAATGCCTCTACTCCATTACACCTTAAATTACAGCATATTTTACTCCGTTATCGTGCTACACCACTTGCTTGTGGTAACACACCTGCTGAATTGTACCTACATAGGAAGATGAGGATACGGCTTGACTCTTTGTTTCCTTATCATCCACAGCCCACAAGTAAACCATCACACATCCGTTCACTATTCGAGGGGGAGAGAGTCCAAGTAAGAGTATATGTCAATAATTCACCAATCTGGCACTTTGGTAAAATTCTCAAGAAACTGGGGACTCGTCATTATCTTGTCAAACTTGATTCTGGAAGAATTATCAAACGACATATTAATCAAATTCGTTCTTCGTTAGTTCAAAAGAAGACAGTGACATTTGATCCAGCTCCACCACAACTCTATAGTGTACCTCAAGTTCCTCAAGCTGAGACCAGTGCTCAATCTCCTGTTCAACCAAGTCCGCCTCCACTACATTTCTCTCGCCCTGTCCGCACTCATAGACCTATTGAACGTTATGGGGATCCGGTACTATACCGGGTATCTTGTGAGTGATTTCTTATTAGGAGGGGAGACTGTCATATTCCTAATACAGTCAGCACTGGGAGTATCCATGGCAACCAGCCCTGGCCAGAAGATTGCAGCAGTTGTTGTTAGGCTCATACTCTAACTTAACCTTACTTAATGTTTAATGTTCAATTATAAGTGTTATTAATTTAATATAATGGTCAAACATATAAAGTGCTTTTTTATTTCATAATATAACATTCATTGCAGACTAGGGTATTATGAATGCATAATAACGTAGTGAATGGATAAGAGTGTCTGTATAAAGTTCTGTCTTATTTATACTAATATTCAATAGTTCATAAGAAGATATCGCTACTTCAAAAGAACCTCGTCATAACTCAAAAACACATAATTTTTAAATTTGGGTATTGGTAAAGTAAAGCATTCCTATTGTAATGATGATATTGAAATTTTTGTGTCCACCATTAGACAATTTTTAGAAGCGTGAAACATTTTTTATTAAACTTATCTCAGAATTCCCATAAAACTTCCAGTTTAAACATAATACAACTTAAACTTATTATTATTTTTAAATATATTACTGGAATTCTACGAATTCCAGAAATTAGTGGTGGCCTGAGGTTTCAATATGACGATCTACTAACTTATATCCCACATTTTATTCTAATTTATATTACATAACGGAAGATGTAATGCTATAAGCAAATGCTGTGAAAATTATGACAGAGAATATCATAAAATAGTAATAAAAAAAAAATTACAAGTCCAGCTGTCTATAACGGAGTAATAATTGAATCGGACATTTAAAATATACTTTATGGACTTAACTGTGAATATTACATCTGAGAAACTAAGGTAATTAAATGCATCCATTTTATTGAAATTATATTTACTTCATAATGTATAACGTCATACATGCGTAGCCACATATAAAAAAACCTGTACCACTGCAACCCGTGAAAGGGTCTGGGGTTCAGTACATGGTAGAGACTGTACTGTTTCATGGACAACGTTTCTGCAAGGAAATGACTTGTACTAGGTCACGCTCAACCGCCAGATTTCCCCCCTTATTTTGGGTACCCTATTTTTATAATATTTTATAGAGGCTGGGTGAGTCTCTGGAGGGTCCTAGATCCTTCATGATCCATCTCCGGCTGCAAACAGACTAAATAAATGTCTTGGCCCGCAGCGGGATTTGAACCAGGATTTCCGGCATGGCAACTCAGTGCTCTACTACTGAGCCACTCCACACCCCAGAAGCCGTATATAAAAAGAATTTTTTTTTTCTGCGTTTGTGAGAAAAATGGTTATAAATAACTTCTACTCTGTTAAGAAGTACTCAGAAAAGTGCTTTTTATCTATGTTTATGTATTACATTTAACTATCATTCATCTAGGTTTAAATGTTAACCAATATATTTAAAATTCAATTAAAAAAAATAAAATAATTAAAAATGCGAGTACTTGAACTGAGTACGGTGTTCTATTACTTAAGATTGTCTACTACCTTCAATGGAAATGTTTTTGTATATTTGTTGTTTCAATTTTTAAAACATTAAAAAAAACTCATTGATTTTCTAAACAGAACTAGGCAAACTCATTTTGAAAACTGTTATTCTAGATTCTTGTGTACGAACACAAGGCATCCATTATATATACAAGGTAGTTGGTTGTGCCTTGCAAATATTTAAACAAGCAGATAGGTTTTCAGAGTCTTGTGTAATCATTTGAAGGAGCATGGATTACATATGGCATATGAATCCATAGTCCCAACGATGAGGGATGGAGATCTATTTTTTTTTAAATTTTAGTCATCTTAATACATAATGAAGCTTTCTATTGGCTTACAGAAGCTTATTAAGCTAACTTAATTATATCTGAAATGGACTATAAAGTTAAAACTATCAACTTGTACTAGCGAAGCTATTACTCAAGACTAGTAATATTCTAGACTTCAGTTTTGGTGCATTCTTAAGCTAAATTCCATAACAGATTCCAAATTAGCATTTTTTAGAAATATCGAAAATAAATTGTTTGTTGGCGATGTTTTAGTAATATTCTTAGGTTGTGAAGACATACTAGCCAAACATATTATGAAAAATTCAAATTTTTTTTTCTGAACCTCCTTTACTTTATTAAATTACAATTACAACATGTTTAACAATATAATATGTACATGCAAAATCTAAAGTCTTCCCGTAGGTATTAGAAAGAATTACTGAAAAAATCAAACCTGAAATATTCTGCATTTAAATACCTTTTTGCAATTTAAATTTTTAGGAAGTGATTAAAATTAATTAAATACATTATAACAATGAATTTTCACGATAATTGAATACATTTTCAATTGATTGCATGATTGATATAATCGATGAATTTCTCCAAAACAAAATTGTCAAGGTAATGGGAACATTTAATTAGTTTAATAAGTACTTAAATTTGCTAGCCCACAAAATTAAAATTAAAATAACTATATCAGAACTCAAAATGTCATGCTATTAGGATTTTCTTTCTGTTACATATACAACTGTTTTGGGGAAGATAGATTTGAATTAGTTTTTTTTTTTTTTACTATCAATATACAGGAGAATGTGGAAGATAAATCTACTCAAGGAGTTTGAGTGATTCGAACAGTTATGCAATTAGAACAGAGGAATGGTCCGCTGCTTGACGGAAAAGGGTATCCCACTTGTATTTAAAAAAAAAATAGAAGTAAATTATATTTAATTAAGGAATCAGTTAATTTAAATTAGTAATTCTTATCCAGAAAATAATTCCATAAAGAAAATAAATTTAAAAAAATTTAATGCAATCGGTATGTCGTAGAATAGTGCTCTGGAATTTTGAAGTCATGAGTCGAAGTTATGGAGTTGTAAACATTTATCTTAGTAAGTTAGTCATTGGTAAGGCGACCTCCCAAAATAGACCCGTTTTCTGAAACCGCGCGAAAATTAAAAATTATGGAGCTCGTCACAAACGTCACAAAAGAGTTATTCTCTAATAGATAAGTTTTAGACTTCCGAATCACTTGCTAGTTTCAGTTCTGAAGGCAATGTAGAAAATTGGGTCAATATACAAAAAACGTGCAGAGCATTTTATTCTTATTTAAAATCATCAACTTCATTAAAGAAAATTTGTTCCTCTGACAAATATAAATATAGTTTAAAAAATATATATTGCACATGATTTATTAAGTATTGACAGAGGAACTTCGCTTCAATTAAGGTTGTGAAATGGTGATTGATTTTTATTTTTAATATTTTTTTATTATAGAAAAATTATAATTAGTCTGAATTTAATTATAGAAAACATTAATAGTATTAAGAAGGAGCGGAATGGCTCAGTGGTAGTTGGTAGAGCACAGAGTTGCCATACCAAAAATCTTGGTTCAAATTCCGCTGCAGGCAAGATTTTTATTTAGTCTACTAGCGGTGGGAGATGGATTATAATGGACCCTGGTACAGTTTTTTTTAAAATAGTATTAACTTACATTTTTTCCCCAAAAAAATGACATTAAAAAGTTAAACGGTACCTTCTGACTACAGACTGTGAACTTATGTCCCGTTTTAAATAAAAAATAAATGGTCAGTTTATGCATAGGCCCGCTAGGTGTCGGAAGGAACGCATTGGACTGTTAAGTATATATTAAATTAAACATGACCACCTTTTTTTTTGGTTGTAGAAAATGTGTTACTTGATCTCGTACGTGCCATAAAGATATCTACATGAGTATAACCTTAGTCTTGACAGACACATTACTCAACAAAGATACGTCAGTGACCTTAATTGTTAAGTCATTTGGCGTAATTACATTGCAAGCTATATTTTTAAAGACATTGAAACGATTTTTTGGCTATAACCTCAATCTCGTAAAACAAAGTGAACATTGAACCCGGAGCTGTTGTCTTGGAAAACATGTATCTAAAAAAATCTTCGGAATATAGCGGTTATGCCCAAAAGAACACCCCATTATTTTTCGTATATTGCCTTTAGCCCCAAGTCTTTAGTATATTCACTGCTCGAGGGAAGATTGAGTTTTGGATCCTGAACAGGTTCCTTATTGGATAGAGGCACTATGAGGAGTCTCCATAGAGTGACCCTCCTTGGCGCTCAAGACGTCCAGGTTTGGTCAGAAATTCTCATAACGCCACCGACCTTAGATACAAACGATTTTTATTTTCCCCAAATAGACTTTTGACAGAGTATAATAGAAGGTCGAACGGTGAGAAAGGAGTTACTTTGAGGAGGAAGTGGTAAACCATTTTCAGGAAAGAGGCTTCCATCACAGCCCAATATCCTCCAACCTATTCAGCCCCTGGCTCCTGCTTATGACAAAGACCCGGAATAAATAAGATAAAACGCAATAAAATAAACCTAAAAGCTCCGTTTAAATCCTTATATCTCGGAGAGGGTTGGGACATTTTTGGATTTTTTTTTTACAGTTAAACTTATTTTTACAGAATATAATTATTACCTTTTACCAATAAATAAAATAGACCAAACCCCAAACTTATCGAAGGCACTTGTTGACATTGGAGCTACCATCAAGCTGGTCTTTCAGTTTTGGGAAGCAAATCGCCCACTTTCTGAATTATAGCATTATCTCAAATCTTATCTAAATTTTCTCCATCTTCCAGTTTGAATGAGTGTGTTATTAATACCAAACCTTTCTAAAGAAAACCATAAGCGTTGATGTCCTAAGCGTTTAATGCCTTTAAAAACCAACAAACAAACATATCTTATAAATATTTCATTATGGTTTACACATTTCAATATGAGTATTAAAAATATTTTATTTAGTTTTAAAAAAGTTTTGGAGGTTCGATAATATAAATATTTTTTTTTTTGTATATTCACGCACAAAGAGGTTCTGTAAAATTTTGTGTCAACTGTCATACTATGTCCTGATTTCGACGCTATAATTTTTAATCAGCTACTTTTTTAAATACTATTTGTAAACCTTTTCTTAGAAATTAATTTTTACCTATATTGTGTTAACCTCTGTCCTGTTTAAATAAAGAAGTAGGCACCTGGTATTTTCTACCTCGAACTATACTTGAACGTCGCTCTTAAGTGTAAGAGCCACTAAGTCAGTTGGACATACAATGGTGTGATTTTGTCGTTGTAATATTTAATCAGCTATTATTTTTTCTAGTTTATTGTATTTTTTAACCTTTTCTGAGGTATAAATTTTTACCGATGTATAAACTATTTTCTATTTATACTGAAGTAGATGTTATTTTGGTTCTTTAATTATAGTTGAACGTCATTCTTAACTAAAATTTATTATTATAACGATTTTTAAAATTATTATAACATATTAAGAAAATTAAAAGGCTTTAATTTAGTGTTTAGTTACTTCGTTTTTAACCTGATGATGGTTATAAGTTGTGCTCTTGCACTTGTTAATGTAGCATGCTACGACATTGTAAGCTTTTACAATAATCAGGAAAAAAATTGTAATTTTAAAATATAATGAAGCTTATATAATCAATATTAAAATTTAAGGGAGTATTACAAGCTCATGACCCATATGAATATTAGGGAAGAATTTAACAATTATTTTGTTTTATAGTGACTGCACTTTATACTGAGCGCCAGTAGTTTGAATTTATAGTTCTTTATGTCAATGAAAAAATATTATTATGAAACACCACATCATAAGTTTATTAATCAATATTCACGTTTTGGTTCAGGGGAATAATTCGCTGAGAATGAGAAAATACCTGAGCTGACATTAACTCCTGAAAACCTCGTTTATATTTTACCGTTTTTACGAAGCCATTTTGTAATATGATGAAGCTGTAACGTGATCGCACGAGTTTAATGGCAACGAAACGGGAATAAAAACAAAACGAGAGCGGGAAATTTAATAAAAGCCGTTGAAGACGTTAGTTATCCTTACTCGGTGTTAAAATTGAAAATAGAAACGTAAATGTAAACGATCGAGGTTAATGAATGAAGTGGATATAAAACGGTTATTGTCTTATAAAAAGTTAGAGGGGAATAAGCGATTGTTTTAAACCGAGTTGAGGGAGCAGCTTAGTAATTTTCAGCTTCGGTTTAATTATTACTTAATGACTTGTTAATAAAGTTATTACTCAATTACTTGGCTTGAGGTTATTGTTTTAAAAAGTTATGGTGTTATCAGCGTTTAACTGTTTTAATTCTTTAAGCACCATTGTCTGGTATTTGACTAATTTATATTTCAATATAGGCAATTTAAAATTCTATCATTAATAAAATTAAAACTAATAAAACTGTACCACTAAAAATCGTGAAGGTCTATGCTTCAGTACAGTGTATAGTCTGTACTAATGGTAGGGGATTAGTCCGTGAATGTTTACAGAATAATTAATCACCAACAACTGAATTTGAATGACTACTGGTCTACGACGTTCCTCGAAATATAAATATATTACTGTAAATTAAATAAATAATAATGTCCTAGCTGCGGCGTTCCGGAGTCTGCTGAGCATATTGTCACAAGTTGCACCGCTTTTGAGTCACAAAGATCCAAATTGCTGAGGGGAACTGGATTTTACGTCCTCTCCGAGAATGAATTCCCTCAACACTCTTCAATCTTGGAAGTAGAACCTATGGAAATGACCAGTAGGAGACACAGTGAAAAACATTCGAAATTAAAGTGAGAAGAATATAGACAATATAATTACTGTGTGATAACACTATTCTGCAAAAAAAAGAAGTTTTGCTCCCTTGAGAAGTTGTTCCTGATTTTTATATTTATATGTGTGCTGAATTCGAATCTGAAGTAAAAAAAAAGTTCTACCAAGGACCATTTTTTAGAGATTGGAGGTGTTTGAAAAAAAACAACACTTTTTTCATAAATTTAATAAATTTTTTTTTGTGAAATCAATAATATATAAAATAATAAATTATTTAATTCTGTACTCAATTAATGAGTATATTTTTTCCTTTTGTACTCTTCATCACCTGTCTCCCGTAGTTCCGTAGTTTCCATCAGAAGTCCGCAAGCATCTTCACATTGCTGCACCTTTTTTCCATCTGGGCTACGTCTTGATTAAACCATTCTCCGTGTTCATCTGAAACTGCTCCCAAGTTGGGTGCGAAGAAATCCAAGTGGGATTGAAAAAAATGAATTTTTAATGACATTTTGCAACCCATGGCCTTATTATATGATGAAAGCAATTCTTCCACAATTTCATTGTAATTTGTTGCTCTTTTGTTCCCCAAAAATTCTTGACACAGGTTTTCGAATGCAGGCCAGGCTCTTTTTTTCTGTTGCATTTAATCGTCTTTTAAATTCAACGTCCTTAAGAAGATCACGAATTTGAGGTGCCACAAAAATCCCCTCTTTAATCTTTGATTCACTTAATCTGTGGAACTTCTTTTTCAAGTAGAAAAAACCTTCTCCTTCCTTGTCTATTGCTTTCACAAAATTCTTCATGAGGCCTAATTTGATATGGAGGGCAGGTACCTGGGGAAGCCCGCCAGTAGGCAACAGTCCCTTCTTCTGTGAATGTTAGCCCAAAATTCCTGAAGCCTTATATTTATGCTCTCCCAATTTTTTCATTTTGTAATACATTATAAAAGCTTCAAAATTAATTAGGTTTTAATTTATTTAATTTTTTGTTAAAGTTTTCAGTGATCAAAAAATTTTGAAAATTTTTGGACCTAAAACACAGATTTGACAAAAAATGGTGCCTGATGGAGATTTTCTGACTTCGGATTCGTGTTCTGCACGCTTCAAAACATAATAAAACAACATTTTTCTTGAAGGGAGGATTTTGATGCAGAAGAGTGTAATTAATATTGTCAAAACCCGTGTTGCCGTTAGGCATGGAGTGGTGATTAAATAAATAAAATACTGGTTAGCATTCATCTTCTGGATTATGAAGAGTTACATAATATTTGAAAGACTCAATTCTATGCCAACGTTAAGGATATAGATCCTCATAAAAACACTGTCCATAGTTTCTTTCAGTTAGTTACTTATGACTATTATTTACTAATACTATTAGGAATTAATCGCCTGATGACGACACTGATTTAGTGAAATGGCTGGAAGAGTGCTAGTGCTCACCTAATTAGTGTAACGTTTAACATCCATTAGGGTTTGAAGTTAACAGATGGCTCCAGTTCTGTTCTTGGACTATCATTTAAAAACACGGTATGTTTCTTTATTCTCTTTCATATTGTTATCACAAAAATTGTCATTATTCTTGAGGCTAATAAAGTAGTCGTTTGGTGATTTGCTGTTGTGTGGCTTCCTTGATCCTAGCATTACAAAAAAATTGAGGGCAGGATGGCATTTTTAAAATTTATAACTGCAACAAAAACAGTCACGTTACCGTAAAAAGGTGCAAATGACATATATATGTTAAGACCCATATACATAATTTATGTATAGGGTTAATGTAAAATTAGTGTAACATGTGGAAAGAATACCCGGTCCAGTGGCTAACTCCTTTTCAGACCTTTCAGAGAATTATTGAGAATCGATTGCTAAACGAGATTAGAAACTTTGAGAGTAGAGTATGAAAGGGTTAAGGAAAGTTAGGAGCCTTAATTCCAACTACTGCCGCTCACTATCTAAATTCTCGATACTATTTTTTTTTTTAATCTAACCTGATTTGGTTCATTAACGTGTATGATTAACTTTTAAATATTTATATTGAAAAATGGGATAATTATTTTTTTAAATTACAAATTTGTCTACAAATAATTTTTGTAAAAACTTAGTTTGCAAAAAAAAGTTGTTTATATTTTCCACATCTCTTACAGTCAAGTTTCTATTTAATTTTACATCTCTTTGGGAAGATTCAGTGGTAGTCTTAGATGCCTATCAGGGTATTATTTGGATAAGGATCTTTGGGTAGTACCCGAGCTCAAGCTCGGGACTGCCATTTTGCCTACCCTCCGAAGGACTGCCTAAATAAGGAATTAACTTCATTTAATAAAATCCTAAGGCCACCTCCCGGGCTGCGAGCTAGTGTTGTGGGCATAGTAGGTTGTTATGCTATCCACAACACTTCAGATTATGGTTTCGTTGCACAGATACTATGAATGATATTTAAACCAAATAGATTTATTATACTTCTTGATGTAATAAAATTATCATAGTTACATGGGAAGATGCCTCTTAAATGGAGTGGAGATCCAAAGTTCTTTATTTGGAATGAAGTATTTGAGATATTATTATTATTTATTATTTGTGTGTGACTCTTATATGTTACCATGCACTTCGGCCTAAAAAGGCCCATTGTGCTCGAGTCCTAAAAATCCCTAGCCTAGGTCCAGACTTCTGAGAAATTTTAGAAAGCCTTTAAATCTCAGTTCTTGAAGTTCCTTGTGTCCTCCAGGGCCAAGGTCAAATGTTCTCTTTCGACTTAGTGCTTTGCATTCAAAGAGAATGTGCCAGGAGGTTTCGTCCTCTGTGCACCATCTGCTCCGAGGTTCTTGTTCAATGCCCAAGCGATGCATATGTTTCCTGAGGTTACAGTGCCCAGTGATGGTTTCAACCATACTTTTGAGGTCGGTTCTCGACATGTGAGCGGCTCCTTTCTTGATTTTCTCAGAGAGATTGTCGTTGGGATCCGTTATAAAAAGTTTAGTATGCCTTATATTGATCCTATCCCAAAGCGATTTTATCTTCCTCTTGGCTAGTTTATTAATTGTATCCTTAGCCAGGGAGAGGGGAACCCCGCGCCATGGTTCTGGTCATATTGGAGCAATTTCTGCTCCTTTCTTTGCCAATTTATCGGCCCTTTCATTTACTGGTATATTACTGTGCCCAGGGATCCAAAATATGTTATTTACAGCTAATTCATCAAGTCTAATGCACCATTCCTCCACTAGTCTGGATTTTGTTACTGCATTTTGTAATGAGCTGCATGCTGCCTGACTGTCAGTAAGAAAATTAATTACCTTATTCTTGTAGTCCTTCATAGCGAAGCCACCTGCAGGTATTGCCTATATTTCCTCTTGGGATACAGTGGGTGTAGTATTTGAGCTATTAGTAGTAGTATTTGAGATAACTAATGAGTCCAAGGAAAATTACTCTTTTTCATTTTCACAAATAGTTTATTATCCATTCAAACTCTCTATCTCTCTCCTCTTCCTTTTCCATTATCCCTTCGACTTTCATTGTCATTTCCATTAAGTAAAGCTCCTCCTACGTGGAAGGGGGCATTTATTTAAGCCATGGATAGTTTCATTTAAAGTTAAAATAGCTCGGTATGAGTTGGATTGGAGCCCTATTGCTCTCTGAGCAAACTTAACTTAAGCTCTCTCTCTCTCTTCAAGAGCAATTCTAGAAATGCTTTGTTTTATTTACATTATTAATTATAATTGAACTACATACCAGATTTTTTTATAAATTTTCAGTAGAATGTATAATAAATTTTAGAGTAGAGTGCTGAGTTGATACTCTGAAGTTTTGGGTTCAAATCCGGCGGTGGAGGATTATTAATAATTATTTATAATATTGAAATTATTTAATCTGTTAGCATCCACGGATGGACCTTGTAGGAACTACAGATCCTCCAGGGGTTCCTCCATTAAACAATTTATGTTGAAATTTATTCTTGCATATTTTTACTTTCAACATAATGAATATTAACTAGACATAACCTATGCTCATCTAAACTTATTTGAAAAAAAAATGAAATATTCCACTTAATGACATTACTTTCTTTCTCGGTTTAGATGGATTATTATTGTGAACGTATTGATTTATAATTTATAAATTTAATGTTTTTATTCAGTGACTGAGGTTATCAAGTGCTACATAATAAAAACAGTTGCATGTTTTAATGCAAGATTTATCGCAAATTCTACCAATGTGCGTAGATCCTATCAACTGCCGACAGATTCAGCAAGTACTCTCAGACCCCACGCGATGAGCATCCTATCCCACAACTCCGCCCTCCTATAGGTTATAGGTAATCCAATAGGCCAGCTCTACCTCCGAGTTGATAGGTAGGAGTTGATTGCCGAACAAAGGGGCCTTTATATCTCAAAGTCTGTGGATTGCCAAGTCGAGTCAGTAATGGGTGCCATGTCCTTTGGTTTGGATCCTCTTGTTGGCTTCAACAATGAATACATCTTACTACTCTAGTTACTAGTGCAATCATATTTCACTATTGTTACAAAACATACTAAAACCAGATTTTAATAAAAAGTTCACCATCGTTTTTTTACTAAATTTTTTGTTTGGCTGGAGAGTCTGCCGGTGACTTCGAGTGCGTTTATATTTAGTTCAAACATTTTTTTTTTTTAATATTTTTATTTTGAAGAGATAAGATGGGGGAGATACACTCGAGAGGGTTCGAATCCCGGCTGGGGGCAAATCTTTTCTCTTCAAAATAAAAATATTTAAACATTAAAGCAATGATTAAAAAATTATAATAATTTTTTTTTTTAATTTGGAAGTATGCATGTTTATATTTTTTAAGAAGTCATTGAAGGTAAGGATGGTAAGTAACTATAAATGTGGCTAAGAAAAGTATGGGTCGAAGTATCGAAAAAAGTATTTGCAGAGACGATGCTGATATAGTTATTAGCTCAAAAACGGAGCTATGTATGTTAAAAAAAAATCTGTGCTTTTTTCACTTAACTGGAGTTTGGTGCTGAAATGGACTTCTAATTTTTTACTACTAATCCTGTAAGTTAGATAGGGTCTGTGAACTAGTAGTCGATTACAGAATAGTAAAGTTTCAATGAACCTTTCTAAAAAAATTACTATTATTGTGAACATTGTAATTTTTTTTAATAAATAGAATCTATTTCATGATTTCCTTTCAGCACATTGGAAACTATACAAAAACATTTTATTCATTATTATTATGAATATATGAGTGGGGTAGATCAGTGAGTTGAGTGTTGAGTTGCTATGCTCTGGAAGGTTCCGGGTTCAAATCTGGCTGTGACTGGTAAATTATTCAATCTGTTAACAGCTTGTGGGATCAAGAGACCCTCCTGTGGCTCACACAACCTCTACAAAGGGGGTACGCCTAATTGAGGAAAAGCTGGAATTTGAGATCTCGGAAAAATCACCTTCTTTCTCAACCGTTGTCATAGAAATAGTACAGTCTCTACTATGTACTAGAACTTCATGGTTTGTAGTGGTACAGGTTTTATATCAGGAACATAATATACGTTTTTCGATAAAATTTAATCTCCCCCCTCCCAGACAGAGGCCAAAGGATGACATGATTGTGCTTCTCGGGATCATTACTGAGTAAAGTATTACTAAAACAAAATGTATAAGTTAAAAAACTCTTTCGTTTGACTGACACATGAAAAACAAAAATGTTACATGATTTATGGAGTATAACATGGTGCGGGTGGAGATCAAATACAAATTCTTAAGTGATTGGGAACAATTTTTATAAAACAATGTTTCTACACATATGTGAAGTCAAAAGTATGGGACTTGACTCAATAAAGCCACCATCTTTTGTCTATAATAAAATTTTATTTTTGTCCTTCACTCTTATCACCATTTCCTCCTCCATAATGGTAATGTTTATATGCTATTAAAGACCGTGAACTAATTATAAATTAAGTTTTATAATTTATTATTAAGTTTCATTTTCCTAAAAACTTATCGACTTCTATTATCACTATAGATAAAAATCGGACTTAAAAATTATTTAATGGGATTTTAACTGTTCTGTTAATCGCCCCGCAGACCGACAACGAACATTAAGTAAGGGTACAACGCAAACATTTGGTCTCACCACAAACCCTTTCATCCCACCTGCCAACTTCAGGGGTTGTAGCCAAGGTATTTGCTGAGCTGACTTTTTTTATATTTAATTATTTCATATTAATTCATAATCAATTATTTACCTTCATAAAAATCCTATGACTAACTATTTTTTTGCGATTTGGTCTTCATTACAAATTTCAACTTATATGTTCTAAACATCTCAGTTATTTGAAATGAATCTTTTTAAAAATATTTTCATTGGTGGAAACTTCAATAAAATGTACCTTGAGTCTGTATGCGAAACTATGGGACTTAATTATAGCGAGCTCTGATAATAGTTTGAAGCCTACATACATATTTTTTTTACTAAAAAAAAACCGTTCTATTTCAATCCATGATTAGGTTCTGCATTTGGTGTAGTCTGTATCCGGATACGGGTACGGATCTTAACTTTTTTTTCAATCGATGTTCGTGGGCCTGCCTTGATAGTTTTCGCCACTTGACGCTTTGCGTGAGAGACAGGACGGTAAATGTTTCGAGTTTTCGACTTGGACTGGGCAGCATAGATATCGTTTGTGTTTGGTTGTGAGTTATAATGTTGTCAACAAAGAAGTTTTTCTTTAAATCTTGAAAGTATTGCCTGAGTTAAATGTTAAATGTCAATAGTTTTTCACTGCTAACCAATAACCTTTATTCAGGGTTATTTTAAATTCACTGAAAACACGTAGATACCTGTTAGTAACACTATTAACAGCAAATTTTATTTTGAACAGATATCAAAAACATACTAAAAAAAAACCACATATAAATATAAATTTCGTTTTTCCATACTAACTATGATCAGCTAGCTCATCAGTTATTTGAATGGAGGACTGATTTTTTTTTTATTTCGACGTTTGCCAGAACAAAAGTTGCTTTTTATAGGATTACTAACACGTACATAAGAGTTTTGCAGTGAATATAAAAAATAACCCTATATCAATTTTCATCTATGTATTGAAAATTAATAAGGTAAAAGATCCGCCAAAAATGTCACCTCTTTTTTCATTCAAAAAGTCATCTCTTCGGAGGGATCTTTCTTTTCCATCGGATATCCGCGGATACAGATATGGATATCCGACACATCATTACATTTAACGTCACTTTATACTAATGTGACTAATCTTACGATGATATAGTGGGAATATATATATATATAAACGAAAACGTATATATTTCATAGTCTTTTCATTTATTTTAGCATAAAAAAAATAATAATATGAAATTACGTTCTCCGGGCTTGACGTACTGACACGTCCTAGGGAAAGAGCTCTTGCCCGTTATATGCTGCGTAATTAAAAACGTAATTCCCCGGTTAACAGATTAAATATACCCGTGCATATGACAGAATAGTTCTCAATAATCGGTGCTTTTGCATCGTGGGATGTGGTGTCAATACAAACCGGGATGATATAATGAGACCAAGTGTAAATGGCCTCGTATATGACGGGAACATTGCCTCGACAAGGACGAAGGCTCTTTAATATCAAGCTAGCGGTGTTAGCTCTGAATTATAGTCAGCTTCGTCTCTGTTCCTGGTCACCCGGTGGCATTTGTTCTGCCTCTGGATAATGGCAGTGGTCCTCATTGTCCGAAGGAAAACCTTTCGTGTGTTCGTTAATAATGGCATTAAATTTTGTCGAAACATTAACGTATACTGGTATTTTATTTATTAATCATAAACACAACAATAGTTGATATATGTTGAATAATATTAGGTGACCTTATACATATATATATATATGCAGGATGTCCCATTTCAAGGGGATCAAACGTTTTTAACTTTTAAACAAAACAAAATTCAGAAAAACAATTCAGGTAAAAGTTGTAGTTATTCAGGCCTAGTTTAAAGAAATAAAAAAAAAATTTTTTGTTTTTCACTTTAAATGGTCAATATCGACCTTCAAAAAATGAAGTTTCTTCTTGACACCCATTTATTTTCATTTTTCTGAAATGTACAGTACAAAACATGGAAAAATGTATGTAACATTTTTTTCTATTTTTCATAGGTTAAGTAGAAAAAGCATTTTAAGTTCACTGCTCTAGTATACTTCCTTTACGAGGAAACGTAATGTAGCATTAAGTTATTTTATTTAATGGTTTTTAGTCGTAATAACTTACTAATCAAGGTATTTGGAATCTTTCAGAAAATGTCTGAACATTTAAAAACCTCAATTTTAATTAAAACTTTTTTTATAAAAACGTTTCGAAACAGATTTATATTATATATATATATATATAAATGAGAAAGAAAATGGCCCGGTTGGAGGTCATAAAAAATTATCTTTAGTAAGAAGAATTATCTTTAAAGCCAACGGTTCGACCCACATTGCAGGTCTCCTTCAGGATAAATGTACCTGGTACCTATAAATTAAAATAATATACGGTAATATACACAAAAAACAAAGAAATAAAGGGAGCCACTCCGCTCCCCAATCACTAGTTATATCGGCTATAAATAATTGAAAAGTGTGCGAAAAGAATATGTTTGTATTAATTCTCGTTTACAATAAATTTTAAGGCACCGGGGTTTAACAAGGCAATTTTAATTTATAAATTTTCTGCCCGGAGAAATTTTATTACTATTGTATAATATATTTTTGTAAAAGTTAAAAGATAAAGAATATAAAATTAGATATTTAATTTTTATAAGTCATGAACACATATACAAACTTACAGAAGATTGAAAGTATATATAATCGTGTATAAATTTTTTTCTTAACTTTATTATTTGAATAATCTGTTTGATGCTGGAATTTTTAAGACTTATAATTTGGTACAATTTTACTAATTTTTAATAGTTAATGCCCATTAGTTGTTAATTTAACTTCATTTTATGCTGCTATGACAAATTGGTGTATGTGAGCCCTAAAATTTTCCTATCCAGGTATACGAGTAATTAGGATAGGGATTTTTAACGAGCACCCGCCATAGTACAGGGCGGGACCCCCGTTTAACGTCGCTCCGAAGGACGGCATAACCAAGGTATTTTTACTGCTCCCTCCAATTAGTTGTTTAAAATATTTACAAATGTAATAATATTGTATTTCAGATATAAAAATCGTATTTATAATAATCAAACTCAGTAATCTAATATAAGTACAAGAACTGTTTAAATTTTTATTGTTACAATTGTGTCTGAATTATACCACGTTGGAAATAGATATTGATAGCAATATATTTATAACTCTTCTTCTTTAATGGTAATACGACCCGCGGGGGCTCAGTCATCCAGTCATCCAGCCACCAGGCATCCCTGTTCAGAGTAACCGCCTTCCAATTCCTTATCACAAGGATAGACCTTGCATCGGCAGCGACGCCGTCTGCCCAACGCAATTTAGGGCGTCCAACTGGTCATGTTCCATGTATCTGTTCGTTGAGGAGCTTCTTAGGAATTTGGTCATCCGTCATCCTCGCCACATGTCCGGCCCAACGCAATCTCCCAACTTTTATAAATCTGACCAGGTCGGCTTCTTGGTGCAACATTAGTAGTTCCGCATTGGTCTTTAGTTTCTACTCTTGATTTATACACACCGGACAAATATTCTTCGGATTATGCGCCGCTCGAACCTCAGTAAAGCCCAGCTCTTGATTCTTGGATAGTGTCCAGCATTCGGAGCCGTAGGTGGCGACAGGCCTTATTAGTGTCTTGTAGAGCTGTAATTTAGTCCTTCTAGACAGAAATTTGCTCTTCATATCCCGCTGCAGTCCAGATTCACACAAATTCATAATTATAATATTATATTTCAGTCTGTATATTAACCATATAAATCATACACTGCCTTTTAATATTAGTTCCATAAATAAGATTCTTTTAAAAGCTATCATACTGCTGTTAAAATAGTATACTTTTTTTTTGTAATTTCAAAGTAACCCTTTGAAAGGACATTTGTTTATATACTACAGTATACTATGAGCCTTTTAATTACATGTTTATAATAAGAATTAAATACATATGTGATAATTAAAATATATACAAAACATACTGTTACAAGTAACAAAATTAAAATTATAAAATAATCATTCTATGCTTCATATTGTATCTATATTCTTAAATTGATGTCAACTTTTCGAAATCAATACGGTTAATGAATTTAATGAATTCGGGTCGAAACGTATTGTTTACGAGATAGATCGTGTTTAAATACTGGTCAATCTTTCCCTCTTAAAATTTTAGAAATAATTAATTTTGACTGTTATCTTTCATACATTTGGCTGTCATAAATTATGTTTTTAAATATAATACTTTTTAATTTGTTTAATTTAGATAGATAGTTATTCATTATTAGATGATATAAGTTATAGTTATTTTTTGTATTCCAGTTAGGATGCATGGAGAAGTAACGCTTCAGGTAGTGGGAGCTTTAACTTGCGCCGGCCTCGTGAGCCTCCTTATCATCGCTATTATCAATTCAGAAGCTAAAGTGAAGCCTTCCAACAACACAGGTTAGTCTATTATACAATATCCCTCTTGTGAGCTGTATCGCTAATGAGCATTTTCTCAAAACTTTTTGGATAGTCTATTGTGTACTTTTCTCAAAATATGTTCTGAATTAAGTTTCAACTATTATTTATAACAGCATTTGAAAAAATATGAATACTTTATTTTCACTTATTGTTAATTTTAAAAGATAGCATCAACCAGTTTTTCTTGTAATCGACTATCATCAAACAGATAATTTTTCAGAGAGCTCTATTTCTTAATAATGAGTAATCATTATAATAGCAGTATATTGTATTCCTAAAAATTTTCATGCTAAATATTTCATAGATTTCTTATCGTCGTTAGATAATAATTATTGTACTTTTTTTTCTTTATCGTTTTTAATTATTCTTTTTTTCTTTATTAATTTATTCTTAACCCTTATCAGGTTAAGTTTATTCTTAATGTTTACCTAAGTGATAAGTGTTTTATGCCATAATCCTTATCGGACTTTACTCTATAATTGCCACATATTAATTTATATCCAATAAAAAAAAAGGAAATGTATCTATAACTTGCACTTTGAAATTTTGTAGCTCGGTTAAATTTAGATGGTAAAATTATTATCGTACCACATTTACTTATATTTTGTTAGATAACTAACACATTTTAATAAATATTCAATGATATTTCAGGTCAATTACTGGTTGTTGGTTCTGTAGACAAAGAGTGAATGGTCTGGAAATAAACCGAAGTTATAAGTAAATTAATATCAAGTTTTTAATTCGCTTATAGTTAAAATACGAAATAACATTTTGTTAATAAAGATTTAAAAAAAAGGTTCAAGGATTAGATAAGGAACGACCTACGTAATTGAGAAGTTAAAGAAGTTAAATTGAGAAGTTGGTATTCATAGATAATTTGGCTTGTTGAATTTGCTCCAAAAGATAATATTCGGAAGCCTAAATAACTATATTTTTTAATCTTGTAGTGACTTTCTAGGTTCCTTAGTGGTATTCGTTAATTTTCAAAATCTCAGACAAGAATCCGAGTTTAAATCTTCGTTCTCAGATTGGTTGGACACAATTGGAGACGTTACACTGTAGAAGAAATCCCATAAAAAAGCTAGTGGCCGTAAAGCCACATGTCCCTCTCCTAGAAGAGCTATAAATTTTGAAGGCGGTTGTTGAGAATTTAATTAAATGTAATAGTTGAGGTGTCGGCTCGGCCCCTGACCTCCGGTCAACGAGACCAATTAAAATTCCTCAGGTTCCTCCCGACCGGCCCCACCTTCTTCACATTCCCCTTTCGTGTCGCCTCCCCTCTCCGCAGCCTACTCTTTCTTGGATGTAATCAGCTGTCCAGAGTCTGAGGCTATTAACTAAATAATTATACATAGGGTATCACAAATAATGGAGCGGAGTGGATCAGTGGTAGAGTGCCGAGTTACCTTGCCGAAGGTCATGGGTTCAAATACCGCTGCTGGCAAGACTTTTTTTTTAATCTGTTAGCAGCTGGAGATGTATCCTAAAGGATCTAGGACCTCCCCGGTTCACGCAGCCTCTATTAAGTGGGTACCCAAATCTAAGGGGGGGATCTGGTGGTAGAGCGTCATCAAGGACAAATCACGTCCCTGCTCAACCGTAGTCCATGAAGCAGTACTGTTTCTACAATATACTGAAACCCAGACCCTTCACGGGTTGTAGTGGTACAGGTTTTTTTTCACAAATATTGAAATCTTCTCGATGCCAGCTTGATAGGTGTAGACCAGCTTGAAAGTTTCTAAATGTGCAAACTTTCTTACTATTGTATTTAATTTAATAACAGCATTACAAATAAATTAACATCCCGAGTTAACTAACAAGCTTATGTCTTCAGGCCCGGTGAATTATTGATAAAGTCGAATTTTGTTTAAAATGAGTTTCTTGTACTTAGGGAAAGCTGGATCGTGTTATTTCCGCAGTTAATAAGGAGCTGAGACAAACGTTGCTTTGAGAAGGTGTTATTGCTAAAATTACACTTCCATTACAAGCCAAAAACTACGAGAATGGGGTGATTCCTCTTCCCTCAATATAGTAAACTCTGAAAAAAATTCTACTTGACCACTTATTAATTGGGATTAATTAATACTCATTTCATTCATAAAACTCTTCCGAAGATTCCCTAGTTCCTCAACTTTAATTCTAGCAGAATAAAACACATTTGTACGAAGAAGCGTTAACAAAGAGGTGCCTCATTTCACTAAGTAGCTGAGCTTTCACAAGAGTCTGTAAGCCTTAGTCCTCTCCTGAAAAGATTATACCTCCCAAGAAGGCAACATCTTCCATCCTATATTCACATACCACATATTCTCGGGTATTACTTACACAGCCTTTTACTATATCATTTCACTACTTATTGGGTACATGCTCCTCAGGTTGCTATTATGTAGGGGTAGTTAAAGTTCAATCAAGTGACGTCACACCTCGTAATTTCTATATCTCTTTCTTACATATTTTGGAATCTATAAGATTGGAATGGTTAGAAAGAAAATTGGCACGAACATATACTTCAACAAAACAAAGTGATAGCTTATTTGGGAATTACTATCATTTAGATGCACAAAATTTTAGGACTTCCACTGGTAGCATCGTCAGATTTGACATATAAGTATAAAGTGATAAATAAATAAGCACTGATGAAGTTGGTCCCTAAACTGTGAAAGATGTATGTTTATTGAATCCGAACGCTATTAAAATAAATCCTGTTGTTGTCGATGACGGGAATGACTCGAATCAGCCACCCTGTTGACGCGTCCAACCCGGCACATTGTTTAGCAAATTCGACTATCGGCTGCTCTGACGGCCAGTAATTAACAGAGCAGTTGGAGGGAGGGGTGTGAGTGAATGACAGCAACTGTCTGCTAGGGCCTAATTATGGAATCGACTGTCTCGTTCAACCGAAAAGAGGAAAATATAAATCATAATTATTAACTATCAAGTCAAATATCATTGAAGTTAATTTATTGAAAAAGATAATATAAAAATACGGTTTAATTGAAAACAAAACTTAAAAGTAAAAAATAATTTTTAATAAAATATTTTTTTAAAAAATTATTTTATTGAATTGTAGAACTGTAATATATACATCTAGTACAAGGGCTGAATGAATAAATAAATACATGAAAGGACATGTAGAGGCACTACCCATTGGCAGCACTCTAAGTACATTTCTATTATAGAAGGTCCCGAGGCCATCTTCTCTTCAGACGCCTAGGAGGATTGTCCGGGATGGAATTGGATACAAGAATGGAAACTAGTGGGTTTGGATGGGCCTGGAGTTTATTATGGAATGATAGGTATCTGGAATGGGCAAAATCGGTAACATAGGGAACGTTAAGGTCATTATGGATGGTTTTATTTGTGACAAAATAAGGAGCGTTTAGGATTTTGCGAAGGATTTTGGATTGCAAGGATTGAATACGAGAGGAATTTGATGGTTTGGTGGAGCCCCATAGTTCAATTCCGTAAGTCCATAGAGGTCTTATAACAGTCACATAAATAAGTCTTTTGTAATTGATCTGAAGCTTTGAGCGTTTGTCTATTATGTGTTGAAGTAGTCGGAAGCGTCTAGCTGTTTCTTGTCTTTTCAGTCTTGTGTGAGGATTCCAAGTAAGACGTTTGTCTAAGTTAAGTCCTAGGTAGCGAATCTGTTCAACAGGGATAAGTGGAGTACTATTAAATGATACAGTAGGACAGGATTTTTAATAATATTAAAATAAGAATTGAGTGATGAACAAAAAAATACATTTTACCTTAAAAAAGTGTTGAGTTTGATATTAATTGTTGTAAATATATCATTAAACAATGTTGAAAACCACCCCATACTAATTTTAACCATAAAATGAATTTTTCGGTTCATCGCTCTGTTCTTATTATATACTTATTGGAAATGAGTTTTTTTTTTCTATTAAAGGCTGCTTTTTTTTTTAACTCTTATTTATTTTCTACGTTTTAGTCCGGCGGGCTACAATATTATACAATCAATATTATACAATTAGTTTTTTTTTACTAATAATCATTTTTACTTATTGACTAGTATTGATTTATTGAATTATTGCATTTTCATCGGTCCTTGACAAGCGTGCCAACTTTAAATATAACTAGATGTTTAAAATTTCCCAAAATCGAGTTCAAAGATTCCGTTACTTACATATGTAAATGTGAAGCTAATAAAACCGAAAATAAAAATACCAAAGTTTAGATAAATAAAATTGCCAACACATTTTGAATTGTAATCAGACTTTGAAGTACAGGGCAACAACTTATAGAAATCCTAATTAAAATGAAAATTATAAATTAGATGCAAAATTAAAATTATATATTTTCATTTTAACAAATTCATATCTACAACTATTTTATAATAGAATATTTAATATTATCAATGATTTATAATGGCATGGCATGAAGGCAAAAAGGGAAACTGCTCACTGATAGTACTAAAAAATTAAATTGTATATTATTAAATAGTAATGGTTAGGTAATAAATGGTTCTACCAAGGCTCAAATATACAGTCAACAAAAAATTAACTGAAATTGAAGAAGTGTGGTGATTGGAAGGTTCTGGTACAAATAACTTCTCCAATAGTCCAGAGTATTGGACTTTTTATGCCTAGAGTCTTATATGCCTTGGAGTTATTCGGAATCTTATGGGCTCCATATAAACACTCAATACCCCAACCAGTTTCTAGATTGAGGGACTATGATTTATTATGAAGATAGTATGAGTATCTCGAATATTCATTTTTATTATTAAATAAATAATAATTTTAATAAAAATTAAAACCGTACTTTTAATGTAATCTGTTAGTATAATAACATATGTACAATAAAAGAATGCTAAGGCGAATGTCAGCTTAAAAGCAACCTAGACATCTATAACAAATGACTTTCTTCACCAACTTGTGAATTACTGCTCTGAATTTTATCTTATATTCACGGTTAAAGAAAAGGGAAAACACGATGCTTTCTAAATATTATATTAAAGTAATGCTAATTGAGCTGTTAATGTTAATTTAAAGCAATCAAACCACATTTCATCGATTTTAATGCTGCAGTTTGAAGAGAAAATTTAAGCGAATTTTTCCTATTTATATTTTCTCAGCTACTTCGTATAGGAATATTATTCGTTGTTTTGGAACATTAATGATGGTAAAAAAAATGTAAAAAATCTTTATACCATATGTAAGTTGTTATAAAATTCTAAACCGTTTCAAAAAAAAAGAAAGTTTAATAAAATAGTGTTTAATTTGGATTAGTAAGAAACGTAAATAGCAGCACTAAAATATCTTCCTTGCTAGAAATATAAGCAAAGTTCACCTCATTATGATAACTAGAGCTCATTTTCCAATATTATGTTTTTTAATCTCAAAAAACGAGATTCCTTTATCATACAACCGATCATAAACTGATACAAAACTGATCCCTGACTTTCAGTTTTATAATGGATCATTATTATTATTTTTATTTATTTTTTGTTGAAATCCAACCTCTAAGAAGTTTATTTCTTGAATACTTAACGAGTTCAAATGATATGGTACCTTGGTTAGTTTTAACAAAATAAAACTAAAACATATTTTTTTAATCAAATAATTTGTATGGTTTCGTCCCTTGTGCTAAATTTTCCATCCTTATTTCAGTAGTAGTGGCTGCCCAATATTCTACAATAAAATATAATCAACTGTAATAATTTTAACGATTTTTATAAACAATGTATTTTTATTTTTAAACATTCCTTTTTACAGTATTTCAATTATAAAAAGTAAAATGAAAAACGAAAGTAAAGTCTAAATGCATATGCATTTAAAATGTAAATAGATGGTGTAACCACTAATGGATTTTATGATAGATTTGGTATTGAACTATTGTATGAATAGTATGATTGGTAATTAAGCTACCTATCAAAGTATTAGCGATGATACAGCGTGTTGAACTTGATATGTACATTTTTTATTCTGCGCTCATTCCTTAAGAAATCGGCTCAAATCTTAATTGCTTATAACTAGTTAAGTCTATGTCTCAAAATGTTTTAAGCTTAACTTAATTTAACTGTTATTTAAATTCTCTAAAATTCAAACCTTTAATAAAAATAAAAACAGCGTATTCGGACTATTACTAGAAAGATGAATAAAAAAGTTTGAGTTCTAGGCTTTTACTAATCAGATAGTAGTTCTAGCCTAATCATCCGACGTTTATGATATTGTATATATACATGTGTGTTGCTATATGTGACTATCTGAAGCATTAGAAATACCTAAGTAAATATGGATGGGGCTTAGGCGAGGTAGAGTAAAATGACCCTTAGGGTTTATTACCTTTACTTTCAAGATAGGTCAGTAGTCGGGAAGGAGCGGTCAAGGCAAGAGGCAAGAAACTGGATGAAGCAATTGCAGAGAAACAGCGAGTCAAATATAGCATCCTCAACATATAGCATTTCCTTGTAAGTTATGTTGTAAACCACGATCTGTACAAAAAAATATCATTTTATCCAATAATTATTATTATTTAATAAAAAACTCCAGATCTGTCAGCCAAGTCAAAATTTGGAAAAGTATAATTGGGAAATGTCTCTAATTTATTAATGTTATAGACTTAATAGATATTCAGTATAATGATGCCAGGGTGGCATCCCATTTTATTATTTAAATTTAATTCAGATCAAAGGATCTGACTTTTCCTTGAGATCATAGCTTTGGCAGTAAATTGAGTTTGGATATCGATGTTGACCAAACTAGAGCAAGATGCTTAAAAAGGCAAGGCAGCAGGAAGAGTCGTGAGTTGACTCAACTAATGCTACTTAGGAAGTCCTGAATAAGTCACAGTTTGGAAATTGCTATTCTTACGTTTATTCTTACTGGGAAATGATACCGCTATTAGGGATTGTTCCTGCAATTGTTATCATTTATATATTTTTAACTATCATTGTTGGGTGGAATAAGTTTGAACGTGTCGAGAATTTTAAGTACTTAAGGTCTATTAAGGTAACTAGAAAAATCCAGAGGAAATAGAGGGACGATTAAAGGAAATGCTTGTTATTACTCTGCCTCAACATTACTAAGCTCGCATCTTTTGTCCCGAAATCTGACAATCAGAATTTATAAAACTATCATCCTTCCAACTATTCTTAACGAATGTGATAAACATGACTTAACTTAAGGTTGGACAGCTTCTTAAGTTTTTTAAAAATATGGTTCTGTGTACAATGAAGGATGAAACCACTGGAGAATTTAGGATAATAATCGCTGTGCCGACTGGAAAGCATCTGAGTGGTAGATCGAGGCATAGGTGTGAAGATTGCGTTAAGAGTGATCTGGTGCATTTGGGTTTGGGTAATCAATATTGGGTAAGCAAATATTGGTGGGATTAGAATCAGGTTAGCTAAGCTGTATTATTATCATTAATGAATAATAATAAATGACAAAGTCGTTATTAGTTTGTCGATTATAAGGTATAAAAATGATAGTCTGGATGATTTTTTTTTTTCAGAGACTAAGAAACGAAAGAAAAGGAAATAATTTTCAAAGCTGACTAAATTCAAATATTTCACGAACAAGATCTCGTTGAAAAAAAAAACTCCAAAGATTGGCTTTTCAAAAACTTTTGGCTAGTTTAGATAAGAAATAGTAGCGGAGTGGCTCATTGATAGGGCGCTGAATAGCCCCGCCGAAGGTCTTGGGCTCAAATTTCGCTGCTGGCAAGAATTTTAGCTGATAGTATCCGGTATGGATCCAATGAGATCTAAGAACCTCTTGGGGCTAACCCAGTCCCTGTAAAGTGGGTACCCAATATAAGGGGAGAAATCTTTTGGTTGAGCACGAACTATTACAAATCACCTCCCACCACAACCGTTGTCCAAGAAACAGTACAGTCTCTGTTTACTGATCCCAAGACCCTTCATTGGTTGTAGTGGTACAGCTGTTTTTTTAATAAATAAGCAATAATTTATGCTTCCAAAACTCTATGCACCAGAATAAAACCATGAGGAATGAGATAGCATAGTGTCGTGTTAGACAAAAATAGCGAAAAAGTAGATTTTTAAAATTTTGGAGTAATCTGCTATTTATTCGTATTGGCCTACTTAAGGACCACGCCATTTCAACTAACTGTCTTTCTTGTATTTCTTCTTTGCCCAATGCTCCTTCATTCTACGCCGATGCTGCTCATTTGTTCCTTTCTTTCCCATCTTCAGGTTTGGATTTTCTTGGAAACCCACATGAGTATCCAGTTTCATCCTGAGAAGGTTGCTGCTCCATCACCTGTAAATCTTTTTCTACCTCTCCTAAAGCTTTAACTAGGCAGGTTTGGTCTTATTTTCATTTAAATACGTAAACATTACATTAGCCTGAAAGGTTTCATTGTTAACAAGTAGCCATAAAATGCTATTCTCATAACATCCGTTATTTTAAACACGAGAGAACATCTCACTTTTATGCCGTCGTCTGTATTCACTTTGTTTTCAAATAGGCCAAGAATTTTTCTTAAGACTTTTGAAAACGTATTAGATTTTTTAAATATCCATTTTTGCATATTAAAACAAGCTGAGAACTACTATTACAATTTTCAGCTTTTTAGTAATTTTCAATTTTAGATGCGGTGATGACTATACAATGTAGTCATCACCGCATCTAAAATTAAGAGTAACAGAGAAGTATTTACTCCTTTTAATTGATTAAACGCGGAAATAACCTCTTTTTATAGTATTTTTAACGTTGTGTTATATCAAAGCAATAAATTATAAACTACTTCAATAATAGCTAACATATACCATAAATTATATATGATATATGATGCCTTGGATGCCTGGCATCCTGGCTGCTGCAGCTATGGCCGGATAAAGAGAGCGAGAGGCCGGACTCGAGCGAACAATGGCCAGGTCTGACTCAGCTCTCTTCTCCTTATCTTCAGCTGTCGTTTGCATTTCATTTCATCCCCCTCCATCCCCCCCCCCCTCTCTCTCTCACTCTCTCTCTCTCTCTCTCACACACACACACACACACACACACACAATCCCCCCTCTCCTTCTCTCTCCTCTACTATCTTCGTAATAAGGCTCTTAAATCATTTTTTTTTTAGCAGGGCGTTTTCGCCATTCCACAAATCGGCCGAAACAAAGGCTTGATCAATCTTTGTGATACTGCACGTTGTCGAAGGTTAATGTTGCTTGTTTGAGAAATAGGTCGTTAATAAGTAATTAGTTCGGCGTAAGGGATTTATAGTTTTTTTTTGGTTTATTCTATTTAATACCTTACATGAATCATCCCGTTCCCTCTACCAAATTTTGTATTACTTTTAATACAAAATATATTATCGTCCATTAATTAATATATCGTCCATACAAATGCAAAGTATGTAATACAACAAAAATGCATCAGTTCGTTTTTGATCTATATTGCTTGGTTTAGAATTCATAAATGATATAAAATTCATAGAGTCATCCAAAAGAAAAAAAAAACACGTATAATGGCATAAGTAAAATATGTGAATGAGCCTTGAAACAATTTATGACTCGCTTTCGATACTTTGCATCTGGGAGATACTAAACAGGATAATGGATTAAAAAAAGCAACTGCTGGAGATTGAATACTTAAAATCGATAGATCACATGGATTACCAAAGGATATCTCCAAAATGGAGAATTTGCATCTCCTGGAAATGGAAATACGACGTTAATATATATCTGTGGTAAAAATCATTATTTTATTCAATTCTAAAATCTTCAGCTGAGGGGTGGCTTTACATAACTGTGTGTGTATATATATATATATATATATATATATAATCGCGTATAATATCATTTATTATATATATGGAAACAATTTTTTTATTAATTAAGACTATGTATTCTTAGTCTTAAATAGTTATTGTTATTCTTAAATTCTCCCGCCTTTATTTATTGTGATCTGAGTTAAGTTGGCCTATATTGGATTTAGTTTAACTAATGTTCCTATAATTTGTGAAATATCAATTTTTCACTTAAGCTCAGCGTTTTTTTTTCATGTATACGAAATATGTAAAACAATTTTTTCAACAGATTGACAAAAGTTTCAGTCCTAAAAAAAAATGTATAATATGAATATTTCATTATAAAATGTCGTATTAGTATGCATCCTGGCACGTACCCAACAGTCAATTTATTTATGCATATCTCTTTGAGGTTTTATTTTACGAAGTACCCGAGAACTAACTTCAAAGAAAAGTTGCCGCATATTGAATAAAGACCCGCCTAAACCAACTGTATATATGCAGAAGGGTCTTTATTTTGTTGACCTTTCCTCTCATTATTGTTCCGTTTGTATTTGTTGTATAGAAGAAGTTTGCACTCCTGGGTGAGGAGCATCATTATTGGCTCCTTCAGAGGTAGTGGAGAAGGAGTAACTCGATAACTGGACAAAGTTGTCACAAGTTGAGAACGGCCAAAGTGGCTTAGTTCCAGGCATACCTTCTTCCATATAAGTCCATGTCGACCAGGTGTCGGCGACTTTTAGAAAATAATGAAATACAAATTTACTGGGATGAGCAAATAATTACGGACCGGATATTTTGTTGATCCATAAAGCGAATGGAATCGGTAGAATCGTAGAAATAGCAGTCCCATGTGATTAAAACGTAATGAACACCAGAGCCGAAAAAAATAGGAAATACCAAGAACTGCCTATTGAGTTAAAATCACTTTATCATTTGGAGAAACTGCTCATATCTCCAAAAGTCATTTCCTCGAATGACTTGATATTGAAAAGCACAAGGGGGAAATTTATATTAAGGGGATGGAACTGTCCAAAGTCCTGTCTTAGTATTCATTTTAGCTATACAAAGAAACTATCTGCGAATCTCATGATGCTAAGTTCTGTGGTTTCTGCGGTTCGTTGACCGCTGGGTTTTTTAGTCAATAGGTTACAGTTTTATATAATCTTCACCTGTGTGGTGTGTTGATAAAAAGTAGCCTATATCCTTCCCCAGGCTTGAGATTATCCATATCGAATTTCATCACAGACGGATCAGCACAGCCGTGAAACATACATTGACACTGATTAACAAAAAAGACGGACAGAAGTTAATTTCTGTTCGTGTCAGTAAAGGATTAGTACTTATATGTAAATGTATGTTAATGTATGTAATGCTGTTGAAAAGAAGTACGTAGTATTACGGTTTCACTCGTTGTACGGCAGCAGGGAGAAGTGAAATATGTTACTTGATTTCTTTTGTTCGGTGATGATATGTAGATTTTGCGACCAAGAAACACGTGAGCAAGCATACAATCTTTGCTCCCCTCTATCGCCCCCTTAGTGGTAGAGTTTCGGATGCTTACGTCTTACAAAAAACACACCCTCCATGTTTCAGGTCATTACGATCAGCGGCTTAGGCTGTGCGTTAATCCGTCAGTCAGTCATTCAGGACAAATCATTTTACATTTATAGATTATGGCACAAAGTCATTATAAATTGTAGCCTATGTGTTATTTCCAAATCCGTTCAGTAGTGTTTGCGGGAAAGAGGAACGCACATACAAATACAATAAATCCATCCTCACAAACTTTCGCATTTATATCCTGTAAATAAGCTATGTTACTTGATTTGTTTCGTTCTGTGAAAATATGTAGATTTTGTGAGTAAGAAACACGCCAGCAAGCTACCCAGGGGGGAGCCCTGTAGCGATGCTAACAATATTTAACAATTAAATTAAATATCAGCGATTACCTACTGACAATATGTTGGAGGTAATATTGTGAATGTGTTATATCCAAGTACTTTTTAATAATTTATATTATATCGGTATATTATGATCATGTTACTCAAAATCATTATTAATTTTAGACTATGTGTTATTCTGATGTATAACTTATATAATAATTTTAAAGTTTCATCCAAATCCGTTCAGTAGTTTTTGCGTGAAAGAGTAACAAACATATTCACAAACTTTCGCATTTATAATATTAGTAGGATAGGATATTAGTAGGAAGGATTAGTAGGATTTATATGACAACATAAATAAATAAATGCTGAAATCAATTGTTTTACGAGAGTATGAGAATTATGATAAATTCGCTGTAACCCACGAACAGTCTTGTAGATTGTTAGGAGTTTTTTTAAAGCCTCAGATTGTGCGGGCAGCTAAATTGGCTGATGTCACACTCAACTGCTTTTTTTTTCTCAAGGTTTTTCGCCAATCAAGGGTACCAACTTCTTAGAGGTGGATGATCACCGGGAAGTTCTGCAGATTCCACTACGTTGAATGACGGCTGTTATATACAAATATAGTAGTACACAATTATTAATTTAAAAAAAAATTTATTTATTGATATTTACAACTGTATTAAAATAGGCTATGTGATACAAAATGACATGAGTAATGGCAAGTTGAGAAACTACCCACTGGTAGTACTCAAATATTAGAAATTAATTTAGAAATGAGATATCAAGATTTATAAATGATCTAAGCCTAAAAAAAAAAAAGTTAAAAACTAGCCCTACAATAGACTAATAATTCCTGTGCCTAGCCATTGATAAGATAATAGTAAATCGCTTCTATTATAAATTGCTTTATTTTTTTGTTATTAGTTGTGCAGGTTGTCGCTTCGAGTTCAGTCATAACAAGTTTTAACTTTTCATTTGTATCCTTTTTTATCATCCTCTAAAATAAATTTTGATTTTATTAATAACAGTATGAAGGGACCATTACCGTCTACATATATTAAAGAACCGACTTACACATACTCTTTAGGTTATTCCATCATTTATATTTGAACTGCTTGTAGAAACGTTCATTTCATCAATGGTCACCGAAATATACAAATTTCCCATAATTACACTCGTTAATTTGTATACTCATCATTATTTTTTTTTCGAGAATATTAAAACGGAAACGAATGAAGTTGTAACTTAACTCGAAGCGGCGATCTACGGAACTGATATTAAATCCGTAGATAGGCTAGTATCTGCATTTCAAATGTCTTCTACGTTTACGAAACACAAAGTCGATTTAAGTTAATTGGAATATAAATAAACGCTCACATAACTAAACGTAAAAAAGAAAAATACCCAAGAAAACACAATTCATCTTGTTAAGCGATGGACTCGGTAATTGAAAATGCTCCGTCTTACTCTGTATTGTTAGACAGGGGTCTTTGTGTCAACTAAACGGCGAAAAAAGAACGCTGGGCGACAAAGAGAAAATTGGAAAAGGCATATAAAGAAGCGAAAAAGAAGAAAACTGTTGGGAAATTGTAAGTAGGCTTCCTGGAAGCTAAGTACTTTGATATGCACTTGGAGCTTAATGTCATTTTTTTAATTGCAAATTATAAGATTATGATAAGTGGAGAATGCCTGTCCAAGTACATACTACGTTCAGTGCATGCCTCTGTTTACAGTTGAACGTAAAATAAGTATGAATTTTTTCAAAATGAAAATGTGAGAATTTTTAAAATAGTTTTACAGTTGCGTTTTTAGTCACAGTGATAACAAACGCTAATCGTTTAAACAGTCTGTTTAAAAAATGTATAGATCATTTTTTTTACCCATGGCTAGAATTCGTTTACCATAGGAGATAGTTAAGGATTTGAAATTTATTTTATAATAGCATGAATTCAATATAAATACACGACTTACGATAGGACATACAAGGCTTACCCACAGCTATGCTGCTCTCACTTGCCCAAAGTATGGTCTCAAGGAAAGTTGAGATCCTTTGATCTAAATAATTTTTAAATAACAATATGGGATCGTTACAACTGAGGTGCAGCAATACTATCTTTATTGATTAAAAACACATCCCTCTCTTCTCTAAATGTTGAGGTGTTGATTGACGGGGATTTGTTTAGTAAATGATGCTGTTACATGAGATAGAACAACATTACTTTTATTATATGTTGATCATGGTTACAAAAATATCTATCTACATACAAAAAGTTACCCATTTCGAGTGCTTATATCTTGAGCTTCACTATAATTTGCTTCATACCTAGTCTCGCTTCTGTCTGGCTTACAACGATGTAATTTATCCCTTCTCAGTTCAAGATCCTGTGCCTCTTTTGAGTAAACATAGATAGATGTCTGAAGCTCGGTAACCCCTCCCAGGAGTATTTAAATATTTCTGGAACTCTAAATAAGTAACGGGAGCATAAAAATATCCCGTGACCGTGAGGGTTGATACTATTAAAAAGAACGATATTTGAAATTGGACTACCTGTCAATGTATTATTGATTTTTGGAAATGAGGAAAAATTTGTCAATCAGGTCATCACCTTTCATTCAGAAAAAAGGATTAATTTAAATATCGAATACAGTTATCTTCTCCTTTTTATTTCTTATTATTTTCTTTAAATATATTTGCACAATATGTTTTAGGCCTCAAAATTAAAACAATTCACCAAGCATTGTAAGTATCCGAAACCGAGTGGTATAAATCCTTCAAAGGTTTTCCCGAACCCAGAGAAAAGAGTTGTAGCAATAAATATTTACGATATGTTGAACGGAATGAGGCAGTGTGAACTGGCATCGACACGGATAACAATGCCCTTAGTGAGCGAGTCCTGAAATATTACCGGTCCCCAATCGTTATCCTTCGAACCACAAATCTGTGCCTGTCCTCTTTGTCTGTTCGGAACGCTGTATCGTCCTAGTTTTATTTCGAACATTAGCTCATTTAATTTCGGATTTAGTAATTAATGATTTCACATGATTCATTAGTATCCCTCACGATCGATTCAGTTGTGGAAATCGGAGGGCCAGCCGTAACCCTCAAATGTCCTACAGGTTTCAGTGGAACACTGAGGTGCAAATTTAAAATTATTTAATTTTTCGTTATTATAATACGTTCATTAGATAGATAGTTGCAACTTAATAAATAATTAAAGCCAATCTTTTGATGAAGTAAACAATGTATGTATAATATGAGTAAATGTCAGCGAATTCCTTGCGACTAAGGGGCTACGGCAGGGAGATGCCCTCGCTTGCCTTCATTTCAATATTGCCCTGGAGAAGGCTGTAAGGGATTCTGGAGTGCAGGTTGGATGGACCATCTTTAACAGGGATTTATAAATTTTAGCCTAGGTGGATGATATAGATATCATAGGTCGCTCTCTACACGCTGTCATGGGGGCATTCTTGGTGCTGGTGAGTCCTGCAAAGAGACTTGGGCTCTACGTGAACCAGGCAAAGACCAAGTACTTGGAGACAGAAGATACCCAGGCGGGGTGAGATGGCCTTTGGGGAATACACATTTGAATTGGTCTCCCATTTTGTATATTTAGGCTCAACGGTGACCCAGAGTAACCAAGTAGACGTTGAAATAAAAAGAAGAATTGTCTCTCCCAACCGGTCCTACTTTGGTCTGAGGAAACAACTTTGTGGCCGCATACTCTCTCACGCGAACAAGACCTCCTGTTTGAGCGGAAAATCCTTCGCAGGATATTTGGAGGAGTGCTGGTGGGTGGAAACTGGAGGAGACGCAAGGACTAGGAGCTACATGACGTATTCAAAGAACTAATATATATAAATATTATAATATATAAATATTTTCCAGGTCATAAAATTGGGCTGATTGCGGTGGGCAGGGCATGTGGCTCGCATGAGTGAGGAAGATTTGCCCAGGAAGCTGCTGACAGAGCCTCTATACAGGATAAGAAGACGAGGAAGACCCAGGCTTCGTTGGAGTGACGGAGTAGCGGCTGATGCAGGGAACATCCTTGGTGTGTGCAACTGGATGGCAGCTGGTCAGAACCGCCATGATTGACGGAAGCTGCTGGTGGAGGCTAGGACTCATCACTGGGTTGTTGGGCCGAATTAGTTAGTTAGTTAAATGTCAGCCATATAGTCAATCCAGCACTGAAGTACAGAACTGTATAAAGCTGGAAAATTATATGTCGATTAGTATAAAAAGTTTGCTAAAGTACTTTACTATTGTTTTGCCAAAAGAACAGCTTTACTGAGGCTTTAAATCTTACTACCGTTATAGACCGCAGTATATTTTTTCATTCCGTTGATAGGGGAAATACCTGTAACACTACAACCCATGGAGAATCTCGAGCTCAGCGAAGAAATGGGACTTGGGAAGGTCAAATAGCTAGGGTAAGAAAATATGTCTTGTAAGAAAGTATTTAAATGCTTCATAGATGGGGCCTTAACAGGTTTGATCAATGTTCTCAGCCAAGACCGAGTAAGTGCTAGTAATAATAATGAAAGGCTTAGTGAACTTAAAAGTTATATTACGGTACTGCTAAATTATTCTATGATGGTACACCTCAATCATTAAGAAAACATTTAAGATAATTTTATGACAACAGAAAGCATGTATTCGGTGTTTCGAATAATCAGGTTTGGAAAATTATTCAAAGTTCCGAAATTCTATAGGTAATACATAATATTGAGTGAATTTCACAGTAGAAGAATATGTTCATATTTTAGTACCTTAATATTCAGAATTTGTCTTTGAACAGTAAAATTAAGGGGGGGGGGGAAATATCTTGTATACCTACCTTATATAAAGTGATTGAAAAATGCTGTTGAAATGGAATTCTGAATAACGAAAGCTTACGAAACCATATTAATGAGTTTTACCATTGTATATTTCGTACCGTATCGTAGGAATTTAGTAGCGGTCATGTAATATCGCATTCCATAACATTCAGGAATCCATTCGAATTCCTTTGTTACTTGAAACCATCCAGTTCCGAAGTGAATTCGATGAGCAATTGATAACAAGATAACGGGAATGATACTGAATTTATAGATTTTGACAAATTAGTCGTTCCGAATTTTATTTAAACCTTTAGCAAACAAAATAATATCTAATTGCGGGGCGGTTCAGTGGTAGAGATCTTAGTTGCCGTTCCGAAGATGGCGGTTTTATTTAATATGTTGACAGCAAGGGATGGATCCTTCGGGATCAGGAGACCATCCTCACCCAGCCTTTATATAGTGGGTAACCAATATAGGGGAAAGCCAGGACGTTGAGGGGGATCTCGGACAAATCGCCTTCCTGCACAACCGTTGTTCTTAATACAGTACAGTCAATATCACATACTGAACTCAGTGCGCTTTATCGGTTGTAGTGGTACAGGTATAGGTGAACTGGCATTTAAGATAAATAATTAAAATTTATGATATGTTATTTGCTATGTTTAACATTGCAGTATAGATTGCGCGAATTAATTTTTTGTTTTTAATGCAAATGAATTATTTTTTTTAATCACAGCGTAAATATTATTATTATTCTATTTAAATTCACCAAAATAGGATTAAATTTTTAATGGTAACGATTTCCAACCATTGTAATTTATAATTTCCTTTGTCATCTTCATTTTAGTGGCAATTTAAAAAAAAATCAGTTGTTTTTTTAAATTCTTACAAATTATCAAATCTGTTTAACAGTTATAAAAAATTTAATTGAAAATGTATAAGAAAATTAAGTAGACTATAACATATGATATAACCTCTATGGTCGACCGTTTAGTGTGCAAATATTACGTGTCTTTTCTTCCTCTGATACTGCAACATTTTATCTATAACCAATTACAACATACAATTGCAACTTTATGTCTAATTTTAACCTACATTTCTGTTTTCTTGTGATTTAGACTTGATTTTCATGGACGTTTGATTGTTGATATTTAAAAATCTCTTACAAATATCTGTACTAAATCTGGAAGACGACACTGAAAGGAGGAAGGGGTGTATCGCGTCATAATCCCCTAACCCTTTGAAGGGACATATAGGAGCTTATGTTGCTTTCATTTGAATTGTTGGAGTGCTTTGTCAAGGCTGGATGGGCAGCCGTTTGTGTCCTTTCAGCCCTTGATTCCTTCATTTCACAGGGATTCGTTTTTAACTGCGTGCCATCATACGCTCGTAGGACGCCCTGGGAGGTACCAGCTTGTCGTTTAATGTAAAAAATTGTAGACTATGTTCAGAGGAAAATTTCCTTGGTTTAATAGTTTTGTAATTCACAAATAATATTAATTGTTAAAAAAAGTTATAATAAATAGAATCGTGATATTATAATGCTGTAATCTGCGTGGTAATGAGCTGCAGCGAAAGGAGATTTGACAATAATAGTTTTATATTTTAACTTTTTTATGTTTCATAACTGTATTATATTTGTTTCATTTTTTTATTTTTCTTAAAAAAATACGTATCCTCTTTGGATGTTGGCGTTTATAACGGCCCATCGTATTTTACTGAGCACTGCACGAAACAAAGACCTGGAGCTCTCTTTCCTTCAAGATTGCCCTGTATCATCAACAGCAGTCGGCAGTTAGATTTCACACCACATGATCAAAGGATGCCAATTTATACTTGTTGGTGCTGTCCAATATCCTGATGAGCTTCTGTATTGGTTGCAGTATGGTTTCGTTTTCGACATGGTGTACCCATTTAGCTCAGAGCATACGTCGATAAGACCACTTTTCGAATGCCTTTAGACCATTATTTGAAGCATCCATGCATAAGTTAAAGCATAAGTATTAATGGCTCTGATAGCACTAAAAATACGTAACATCTGAGTTCTCGTCGTCTCATTGCAAATGTTAAAATAAATAGAACGCAATCGCTTGTTGTATATGTATTGTTATTTTACAAAATCAAGTCAATATGTACTCATGTGTGTCGTACAGCCCAACATTTTTATTCTCGGGGTTATGTAAGGATTATAAAATTTACCAACAACTCCTGATACAGATTTGAGTAGTTATTATTTTCACTCTAGGTTTGCTGAACATCAGAAGTACATTCTGGTAGAATAGAATTATTATAATCACTAAAATTAGGAAAGTAATTTACCGTCAGATGCCTAATGCTTGTAGTACCTTAAAGCTTATAAATATCCATTATACCCTAGGCGCCCTCGGTCTTTATTATACCGAATGAAAACACGGGCGATTTCATTATAGCTTAGAATAAATGCTGTCTGACCCAGTGAATGGAATCTGCACCGTTCTGGACCTACGCTACGTGAGTCTTGCCGACCCACGCTCTCTTTCCAGACTAAACATCAAAGGGTTTCATTGACCGAGAGGCAATTCCAGTAATGGATTCAGATTTCAGACTCCTCCTCGTCATTATTTTTTAATGAAATTCTAGGCATGTTTGACTATTTTATCCTTCTTTGAAAAAAAGGGTGATTATTATCTTATTTTCCTTACATTAATCTTCATAAAGAAGAGTCTTAAGATTTGTTATCAACGGTAACATTCATTAGTAATAACAAATATAAATATTTTTTAAACATTAAATTCTTCAATCGCTCGTATATTGTAATATTGGATTTTTTATCACTGGCATTTTTTAGCTGCTAGAAAACCTTAAGCATCGCTATGAAAATAAAAAAAGTTTTTTATTTTCAAAAATATTACACATATTCATTCTGGAATATGTCAGTTTGGCAATTAGTAAAGCCAAATGCGTTTTTCTTATTACCGTATTATATGCTTTCATGTTCAATTTTTAAATATAATAATTATTATAATTTGCTTGTCAAGATTCAACGGTGCAAAACATTTAAAACCACATTATTCATCAACGCCATTTGTTTTATTAATTAGTTTTCTTTAATTATTTTTTGTCTTTAATTTTTATATATAAGATTTTTCAGTGAACGTGGTATGTGATATTTTGTTCTCCATTAATTTATTTTTTTACGATTCATTTTTATTATTCAACCTTGTATGTAAAAATTGAGATGATTTTTTCAACTTTCATTTGACAGAAAAATACACAATAACAATTATTTAACAATGAGAATTTGAGTGATTTGAACAATTATATTATTGGATCAAAGGAGATCGGTTAATACATTTAATAAAAAATGTATTAAACTGTAATGTATTAACTGTATGTAGTGTATTATAATTATTACATTGAATTTACAGAAATAAGTTCAGTTTCTATACCTAAAGACGGCCTTAGGATTTTTATAGGTAACAATAACTGTTTGGTTATTTCACAGTGGCATTTCCGAGGCGATGCGGTGTCAGGTACTTGTTAAAGATCTTCATTTTACATATTTAGGTAGGCAAATTTTGAACTCCCACTGTAGTACCCTACGGTTACCCATAGTAGTATAAAGTAACTTTAAATAATTAAACAAACTATAAAATAATTTTGATTTTGTAACATTTAGTTGTACATTAATCCTTTTAAGACTCACATACTAAAGTATATTTTGAACCTTGGGCTTCACCAGCACCTTCCTCTATTCAGTTTTGTCAACTGAAAAACTTCTCCATCCTTGCTCACACAAAGCCTTCCAGTTTGCCTCAGGAGTCTCCTCCTACACACACCCGTGGCTTCCCTATAGAACTGTTTTTTTTTTGGGGGGGGGGGGGATTTTTCATTGGTTCATTCTTTCCACAAATCCAAACCACCTTAGTCCTATCAGCCAATTACTACGAGAGTATAAGAGAGGCATCTTCAGGACAGATTCCTTTCCCCGGGTTTTTGCATTATTTTGTTTTCCACTGTTAGCATCAATCACTCTCTTCCGTAGGTAACTTTTGGCCTTACTGTCATCTTGTATATTTTGAACTTTGCCTTTCTTGATAGATTCCTGAACTTAACATATTGCCGCCCGCTAATGTTTTGCTGGGAATTACTATAAGACCGGCGATTTTATCATATATCAATATAATTTTTATCATATATATTATAATATCTCACCTCCTTGCAGAACCGTTGTCCATGAAACAGTACAGTCTCTATCATGAACTGAACCCCAGACTCGTTCACTGGTTGTAGTGATACAGGTTATTGTTTGTATTATAATATTAATTTACTACGAGACCGGAGCTTATAGCCAAAACGAGATTTCTGGTTCCCGGTCACCAACAAAGGTCTAATGGAAACGAGTTCTAGTTCCCAGGCGTCAATGTTTTAAGGTTTTTCTGTGACCCCCAAAGACATCAGTGGCGATTATGATTTTTTCCTAAATTGTCGAATTAATGGCTGTTATCGAGCTGCATAGGTACCCGATTTCTTCATAGCTCTTCTGAAGACGTAAGCAAAAAATAATTTTACTTCTATTATTTACTAATTTGAAATTAAATAATAATAAATCTTGAATTATTATATAAAGATTTATTAGTGTAATTCTTTTTTTTACTCTAATTTCAAAGACCCGGCTGAAGATACTCTTATATTAAAATATATTGCTATAAAAGTGAATAGCGCTTAGCCTCGAGGACTGTGGTGAGCCTTCTCATGAATTGTGAAACTTTCCCCCTACTGCTTGGCTTCTCTAGGGCCAGCCATCCGGCTAATATTACTTATCTCCATCCTATCTTACATCTGCGCTCACTTTTTTGAGATATCATGAAAAGTTAAATGAAATAAGAGGAAGCTTTAACTTTCTCCACAGTTTTTCAAAAAAAGTATTAAATTTCTTATTATTATCATCTTTAAATTGAAATAAAATGTATTTATAAATCTTTAGTATAATAAAAAAATAAGTATAGTAGTACAAAAA
The DNA here is from genome assembly GCA_964056705.1 of Troilus luridus. Lineage (NCBI taxonomy): Eukaryota > Metazoa > Arthropoda > Insecta > Hemiptera > Pentatomidae > Troilus > Troilus luridus. Next base: position 79,223,181 of record OZ057414.1, on the reverse strand, counting down.
TATCTGGCAATTATTATAAAAAAAACTGGAATCATGAATGTATGCGTGAGGTTCAGAATTCAGATATCCATTTTTGTTTTTTTCAACAATATTATTGCACGAATTTTTGTGTTATTTTTTACAATAAATATAATAAAGCCATATTTATTTTGTGACTAGTCCCTTTAGAATAATAATACAAGAGTTAATATATAAGCTATTATGTCTTAGAATATAACATTTGATTAATTAGAACAAGTAAATTAACAAATGAGATTAATCACATTATTAAAAAAACAGAGTAAAAGAAATAGAAATAAAAAAGGAATAAGATAACAATATTAATATATAGAGAAACAATTAATATTTAGATATGAATACAAATTTTATACCAGATAAAAAACGCAAACAAAAAAATACAAACAATACCAAATTGTTGTTATTATTATTATTTTTTTGGATGGGGGGGTGTATTGCAAAAATAAACTTGATAATCCGCTATGTTCCAGTATTGAAACATCTAATACGAATTTTTGATGATACACTTTTTTCTTATATATATAAAGGTAATTATAAATTTGAAATAATGTAAAATTAACATTTGAAATATCTTTGGTCAGAACTAATCTTTTGACATTCACGAAAACTTTATGTAAAAATAATTTATTTGTCATCTTTTGTTGTCATCCATTGAAATATTTGGTTCTTGCATATTAATAATGAAATTAATAATTTCATAAATACTTTTAAATATATTATTCACTTATATAAATATATTTGTACATAAAGGATGTAATAATCTACGGGTAATCGATGTTTTTTTGCGGACTTAGTTAAGAGTTAAACTCGCAACGAACTTGGAGTGAGGAATGTTCATGACAGCTTATCACCTCGAGCGCTAATATTTCCCACGATCGGTTCTAGCAGTAAATCTGTCAGATTATTATTTGCTATAGATTAAGTGATGTTTATTTTATTGCTGTATAATGGTTATTGTCAAATTACTATAATTATATATATATGCTGTTTTTAAACAATTCATATAAATTCTATCTTAAATATTTTCTGCAGGTTTACGTCTTCTTCAAATTTTATCCCCATAAGAACATAAAACAAATTTAAAATTTGCATTATGGGGCTCCAGCAAACCATCGAATTCCTCTCATATTCAATCCTTGCAATCCAAAATCCTTCGCAAAATCCTAAACGCTCCTTTTTTTGCCACACATAAAACCATCCAACAGAGCACTAAAAACTTGTCATCTAATTTTTGTCTTTATTTTTTATATACCTAATATATATATATATATATATATTACTTATTAATAATTAAACGCAATAATGGTTTAAGTAGATTTTGTTTAAAGGACCAAAAATAAGTCATGTGTTGTAGATGATTTTAATACCACATTTCGATCCGAAAAATCTATATTTCTAACAGGGAGCGGGTTAGCTCGCTAAGTTCCCAGGGACTGACTGTGGGATCTGGAGACCTTCCAGGAACTCACCCACCCTCTATAAAGTTAGTAACCTTAATTGTGGGAAAAAAACTGGTGGTTAAGTGTATATGTGACAAATCACCTCCCTGTACAACCGTTTTCCAAGAAACAATACAGTATCTACCACATAAAGTATTCGAGACCCTTCGTGGGTTGTAGAGGTAAATGTAACAAAATTTACAAAACAAACTTATTCTTTACAAAATCATTTGAAACTGGTACCTGTGAGAATAAATTTAGGTTTGGTTTTAGCTTAAATTAGAGCTTACAGAGGCAGACAACGGTTGAGCTTTCGCAATGAATCTTATTTTTCACTCCCTAAACTAACCGTAACTACTCGCTATTTAAGAACCATCAACAAAAGTCACCAGCCACCAACGTTGGCTCACCTTTAATAGAGCTCGAAGAAAACAAAGATTTAATTAGGCATGAAACTATGAAATCGTTACCTCAGAGTTGAAGCAACGAATGAAACTACGCGGCTCGCTCCCGTGGTTTGGTGGTTGTCTACTGGACCTTTGCCCCGACTGTGAGGCGGCCCTTGGTAGCTGAATTGGTGAGAGCGCTGCCACGGAGAGGTGGACGACCCGGGTTCGAATCCCAGTCAGGGGAAATCTTTTCTCTTCAGAATAAAAATATTTAAAAATTATAACAATTAATAAAACATTAAATATATTACTAATTTCCGTTGTACCGTAGAGCTTGCAGGTGCTTTTCTGTTCAAGATAGGCCTGTTATCATGAAGATGGGTTAGTGCTGTCGTTCACTAAATGGTGTTTAATAAATATGCTTATTTTTATTAGTATCACTCCATCACCTGTAATCTATAACTAACTGCTCGACGCAAGAATCCTTCCAGAAACTCTCTGTAAAACTTTCTCTACACCTCCGCCTCCTTCTCTCTCCACCTTCTCGCTCCCATGTTTGGCATATCTTGCTCACGTTATCAATCCATTGTAGTCGTGGTGTTTCTCTCATGGTCTTCCATCGAGCATTTTCTTGGGGAGCCTGCTAGGCTCCATCCTCTCCACATGCTGAAGTCATCTCAGCCTTCCTTGTTTCATTATACTGACAATGTCGGGTTGTTGATACATGCTTTGGAGTTCTATATTATTCCGAATCCGCCATTTTACATTCTCCTGAATTGGACCTCATATCCGTCTTTCCCATCTGCTGATCTTTCGCTCTGTTTGCTGCGTTATTGCCACTACTGTTTTATACCTACGTCAATAAGACGTTGAGGAGGCTTTCTTGCTGTGGGACATTCTGGTATTTATTTCACAGAACTTTTCTCAAAAAATTTTAAACCATGAAATTTAGTTTGAATTTGAACAAATACCTCAATTCTATTTTATTAAAAGAAAAAATAACGAAACCGTGGGAGAATTGGGAAGAATAAACTAAGCTATTTGCATGACCTATATGCATTATGCGTTTTTAAATATTTTTTGCTTATTGAAAATGAATTATTAAAACATCAATAACCGACTAGTAAATGGCTCAGGTGTAGTCCTCCTCCTAGGTAATGAAAAGGGTTGAACTAAGGGTTGATCTTCCTTTATTTGGGTTTAGAGAGTAATCTGTGAAAATAAGTTTCTAAACTACGATGCGTTACTTGCTAAGACATTTGTCGTGATTATTATTATTAATGTTCTGCGATCATGTTCACTTAGTATGAGATATTAATAATATACTAATATTAATTTTTGTTGTTGTAAATTTCCTAAATATTTAACAATGATTAAGACTTGAATCATTTATCAAAACAGCATTTCCACACTAACTTCGTTTTAAAACATGTGGGATAATAATTTACTTTCATCCAAGGAACATCACGACTGAGGTTATAAAATACAATAATATACTTTATCATTAACATCCACCTATTCTAAATTGAAGAAATCTTGAATATTCGCATAACATATTTACAACCTGTCGAGAAAATTTATTGAGATGTGAATATGACAGAGGAAGACAGCCCTTATGTTATTGTCGACGACTACTTCATAAACTGGGATTCAGGTAAGTCAGTACTTAATTTTCCATATCATGTTCAAGAAATGCTTTATGAATTGGCTCTTAACTTCTTGATCAATCAACCGAACGACACTCTACAATATTGCTTAGATTTCTTCATTAACCTGAAAACTTCAAAACAAATAGACTTTGTTTATGATCTACCCGAGGAAGAACAACAAGCCGAGATAGCTCCAGAAAGAAGAAAAACAGTCTTCGGAAAGTCTTACGACCCACGAGAACTATCCGGAGAGGTTGATATATTTTACCCGAAGACTGATGAGGAAAGAAACCGGCTCTTGAGTACTCTTCCCAGTGTTTTATTCTTCAGAGACCTTGATCCAAGTGATCTAAACAAAATCGTCAATGCCATGTTCATGAAGACGGTATCGAAGGGGGAGATGATCATCCAGCAAGGGGATGATGGAGATTTCTTCTATGTTGTGAAATCTGGGATGTTCAACGCATTTGAAACATCAAACGGTATAATGAAGGATCTGTGCCATTATACGAATAGTGGATGCTTTGGGGAGTTAGCTCTCCTTTACAATCAGCCGAGGGCAGCCTCCGTGGTAGCTTTGAGTGACGGCGCCTTGTGGGCCCTGGACAGGGACACCTTTCAGAGGATCGTCCTGAGTAGTTCCTTCAAGAGAAGTCTCCTACTGGAAGAGATGATCCGAAAAGTCCCAATGCTTTCGCCATTGCAGCAGATGGAAAGGATGAAGTTGGCCGATGCTTTGGTCTCGAAATTTTATACAGAAGGGGAGGAGATCATCAAACAAGGAGATGTTGGGGACGGGATGTACTTCATCGAGAGCGGTAAGGTGGACGTGGTGATGGAGGACGCCGCGCAAAACTTGGTCTTGGTCAACCAGCTGACTGACGGCGATTACTTCGGCGAGCTGGCCCTCCTCACCATGCAGCCTCGGGCGTGCTCGGTGATTGCGAGGGGAGATATCAAGGTGGCCTTTTTGGATGTGTCTGCTTTTGAGAGGATGCTAGGGCCGTGCATGGATATCATGAGGAGGAACATTATCATATACCAGGAGCAGCTGACGGCTTTGGGCCTATTAGAATCTAGCCAGGATATCGTAAATTAAAATACATAACTACCTTACACTTATTTTTTTTTATTTATAATTTAATTTTTTTTTATTTGCACCTGCGCAATTGCGCATTCAGCAAATTTGATACTAGTGTTTTTCACCTTGATTTTCTACTTGAACTTCTTTATGATGATGTAGTAAAAATATAAATATCAATTGGTGAGTAGGTCTCTTGGCCAATTTCTTTTTAATCTTTTCCTATCCAGTCCAGGTAACAGGGAGTAGGAAAGCGGAAGAACGAGTGGATTTGGGTGATGTTGTGTCGATGAGTGGAATGTCATGTATTTGTTATGAATATATGATTTTATAGTGGGAATGTTCATGTCGTTGTGTATGGTGTGATTCGAAATATACCATGGTGCATTAACAATTTTTCTGAGAATTTTGGACTGTGCGGTTTGAATCTTGTGTATGTGGACTTTTTTTGCTGAACCCCAAAGTTCTGCTCCATATGTCCAAATAGGTTTCAGTATGCTATTATAGATAAGTCGTTTGTTCCGTAAGTCAAGTGAAGATCTGTAGTCCAGCAGATGTGATAGTTGTTTGTACCGTCTAGTCAATTCTTGTCTCTTTAATTTGGTATGTATGTTCCATGTAAGTCTTTTGTCCAAGTATAGTCCGAGATAACGTACATAATTTTTGGAAGGTACTTCGTCGTTGTCAATTTCGACTGCTGGACATGAAGCTTTGCGTAGAGAGAAGGTTATATGGCTCGATTTCGAGGCGTTTATTCGTATTTGCCATTTATAGAACCACTTTTCTAAGTCAAATAAATGATTTTGAAGAGCTATAGATGCTAAGTTTGGGTCTCTGTGAGAAGAAATAATAGCTGTATCGTCAGCGAAGGTATAGATGTTGGTGTAAGGACGCTCCGGGATATCAGAGGTGTAAACAGAATAGAGGATGGGGCTTAAAACACTGCCTTGCGGTACACCCCTGCATTGAGGAAAGAAGGAGGAAATCGAAGAGTCAACGGAAGTACAGAAGAATCTGTCGTGGAAATAAGATTGAAGAATTAAAAAGTATGTAGGAGGTAAGTGAGGTTTTATTTTCCAGAGAAGACCCTTGTGCCAGACACTATCAAAAGCTTTTTCAATGTCAAGAAAAATCGCAGAGCAATATTCTTTTTTCTCAAAAGCGATAGATATTGCATCCACGATACGATGACACTGTTGTACAGTGGAGTGATAAGAACGAAAGCCAAATTGGTGGTTCGGTATCACTCCGCTATTTTCGAGGATAGGCTTTATGCGATTAAGGAGGAGTTTTTCAAATAATTTAGACATTATAGGGAGGAGTGCAATTGGACGATAAGATGAAGGATCAGTGACAGGTTTAGAAGGTTTAGGTATCATTTTAATCATGGAAAGTTTCCAAAGGAGCGGAAAATAAGTTGTGCGCATGATTGAATTATAGATGAGGGTAAGAAAGAGAACAGCTTTTCGAGGTAAGTGGCGAAGGATGAAGGGAGTGATGTGATCATAGCCAGGAGCTTTTTTGTTTGGCATTTTGTTCAGTACTTGATAGATTTCTTTTGGATGAAACGCCGGAGGAGGGAGTGATAAGGGTAGTGCTGTTGTCAAGTCGCCATGTATTTTGTCAGTTAGGTTGTTATCCTGGATATCATTTGCCTTAAATGTATGAGAAAGATGTTTTGCAAATTCATTAGCTTTTTCTTCGCTCGTCATCGCCCAAGTGTTGTCTGTACGTCTAAGAGGATATTGAACCACCTTTTGCTTTAGAATACTCCTTGTAGCGGTCCATACTTGTCTGTCTCTGTTGTTTATAGAATTTAAATAGTCCTTGTAACTGTTGTTTTTAAATTTTGATAATTCTTGTTGAAGGTTTCGGGATAGTTTGTTGAGTTTTTTTTTGTATGAAGGGTATCTTGTTCTTTGCCATAAAGCTCTGATCCTACGTTTTTCTTTAATAAGATTTCGTATTGGTTCAGGTAGGTAGGAATCAGGTTTTGGTAAAGTCGTCTTTGGTGTTGTGGAATACCAAACTGCGTTTTGAATACATTCAGTCAAGTGGTTAACAGCATTGTCCAGGTCGTCGGCTGTACGTATGTTAGTATTAAGGGTAATTTTATTGTTTAAATAATTTTCAAACTTATTCCAGTTTATGTTGCCATTTATTAATGCCAAGGGTGCAGGTTTTGTAAATGGGTGGTTTGATAGCTCGAGGAAAACTGGACTATGATCTGAAGAGAGATCAGAAAGAGTGGAAACGTTGGAGTGTTTAAGTGGCAAGGAGTTTGTAACAAAGAAATCGATAACATCGGGTGATTTTGATATTGCGGTAGGCCAATAAGTAGGTTCAGAAGGGGAAATAGTAGAAAGTTTTAGTTCTTCTATGCATTTATTTAGCCTTTTCCCGCGAGTATTTGAAATTCGAGAACCCCATCTAGTATTTTTAGCATTAAAGTCACCACCAGCTAAAAATGGTTTACCAATAGATGAAAACATATTTTTCAATTCATTTATAGATATAACTTTGTTCGGAGCAATATAAACGGAAGAAATTTTTAGCTGATATTTTGGAGAAGTTAAGCAAATAGTGGTGAACTGAATTGTATTCGTAGAAGTGGAAGGAACAAAGTGATGATTCAACGACCTAGCTACAACGATTGCAGTACCTCCATGGGCCGAGTGATCCGGATGGTCTGTTCTGTATACTTCGTATCCATGGATTTTGAATGTTTGTTTGTCTGTTAAATGAGTTTCATATTTCGATGGAAATTAAATGTATTGAAGATATTTTATTGCTGCCGATATTTTTCAAACGAATGTAAGGAGAATATCGGTAAACTTTCCTGAAGATAAGACATTCCATCTTCCTTGAGATCTTATTGGAATGACAACTTTTTATTTACATTTTTTTTGATTACACATCGAACGTCCATTTTATCTTGCCTGCTCATCTATATGGAGCACAATAAGAACTTAAATATTAGTTTTGTTCATCAAAGAAAGTATCATGTTACCATATTATTATAGTATTTATAAAGTACGATGGAATATATAAGCTGTTATATTTGAAAGTGATATAGGATCTATAGGGGATCTTAAAATTTTTTTAAATGGTTTTAATGATTATTGTTTCATAATACAAGTTAAAAGGTGTAGAGTGATAAAAACATTCGCCTTGCTTGCCCATCTTTTTAAACTAATTACAATTGAAACCTTAAGATATCGTGAATATGAACAAATTGACTTATACCACTTTCAGATATAACAGCTCAAATTATGTATGTTTCATCATGTATATGTAAATCCTTAGTCCAGCACAGCAAAACAAGATCTCGCCTTTTCGATTTCTATACTCGTTCCCAGAACGAAAGCATTCGAGCTTTCCTTTCTTGCCCGTTCCACCACAGTGTGGAACTCAATCCCTCCTTTAATCCGGCATGCTTCTTCCCTGACCTCATTTAGATCCTTGCTTTTCCAACACCTCCCGACCTCTCAAAAATATTCTCTCCAAGCAGGTCAATCATTGGCTTAAATAAATCAGTATTCAATAAATAAACAAGTATTATCGATTTTGTTGCTTACTTTTATGGTTTTATTTTCTTAAAGAAGATATGCACCATGTAAAAAATTATTGGATTGTTTTATTTAGTAACTGTTGTTATTAATATATTTATTCTCTAAAATCCTGTCAATATTCATAGTTTTCAGTTATTTCATTTTCATTTTTCTTTTTTTTTTTTTTTGGAGGGCACTTTTTAAATACTTCATGATTTGTATCATTGTGTAGCCTTCTGGCCAGATATATAATTATGTTTCTTTTTCTGTTCATGTTTGTTACTCTGAAGGGGCTTGGCCGCTGAATAAAGTTTCTTTTCTACCGTATGAACTGATGGACTAGATCCATGTCTTTTCTTGACATATCTCCCTAATAAAATGGATAGGTATATATAAGAGGCGATCAGGATCAAACGCGTTTATAAATTAAAAAAAACTCATTTATAAATTTAAAAAAAAAAACCTTCACAACCTTCGCTACTAGCTTAGTCAAGGAATATTGTACAACACGGCGCTTATTTCTAATGGTTATAGCCCGATTCTGAACCTTAAGTTAAGGGAGGATAAAATTGCTTGACTGAACTATTGAAAAAAGTGAAATTTTTAGTCAATTTTTAAAATTTTAGAGTTCTTGTTCTGATGAACTTATGTTATTAACATCCGAATATAAGCAAAATAATGTTTTGTCAGAACACATAACCGAATACGAAAAAAATATATGGAGTGGCCAAGATGAGGGATCGCTATTTAATAGATTCCATATATTATTTAGCTAATGATAATTCCCTTGACAGACATTAAATCTGACTTAGTGGAGAAGGGTGATAAATGATCAGTTTTAGCCCGGGACAGGGGGGGGGGGGAGAGACAGAGAGAAGGATAGAAAGATTGTGTGTGTGAGAGAGAGAGAGAGAGAGAGAGAGAGAGATAGAGAGAGAGATAGTGATAGTGAGTGAGTGAGAGAGAGCGAGAGAGAGAGTGAGAGAGAGAGTGAGTGAGAGAGAGAGAGAGAGAGAGAGAGAGAGAGAGAGTGAGAGAGAAATAGTAGCTTTGCTCAAGCTCAAGGAGGCTGTGTAATTTATTTAGGAGCACTTGTAGAGATATATATCGCAGTATGAGCTTCCTAGCTCCGATTACAGCTGCGTCCATAAAGCAATTAGTCTCGTGTCCATATAAATTTCACAATGGAGGACCTTATGTCCTGATATTACACTTGTTTTATTTGTTACAGTTTCTTTATTATTTTTTTTATTGCGTAGAGGCAAGTATAAAATAAAATAATAAAGATAAAAATAATATTTTTATTGGTGAGATGTTGATAACTTTAAGCGTTCAGGTATATTATATTGGGAACTGTGTTTACATAATCAAAATAGATTATAATAGAGCCTGTGGAAGAAAGGGTTCGTTACAATAATCCTATATCCTATAACAGCGAATTTGCCGGTTGTGAATTCATTAAAAACCGGATAGTTTTGATTGGGTGGCGATTTCCCCAAATACATAAAATTAAAGCTAAAAAAGGGATAGAAAAAAAATTACATATATCAGTACATATAACACTAAACTTAAATAAAAACAATTACCAAAAATATCAATGTGCTCAACTAAACCTAGAAAGATTTAAAAAAGTAATTTAAAAATTTAGGAAAAAAACATGAAAAAGAAAATGCACTGAGCTCTTATATACAATTAATTAACTATACAAACAAATTGAAATTAACTTATTTACTAGAAAAGATGAGTCTTAAAACAAAAAAAATATCAATGGTCTGTGAATCAACTTAGAAACTAAAAAATTAACTGAGTTCTTGAAAATAGATAGTGATGAGTTGATACTTCGATACATTGATGAGTCTGGCTGCGTAGAAGATGGTGAGAGTGGCGACCAAAATCATATATTGATTAACAACCTTCTAACCCGGCAACTATCTTGAGACTGAGTTTGTTTTGTTTTTTACACACCACAGAACTTAATATTATGACATATTTTTTGGAAGTTACTGTCTGAATTATTTTATTTTTTCCTTTACTATGATAAGAATTGTATAAAACAAAAAATGTCTGGCTTTTAATTTATGTTATAAGATATTCGTTTTTTAATTAAAAAATAAACAAAAAATAACTATCCATAACCGACAGCGCCTATTTGTGGTATTTATACATTTAATGTACTTTCGAAAATATTTTTGTCTTTCGAATTTGTGGTAGTCCAAGTTTCAGAACCGTATGTATGGACAAGACGGAAAAGGGTCTAAATTAATACAGAATTAATTTAGTTCGATAAATTTACTTCTCATTGCAAAGTTGCATTTGTTGGCGGCCATTAGTCTGTCCTCATCCTATTGCCATTCCTCACCTGCATGAATATGGTCCGAATGAAACTTTTGCCCATACTTGACTGGGTGTCTCTTCAGAGACCATACTCTTGATATTTTTCTCGTTTATTGCCAAGCCATAAAAATGTGGAAAGTAAATTATTATACAATGGAACTATTGCCGGAAATGTGTTAGCTCTGTATTTAGTGTATTGGGTTATTTTTTTATTTTATTTTTTTTTTTTTGTGGGCCCCCTTCCTGCCATTGCTGGCATACGGGGTTCTCGGCAGTGACGGGTTGATGCGTTGGGTTTACGCACTGCCAATAAATCAACTTTTTTTTTTTTTTTCAAAAATTATACACTGGGGGGTACCATTTATTTTGTAGGGTACATTATAATAAACTTTTAATCTGTGGTGCTGCCCGGTGCACGGATGTGCACCTTACTGTTGGGGCAGCACCTTTACGCCTCCTGGGTCTCCATCCGTCCGGATGCCCTTTGCAAGGTGGAGCCCTTCTGGCTTCCCACCCACCGTCCGTTCCACTCCTCGATCGAGTCCTCCCTAACAATCCTCCTCCATCTGTTGGGGGTCTCGCCGATCCTTTCTCGGAGTCCCTCCGGGAGCGCCGCTAGCCCCTGCCTCTTCACCTCGTAAATCATGGCGTCCGCCTTAAGGACGAGGTCCAGGGGCATCGCTCCCGCCAGCACCTGCACCGCCTCGTGCGACACCGTTCGGTATGCCTTCGTGACTCGCAGCAGAGCCAGTCTCTGGATGGTGGCCAATCTGTAGCTGCGCATTGGGGATGCATACCTCAGGATACCCAGGACCACGGCTTTGTAAATGGTCATTGTTGCTGGGTACCTGAGGCCCCAAAATGCACCCCCTATTCTTGAAAGGCCATTGAGTGACAGGGTCACCCTATCTATGTATGTGTATTGGGTTACTGAATTGTTCTCATTGTCTCTGCAGAATGTTATTTATTCTGATATCAGACATAAATCGGACAATTGACTATGGCAACCCTTCCCGTTTATAAAGTTGGTATCTTTGATCGTGGGTAAATGTGATGGTTGTGCGTGTTCTCTTTGGATCTCCTGCCTCAGTAACTTTTTGCTTATAAACTGTACAGTCTCTAGCATGCATTGGATCCTATATCCTTTTTCGTTTTTTTCCAATTGAATGGAAAAGATTTTGGGATTAAAATCCGCTTTTAGTATATTTTTCAATATTAACAGAAATCAAAGAAATATAGAAGGCCGTTGATATGATGATATCTCAGTCGGAGACCGGTTTAAGATGAAAAGAGTCGGAGATGGAGGTGACTGACACAGAGGAACCGCAAGCGAGCAGGTGCCTGGAGCAGGAGCCAGTTTAATTAGTTAGTTCCCTTCGGGTCCTGACTATTATAGTTCCGCCTCCCAGCCAACCTGTAACCTCGACTGTATTCCACATCGGCGGTAATCATTAGCGAACTGTCGCCCGCTGAGGCAGGAAGCCATTATAACACGAAACATTCAATTTTTCAAACGTTCAATGCTACAATAAAACTGTCTGAGAATATATAATGAATCTATACTAGTTAGTGAGCTATTTTTTATTTATCCTTTCTCGCCTGCTTCAACATGGTATTTGTCTCAAGAAGATTGTCGTTAATTAAAAAAGTAGGAAAGAAAGATTGTTAAAAGAATTTACGGAGCTAAACGAGTAGATGGTTAGTAGAAAATGAGGAGCAATGCAGAGTTAGAGGGTTAGCTGGAAAATGAGAAAGGAAGATAAACTGCACCAGTACAACCCATGAGGAGTCATGGGTTCGTTACATGTTCCAGACTCCACTGTTTCTAGGACTACATTTATACAGGGACGTGATTTCTCCGAGATCACGCTCAACTGCCAGGTTTTTTCTCCAATTGAGTATACCCGCTTTATAGATCCCACAGAGTCCATCCTTGGCTGTTAACAGATTTTGAAATTGATCTGCGGATTTAACCCAGGATCTTCACCATAGCAGGTCAGTATTCTACACGCTGAGCTATCCTACTTCCTTGAAAATTGGGAATGGAGAAACATTTATGAAAGCAAATAGGCCTAGATGGACAGGCTGTTTAGCCAGCATGAGAGAAGGCAGGCTACAGGAAAGGATTTTTGATAGTGTTTTGATGACAAAAGAAGAAAAGAAATATAAGGTAGAGAAGGTTTACAGAAGTTTGGGAGTCCACAACTAGATGAATGAGGCGCAAGATGGAGGCAAATGGATGAGGATTACTCCTCAATCCTAGGGCCATCTTCACCTGTAGAACCAGGGTGTAGTAGTAATTGTTGGAATGTGTTTAATTGACTTCAAAACATAAGTAGTGACTATTATAGTCCCATATGACTATAATTATAAAATCGTGTGTATAATAATTATAAACTTCTCTTGTGTATGAATTCATCAATTAGTAATAAGTTTCTGCTAAAATGGAAGATACAAAAGTTATGTAACATGTAAATTAAAATGTTGGTCATTAGATAATAAATGCATTCAAATGATACATATAAATAATGTGAATAGGCAGGCTGTGAATAGGAAGGCAGGGCTCATAATGAATAAAGTCAAAGCAAAGTACATGCTCTCGCCCAGAAAACTATCATCCAGTAGACATCTCCATGGAAGAGGGTGCAGTTTTGAAAATGTTAAAACATTTTAGTGTCTTGGCACTGGTATAACAGAAGATAAAAGACTAGAACAGAAAATAAAGGCGAGAATTTAAAACGGTGTCTGATGATATTGGTTCGTCAGAAACGTGTCCCAAAATAGAGCTATACCCCATAGCCTCAAAATAAGGATATATAAGACGATATTTCCCCACATGTATGGTGGGGAGACGTGGACTCTATCTAAGCACGATGAGAAATTATTGAATACTTGGTAATGAAAGATTCTAAGAATATTATATGGCCCAACCAAGGAAGGAAGTAGCTTCCGCGTAAAAAAGAATCAAGAACCTAAGTTACCATTATAGTTGTAAATATCATTGAATTAAATAAAAAAAAAAAAAAAAAAAAAGAACCTAAGTACCTGTATGGAGAACCTGATATAGTATCTTGTATTAAAAAAAGCAAGATTAAGATGTTTGGGGCACGTTCACAGAATGGATAAAATAAGGCTCCCAAAGCTGATATTGAAGGGACGTCCAGATGGAGAAAGAGGAAGAAAAGGCAGGCCTTGGATACGGTGGCTGGACGATGTGGAAGCAGACCTTAGGTGAAGAAGAGCAGCGGAAGATCGGTCTGAGTGGAGGAAAATTATCGCGGAGTCCAATGTCCTCCATTATGCAGATAAATAATAGTGGATAACTTTAATTACAGGAAAAATACCTGTACCACTACAACCCGTGAAGGGTCTGGGGTTCAGTACGTAGTAGAGACTGTACTGTTTGTGGACAACGGTTCTGCAAGGAGGTGACTTGTCTTAGGTCACGATCAACCGCCTGATTTTTCCCCCTTATTTTGGGTACCCTATTTTCATAATATTTTATAGAGGCTGGGTGGGCCTCAGGAGGGTCCTAGATCCTATATGATCCATCTCCCGCTACAAACAGACTAAATAAAAGTCATGGCCTGCAGCGGGATTTGAACCAGCATTTCCGGCATGGCAACTCAGTGCTCTACCACTGAGCCACTCCGCTGCTATTAATTTACAGAGCTAGATTTATTTTAAAGAATAATATTTACGATCGCATGTGCTTTGTTTTGTTACCTCTGTATTTAAGATTTGTTCTTATCTACATAAGAAGAGCTCTGATTATTATGGCAGCTAATAGAACATCTTCTATTGAAAAATATGTAATTATGGGATTATATGCTTTACTCAAAGGTTACTATTAATTAAAAAAATATATAATTCTAACCCGTAAGTTTGGTATTTGAAACTAATAAATTTTTATAAATTAGATCGATGATTACTTAACACTGGCAAAGTAGAAAGTACCTTAATCATATGGCAATTCTCCGATGATGTATTACCTCATAAATATGTAACTTTTTTATTTATTATGCTTAACTCTAACATATCATGTTATCGAGCACGAACGGTTTTTTGTAGCTTTTCTTTTGAAGAAAATGTATTATATATTTTACTACTTCTATTCTCCCCGGTTGTTGGATAAGGGGAACAAATTTCTCCCCTTTATACTTATTGTTTTCCAATAGGTTCTTTTCGGTCACAGGAGAGGGGACCATTTACCCTTTTTCCTTTCTCAGTGAGACTAAGGCTTAGAACAATAATAAAAATCATTTTTAAAAATAATATATTTTTTGTATTTATCCAAATGAAATCCCTTTTGGATATCCCGTAAAAAAGAGTTTGTTAACAGAAAAAGAACATAGAAACCGCATATGTTTAATTTAATATCCCAATGTGTAATTAATAATATAATAACCATTTTTGCTAAAAAATTTCATAATTACCTCTAATTAATTCAAAATTCACATTTTAGGTAACAAATAATGAAATATTTTTTAATAGTGAAAACTTATTTAAAATCCTTTATTCGCTAGAATTGTTGAATATTTCATGTTTTTTTTTATAAGTATATTTATATATTTTTTTTAATAGGTATTTTTGTAAAATAAATGTAATATTATGTTATTTTGATTTAAATATTATAACTGTGTAATAATGACAATGAGATCATAAATAAACCATCTGTGGGAATTTGCAATAATTTTGTAATTTATTCATATTATAATTCGGAAGGAGCTGGAAAATAAATTAAACAAATAAGGTCCTATAGTACAATTATTTAGGTAGCAAATAATAAAAATTATGAATATTGAAAAATTATGAATTACTTTATTAAAATACTTATTCAATAGTTGTTAATTTAAAAAAATATAAATTAAAGGTATAATATATAAATATAGTGCTATTATTTAGGTAGCGATTTCTGATAATTTTGAAAAGTAAAAAGTTATTAAAAAAGGTCGTTTTCGTTGGTATTTATTAAATATTTTATTTTGAAATAAATATATTAATACCATATTACTAATAACGATAGTAAATTTCAGCAACATCATATAATTTTGATATTTAAAATTAAATATAAAATAAACCATACCCTTGACCAATGTCCTGGTTTGAGTATTTATCCGGCAAAATAAAATGCAGAAATTAAAAAAAAAAAAAAATAATATTATAATGGTAGTACTATAAACTAGCAACATTTTGAAGGGAATAGATTGCGACTCTTTTGTAATTTATTTCAGTAAGTATAGACATGTATTCAATACATGCGTATATATTCTTAAAAATATATATATGTATATATAAAAATAAGGGAAATAAGATATACCCTACCAGCAACACTGCCGGCGCGGCGCGTTGTGATACTAAGTGAAATACAGAACAATGTTGCGGGTTTAATATCTCAAAGCTTCAGGCGTTAGAGAATTAGTAACCAGCTTTAAGTGGATTTAGCGATTGATACTAAAATATCGGCGGGTCAAATATTCAATTATGAGGTTAAACATCAGTGATCTGTTGGTTTCGATTTATGGCCTGCTTTTTTCTAAGTACATTTTACAAAAATAATAAAAATTAGTATCATTTTTGATAAACGTTTTTTTCATGAAGTTATTATTTTTAGTTCCTGGACAATAATCTTATTAAAATTTGTTTTAAATATTTTTAAATTATGAAAATTCTTAATTTTACTTTAACGTTTTGAAATAGAATTAATTAAAAATGCATCATAATCATATTGCGCCATTTTTAATTAATATCCCTTTGTTTATTTTTCAGGTATGATTCCTTATTAATAAAGGAAAGATGGTGTAACAGGGTGGGACTATCGAAAGATGGTAAATAAAAAATATCATAGTATTTTCTTTACATAAGATCTTCCTTAAAATAATATATATTAGTCTTTTTACATACTATTTATTGTTCTAAAAATATAATTTTTTACATTTTTACATTTTTTTACATTCCATTATATGCAACATGGATTAAACTATATTCCATGGAATTATATAAAAACCTCTTTTAATTTTAATCAGTAGATGCATTTTATATGGTTAGGGCTATCGTGTAATATCGACACACATAACATAAATTTAAATATTAATTGTTATAAATTTACTAGAACCGTGTGCATTATAAATGTCTAAATTGTAACATTCCATATTGGAATACCGTATAATGATAAGCATTAATAATCAATGTTTATCATGATTAATGTTAATAGGGGAGAGGAGTGGCTCAGTGGTAGAGTACTGAGTTACCATGCCGGAAATCCTGGTTCAATTCCCGCTGCAGGCCATGATTTTTATTTAGTCTGTTTGCAGCGGGAGATGGATCATATAGGATCTAGGACCCTCCTGGGGCCCACCCAGCCTCTATAAAATATTATAAAAATAGGGTACCCAAAATAAGGGGGAAAAATCTGGCGGTCGAGCGTGACCTTGGACAAGTCACCTCCTTGCAGAACCGTTGTCCATGAAACAGTACAGTCTCTACCATGTACTGAACCACAGACCCTTCATGGGTTGTAGTGGTACAGGTTTTTTTTTTTAATGTTAATAACGATTAATATGGACATCGCGGTTAATAACGGACTTGGACATCGCTAGAGAACAATTAACTGTAAATAATCAAACCGACTATCAGTAGCTGGGCATCATCTTCCAGGCAGTGTAGAAGAGAAGAAGTAGTTATTACCCGCCTTAGGATTGGTCACAGTCGTTTGACCCACGAATACCTCATTACGAAGAGAGACCCACCTCAATGTACACTGTGTAAGGTGACAGTTACAGTGCGCCATATCTTCGAGGATTGTCCTAGGTACAGTGGAGTGATGGAAAGGTGTGGCGTGGTGAAAAGGCGTAGGGCGATAACGAACAATGTGTAAATAATACTTTAGAATTTATTAAAAGGTTCAATATATTTCAGTCAATTTGACATATACGTATACACGTTTATGTGTATGTGTGTATATGAGTATATATATATCCAATGTATGTATGTGTGTATGTAATACTTTACTTTCCAACAATATCCCAATTATTCATTAATGACACAAGCATGCCTGAATCTATAAGCTATGCATATGTATATGAAAAATACCTATTAATATGTATAATGTTTGGTTAAATAATATAAATTAATGTGTTAATATGTATAACGTTTTAAACTATGTATAAACTAATAATGTGTTTATATAATATATGTATAACGTTTTATTTTAATATAAATAACTTCATATTAGTTACCTTCCTATTATATGTTTAATATGTTAATAGGTTTCTATTATGTGCCTAATATAGCATGGTATGTTCATATTTAAATATGTAACAATATTTTACTAAGTAATAATGTAACAAGAATGTATATACGTAATTATGTAGGTAATGTAAATATGTATATTCTCTAGTGGTAATTATGTAGATACTTTAAATATATATATTCTCTAGTGGTGGGGGCAATAATAACCATTTGTAGTTGTTTGGCCTTAAAACAAAACAAAAACGACTAATATGGTTACTATATTAACCATATAAACTATAAACATTGATTAGCTGATAAGAAGAGTTGTTCCAATTGACCGGGTACAGTTATCTATATTTTTTTAAAAGAGGTTACACAAATGCTTTTGGACAGGAAGAAATCCTGTGATATTTCCTTAGGCCTGACGCTTTGGTAATTGTTTGACTTGTGAATTAAGAGGGTTTTTAAAATAAAGAGGTTTTTAAAAAATGACACACGCTCAGTGAGATATTCCTAGTGTTCAATGTACAGCAACAATTCACCCTACTCCTGGCCATAGAGGTAAGGTCATTTCTGATACTTCTAAGCCAATTGGACAAAATTGCCTTCAAGAACTAGTTCAAGCACCAGGCACAAGCATTGCCATATATATCATCGCATCACCATAGAGTAGGGAACCGTCAGTATACAGCCAAAGTTAAAGCAGTAACCGAGCAAGCCGGCATAAACCATGCGATTCAGTTACCAACCAGAGCATAATTGATTTGGTAATAAATACTGTTAGTAGTATGTTGATTATCTTCAGTTTCTTACAACGGGTTTTAGTACTTTGATTTCAGGATGATTCCGGCCAGGATACACCTATTTTTTTTTTTTAGTAGTGTAAAAATTATAAAATTATTATACTATTAATACTGTATTATATTGTAGATTGTAGATGAAAGCAACAGAATTATAGTTAAACAACAAAGCTTTAATAATTGAAACATTACAAACCTTTCTATGCCAAAGGAAATCAAAAGCCATCTAACAGTCTATTGAAGTTATTACAGTTGTCTTGTTCCCTTTCCAGAGAGACATCATCAAAGAGCGAGTGTTCAACACGCATTTCATTCATTTAGTTTCGAATGGCAGAATCGTATCCTTTAGGCGTACATAATTGTCTCAGACTGTTTAAAATCAGATTTTCCCAGTTCCAAAAAATATTTTTTTATGGAAAAACCTGATTCTTGAGTCAGAGTTTTACGAGTGCATGAATGGTAACCTAAATAAAGAAGAAATTACATGCCTGTCACAGTCGGTTTCGAACCTCTGAACCTACTGTTTAGTAATTAAGCGTTATTCTCACTGAGTTCTTTACCCTGTTCACGACTTAAAAAAACATAACGTTTGTTGCTAAAATATAACGTTGCTGTGTAAAAAAAGATAATTTTCCACCTCTAATATTATTGTAATACAATGATTTCCGAGTATAGTTTCGGTACAAGGATACCATGAAAGATTTGTCAACTAAATAGTGCTCTTAGACAAACAAAAAAACGATTGTGCAGGGAGATGATTTGTCCTAGAAAGGTGGTCCACTTTATAGAGGATATACTTGATCTGAAAGTTTGTAAGTGTTGTGTTTAATTTATTTTTAATACTAATAAGAAACAGGGTTACTTATATATGAGTAGTTCAGCTTGAAACCTACCTCCTTATCTCATGTAATCTCTTTTTCTCACACGTCTCATATGAGTTATTTGTGTGTGTGTGTCATTAAAATTTTTTTTAGTAATTGTCTAGATAATTGTGATTATTGTCTATTGAAATATCTGCGCTAGTTATAAAATTAATGTTTGGGTTTTTGTCTTATTCCTTGTGTTATTGCGTATGTTTTAAATGAACAGAATAACACTTTAGGAAACCGTCTTACTAATTTTAAATTTAGTAACATTAACTCATGACAATACCTTTTTATATGTTCTAATGATGAAATTGTATGAATTATGTTTATAAATAATAATTTCACAGATAATAGCGATACATATTATTTTATATCTGACAATTTATCCAAATAGTTATTAAAGATAAATTATGTTTATTAGAAAGAGTTATTAAAGATAAATTATGTTTTGTTTTTTTATTGTGATCATTTATATATTTTAATATTTTTATTTTGAAAAGAAAAGAATCCCGGGCAGGATAAATCTTTTCTCTTCAAAATAAAAATAATAAATTATATTACTCTCTTAAATTGCCACAGCCAATATTTTTAATCCAGTCATCAGGCGTTTCTTCTGGTTTCGACAATTAGACTACACGGTCGAAACAAGAAACACCTGATGATTGGATTGTATATTATATCTATTATAAATTTTTTTACTAGTGATTTGGCAGGTCAAGAGTCTAAACTGTTTCTTAAACATCGGGTGTGCGGGGAGGTGATAGGTCCACCGCCAGATTCCCCCCTTATTTCGGGTACTCACTTTATAGAGGCTGGGTGAGCCTCAGGAGGGTCATTGACCTCATAGAATCCATCTCCAGCTGTCGATTGAGCCATTTTGCCTTCGGCACTACCATTGAGCCATTTTGATCCCGAAATAAATACCTGAGTTGGTTTATTTTTTAACATATAGAATTAAACGAAGATTATGCTTTTCGGTCATGTGAATATTGCTAAAATATGGCTTTAATAAAGCTTAGATACATCCTGAGATTGGAATAGGTATTAGACTTTTCCAGAGCCCTGGAGGAAATCATGAGAGCACTGGGGGTCCAAGGGATAAAGTAAATATAGCGATATATTGGCTGGCGGGTTCGAGACCTGGCGGCATAAGGAGATACAATGTCACTGCCGTCAGCCCCCCCCCCCCCGCCCCTCTTCCACCCACGCAATCTGAATTTTAAGTTGGCCCTACGTGACGGGCCAATCCCCTCTCAGATTCTATTGTGTATATTCCCCCATATTGGAGGTCATTTTCTTATTATTTGTCTTTCATATCTCTCTTCAGGAAAATTTATACATTTCCTTTGAAGCAAATATTTATTTTTATTATTGGGTTTTTTTCTAAATACATATTTTGATTAGAGTAAAAATATATTTTGGTAATTATTCCACAGGGTGTCGCTTCGAGTTGAGTCACAACAAGTTCTTACTTTTCATTCGCTACCCTTTTAATATTTGTGGCATTATTTTTATTTAACTTCTTACATAAGCTGTGTATCGACCATGGTAACGGAAGACAGTCGTATGGTTCACTGGCCTATGTGATTGCACGGAAAAGCTAGTTTTCAAGCGTGTTTGATCAACAAACCGTGAGGTTATTATCATTTACTGAACATAAGACCTATCATGACTATAATTGTTTTATTAGTTTGTTTATTATTCAACGTCACCTCATGCTGCTGTCCACTATAGCAACATCTGGTGACGTTAAATAACGTTCCTGCAATGAGAATCCTATATTTTGTCTATCGAGGAGTAATCAGGATAGAAGTCTTTATGTCTGATTTTAGGACAATTTTTTATGTTGTTAAAAGTGATATACACAATCACGATATAGAAAAAAAAATTAAATAATTTTATTAAAAATTACAATTGTTTTTAACTTAAACCTAATGGAAAATGGTTGGGGTGGATTGAGGTACCCTAGGAACTGCTCTAGGCTGGGGTAGGTGCTGCCGTTGTCGGTTTAACCTCGTACTTCTTGCTGTACTCTCCGGTAGGGTCGTACTTGGTCTTCAGCCTGGCCCAATCTCTTGGCCTGTTCTTCGTCAGGTGTCGGAGGACCTTCTCTGTCTGGGTTCTCTGCTTCTCGCTGCACTTGGCGCAACCTGTTGCCAATGCGTCTGGGAGGGTCTCTGTAAGCAAAATGTGTGGATTAATGACCATATATTGGATCTTAATTAATGTGCAGTTAGTTTTATAATGTAAATTTAGTTACAACTATACATTCTTTAGTTCGTATTTTCGTGAGTTTCTATAATCTAAATTGACTCCTAAATGCAGAGAATAGAACCTCGATTAACCCTCTTTCCCTTTGTTCTTATTAACATTGGAATTTCTCATCCCCACTATAGATACGTAGCAAAAAGGAATGTTAGGGCTTTAGTAGTCTTCCACGGTAACCTAAACTTGTAAAGAGGGTAGTAAAACCTTGAAACTTCTCTTAGTTATAAGCATACACAGAAAGGAAATGGTCTTTACCCAGCTCAGGATTGGGCATTCGAGAGTTAATAACATCCACTTAAACACTAAAGAAATGACATTAGAGTGTTGCAATAGTTCTTTAAAAATAATAAATATATTAGAGTTCGTTCTAGTGTAAAAATGACCGCTTAGCATCATCAGCACATAATTAGCTGAGGGTAACAACTATGGTTGGTCTGAAAAAGTTATTGTATTTTATTGTGTTATTTTTATTCATACCAGTTCTACTAGTATTGCCACTTATGAAAGATGATTCGCTCCTTAAAAAATTATAAAAATCAAACAACAATAAGTTCGCTATAGTTTTATCATTATCATTATAAAAACAGTTTTTATAAAATAACTACAAACCATTTAACTAATTTGATATTTAACATTTCCTAATGTACTGAATAAAATTACGTCCTGTTACATGTCTTGTAATATATACTTGTGTTACGTACGAACGAGTCAATACACTGTATGCCAATAAGGAAGATACTGATCAATAGCAAGCACATTTCCCACTCAAAATGAAACAACAAGGAAAATGCATACTGAGGCATGTGGATACAACGTAATATTTAAAATCTCAATCAATGCGGATGTAATTAATAATTATTAACTTATAGGAATTTACTGATATTTTATTCATTTATTAGAAGCCTTTTTTTTAATTTATGTTTCTGGATTTCTTGTTTACAATATTTCCTCGAGTCCGATCATATTAAATTAATCAAGTTACCAGTGTATTAAGTGTATTAACGTTTGACCAGACATGCTGCTGGCTTCCAATTCTGTCAGATATCGGAGTTTTACTTGCCTTGATGTATGTTTTTTGTTTCAACTTATAAATCACTATTTCATTTATTTCTGAAGAGTGACAATTTTGTAGATAGTGTCACTATGGTGACGGATTAAATATATTGGTTTTATCAAATTAAGTATACGTAATGATATGTGATAATTTTTTGTTATTAGCTTAGTACTGACCTCATAAACTCATGACGGTATATCAAAGTTTTACTGTATAGCGAAAAAACACCTACTACCTAAAAGTTATTTTTTACAATAAACTATTATTGTTAACTACTGAAACATACATCTGACCAATAGAGGGGAGGGGGTCCGACCCAAATCATCTTTCGGCCCACTTTAGAAGGTCATTATAACTCTGCGGGCCACATAAAAAATTGTATATATCCATATTAAATTTAGACTCACATTCGAAGTTTTCTCAGAAGGAAATATTGACATATGATGAGTTATTACTATTGTTTACTGTTAGCCTTAAATTTAAACATATATAATAAAAAAACTAACGTCATATTTTGATCATTGTAATTTACACAGTCAAATTTTCAATATATAGATGCGAACAGTGCATTTTATTATTACATTGGTTTTCTCTACTGTAGCTGTTATAATTTGTAAATTAAGCATGTTTTGTATAAGATCTGATGATACTCGCGAGCCGGAAAAATGTCGGATGATTGGTCACCTCTGAGGGGTGTGAAGAAGTTCTTAAAGCTTCTTGTACGACCATAGAAATCCTTAATAAATCCCCTGATCGGAGGAGAGTATCGATGAAAAGAAAAGTCTTCTTCCAACATCCAAAGGATGTCATCAGATGAGTGTTAATACCTGGATGAGGACCTAGGTAGGGTATTATCTTGGGTTGGATGAGGTATTAATTACTGAGTCAGTGACCAGAGCATCAAGGAGCCTACTAATGCCTCCACATTATGGTATTATCAATCATCCCTGACATCGCCGCCATCCCAAATATTTGAGCGAATCGATTAATTCCATAATATGTCAATGTAATTAACATAGCTCAGTCGTGATTTTGTACCCATGTATGCAGCAGTATGCATTGTATTGAATAAGTTTATAAAAATAAGTTAATTATAAAATAAAACCGGGGTGAGAACAAACGCTCATGGTGAAAAAAAACACTGTTCGTGAGTCGTAGCTGGTACGAGCAAGTTCGGATTTTATAATTATGTATATATATATATATATATATATATATATATATATATATATATATTATACTATATATATTATATTTTTATTGAATATATATATATATATATATATATATATATTCAATAAAAATTAAACTCTTAAAAAATCGAAGAGTCACCCCAAGTAAGGAAATAGCATTTGATCAATGCTACTTTTTTATCTTTTATTCTGTTTATTGTTTTGTTTTTTTATAGTAAATATAATTAAAGGGGCATCTTTTCCACAGTTTTTCGCTTCGAGCTGAGTCACAACAAGTTGTAACTTTTCATTTTAAAATATTTTCCAATATTACAAGTTATCATTAGGTTTGACATGAAAAAAATAATGCAATTATCATGGGTAATGAGTAGATTTATGCAATCATCTCATCAAGATGATGATTCTTCAGTAATCATTTGATCTAGAAATTAATACACATATCTCATAATAGCATTCTCTTTCTCGTACTTAAGCACGTGATAACTTGCATTTTTGGATAATATTAAAAGGGAATCGAATGAAAAGTTAAAACTTGTTTTGACTCAGCTAGAAGGGACATCCTGCAGAATAATTACCATTAAAGGCATTGATCTATTACTATTAATAAGAACACAATAACTGGGGGAAAAAAAGTTCAAATACTCTTTCTTCTTTGAAAAAAATAGAATACGAGCAGGGTTAATTAATAATATTAAAAATCAATAGAATATTAACATTTAAGAATAATAATATTACGATGAATGTCAGTTAAATTTTATAAATTCGATAGTTGCCGTAATAATTTTTAAAAAACGAGATTGCCTAGCCATAGAATCCATATCTCTACGTATATACATCCCTTTTTTCGATATGTTTAATTGACTATAAAATATATATACATATTTTTAAAAAATTATTTTATTGAATTGTACAACTGTAATATATACATCGAGTACAAGAGCTGTATGAATAAATAAATACATGAAAGGACATGTCGAGGCACTACCCATTGGCAGCACTCTAATTACATTTCTATTATAGAATGCCCCGAGGCCATCTTCTCTTTAGACGCCTAGGAGGATTGTCCGGGATGGAATTGGATGCAAGGATGGAAACTAGTGGGTTTGGATGGGCCTGGAGTTTATTATGGAATGATAGGTACCTGGAATGGGCTAAATCGGTAACATATGGAACGTTAAGGTCATTATGGATGGTTTTATTTGTGACAAAATAAGGAGCGTTTAGGATTTTGCGAAGGATTTTGGATTGCAAGGATTGAATACGAGAGGAATTTGATGATTTGGTAAAATATATTTAAAATTATTTATTTCTATCAGATTAGTGAAGAGACCTAAATATCAGGGTGAATGAAGTTTTAAGTATTAAAAATTCGTGTTGTAGTCGAAAAAGGCCGACAAAACTTGAACAGGGGACTGAAAAAAGCCGCTAGGATTGGACGGATATTGGTAAGAGTAGCTGATACATATTAATAGGGCGGTTCGTCCATTGTCGTTTAACTGCGCAACTTTAAATTGAAATAACGAGTGCTGCTACTTCTTTATGCAAATCCACAACGTCCGATATCCAGGTTCAGAGAGGGGAGTCTACCTCCACACGGGCAACCCCGAACTGGGGTTTTATAGAAGAAGCCTCCCTTCGATATTTTTGTCGCTGAAGTAATACCAGCTCTTAAAAAAAAATCTGATCAAATTGAAAATTAAAAAAAAAACATTCCGTGAAAAAGTCCTTGAAATATAGATATCTTTTGCATCTACAGATTTAAATGAAACGCAGTAGTTCCTAAGTTTCACGCACTCCGATTAGCAATGTGTCAAGGTATATTGCTCAAGTCGGTGGCGACACAGGCTTATACTAAGTGCCAACTGGGCTACACAAGTTTACACAGCTCAAGGCACGTATATACGTCAAGGTTTCTGCCATCTACGTTTAATATTTTTTATTGAATAAGAATGCTGATAAGGAATAAGAAATATATTTAAATTTAGAACAGGATTTGGATCTAGAAGATGTCTTAAAGAACCCTAAGGTATCCTGAAGACTATTCGTAATTTAAGTAAATCTAATTTTTTTAGCATTATTCAATCGCAATACTGAAACCGATGACCTCACTACAATCATAAAAAAATGTAGTATATATTTCGTCAAATGGCATTCAAAAAAATATAATACGGGATTTAAACCTTTGGTAAGAGATTAATATTTATATTTTGAATAATGTTACATTTTATAGTTCAAAAATAATAAATAGTTTTTGATCATCTAAACAAAATTAATTTCATGGATATTAAGAAATGTACGAATTTGTTGATGTCAGATAATATTTAGAGGCCGCATATGTTGAGAGGATGGTACTAGTGTGCCCTGAATCGTGAAAACATTGCATCAATAGTTGTACCAAATCTAGTCGTCCCGAGTAATCTGCCAGAAACAAAGTCTAAATTAAGTTCATCTTTCTAGAATTGTAATAAGTGTAAACTTTCACATTTACTTAGTAAAAATTAAATTTACTTTTCACTATTAAAATTGTACTTAGGGTACGTTAAGTGATAAACAAATATCCACTGTGTCTTTATCTTTGAAAGAACCAAGATAAATGATTTCAAACTAAAGCTGGTTTCGCTGTAAGTAAATATTTTTCAATTCAAAAGCGATCTTGACGAAGCTTAGAAAAAAGTCTTGAAAAAATTCAATCTGATGATTTTGAAGCTATGATATAAAATCTATATCGCGGGTTGCAGTCAAAATATTTATATTTTACTGTTAATTTTATTAACTAAACCTCCTCCCTGACTATTTAAAACATTTGTTACAAAACATAAAAAACATCTAAGCTCAAAGGTAACATTGAGGTTATATATTTATCTTCTTAACTAGATCAAACAAACCTTTTTTAACCTTAATTTAAGGTTTTAAATTTAATTTTAACCATGCCGTCTACAACTATCCTTCTTTAGAGCATTCACGGGTTTGATACGAACAAAGCATGCATTAATAGTTTCTGAGTAGTAATCACAATTTTATTGATTTTCACATTGCGCACAGCATGTTGCCCAAAGGAACGTAAAGGGCCAAACGGTCGATTTTACTCCTCATAAAATTTTCATACAGGGTGCTAAATATGAAAATCGTTGCTTAAGGAGTAAACTCCAATATATGAAAATCCCCAGCTGATCCTGCCGAAAGGCATACGCTTGTCTGAAAGATTAACCTATTATGCCTTAGTATTTGACAAA
Source organism: Troilus luridus (assembly GCA_964056705.1). Taxonomy (NCBI): domain Eukaryota; kingdom Metazoa; phylum Arthropoda; class Insecta; order Hemiptera; family Pentatomidae; genus Troilus; species Troilus luridus. Next base: position 79,196,073 of record OZ057414.1, on the reverse strand, counting down.
ATACACTATCATGTCTTCAGCTATGAGAAATCGCTAGGCTTTCACTGTATTGCTGCTGGTTCTTGACAAGAGTGCACTGTTTCAATTGAATTCAATGTTTTGTATTAACCGAAAATCGAGTTAAAAGATTCCGTTACTAACATACGTACTTATAGGTGAAGCTAACTTTTTGCTTTCTATTTTTTATTATATTATCTCTTTCGAGTGATAATTATTATAATAGATACATATTGGAATATTCAGATTCAGGATTTTATTTAAATTTTTCCTACATGCTCCTTGTAAAGGCTTTGACACTATTTAAGTATATCTACTAGTTTTTGAAACGTAGGATCTCTAACAGTCGGAGTATAGAATGATCTGCAAGCAACAGCACAACGATGTGACAAATGAGGTCGGAAGCAGGCTGTTATGGAAGTCGATTTCATAACGACTCAACGCCAGATGGAGAAAGTGATTGTGGGGGCAGGGTCAACAATCCAGCTTCGTATCTCCTTCCGAATAAGGAATTATCTCTAGGAAAGTAATTCTTTAGAAGAAAATTAGTATGCTAGAAAAACTTATCACTCAATTATTATCTTTTATTCATAAAAATTTACCTCATTTTTGCTACAATGATTTCAAAAACTTTTTAGGAAGAAATGAAATGCATTAAGAAACTAGGAAAATCTTTTTAAAAACCATGTTGGAAATTCCATTTTTTGTTTCCAAGATTTGTTTGATCAAAAAAAAATTACAAAGTATAAATAAAAATTGTGGAAGAAAAAATTCTTTCAAAATATAAATAAAAATGTACCCCCTATAACAACGGAAAAGTTTTTAGGAAAAAGTTAAATTCGTTGAGAAACATAATAAAGTATTTTAAAGAACGTTGTAGGAATTACATCTTTTATTTCCATGAAATTATTTGTATGAAAATAAAATGATAAATTGTAAATATAATAATTGGGGAGGATTAAAAATAAACTTGAAATTTTCAATAGTATTTTTAATGTCACATTTAATCCGTCTATTAATTTTTTTTAACAATTTCTTGGATAAATTTTTAGAAAATACTTTTTAAATGTTTTTTTATTTCAATCACTCTCTTTTGAAATAAACATTTCTTGAGTTTTTTTAGGAAGTTTTAAAAATTTATTCTAAAAATTAGTAGAAAAAAGAAATTGGCTAACAAGTTATTTTGGTTGGTATTAATATTATATGATATGTAAATAATAATTTTATTTCTTTCGGGACGGGATGATTTAGAAATGAAACAATCCATTTACTGAACTGTTATAGCTTATCTTTTAATTGTTTACTATTAATTTATAAATTTTGTTTTTTTACTTTTGTTACTTTCTATTAAATCTTGTACTCCTTAGGCTTTCCTTATTTCTTTAGGTGTTTCCTGTACATCTTTAGGTTGGTAGTTTTAAGGTATTTGTATAATATAATACAGTGTATTACACAAAATAATACATACAATCAATTTTATGATATGAAAAAAATAATTTTGGTTCTTTCGAGATGGAAGCATTACTGACTGTAATAACTTTTATATTGTTTTTTACTATTATATTATTAAATGTTTTTCTTTAGTTTTATAACTTAATAATATCTTTAAAGCCTAAGGCCGCTGGTTCACACTCGTTTTTTGGCGTAAAAATCTACGGTTAATTCGCCGTGTGTAAGCACGGTTGTCAGTGTTATATGGATCACTGTGAGAGCTTGTTGACATACACGGCGGCGCTACGGCACGGCGCCGCCGCCGTATTCGCCGTATTTGTGAACAAGCTCTCACAGTGAAGGCCTTATTTTCTTTTATCTTCTTTTTTGAGTTTTCTATACACAAAGTACGCAAGTATAATCTTTTTCTTATAAGGATTCATGGCGAGGAAGTCGTAGCTTGGTGGCAGAAAAATCTCAACTAAGCGGCACCTGGGCGTTGTCTTGACCGGTAGCTTTGCCGTGCCATGTAAATGCTTGCACGTATTGTTAACCGTACGGCAAACAGCCCCTACGGTTACAAAAACGTGGCATAAACAAAAGACAGAACAAAAGGCCTAATACTTTATAATATTTCTGTTTTTCTTCAGGTATTTCCTCATTCATCTTTAGGCTGCTAGGGTTTAAGGTATTTATGCAATATAAGACATGGCTACATACAATCTATATTTAATGGTAAAATTAGAAATTCAGGACTGAAATTTGCATATTTTAGTTTTCATACGTATATTACACTTTTTTATTGGTTTCAGAGGAAAAATTTTACATTATAACCACAAAAATTAACTTTATTTGATATTTCAGGTCAAAATTATTAATAAACATTAAATTCATATTTTACATTCGTGTAATTAACTTTATTTTACACGAGATGAGAAAAAACAATAACTACAACAAAGCCTTAGACATAATCGTCCGATTTTCCATCTCATGATTAGAACTCCAAGAGCTAAAACCAAAACTGTGTAATGCCCAAACCAGGTAACAATCGTTATGATTGGCTTTCGTTGTACGGGTATTTCCAGATGATTTAAACGTTATCATAAATAAACATTAGTTTAACTTGCCATGACGATTAATTAACTTATCTCAGAAATAGAACAATTACTTTGAATATAAAGTATATCAGCTTATTTACATTTAACTAATTCAATATTCGGAATACTATATAATTTTAAGATAAAAATTATATATTTTTATGAATTTATATGTATATACATATGAATGAGAATGTATTTACATAAATATAAATTTCTATCGATATCCTGAATTGCATCGGCCTTTAGCCAGAAAGGAGAAATGACCGAGGGCTAAAAAAAGTTTAAAAGCTAAAAAAAAAACTTATTAATAAACATTAAATCTCCGTTCTACCAACACATGCCGTTATCTCCGTTCTACCAACACATGCCTCCATTGTATCGATGGTATATATATATACTGCTGAAGTACATTACACAAAAGAAAAAAATATGAAATACAAAATATTTCATAATTAAAACGCAAATATCAAGTTACTGAATTATTCAGCATTATCATATTGTGTTACATTATTAATTTATTCGATCACTAATTAATTTTGATACCTCAACATGTTTCAATTCAGCATAATCAGGTATTTATTTGTATAATATTTTCCAGTAACTGTTGACTAATTAAAAATAATTATTTTTTTTCGTATGTAGGAAGAAAACATTGTGTTTTTTTGACACCATAAAGTATGTTTGTTTATTTATTTCACGTCACTTTATGCATATATGGCCAATCAGACTGTACTACAGTGGGAGTCTTAAATTTTGCCTATCCAGAAATAATTAGGATAGGGAGCTTTAAGGAGTGCCTGACATCGCACAAACTATGGATTGATATTTTACGTCCTCCCCGAAGGATGGCATAAAGAAGGATTTTTGATTCCACTTTAAGGCCACCTGCTGACTGCAATATTGGCATGCAATAGTTGGTTGTTATATTAACCATTAAACCACAGGTGACCCCTAAATATATGTAATAATTATGTTTATAGCGCTTAAACTTCTGACTTACCATTTATGAGAGTAATATTTAAACCTTTTAATATTTTATGTTGGTTTAAATAGAGGTTTGTTGTATGGTTGCATGGTTCATGTACAATTAATTAATGATGTTGAGGCATGATTAATTTTGTTAGAATATTTTTTTATTGTAGCTACCAAGTTAGAAAACGAACTTATGGAAATAAAAATTAATACAATATTAAAATTATGTTAATAGATGAGCTCATCACAGGTTGAATATGTTAAGGAAGGTATAATATTTTACTATTTGGATTTTATATATATAGTAAGGAGTATACTAGAAATAAACCCAAACCAAGTCCTTTAGGTATTGTTCATACTGCCAAAAAAATAAAAAATAAAATTATATTACAGCCATTTCATTTTGAAAGCGAGATAAATTTATATATACTTCTCTGTTTTTCATTCAATGGTACGTAATAACGAAAGTGCAAACCAAGAGGGAGGAGGAAGGAAAAAAATTGCGGAAGTATCGGCTCAAATCTCGAAACACACCCTGCAACTTTCCATACGTCCGTTATGTAATACATGTTCTATGAAGCACATGCAATTTCAATGAAATTACTAACATTAGTACTGTGCTCAAGAAAACGCATAACCAGTATTCAACGCGAAACCTAGATTGAAATAGTAACTACTTCCTTTTTTTATATAAATTTCTTCACGGTGCAATGAACTCTTAGAGTGCACGTTCAAGATATGTGTCAAAGCTTTTAAAACTCATGTTTAAATACAAACATTGTTTTTATTAATGTATTTTTATTATTTAATTACTTCTAATTTAGTATTTAAATTCATTGGTAACACTCATGGACTGTTCTGAGACATGTGTTTAAGGGGTCATCTCTAATGATTAATTATGAATATAATTAATATAAGCAAAATAGTTTATGGCATTACCATTTAAAAATTCTGAATAGTCAAAATCAAGATGTGGTATAACCTCAAATAATTCATTCTTAGAAATATTTCTAGTCACAGTTATTATTTCAAAAGATTCTTTATTGTTTGTAAAATCAAATGATAGACTAAACTGACTAAAATTATATATAGCGCAATATCAACTAAGAATTAATCAGATAAGAATGTTTCTATTCTTTCATTATAATTATAATTATTGATTAATGCAATTTATAATGCAAGCATTAACAATAGTATTTAAATAAATAAAACCAAGTGTTGTTTTTTTCCAGTTCCAGTTTATACATTATTATACAACATTAAACTATTTAATTTAACTGCACACTATAAAAGTCAGTTTAGACTATTAAGGAAAAAAAGCATATTCTTCATTTAAAAACAATTAAATTTCTTAACTACAGTTATTTAAAAAAATATATTTCACAACACTTTCCGTGAAGCATAATTACTTTCACATTTGTTTAAAAAAACAGAAAAAAAACACAACTAAATAAATAAACGAACTTCCAATCAGAAAATAATAATGTAGTTGCAGATATGTTAAATATATTTTAAATAAAAAGTTTATTTTCCTGTTTAAATAAACTTTAAATTTGTAGTCGAAATTATCATATTTTTTACGTCTTAACAAATTAATATTTATTGCTTCTTTGGGCCGAACCCGATATCAATATTTTCATGACGATTTATTTCCAATCCAACCTATTAGCTTCAAACCTAGTAAATACCCATTTTTAATTATTTTTCTAGACTCTTCAACCCTCGATAATTCTTCGTGGCGTCGGAAAAGAAGATGGTCTCGTGGTCTTCTAACTTTAATCTGATATTTGAGTATTACTAAATTTACTATAATACACAGTGGGTGGTATATTTACCTTTAATTGCTTGCCGTTATACACCATCCATATTATTTACTTTATTTATTATGCGATACAGTTCTGAACATCAACAAATAAATATGGATAATAGTTTTTTTTTGGAATCGGACACCTTCCAAGAAGTTTTTAATATTAATCGATTGATAATATTGAGTTCGTATTAAGATAGTGTGAGGTAATCACGAATCCTTGAATGAACGCTTTTGCAATACACACGTGACAAGAATGTCAATTCGGTCACACATGAGGTTTGTCATCATGTAGCCAAATATAGTGAGGACTAAAATTAAAATAAGTATAATTGAAGCCGAAGTATTTTCTGATTAATTAAATAAATATTTATACTGTAAATTAACTAATCTATTTAATCGAAATGATGGTTAGTGATGGAAGCTGGAAAATGAAGATAAATTCAGGTTTTCAAGAAAACCATCCGTATCTGATAAAAAATAATTTAATAACATCTATACTAGAAAGGTAAAAAAAATTTTTTTTTTAAATGGTATAATTTTAATTTACTATTTTAAATACTCCATATTTTAGACTTAGAAAAATCGTATTTTTACATTTATTAAGAATTATTTGTTGAAAAATAATTATCGTCTAGACGAATTAAAAGGTAGTTGAATTCCATTTGAAAGTTTTATTTAAGCCTGACAGAAAATCATTAAAATATAAATTTATTTAACGTCAACGAGAAAAAAAAAGTACGATCTCAGAATAAAAACTGTAGGCAGAAGCAGCTCCCCATTCAAGTATAAAATTAAAACAATAATTTTCTTTTTCTTTTACAGTTTTAATTGTACTTCTAATTTCTTTATAAACTTCTTCTTTTTTTTACAGTTAAGGAGAATTTTTTTTTTTTATTGAATATTATTATTAGTTGAATAAGAACAAAAAAAAATTAAAAAATACAGTCTAATATTCTTTGTTCTTACATCTTGTTGGCATATTGAATTTATAATATTATAACACTTCTTTAATTGAAAATATAAATACAATTATTCTTATAATTTTATTTTTCTTTGACATGCAATCAATATCTTAATTTTAGAATGTTTAGTGCTTGATTTAATTTTAATGTTTAATGTTATTTAATTTCTCACTACATACCTGTATCTTTTGTAACACGATCCTTACAACCTCATTTTATAATAATTTTTAATATAATCTAAATTTCATTAAAGGTGTACAAACATACATAAAAATGTGTCTAAATATCAAAAACCTTTTAAATTGCCAATTATTTTGGATACTTATTCCGAAGATTTTACATCGGAACATCGATTGAATATTTCTTTAATGAGTGATATATATCATTGATTTCACATAAAATCATTTATATTATAGGAATTTGTATCGAATCAAGAAATATTTTTTATTATTCTGGAAACTAATCTGTTTTTCGCATAAGTTAAAACGTATTTTCAACAATCCATAAAAACGATTTTTCAATTTACAATACATAAACATATATATTAAATAATTTATAAGCTATATATTTATTTTTTGGTATTGCTTCCATATTTCAATTCCAGTAGGTAGAAAACTAGAACTTCCCAATGTTTTTTTGGCATGAATGCTTATTCGGTCTCGCTTAGCCTGGTTCTCGTGAGGTGCTTAAAAAAAGAGAGATAAATAAAGCATTAACTGGCCTACGAGAAGTGCGCTTAACGAATAGCGCCCTTTTTTTTATTCCGTTGTATTAATAATGAATTTCTGAATACATAAACCCTTGCATTAATAATAAATTTCTGAATACATAAACCCTTATCATATTTTTCCCCTTCCTCTCCCTTAATCCCTAACGAACCCAGCTGCGGTGCCTAATTTACAACCATTATAAACACCCACCTTTGCGAAATGGGGAAATATGCAAATTATTTAACACAGTATGTAATTATTATTGTTTTTTCAAGTAAAAGACATAATGTATGTTTATTTGAAAAAAAGATTGAGTTACCTGGATGTGTTTATTTTATCTTTTAACTTATTTTCTTAAATTTACAATTAGATTTTTATTGCTTTATACATTTTCGAAATTGAGTAAATTTCAGTCCAAGTAGGTGGAGCAACTTGATAGTTAAATTCGATCCTGACTAAGCCTTTCTTGTACAACCGTTGGTCAAGCTAAGTAGTTGAGGGTGTGTAAGGCATACATACAAGCAAGCTAATCTCTTAATTTATTGTTCTATATTTATTAATCCAAAAATTAATTTTATTTGTTGATTTGTTTAGTTTTTGATAAAATAATTGTCACCACCTCATATATTTTTCGCTAGTCATTAAAACATAATTAAAATTGAAATTCATTAAACTTCCGTTTGATGTAGTTTAATTTTAATTGACTTAAAATAGACCTTTCACCCACTTCAGGAAAAAGCCATCGATTAAAATGTGCTGCATTTTATAGTGTGCTTTGGTTTTTTATTTTACAGTGGGATACATATTATTTGAAATTTATGGAAATACAATTGTTCCTATAAAATAGTCCAATTACGCCCAAACTCCTCTGGGATGCTGGAAACCTTTCAGGCGACCTTATGATTTTTTTAAATGGTGTGAAATGGAGCTATGCTGTCCTTCAGAGGGAGCCTAAAAAGGCGGTCCGAAACTGTAGTATGTAAAGTTACTCGTTAAAGATCCCTATATTAATTACACTTGGAGAGGCAAAATTTACGACTCCCTTTGCTGAGCATAGTTTGATTAGCCATAGCACCATAAAGTTAAGTTTGAAAAAAAAAACAGTCATTGGCAGCCATTCGTAGCGCTATCTACTGAAGTATCAACAGTTTTTCAAAGGAAATTTCTCGGGGTCCGAATCCCGTTCGATTAAGTTAAAAAATCATTCCGCTTCTATGGACACCTTGCTATATTCCCGAGCTCTAAGGCTTAATCTGAGAGGTGCTCCCGGCCTAAAGTGAATAATTGGATCCGAGATTGGAGTACACAAATCAAACGAGATTAAGAAGGAACTGGAAGTGGGGAGAAGGGAGACTTAACAAATGAAAAGGGTCCGGAGGAGTTTGGGGATGGAAAGGAGCCGTTTATTAGTTTACATGAGTGAAACAAGTTGGCAACTCGATAACAACCCAACTTCCCTTGGGATCCTTTGACTCATTACACAGTGGATTGTTTTAAACTTTAATAGCTCCGGAGCTTTGTTTGTCTTTTTGCTATTGTTTTTGCCCAAGGTAGCCAGTTAGGTTTCTCTCAGGCTCTTCTAGGGACGTCGGGATAATTTGGTCTCTTCTTGAGAATTATGAAGCGTTCCAATAAAAGGCTTTTGTCCAGTATATTCTTACAGGTCAAAAATATTTGCGGAATTATAATTATTGTAAATTTCATTTACCATCCAATTATCACCCCAATTATTTTCCGATATTTAATTTTTTGTACTAATTATAAAATGTTTATCCCTGCAGAGATATATAGGGAGAGGGGTAGCTCAGGCTAAAAGCACTACGTTTCTATGAAGTCCTGGTTCAAATTCAGCTGTGGCGGATAATCTATAGTTTGTTAACTTGGATCTTTTTGAATATAGAGACTCACCTGGGGCTCACGCGGCCTCTATATGGAGCAGTGGCTCCCGACCTTTTTTGGACCAAGCCCCCTTTTTCAAATGAAAGCCTCCCAAGCCCCATTTCACAAACATTAATTGGTTATATGAAAAAACCAGCAAGTATTACATTAAAAACAAAACTTTTACTTTACTACCACATGATGCAACATTACAACTTTCAATTTAACATAATGAAGTACTGGTAAGAGAAAAATAACCATTTTTTTTTTTAAATTTTCAACTGGTCTCGCGCGCCCTCTGACTTGTCTTCACGCCCCCTGGATGGGAAGCTCTAATATAGGGGTCCTCTAAATAGGGGGAAAATCTGACAGTTGAGCATGATCTCGGACAAATAACCATCCTGCACAACCGTACTCCCAGAAACAGTATCTACCATGTACTGAACCCAAGACTCTTCACGGGTCGTAGTGGTACAGTTTTTTCTTCTTATTTTTTTTATAAAAAAAGGCATTTTTTAATTCAAAGATTATGGTTATTAACTAAAGTAGATTAATCTTATTAGTACTGAACAAACGACACTAACGATTTTGATTAAACTTGTTTAATTAATGTCTACCTAAATGCTCTTAATTATTAGCTTAGCTCCAACTGAAATAACCTGAAAGGGCTTAAATGTTGAAATTTTGAACTTTTTATTTCTCTGAGATATCTAATACTTCTATGACTTTTTTTGTTTGTTTTTTCCAGGATAAATGATTCGGACCACATTGATATTCGTAAAAAATTGAATGAAGCTAACCCGAGAGGAATTAAATTAATTAAAGGGGAAAAATGAAAAATATTTTCCTTGGTTGAAAACTTTTCCGAGAATAACGGCACCAATATAAAAAAAAACCTGTACCACTAAAACCCATGAACGGGTCTGGGGTTTAGTACATGGTAGAGACTGTACTGCTTCATGGACAACGGTTCTGCAAGGAGGTGACTTGTCCTAGGTCACTCAACCGCCAGATTTTTCCCCCTTATTTTGGGTACCCTATTTTTATAATATTTTATAGAGGCCGGGTGGGTCCCAGGAGCGTCCTAGATCATAGATATCCATATCCCGTTGTAAAAAGACTATATAAAAGTCATGGGCTGGACCGGAATTTGAACCAGGATTTCCGTCCTGGCAGCTCAGTGCTCAATATAGGTCTATTTGAAACAGTGACATTTTTCAAATTATTATGTTACATGTAAATTTGTTAAAGGTAATTGATAGTAAAAAAAAAATGTAGACATTTTGTTTAAATAGTTGTATCTAATGATTTATATATTTTGTGTAATATTAAATGGGATTTGAATGTTTCCATGAAAGTTAATGAAACAATTTTTTCCATGGATACTAAATTTAAACTTTTAAATATTTATTTCAAGCAGTGAGGTGAGTGAAAGTTGTATACAATAGTTTGTGGTTACAAAAATAATGTTTAATGACACAAGTAAATATACAATGTCATTTTTTTTATATTTTCGGTTAGTATTTTCATTTTAAATATTTTTTAATAAAAACGGTAGGTATATGAAATGAAAGCTGTCGTTGAAAAAAAAAACTTACAGGAAAAACTTGAAGTGGGACTTTTTCTGGCTTAAATCCAGGAATCGTGAAGCCCTCCTGAACTTGTCAGCTTTACAACAATGAAGTCGCACCTTTTAGGTCAAACACATCATCAATACTTTTTCAAGTATAACATCGAATATTTAAAAAATATCAACTTCGGTTTGTCGACCCCTCATCATTGTTTTGATAATTTAATATCGAGTTTATGCCAACAATGATTGATTTTCAATGTTGTCACTTTCGGAAAAGAGAAATCAAATGATTCAACAGTCTTCGATTCGGATGTTGATAGTATCAGACAATGTTATTAGTGGGAATGGCGTTCTTCCATAAAAGATTAGTGTCTTCTGTTAGTAGGACATCTATGATTCTAACTATCTTGTACTTAGTGTTTATTTGAGAATACGGACTCTAGTTCTGAAGTGCTCAGTTTAAAATTTGAAATATTGTTATATATATACCTATATAAGGTTTGTTGTTTAATTAAATTTGAAGAATACGTACTATTGATTTTTATTTCATATTTACTTAGTCGAAAAGCTTTGAAGTATTAATACTGTAAAAGTCGACTGTAGCACTATCTCCTTAGACATCGATCCTGTCTAACTAATGTTTAAGTTTAAGGTTTTTGATATAATAAAATGCAATCAGGTATAATTGAGTTATCTATAATTTAGTGAAAATTATTGTCTTTATTCCTTTTAATTTTAAATATGATTAAAAAACCTATACTCTATCAATTTTTGAAACAATTGTATTAACTTTTTCAGTTCAGATTGTTGTTTAAGTTCCTTCAGTATACAACTTGTTGCAAGGGTCTATTATTTAAATACATACAATAAAAAACATAAATTAATGTTAAACATTAGTAATAATTATGTATTAGGGGAGTAAATTTATATTTGTTTTTCTGAAATTTGGAAAGTACCACTTCACCGTTACATTCCTACTATGTTTGTAACTATCTGATTGGCTGGAATGTTAAGTATGCTTAACAATACTTAAGTTATTTGTGACAGAATGTATACTTTCTCTATTAATATATATACAGATAATTTTAGATCAGTGAAAGCATAATGATTTTTTTTTGTTAATTGAAAATAATTATCTAATAAATTCGGATATAAATTAGAAACAAATTATATTAGTAGAATTATTTGATTAAACAGATATTAGAATAGTTGTCGACATTGAAGGAAACCGTTATTTCCAACTAATCGCAACTTAATGGATCATTCCAGCTATGTTTCGGAATACGATTTGTTTTAGTTTAAATTACGTTTTTTACCAAAATTACGTTTGAATCAAGTTATGATTTTGTAAACATCAACCCTTGAACTAGACTTAATACCTTAACGGTTAAATACAATTTGTGAATACCGCGCCAAATGTTTAATATCGCATTTATTCTAAATAAGTGATGTAGCGAGTAATGATCTTTTACTGTATAAAAAGTTTGTAAATTTTCAGAGACCTCAAAACGTCGGCTCTTTGACGGATGGTGTTTAGTGTTGTACTAATAAACAGCATGAAGAATAATTGTCAAGTGAATTATGACAACTTGGGTATGTTGGGATTTTCTTTCGGGGGGAATTAAGGACAAAATGATTTCCCGCTTTAACCTAGATTTTATTTCGTCATGAATTTAGTTAGTTATTGCTGACCTCATACCGTACTAGAATATCTAAAGTCCAAAACCTACATTTTGGGAAAATCGGGAAAACAATTAGTAAGCTTGGAATAGCTCTAGGACATTAAGAGTGAAAGTACCTTCTGGCAGACATGCTCTGAAGCTAGGTTGATACAGTTTTGATGAGTGATAAGCAGATATTTACCCAGTTTCTCATGGTCATAACTCAATACAAAAAAAAAACCCACAAATTTTTGAGTTGTGTCACTTTAGAAATACTAATGCGATATGTTAATCATACGTTGATTAAAACCTAGATGCATCTTTAATGTTTTATTTCAAGACTTAAATATTTAATTGATTATAAATTTTATATAAAAGAGCATGTACAATTATTTTTTATTTAATTTTAAACTCACTCTTGAGCTCTCGTCCCTCATTGGTGCAGTTCCCCTCTTCCATGAGGCACTTGATGTACTGGCTCAGGATCCTGTCGTTGGATAGGATCTTGTCCACGTCGATGTTGTCATACTTGGAGGTGTATACTTCTGCGGCGAAGGCAGCGCCGATGACGAAGAACAGAAGGAGTACGAGCTTCATGTTGTACAGTGGGCTCGCCCGCCACTGATCCAGCCTTTATAACCACACTCCCCTCCAGGTCTTGTCCCGGCTAGCGAAAGCTGCTTACGTCACGGCATCCTCTCAGTGAAACCATATCATTGTCCGAGGGCGAGAAGAATAGGATCGGTGTCGAAGCGATCTCCGTCGATCAAACTTTTACTCCGCCAAGGGCGAGTGTGTCCGGAAGTACATGGCCCAAGTTAAGCAGGTCGCGTACTCAGGATAATCCGGCAGGCAAGTAAAGATAAAGGAGTTACGGGTCCAAGGAGTCATCAACACTCAAAATTGTCTTTTCAACTTGACAATTACAAAATATTAATAATAATAAAATATTAAATGTGTTGTAAACACTGGTAAAGACTGAGTGAGAGTTTAAATATGTTTAGTTTGGTTTTTTTGTTTTGTTTTTTCCTGATAGTGGGTATAGTGTGGCACTATACCCACAAAAAAAATATTTATATATCTACACCACCAATTACGTTTTCTCCAAAGTGTGTTTATTGCACTTATAGAAGCGGAATCGTATTACTTTCGTCGCAAATTTGCAAATGCACGCAGTGGTTTGGACAAGAGTTATTGCTTATTTTACTCCATTTCAAGCCTAAAACTAGGAGAATGACACGATTCCGCTTCACTCAACACGATTCACTCTCTCTGGACAAATTTCCGCTTAACCACTTTTTGACCGGATTTGCAGATATATACTAAGTACAAAAATAATTTTAAAAAAAATATTTTTCATCATGAATCATTCATATATTGATATTAATCCTGAAATTTTAAAAAGTAAAAATATATGTGAACATAATTAAAATTTCTGAAACTTTGTTGGAATGATGTAGTTGTAAATTGATTTAGACTGAGTGTTGAAATTTGATTTTCTGTTATAGAGAAAATATTAGACAGAAATAACTGTACATGAAAACAATAAAAATAATTGATCTACTTTAGAAAAATGAAAAGTCTATCAGAATCTAAGTGTGAATAAAAATGGTTACTTATTTTCTCCTGTCTTAATTTTGTTTAGTAGTTTTTCCAAACATATAACCTGATATATTAGAAAATTAATCTAATATTGTGATTAAACTCGATCTCTTCTTTTGGTACACTTCCCCTAAGGGATTCTAGTGGAAACGTGTTTGAAGAATCCTCGCATTGAAGGCACTCCTAGCGTAGTTCATCTCACTGTAGTAGATCCCTGCTCCAGAGACGTTTCAGTCTCCTTGTCGGATTCTGTGGTAATGTGTCTATCAGTAACGATTGTAACAGTAAATTTTGACGTCCTGCAAGTGAGTCATAAATTTTTTTGTAGTTTTTCTTTAATGTATTAATCACGACTGGTATTTTGAGATATTTGGGTAATGATTTATTGGCAATGTAAAAGAGACAATGTGTAATATAATGAAGGAATTTTGATTGAAAAAATTGAATGGTCTGGTAGTGAGATTTTTTGCATGAGACCCACACTTGCGAGGCTTAGGTCCATATTGGTTTAAGTAGCATGTTGTATATTATAATTTTGTTTGTAAGTGACAGTTTATTTTTGTAGTGAAGTATTCGTCTTAGGAGTGAGAGTCGGTGATTCAATTTTTTCTTCAAATTACTTACGTGTTATTTCCAACTCAGTCTTCTGTCTATTGTAAGGCCCAAGTATTTTGTCTGTGTTTGTCTGGGCTTGTTGAATTTTGCGTCATGTTGCCAAATCGGTGATGTTTGGCATTGATATCTTCTCCGCATAAAAATTTGGGGCCTAAAGTGGAGAATATTTTGGTAAACGTATCCTAGGGGGGCAATATGCACTAGCTACAGAAATACTACAGTGATTAATTTCAACTGAAATCACTGTTAATTGAATTTCGGGTCATTTGTCCAAGGCCGTAATTTGTAAAGGATAGTGATATAATGAACGTTTCACAATTACTGCAGAACCACCAGGGGCAGCACCGCTTGGATGGTCAGTACGGTATACGACATATTCCTGTAAGTAATGGGAAAAATTGGTTTCGGTAAGTAGTGCTATGTCTTGTTCATGTGAGTAAATGTAAAGTTTGTTTCTTCGATGTAGGGCTCCATTTGAATTCCAAAAAAAGTTTTAGAGATTGGTTTGAAGTGGGATTATGGAATGGCATAAGGGATGAATTTAGTAACAAGCGTGGTAAGTAATGTGATGAGGGGGTTTATCATCGATTTAAAATCATTTAAGAATGAATTGAGGTTTAATGAGATGTCTGGAGTACTAGATTGTGGATGAGGTGTTGGGTATTTAGGAACTGCGTTTGAATGTTGAGTGTATTGATATTGTGGGTAATGTGGTATTGAAGGATGATGTGTTATACTCATAACTTGAGATGTTGTATTTTGATGAGTTCTATATTGGGACTGAGGTGTTGTGTTTTAGGCTGTATTGTACTCAAATATCGGGTTGGTAAATGTAGCATGTGGTTGTGCGGGGAAGTAGTGGAGTTAGTAAGTCGGTCACGGTCCGTCTCTGGTGGCAAGGGATATGCTAAATCACGACGTGAAGTTACCTGTCTTCGGACGTGCAGTCTTCTTCTTTGAAGTTCGACATGAACTGTGCATCCTCTATAATTCGCTGGATGATCTTCGCCGTATCGCGCACAGGTAGGCATCAGTTTCTGGCATCAGTCACTATGATCATCTTGGCCATACTTCACGCATCTAGGTTGGTGTCGACAGAATGCTCTGGTATGTCCATATTCCTGGCATCTCATACATTGTACAATGTCCCTTCTTTTATGAGGTTCCTCAATTTTAACTTTAGTGTAAGCTAAATGGGTTATTTTGAAGACTTCAGCATTGTTGGGAGCTCGCTGAATATCCACAAAAAGAGTGGGAGAGGTTCTTTCGACCTAGGGTGTAGTACATTATTAATAAGGCGAACAGTGAATCCTTTTCTCTCAAGATTATATTTGATCATATCATGAGGTGTGGAATAATGTACGTTTATAATCAGAAATCGGTAGGCTTTTTCTTCTTTGGGTTGAAATGTATGAAAAAAGTAGTTTTTAGATTCTAAATATTTTATGCAGGCTCTATATGCGTCACTGGGTTTAGCTTTTAATGTAATCACTTCTTTATTGGAAAAATATTCAAAATTATTCTCTCCTTATAGAGCTAATAAGCCTGTGCATAAGTTTTGAAAGTTGTTGATTCCTTTTATTTTTATTGTTGTGGTAAATCGATAACTGATTGTGCGACGCGTTCTTCTTCCATTTCGACAGATAGTAATCCAAGTATGTTACTAAATGGGATGTTAGGAAAATTGTTTAGAGTAGAATATTTATAGAATTATGAGTAGTAGGTGGAGTTACTGGGTGTGGTATAGTTTGAGATAGTAGATCGTCATCTGTTATTTCAACATTTTCGGAATGAATACTATTATTTAAATTGCCAAGTGGTTTTGGTAGGTTAGGTTTTTAAAATAATTTTTTCACTTTTCAATCTTTAGAATTCATCCTTTTTTTCAATTTGACCATCAGTAAAGGAAATATTGGAGTTACTCCTTACCTTTATCTTCAAAAGAGTAGAATTAACGGCTTCATCGTCATTCCTACTTATTCCGGCAATTTTCCTGTCTTTCATTATAAAAGTGTCCTTTTCCACTAAATTATAGTATAAGTCAGTTTAAGAAACCATAATTCACTGTAACATACATCAAAAATACATGAATTAAATTAATTCAAAAACATAAAGATAACTTAGCCAACTTCACAGTAAGAGGCCTAACAGCTGTTTTTATCTAATGTTATTTGAAAAGTAATCTAAATAAAGTAGGCAATTTTTGTCATTGAAAAAAAATATTAGGCATATAATTTATGACAATGAATGAATATAATTGATCTACTTTACTAAACAATATAAATCGGAATTTAGGTCTGATTAAAATTGTAAATTGATTGAATTTTGCCAGACTTAAACGGACGGGCATATATCTTATTTGTATCTTCGGGTATTTGTATCTTCTTTCAATTATATAACGCCATATATTTGAAAAGTAATTTATAAAAAGTTATTTTCATGTTATTAAGTTATTTTCTGGCATGGAAAGTATTGTTACGGGCTACTGGGTGTAAAATGGACTAAACTATTACTTAATTCAAGAATCTAATATTTATTAACAAATTAACAAGAATACAATGAGATTATTTAAAACAGTTAAATTATTAAACTAATATCAATATACAATAATAATATTCTACTAAATGTTATCTAATTTCTAAGATAGTATACAAATAATATAAGATATTGTTTATACTAAGTAACTAAACTATTTATATAAATTTGTACAAATACAATAATATTACACTATAGTTTACAATTACAAATTAACACTTACAGTTCGCTAACTAAAGTCCACCGACCGTAAGACTCTTCAAATATGACAAACTGCCACACAGTTTATTACACTTATTACACGGTCACTAATTGTCACTGTTGCTCACTAAGCACTTATTACAGACTGATACTAATACTAACTAACTCACACACACTGCCACTAGTTAACGACTGCTACTCACTGGCTTATTACAGACTCGTCTTATTACTAACTGCCGCGGCCGAAAACGCTGTCCTTTTTATATAGGCAAGGTAGGTCGTGGTGGGGCATTACTCGGAACACGGACGAGGACCACCTAGACCGATCTAGAAGGCTCTACGCCATTCTATAATCCCTTCCGCTTAATCCCATTGTTTGCCTAATCCGCTCTAGGCAGATCAGAAGCCGGTCCTACTTCCCGCTCTGACCGTAACACTACCCCCTCCTTAAAAGTGCTCTGCCCCAGAGCATAGTCCGGAGAAATCGGGCGGTCATGAGCTTCCCTCGATGGAGACGCATTTCCTTTCCAGGGGTTGAACGTGCACACCAATATGGCGACTCCAGAGTTGGCGAATATCTGTTCAAGCATGTTCCTGACAACCTTCCACTCCAGGCCGTCATATCCACAGCCCAACTTAGGGATCGCGAGCTTGGTGACACGCAGTCTCAGAAGCTTACTCCGCAGGTCGTCGAGGCTTCGCCGCAGTGCGTCATATGTGGGCTTCTGATCAGTAGCACACTTGGTGACTAAGTAGAACAGGTGTCGTCCTTCGTGCGTATGGTGGAGTGCTTTCCCGACGCTTGGTCCTTGGCGTTCCAGTTTCTCAGTTCCAGCAAACTTCTTCCTGAAGACCGTTGCAATCCCTCGGGAAGTCCTCAGATCTTCGGCGACACAATGGGCCAGAGAATAGTCCGCGGGTAACGAGAAGATATCTCTGTATACTGTCTGAGTTACTCCACGGGAACCTTGTACCTTAGGTTGTGCAACTGATACCTTACTGGTCTCCACGTTGTTGAGGTACCTGACTTGCTGGTCTTTTGTCGGGCCATGGTCTCCTTTGTATGGGGCCAGTCTATTAAAATGGACTACCCTGGGTTTTCCTTTTGGCTGCTTTCTGATCCTATAGATGACGTCGTTTATCCTATTGATGATCTCAAACGGGCCATCCCAGGAGTTCTGAAGTTTAGGTGAGTAGCCTCGCCTTCTTCGAGGATCGTGTAGCCAGACCAAATCTCCAGGTTGGAATCCACCTTTCTCTGCCCTGATGTCGTAACGCTCCTTCATTCTGTCACTGGCTCCCTGGATGTTTACACGAACCTTCTCGTGGATGTTATCCATCCGCTTCCGTAGATTCGTGACGTACTCCTCTCCGGCAACTTCCTCATTAGGCTTGAACCCGAATTTCAGATCACAAGGCAAACGAAGTTCTCGGCCGAACACCACATTTGCGGGGGTCTGCCCCGTTGCTTCATGGACTGAACTGCGGTAGGCTAACAGGAACAAGTGAAGATACTGGTCCCAGTCCCGCTGATGGTCGGAGACCACTTTAGACAAATATCGACCCATTGTCCTGTTCATGCGCTCCACCATGCCATCCGATTGAGGGTGAAGAGGCGTCGTCCTGGTCTTCCGTATCCCCAGTGCTTCGCACATTCCGGAGAAGACTGCAGACTCAAAGTTTCTTCCCTGGTCAGCGTGAAGTTCCATGGGTACTCCAAACCGGCTGACGAGCTGCTTCACAAGTACGTCTGCAACCGTGACTGCCTCTTGATTCGGAAGGGCATACGCTTCCACCCACTTAGAAAAATAGTCCATGGCCACGAGAATATATCGGTTGCCTTCGTCCGTCACAGGGAAAGGGCCAGCGATGTCAATCGCTATCCTCTCGAACGGTGCTCCCACGTTGTACTTCTTCATAGGGGCCTTCTTTCTTCTTGTTGGTCCGTTAGAAGCCGCACAGGTCGCACAACGCCTGCACCAGTCCAACACATCGTCCTTAAGGTTTGCCCAGTAAAAGCGTTCACGAACTTTTTCCAATGTACG
This sequence comes from Troilus luridus, assembly GCA_964056705.1. NCBI lineage: Eukaryota > Metazoa > Arthropoda > Insecta > Hemiptera > Pentatomidae > Troilus > Troilus luridus. The sequence goes on along the minus strand of OZ057414.1, from coordinate 79,176,981 downwards.
GTGAACTCCAAGATGGCCGCCAGTTACACCGTCATGTAGTTCCCTAAGCACTTCGGGCACCTTATTCCTTGGAACGATGAGCTGTAGCCTACGCTGATCTCCTTCCGCGTTCTCCAATGCCCGTTTCAGCAGCCCGTTGTCCACTAAAATGGAGTTCCATTGGGCCCAGTACGTTTTTACATTCTTCGACATTGGAGCAACATTCTGCCAGGCCGGTCTTCCTCGCCCCGATATTTTCCATTCCTTTATTTGTTTCAAGTCCGGGTCCTCGTCTTGCGCCTTTGACACCTCTGCGTCCTGCCAACTGTCAATAACAACCGTTGTCCTCAATACTGTTGCCTGTTTCTCTTCTTGTCGGGAACAATGTCTGCATTCTTCATCTTCACATGGTCTTCTTGACAGCGCATCCGCATTCCTGTGGCTCGTTCCAGAACGATGAGCAGATTCAAAATCGTACTCTTGAAGGCGCTCGATCCACCTCGCCACTTGTCCCTCCGGTGACTTGAATCGCAGCAGCCACATTAGAGCCGCGTGGTCCGTTCTCAGCAGGAACCTTCTTCCGTATAGATACTTATGGAAGTGCTCTATGGATTTTACTACTGCCAGAAGCTCTTTCCTTGTGACACAGTAGTTGCGTTCCGGAGCTGAGAGTGCTTTGCTGAAATATCCAATCACCCTTTCTTCTCCGTCTTGGAGCTGAGAGAGGACACTTCCAATGGCGATGTTGCTGGCATCTGTGTCAAGTATGAACTTGCCCTCGGGACGTGGATAGCTCAGAATAGGAGCACTACTCAACTTGCTCTTCAGCTCCTCGAAGGATGCCTGGCACTCGTGATCCCAATGGAAAGACCTTTTCTCCTCGGTTAGCCTGGTAAGAGGTTTTGCGATGTTAGCGAATCCTTTCACGTACCTCCGGTAATAGGTGCAGAGCCCGAGGAAACTCCTCACCTGGTGCTTATCTCGAGGTACTGGCCAGTCGGTGATCGCTGCTATCTTCTCTGGGTCAACAGCAACTCCGTTGTCTGACACAATATGCCCCAGGTAGTTGACTTGCCTTCGGAAGAGATTACACTTCTTCGGGTTCAACTTTAGGTTTGCTGCACGCAGTCGTTCGAAGACCTTCTCCAGATTCTTCAGATGGTGAGCGAAGGACTTTCCCAGCACAATAATGTCGTCTAGGTATACCAGGCATACCTCCCAAGAGAGACCTCTTAACACGTTTTCCATCAGCCTCTCGAATGTGGCAGGAGCATTGCAAAGCCCGAATGGCATTACTGTAAACTGCCAGAGCCCAGAGCCAATTGAAAACGCCGTCTTCTCTTTATCCTCAGGTGCCAATCCAACCTGCCAATATCCACTGCGGAGATCCAAAGTAGAGAAGAGTTTACACCCCTCTAGGGTGTCCAGCGTATCGTCAATCCTGGGAAGCGGATAGCTGTCCTTCTTGGTGACATTGTTCAGAAGACGGTAGTCTACGCAGAACCTCGTTGTGCCGTCTTTCTTCTTCACCAATACTACAGGAGACATCCAGGGGCTACTCGAAGGCTCAATGACACTGTCAGCCGCCATCTCCTTTATAATCTTCTCGGCGTCCTCCCGTTTGGCTAACGGCAGCCTCCGCGGAACCTGTCGGATGGGCTTTGCATCCCCAGTGTCAATCTTGTGCTGGACGATATCCGTTCTGCCCCGTGGTCCTGGTCCGATCTCGAAGACGTCATGCCATCGGATAATCATATTCTTCACTTCCTCGCTCTGTTCGGGCGAAAGGTCGCGACATGATTCGTCCAAAAATCCTTTAAGTTCCTCTGGGAGTCCTCGAAGCTCGGTGGGATGACGTTGCAGCTGACGAACCACTGAGGTAGCGGTAGTACACTCCCCGACTGGTGTTCCTTCCTTCAGCGTTACCGGGAAGCTGTTCAGATTCATTAGCCTAATTGGAGTGGTACGTCCAACCTTGATGAGAGACCTAGCAACCAGTACGCCGCGTCCGATCTCCTGTTCTTCGTGCGTTCCGGGTTCCAGTAGTACACATTGACCCTCCGGCAACTGTCCTTCGACCGTCCCATGGGTCAGGATTTGGCTCCGTGCAGGTAATGTGGTATCTTCTAGTAAGAGCACTCGTGCGTAGAGGTCCTTTCCCTGCCGAAGGATGACTTCCTCGTCTCCCAGCGTGATCACACCTCTTGCCATATCCAACTTAATCCCGTATTCGATCATCAAGTCCGTGCCTAATATGACATCTTCATCGATTTCTGCCACGAGAGCACGGTGCCTCAGATGTTGACCCCCAATGATGAAGGTGGCAACTGTCTCCCCGTAGACCTTGGCTGGCTGTCCCGTGGCAGTCCGTAATGTCCAAGTGGTTGGTAAGATCCTCTCATCGGGAACTATCTTCGAGTTCAAAATTGTCATGGTTGCGCCAGTATCCACTAGAAGACTTCGCAGCTGTCCGTTCACCATTCCATCAACGTAGAAGCTGTTCGTTCCGCTTCCTATTGACGCAACTCTGATGGTCTTCCTGGGGCCTTTGACGTTACGGGTTGACAGTTGCCCCTTCCCATCAACCCTACTTAGTTTTCCTGTGGCTTTTCTTGCTTTTTTGATGGACACTTGCTTCTAGGGTGTCCAAGTTGACCGCAGCTCCAACAGCGTATCTCCTTCTTACGGGTCCTGAGAGCCTCCAAAACTTTCGTCACAATTTCCTCGACGCTGGGGACCACATTTGACTCCGCTTCTGCTGCTCGTACTCGCGCATGGCCCCGTACAGACTGCCTAACAGCCTCGAACTCCATAGCCTGAGATAATGCGTCTCCCAAAGTTTTCGGCCTGGCGAGCTTCACTGCTTGCTGTGTCTCTGGGTCCCGAAGTCCATCCAGGAATTTGTCGACAGCCAAGCTTTCGTAGACATCGTCGGTGACCGATGGGTAGGCGTTCCTTACCAGCCGGGCAATATCCGATTCAAATTCCTGCAAAGTCTCGTTGGTCTTCTGGACCCTGCTTCTCAGTTGTGATCGATACAGCTGGTCCATGTGGCGGTGGCCGAAGCGCATCTCCAGTCTTCTCATCAGCTCCCCGTAGTTGGACCGCTCCGACATGGGCATCCCCTGCAGCACTCCCAAGGCGTCTCCACGCAAGGCCAGGCACAATGCTGAAGCTTGGGTCTCCTGCGACCACCCGTGGATCGAAGCCGCGGTCTCGAAGAGAGTCATGTAGTCTTCCCACGGCGTCTTCCCGTCGAATACTGGAATGGTATTGTGAGTTGGTGGCGCCCCAGCATAGGCGGGTAGAATGCTATTACGATGGCTGCCCCCGGAGGAACGGTCGGTGTCGTTCGTCGGTGGGTTGCTCTTACGTCCCTCGAGAGTTTCCATTCTTAGCCTAATTTCGTTCACTTTTTCTCCTAGCCTAGATTCTATATCAGCTACTTTATTATTTACATCGGCTAACTTATTATCTACACTAGCTAACTTATTATCTACATTTTCCATTAACTTAGTCTCTAATGTGCCTAACTTAGACTCTAATGTATCCATTAAATCATTTTTTACAGTACCTAGCTCATTTTTAACAGTGCTTAACTCATTACCTAGTTCATTTTTAACACTGCTTAATTCATTACCTAGCTTATTTTCTACATTGCCTAATTCATTTTTAAAAGTTGCAGACAACTTGCTCAAATCAGTTTCAAACAGAACGTCATCTGGATTTTCCCCTAACTCTACAAAAAATTGACGCAAGCGATGTTGCAGTACACTTTTATTTCCGGAAGAATCCAGATCACGTTCTTCTAATTCCCGTTTTAAATCCGCAACTTTTAAATCCATCAATTTAAGACTTTGAGAAGCCATTTTTCAAACAGTAGCCCGATTATTACAAAATGCAAGACAAAATAACAATTACACAAGACCCCACACCTGACACCAATTTGTTACGGGCTACTGGGTGTAAAATGGACTAAACTATTACTTAATTCAAGAATCTAATATTTATTAACAAATTAACAAGAATACAATGAGATTATTTAAAACAGTTAAATTATTAAACTAATATCAATATACAATAATAATATTCTACTAAATGTTATCTAATTTCTAAGATAGTATACAAATAATATAAGATATTGTTTATACTAAGTAACTAAACTATTTATATAAATTTGTACAAATACAATAATATTACACTATAGTTTACAATTACAAATTAACACTTACAGTTCGCTAACTAAAGTCCACCGACCGTAAGACTCTTCAAATATGACAAACTGCCACACAGTTTATTACACTTATTACACGGTCACTAATTGTCACTGTTGCTCACTAAGCACTTATTACAGACTGATACTAATACTAACTAACTCACACACACTGCCACTAGTTAACGACTGCTACTCACTGGCTTATTACAGACTCGTCTTATTACTAACTGCCGCGGCCGAAAACGCTGTCCTTTTTATATAGGCAAGGTAGGTCGTGGTGGGGCATTACTCGGAACACGGACGAGGACCACCTAGACCGATCTAGAAGGCTCTACGCCATTCTATAATCCCTTCCGCTTAATCCCATTGTTTGCCTAATCCGCTCTAGGCAGATCAGAAGCCGGTCCTACTTCCCGCTCTGACCGTAACAGTATATTAGAATGCTATGTAAGAAAATAAATAAATATTATCTACTTTCCAAAAAAAATCTGACTTTTTTTTGCTAGACCAATTTTTTAAGTTTGTACCTTTATCCAAAAAATAACGTTTAATGACTTTATTTAGCTTTAAGTCTTCTGTTTAATCTATGTAATTAAATCGCTCGTTCGGTTACGTTGTTAATAGAGAAGGATTTTTCTTATTTGCAAATAAAATAATAAAAAAAATTGCTTCACTAAACTAATTTGCCAACCGCCGTGGAGGGGTTTTGTCGGAGGTTTAACCACAGGATAAAGTTTCAAGTTAGTTAAGGGCCTGATACTTTCCAACCAGACGGTAATTTCTACTTTTTTAATAATACAAAAAAATCTCTAAGCCTCTCCGAGGGGAATATTTCAGAAGTTGGCGGGGGAGGAAAGGGAAAAGTGTTCTCGTCTTGTTGCCTCATTTAGTTGCCACTTCTTTCAATGCACTTTTAATTGCGTTTAAATAAACTCATTTGGTTCTCTGTTTTATATAGCACAGATAATAAATTAAATGTTCGTTTTTTATTTCTCGAACAAGACCCTTTATGGGATGTAGTCTTACAGGTGACCTTAGCATCCACATAAACATTATCGGCAAGTCAAGCTATGGGACTGTTTCAGTCAATTTTATGCTGATCCTTTGATAAATCAATTCTTTTACCTATTGGTTTATTAATATAAAGCTATTTAACGATTCTATCAAAAAGAAGGCACCTGTAATACTTTTAAAACTATTTATTTTAATACTTAAAATAGGCATTAATTGAATGAATAGTTTTATTTAAGTAATATTTACCGAGGCGTAGGTGGGAGGATTGTCTTAAGAGTGAAAAAGTGCTCATAAAAACACAGTGGTCTCACTCACGCACCGCCACCATTAAATTTTTAATTTTAAAGTCGAAAAAAAAAATTAGAACTGTTCTATAAATCGACTATGCTCAATGGTACGTATGGGTTAAGAAAATATTAAAGTGGTTGTAAAAGTGTTTTCTGTATAATGGTCTCATAGACTTTTTCGAAAAATAATAGGTTAGTGGAATATTGTAAGCCTGAAAAAATTTTAGGGTCATTTAATATTTTGATATAAATTTTATATAATTTTTGGAAGAAAGGGTAGCAACTGTGTCGGGATAGTTGGCATTCTCTTCTGGTTGATGCTGGAAGTAATAGTAATAAAAATATGTATTTAAGAAATTATATAAATGCCATTTAGCACTTAATTATCATATTTGTGGTATTTTCTAGAAACCCATTAAAAAAAAAGATGTCAACAGATTTTTTTATTTAGTGATATGTTTAAATAGTGCCAATGGAAACTTCCATGTTTCCTGTATAATTGGATTTATCCACCTTTTCATCAAATGTTCTAATTTTCATTATGACCTTTCAGCTGTGTAGCTTAACAAGCTTAATTGATGGTTTAATAAACAGGAAATTATGTGGTTTTAGATCTTTCAAGCGGCAATCAAAAACTAATCGACTAATATTTCTGCAGTTGATTGAACATGAGGGTTGAAAACCAGCAAATCAGTTGAATGCAGACCATCCAACCAGAGACTGGGCCTACATTACTTCGCTATATGCTTATTGTTTATTGTTTTTGTTAGCAATATGTTGCTTTTTTAAACATTCTTCAAGAATGACTTTGAAATCGTATTATGATAGTTTACCTATGATGTTCGCCTCTGTTGAAAATTTTTCTATCTTTAATTATTGTTTGTTTATTTAATGTTTCATACAATAAAACACTCTTACATGACAGTATTCAATAAAGTAATGGCATCAGTAATTACAAATTAATGTACTAGTTATGAATCAAATATATTAGAGTTTATTTTACAAATAATAAATATTCTGTTCGACCTACTGGCAATATTAAGAAGAACAATTACAGGATATGCTTTATTACAAAAAAGGAATTACAGCGAAAGCAGTAACACAAGGGCTGACATAACTGAAGTGCCTTCGTTGGTTCAAAAGCTTGTTTTATTATTCATAATTTTTAAACATGAAATACCAAATGATTCTAAGGCAATAAGTTTGCCCTCAATCTAAGCACTTAAGCCTTTATTTAACCATATCAAAACCATCATGGAATGCATGCGAATAATGTAAAATTATTTATTAGATAATCAATATTGTTTATCCATCAAATTGTTTCAAAATCGGAAAAAATGAAGTGTTAATGTTTGAGATACGAGGAATACCACACATTGCAAATTTTTCAAAATATCAATTTCAACAAATTAATAAAAAAATCTTACTCAATAATAATAATATGGCTTGGCGAATCCGAAGACTGGATACCGATACCAACAATCTCCCGATACCACTGACCAGAATCCTAACCCAAATCTGCCAGATCGATCTTAACACATCCTCCCACCTACACCTCGGTAAATCTTACTTAAATAAAACTAAATTGTTCTATTAATACTTATTTTAAGTAGTATGATAAATAGTTTCAATATTACAACATGTGGCATCGTTTTGAGAGAATCACTAAATGTATTATAAATAGATAAAACAATAAATTCATCTCAGGATCAAAATAAAAGTAATGACAAAAGCCTCACATGCTGTTGACTTGTAAATAATAAATACTTTATTACTATAGTTAGCTGAATACTATCTTGTGTTAAAAATTAACTTGATGAGCTAGATGAACTTTTTGGGATTTTCACATGGGGCGTTATCATTGCTAACTCATCTCCTTGTACAACCGTCGGCTTGGAAACAGTACAGTGCTTAGTATGTATAAGCAGATACTCGTTTTGGGTTGCAGGTGTTAAGATATATTATATTCATATTCATTTTATTTTTTTTTGTGAAAGTACAGTCAAATTATATATTATATAAATAATGCATTATTTATATTGATTAAATAATACCATTTCTGGTTTTACGAATAGGAAAGAATAACACGTTAAAATTTAACATCATTCGTAATGTGCTGAATTTTGGGTCTGTAACCAGTCATCATTTTGGCTTTGTAGTGGCGATATCCAAATTCATTGAGGGGACTATTCCTTATCTGTATTCCTTATTTGACAACAAAGTCAAATCTCCGTAGCTACTGAAGAGATTGCTGACCACCCTCCTAGCGATGAACCCTCACGGCAATGGCATTGAATATCCTCGGTAGGGCGACCTCTTGAATTGACAATTCCGAAGACGGTGGAGTAACTGCCGTCGGATGTACGCCTGGATCATACGAAGCATCGGATCTCATTTGGGAAACGTCGCTCACATCGAATATTCCAATTAGTGTTAGCTCATCGTTAGGCCATTACTTGAGGTAACGCTCAAGGTTTATTTTTAGGGTCCATTGCATTAAAAGTATTATTAAACCCCCACCGAATTGGAGTGTATGCTGAAGATGAAAAAGTACGGGTTTGTTATAAACAGTCACCTTAAACCTTATTAATAACTTTAATTATTAGTTTTATCGATTCTTAATAGTTTATTCTTCATACTGAATTATATTGCAAAACACTCCATACCATCAACTATCCAGAGCAACTTCGTCCACAAACATTTCTTTTAAAATGACGTATATACTTCCAAAACTAATCAGTTATTGATATTTGAAATATAAATAAATAATATGTTTTTTAAACCACATAAATTATCTTATTTTTAGGGTCCATTGCATTAAAAGTATTATTAAACCCCCACCGAATTGGAGTGTATGCTGAAGATGAAAAAGTACGGGTTTGTTATAAACAGTCACCTTAAACCTTATTAATAACTTTAATTATTAGTTTTATCGATTCTTAATAGTTTATTCTTCCGAATTATATTACATCACTAATATATTGCGTTGTGTTTCGTTCAAGTCAGCAAAGAGTGCTTAAAATAGTATATTGGATTTTTTCCTCATTGACTGGTTCTTGGAAGAACCATTTTGAAAGAGTTCTTCTGATTCCCTTTTCAACTTTCCCTAATGAATAATGATTAGAAATATCACACCAATAAAGGCATTGCTTCAACATTTATATTTTAAATTATATAAAAACAACATGAGTACATATTAACATTTAAAAAAAAAAGAAAGTGCCTATGAAAATACAAAATATACTATCGTTCATATGACCAAGTAGCGTTCTTTTAAATTTGGCAGTTTTGGGACTATGTTATATTCCTACCTGTAGTGGTATGTTTCCTAACCCATTAAGACCAGATGACGTAATATTGTCAAATACAGAAAAAAGATTATAGTCGTTGAAGGGTTCCTAAATAATACATGATTATCCTAGCACATAAATCAAATGAAACCATATGAATAAATTGCTGTCCTACAAAACCTCTAACCATAAAAAGTCGTTTGTTATAGATTCTTTAATTAATAAATAGAGTTTATAATAAATCATCTGCGAGGATATGAAACTAATTTCTATTATTAGCGAAATTTTCTTCAGTATTCACCTTTTTATGAATTATCGTAGTTATGGATGACTGTTAATATTTGCCAATAAATAAATAATTATTGATAAAAGTAGTAGGTCGATATCATCATACTACGATTTAAAGCAGCAATGATTTGTTTATTATTAAGCAGAATTCTAGTGATTTGGAGTATATTCATTTTCCAAAAAAAAAAAAAAATTCATAAAACTATCGAAATCTAAAAGCTATTTAGTTTCCTTTATATTTTTATTTTCTCTTGTCATGGATGTACTCCTTAGTTAAAATTATTGATCCATCATTATTAAATAATTAAATATTAAGACGAAATACTAATATTTAATTTTGACATCTTCCTTCTGGTCTTCTAACTTTTCATCGGCTTTCATCCTTCCAACATAACTAGCATAGTGAAACCTCGCAAGTTTAACAAACTTTTTCACATTCACGATTAGGTACAACGATTTGGATTCTAATTGTTGAGTTTTGGCCAAAAGGCGTAGCTAAGTGCTGGGGGTTGGTGATCTCTAAGCTCCCTGTTCAAGACCAGCTGTGGGTGATCTATTATTTATCCTCTTAAAAGCCGTTAATCGACCCTGTCCGGTTATGAAGGTCCTCCTGGAATAGCTCGTCCAGCTTCTAAAAAGCCTGGAAGTTGAGCGTGATCTCGGTCAAATTACTTCCCTGCATGATCGTGGTCTTTGAAGTAGTATTGTCCCTACCATGTGATTAACTCAATACCTTTCATAGGTAGATGTACTTTTTTTTTTATTGCAGGCCCATAAATCTAATTAAATATTCTTCTTTTAAATATCCAGAGCCATCTTTTATGTTTGTTCTAATGTGGACTAAGTTTCAGCTTTATAGGTGAGGACAGAGACACTTCTCCTCTGCCTATTTTTATCCATACCTGGATCTATGTTATTTTAAAAGTTCCCCGAACTCCTGTTAATCAACGAAAAAACATTCCTGAAAGCTAATCCTAGATCTTTGTGACGGTTGCTAAAGCTAATGCCAGCTGAACAGGTTCAGCTGCGTTGTGTTGCGAAATAATTATAATAACACTGCCTCCGAGCCAAGAGGAAGGAATGAAATGGTCTGATATTTTTAAATATTTGGAAATGTCAATACAAATAATTGAACAAGAATACAGAAGTGCTTTTCCGCAGGCTTCAATGCTATATATTTATTTCATTGCGGAGAAATATTTCATGTTGCATTTTGAATAAATATAGTAAATAATGCGCTTTTACTGAAGGGTCCTAATTATTATGTTACTTTTTTAACTTTTTTACTAATGTTTTCCTCCCATTGGCGTGGCAGTTGACTCATGGATTTTTAAAATAGTATAATAAAATCCTTGGTTGTGTTGTTTTTCGGAAGGGACGTAAAATAGGTGCCCCAAGTCAGTACGATGTCATGAACTCCCTAAAGATCCCTATCCTAATTTTACCTGGGTATGCAAAATATAAGACTTTCGCTGTTGCATCGTCTGATTTTCCACAGCAGCTTAAAATTTCGTTAAATAAATAAACAACAAACACGTTGAGGCTTCATGCAACCAACTATACTCTCTTGTATATCTTCCTCTCTCTGACTATGATCATGCACGCTTTTCTTTCCACCTTTTCCGTCGTCTTCTTCAACCTTTCCTCCCTTCAACATTCCAATTGAAAATTATATTTGCAACCTTTCCCCTTCATTCTCCTGAGATGATCATACTATTCCAAAGTAACTATGTGCAGCTTCTCTAAATACCAGAAACTGATTTTTGAGAAAATTCGATCTAACCATTCATCACCGAGGCTGTTGATATAAAACTATTATGTTATCTATTTAAAATATTTTAGGTTTTCTCAAAAGGTAAGGCATTTGTTTAAATGAAGAGCTTTTACTAAAATTTACACAGATTCCGCAGCTTATAAGTCATCCATTATATGATATTCTAGGCGATGATTCCATGTACCCACGATCCAAGATATAATTAAAGCGTTCCGTTACATTACTTAACAACAGCCTCACTCACGAGCAAGGTGACAACTGAACAAAGATTTGGTTAACTTCAGGTGACTTTCGGAACAGCCTTAGCTCATCCCCAACTTCTGCTCGCGCTAATCTCTTTAGATGACAGGAATGCTTTTTCGATGTTAACAAACATTAAAACAATTTATCTCCATGGTAACGCTGCCTCAAAGTCTTTGCAAAGTGATCCTAACTCTTCCATTATATCGTATCATGATATAATATTGATATTGTGATAGCGGACGCAGCTTTTTTTCGAAATAGATTTCTGCAGGAAGCTGTAAAAATAAACATCGATACTTTAAAAAAAAAGAAGATTTGCATAAACATAAAGCTTTAATCCAGGAGTGGCAGATAATTTATTTAATCAGTTTGCAACCATGGATGCTGACCCTCTTGGGGCTCACCGAGCTTCTAGTGGATACCTATAAAAGGGGAGCGAAGAGGGTCAATGGTAAATTTTCACAGCCGAAGGTCCTGGGTTCAAATTCCACTGCAGGCATGACTTTTATTTAATCTGTTAGCAGCCGGTAATGGATGCCATGAGATCTTGGACCGTATTGGGGCTCACCGAACCTCTATAAAGTGAAAACTATAATTTGGGGGAAAATATAATGGTTGAGCGTGATCTCAGACTAATCACCACCTGCACCACCGTTGTCCTAGAAATAGTACAGTTTCTACCATGTACTGAACCAATAACCGTGTATTGGTTATAGTGCTATAGGTTTCGCTTTAGATTAAATTATTAATGATTAACAATTAAATGTGTTGCAACTGGATTTTCAACAAAATTTAGTTAGCAATTTGAAAAAAAAATGACATTTCATGATAAAATATGCATCAACGTGAATATGATATTAGTGTTGAATTTGTCAATATACCTTAAACCCGGTGTATGTTTTTCTTAATATTCTCACAACAGGAGAAATGTATTTCTTAAAATTTGCAATGTGCTTCAATGAAGTTAGATTTTTTCATATTAGTATGATAGAAGACCGAAATTGAATTCAAAACTTTCTTTGAGATTAGATGTGCGGAGAGCATACTAATTAGTCCTAGGATCTAGGAGCAGAGGCAAAAAGATGGAAGAAAGCCATGCTGTTTTAAGTGTAAAAACTCCAACTTCTTGAAACCAGGAAAAGCCAAAGTCTGGTCAAACTTCCTTCAATCCTAGAACTGCAGTGGATCATTTATATTCCATTCAAAGACATTTAATTTCTTCACGCAAAGCAAGACTATGAAATATATCTTCAACAATCACGATAAAATCAATCTTTTAAAAACTTAAAAATTACTAGTCCTATCTCACTAACAGGTCATTCAAAATAAATCACAATAATGTATTTTCATCTCTCAGGCAGTATCCTCGGCCCAATCCTCTAGACAGTTTATGCAGCTGACATCCTAACCCATCTTCATACTAGCCTTGTCACGTATGCTGATGACACATGTCTATTATCAGTCAACACTGATCCAGTTATATCATCCCATATTCTTCAGCCCCATATCACTGACCTTGAAAAACGGTGTAAAAACCTGAGAATTACAATAAATTCCCACAAATCCCCTCAAATCACCGTACCCAATGACTTCCTGCCCCCCCCCCTGTATCGTTTAATAACATCCCACTGATTCCTGTAGAACAGGTCCGCTACTTAGGAATAAACCTTGACAAATGATTAACTTGGAATCCTCATGCTAGACTGAAAAGACAAGAAACAACTCGCCGTTTCAGGCTACTTCAACATTAACTAGACAAATGCTCTGAGCTCTCAAATAATTACAAAAGACCCATATGCATGACAATCACTAGACCCATCTGGACTTACGGAGTAGATCTTTGGGGCTCCACTAAGCCATCGAATTCCTCTCGTATTCAATCCTTACAATCTAAAATCCTTCGTAACATCCACAATACTCCTTACTTTGTTACGTACAAAGTAATCCATAATAACCTTAATGTCCCATTTGTTGCCGATTTGGCCCGAATCCGATATCAATCTTTTCATGACAAACTTCATTCCAACTCAAACCAACTTGTTTCAAACCTACCAACCTCTTCAGTTCCTGCTAATCTCCCAAGGCCTCTGAAAAGAAGACGGCCTCGTGAACTTATAATTTGAACTCGTTATTTGAGAACTAACACTGGGTAGTGTCTCTACTTGTCTTTATTCCTGCCAATATGTACCTTTCATTCTATTTACTTGTTTAATTAGTATAATACCGTTGTAAATTTCATTGAATAAATAATTTAAAAAAATAATGAGTAAGAACGCTGATTTTAAAGAAAATGTGAGAACATGTTAAGACAATTTTAAGATGCATGTGAAAAAATTCTCATAGCTCTGTATGGTTCTACATGGCTAAATTTGGAATTGGAACTTCTGCAATAAATTCTTTACCTGTTGGCATGTAACCAGTTAGTACTAGACAGGCATAGCAGTTCCCCATGCCACGTGTGAAATAAGAAAAGTTTGAGACTTATAGGGAACAATTATTACGATTGTTCTTAAATGACACTTGCTCTAACTAAACTTGTGCAAATAACATAGTATTATTACGTTAAATAACATAATATTATTATAACATATAATAAATATTTATTTTTTTCCTGTTCATATCTGTTATTCTTAAGGGACTTAGTCCCACAATAAAGTTACTTTTCTATTCTAATAAATTCACTATTGAAAACCAAAATTCATTCATTATCGGTCTATACATTTAATGCATAAATGTGAGCGTAGGAATTTTTTTATTATTTTTTTTTGGCAACGATAGTATCATTGCAATAGTCTCTGTCTTTAATTAAAGTAATTTTTTTTCTACAAAAAAAAGTAAAAGTTATTTGTGTGATTATAAATGTTAAATATGTTGGTACTTCTTCTTCCCATGGCTCTACAGCCCTTGCAGGGCCCTGGCCTCCGCAACAACGCCTCTCCAGTCCTCCCTGTCAGCAGCTCGACCTCTCCACTGTCTGATCCCCATCCTCTGCAGATCGTTCTCTACATCATCCAGCCGTCGCAGCCTGGGCCTTCCTCTTCTTCTTTTGCCTCCTGGTTTGCCATATAATAGCTTCTTTGGGTACCTATATTCTCCCATTCTTTCTACGTGCCCAAGCCATCTTATACGTATAGATTTAATAAAGGTGACTAGGTCTGGTGCATTGTATAGGTCCTGAAGCTCTCTATTATTTCTAGACCTCCATTGGCCTTCATTACATACTGGCCCAAATATCTGCCGAAGCACCTTCCTCTCCCAGATCTGCAGCATCTTTTCGCATTCCTGTGTCAGGACCCACGTTTCACAAGCGTATGTAACAATCGGTCTTAGGATTGTTTTATAAATCAATAATTTTGCCCTCCGTGACAAGTTTCGAAATCTTAATGCTTTTCGCAGTGCAAAGAGACATCTGTTCCCTGCTGAAATTCTTGCTTTAATTTCTGCAGTGATGTCATTCTTTCTTGTCACTAAAGCCCCCAGATATTTGAAGCTGTCCACTTTCTTAAATGTGTGGTGGAGCAGTTGCACATGACTCAGCACTTCCTGCCCATCATTTTTTGTAGAAATCATATATTGGGTTTTTTCCTTATTTATCACCAGACCCAATTTTTTCCCAGCTTCTTCAAATTCCTGCAAAGCTCCTGAAAGCGCCGCTTTTGACCTTGCTGATTAAATATGTTGGTACTGGATTTTCAAAAATATGTATTTAAGAATTAAAAAGATTTTCGACATTCGATAGTATAATATACATCTACATAAATGTTGTATTATTGTTGGTTTTTAAATACAACATGTACCTATTAAATATTAATATGATTTTGTTTATATATTGATTATCATTGAAATCCCAAATTCATCCCATTATCGTTGTATTGTACTTCAAGAATACAACATATGTATAGTGTCATTTGGAACCCTGCAACGGCAACCGGCATTAATCAAATATTCTCTATCAAATAATAACGTTCACCAATCTGTTCCTGGTTCAAATACATCTAGTTCTTATTTAAGTTGATAACAGCCGGGGATGGGCCCTCTGGGACCTGGAGCCCCTCCTAGTGCTCACCCAGCCTCTATAAACTAGATGTCCTTAATTGAGAGGAAAAACTGGCGGTTTAGCGTGACCTCGGACAAATCACCAACCTGCAGAACTTTTTTCTTAGAAGCAGTACTGTCTCTACCCCGTACTGAACCTTCATACCTGTACAAGACCCTTCATGAGTTTTAGTGGTAAAGTTTTTTGGTGTTATTTTAATGTCCTCCTTAAAATATTTTTATTGAATTTCATTATTTGGGTGCTTGATTGAAAGAAGGCACTCAATACCAATCCTTGTGGTGAAATTCCTAGTCTCTAAATTTGACCCAATTACTTTTTATATATAAATTAAAAGCGGAATATAATAAAAGCTGCTGACCATCACCCTGATGCACTCCACCCTCCTCCCTTGTCATGAAACCTTTGACCTTTGTCTGAAATAAGCCCCAAGAGGGACAATACAGGGTGATGCCCTAAGCAGGGCCTTCAGGATCATGGCCGGTGATAAACGAGGGAACATGGCCCTTCAATGATCACCAAAGACCCTTTTTCTTTTTCTTTTTGAGATCCTTAGACTCGATATCCATCTTTCATCCTTATATAACTACTTGTATTATGTACAGCTTCCGTACTGAAGTTTTATTTAATGGGTTAAATAAATGTC
The DNA here is from genome assembly GCA_964056705.1 of Troilus luridus. Lineage (NCBI taxonomy): Eukaryota > Metazoa > Arthropoda > Insecta > Hemiptera > Pentatomidae > Troilus > Troilus luridus. The sequence continues at coordinate 79,161,190 of OZ057414.1, read as the reverse complement.
TTATCTTTACAGCGTTAAGCTCTTTCGTATTAAGATGTAATAATTCAAAAATTAAGTATACAATTATTTTTTCTTAGTTTTGTCTTCCGATTGTCACACCGAGCATGCGTAATTTTCATTCTGCCAATCGCCTGGCATCTTTGTTTTTATTAGAAAATAGAAATTTTGGTGATGGTATAGCAAAGTATTCGTGTTGTATGTCATTGAAATTCTCTTTTTAACGATCAGAATTTTTTTTAAAACTTGAAACTTTTTTTATTTTAACTTATATCATAATTCCCATAAAACATCAAGTAGAAATATGGTATAATTCAGAATAGGACTTTATTAAATGACAACTGGCAAACACATGTACATGCACATGGCAAACACATGTACACATGTAACAGCTGGCAAACGCATTTACAGACACTCATTATGGAATGAGTAAACTACTAACAAACTTCAATCAGAAAGAACTAGTGAGCCCCATCACTAGACCCCCACACCTACCATCTAATTAATCTCAAGATAATTGAATGCACAATCCTCTCTTAAAATGCACCTGGTGCATTACAAGAGATGCCACGTATTATATTAATATGTTATTGTCAACAATTAATAAAAGCCAAAGGGCTAAGAAAACAAAATTAAATAACAAAAAAATAACACGTTGAAAATTGAATATCAGATATGTTGTCCCTGGATTGAAAAGCTTCAAACAATACAATTGCTACTGATAGCTTATAAAAAAATTCCAATTTTTGAGTTAGGTCGTTTTTCTTTTGAAGGAGCGATAGAAGTATTTCTTTGTATTATTTTTAATGAAAAAAAAAATACTTTTAGAAAATTCATAAGATATTAAAGGACTTTCATACTTCAGTATATCTCTCATATTCCCTGGAATATAGCCGGGTCTTTCAGTCAAGGCCCTGGCAGGACGTTAGGTAATGTATATGTAAAGAGTTAGCGAGTCACATAAGGAGCAAACAGATTTGGAAACTCCCCGAGCTCGGGGAGCCCACTGAGCCCACTTTCCAGCGACCTTTTCGCAATTCCAATTTAATGGGAAAAAACAAGCCGCCATCTTTCCTCCTGCTCCTTCGCATTTGCTGGAAATGAACCTTGTCGTTCCGCGAATTACACCAGTCCGGGGAATACGAATCGCCCGAATAAGTCCAACTCTTCTGTGAGCTAACCTTTCCAGAACTGTGTCTAGCTTTCTGATACAATTTTCTTTTACTTTTTTTTTCATCAATGTTGTATTGAATCCTGAATTCGGAAGAATTTCAATTTTTTTTAGATGGAAATATGATAGATTTAAAAGAATATTTAATTTTGTTGTTTGGACAATAATGGAAACATGGACTCTTTAATTAGTAGAAATGAATGGGTCCTTTATCTTTTGAGTTTTAGAATATTTTCAACCATATTTCCTCTCAGAAACTAAATGTCGAAAGACAAGTTTTCTAGATGCGAATCTAAAATTTTCTAGCTATTTTCATCGATGAAGTAGATTATCTAGTCGGTAATCAGATGGAGAAGTCAATTAGTTGGAGAATTAAGCATATAATATGTACTGCACCTGTATATGTACGTATATTTACATATGCGTCCAGGTATTGAAAAGGTGTATGGCTACGACAACAATTTGTGTGGTTATGAGACTAACTTAGTCTCGAAACGTCGCCAAAAGGAAGTTATAAGAATTGACTGATTCTCGATTACCACAAGCAAAATTTATATATATAATTTTCTTCATTTAATATATAATTTATGTGTTCTAATTCTTGAGTTTCAGTCCTTTCTTAAGTTTCTTTTAGTGTAGCATTTAATGTTTTTTACTAAAAGCTCATTTTTTCACTGTTAGGGCATGAGTATGAAACTAACTTAGTTTTCAACAATGATTATTTGTAATTAACGAAGAAAAAAAAACTTTTAAATTGTATTGGTTTTATCTTTTCAAATTACGTGGGTGTTTACAGTTAAAGAAAATACATAGATCGTTTGCAATTAAACTCTCAATTAACGTGAAATAATTATTTAAACTAAATTAAATTAAATTATAATTAAATCTAACATTTTCTGGTATACTTAGTTGAATTATATTTAAACTGCATTTTCCGTCGTTTCAACTAATTACATACTATCACCTATGGTATTTACTTAGCATAACAACTCAATGTGCCCAAGATCGCGACTTCCCCGGAAGCCCTTAGGATTTTTTAAAAGGGAGTGAAGAAATTCTTGGATATACCGTCTTTCGGAAGACACGTAAAATTGTTGTCTCGTGCCTATGCGGTATCAGGTGTTCGTTAAAAAACCTTATCCTAATTACACCAGGATAGACAGAATTTAGGACCCCACTGCAGAATCGTCCGGTTAACAACTGTAGGATAAAGTAAAGTTAAACGAATAAACAACTATTTAGTAACGCTGGATATTAAATTTCATAAAACCTAGTCAGCGGATATGAATATTTGAAATAATTAATCGAAGGGACATCGTTTTAAGTGAGAAATAACCAATAGCCTTAGAGAGATGCGATCACACGATATGCCAGGCACAGGCTCTACCCCCATCAACTCCCAAAGGCACCTCAGATCCCATCGTATTGCTCGTATCTTATTTTGGAATAATAGAGTTTTATCTTGGATGCGAAGTTTCAATAACATGTAGGGGTCAGCTATAAATAAATAATAAATACATAAGTAGGAATTATTTATAAGAATTAAAGACATACAATTTAAACATTGTCATAATCTTTCCCTCTTCTACCACTTGTTTATAGGGTTCGGACTTAATACATAATTAAACAATAGAACAAATAGCATTGCTTAGAGTTACGGGGGACTTTTAAAGCTATACAAGATTGCAGTCAATAACTTTAGAAAATTATTCTAAAAAGGCCTTCTGAGGGGCATACTGGTGGGATTGCTTTATTAGTGATTTGGCGGATTTTGATTCGGTTAGTGGTAAATGTGGACGGAAAATTGTTAGAAGAGATTGGTGCTATCGGCATCGAGCCTTCGGGTTCGCTAAGCCTTACTGTTACTATCAAATCTATCTTAATAACTGTCCTGTTTCTGGTAATGATTTGACCTTGAAACACAATGTGTGAATTGTACTGAAGGAACCTAAAAATACACCAAAAAAAAAAAGAAGTTTTTTATGTGATACCAAAAAAAAAAATACGAAGTAGAGGGATAAAGAAAAAAAACAAAAAAAAAACGAAAACGTCATTCATATCCGCTAGGAACCAAGATATATATAAGATAAGGCTCAAGATAAGTTAAAAAACTTGAGAATCCAGAAGAATTCAAAGAGCACCAAAGATAAAGATAAAAACGCCCTGTAACCTCCCTATCCTGTATCTGTGAGCGTTGAAGAATATCTCAAAATGTTGCTTGAGATCGTTGATAACGTAGGGCAACAGAAAAGCCCTAGCAAAGTTGTTAAAAAATTAAATACATACCTTTATAGCAGTTGAGCATAAATATTTAATGTAATCGTAAATGAATAAAACACTGTACCGCTACAACCCGTGAATGGGTCTGGGGTTCACTACTTGGTAGAAACTGTACTGTTTCATGATCAACGGTTGTGCATGAAGGTTATTTATCACTACATCACGCCTAACCGCTGGCGGTTGAAAAATCTGGATTTTCCCCCTTATTTTGGGTACCTACTTAATAGAGACTGGGTGAGCCCCAAGAGGGTCCTAAATCTCATATGATCCATCTCCGGCCGCTAACGGACTAAATAAAAGTCTCACCAGCAGCGGGATTTGAAGCAGTATTTCCGGCATGGCAACCCAGTGCTCTACCACTGAGCCACTGAGCTCTTATTAATTATGCTAATATAAAAGTTAATGTTCACTTTTAATTACCCCTCTGCCTTATTTTTACTATAACACTTTGTTGCTCATTAGCTTAATTTATTTACTAAACTTGCTGCTTTGAAACCTATTTATTTCTAAAAAAATGTTGTTGCATTAAAAATCTGTTATTCTACTTTGAATGTTCAGCTATCATAAATCATTGAGAGACTTTTGATTTACTTTTCGTTACTCTTAGCGCGTTCAATTGAAGTATCTCAGAAGTATTCCTGAAGACCTGGTACGTGGGACTAAACATTTAAAATCATTGTCGGATTCTGTGGCAATATAATGATTGTACGAGTTAGTTTGGGTGTCCAGCAAGTGTCCACTTCGATCCCATCGAATCGTAAATGTTTAACATTATAACTTATTCAACCTTTGAACTCTAAATTATCATGATTTCGTATTTTGTTTCGGAGAGTAAAATAAACCACAGGAAGTAATTGTATGTCTTTAAGTAGTATTGAACTGTCAGTACAACAAACAGAACAAATAGTTTAACCTACATAAGCAAACATATCCTATTTTATGATTCATAAATAACCCAAAATAATAAATAATAAATATGCAGTACTTTCTTGGTTATTAATTAATTTAATCAACATTTACTTTTTTATTAATTTTATCTACATTTACTAAATTATTTTTCTTCTTACTCTAATAATTGCATAACCATACCCTCATATGGCTTTATTTATTATTTTTTTCAGCGTCATTTGGAAAACCTGTCTTTCTTAGCAAATAGAAGAATGATTGAGTCGTTAGTCATCGTTTTTTCCACTGCAGATAAATATTTGTCTCCTGGCTCGGAGTTAATTATACGACCCAACTGTTTACTCAATCCCTTCGTCAGAAATTTTCGGTCTCTTGGAATTTTTCTCGCAATTAGTAAATTTATTTACTAATAGCTGGGTATTTGCCATGGATTCCTTTGTGAGAAAGGGTTTACTATACCAAGCCAGTATGTTAGCAACACAGTTTAAATTTTAATGAAAACGTTACGTCAATATAAATATCCGTTACAAACAATATACAAATATGGATAAGAAAATTGTTAATGTGGGGAAAAAATTCTCAAATATTGATAAACTATTTATTTGTATGTATAGTTAATCATTATTCAACTAATCGTGTTTTCTGCACACAGACCATTTTCTTCTTCATGTTTGTAAGATGAACTAATAATTATTTATTATTATGTACAAATATGTTCAGTATTATCAGCTGAAAATGAATAATACTGTTACGGGGTACTGGGTGTGAAATAAACTAAACTATTACTGAATTCAAGATACTAAAATTTATTACCAAATTAAAAAGACTACAAGGAAATTATTTAAAACAATTAAATTTTTAAACTAATATCAATTTACAATAACAATATTATAGAGATTGTAACCTAGGCCTAACTGTTATCGAATTACTTAAATAATATAAGATATTGCTAATACTAAATAACTAAACTATTTATATAAATTTGTACAAATACAATAATATTACAATATAGTTAACAACTACAATGAAGAAAGCCAGTATTAATCCTCAAGACATACCGCTATAGGAATTTATTGTTTTGAGGTCCTTAGTTCAAATTTTCAATTTGGCAATTATCTCTGAACAAGCCGGTAGAATAGAAAACTTTTAAATGATAAATTTATGATTATGCTTCTTCTGTTTTTCCACTATATTCCTTTGTGATGTAACTTTTTGGGACATAACATCCCTCCTTTTCAACGAATGTTAGTGCAAAATAAACTCTACAATAATACAAAATTTAAAAACTGCTATATTCATCAAAATCAAACTATTCCATGTCCCCGTAGATGAAACAGTTTCAAAACGCGAAAATTATATTCTTAGTAATTAAAACTCTTATTTCAGAACCGCTCGTGAATATTAAGATTAGTACTAAACCTTTTTCAAATGGCTAAGTGGATTTCATTCATATTATACAACTCGCCGTCATAAGAAAGAACTCATTCAGCGGAGTTTGTTTTGAAGTTTTTCAACGCAGCTAGTTAAGAAGATTGAAAATTAGATTTTTAAGATTTAGGAAGTAGCTGTCGTTTCTCGGTATTTATCTCATAACTTGGGAAAGGCCATTGTTGCTTTTTGATATTTTAACAAATTTTCTTGAATGGTTTATATAATAGAATTTAAAATATATTCCACTGAAGTTATTTTCTTTAATGTCGTTTCATTTCATTGTACGTGAGTCAATTGGTTACCATAGTAGACAGGAAAAACCTCTTCCAAGTAACTTCATTCATAGATAAAACCAATATGTCCAGTTGCATACATAACAGTGGGTACGGGATAGCTCAGTGGTGTAGCTCTGAGTTGCCATGTCGAAAATCCCGGCTTTAAATCGGGCTGAGGGAGATAATTTATTGAATATGTCAACAGCCGGGGAAAGAGCTTGTGGGATCGGGACAGCCCCTGACACTTACTCAGCCTCCATGAAGTAGGTACTCTTCATCTGGCAAGAAACCTGGCGATTGAGCGTGATCGCGGACAAACCAACTCCATGTGCAACCGTTGTTCTACAATCGTACAGTATCTACCACATACTGAATCCTAGGCTCTTCGTGGGTTGTATTAGACAATTTTTCCCCAAATAAATGTATTTTGGTTCGTTTTTTTTTTTAACCTAAGCTTTCTTTACTTTGTCTTCCTTCTTTCATAAAGATTACTTCGTGACACTTCTTTCCTAGATGAAAACAGATGCATGGATTGGGATAATTTATCCAACGATAAATTCATAACTTCGTCGTTGACATGATTGAATGATTAGGAAAATGCATTACTTAGAAACCTATATAAAATAATGTTGGTTTGCAAGCTAAAACAAAAAGGTGATGCTTGACTATATTGGTAGTAAATTAGTGTACATTAGTGAAATGATTTTAGGATGTAATTTAAAATTATAAATTGACTGTAATTTGAAATTATTTTTGGCGAATTCCAGACATTGATTTTTTTTTTATAATTCATCGAACTCCAACTGAACGATAAAGAACAGCAGTTTGATTAAGTCGATTTAGCCGAAAACAATAAGTGAAAATGTCTAGATCAGCAGAATGGAAGAAAACCGAAAATTTGAAATAGTATAGATACTGGCTAGCATAATGATAATGTGGGTACAAATTAATTTAGTGTTGAATGATAATAATAATAAGGCTTGGTGAACCCGAAGGCACAATGCCGATACCACCAATCTCTGCTTACTATTACAACAATTTCTTTTCTGTCCACGAACCACTACCCTAACCCAAATCAGTCAGATAACTCTTAAAACAATCTTCCCACCTACAGCTCTTTCTACCTGTAACGTAGAATAACTAAAAACAAATTTTTTTTAGGTAAATTGGTTATTTCTTTTGCTCTTATTGCGTGAAGTCGGATAATTTTTCCTTTGATTCCTTTTTATGTGAAAAAAATATCCATAGAAGTGAGTGTTTATTAGGATATGCGATTAATTCTGCATGAACTTGCAACAACTATCATCAAGCGACCGAAAACGGCGTGAAAATTACAGTTTGGGAGCAGTTAGTGAGATGTATAACGCTTCGCCACCACATATCTCACAACTTCACAAACTTGTTCCACTAACTAGTAGAATCTTCAAGCTCTCATGAGTCACGGTTATAAGGGACGTAAGTAATATTGTAAGGGCCATAGCCTGGCACTGTTGTAAAGCACGCCATAACTTGCCTTAAACATCAAGAGTTGGGAACGTAATGCAGCAATATCGAATGATGTTAAATATTATTGACTCTCTAATGAAATGAATGATAATAATAATAACCTTTATTTGTTCATAAAATATAATAAACATATTCAAAACATTCTATTTTTTTCTTATACCTATTCACATATAAACAAAATCAACCTTTAGTTGAGGTTTTAAGTTCGATTGTTTCTTCCTCTCACTCTTGCAAGCACACTAAATTTATGTAATTGTCCCATCCGTTTTCACTCTTTCCTTTCCAATGCTACTCTCTTCCAGGCTGCATTACCCTCCGCAGCTCTTCTTCATCTCCTTGTCCCAGTCTGTCGGTGGGCGTCCTCTCTTCCTTGCGTGCTCTTTTGGATACCAATCCATAATCTGCCTGGTCCATGTTTCAGCATTCCTTCTGATGACATGTCCGGTCAAGGTCCACTTCCTTAAGGGACTTTTTCCATAAATCTGGGAGGTCAGTCCTTGATCTAATCCACTTATTTGGTTTTCGATCTTGTCTTGATATTCAGAGGAGGTATCGCTCCATACCTCTGACTGTTACTCTCAACTTGTGGCTAGTCTTCTTGTCTATTATTCATGTTCGCAACCGTAGGTCATGACCGGGAGTACAGTGTTCATCCAGAGTTTCTTCTTGACTTCCAAGCTCACAGTGGATCTATATATATATATATCCTTAAACTTGAACAGTGGGCCATCCTTGAGTACATCGCCTGCTTATTTCTTCTGTTTGCCCTTTAATAGAGATAAGATGCCCGAGGTATAGAAATGATTCTACTTGCTCTATAAGATGCTCTCCTATTATTAAGTCTCCGTTACGTATTTACACTTCTTATAGTTTATTTTGAGCCCTATGTTTTCTCCTGCTGCTATCAGTTGTTTTGCCATGGTTAGGATTTCTTCTTTGCATTTTGCTATTATCACTTGATCATCCGCAAATTCTAAATGGTTCATCTATTCTCCAAGAATTTTTATTCCTTTGTTCTATAAATTAATGATAAAATCAATTAATATTCTACAGGAATCGCGAAAATGGAAAGAAGTCAAACAAATATTTATAAAAAAAACACCTGTAACACTACAACCGTACGTGGTTAGAGACTATACTGTTTCTTGGACTAAGGTTGTACTGTTTCTTGTCTTCCAATTCCGAGTACCCAAATTATATAGGCTGGGTTGGGTGACTCTAAGCAGGGACCTACATCCCATAGCTAAAAGATTAAATAAAAATCTACTAAGCAGTACCATTTGAACCCATCACTTCAGCACGGCAACTCAGCGCTGTACAAAGGAATTAGTCCGCTCCCAAATAAATATATAAGCTCTGTTGTAATTCACTATTACATATTATGATATACTATTACATATTATATACCGCCTATCTACAACTTTTTATGAAAATGAGTTAGTAGCGGTATCGCATTCTAAAGCTTGAATTACACACTAAGGACAGCACATATTAAGGTCAGCAACATGGCAGAGTATGATTTTTTGATACTTTTCTTTAATAGTTCCGAAAAAAATCGGCAAGTCAAGTCGCCGCGGTTTTTTTCTCTCTCCTGTAAAATCGCCCTAAGTGTACACAGGTATTGTTTTGATAGCGGCGATATGTAATTCTGATTCTGAGTATCTGAATGTTTCGGGTTTAATAAAAATATCTTAATTTTGACGATCTGTTACCTTCTCCGAGATGAAGTATTTTCCTCAGAGAAAAACTCATTACTCTCGAATCTGTTAATAGCCGGAGGCAGACCCTGCGAGATCTGGAGACCCTCCTCCGGCTCACCCAGTCTCTATAAAGTGGATTCTCTTCTTTGGAGGAAAACCAGGTGGTTTAGCGTGTTCTAGGACAAATCACCTACCCGCCCAACCGTTTTTCATGAAACATCACATATCGTGTTCTAATTCTCTATCACGTACTAAACCCAAGATGGGTTCATGGGTCGTGGCGAGAAATATATTTTTTCATTACTCTATACGAATTGAAATTTTACATTTTTACTCTTTCGTACATTTCTAAAATCACGCCAAGCTTTCTGAGAATACAAAACGAAATGTTAGACTGGAATTATTGCAATCACTGGTAAAGACAACAGGTAAATTAAACATTTACTAATCCTTGTTAAAACATCTTAATTAAACTCTACAAATACACGGGAATGTAAAACAAACACAAAAAACGACTTCAGTTTGTACTTCCTTTACAAAGTATACTTCATAAGTTGGCTTATGCTTACCAGCTTAAAATAACAATGTTCCATAAAAGGGTAGAAATGTAGAAATATTGTAATATTTTCTCTAATAATAGACAATTATTATATTAAACCTTAGTGTATTTTTAACATGTTTTTATTAGCTTCATCTGTAAGTACGTATGTACAGTTGTTCGCATAACAACCTACTATTGCTAAGATTCCCATTCCTGAGCCCTGGAAGTCGCTTTAGGATTATTTAAACGGAGTAAAAAATCCTCGCCTATGCTTTCCTTTCGAGGGGATGTAAAATGGAAATTCCAAGCATGGTCAGTGTCAGGAACACTCGATTTTAGACCACACAAAACATCTAATTTAATTTAAACTTCGAACACTTCTCAAGGACTAATGACAGTACAATAGTTCTAGGAATAGAAATAAGTCAGGAACAATGTCTTCACGATTTGAAATTTTTTTAAAATATCGATAATTTACCTGTTAAAGCTCCATAAAAGGCTTAACCAAAAGTAGCTCCCCGGTCCGTTTCTAGGCCACACAGATATATAAAACAAAATCTGTACCACAAAAAACCATAAAAGGTCTTGGGTTCAGTACGTGGTAGAAACTGTACTGTTTCTTGGACAAATGGTGTGCAAGAAGTTGATATGTACTAGATCACGCTCAACCGCTAGATTTTTACCCCATTTTGGGTACCCACTTTAGCTGGAAGATCCTAACAGATTAAATAAAATTCTTATAGCAGCGGAATCTAAATCCAGGACCTTCGACTGGGCAACACGGCAACTCGACCACTGATTCACTCCCCTGTTACATCTCTTTAATATTATATAACTGTTATATTAATAATTTAATATAAAACAGACATATAAATGTTACAGACCAAAAAATGTGAGTTGGAAAGCCGAACAAAGCTTAATCTTTGTAATAGAAGTGATGTGCTTTTAAATACATTCAATATATCGGGGGGGGGGGGGAGGGGGGGTGGAATCATCGCTGTTTCTACATTAATTTGTATAAGGGTTGAAATAAATATGAAAATGAGCGTGAATATGTATGAGGAGGGAAATCTCTTTTCAGATATCCGGATCAATCTGCTCGAAAACATTGGAATACAAATCCATTCGTATCCATTAGCCCGGAGCTAATATATACTATTCTCTCCGAAAGCCTGTGTGTATTTTATTTATAAATATATATATTTGTTTTTGTATATAAAAGTCTCGCTACGAATGAACAAATGGACCGTGAACAATGTTCCTTTTATTTTTTACAATGCCATTTCATTGAATAGTAACAAAAATATTTAAATCATTCCCCTTTCGGCGTGCATACATATTTTAAATTTGCTTCAATAGTAGGAGAAAATTAAAACAAAAAAAGAATAACAAAATTGGGGGATAAAGTTTAGTGTAGTAGCTACATAACTACCATCTCAACCCAAAATTCAATTAGACCACTGGATAGCTAAAGGATCAAAGAATTCATCTCGATAAATGAGGGCTGTGACCCATAATGAGCAGTGGAGGCGGGAAGCGCCGCCAATTCGCGGTCATTTTGCAGCGTATCCAGGTTTCCATTCAATATAACTTTTGACTCGAAAAAGCTACGACGTTCGTTATATATAAAACATTAGTGTAAAATAGTGACAGTGAATATAATAAGGCTTTAAAGTAAAAAAAATATTATCAAAAGTATATAATATCGAATTTTCCAAATACAGAGATTGTAGACGGCTGGAAAGGGCTTCTCAAGAGCGTTCGAATGGTAACAATACAACACCATCAAACAGACCTATAATTAATAAAGTTATTTCTCAAAACAGTAATTATTTGTTTATTTGATTGAATACATAAATAATAATATTTTATTAAAAAAATATTATTCGTTATATAAACGTATTCACGTACAACACACGGCCTTGTCCAGGACACAACCACATCACATTTTTTTGTTCGTTTATATCAGCGATGGAAGTTTTGAAATCTTGTTAAATTTAATTTAAGACTATATAAGTTTTGCACTATGAATGATTATCAACAGTTTAAAGCAATTTGTCTTGAAATTCATTATGATTTTTTCCCGACCCCAATACTAAGTTTTTACAACAGATCGGTTTAATCTGAGCGGACAAAGAAATTACTTCCACAACACTGGAAGATTTTAATGAACATGAATATTAACAGTCTTCCTTCGGCCGTTGTAGACCCTCGGGCTAAATCTGCTGATTATCGGAACGGAAAAAGATTTATCTTCAAGATAATGAAATATTGAGAAAAAAATAGCTAAATCTTAATAAGGATAATGCATTAAAAACAATGATATAAAATAATTCAGAAGGTTATTTTTTTTTAAATACAGTTAACTCACCTATTCCAACTGAATTCTTAAAATAAAAAATGATAGTAGGTGGATGGTTATTTTCAAGGCTAAACAAAAACTAAATCTTTCCTTATCATTCACCTACTAAATAGTGATAGATAGTGTTTACAAATTAATAAAAGAAAATAGAAAGAAAACTTCGACAATTTTTGGAATAAGGAGGCTATTAAAATGTGGATTAATGAGGTAAGGTAAGTTGTACATCACTGAGACTGAAATGTTAGACAGAAGTGAGTAAATGAGCAAAGTGAAAAATTTGGAATGGTTTCAGGATGAAGAAGAAGTTTGACGAAGTTGGACAGGAGGTCAAAGAAAACCTACCAGTGAACGCATGAAGGAATAATGGAGAAAGAAAAATGAAGAAAGGATAGAAATAAATTCATTGCGTATTCCAAAGAGGTCTATTCGGAATTAAAGACACAAAACAAATTTTCTTTTATTATGGTAGTCAGACATTAAGACAATTTGTAATGCCAAATATAATTGATTACACTTGACTAGAATTCCCTTTTGAGTGTGACTTCTTCGGCATTGCCCGGATCGTCTTGCAATGCTGCTGAAGATTATTCGCTTGTACTCTAACTCCATTGTAAATATCCCATCTTCTTCATCTGAAATTGTTTACATCTTTTTAACAAGTTGCAAAATATATTTTCCTTATTAATAGTTGTCGTCGAGAACTCGTTGTGCTTGGAAAGACCTCATTTCCCGAACCATTACTTTTCAATCGCCAGCCTTGAGTTTTAGCCATTCTCAAGTTTTATTTCTAAGAAAGAAAACAATGGAGTTTTTCATCAAAATTTTGTAAAGCTTTCTTTTGTTTTTTATAGTACTTGTCATTTCAGGCTAGTACAACGCTGACTAGACAAACGCTACACACTTACTTGGCAAATGCTCTGCACTTACTAAACAAATAAGTCATATACATTATTATTATGAGACCTTTTTGGGCTTACGGAGAAGAGGTTTGAGCTCCACCAAGGCCTGCAATTCATCTCGTATCCATTCCCAACAATCCAATATTCTTCGTAAAAGGCTCTTTACATTGGTACGGATGATTTTATTAGTAATGACCTTAAAGTAACATTTGTTGCTGATTTAGCCCGAACCCGTTATCAATATTTTCATGATTAATTTTATTCTATTATAATTCAAGCGTCTGAAAAGAAGATGGCCTCGTGACCTAACTTAGCGTTACGGCCTTAATTGACAATGCAATTTTATATTGTTGATAATATTTACCTGTTATACTATTATAATACAGTTGTAAATTTCAATATATAAATAAAAAGCATAGGTAAAATGATAGCGGGACGTAAAAATAATGGCGCATCATGTATGTATTGAATATATTTTAAATATCTCTAAAATGCTTTATTTTGCACACCTTTTTCCTTAACACTTTATCCAATTATTTCTCCCGGTTTATTTCAACCCAGGAAATGAGAATCGAACTACCGTCAGTATTTTTTTATTATAGATCAACCGGAAAAAGTTGTCAACTATTTATTTTATGCTCTCTCTTAGTGTTGTTATCTGGGTTTCCAAATAATTGAGTAATGCTGAAGTAAGGACTGCTATTCTTGTTAAATACCCGTGTTTTGGATTTCCCATTTTTCTTTCGTTTGTTGGTTCAACAGAAATTCCGATTGTTTATAATTTTTCGTCAACTTTTTTCGAGCACCGGGGATTCTCGACAAGTACTGTTGATTAAGAATTGAATAGAGAAGAAAACAAATATTCTGGGATCACATCCCTTAAGAATAACAAAATTGTAAAGAATAAGTTCCAAAAAAGTAAATATTTGTGGCCAGAAACTTTTATATAAACTATCATGCTATGCAATGATGGGAATTTGTTTTCTATTATAAGTTTTATCAACTTTAAGGTTTTCTTTGAGTTTTAGATCTATTTGAAGATGGCGTACTCAACCAGAACCTAACATATAATTATCAAAATAAAATAGCGAAGTAATGAATATCCTATACTTCAGGTACCACAGTTTGTAATAGAAATAATAATTTATCTTTTAAAGCCGGCCTCGAACTCGAGATTAACAGCACATCGCCTTTAGGTTTATATAATTTTTATTATTATTATATAATCAAATATTATTTGTAACAAATCACGTCACTATAACTTCTCGAAGTTTCCTGTGTCAGTTGCTTAACTGGAAAAACCCTCCAGCCTAAGCCATAACAGATGAATATGGTGGCATATATTTGAACTAATTTGAACAAAAACCTTAGGATAGATTATCAGTTTTCCTCCTCAATATTATATATAAATTGAAATATTAATAATGTATTTTTTCTCTGATTAATTAAAATGAAAATAAAATCGGGCATGCGTCGTCTATTTCTGCTTGTTTTTCTCTTGTAAACGATTTATTGCTCAATCACGGGAGACAAATCGCCACCCATTACATCAATACCAGCGGCAGTATATCATCTCAACGTATTTCTATACCTCTTTAAACTTACATTCACGCTTTCGATCGAGCTATTCATTAAAATGAGACACTGAAATCTATGAAGCAAAACACGCAATTAATTTTTTTTGTCGGAATAATTTCTTATGGATTATCTTTGAAATAGGGCATATTATATGTTGTTGGGCAGTTTCCAAAAAGAGCCAACGCATTTTTAAAAAAATATAACATATGTGAAATAATTTAATTAATAGATAGAGGATTTATATTATAATGTAATATTAGTATACTACTCAGGAATATAAATTATCGTAAACTTCATTGACTGACTTATGCGAGATATTAAAATCAAATTCGGATTCTCTCTCTTAACTGGTTGAAATAATATTTGATTTTTTATTTATTTTTATTAACATCATCGTTCTGTAAGCACAAAAACAAACGAAATAAAGCTCTAAACTTATTATTATATTCATTCTACAGAAGTTGAACACTTATATTAATTTTATTCTGAGGCTTTAAAACGACAAATATTTTCAGGAACAAAAACAGGATCTGCATTTTGCCGAAAGACTACATAACAAACATCAAAAGCTATTTTCATAATTCGAAAAAAAAAATAAAAACAACATCAAATAAAATATATAAAATGTAAAAAAGTTATAAGAATAAAATCTAAACAATAAAAACCATAATTTACTTCCAACTGATATAAGCAAATAATTATGCTTGCTTAGAGAGAATCTGTCTGGGAGTTGAGATGTTGGAAAATCGTGGATTTTAATGATGACAGGAATATATTATATTATAGTGAGTATATTAATTGGTGGAGCGGGCAAGTTAGGAACGCTCGAATGTTAAGCTTCTGTGTGAAAGGGATTGTGCAGTATTATTCTTATCTTTTTTCATCACTCGTTCGGCATCTATCCTAAAATCCTTTTGGAAATTACTTAGTTTAAATAGAGTACAACTGTATCACCTGAAATCTCCTTAAGATTTTGAATGATTTTTTTTATTTGGTAATTTATGATTATATATTCGCAAACTACTTTAATATTACTATCCGAACGTTTAAAGCAAATTAAATGTCTGGTTTTAAAAAACTAAATACACTCCTGTATCATTATTTTTTTATAAACCAGTTTAAAATAATTGATCACAGGATTAAGTAGTTACATAGTAACACGTACAAATGTTATATTTTTTTTTATTTGGTAAAATATGCTGGTATTCCTTAAATTTACAAATAACACTCAATATTCTATCGATAAGAAAAACTGTACCACTACGACCTATGAAGGGCTCAGTACTTGGTTTCTTGGACAACGTTTGTGCAGGGAGTTGATCTGCCCGAGATCATATTCAATCGCCAAGTTTACCTCCCTATTTTCATCTCCAACTGCTAACAGATTGAATAAATCATCCATATGCCGGATTTGAACAATCGGGGCGGTAACTCAGCCTTCTCACTATATCCTATCGATGCTTTTATTCAATCTCGATGATCTTAATATATTCTGCTCGAGCTGTTCATTTTATTTTATATTAAACTGATATTCCCTTATTCTGTGAGCGAACGAGATTGGGAGTACTCGCTTAATCGATTATAGAGTTTGCTGGATGGAAGAAGAAGAAGGTAATTCTTTTCATTAAGACTTAGAGGACTTGATCTGATAATCCCCAACAGGTCTCGATATTGTTATAACTTCCTCGATGGTGGGGGGGGGGTACCAGAACCTCCTCCCTCCCAAACCTTTCCTCCTTCGAGACATTTTCCACTAGATTTAGCCCTAGGGGGACTTACAAAACATTCCTTTTCCCTTTTGTCTCTCTTTCTTCCGTAATTATTTTTAAAACGTCCATTCCTAAAAGGCCCTTCAAAGAATAGCTTTTGAAAGACCCGTTCCTGCTAAAAGTACCCATTCAGAAAACCTTAAGAAAATATTCGTTTCATCACCTGAAGTGAATTAAACGTTTTCATTTAGAACTTTTTTTTCTAATGCTTCTGAACAAACTGAATTTTGTAACAGAAATTCCCTCTTGGGGTAATGATTCGTTCACGTTTTGTAAAAAATTAGCGATTTATTTCATTTGTTAATAAATAATTAATATCTAATATCACTTGTTTTCAAGCAACCTAATTGTTATTCAATAAGATTTATCTTATAATCTAATTTTACTTTTAAAAAAATATGCACCACTAAAACCCATGAAGATACTTGGGTTCAGTATGTGGCAGAGTGTGTACTATTTCTTGGACAAAGGTAGTGCAGAGTAATGTTTTGTCTTAGATCATGATCAACCACCAGGTTCCCCTCACTTGAGGGTACCCATTAAATAGTGACTGGGGAAGCCCCCGGAGGGTCTCCAGATCCTACAGGGTTCATCCTCGGTTCTTAATAAATTAAATAAATGATATGCCACAAACGGATTAGAACACGAGAAACCTTCGGCAAGGGAACGCTTCCCTAATTATGATTGTAGATCAACTGTGTACAAAGATAATTAAAATGTGTTAAAAATACTGAACACACTGAAAAGAACTATTAAAAAACCTATTAATATTTTGAATACTTTGCCTGATTCTTCTTCAGGAGGTAGAAGAGGCTGTATTTGTCTTGAAGACGGTTTACTTTTTGTTATTTCTTCATTCATTGCTTTGTTCTTAAAAATAAATTAAAAACCCCTGTTTTAAGAACAAAAGAACGACTCTGATGCTTTGATACTACAAAGGGAGAATAAATGAAATGTGTACATTTTGATGTTTTGAAGGTTTCCTAAAAGCTTTTCTTTTTCATTTTTTTAAAAATTTAATTCCTTATATCATCAAGTACATCTTTAATTCAACTTTGAAACATGCAACTCAAACTGTGGATTTGTTGGGCTTGAGGGGTGTTAATTAAATAAGAGACTTATTTGAATAAAAAAAATAATACTCTATAATTTTTAAAGAAATGAGGTTTTCTTTAGGAAACACCGTTTTGACGTTGTTAATAAAAATCCGAGAAAATTTCCGAATTTCTTTATCAGATGATGACTATATTCAATGCCAAGTTCATAAAAGAAGTAATTAATTGACACGTGATTGATACAAGTATTCAAAACGCAGCAGAGTACGCCTTCAGTCAACATTTTCAACATCTTTAATGAATCCGTAGCTAGCTTCCAAACTAATACCAATCTGGAAAAAAAATAGTAATTTCAGTTAGTAATTTAAAATAGTAATTCTAAATTTAGTAAGTATGTAAAAAAAATGTACCACTAAAACGTCGTCTTGTGTCATGAATTAAGTATGTGGTATAAGAGTCTCTACTGTTTCTAGGACAACGGTTGTGTAGGGAGTCGACTTGTCCGAGATCACGCTTAACCGTCAGGCTTCCCTCCTCCCTTCTTGAAAAGCGTACCCACTTTATAGAATTAGTACGTAGACGTGACGAAAAAACGAATAAATATTTTTTTTATAAAATCGAAAAAGATAAACTGCTTCTCCCGAACTAGAAATATCACGGTTATCTCACAGGTTCTTCCTTCCGCCATCGGAAACCGCAGGAGTTTCACCGAGAAGGTGTGAGGAAGCAGGACTCTTACCTAATATCGACGAGGAGAAAGCAGGAGTCCGCCAAGGACACCCTCACAGCTTCCGATGTATTATTTAGTGAGGAAAGACCTGGACCTCTGCCCAATATCCACCCATTCCTTCTCATATAGTCCTCAACCTCTTATTCTATTCCCTTGTCCGATTCCATAAGCTATTCGCTCAAGAGGATATGAATGGTAGTGTTCCATTGGATATTTTCTTTATAGAAAAATATTGAAGAAATAAAAATAAATAGACTATAAAATATATCATTTTATATGTCTGTAAAGCAGAATAATATTTCGCGAGACATTCAAGTCGTCGTATACTTTTATAGGGCCGTGCCGTGGGTTTAATATAATAATTTTTAACTTTCCTTTTATTTTTCACTTTATAGTTTACACATTGTGTTTTTATGTTTTTCCATCGATTTTATTATTACCTGATGCTGTGTTATCATTATTATTTATTTATGGAAATAAGCAACATGTGTTTGAAAATCTATATATATTTAATGGGCTAAGTTACTTTATGGACCGTGCTTTGGGGAACTCCTATTTAGTAATACAAATATTTTATTTATTATTGGCCTCTTTTTTTTGTATAGATTTTTATTATGCATTTTCACTCGCCATAATTTGGATCTTATTTATTTACTTAACGGCACATTATGCTGCCTTGGCTAATCGGATGATGTTATAGTGGAAATCCTAATTTTTGGTTATCGTGGTATAATTAGGATAGGGATCTTTAACGAGTACCTGACACCGCACAGGTTCGGGTCTCCCATTTTATGTCCCTTCCGAAGAGCACCATAACCAAGGATTTTTTACTCTCTTAAAAACAAATCCTAAGACCACCTACTGGGCTGTGAACCCGGATGTAATCATGGACATAGGTGGGTTGTTCTGCTGACCACAATACCATAGGTGGCCTTTTTGTGTGTTAAATAAGTGTAAATATTTGTTGTGATTTATTTCTTTAAAAATATTTTGTGGAAGGAACTGTATTTTCGTTTATGAGTATTTAGTAAAACCTTCCTCAATTTCAAATTTTCAAGAAACTGTCGATTTCAAGTAAATTAGTCATTTTTATCAGTATTATTTCTGGTCCCGATGGAAAATCGGTGTAAAAAAGTCTCCTAAGAAAAAGAGATGTGAGTATTACAAATATCCAAGATCCCAAATAAAAGAAATATAACATTATTATTGTGAATAAATAATGTACAATGGAACACTTTGTAACAAAAACTAGTTCTTCATCACGGAGTATGATTTTTGAGAGCTAAGTGATATCCGGCACGCCATATCCATGATTACATTACATGATTTAAAAAAATCACTAAGTGTGGGAACATTAAAAATGGTCCGTTTGAACAACACGCTAATGAAATTATCTTGTGACAGGACAACTCTTTTATGTGAATTAAGGTGAATAATGGACAGGCCCGAATGAAAAGAATTACTTAAGTAGGGAACAACAGAATGAGAAGAGGACAGATTGTTGTCATTTTTAATTTTCTGTTTTTGTTTTTTTTTGTAAACCTTTATCTTTCTTACGCTAACAATGAAGGATGAACAACGTCTTCAGGTATTCGAAAATAAGGTGTTACGTAGAATATTCGGTTCAAAAAAGGATTATAATCACCACTGGGGAATATAGGAGATTACATAACGCGGAATTGCGAAGCATGCATCCGGTAATATTATTCAGGTGATTTAGTCGCGATAATTAAGATGGGCATGTCGCAACTTTACATGGTAACGAAAGAATTCCTAAGATGTTTATAGGCGCTGTACTGACTGGGAAGCGTCTCCGGGATAGACCGGGGCGTAGGTGGGAGGATTGAGTTAAGAGTGATTTGGTGGGTTTGGGCTTGGGTTGTGCTCCATGGATGGAGTTTTGCAACGGCATCGAGCCTTCGGGTTCGTTAAGCCTTTAGTTATTTATCTTACTTACACAATTTTACATCTTAAAGAAAATATTTTGTACAAAAATAAGATTTCATGAAAGCATCATAATTTAATTATTGCAATATAATTACTAAAATAAAACACATTATGTTTGGCCCAGTGATGTTGAAAGTGGTCATGAATACAATCAAATAATAATAATTATTATTATTATTAGCCTCGCAAGTGTGTCGCTCATGCAAAAAATTCGCCTTACAGACCATTCAAATCTTTTAATCGAAATTCCTTCGTTATATTACATATTGTCCCTTTTGCATTACTAATAAATCATTACAAAAAGATCTCAATATACCACTTGTGACTGACACAATCAAGAAAAATACCAGAAACATTTCATGACTCACTTGCTGGACACCGAAACTTACTCGTACAATTATTACTGACAGGCACATTGCCGACGATCCGACAATGATTTTAGATGTTTAGTCTCACACTCCAGGTCTTCAGGAATACTTGTGAGATACTTCAATTGAACGAGCTAAGAGTAACGAAAAGTAAATCAAAAGTCTTTCAATGTTTTATGATAGCTGAACATTCAAAGTAGAATAACTCATTTTTAATACAATAAAATTTTTTAAAGAAATAAATAGGCTTCAAAACAGCAAGTTTAGTAAATAAATTAATCTAATGAACAACAATGTATTATAGTAAAAATAAGGCATAAGGGTAAATAAAAGTGAGCATTAACTATTATATTAATATAATTAATAAGAGCGGAGTGGCTCAGTGGTAGAGCTCTGGGTTGCCATGCCGGAAATCCTGGTTCAACCACCGCTGTGGGCGAGACTTTTATTTAGTCTGTTTGCAGCCGAAGATGGATCATATAGGATCTAGGACCCTAGTGTGGCTTACCCAGCCTCTATAAAATATTATAAAAATAGGGTAACCAAAATAAGGGGTGGGGGAATCTGGCGATTGAGCGTGACCTAGGACAATTCACCTCCTTGCAGAACCGTTGTCCATGAAACAGTACAGTCTCTACCATGTACTGAAGCCCAGACCTGTTCACAGGTTTTAGTGGTACAGGTATTAATATAATTACATCACGAATGTCAACTATGTAATATGAAAAAATATGATAATCAGGAAATATAATTTAAAAAATACCGTCTTACAGAAAAGCAGATATACATATATGAAAGTAATTAAATTATAATTATTTATTTTTGGTTGTATTTCTGTCATCAAACCATTTAAAAGTAGTTTGATGTATTTTTGAACGATCGATTAAGAGTTCCTCATCATGGAACAGGTAAGTTCCAAACGATTAATTTATGAATTTAAACCTTAAGTTATCCCTAGTGGAATGTTTTCTTCTATAGATAACGAACAACAATATTGGTCCAACCTTTGAAAGGTCAATAAAATCGTTATCAATGATTGACAGCTCAGTAATTAGAAAATTGACGTGCGTTGGGTCGCGAGATTGACACAGCCAGTTTTTGTCGTTCCTTGCAATAGCCCAACGATTAAATGGAAAGTATGACTTCACAGGTACATCGTAATAAAGCAATACGTAGTATTTGTTATGGATTGGAAACTTGTAAGGAATTTGAAATCCCTGTGAATTAAGCCAGACATTGGTTGATCTTAAGATTTTGATCTAATAACGAATGCGGGATAAATAAAATTATGGTAGTCTGAAAATTTAGTATAAAACCTGTACCACTATATCCTGTGAACGGTTCTGAGGTTCAGTACATGGTAAAGACTGTATTGTTTCAAGCACAATGGTTGTTCAGGGAGGTGATTTGTCCTAAATCCTAAATCCACCCCCCCCCCTTATTTTGGGTACCCACTTTTTTGAGGCTGGATGAGCCCCAGGACGGTCCTAGATCCCATATGATCTATCTGCAGCTGCTAACAGACTAAATGAAATTCTTGCCAGCAGTGGGATTTGAACCTAGGACTTACGCCTTGCAAACTCAGCGCTCTACCACTGAGCCACTCCCTCCCTGTACGATATAGTATAAAATATTTAATTTGTATTAAATTATTATTGATTTCTAAGAAATACTGTGTTCTTAAAGCCATTCATATCATCCCTTTAGTAGTTACAACATTCCATTAGCAAATGACATAACATAAAAACTGAAGAAGAGCTGCAAAGTAGGTCGAAACATTCGATAATTAATAAACATTTCTCCATCTAAGAGAAATTTATTGACCTCTACCAGGACCATTTTCTTCAACATATATTATCAAGGTCAACTATTATCATTCAAGAAAAATTAAAATAGGTCATGAGGACCGCCGACAGAAGCGAAAATCAAAAGCTCTGTAATCATTGTGTTCTTTTTTTGAATTTATAAATCAATTATAATCTGAATGTTTTAAATTTCATAATCTATAAATTGAAATTATTAACATTAGGCTGGTTTTCCCATGTATTGGCACTCCGACCAATAATTATATACATTTAGTATATATTACTTAGCATAATAAGTGTTTATTTATTAATCAAAACATATGATGGGCTGGACAAGCTCAATACATAATATCAGTACAGCATATTTTAAATAATAGAGGGAATTATATTATTTCTATGATGTAATATATTTAAACATTCAACATGTTTTATTACAAGCAAGCTGTGTATTAATTCTTCTAACGTAAATGTACATTCAACTAATGACGACTCCTTACTTTGTTACGAACAAAGTAATCCATAATGACCTTAATGTCCCATTTATTCTGATTTGGCCCGAATCCGATATCAATCTTTTCATGACAAACTTTATTCTCACTAAAACCCACTAGTTTCAAATCCAACTGCTTCTTCATTTCTTAATAATCTTTCAATGCATCTTTAAAGAAGATGGCCTTGTGACTTTCTAAGTTGAACTTATTATTTGAGCTCTACCACTGGGTAGTTTCTCTACTTGCCTTTATTTATGCCAACATATACAATTCCAGTTATTTACTTGTTGTATTGTTATAATACAGTTGTAAATTTGAAATAATACATTACTAAAAAAAAAGTAAAGTCATTTTTACAGCTCAATATTGGCAACGTAAACTTTTTTAGCAATAAAAAGAGAATTGGATCTGCCTAACATTTGGATTTATCTTATTGCTTGTCCTTTTTGTTGATTAGGAGGGAAAGTAAGTCTCGTGACCTTTTGAATCGCAAAAAGCAGAGGAAAAAGTGGCCCTCGCTTTGTCAGGAACTAATATTCCCGAAAAAAGGGGATATTGTGATGAAGATACCTCGGTATCGTATATTTGTCGGAGGGTATCTGTAGCAATTGGTTTTTAGATCCTTTAACCCATTTAAGACCATCGCCGGCTCTAGCCCATGTCTCGCCGTGTGCAATCGTGACCTAGGCGCCCCCTAGTAGGTACGCGATTAAAATTAAACACTTACAGTTATACAAGGTGTTGCAAAAAACGGCAAATCCTCTAAGGAGATGAATGTGCCCATGAAACTAAACAAATTATGCTATGGGATCAAAATGAAATGAAATCCCGAAAATGAAACAGTTGTGTAGGGTAACTTCAGACCTCAATTTCAAGCAGCTTTTATTCAGACAAAGCTTGCTGAAATGAAAACAATATTTTCGACTTTTCATGCAAAGTGCACCAGCAGTTCGATTACTAATATTTTTGTTTTCATTTCCGCAGGTTTTGTTTGTCAGAACAAAATTTGTTTGTATTGATTGTCTGAAGTCACGGATTCAGTTTCCCTTACACGGTGTATAACTGTATACAAGCTCCCCTAAAAATTGTTCTCTCTGGACAGGGTCATTTTTAGTCAGTGGGAATACTTTTGATATACATGACTCATCAATACTTCCAGTGATTTAATTTTTGAAGGAATGAAAAAATTATATTATTTTGATTCAAAAGTTCGAACCGTTCGTCGAACCAATTGATAGCGGTATCAAATAGGTAGTAATACAAATTTACTTTGAAATCTGTTTCTGGATCTGCTATTGGCTCATCTTCTGCCTCATAGTCAAAAAACGTTCTACACTCGCGAGGGCGAGCTGGTGCGGGAAATTCGGCTATGGTTTTTGCGATATTGAGGAACTCATGAAAAGCGGACTCATTACGGAATTCTGACATACTTCTTTTTGCAAGATCAATCATTTTTACTGCTTCTGACTAAACGACATCGGGATTTTGATGAGTCTTGCTAACTAAATTTATCTTGCATAAAATTTCAAACCAAACAACTAGGGAACAGATAAATTTGAATGACTTAATTTTTGCTACATCGAATTTACCAAATTTCTCGACTCCGCATCTTTGTTTCTATCGGAATATATGGTAAACAAGGCATCATATACGTTTCCTAGATTAATTGGTACAGCTTATATTGCTTCAACCCTGCTCTCCCATCGAGTATTTAAGAGTGGTTATAGAGTTAAAGTTGGCAGTTCTTTGGCAAGAGTTTGTCAACGCACTGTTGACGCAGAAAAGAAAACATTTGCACAGAAAAGAAAATTCTTGCACAGTTGAAAAAAATTTAAAATGTCTAACGAACTTTTAGCAGCGTCATTAACTATCAAATTTAGGCTGTGTGCCGCGCAAGGTACGTAAAATGCGCGCGGGTTTAAGTCAAAAATTCGTTTCTGGAGACCTCTATGTTTCCCTTTCATATTCGCGCCATTATCATAACCTTGGGCACGCATATCTTGTATATATCAATATCGTTAGAGTTTGAAAAATCTAACACAAATTGAATTAAACCCTTACCAGTTGCATCGGTAATAGGGAAAAATCCCAGAAAATGTTCTTTTATTTTAGCATTGTCATTATTTGTCTTTAGAAGAACGAACCGCACGACAACCGATATTTGTTCTACATGTGCAATATCTGGAGTGCAATCTAATTGAAAAATATTTGGGTTGTTTCAATACCAAAACAATCGTTTTTTTTATTCTTTCTCCTAATAATTGTATTAGGATGGCCAAGATAATGAAGAGGTTAGGCGTGACTCAGATTTTTCAATACGGGCAATGTGTTCCGGAAATACATCATCAAAATTAGAGCTACATTCAACCAGCTTCAAAAAATTGCCATTGTCAGACTCGTGATTTTTTTCAGAATTTCCCCGTAAAGCTAGACATTGCCTCGCAAAAAAACGAATTATATGGATTATCCGTTCGATTACTGCAACCCAACGTTTTTCTCTCGTTCAATTTCAGCTTGGTGCACAAAATTGACTGTTTTTTCTTTTAAAATGCTATTTTTTAATGTAACATGTTTCTTAAGGCAAACTAGGTGCAATGAGCTATTTTCATGACGTTATAAGGTTATAGACGAATGCCCCCAATCGTTATAACCTAGCTTACCATTAAAAGGAGTGACATCGGCATCAAAAAGTTTACAATAAAAACAATAAACCGAATCAGTTGATTTAGAATAAATCAGCCAGGTTCTTGAAACTGTTTCATTATTTAACATTTTTTTAGTAAAATAATAATTCGAAAAAGATCTTATAGGTCTATTTGAAGGATAGGAATTCTCTTTTACCTGTACTGGAACGCGCTCTATTAAAAATATCCTTTGTTTATCGGATAAAACTTGTGGCCATAACGCGATATCATTGATTACATCTTCTCGAAGTGTATTCTCTGGCGATGATTCGGCTCAAGGAGGTTGGTCGACTACCCACGACGGTGACGGGAGCTGCGATGGAGGTGGCAGCGCAGACACGAGTTCTTCTGTAGGGTTATCTTGGTTTTCTTGCGTTTTTAGAAGTTCTCTCGAAGACAAATCGTGTCAAACCATAAACTTTTCGATGGAACTAGTATTCTTTCTCAGAGATACTTCCTTTTCCAGTTTTCTTTTCCGATTCTGTGAAAAAAAGTTTCTTTTTCCCATCCCCATCAGACATCTAAAATGAATGATAATAATACTTACATAAATTAAGAATTGAGGTAAGGTTTAACAGTGATTTAACCTAACCGACGAAAAACCCTGGCAGAAATAAATCAAAATTTGTAACTGTTTCTATATCAATATTATAACAATATAGCCATCATCCTGAATTATAAGTTCATCTCTTCAGCTCATCGCCCCTCCATAGGTAACGGGGTTTTAAGTAGGTATGTGTTTCATTCAAAAAAAGCGCGGCTCAGTGGCCAGCCAGCCTCTGACTGAATGCTGGATATATGTACGTTCCTCCGTGCTTCGGAGAGCAAGTTTAATTATTGGTCCCAGCTGTGGCTGTTGTCTATATGTACTAAGTACAGTGTGACTTTAATTAGCGAGCGCTTTGATAAATGTACTTACTCTTGTATAAGAACAACTTTTATTAAGGGGCCAAGCAATTCTAAACCGCGAAAAATCTTGAGAAAACAAAAGCTGATTGTTTTTTTGCAATTTCAGTGTAGCAGCGGCACCAAAGCAAAAGTTGTTCACATCATATACATACTAAGTTCAGTCATAACCTGAAATGATCGATGGTAGTTATTTTGAAAGCATTCATTTATCCACAACTACAATTTTAATATCCTTCTGATTATTGGGGACGGAACCCTAAAAACCAAAAGGTAAGGCAAGGCACACCTTCAGGATTTTCCCCTTATTAAGAGTACCTTTTTAGAGTGAATGAATGATAATTATTATTTTTTAAATAATTTCTTCTACGTAATGCATAAGATACCATATTGCACCACACCATATTCCATTACTGCATAAACGGTTTTAAATACTAATGGTCCTATTAATTCTCGTTTGGTTGACCACTCAGGTTCTCTATGTAAAATTATTTTTCAGCAGACATTTATTAATGAAATAATTAGTAATAAATAAAAACTTCTTTGTCAAATGGCTCAACTGACCATCACTGATCCTTGGGCTCCTGATAAATAAATACTAGCTACTCGGAATGTAGCATACAGTTTTACTCCTGAATTTCACAAAGAGAGTTTTCTTTGTTTTAAGAAAAAAGATGATTCATACAGCTCACCTTTATAGCTCGGGGCAGCTCATAGCTCCTGTGCGAACTCGACGTGAATAACAATTGTAAGGGAATGCCAGCGCTGTTCTAAATACGCCATTGTTATTGCCAGATCAAAGGACTCTTCATGAAACTCCTCATTTCTTTACTTTACCAGAAACGGCCTGATTAAATTAGCTGAGATTTTTAGAAAATTATTTTAAAAAATACTATAAATACTCAAGCTACTAAAGTTTTTGAACTTTTAAAAAAAATATGTTAGTAATAGATCTGTTTAAATTTAAAAATATATATAATTATACATACTGAAGTAACATAGCATAACCGAGTTCTAGACAGGTTGATACTGATTAATTATTGACGAGTATTCCTCTAACAGCTGTGAATTGACTCTTTACTGATCTAAAAAACTTCCTGGGGCTCACCTAGCATCTATTAAATGGGTGCACATAATTGGGAGACAAACCGATTTTTGATATCTAATCATTCCACCACAAAATATTCCTTTTCTTCTCCATCGACAGGGGGGAGCTTTGCTGGAAGTTACGGGTTCAATTCCGAATGTGGTAGGTAACTTATTTAATCAGTTCAGGACCCTGAGGGGTCTACAGCAGTACTGGAAACAGTACAGTCCCTACCATTGTACTGTACCCAACTCTTCATGGACTGTAGTGGTACATTTTTTTCCGTTTACATATTAATACATTTTTTAATAATTACTGGACTTGAAGAAGAAAATTTGGAGCGTTTCATTACAATTTTCTGAGCTTTTTTGGCATCAACTTTATTGGATTAAATATTTTTCGGCTATTGTGCAGCTGCTTTATCTAAGCTTACAGCCTACTCGATTTGATTCACAGGCAAAGCCAACCTTACAAATCAAGATGTAAAAAATGCAGTAACGAAAGTGACAGTGATTAAGCCAGCAATAAAGAAAAAATATGTGTACTATTCTGTTTAATTCCTATTCAATGGCATCTCTATTCACCGAACTGTTCTTAGAGTAATCTGTACGACCAAAACTTTTTTAAACATATTTTTTCATAGCCCTTTACGATTTAAAAATTCGCTAAATATTTGAATTAGCTTTGTTATCACAAATTAATTTTGAAAGTATCGCTTTGTGAAAGCAGAATATAACGAATAATTTATCATAGTTTGAGGCGATACTGATAAATCTTATTGCCAGAGTCAATTAATTAAATGAAGAATGGAGATGAATAAATTTAAGCCATTCCTGAGAGTGAAAAATGAGCCCAGCTCTGGTTAATGATAGGCAGTTTCCCGTTTACTGATAATATTTTAAAGCAGGAAAAAAAATATTTTTTTTAGTTAATTGATCTACTTAAATGTTGTTGAAAATTAGTTGATTATTTTAAAACAAGACAATCATTAAAGTATGAACTCTTTTTATTAGTCTACGGAGAAATTTGATAATAACATGGTGAAAAATTCAAATATAGACATGGTACTGTATCTAGTATTACCATGATAGTTGTTAATCATTTGCCCTGGACAAGATATCAAAAACATATTTTATTGCTATCGTATTTGATAATATTGCCCCAATATCACAATTAAACCACTGAAGGGAGCTATAAACTAACGGCGTAATATGTATATAAATATATATATATATATATATATATATATATATATATATATATATATATATGTAATGTAATTAGTATTAGAAAATACTTATATAGTAGATTTCCGGTCGGTAATAGATACTCATTGAACTTACTCTTCCCTAAATACTGCCAATTAGGAAACATTAAATAAAAAACTATATAAAATTAGATTTATATCATTGAGTAGTTCCTTCTGAATTATTATTTTTATTTAGATTTTATTAAATATTGAAGGTGGAATAAAATAAAATAATTGAAACCAAAAACTAATAATGTAAAATACCTGTTAATCGACTGCAACCACAAATGAAATTTTTTTATAGAAACTAACTTCATGTAAAGCAAGTGTAGAATATTAGGAGAGAGAGTATTCATGAAATTTCACTAGAAAATTTAATTTCTTCAGTCCTAGAAATTCACTTGCCTTTTAATGTGCAAAAGTTAATGCCTAGACCATAAAATACAACTCCATACTATTAAATATAAATTTTATTTTTAAAATTTAATTATAAAGTCAGCTTAGAAAAAAGAGGTGTAAAATTTACCATATGCTACTCTCTATTTCTTATACGCAGTACACATCAATTGAATTATTTTTTTTTCTAATTTCATTTGGCTTTCATTGAACAAAATTGAGATCATATTTATTTATCTATTATATTATCTAATATATAATAAACCTATTTTAGTAATATAATATTAATATTGTATTATTATTTATCTCTAATTAAATATAAGACACGGAATTCTGATTTATTTTAATTTTTTATACTTTAAAGAAAATTATAAAAGATTGATCGAAGAAATAAAGGCTTTTTTTTTATTAACTATATTATAGTTAAGATGAATTTTTATTAAACAAAAGATCAAGTTATTTAAAGAAGTATTTAAACTCTGCAACGACTTAGTCATTTTACTAATTAATCTGAACATAGAAAATCGGAAAGGGTTATGTTAAACCACAAAAAAAAAAAAAAAAAAAATACTTATTGGAAAACGAAGAATTTAGTTCCATAGATGAATTTGTAATTTTGATTACTTAATTATTTTCTTAACCACAAGAAAAAAATGAAAAGATTGAAACTTTTTTTATTTTAACTTATTTCATTATTCCCATAAAAGTTCAAACATGACACAAGTCAAAATATGACTTTATTGAAAAAAAAACATGTTAGAAATGGGATATCAGTTATGTTTTTCCTGAATAAAAAATCTTCAACCAATACAATTGTTTCTGAAGATTTAACTCAAACATGTCAAATTTTGAGTTGTGTCATTGTCCTTGTGAAGGAGCAATATAAGAGAAAAAAAGAAGGAAAGAACATTTAAAAAAAAGAAGCCATTGTTCCTCAGACGTAGTAAAAAAAAAATCACCTTAATTTTAATATTATTTAGTACGATATGCAAATATGATTTTACAAATTCATACATAAAAAAATTATTGCTTTAACTTCGAAAATTTGTAAAACTAGGCCCATCAAAAACAGAATGTTATCAAACATTCATTTGTTTCTTTGTTCATTTAACGTCACTTTATGCTGCTATGGCTAATCGGACGATGCTACAGTGGGAGCTCTAAATTTTGTCTATCCAGGTTTAATTAGGATAGGAGTTTTTAACGAGTACCTGACATCGTTTAGCGTCCCTTTCGAAGGACGGCGTAACTAAGGATTTTTTATGGGAGTAAAAAATCCTTAGTTACGCCTAGAGCCAACTGCCAGGCTACGAACCCGCGATCTTGGGCCTAGTAGTTTGTTACGCTAACCACTAGACCACAGGTCGCCCCGAAACAATTATTTGTTATAATTCGTTGAAGTATCAGTTCCGTAGGTTGTCGCTTCGAGTTGTCACAGTAAGTTTTAAATTTTCATTCGTTTCTTTTTTATTGATCTTGAAAATAAAAAAATATTGGCCAGTTTTGGTATGAAAAATTAGTGTACTTACGGAAAAGGTGTATATTTCGGTAATAATTTCATCTAGAAATGAACATTTCAACATTTCGAAGTATAGATGATTATATGACCTGAACATAATGCGAAAGTTAGTTTTTAAATATAAATACAGTCAGAAATAACTTTTATTTTCCAGTGTAATGAAAAGCAAACTAATGAACTTGTTGTGAATTAACTCGAAGCGACAACCTGTGGAAGTCTAACCCACGTTTGACCTTTAACAGACTATTATTATAGTATCTTTAACGAGTCTATTTTTAGAAATAGTCTCAAACTTTATAAAGATAAATGAAAAACTTTATTAAGAATGAAAGAAATCATGTTGGAGGATATTATTTCTCAGTATTTTTCCATTGAGGACAATGGCTGACTCGGTCTTGGAGGCAGTATATACCTCGTAAGCACCAGGTGTTCCAATGAAATCCCAGATTGTCCCTTCTAGAGAATTCACTGCCTCAGAAAAGGGTAACTGGAATATGATTTATATGGAAAAAAAAAAAAATCGATGAATTTTTATTATCTGTAAATGTAAATATTTATTATCGATTGTATTATAATTAACTGTAACTTCAAAAACTTTAGTTGAAAACTTGTTCTCTTTTTTTAAGGCGAATACTGGAACATGGTGAAAAATTGTCGGAAATAGGTAATTTTAATGTCTCAATGGTAAGCCTTCATCCTAAAGAATTTTATCATTCGTTATAATTTTAAAAGATATTAATAATATGACTTAGATTATTCATAGCGATAGAAATTAATTCACTCACGGATAAATCCTCAATTTTATTCTGGGAGCTTTAGCCCGAAGCACCCTTATATCGGTTAAATAAATAAATTTATTTATTCAAGTGGAAAATAAATTAAGCCAGTCAAAAACGGAGCATTACACTTTCAATAATATTTTATTACTTGTGGTAAATACCATCCCATGAATTTATTACAAAATAAAATCATAATAACCGTTTATTTCTTTTCATTCCTATCGTTTCTGTCTAATGTTGTTCTGTTGGTATTGTTATTCTGTTTTGTTTTATTCGGAGCCCGGGAGAGGGCCCAAAAATCAGGCCGAAACGTTAGCACAAAATAATCTACGTTTTACTTAGGTGTGTAAAATTTATTTACTCTACCTCTAGTGCGTTTTCTATATAACTCAACATTCTCAACCATTTCCCTGTCAACCTTTTATTTCAGTTCATATAAATATAAACAACACAAGCATTACTAGGTATAAATACGTTCTTTATAATAATAACTCGTTATACATATCTAGCATCTGTCAAACAACCTCTTAAAAACTAAGTAATATTATAAAACATCGATTTTTTTATGCGATATTTCGCCTTCTCAAAGAAATATTGAGGAACGAATAGAGAGAATCTATAAAGTTTTTTTCCTATAAAGAACAGTAAAACAGGGGGCGAAAAGACCATAGTAAAACAGATGGAGAGAAAGACATTTTCGATAACCTTCAACCTAATAAAGAAAGTGTTGTGAGCTTGTTTTCATGGGTGCACTTTAGCTATAACAATGTTTAAATACTTTTTATCAGCGATTCCCGAACTTTTTAGTCGTGCGGACTACCAATTTTGTAAGGAAAGCTTCGAGGCCCACTAACTAAATATTTATATACACAGTAGACTCTCACTAATCCAGATATCGGACTAGGGTACCGCCGGATTAGTAAAAACGTCAGATTATTGGAAGCTTATTAATAAAAACATTAAAATGCACAAAATAGGTGTTTTATTGGACTTGAACAATTCCAAACTATTGTTTATACTATTGTTTTAAACTACTGTTTAAAAGGCGGTAAAACAAACCACTTTCATTGGCATTATAGACTTGGTCAGGAGTTAGGGCTAGTTCATTAATGATTTCTTTGAACTTTTCTTTGTATGGGTCGACTGCAGCAACTTTTCACCTGTCATACTTAGGAAAAAAATTCCAAACCGTTGTTTGAATTTTTCAAGCCATCCTTCACTAGCCTTAAAGTCGTCTTTCTCTATTATTTTTTCGTAAAATATCTTTGCTTTTTCTTTAAGAATTTCCCCTGATATCGGTGTGTGCCTATTCCTTTCTTGAATGGACCAAGCATATAGGCTATCGCCAACCTGAGGGAACTCGCCCTTTTTCAACGTTAACATTGTCACTGTTTCACAGAAATTTTGTCCCCGTTCTTGCGTATGTCATGTATTGTAGTACATGTATTGTACTCAATAATCATTTCCTAGTTTGGTAAGCTTGTCAACGTTATCAAGTCTATTTAAAATCTCGTTTTTATGAATCAGTGTTAAAGTTTTGTGCTTCCGTTTACACTGAGACATTTTCACTCATCAATACATATCTTGAAATATAAATTAATCTACACTATAAAATGTCACCGCACTCGACACCACAAATAAAAATGGTAAATTTGTATGCCGGGGGGTAAACCACGAGACGGCGAGGCAACTGAGTGATCGCTAGTAGTTTGTTAACACTAAATAACAATAACAGTAACATGTCTCAACTTAAAACCCCCAATACGCCCGTAAAAATACGCCGGATTACTGGAGTGTCGGACTGGCACAGTGCCGGATTATAGAGGGTCTACTGTATATATCGTCAAATGTGTAAAGACGTATATTGGTGTTGTGTGTTTACTGTATATATATATACAGTAACACAACACCAATATACGTCTTTAAACATTTGACGACGACAATGTTCGAACATTACATTTTCGAATTTCACGCTGAAATGTTTTAATACAAAAACAAAATTATTATTTATGTATTCAGGAAAATATCAAGTTAACAAATAATTACTGTGTTGCAATATAACGTTATTAATTATAAGTCTCTTTGACTCGGTCATATGGTATTTTATTGTTACCATTCGATTGCTCTTGAGAAGCCCTTTGGAACCGTATACGATATCCGTATTTGGATCTGGCTTTTCGACGCTTATAGGCCGACATTATATACTTTTGATAATACTTTTTATATTCTAACATCTTACTATGTCCTCTGTCACTATTTTACACTAATATTTTTATATGGAATCGATAGATTATGACGACAGCTGACGATTGAAACCTACATGAACGTCGTAGTTTTTCCGAGTCAAAAGTTATACTGGAAGCATATCTCGATACGCAGCAAAATGGCCTCAAAATGGCGGCACTTGCCCCTTCACAGTCCTCATGCGTGCAGCCCATCATATATTTTAATGAAGAAATAAACTATTTGAAAATGTATATAATTACTGTTCGGAGAATCAACATATGTGAAAATCAGACTAATGTTAATAATTTAATTTTTATTAATTGTTACTTTGATGGTGATTCCAACAAAAACATCGCTTTGTATACGTCGCAAAAATTGCGAGAACCCCGGGCTCTTGATTTTTCACTTCAGTCGGCAGTCCTCATCACTCCTTATTTAAAAATTTTACTCATTTCTAATATTTCATATTTTTAATTAATCCCTTGATCATGTAGCTATCTATGGGTCTAATTGAAATTCGGATGGAGATAATAGATATGTAGCTGCAACACCTTACTGTATCCCTCGATATTATCATCCGTTCTTTTGAATTGCCTCCCACTATTGAAACAATTTTAAAGACGCATTCACGTCAAAATTATTTTATTTAATGATTATATTAACCAATCAATTGGATTTTTGACGTTGTTTGTCCCAGCAAGTAAGTCGATATCTGAAACAAAACTGTAGAGTTTTTCAGTCTCTTTCGACATTCAATTTACTTCGGTATTTATTTCATTAAAAAACAATGTTTAGAAGGCTCGTTCACACAGATAGGCTGTTGAAATACCATCAAATGTCTCAATGAATTTCTAGCAAATTGGTGGATATTCTTGTCAGACAGTAATCCAGAACGGAACTAATTGAGGTTTTTTTAATCATTGATTTCATAGTTTGGTCGCATGATAGCTCAACCAAATTCTCTACACTTGA
This sequence comes from Troilus luridus, assembly GCA_964056705.1. NCBI lineage: Eukaryota > Metazoa > Arthropoda > Insecta > Hemiptera > Pentatomidae > Troilus > Troilus luridus. The sequence goes on along the minus strand of OZ057414.1, from coordinate 79,126,561 downwards.
AGATATTTTTAATTTTTTTGTGAAAGCTTATTCCTAAAGGATCATTAATCAAGGGCTATTAGCTTGTTATTAGGATCTATGTTGCTGTCATGATGCTTTCCTGGGTTAAGGTATACAGCCAGTAGTTGATAGGACCTACGTGACACAAATTGTTTTCAATCAATTTTTTTATCTACTAGGCGCGGTCCATTGGTTGGGAACCGCTGCTTTATATTAAAGATAACAGCGCATTTTCCGTTGAAAACAGATACAAGTACTAGCTGCATTGAAGAATAAATTAAGCATAAATTAGTATGCAGTTAGTACTAAACCAAAGGCTTAGGTTCACCTATCCGTATTCAAAATATTACAGCAACAAAAGTTTTAGACGTATCTTAATCATTCGCTAATGATATGTTATAACTAATGATGTACTTTATTAGTAAATAACTTGTGGTTTTAGAAAGAACATTGGATAATATGAGTTGGCCTTATACGTCCATACGAAAGAAAATGGTCCGGGTGGAGGTAAAAAGAATTCTCTTTAATTTTTGATAACTACAGAAATATAAAAATCGCGCTGTAAACAAAAAATCGGATGTTCAAGGTCTAAGCTCGTGTTATATTAATTTAATTAATTCTTGGTGATATAATAATAAATAGTCTAATATGATTCAACAATTAAGTAAAACTGTTGTTCCTAAAAATCGATTAGTTATTCGTTGATCATAGCTATAAACATTCTATGATATATTGCGAAGTAAGTGATTGATGATAAATTGATCAATTCTTTGGAACTTGTAAGTACACCCTATCATATTACAACTTACACGAGTCATTTTATATTTATTTTAGTGTGATATTTAATGTTTGTACTAAAAGCTCATTTTTTCACTGTCAGGGCAAGAATATGAGACTAACCTAGTCTCGAAACGTCGCCTAAGAAGTTGAAATAACTGACTGAAACTCAAGAACCATAAACAATATATATATATATGTGATAAACTAATATTATTCAACATGTTTTAATAAGACGGGGCCAAAACCAAGGTACTGATAATTATCCTCTACCCCTTCGTCGCAGTGCCAGATCTCAAAAATGCAGATCTTAAATCCTCACTCAGCCTACTTCTTCCACCAACAGAGTGCATTCTCACCCCTCTCAGGCTTCTTCTTCTTCTTCAGTCTAATATCAACTCCCTGACCTTTCACTACTTGCCCTGAAGAAGACCTGTAATGTGGGTCGAAACGTTGGCTTTCCAATAAACAGTTCTCCCTATTTAAGAGATACTTTTTACCTCCATCCGGACTATTTTCTTCCTTATACTAGAAAGAACGTCCTCTCAAAGAAAGATTCAAGAAACATAGCCTTAGCTAAATTGTGCCCAACATGAATAAAAGCGAATTCATGATTAATGAATTAGAATCAGTATATTTTATTTCAAAAACATTCATAGAAAAACCAAAACTTATTTAAATATGATGCAACACAGTAAGGAATTTTTATCCATTTTCATTAGAGATTAGACTTTAAAAGCTGGAATAACCGAGCTCTAAAGCAACAAAACCGGTCCGGCTTAAATCGTATCAGTTATTAGCCCTCATTAAGAAATCGGGTGTTAGCTCATTAAGGAAACTATCGGGTCCAGGATATGTGAGAACATTACGCAACCAAACCAGGTTTTGTAATGTAAAAGCTATGTTCCAATATCGTGTATTACAATTTATAAATTGTATGTATATATAAACACTTGAGAGAAATCGATTTACTCAACTACACACCTAATTACTTTTTATATAAAAAGCGTTGGTAACCTTTGATATAGTCGATTCTTACTTTCACCTGCTTGTATCTGATATTTAGGGAAATCATTGGGATTTCGAATACGAATTTTCCAACTGGAATATTCGCCTAAAGGTCTTCTTACTGAATCCAAATAATTCCGCAAAAAGGACGGTGTAGGTGTATTTGCAGAAATTATTGTTGAAGTGAAATATTTGTATGTGAGTGTGTGGGGTCGGAATCAAAGTATACAGCTATGTCCAGATTTGTAACAGAAAATTTCCCATAAAATTTATCTACAGCCCCAGTGAAAAATTAGTTAAGTCGGATTTTGTATAGTGGGTTAACTGTTTTCAGATAACCTAGATCGTATCATTCTCGTAGTTTTCGGCCTGAAATGGAGTTGTAATATAAGCAATAACTGCCAATGTCTTACATAGCCCCTCATTCACTTCGAAAATAACTCTATTCCGCTTAAGTACAAGAAACTCATTTTGGATAAAACTAGGCTTAACCACTTATTTACCGGGGTTGTAGATGTTTCCCAGAGGGGTCACTTTATACATTTATTTAAAAAAACAGATGTTACGAGATTTTGCTAGAACTCTTATTTAAGAGTATGTGCAATCAAAGTGTCTCCAATATCAGTCAGGTCTTTTCCATCTAACACTGGTGTGCCAAGGCTTATTTTCAATGTCATTTTTAATTGAGTTTATCTAAGCAGTCTTTAATTTTGTTTGTGCGAAATAATTAACCGCCACTCATTGCTAACTATGAGATAAAAAGGAAATAGAAATGAAACTTTATTCCACGGATCATCAAAACATTGAGGCGCTGCACTTCACTCATTTCTTCACAATTAAAAATATATTAATTTTCCAACAATATGTATAATGTGATATGCTGCACATAATAATGACTAAACACAGAAAATGTTAAATGTACAGAATTTACAAATAAATAATTGACCTTGTGAAGAAGATTTATTAATTTATCTATGACTTGTACGCTTTTTTATGGAAAGATCACTTGGAGTCGCTATACTGAAGATTAAAGGTTCGAATCCGGCTCTTGTGAAGAAATTATTTAATCTGTAAAGAGCCATGGTTGAACTTTATAAAATATACAGCCCTCCTGGGGTTTCTGTTTAAGGCAGGTATCTTTATTAGGGGGAAAATCTGGTGACAAATCAACACCATGGACAACTGTTGTCCTGGAAACAGTACAATCTCTACCATGTTTTGAACCCAAGACCTTGTACGGTTTTTTCTAGTAGAGTAGATTAGAAAAAAAAAAGCAAATTAAACTTCAAAAGTTGAAGAAGGTACGGATAGTAACGAAAAACACACAAACTTAAGTTGCTAAACAGCCTTTTTAAACGTGGACAACTGAATTCCTAAATAAACTAGCGAGATCTTTAATTTAATTCTCGCAATATCGACGAGAGACGTGGTTCTGCAGGTCAATATAGTTGCCTCTGATAAATTGCCAAACTTTTCTCACCAACATCCCAGTCCTCTTTCCAAAGCTTCCTCGATTCTGTCCCAAACTTTTTATCGATTACGTCGACAAACATTATCACTGTCAGGGTGGTGTCTTATTTTTCCCATCGGGGTACGTTTCTCCACCTCCTAAAACATATTTTATCAACTAAGAATAAATTTATTAAGTTATTAACTAAGGATGAAAAAATAACTTCTTAATGCCATAAGCACAATGAGTACATGGATGTAAAAAAAAAAAAAACTGACCATGAAGCATGGGGGAATGATGTTTTGATAATTCAATATTTTTTATTGACATCATTATATGATGGAATTATTAATTATTGAACTCCTTAAGCGTAATAAGTTTACTAAAGAAAAATGTATATGATTCTTTGATTACTCTTACATATTTATGTTTAAAGTATACTAAAACGTAAAAGAAATATGAATATAGTTTCTTAAATTTAATTACAGATAATATTACAATATTAATATCCTTTTTTAAAATATTTTGAATATTTATAGGATACAATGTAAAAATCTCAAAAGCGAATCCGGCAAATCGTCACAGCAACTCAGTTTATGGACGTAAAGTGAATGCAATGTTTGAAATCGAAGGCTTCGATGAAGACTATATAGAAAAAACTTCTCTTCTGCATTATACCAAAAGACAAAAAAATGAAATTTTGATCAATCCTTTAGGTTAAGAGTCTTGGGACGGGGTTTTACTACCCATCTGGAGTGTAAGTGCATTGTCCTTCCGCAAAGTATTGATTGCTGTCATTACGAGTTTTCATTGGACTTCCTTAACCCTCGAGTGGTCGCGTGGATGACAATAGTCATCCACACACTTTTGACCTGCTCCTCTGTATATGTTTATATGTTTCGGAAGTGACAAGGGTGTGGCGCCAGGAGTCTTCGCGGGAGGAGTTGGGGGTAGCCTAGACCGAACAGATACTAGGTGTTTACCTTCGGAGAAGTGAGGTGCTGTTTATTTTTTTCTGGATGACAGTTGTCCTCCACGCGACTATTCATGTAAATGATTTAGTATTTTTATTTTTTCTTAACTATATTATAATTTACACATTTTATGTCTAATTTTAATATTCTATATGTAATGTATTATTATTTACACAACATTTACTTTTTGAGTCCTATTTTTTCTTTGTCATCCACGCTCCGGCTATGTAACTGCTCATTTTTTTTTTCATGCATATATTTTCCCTCGATGTTGTTGCAAAGATTACGGTATTTACATTTGAAATCAATTATCTAATTCAAGTTTAACACAATTAGCTATTCATATTGTCACGCACTGCTTTTATATATGAGTATTTGCCCTTTCTTTCCAGCCTACCTTCTTGTCGCTAATCTTGTCTTGTTTTTTTAGAAGAAAATGTAATTTGCATCATGGTGGAACGAAGCGCTGACCCAAATATCTGGAAGAAGCGGCTGGAGGAGTGTGATTCCGAAGAAGACCCTCTTGATACCGACAGCGACCTTAGTGACTGTGACGATGATTTGTTACAATTCTGACACAGAACAGGAGGCGAGCAATTCAGATGAAATTGGTCAGGATAGTGATGTTGGTCAACTCATAGGAATAGATGGAATCACGAGATGGAATAAAAAAGCCTCGAAAAAATGTAAAAACCCTGTCTCGTAATATTATAAGCCACTTTCCAGGACCTAAAGACGCAGGCAAATTTTCAAACACGGAAATTGATGCATTTCAACTTTTTGTAAATGATAAAATTGCGAAAAGGGAACGAGATGCTCGCTCAACCGATGAAACCGAAATTAAAGCCTTCATTGGAATTCTTTTTCTGATCGGTTCTCGGCATTGTAGCAGGACCAGTACTCGAAAGGTTTGGGATAACTCAATTCGTTTTGGATTAGAAGCCTGCTACTTGGCAATCAGCGAGCATAGATTTCGTTTTCTCATGCGATGTCTCCGCTTTGACGATTATAGTACGAGAATTACCATAAGGAAACTTGACTTTCTTTAGCAATGATTTGTAGAGTGCAGATTATACTTAATAAATACACATTAAGCACACATATGTAATCATTTTTATACCTTTTTATATTAGAAGTCTGAATTACAATAAATAATACCAAAAAATAAAGACAAAATTAATCATAAAAAGGAATGGATGACCATTGTCATCCACGCGACCTCTCTTATTGCATAACAAGGTGCGACCACTCGAGGGTTAAACCATTGTTGTGAAATGTAATCTCAATGACCAGTAATCGTACATTAGTACATCAATTCTTTTACTTTTTATATGTTCTCATTTAAGAATCAGCTGCTCTAATCGGGTTGTTCTTAGACGAACAGATAGTTGTTTCCACAAGTATATCTGTTGGATGTCTCAGGAATAACGTAAGAAAGTCAGATCCATAGTCTCATTATGTATCCCGCAAACGAGTGAGCAACTTTTGGTGCCATATCTTGAACGATAAAAGACAATCTCGTTTGGAACAAAAGTTTTTCACATCTCTATGTTAAGCCACAAAGGGGAAAACTTAACATTTCTTTTTCTTTTGTTTTATTAATTTTTTTTTTAGTGATTGCGAAACACTTTATTTACCTAAGAAATCGGAGATATTATATTCGGTTTGTTCATTTTTTTTTTCTGTCATTATAGTATGGTTGATAATGACAGAAAATATTTTTAGTATGGTTGATATTTTTACACCTTCATGTAACAATAAGTTCTTATAATAATAATAATAATAAATCACCACAAATATTTTCAAAACTACTACTGGATATTGGAATCGCTGAAATAGAACTGGATCCAAATACATAATCCATATATTGCCTGGAAATTTCAGCACTGTTGTTCAGACAAAAAATGAATTAATTAAGAGTGTCTTCCCGGATGTACAAAATAATTACATTGACCATAATTTGCTCTGCAATCGTGCTACTTTGATAGCGAAAAATGCTGATGACGTAACTAACTTTAAATATAACAGTTGTTACCAGGTGATCCAATGTCGTTTAAATCAATCGATACTATTGTTGATGAAAACCAAGCCGTAAATTATCAAACTGAATTTTTTGAACCACACACAATCTTTGGTTGAAGATCGGTTCACCTATCATTCTTCTGCGTAATTTGAATCCACCTAAATTATGGAATGGTACACGTTTGGTCATCAAAAATATCATCAGGGATGTTATTGAAGCATCCATGTTGACTGGAATCTTTAAAGGAGATATCGTCCTGTTGCCACGGAGCCCATAATACCGTTGTTATTTGTTCATTAAATGTCACCTTATGCTGCTATGGATAATCGGACGATGCTACAGTTGGAGCTCTAAATTTAACCTATCCAGGTTTTATTAAAATAGGGATTCCTAACCAGTAACTGACATCGTACAGGGTCGAGACCCCCGTTTAACGTCCCTTCCGAAGGACGGCGTAACTAAGGATTTTTTACCCCCTTTAAAAAATCCTAGGGCCACCTGCCGTGCTACGAACGCGCGATTTTCATAATACCGTTCAAAAGACTTCAATTTGGTATACGATTGGCTTTTGCTATGACCATCAACAAATCTCAAAGCCAGACTTTTGAGTTTGTTTCTATTTGTATTAGCAAAGAACAGATTAACAAAAAATATTGTGCATCGATTAGCGCTCAATTAAATTGAAGTAAATAGATATAATTTCAAATAATATTATAAGCCATAATTAAAAATCAACCATGATATACCTCATTCATTAAACTAATGTTTATATTTTATCAGTTAAGAATTTCGTGTATTATTTATTTAAGATTACATAAAAAATAGTGAAGGCTTTTAACGCTACATGTTCGAGACAGATAAAACACAAACGAACAGGGTAAATCGTTGGACAAAACAAAAACTACATTACACAAAAACAGGATTCAATAACAAAGCGATTTCTGTTCGAAAAACAATCTGTGAAGGTTATATTATTATTTTTTCATATCGTCGCTGTCAAATTAATACCGCCTATGTAAACTTTGGGCTATTTTGCAGGAGAGAAAAAAAAACCCCGCACAATGTAGAATCTGGCAATTTTTTTCAGAACTATTGAAGAGAAGTATCAATAAATCATACTCTGCCATGTTGCTGACCATAATATATGTCTTCCTTAGTGTGTAATTCAACCTGTAGAATGCGTTACCGTTACTAACTCATTTTCATATACAGTAGTAGATAGGCGGTATTGTTCTGACAGCAACGATATGTTCATCATAAATATATATCGATACACTTAAATCGGTATACGATCTAGTTCGATTTTTGGTTATATGATCTAGTTCGATGTCGCTAAAAATATAATATAATAAATTAATAATAGAACTATAATTCTTGGCTCGTAAAAGGTTTTTCTGGGGTAGTTCTGGGTTTATTCTTTTCTTTAAAGAAAAACATGGGTACAATTGCTATTCTTCCTTCATTCTTTCGATTGGCAACTATTTCCTAGACTTTTCCTTCGTGGTATAAATAAAACATCAGTATGAAAGTGCAGCATCCCATCATTTAAAGAGGCCTTCTTCCTGCGCCTTCTTCCCCCATTATATGTGTATGTTGGTAATGTTATGGACCTGACAGTCTGAAAATCGTTACATGCAAACTTATGTGTTATTATGTAATTATAACTGGTACTGGTTTTTAACATAAAAACTAGGCTTAATAATGAAAAGCTTCATAGAATTTGTATTAGTTTTTATCTAAAAATTGGTATGCTTTTACATTTTTCCTTAGGTACGCATAGTTCAAGGTGTGACACACTAATTAGTTAATGTTACTACCGAGATTTATTAAATATAAAACTTCACTTTGTGCGTGAAACAAATTTTTTCCCCTTTATATTTTTATCCACACCTGTCAAATAGAAATAAATGATAGAAATAATTTTAAAATATTAAAAACTTATCTATGCAAGTGAACTTGGGTTCTTAATTTTTTTTTGCTTTCAATGAACTGGGAGCGGAGATAGTTTAGTGGTAGAGCGCTAAGTTGCCGTGCTGCATATTCTGTATTCATATCCGGATTTGACAGATAAAATTAATTAGGGGCTGTATACCGATCTTGAAACAATACAGTCTCTACCATGCACTGCACTCATGACTTCAAGGGTTTTAGTGCCATCGATTTTTTTTTTTTCATTTCAATATAAAATATTTCCTGTCTTTAGCATAACAATGGGTCTCTGACTTATATGAAAATATGCATTATATGACCGTGGATAATGTGTAATAAATTGTATGTATAATGAAGCACAATGCAGGTTAAACGATTTGTTTTGTTTTTTTGTTGCACTGACAGTTAAATATTACTTCAGACATACAATTACTGCCTGTGATTCATAGTACTTTCCACAACAAAATATGACAACAGGACAATTAATAGTTCAAAAGTACAATAAGTAATAAGTTTAAATATATACGATTCTATTAAATATTCATGCTTAACTCCTTTAAAACTTATGCATTTTTTTTTTTAATGTGTTAGGTTTATTCTATTTCTGGATCTCAGAAATACGTTATAAACGATCACAAGCAACATATTGAGCTACTCTTCAGCGCCCGCTGATACAGGATAAGGTGGTAACAGGGCGTTTTGCCCTTATCTAGGCTACTCCTTGAAGTCTTCTAGATTCTCAAGTTTTTCGTCTTATCTCGCTTGGTTCCAGTATGAACGATGTTTTGTTGTCTTTTTTCTATTTCTTTATCTCCTTACTTTATATATTTTTTCTTATTACATAATAAGCTTCCTTCAGTACAATTCACACATTGTGTTTCAAGGTCTAAGCATTATCATAAACAGCACAGTTCTGAAAATAGAGTAGAAGAAGGCTTAGCGAACCCGAATGGTCGTTGCCGATACCACAAGCCTATGCTTTCAAATGTCTGTCCACTTACCACAACCCTAACCCAACTCCGCCAAATCCTCCCGCCTACGTCTCGGTCTACCCCTCAAACGCTCCCCATTTGACACAGTCCTTAATAACGTTTTGGAATTAGCCCAGCAGCTTTACAAGCACATGTTAATCTCCATGACTCGACCCCTTGAATAATATCAAGCATGCGCCTAAGCTTCACAATTCCACGTTGTGTAACCTCCTAAATTATTCAGTAGTCTCATCCTTTTTTGGGCCGAATGTTTTACGCAATACCTTGTTTTCGAATACCTAAAGACTTTGTTCCTCCTTCAACTTTAGCGGACATTTTTCACATCCGTAAAGAAGAGTTGGAAGGATGATAGTTTTATAGAATATGATTATTAGATTAGGGAACGAGTAATGACAAGAATTTCCTATCTTTGATCGTGCCTCTTGATTTTGTTTTTTTCTAGTTAACGAAGACCCTAAACTTCTCGATATGTTCAAAGTTATTTCCTCCTAATACAATAACTCAAAACTCCCCTTTTTCTACTATTAACCATATACTTAAAAAAAAAAAAAAAAAAACCTGAACAATTACAGCCCATGAAGGGTCTTGGGTTCAGTACGTGGTAGAGACTGTACTGTTTCATGGACAACGGTTCTGCAAGGAGGTCACTTGTCCTAGGTCACTCAACCGCTAGATTTTTCCCCCTTATTTTGGGTACCCTACTTTTATAATATTTTATAGAGGCTGGATGAGCCACAGGAGGGTCCTAGATCCTATATGATCCATCTCCGGCTCCAAACAGACTAAATAAAGGTCCATGGCCTTCAGTGGCATTTGAACAAGGATTTCCGGCATGGCAACTCAGTGCTCTACCACTGAGCCACTCCGCTCCCCACGAACCATATACTTAGTCTTATCCTAATTTATTTCCAGCCCTATTCCCTAACCTGTTTCAAAGTTGCTTTATTTAGTACCAAATCATCCGCAAACCCAAGCAAGGATCATATTCAAATTCAAACCTTTTTCGGTGTGTAAACTACCTAATACTGTATTCAAGTGTTAAATTGAATCATACGTGTGGAATCGAATCACCATGTCGCATAGAGTTAAATGTAACTGAAATTAGAAATACGAATCGGGTAGGAAACGACTATCTTTTGTAAAGGCGGACGAGACGAAGGGCATTAAAGCCGAAAATAGGAATGAGCTCGAGGGCCAGATTAACTTTTATTTATCCCCAGAGCTTTCGGGATGTTGTCTCATCATTTTAACAATGTCAGGTCGTAGAATAAACAAGATTGAAAAAGGAGATGAGAGACTGAAATACGCTCTGAAGCGAAAATAAACGGGATTATCCTCAGGGAGTTAAAAAATAAACATGAAATGACAATAAAGATAACAGAAAATGGAGAAAATATTATATTTATTTTGTACAGTGCGTTAAACATGTGAATTGCAGATTGAATATATATATATATACCGTAAAAATTTTCATATCATGAAGTAAAATGTTTATTCTTTAATGGTTCCAGATATTTCTCTTCTTTTTTTTTTTGTGGGTGGCCAAATAATTAAAGCACCCCTGCAAACAATTTTGATTCTGTTCGAGAGACGCTCTTAAAGCTTGTTTTAATGGCACAATTTGTCTCTACTAAACACAAATACTAGAAAAACTGATATAAACATAGAATTTATTACGAAATCAAGTGGCTTAGTGCATAAGTATAAGTATAATTTTTCGAATTACATGCCTACCACAATATAATTTAAAAAAATGTTATAGAAAATTATATCTGCTTGTGTCTTTACAGCTGTAACTTTTTTTGTTCTATCCCCGATTTTAATATCATATACAATATATATAAATGATCTATTTCTAATATATATATATATATATATATATATATATCTTTAAAAAAAAATTTTGATTGTGAACTTTTATATGAGTCAAGTTGTTATGATAATTATTACATAAGATTTTTCGTTAATAAAACTTTTTAGGAAGTCGAATCCACACAATTAACTCAGAATATCTTAAAGCACTCATTTAATATTAAATTAATCTTACTAATTTTCAGCACAATCGGCTAATGATTAAGTCTTAAGAAATAAGTGCGGTGTATTTGGAGTGTTCAGTCTTATACATCCTTAGTGTTTGTTTATTCATTAAACGCCAATTTATGCTGCTATTCGGACGATGCCACAACGGGAGCCCTAAATTTTCTTTACCCAGATATAATTAGGATAGCGGCTTCCAACTAGTACGTTGGACAGGATCGAGATTCCTAATTTACGTCCTTTTAGAAGGATGGCTTAACGAGGATTTTTAAACCCTTTAAAGATATTAAAGCCACCTGCCGGGCTGCGAACCCTCGATCTTGGGCTATCCACTACACCATAGGTTAGTCCAGATAACCAAAAACCTATTATTTTTTTCGGCATTAAATAATCACGCAATATTTTTTCAATAATTCTTTATATTATTTTTTTTTAAATATTTCTTGATAATCGAACTTAAGACTAACTAAGAAATCGGTCAGCATTTTAATAATAAAATTAATGTCTCTAATTTAAACATATTTTTAAAGTAAGTTTCCGACGGTAAATCATGTATTAATGATCTTAAATAAAAAAATTAAAATAAAATGATGGCTACAGAAAACAATACAGGAAACTGATGAAAAGGGTCTCATTTTGACAAGAGGGTGCTCGTAGGAGACCGAGTCGGAATCAATTTGTTACATATACGTCAAAATGCCACTTTCTATCTTAAGGCATCTTATATTTGTTCAGATTTATGACCCCCATTTGTCTAAGTCGTCTTCCACCTTTTTAATAGAAAAACGCAATTATGAAATCACTCGCGTCTGATAAAATAATATTTTTATGTAATGTTCATGTATTACAATGTTCATGAATTTTTTATAAGCGAATTATTATATTCATATATTCCACTCTTAACTGAAAAGCAACTGGACAATAAGAAAAGAAACATTACAATAAATTATTGCGAAATACACGATTATATTGCAGCACTGTCAACTTTTCATATTTAATGTAAATATGAGGAAATAATTGTAATGTAATAATTTTTTCAGAATGTATTTTAATAAATAATGAAAAATAAATGAAAAATTGCGAAATATGTAGGCCCCCTTATGATATTTTCTCACAATCTATGAATATATATGAGATTGGGCGGAAAAGCGATGCATCATTGCTACATCACCATAAACAACAAGGCACAATCTACTCGATTGAGTAAGTTTCATCCAGCAAGATATTCAATATCACCTAAGGATATAATAAATATATAATATTTAAAAAAAAAAAATATATATATATATATATATATATATAACTTATTCCTCTCATGACCTATAATTTATTCACTTTAATTATTTTTTTTAAATATTATATATTTATTATATACTTAGGTGATATTGAATATCTTGCTGGATGAAACTAGATTGTGCCTTGCCGTTTATATATATATATATATATATATATATATATATATATATATATATATATATATTCTTTTCTGAAGGATACAATTTCATTTTTAGTAATTATTCACATTGTGTCATTCAAGCTGTAAAATATTTAATTTCAGGAAAAACCAGTTGGGAGGTGGGGTCAATAAAGTAGAAAATTTTTTTAACTTTGTGCCGATGTTACGGTCTTAAAGTTTAGGCTCATGATTATCAAGGTGTTCAATTAAATTAATTATACAACATCGAAAGGAATGCTAATGAACTCAAAATTGCACAAACCTTAAATGATAAAGCTTCTAAATGTTTTAACTTTTAAAAACGAATACAATTTTGTCACATAAAAACCCATAGAAAAGAAATTTGATTTTTTTTCAAATAATTTTTTATTTATATTACAATTAAGCTCTTTACGAGCTCATTGGCATTTTTTTCTAATAATAATAATAACAACAACACACTTAAAACATAAATAAATAATATAGTTTTATTTTTCAAGATTAAGGAGCTTCAAATGTCGCTAGCTCTGAACATAAAACACAACACTTTTATTTGTTCACGGGGCTTCCTTCTCTCTAGCCTTCTCGCCAGTGCATTAAAGTCGAGGAGATGGGTCTCGGCGTTAACTTGGTCTTGCAGGCGACCCTGATGTGTCTGGGCGAATTTTTGGATTACCTCCTCCACGGTCGGCAGCCGAAGATCTGTGGAGATCATCGTTCCTGATATACCAAGGTGCATTTACGATGCGCTGTAACACTTTATTTTGAAATCTTTGAATTATTTTTCTGTTGGAGTCCCTAGTTCATTCCCACATCTGGATTCCATATGTCCAGATTGGCTTCAGGACTTGGTTATAAATTAATATTTTTTACAGGCAGTGTGGATTGTCTGCATAGGAGCCAATATAACTTTTGATAACACAAATTGAGTTGTATTAGTTTTTTTAACATGTTCTTTCCATCGGAGTTTTGCATCTAGAGTCATCCCAAGATATTTAGCTTGATTTTAATACGGGATCACTTTTTTATTTATGATTAGTGGTTGATAGTTGATTTTTTTGTTAGTAAAATCAACATGCACAGATTTTGATTAGTTTAATTTAATTTTCAATTTTGAGGTCCATATTTGGATACTACCCATTGTTATGTTTAATTTTCTTGTGGTTTCCTGATTGTCATTTCCGATACTAAGAACAGCTGCATCATCGGCGAAGGTGGCCATGACCAACTTCTCAAAGAGTTTTGACAATGCTGGTAATAACGATATGGGGCGGTACGAGGTTACCTCTTGAGGTGGCTTTCCTAGTTTTGGAATCATGATTACTTCTGCAACCTTCCACATCTGCGGAACGTAGCTAAGTCGGAATGCCGCATTTATTATTGTTGTTATTTTAAATATAGCCTTTCGTGGAAGAGCTTTTAATATTTCTCCTGTGATGAGATCATACCCGGCGCTTTCCTGGTTGTGATTTCTTGTTTAATAGTAGTTTGCACTTCTTTGATGGTGACTGGTGGAATTTAATATTCATTTCTGCTTCTGGTGCTTCATCGGAAAGTTCTACTTCACTATCATGCGGGGAGAAGATTTTCGCAAAGGAGCGAGCGAAGACTTGAGCTTTGCTTTGATTATCTTTAATCCATTTGTTATCAGTATCCTTCAATGGTGCAGCCTGTAATATTGGTCTCTTATAGGTCTTAGTTGCCTTCCAGAGTGAATAGTCAGTACTATTATCATTCGTCAGTTCACTCAAAAAGTTGTTGAATGTTTCATTTTTAATTCTTGGATTGCCTTTCGAAGTTTAGCCGCTAATCCATTCAGTTTTTGCTTTTGGCATGCGATACTTTTGCCATTTTTTCCTTGATTTCCTTTTTTTTCTGATAAGTTGAACTATTTCTAGTGGGTAATATGTTCCATTTAGTTTCTGTTTTATTACTAGCGTGTTTTCCCATGCTGAATGTTGTATATCAATAACAAGCTTATTGACTTCATCATCGATTTTTTTCTTTCGATGAAAGTGAAGATTTCAAGCAAATTTTTCTAGTCACGTTTCAAATAAATAAAAATATTTTTGTCAATCCTTCCATTTTAGCGGTCATTAAGAAAATTAAAAAAATAAAACTTTTTTTATAGTAAACTATAATAAATCTCAAATAGTGCTCATTTGATATTATATCTCGTAGATACATCCCTTGTAGATTTTTTCAATTATTTCATTCCATTTATTATTCCTTACTTTGGTCATTCTCATGCAAGGAATAATCGTTTTGTAAACTACAACATAATAGATAGGTTTCAAATAGCGCATTTAACTGATGTTTCTTCTTTACTTTCCTTAAACCTAGACACCTATGACATTGATTTTTTCATTTCTAAATCGGGTAAAATACACGACGTATAATTTTTAACGGACTTAAGCTTTTCCAGCAATTTTCCCTTGCAATAATTACATTTTGAAGAAGCGGAGCCATATTTTTAATTCTCCCAATATGTTCCCATGGAGACGTGTTTTTAAAAAATTAAAATAAGTTTTTAAGCTAAAATGAAAGAAATGCATATTTAGGAAAATTTCTTATGCTTATTTTAATGAAAATAGTTTAAAAAGGTCAACTTAAAAGTCTTTATATAACCAATAGTAGTGAAGAAACAGCGATCATTTTTTTTTTTTAATGGATATTGCTTCAACAGTAGTAAGGATAGTCGTATGAGTGGAAACATACTTAAAACATGACGTTAAATTTATTTTGTGTAGTATTTATTTTTTATCTATTGTATTTTATTCCTTAAAAAATTAAGTTGTACCTAAGATAAAATTCTCTTTATCTTACAGTTTACTTTAACTCAACTTTAGACGGAAAGTTTCCATGAGAAAAGCAACTCAAATCCTTTCAATGTCTTTATTTATTATATATTCAATGTCTTGCACTTTCCTTTGTCTGTGTGCTTTGTGTTTTCCGGGAAATAGTTGTTATTTTAATGTAATGGAAGGGTTATGATAAGTTCTAGTGGTATTAGAACGTAAAGTTGCACAACTGTTTGCTGGAGGAAGGCGGTTGAACAATAATGTATCATTTATTTATCTCGCTTGCGGTCACTCGGCAAGTTTCCCCTCCGGTTGGCTTCGGTTTCAAGCTCCACTGACCCTTAGCCTATATCTCCGCTCCCAGCAGCATCTTCCAGTAACTGGTTTAGTTTCTGGAAGAAGTGGCAAACTATAGGGAGCGTTAAACTATCTTAGACCTCTTCTCAAAGTAAAACCTAGCCATCCAATAATATAGATAATTTTATATTTATAGTTTTTCAGTCGTCGGGCTAAGATGCGGAAATCATAAAGCAAAATACTACATCGTCGGTACCCGGTTATGAAGTATGAACTAGCAGTCAATTCGGTAAATACGAAGCATATGGTCAAGATTAGAAACGGGGATTTTTTTTCTCCTTCTCCATGATTTTATTCATTATTAATATTAAAAAAAAAAAAAAATATTTATATATATATATATAGTGAATTATACAGTTTGTGCTAAATGGGCATTTTATAACCCGAGGAAATTGTAAGGTTTTTATGCTCACTGCTATACCCGTAGCTTTTTTCTTTCTTTCCTTGGGTTCTTTGGCTCAATAGGGAGGAACCAAGAAACACATGATACTGATATAAGAGAGGAATTAGTTTACTAAGAAACCTTGATATATCATATCATATCGAGAATATAGAGTATTTAGATTCCACGTTAACTAGAAACACTGTTTTCCTGTTCCATGAGCGTTTTAATAAATTTACATTATATTTTTATAATAGATAAAGGTTCCCCCTATATTCCATTATTCAAAAATGGTATAACACATTTTTTATAAATCCATATTAAAATAAAATTTCAAACATGTTAGCCTGCCTTTCTTTATTTCTTTACAAATCTTTATTTGTTTATAGCTCGCTGATACTTATTGTCCGTAAAGGTCCCAGGTTGTTCTTATTGCTATCCAATAAATATTAGTTGACCTTGTCTGGTCAACACATACGTTTCGACCTCCATTGCTGATTTTTGTCAGGGTCACTAAAACAAATATGGGGCTATACCCTGATCCATTACTAGTTACCAAATAGTTTAAGCATTTTTGAATCTTTATAAGATTTAGAAACAGTAAACTCGGGAATCCTTAAGAAGTGAAGCTATATCCTTCACCCTGACCTTTTTTAAAAGTTCGTAACCTTCAAATAGGCAAGTAAATATGGTGGATGATTAAAAGGCAATACATTCTACGGAAAACTGTCGCGTAGTGTTTGTTAACAAAACATCGTCTTCTGTTTTATCGTTTATCTAGTTCCGATACAAACATAAAGGATATTAGTTTCATAACTGGTCCAATTTATTTACGACCAGTCTTGTATAACAGATCTTATTTGTTTTAACCATTTTTTTCTGTTTATTTTGGCCAAAATTGCTAGATTATATAATGCATTTAGTGTATTGAGGACATATTAAAAATACAAAAACACTAGATAATGTCAGAGTTAAAACTATGAGAACAAAAGTATATAAACTTCATAGAAGGAAAATATATATTAATAGCGAATCAAACAGTTAATATTACACATTATATAAATATATAGGAAAAAAGTATTTAAGAATATATGACAAAAATTATTTAATGTAATATATACGCCCCCCCCCCGAAAAACATTAGGAACATAACAGTTCTTGAGGCTATACAATACACACCACAAAAAACTTATAAAATGCATCTAACTTCAAAACAGCTGCCAGCAACAATAATTACCATGGTGCTGTTCAGGCCAGTAGACAGGTGGCCGGCCCACTTAGCACTGTGACAGACGTAAAGCTCTTCACTCCCAGCAGTTAGAGGGTTAATACATAAATTATTTTTTATGTATATTACTATTGAAATTGTATATGATCTCTCAGAATAAGGCTAACTTTTTTTTTTTGTTACATTTTTCTACTGGCTTATTGATTTTTATTTATGTTAATATTATAAGGTTAGAAAACAAATTCTATATTTGTTAGTTTTTGCATGATCTTCTAGTACATATATGCTTTTATTGGAAATTTAACATAAGTTTGCTGAAGCCTTCCAATTTATGGAACCTGAACCTTTACCACCACAATCCATGAAGGGTTGGGGTTCAGTACATGGTAGAGACTGTACTGTTTCATTGACAACGGTTGTGCAGGGAGGTGATTTGTCCTAGATCACCCTCGACGGCCAGACTTTGGGTACCCACTTTATAGAGGCTGGGTTAGCTCCAGGAGTATCCTAGATTTTACAGAAACTACTGATAAATTAACTATTTATGATTTCATCTAGGCCAGTGCAGCTCATTTATTGCCATTACCTTTACACCGCTGAACTTCACATTAAAGTTTAAGAATAATTGACGGCGCATTTGACGAAGGAGTTTGATTAAAAATATTTATAATTCCCGCAGAAATTAATTTAGCGAGAAGTCAATTCGAAAAAAATTAAAGCCGGGAGTCTGGAATGGGCCTGGAAGCTATTACAGGAATTAAGAATGAGCCCTTTCTCCTAATAGCAATTAATTTTACTGCAGAAACTTAACCCTCACTGAAATTTATTTCTTAAGGAATTAAGGAATGTTTCTGCCTAATATAAGCAATTACGGGTTATGGTTCAACTCGTTTATAATTTCATTATGATCATGGTATATTGATTTCCAGATTTTGTTTTAATTTTAAATAATTTTAGCTTTTAAAACTTAATGTCTAATAAAAGGTCATATATCTGGGTATGAGTGCCGCAGGTTGTCGCTTCCAATTAAATCGTATCAAGTTTTAAACCATCATTTGTTTCCTTTTTAATACCTTAAAAAATAAAATAATAAAAAAAATAACCGTGAGTTTTATTTTGAATAAAAATGATGTAATTATTGGAAATGTGTATATTTCGGGATTCATTTCATCAAGTAATAAACGTTTCTAAGTTTTAACCTAACTAACATTATGAAGTACAGATGATATAACCTAAACAGTATGTGTAAGTCGGTTCTTTAATCTGTATATAGTCAGGAATAGTTACTATATTCAGTCAGTAATAAACTTATTTTTATTTTCGAGAATATTATGAAAGAAACTAATGAAAAGTTAAAACTTATTGTGACAACTCGAAGCGACAAACTGCGGAACTGATACCCATTTTTTCATCAAAGCGTTTTGTCAAACTAATCCTGATGAGCACCTACCATATATGTCAATTATTGATGGAGAGAGAGGGAGAGGGAGAGGGAGAGAGAGAGAGAGAGAGAGAGAGAGTGATTTGAGACAGCATGAGGTTCCACTCAGGACTCACTCACAAACCGAAGATAATAATAACAATATTGTTAGGGCCATTTGGCCATATAGCCATTTGGCACATATTGTATTTTTGATCTTCTTTTGGTAAACCTCCACTAAGGGATTCTCGTGGAAATGTGTTTGAAGAAACCTCCGTTTGATGGCACTCCTTGCATGGTTCAACTCACTGTAGTAGATCCCTGCTCCAGTGACGTTTCAGTCTCCTTTTCGGATTGTCCTTTTCGGGTGGTAATGTGTATGTCAGTAATGATTGTTTTTTTATTTTATATTATTGTAAAATGTTGTCCAGTAAATTTGGATTTCCAGCAAGTGAGTCATGAAATTGTTTGTAGTTTTTCATGATTGTGTCAGTCACGAGTGGTATTTTGAGATCTTTGTGTAATGATTTTTTGGTAATGTAAAATCATCATGGAGGATATGCCTCGATAGTTTTGACAATCCAAAACATCGCCCTTCTTGTATAGGGTGTTTTTTTAAGCTAGATAGAACTTTAAATTGTAAAAAGTAACACAAAAAATTAAATTGTAATCAAAAATTTTTTTTTATTCGAAAGATCAATACGTGACATTAACATTTGAAAATGATTTCGGGCATATGGGCACCGCGGCTGTTCTTGACGAAGCGCATTCTGGACGTCCAATTTTGGGCCACTTTTTCGAGCACTGCTGGCCGTATGTCACGAATAACACGAACAATGCTGGCTTCCAAGGCGTCAATTGTTGCTGGTTTATCAGCATAAACCAGTGACTTCACGTAGCCCCACAGCACGACCTTGGAGGCCAATTGACAGGTCCATTTCTCGAAATCAACCAAAAATGCGCCTCATCGCTGAACACAATTTTGCGATAAAACAACGGGTCAGTTGCCAACTGCTCTAGAGCCCAATCGGCGAAAGAAGTATACGAAATGTCAGAGTATACTGAAACAAATAAAACAAAATTTTTGATTACAATTTAATTTTTTGTGTTACTTTTTACAATTTAAAGTTCTATCTAGCTTAAAAAAACACCCTTTACTTGGGACATATAACTGTCAGATTCCATTCTACCGGCATTTGTTCCATTTGGCACACGTCCATAATTATTTCGTGGAGTACCTTGGCTACTCTCTCTCCTCCATATTTTAGCAATTCAGAAGGTAGTTCATCTGCTCCTGGTGCCTTGTTATTCTTTAGGTGCCAGATAGTATCATGTACCTCTTCCAGGTCGGGCGGTTCAAGTTCCCCGATGGGAATTTCTGTCACTAACCCATCCTCAGAGGTCTCTTCACCATTCAGAAGGTTCCTGAAGCAGTCACTCCATTGCACTAATATTCTTTTCTGGTCCATCACCAGGTTGCCATCTGTATCCTTACACGCATTAACACGGGGCTTGAAAGGTTTTCTAGCATTGCTCACACGTTCGCAGAATTTCCTCGCTTCATTTTGATTCCGTAGATGTTCCAGCTCTTCGATCTGGTATTTTTCCCAGTTCTTTATTTCCTCTTGTGTAGTCGCTTCTCTTCTTTTCTTTTTTTTTCTGTACTCTCGGACTGAGTTTCTGGTGAATCTCCTTTGGACCATGAACTGATATCCTACATTTTTTCTTTCATTAATTTCTGGCAGCCGGAATCAAACTATGGGGTTTTACTTTTAGACGGTGTCTTCCCAAAACATTGCTTGATACATCCTTAATATCCTCTCCCCATTCACTCCATCTGCTGTTTGATGCTTCCTCCACTTTCCAAAGGTCTGATTTTCTCATTTAGAAGTGTTGCCTCTGGTTAGAAGTTTTACCTCTGGATCCTTTAGTTTTTGTGTGATTACTTTGGCTCCCTGCATTTTTCTCCCATTTCTTACTATGGATATTCTTATCCTTGCCACAGTAAGGTAATGATCGGAGTCAATATTCGCTCCGCGATAAGACCGCACCTCCATCAGGCTGCTTATATGCTTCATTTTCGACCAACCCCTCTCATGGAAACCCCACATTTCCCAAATTTCCCGCCGAGCAATAAGCTCACTAAAGTTATTTCACCGTTCCAGGCGTCTTCTAACACTACCCATAAGTAGCTCCTCATCACTTCTTTTATCATTCCTCACTTTGACTCTGGTTGTGTGGCATATGGTGGCCTCTCGATCAGGCTCGAGGAGAGGTTGAGGCGAATTATGAACTGTTCGCTTCGATTTGTCTTCGACGCCCCGAGGAGGTCTCATGTGTCTCGCCGGTACGCTGAGGTAAAGTAGCTTTTCCCTTCTATCCGTAGACTTTACTTCCTTGGTTCTTTCTTATATCAAACTATCAACTCACAACATCCGTCTTATATCTATAGTCTCCTACAATTCAAATCCTCTATCCAATCCCAGGGCACAAGATCTCGCCCTTCTGATCTGTATATCCGGTCCCACAGAACCAAAACTTTTGAGCGTTCCTTTTTAGCCCGTTCTATCTCTCTTTGGAACTCTCCTCCTATCGTTATCCGCCATGCGTCTTCTTTGACCTCCTTTAACTGCAAACTTTTCCTATATCTTCTAAATTCCCAATCAGATGCTTTATAATCAATAAATAATTTATAGATATATTCAAATTGATCGATTGATGAACTACTGTAAATATTCCTCATTCATGATAATGCCATTGTTTTTTTTTTATTATCAGATGATATTATTTATTCACTTATTTTTCCAAAAGCTTATTTCTTTTTATTGTAAATATGTCTGTTCTTTTATTTTTATTTTGTATCACATTTTCTGATTCTCTACCAAAACATACCTGTTTAGTTATTTAATTTCAGGATATTACGTAATTAATGTTTTATTTTGATGTAGGCCTTTGGCCAGATATATATTCATTTATTTTGTTCATCTTTGTTATTCTAAAGGGACCTGGTCCCAGAATAAAATTATTTTTCTATTCTATTCTATTCTATATGCCTCGCGCTCATGAGGACATTAGCGATTTGTTTGGTGGTTATCCCATCATTTGATCGCCAAGTGGCAAGATGAATGCTTTTCTGGGGAAAAGTTGTGCTTCCAACAACCATTCTTATGGATGTCGCAAAGTCAGTAATTCGTTGGCCATTATCATTTGATACTTGGTGAATGTTATGTCTTCCAATGGTGGGTTCTTAGCTCCTCTTCCTTTCCTATCTGTGCGTTGCAGTCACCAATGACAATTTTAATGTCTGAACCAGGGAAATTGTCCAGGCATTGGTCAAGGGCACTGTAGAAGTTATCCTTCTCATCCTTATTCGAAGGTTCTGTAGGCGCATGTACACTAATAATACTTAAGTTATAGAACTTTCCTTTTTTGAGGATGTAGCATATTCTGGGATTGATTGGTCTGAATCCGATCACGAAGTGGGCGATTCTCTTATGCACAGCGAATCCCGTCCCGAAAGTGTGGCTCTTTTCATAGCAGCTATAAGTATATCGTGTAGTTATTGCTGTTCAGGAATCCCTGACCAGTCCATCTCATCTCCTGGATCGATGTGACGTCCAATCCGCAATTTTCCAATTGGGTTAGCAGCTGTTGGAGAGCGCCAAGTCTGTATAATGACTGTATAGGTCCTAAGATTGAGTTCCTTGAGGCAGGCTTTATGTCGTTCCCGTTTGATCAGTCCGGCTTGTTTATCCGAGGTTTTCATGATTGTAATTTTATCGGAGGAGAGAGTTATCGGCCCTCTGTCCCCTATTCAGGTGGAGGGGGTGCCTCCTCAGAACACACGGACTTACACTCCCATCCAGGGCGCCTACCTAGAGAAGGTGTCCCGGAGGGTGTTTAACTGTATATGACCTTAGTCTGTAGGTGAGGGGATGTATATATTATGCTGAATATGAGTACTGTGTGAGTGTTAAGTATTCTTGTTCCCCCAACCTGGAGGACCAGTGGCTCCACTTCCCTACGCATATAAGTCACTTAAACACACATAATTCACTGTAACACACATCAAAAATACATGAATTCAATTAATTCAAAAACTTAAAGATAACTTAAGCAACTTCACAGTAAGAGGCCTAACAGCTGTTTTTTTTTTAAACCTAAGATAACACTAAAAAAGAGCTTCGGATTTACAAAACTTAGTATTTATAATGTTCCTACGGCGGAAAGCAGTTAACCTCACTTGGGAGAGTCACAATGTTGTAATTAAATTGTGATTTTAATTTAATTCTTATAGATTAAAAAAAGTTTTAATTTTGCTTACAAAAGCAGGATTTGCCTCATCTGATCCAATGGAAAAGTTGTATTTGAAATTATGCAACATCTTTGTCTTAAATCATTTGGGGAAAACAGTATTATATAGTAAAAAATTGTTAAAGATTAATTCAGTCGAACCCCAACGAAGGTCATAAATGCCTGTAACCTGTATCACAACAATCTATGAAGGGTCTTGGGTTCAATACGTGGTAAAGACTTCTGTTTCTCGTACAACGGTTGTGCAGGGATGTGATTTGTCCTCGATCAGGCTCAACCGCCAGATTCGCCCCCTGTTTTGAGTATCAACGTTATAGAGGCTGGGTGAGCCCCAGGAGGATCCCTTCCCCGGCTGTTAAATTTTTATTTTAGTACAAGACTCAAAATAGAGTAATGTCCTATCAATTAATTTATCACCTCCTAAACTTAATTCTAAGATTGAAAACTACTAATCTCTAATTTACATTTACCTTTTGCTTGTTGTCTTCCATAATTATCGGTAAAACGGTATTTTAAAGAGAAGTGCTTATTGTTGCCTTTGCTCAGATATGTCAACTTTAAATCACTTGAACCAATTAGATTTTCTTCACCAAGTCCAATGAAGGAAATAAGAATTATTATACGGTTTATGACAGTCATTCCATTTTTTTCCGATCCTATCCTCAGTAACATACTTTATGGTCATTATTTTTAGCAATGTTAGAGGTTTATATTTTTAAGACGCAAATTTTTTTTTTCTTTTTAGAAACTATTACATTTTGGATTGAAAGGAAAAGCCAAAAACAGTTTTGTTTACTCACCGCTATTTATTCTTGTACACCGAGACAGGAAGAAGAGCTGATATAGCCACACGGCTGCTGTCGGAGCAATGTAAGACAGGACAGGATGCCATTTGTTTCTATCAGCCCAATCTCGTACAGTGAACCGGCTCTGCATCGCCAAGAATGGTATTTTAGGGCTCTATACCGATCCATTGGATCCACATTCTAGAACCTCATCTATTTTATTTGAGAATCTTCTGCAAGTTTAAGTTTTTGAGAAGGAATGTGTATTCTGTGTGTAATGTTGTTAAGTTAATGGTTTGTGTATTACGTTAATATAAAAAAGCAAAAGTTCAAAATAAAAAATTTATATTAACCTAACAGGTTTGAATGGTAAAAATCCAAATTAGAAGCGAGTAGTGTATAAAACAACAGGTAACAAAATAATCTAAAATATTTACCCATATTTCACCAATACGGGGGTCATTAGGACATAAAAATAACAATAAAATAAATATAGCTAATAAACTTCATAGGCCGTCAAGACAATATCCCATCTTCAACAAGGCCGAAACGTAACTATTGAAACATTAGGAAGGTAAAGGGTAAATAAAAATTCCTGATTATATCAAACAAATAAATAATAAATAAAAAATACAGATTAAACATACAAAAAACAAAATTTTAATAATAAAAAACAAATGTTAAAAATAAATGGAATGAAAGGAACGAAAATCAAAATCACAAGAGAAATTGGTCATTGTCGAGTAATCAGTTGGCACACATAGGCTATTCCACAAAATATGTAACATGAGAAAAATATCATAATAAAACAAAACGAAACAAAAAGTATTCAATCAAAAACGACAGGAAACTTAAAGGCTTGCTGATATTTGCCACATGTCCCACACCCATGTAATGTATTTAGTCTAGGATCCATGGTTCATTTTTGCACTTGATGCTGAATCTTCGTGAATAGCTTTGTTTCAATAAGACGCCCAACAATTTCCTGTGTGAAAATCCTCGGTTGTGGTAGCTAACAGATGTAGCAAGGATTAGCAATAAGTCGATTTGATGATTCTCAATAATTTATTAATAACTGTTTTGTTTTTTTGTTAAATCTCATGATAATTATCTGAATTATTTGAAAAATTATTTGTCCTACAGAATGTATGGTTTGATCAAAGAGTCCCCTCCTTCCAACATGTATCGATAACGAGGTCATAAAAAATGATTACTAACTAGGTGATTTTTTTTTACTTCTTCTTTTTTGACTTCGTTATCGATACATATTGGAAGGATGGGACTCTTTGATCAAACCATACATTTTGTAGGACAAATATTTTTTCAAATAATTTAGATAATTATCTTGAGATTTAACAAAACAAAACCCAGTTAGTAATAATTTTTTGAGAATCATCAAATCGACATATTTTATCTTTGCTACCTCTGTTAGCTACCACAATCGAGAATTTTCGCAAAATTTAGAATTTATTGTGGCAAAGGATAAGTCGAGTTAAATTATTATTAGAAAACTTTAATCACATTCTTTAGAAATGCACTTTCTTTATTGAACAAAGGCAGTTGGCGTGGCAATCACCGACTGAAGTGCGGAAAAAGTTATATGGAAGCCTAGAGAACCTCAAGAGGACGATGGAGGGAAGAACGACGGAGAAGAAGTTGATGTATGATATCAAAATAAAACTAAACAAATCGCTTATTGTCAACTTAGGTAAGTTAGTAACAATAACCATTAAAAGTTGTTTGCTTGTAAAACCTAACAACAAAAAAACTCAATCTATCAGTGCCGAAAAAGAAATATGTTAAATGTTAAAGTGATTTTTACAAGAATATGAACATGAAATATATAAGATAATTGCTGATGTAGATTATGAATCTTAAATGCAATCCCACATGAGTTAAGTCCAAACCAGTCGGAGAGGTGAGCTGTTCCTCCTGTCTCAGCCTCATGACAGTCTACCAGGTCTGCTTGCTGGAGCCAAAAAGGTCCATATTCATAAAGAGTGCTAGAACATAAACAGTCCAAAGAGTTCAAAAGAAGTCCTCATCTATTCCGCTGATTCGTAGAATAAGGAACGTAAAGACTGTCCTTCTCGGCTTGTTTTATAAGGCTGTTTTAATTCCTATCTTTTCTTTAAGTTTCCATCACTTATTATCTTCTTAGGGCCCCCTTCTATCCCCGACTCACGGTTCTTTGGCTATTGGAACGAGTAGATTTCTCAAGTTCCTGATTAACTCCATAGAACTGAGTTCTTTGAGCGCTTTGTAGCTTTAGTAAGAAAGCCCTAATTATTGGTTCTTCAGCAAGTAAATCACTTCATCCTTTGTATGGCGAGAATATTACTGAAATATATTCCACCGGTTCTAGTTATTTATGGAAACTAAAATCATTGATTCTGTCCGCTAAAATCCTGTCTCGATTTATGCAGACCATTGTGAATTTCGAGTCTTCCTCTATCGTTAATTTTTTTTTTATATTCCAGTATAATAATATAAAAGAGCAAAATGGCTCAATGGTAGAGCATTGAGATGTTACACGGAAAATCCTGATTCGAATCACGCTGCTGGCAAGACTTTTATTTAGCCTATTAGCACCCGGAGATGGATCATATAGGATCTAGGACTTTCTTGGGCCTCACCCAGTCTCTATAGAGGGGTACCCACAATAAGGTAGAAAATCTGGCGGTTGAGATTTATCTAGGATAAATAACTCCCTGCATAACCGTTGTAGATCAAATAGTACACTCTCTACCATGTACTGAACTCTGGGGTCTGGACCCGTTCACAGGTTGTAGTGGTACAGGTTTTTTTAAATATAATAAGTAAGACGGTATTAACAGATAATAAGGAGTACTCAAATCTCAGAAGTTTGCCCTCGAATGAATTAAACATGTTACGAATTATGTGAAACCTAACAGGTATATGCTTTGAGGAAAAAAAACAACACCAATCATGAACGGTCTTAACATCAGTGTGTATTAGACATCAGTAGCAAGTATATAAGAAATAAGAAAAAAAATGAATGGATACTAAAAATCATTCTTGCATAATTTATTTATTATGCATTTGTTCGTTACTCTGTAATAATTTTTGTCGTTCTAGTATAGTCTCCACGGTGAGATAGTGTTACAAAATGACAATACATTTACGCTCTGATTGTAATTCTTGGGACATTTGGAAAAATGGCTGATGCAGAACAGTATACTTGACATTAGTATTGCTTAGATCATAGTTACATTACATGTATAGCTCCATCAAGAACTATTAAGTTATAAAATGTTGGTTCATGAATTCCAATTTATAAATATTCAAGTGCAATCGATTAGTAGGCTTGGTCTAGCTGATAAGTCAATACTAGTCATGACTGTCAGTAAGAATGTACTGTAACGAAAAGTGATGAACACTCACGCTGTCTTGACAGACAATATGACAGCTACCACAATGATTATCAGAAATTTCAAGTCATTTTCATGGTAAATAAGTTTTTACTCTACCATTAACAGTTAGAAAATGATAATTATATTCTTTAGGAAGGAAACATATTCGTCGTGGAGATGGAAGAAAGGTTATGGAACCCCGCCCGAAAAGCAGAAGACTCCGTGGACGCCCGAGAATTCTCTATGAGGATTATATCCAAAGAATAGAAGGTAAAAGAGGAAAAACCGTGGCTCAAATGAAGAGGAGTTGTCGTGACCGGGGAGAATGGCTCCGATGGATTGAGGCCCCAATACGCTAAATGCCACAAAGAAAAAGGTAGTGAAAGAAAAAAAAAGATTTTTTTTTTTTACGTATGTATTACGAGTACCTACTATAGAAAATGTGGGAACGTTTATGGGCTATCTAATAAATACTTTAAACAGTTAAGGTTTCATTATTTAAAAGAACCTAACACCTAGAAAACCCTCTACAAAAAAGTATATATGTATTTATATCTTGGTAATAATTATGTTTCTTATTATTTTCAATTTGACCAATCCTCCCTTAATTAAGTCGCCAGTGCCTAGCTTATGTATTCCATTTCACTATTAATTTCGATAATGTCAAGGCACCAATCCACTGTGTTACTAGAAACCTCAGACTAGTATATACAGGTCCCTGGAAGCTATTATCATATGATTAATGGCTACATCAAGATAGAAATACATGCCCGTAATTGCTGTGTATTGGGAGGTGTAGACCAGCTCGAGGCAGCGGGTTCCACTCCCGGAGGGCGTCCTTATGCAACGCCTCCAGAGGATAATCACCTTGTGGTTGGAGTAGAACTGATAAGGATGGATATCGATATCATTGCTCACTGGAAGCAGTGTCGAAACCTCCAAGTAGTCCAACGGGTCTTATTCTGAAAAGCCGTTGCACCCGGGTGTTACGTGACGGTGAAAAACCTGTTGGCATTAGTGTGTTATTATCGAAGTCTTATTCGATATATGTCATGTAAACGTTTCCGCAATAGTTTGTCCCCATTTTATAGGTTTGAAATTCGTAAATTATGAATGTGCCTATTTGAAGTTTTAAGGTGGAGGATTTCTGTGTGTTTCTTGTGTGCAAATGAAAAAAAAAAAAAAAAAGAATCATCCAAAATTACTCTCACGTACATTTCTATCGAATCGCTATTACAAGCCATATCTTCTACGAGCATTTCCAAAGAGTAGATGAGCTTGGATATATAAATACTTCTTCTCATTTCAATATCAATATCAAGAAGAATATAGTTATTGTATCCCAATGTGGGTCTAAGGGATTTTTTTATAAGCAGCTACTTATAAAAAAAAAAGCACAACTTATCCTTATAAAAAATAAACTCATCCTGATTCAGATTAAGATATCAGATGAAAATGAGAGAGAAGATTTTATGCTATCAGTCCTAAAATATGCAGGCAGGGGGTGCCTTCTCTTTCCTGGTTCCCGCCTACAATCTATCTGTCACTGGATTGTCAGATGCGGTAGACGATAGTTGTTACTTCGTAGGTATTCGAAGGCATTCTCATTTCCGATTTCTTTATATTTTCCTACCCAGATCAACATTTCTCTGTTGTTTAAGCAATCAGGCCATGAAATCCGAATTATACGGTGGTGCACCCACATCTCAAATGCTTCTTCTTCTTCATGACAGTTTCTGTCAATGTCCACCCTTTCATTCCATAACACTATATTTTCCTTTGCGAGGTTTAATGGAATCTGTAGACACCTACTTCTGAGAACGATCGACATTTTATTAATTGTGTTTTAACTTTTAGCTGAAAATAAAGGTGAGCTAAAGAATATAGTCTTGAAAAACATATTTTGAAGATTAATTGTGTTAAAATTAAAAAAAAAACAATTAACTCTTATCTCTAAATAATCATTGTTACGACAATTGATGAATGACTTATCAAGAATCTGCAGTAAGCCCTCCCTTTCATAGAATTAACTGAAGATGAACCATAAAGGTATCCATATAGGTACCAATCCATAAGGGTCTTTAGTTTCAGTACATATTATAGACTGTACTGTTTCTGAGTCAATGGTTGGACAGGGAGGTGATTTGTCTGAGATCCTCAACCATCAGGTTTTTCTCCAAATTAAGAGTTCCCACTTTGTATAAGCTGAGTGAGAACTCACGGGGATATTTATTATGGTTATTAAAAGATAAATATTTTGTCCGTCACACCCGGATTCGCATCCGGGATCTTTATAAGCACAGCAGCTTAGCTACCCCACTTCAAAAACATGAAATCATGAATAAGAAGAGATAATAGGGTATGCTAGCATAAATACTTAGACAAATACTTAGTACCTCCCATTAAATTAGCTTGGTGATAAATGGATTCCAATAAATCTATGTTTTTTCACATAATTAATGGTACAGTTATGTTTATAATTTATCAAAATATTATTTATTATCGTTTAACTCCAGTATTTACTAGGAATTTTCTCAATATAACTGGTCAATAAATATAAGTTTATTTAACTGAGTCTACTATACTGCGGCTCAAATAAAACATTTGCAAATAGTCCACTAAATATCTGTAAACAGTGATATTTCGATTGTTTTGTAATTCTTTTACAATTGCGAAGGATTAAAATCTTTTAAAACGAAGTTTTGTGTCTGCTGAATACAAAGCCCTATTGTATTAAGCCATGATTGCCTATCATTATCTAAAAGTAGATCGGACTCGAGTAAAAGAGAGGCAAGTGAAGGAATAAGGAAAGGAAATTAAAGTGTACTTGGAAAAGTACTTTGCCTTGAAGATTGTTTCCAAGCCGAAATGGACTGGTCTCTATTTAAGCGCTTTTAATGCTTATTTCAGGGCTTTTTCCCCCGTCCACATTTCCCGAGTTCCCTCGCCCTTTTCCCCACACAGAGGGCAAGTATTTGCTCAAAATGGTCGGCTCGTGTGTTGAGTAACAAGGTCTTTTTAACTTATGCCTCTCTTGGTTATGTACACTTTTCTCTTTCCGCGGTCCTAATTTCTTGCATTAGTAGTATGTATTTATAAGTCAAATACTCTGTTAGCTTAATCATAAATAATTACACAAAATTTTTTGTTATAATCTTCGTGAGGCTTGCATTTTCACTCAACTTATATTTCTGAATTTCTGGGGGTATTTCTGAAAAAATTCTCTGACTGATGTCGATTTATGAATATTACGCTACAATTTTTACTAACAATAAGTTAGTTTACATGCATAATTCACTACTTTCAATTACTATTTTTTATTATTATTCTCTACCGCTTTAAATGACTTCGAGTAACTAAGAGGGTGTCATTAAAAATATTAAATAATTGTACATAATTATAAAAAGTTTTTATGAAACGATGATTGAAGCTGTCACAAACAAGGGGAAGAAGTATTAGGTATTTAATAGTTCATTAATCCCAGATATAATTAAAACAAGCTATACAACTACAATGCATAACAGACCCTGGGTTCAGTACATGGTAGATACTGTATTATTTCTAGGTAAATGGTTGTACAGGGAGGTGATTTGTACGAGATCACGCACACCCCCAGGCCTTTCCCCCACTTTATTGAGACTTGTTAATGAACAGAAGGGTCTTTTAATCCGTTAACAGATTAAATAAAACTGCCACAGGCGGATTTAAATTCGGGATCTACGGCACGGCAACTCAGTGCTCTACCACTGAGCTACCCCGCTCGCAATATCATGCATACAAAGAACAAATTAAATAAAATAAATATATACCTTATAAATGGAGACTAATAAGTAGTTAAATTAAATTACTTCTAAGTTTTAAAATGAGTAAATTTAAATCAATGATTTTAAATATATTCATTTTAACATATAATATCTCCATTCTGGCCAGAAACTGAGCTGAACTAAGGAGAAACTGTAAGCTTTGACCCCCACATGAATAAAGTTAACTATGAGACACCAGAGCTTCTAACTCACTACAGCTTCACTGGTTTGGAATGTATAATGAGACAGTCAAAATGGTGATTCAGAAGTTCTTTTAATTCTTATTAGATAGGCCCCTTATTATAATCACTAGGTTAATTTCGGTGATTAGGTGAAAGTAGGTCTTTTGTTGTCAAGCTGAATAAAATGGTACGATCGTTATGAAAAAAAATTGATGATGTAAAGACGGATTATTATCAGTTAATGCTTAGTTACAACGTACACTGCATTATCATACTCACTTAACAGTCTTGCACATACTTCCATACATTTCTGTCTATCGTAGACAACAAAGTCGTCCTCCAAACATATCCTAACAACGTTGCTTAACGATGGATTGAATTGGTCATGGAGTGCAATCAATGACAACACAAAAATAAGCAGAATTTATTTATTAATTGTGCCAACGTTTCGGCCTGGGGTGTAGGCCATCTCCAGAGATAATTGTGGGTCACTTACGTTTATGAAATGCATCTTACATAAGTTACGTATGGAATATCAATAAAAAATGTAGATATTTCATTAAAAGTACAAGAAAATTTGAAGGTATTAACTCACATGTACACACGATATTTTTTTTTTTAAACGGACAAACCTGACTTTCTTTTTTTTAAATTTCAATATCTCTCAGTTTCGAGCCCAATCGATATATTCAAACACTACAGATATGATATGCAAGTATATTTTTAGCTGCATTTAGTCAAAAAAATATAAATATTTATTAAAATGATTTCATGAGCAAGTTTTCAATGTTATTCATATTGTTGCTGGTGAAAAGTATGTTACTCCGAGCTATAAAGGAATAACCTAAATTTCCTAAAAATATAATATTTGGGCTTAACATATTTTTCAATTAATATTAGTTTGTTGCATTAACTATGGTATAACATATTCAAAATGCTTCTTATGAAAAGAACAATCATTCATAAATAAATAATTATTTTTGACATTAAGGAGCCAAAACCCCCAATTTACTAGCTATCCAAGAGTAAAAAAAAAAAAAAATGATTGGGGTAGAGACAGTACTGTTTTTAAAAAAACGGTTGTGGAAGGAGGTGATTGGTCCGAAATCACGCTCAATCGCCAGGATTTTCCCATATTTTATGATATCCTCATTATAGAGCCTGAAGAGGCCCTGGAGTGTCTTTAGATTCTAAAGGGTCCATCTATAGTTTTTGACAGATCAAATAATTTATCTGCAACAGAAGGATTTGAACAACTCACCAATCTTCACACTCAGCTATCCTGCTCCCATTCTATTATATTCTTTTATTCAGAAATGTAATTACATCTAGATAAATTATTCATACATTTTCTTGATCCGTGGCTGTTAACAGATTAAATAATTTATCTTCCACGGCTATGAACCCAGCGTAGCAACTCAGAGTAATTGTAACTAATTACAATTATTGAAAAGTAGTCCTTTAACTGGTACCTAATATAGGATCCATTTATTGGTACATAAACAAATAACTGGGTCAGATGAAGGAGACTGTTTGGGCACCAGAACGTGAGCGCGACAGTGAAAGTAGCTGTCATTGTCTGCTAGGAACACCCAGGGTGATAGCATCTTCTCTCATTGTCCATGGCCATTGTCCCCCTCTTCTACTCGTGCCTAGTCACCAGGATCAAAGGACGAGTCCTTCCTCTTTCATTATCCGATCGGGTCCTTAAATATTAAGTAGATGACATAGATAGATTAAGGCGTAGTTTTTATCGGTTAGGAGGTTATAGAGATATATCGACGATATGAATCGTTATATGTCGACAAAAATATCGATGTATATCATTGACAGCTGATATAGGAAAACGACCATTCAAGTTTTATGGACATATCAATAGACCCCAAACAAGACTCACCAATAAAATGGCCCCTTCAATCACTTAATTTATTCGCCAAATAAAAACATATTTAGAAAAAGTGAAAAGAGAATCAAGTGATGTTACCAACAAGAAAATGTTTAGAAACATTGATTGTAGATGTCAAAGAAGGAAGGTTTGAACCAGGAACAAAATGGACAGTGGAGAGGCAAATAATGCATGAAAATATGAAGCAAGTATACACAGTTTCTTATTCAACGGCTGTACCCCCTTCCTCCTGATTTGTTCAAAATCATGCTCAATCGGCATTTTTTCCCCCAATTTAGTCTACCCACCTCATAGACACATGATATAAATCATTATATCGCAACGGTAAAATTATTCTACGGATAAGGAAATGTGAATAATAGAGACGTATCATTCGCACTAGAGATTTTTGAAAAACTCGATATGGCTCTTGACCATCGAAATTGCTTTGAAATTCGTCACATTATCGCTCTTATTTCGTCCCATCTTCCTTCCATTAGGTAATTATTGAAATTACAGCAGTTAAAATTCTCTTGATGATAACAGAAAATTGCAGTTCATATTTGATACTAATGGCTTCTAAACCATTTTTTTCAGTAGTTGAAAATAATTTCGTCAAATTTTTTCGCATTATACTCAGTATTCTTCTTTAAACATGCCTTTCAGGTTATTTGTCCAAACGATAAAAACCCGAAGGAATTTGTGCACAAATGCGCATCTAAACTACTTAAGGCTTTTAGTTTATATTATTAACCAAAGCCAAAAGTTATGCAAAAAAATTTAGGCGAAAATATCGTTAATTTATTAACTCAGCATTATGTTTTAAAATTAGAAAGGATAATGCATTTGTAAGAATAAATATTTGATAAAAATTATATATTATCAATTTTATATGAAGAATATTAGAACAAGTTATATTTGTATATAAATGGCGCTCTTAACAAGAAAAAAACAATTATATATTAGGAGCTTAAAAAAAAATAATTAAATTGTTCCGAACAAATAAGCAAAAAATAAAAGGGAAGATGTATCTTGTTCTTTACTATTTTTGTGGTTTACTTTTTTATCGATTACAGTGTAATACCATAATAACATTTTTAACTTCAGTTTATAACGTTTATAGTTTATATTGTAATAATTTATAATGTTTATAATTTAATTTCAGAGTGAATATATGCCAACAAAATATAATTAGTATGATAAGGGCCAGTTAAGCTTTAGTCTAGTTCTCTTTATATTTTGCGATCCCTAGTCTAGTTCATTGTTAGTGCGAAACGGAACTCAAAACTTTATCCTCGTTCGAAAACCAAAAAGTGATTAAGTTTTTCAGAATGTTTGGTTAGAATTGCGGTTACCCAAGTAAGATAGGTTATTTTTAAATTAAAATTTTCGTATTTTCTATCCTTAATTACTGATCATATTCAGTTTGGTAGTTGATATAACAAAAAAAGTCATACACTAAGTACGATATTTTTTTGTTTTTTATATAAAATATTAAATTTATATATCTGTTCTTGAAATGTGTTCATAAGTATTGCATTAGTTTTTGAAGTTATGGGAACACACTCCCGCGGCCGTATGGCTTAAATTAAGTATAATTATTAAAACAAACGCTGTGAACGTAACTGTTACGGCTTAAAATTTTTGAATTACTTAACTAACTAATTCATGGGTTCTATTCTGGTCATCAAAACATTTTATTCTCTTTCGATTTCAATATTTATAATTTTCTTTGTTGAAATTGGAGAATTATATCAGCAACGAGTTACTAATGACTCGTTCTCATATACTTAAAATGTTCCCATTTCCGTTCACTATAGCGATACCAAATGAATAAATAATATTATATTCTGGCTGTACCCCTCGAATTAATGCGCATTAAATTTGGATTAATCCTTCTTTTTTTTATTATAGGCGTTCCAACGTGGGTTGCCTCAACCTGTCAGAGCAGTACTCCATACCTCTCGATCCATCCAATCCTGTTCCTGGAGACCCCTACAGGCCATCTCTTCCTGGACTCCCTCCATCCACCTGCTTTTGGGCCGTCCGCGTCCTCTCCTCCCTGGTAGAACCCAACCCAGCACTCGGTTCGGCCAACATTTAAATGCCATTCTCTTCACATGGGCGTACCATCTTAGGCGGCTTGCCCCGATCCTTTCATTTGTTGATATATTCACATCCATCCTCTGTCGAATTTCTTCGTTTCTTAGTCTATCCAGCCTGGCAACGCGGAGACACCTCCTCCAGAAATCCATTTCAACGGCCTGCACCTTTACAGTACAGTCGGGAGCTCATAGCCCAGGCTTCCGAAGAAAAAGTCGATAGAAGGATAGATTCGACAATGGTTGTGAAAATACGGCGTTTATTTTCCTTAGATATCTCTGTGTTTCATAGTCACTTTTCGGGCTTGCTCCACCTTTTTCCTGACGTCATACTCAGACCACCCGGTAGTACCCAACTAAGATCCCAGGTACTTAAATATATTTACTTTCTTACAGGCCTCCCTATCCACCAGAAGCACAATTGTATCAGGATCAACGGCCATATACTCGGTCTTCTCGAAGTTAATTTTTAAACCCAACATTTCGTAGCACATCTTTAGGGCATACACCATCATTTCAAGGTAGACCTTCCACCTCGCCAACACGATCTGGTCGTCAGCGAAGAATAAGGATAGTAGCTGTTCGCCATCAAAGAACGGCCCAACACTTCCACATTGCTTTTGCCAAGGTTTCACTGCTTCGTGAAGTTATATCTTGAAGAGAGTGAGTGACATGCTACACCCTTGCTTCAATCCCTTAGTACCATGAAAAGGTTCCGAAAGGTGGTTACCGCATTTAATCTGATGTATGTCGTTCCTGTATAAGTGTCTAACCGCCTTAATCAGAGCCCTACCTGAAATGCTTGCTTCTTCAAGTTCTATCCATAACCACTCTCTAGGCACATTGTCATAAGCTTGTTCCTGCTTCCTTTCTTGGGACGTCTCAATAAGTTGCCAAACAACAAAAATATTGTCCGTAAATGAGCCGTGAACCCCGCTTGTTCCTGAGGAGTACAGTACATTTCCTCTAACTTGTCCGGGAGCAGCCTACCCATAATCCTGGCAATCGAACTTTTAACGCAGATCTCGTAATAAATCCGGCAAAATTTTCTGCCACTCTTCTTATATATTGATGATATGAGGGCTGAGGGCTGGTTACTCAGCCCATCTCCAGGTCATCCGGGATATCACTCCCCCTGAGGACAAGGTTGATCACCTCTGTCAATAGGGTTACCAGTTTCGCGCTACCAGCCTTCAGGAGCTCTAGAGCAATTCCGCCCGGTCCCGGAGAAGTGCCAGTCTTCGCCTTTGATAAGGCCCGCTCTTTGAACATTCTGAACATCCTCTCCGACACACTTCTACCGGTTCCTCCCCTTCTACATGCTGAGTGTCTGGGACGCAAACTGAGGTCTATTTTCACTAAG
Organism: Troilus luridus; assembly: GCA_964056705.1. Lineage (NCBI taxonomy): Eukaryota > Metazoa > Arthropoda > Insecta > Hemiptera > Pentatomidae > Troilus > Troilus luridus. The sequence goes on along the minus strand of OZ057414.1, from coordinate 79,089,940 downwards.
AAGGGTTCTGTAATGATTCTCCCACTCCTTCCGTGTCCGTTTCCAAAGTCTTTTCCCGTGTAGTCCATTTGAATCCGAGGCTCCCTGTTGGCAAGTAGATTTTACATCGGTGAGCAGCTAACCCTAGCGAAAGCCCCCAACCTGGAGGGCCAGGGTTTTCTTTCTTTCCCTTAGACAGACTGACATCACCTGGTTTACGAGGTCTATCCACCCGAGTTATTCTTTGGAGTTGTCCTTCTTCTAGGCAGAGTCCCGCACTAGGGGGCAGCGCTTATTTAGTGGCGGTACTCCTCGCCACGTCACCGAAGTCGTCTCAGGGCCCGCTGGGGTATTTAATGAAATGGCCGCGCAGCGAACCACGCCCCCCTCCCCTAGACTCGGCCGCACATGATCTGGGGCTGGTATTCATCATATTTCCAGCCCTCCTTTATTCCTGTCGGCGAAAAACAGGACATTGCGCTATCAGCCATTGCGACCCCCCTGTTATCTAGAGCTATGGGTTCCCTATAAGAGGGGAGGATGGATTGATCCTTAAATATGAAATAACCCTTTGAAATATGAAATTAAATTACTAGGTGAGCACGTGAAATTGTAGAGCAACCGTACATCAGCATTTTGTTGCGTTAAAACATTGGAGGTTATCACAATTTTAATTACTTACATTTAGTAATATTTGTATGGGTATTTATTTATTTTTAAATAAAAAATGCTATAGGAGTTTCAATAGCCATGGTTATTTTAAGACTACAGGAAATGTACAATATCACTTGGACAAAAAAAAAAAAAAGTTGGTTTCCATCAGATGTAGTATAGTGTTGTTTATATTTTCGTCTTTTTTATTTAATTTCTCAAAACTGTTAGGAAAAAACTGTGTTCCTTTTGTCGTTCTCATAATATCTTTTTATTTAATCTAAGCGGATTACTTCAAATTTCAAAAATATACATTTTGATATTTTTGGCAAGTTTAATAAAGAATTCCTTGATGCTCCCAAAAGTCCATGCTTACAAACAGACCAAAATCATAAGAAAAAATTTCCGGACTAATGAAAAACATGAAATAGTAAATTTTTAAAACTTTTGGAGTTATCCCCCTTTTGTCCTTATATGTTTCTAATCTAATATTATATAAAAACCACATGGGCTACATCAGACCATGATTCTGCTCCATTCAGGACTTTTTAGTGTACTCAAGCTTTTATTATCTACTAATATACTTCATGGCGAAAGGATTCTGTTGAGAAAATGCTAATAATACCATCCATAAACATTATGTTGCATTTCCACTTACATTGGAAGTTAGATTATTTCTTATTTGCAGCTGGCTTGTCGCCACTTCTGTGTCCAATTTTCTTATTGTTTTAATGATTAATTAAGAAAGCAGTAATTTAGTGGGGGCATTAGAGTAGATTCAGCCTTCTACCTAGGATGTAAATATTTTATAGTTAAGGCGTAAGCCAAAAGAAGTAGCAGCGAAATACGATAAAGTAATTATTCAATCTATATATAAATATCTTGCACTAAGTTACCAATGTTCAAGTAATGAATCAGATTGGAATGGAATCAACCAGGTGACCCAGTCAGGTGAAATATTTTTATTTATCGAGTATTCGTGAGTAAGCCCTTCAACTATTACAATACATTCCCAATGAATAAAATAATTAGAACAAATGTTTTTTTGTTTTTTTTCATTTTGGAAAAAGCTCCATCAAACTTCCTCCTATCAGTCATTAACTTCATAGCCCATACTACCATTATTTTTTCATTGTTATTGTTCTTAAGGCTTGAGATAAATCGCGCGATGCGGTTGAATTGGTAATGAAACTGGAGAACTGGAAGCGGGACTATTTGTCCAGCCGCAGCTGTTATACGGCGGAGAAAGAAATGGCGGGAGTGACTTAGAGTAATGTTGAAGCCGTGCTTGGGGTCTCCAACTTGGCCCTGCTATTGTTTGACTATCCCTTCGTTGGAGGAGGCTTGGCTGTACCGCCCTTAATGGTGTTATTATGGATATTAACATCAGACAGCTTTGTAGTCAAGTTCATTCCTCAAAATGCTTTGAACATTAAGTTTTATTAGTTGTAATAATGACTATAAGGAGCTCAACCTTGTATTGTACCTCCCATAAAATGATGTTAAATGAATAAACGTAGAACTCAAACAGCCTTAAAATAATAATAATTAATTAATAAAATAGTTTTATTATAAGTTAAGAGCACAACAAAAGGCTACGAAAAGTAGTTCATTGATTCGATTATTAATATTTCATTACTAAATGCTTTTTTATACTATATAATAGAAATATTAATCACATACAATTCTGTTTTATTTATTTTTATTGCATTTTAAAATTTGAGTTATTTAGGTGCTTGTATAAAGGGAGCGGAATGTCTCAGTGTTAGAGCGATGAGTTGTCTTGTCAAAGGTTTAAGTTTCAAATCCCGCTGCTGGCAGACTTTTATTTAATCTGTTAGCAGCCGAACATGGATCTAGGACCTTCTGGGGCTCACTTAGTCTCTTTAAAGTGGAGAAAATCTGGCGGTTGAGCGTAGTCTAGAACAAAGACCGGCCTTCAATTAACTGCCACATACTACATTACTCAGTACGTGACTTTTCGCTTAACTGGCTGTTGTGGTACTTTCAGGTAAGTAAGGTGCATGCATAAACGATACCTTAAAATTAGCAGCAGCATTAATATTCCCTGATTGGAACTGATCAATATTAATACTATGCTAATGAAAGTGGATCTATAAAACAAAAACCAAAAAAAAAACTGGCTGGGGAGGAGCTGTGATCGACGGTGACATCAAAGACAGCCTCTTCTTCAAAGACTTCAGAGATAATCAATCCGCTATCGCTCGAGCCCTAAATGAGGAGCCTAATCAAAACTTCCCGGGACTGGCTTTGTAACTGATTTCGGATAATTAGTCCTCCAACTTATTCCAAAGTTCCCTGTCCAGGGCCTAACACCTTCAAGGGTAAATTTGGAAGTATACTTCACCAAGAATAAACTGCAGTCAATCTATTTTAAGATAGATAAATGTACAAGAGTACGGATAGCTTAGTATGTAGAGTGCTTGATATGCTCTGTCAGGTTGTTCAGGTTCAGGTTCTAACCCAGCTGTATCAGATACATTATTTAATCTGTTAACAGCCACGGATGGACCCTTTTAGGGTTGTAGGATCTACAAAATTTCTGGCCCACCTCGCCTCTATGAAGCCGTATACGGGGTAAAAAACATGCAGTTTTATTCGCAGTATTGGGCATTCAATATTCAATCATCTACACCTGTTTAGTAAGGAAATACCACCACTATGTCATTGTTGCAACAGTTCTTAAACAATTTTTATTTTTTTTGCAATTTGCTTCTACATTTGTAAATTGAATCAAGAAATATGTCAATACTATAAGGGGCTAATTGTAATCAGGATAGCATAGTTATGACCTTTCGTTTCCGGGCAAATCTGCTAAACCTTTACCATTATAGCCCATGAAGTGTCTTGGTTCCAGTACGTGGTAGAGACTGTACTGTACCTTGATAACCGTGGTATAGGGAGGTGATCGGTCCCTAGATCCCCCCCCTCTGTTTTGGGTACTCGCTGTAGAGAGACTAGGGGAGCCTCAGGAGGGTTCTAGATCCCACAGGATCCATCACCGTTTGTTAACAGATTCAATAAAAGTCTGCCAAGCAGCGGGATTTGAACCCTGGATTTTCAGTACCGCAATTCAGCGCTTATTTTATATTTAATTTTTTAAAAAAATTGTTTAATGAATTTTTTTTTGCTAAATAAAAAACAAGCAGAAATTCATCCTTTCTTCTCCTCCAATAGTCTTTCGTTCTTCCCCATTATTGCCTTCTTCTCTCCTGCGTCCAACTCCCATGCCCATGCTTCGTTCTCTTTTTCACCAGAACTCCAATTGTTTTCAGTCAGGTCCTTAATCTCTCTCTTTCTATGCAATCTTCATCACTTTTTCCAATTTTTTTAATATTTGCTTATTCGACTTTGTAGAATCCTTCCTGACCATGTGCCCGTTGAAATTAGTTCATTCCCCATAGTTATTTCCACGTCCTGTGCCTTTTCGTACATTTCTTTATTCGATCTCAATCTGTAGCTTCCCTGTGGCATTCTTGAGCAAAAAATGTTGTTTCATTTATTTTTTTTATTTTCACCCTACTTTGGGATTCTCTGGAATAATTATTAATCCTTATTCCGTGATTTTCTCTATGCCCAATATTTTTTTCATCTTCTGATCGTCTTCTTGTCTCGGGTTGTGCTCTTTAAATTTTTTATGTTGTGCTCTCATGTCCCTCTTGGTTTCCTTAAACCAATTCGAATTAGTTTTCTAAGGAATTCAAATATTCTTTTAGATAGCCTAATTGCATTCATTCGCAGGTTTATTTTTTATTGTATTATACATTTATTTATTTTTTAATTATTGTGTTATGAGATAGGTCACTAATGACCTAGTTACCTTCAAACCACTTGAATCTTAAGAAGCAAATAAGTTTCTTAAGCTATCCACGGTACGACCTGCCTAATCATCACGAACCGGCCGAAATGTAAGAGAGTTGGATAACAACGGACCCCGGCAATAAATCCAGAGCCCGCCCTGTAACAAAAGCTTTAGCCTACAGAGCTCCCTAATTAATCCACGGGCGAGGTCTAATGAAGCGCTCTGGGGAGTCTCCTCCTGTGGACTGAACTATTTTTCGCCTAGCTAATGTGGAGCAGCCCTGACTTCCCAAATCAGTCCTCCCAGGACCGTGTCCTGTTCAGTCTTTATTCCTTCGGCCATTCAGGCGAGTTACGTTAATTGCCAAGAGGCTGTAGTCTGTTCCAAGTGAAAGCTGCAATAAAACCGGATACAGTGAAGTCTAGTATTGCCCGATAAATCAGTCTTGTTAATGTAGTTTACTCCTGTGCTTTAAACAAGGATCGGCAGAGGTGGAACTTAATAAACCCTAAATTTTGTTGAAGGTAGAAAACAGAAACAGGCTCTTTTCTAGAAAAGACAGTGAGATATTTACTCTTATATTTTGTCAACAATTTATAGCAATATAAATCCTATCCAAGTAGTTAATTATATTCTAACCAGCTTTTGCCCTCTGAGTTGAGTTTAAACGGAGAATGAATTAACTAACTACCTACTCCAACTTAAGTTAAAACCAGTCTTTTAAACCAAAGATCCAGACAATATTAATATATCGATGGATTAATTTTACTTAATTAACTAGATAACTAGGCACAGATGTTTATAGAAAAAATATATTATTTTTGTGATTCAAGAAGCTCTTGAACCTCTTGATCATTTAACTATAACTTTTAAAATATGTAACCTAGAACCTTCAATCTGAAAAATTCTAGTTTTTATTTTTGTCTACTAATTAATTGTTGCAGGCTTAATCATAAGGAAACTTTCAATGTAATTAACCATATTTTGCAAATTTCGTATTTACTCTCCTTTGGAACTCCATTTTTATAGTTATTTATAAATTAGAAATATTATGAATGATTAGTTAATAAATATAAATAACGAATTATTAATCATTTCCATAAAAATCAAAATGTATTAGCATTTTGTCAGATTAAAATTAGATATGTTTTAATATAAGTTCTCATCATCATTAACACTGATTTGTCGGACATCCATGCAAACTTTTCAAAATATTTTAAAACTTCAAAAATATTATGCATCATACAATGACAACGGAAAGTGACTACATTTACGTGATTGTAATTATTTATACTGTTAAAAACTTCTCTGGAAACTAAATAGAATTTAAATGGAGTTAAATGAACCTATTATCTCCGAGAACAGACTCTTTCTATTCCATCGCTTGATCAGTTTCCTGAATAGCTTTTGTTTAAATAATTATTGTTTAGAAAATAAGAAAAAGTATTTTTTTTTTAATTTATACTCATTTCATTAATTTTATTATGATTTTAAAAAACATAATTTAATAATAAAATCCTCTATCTTCAATCTTGCTTGAATGACTATAGATTTTCAAAATTGGTTCCCATGGTATTTGTATTTATGTATCCACGTCTATTCATAAGTATTAGCATATATCTACAGCCCCGGTGAATAAGTGGTTAAGTCGGATTTTGTCCAGAGAGAGTTAACCGGAATCTTATCATTCTCGTAGTTTTTGGCTTTAAATGGAGCTCTAATATAAACAATAACTCCTTTTCAAGTCAATGCCTTAGTTAACCTCGTATTCACTGCGAAAATAACTCGATTCTGCTTACTTAAGTACAAGAAACCCATTTTGGGGAAAATTAGACTTAACTTGTTCACCGGGGCTGTAGATATAAGTTGTATATGTAAAGCCTCCTCGATAGTCACTCATCCTTATTTCCCCTTGCCTCTTGGATTATTTTTATTTCTAAGTTTATTTATCGTATTACACGAAGATCTCAACATACTCCTTGAGACTGACATTAACAAGAAGAACTGCAAAAAAATTCATGACTCACTTGCTGGACACCCTAATTTACTGGTACAAACATTACTGACAGAAATATTACAATAGAATCGGACAAGGAAGCTGGAATGTCGCGGGACCAGGGATGAAACACGCTAGGACTGCCTTGAATTTTTAAGTGAAGGTTTCGAAAGATCACAAATACAATACGTTACGTATGCCATTCCTATAATTTCTCCTTGTAAATATTTCTTAATTAGGTTAAATAGGATTGATGGGATCTCTTTTACTGCACCAGATCCAATTTAAGATAGGAACAACGGTAGGGCCTTTCCTGGATTTTTATTGGATGACAGGAACAGGACCATAGCGCAGATGATCAATAGTTAGCCACCCGTGTTTTTAATTAGGTTAGTAGTTTTGTTTCTCAGTCTAATCTGAGAGTGTTAGGCCATGCTTTTACTAATACTGTGGTCGGCCTATTGGTGAAAGTCTGTTCAGGAGCAGATTCGTACAATGTCGTAGACTATCAAAGAAATTGAATGAATTAAATTAAATTGTCAGTGTTCCAAAGGTTGCCTCCATAACTATTCCGCTTCAACAGGGATGGAGTTGATGTTGAATGAAGAGGTTGTTAAAAAAGTCTACGAATTGTTTACCGTCCTGAGTGTATTTATTTTCCCTAGAAGAAGCACCCCCATTCCATATCTCCCCATGCCTGTAACGTTATTATTATTTTTGATTGACATTCGTTTATCGTCATCCTCCTGACAGACGAAAATAAAGAATGCAGAGATAGTAAAAAAATCTGGATTCAAATTGATAAAAATAATTGGAAGTGAATTCCCCAGAAAACCAGGGATTTCTCAAGAGAAAAACTTCCAATAACAGAATTTTATGTAATTACGTTACGATAATATTTATAATACATTATTCTGGCCTATTTACACCTTGAAGAGACGGTTTCCATATAAAACGATGCGTCATAATTTTGCATATTTGCGTCATCTTTCTCTTCCTGTTCTAAGATGTCAAGGAACTTCTATTGCATTCCTTGAATGGTCCTAGTCTCAAGTGGCTTATTGAATATTTTATTTCGGACTCTTCGATTCTGAATTAATATAAGTTAAATTGTTGGATCTCTCTGGCTAAGGATCCAGGTGAAAAATAATCTACAGTAGAACTGAATTTCCATGTCGTCCTACTTTTTCCTCGAAGTTAAAAAAATATATTTTTCTTTGATTAATTACAATTAAACACAGAGAAAAAGACACGAATCGCCGTTTGTTGTCGTTTAGTTTACTTATATGCAAATTTAGATTTCATTCATTAATTATTTAAAATTACTTTGAAAAATCTTTTAATAATTAAATATCAATCAATTGTATTTCTCGAAAAGGAAGCATGACACTTACTTTGGCAAACATTAATTTTTGTTTAAAATAAAGTATATGTACCATGGAACGACTTTTCAACCGGTAGTTAATGTGTTTCGTACAAATTGATGTCAAAGTTTCATTTTATTAATCACATATGTCTTCTTCTAAATTGCGTTTTTTGTTTGGTGGTAGTTACTGAATGTCGTGATGGACTATAATGAAAATATTTAAAAAACTTTGTATGCAGGAGAGAGTGGGCAATATATGCACAATTAAAGAAATTTTCTTTAAAAAAAAAAAGCCTGTACCACTACAACCCGTGAACGGGTCTGGGGTTCAGTATATGGTAGAGACTGTACTGTTTCATGGACAACGGTTCTGCAGGGAAGTGATTTGTCCTAGATCACGCTCAACCACCAGTTCCCCCTTTATTTTTGGTACCCACTGTATAGGGGCCGGGTGAGCGAAGTCGTTCCTGCAACGGGATTTAAACCTGGATTTACGGTATGGCAACTCAGTGCTCTACCACTGAGCCACTCCACTCCGATATTTAATTTTCATAATTTTTTATTTAATTATATTTTGTATGTGTGATATTTAATATGTTTTTTCTACCAAGTTAAACGTCATGGCTATTTAAATGAAATAATTCGCGAATGTGAAATTATTATAAATATTGTTTTTGTTTTTTAATTCTTATTTTTGTACCTGCACACCCGCCTTCTGTTTCAGTTATTAATAAATACAATTTTAAAGGAAATTCTTCTTAACCAAGAATATATAAAACATGTACCACTACAACCCGTGAACGAGTCTGGGTTTCAGTACATGGTAGAGACTGTACTGTTTCATGGACAACGGTTGTGCATGGAGGCGATTTGTCCTAGATCACGCTTAATCATCAGATTTTTCTCTTTATTTTGGATACCCACTTTATAGGGGCTGGGTGAGCCCCCAGGCCGTAGATTCGATCATACCCATGTCCAGCTGCTAACAGACTAAATAAATGTTTTGCCAGTATCGGGTTTCGATGGTTCGAAATCCTGGTGGATTTTCTGCTCCTGAGTGCTCTACCACTCAGCCACTCTGCTCCCCTATATATATGAATAGGCATCCGTAAGAAATAAGAAATTATATTTCTATAGTAATATCTTATAGGACGAAGAAAGGCTGAGTTGAAGAAACTCGTACTCCAAAAAAGACTGAAATCCCCATTTCGGTTAATTTCGCTAATAATAATAATAATATATAGTTAGTATAAAACTATAGTGGTTAGATATGTTGTTTTTCAAAGATAAGATAATGCTTAAATGGTTGTTTCAGATGAGGTAGTGGAGGAATCGAACCTCTGGCATGTTCTGTCGGAGAAAGTAACTCATATCACATCGTCTATCATCCCGATTAACAAGACTGAGCAGCCGATGTAAGTATATTTTATTACTAATAATTACACGTTTTATGTTTGGAATCCCGCGGAGAGTCAATACCAAGTTTTCCAATCTCGCAGTCTATCAATTATTTCCGATGTCATTCAATTCAAAACATCGGTCCCCTCCCCTAAGACCCCTTCTCAGCTTACAGATCTACATATTGTACTACATTTTATCAAACTTCTCAAAAATTTATAGTTATTTACTTGTCCGATCCTCGTTCCTATGGACCTTCATTCATCGCTCCAATTTCGTTCCAAACCGCCTGTCCAATCACTTCCTATTCTTTTAATTTCTAATGAATTATAAATAGACGTTCTGGTTCATTATGAAAAAATGTGTAGGTAGAAACGTTTTGCTGTGTTTTTTTTTCAAGTTTTGTTTTTATGTATTTACAAATTTGTGTTATCAGTTTATGAAATAGTTATCATATTAAAATTATCATATATGGAGGTTTTTCGTTTGATAGTGTATAAAGATATAAAACTCTTATGTTATCAACCACTATGGTTAGTTTTATAAAATGTTTGTGTATTGTAGATAAATAATACTCACACAAAACTATACAAACAATTTAAGCACGATTTGAGATTGTGCTATGATTCACATAGTAGGTGATGCGCTTACAAAAACTGAAATGCCAACGCGATGGTAGCTTTTTTGTCACCAAAGTGACCATTGTAACCAAAGTGTAACCAAGTGACTTCGATAAATTTGGGGTTAGGCCTATTTTATTTATTCTTGACACATAATAATTACATTCACTGACGATACGTTTAACGTAAATATGGTAATACGTTACAATGTTGGAATAAACGAGGTGGCTCTTTTTTAATAACATTTGAATGAGTGAGCCAAATACGTAAGTTTAATTTTTTTTCTTCAAGAGAATTTCCAAAAATGTAAATGTTTATAATTGGTTCCTTCTTTATTATTATTTTTTAATTCATTTTTATTCCAATGTCACCTCATTATTGTTAATTTTTGGGATTCATACACCATTAGAAGTAACCTCATTTATCATTTTTTATTATTTACTTGATCTTTTTTAACTTTAATCTTAGGCACTAAAACCTATAACTCATTTCCTTCAATATCATTTTAAAGTGGCCTGTCCCCGTATAAATAGAAAAATTATAAATATAACTTATTGAATATTATTTCAAGTAGCAACTTCTGATTCTCAGATTTCTGCCTTAATTTTATACCACACGAGTTCAAAGTTCTTGAGAAAATATTGTCTACTCTTTAAAATTATCAGTCCTTGATCTAACCAAGTGAGAAATATCGTCTTATTTCTCTGCAAGAACTTCCCTTCCTATTAAAAACAACTTTACTCGTGTTTGGAACTTGTTCAATATTATTGAAACTTCGTAGCTGCAAGTAGGTCACAGTTGACAGAATAGCGGTACAAAAAAAGTCTTATTGGTTATATCTTGGTTAGAGGAAAAGTTCTGCAGTCTGTTGCTTACGTCAACAAAATAAAATATAAATTTATGCACGGTCGAGTAATAGAATTTTAAATTTCGTTCTGAACACACCTACCCCACTCCAATTTGGCTACGTCACTGTGTTGGAATATTTGAAATGACACTAGTGAATCACATTATTGTACTTGTCTCTGTATCACCAACTAAAAAATAATGACTTTCGATGTATGCCTTCATTCTACGAGCATAAAAAAAAATATTGATACCTCATTAGATAATGTAATGTAAGTGGATCGTAAAAGAACAAGGAAATGGAGTTTATAATACTTTTATAAATATGTTCATTAAATATTTTATTTTTTCAACTTAAAAAATAATAATAACTCTTTATTCTTTATAAAAACATTTTTTTAAGGCATACTAAAAAAATAATATATCACTGTTCTCCATTAAGGGTCTTGAGTTTTTGAATAAATATTATAAAGTATATATTTTAGGAAAGACAATTCATATAACTACTGATATATAGTGCACTGGTGGCACTGCTATTACGGACGGAGCAAGTCCAGCAGTATTATTTGTTTTAGAAAAAAAAAAACAAGCAACCAATATAACTTTTGGATTCGGTAGATGGTGGAGAATTCACAGTTTCTAAACCAACGGTCATGCAGGAAGGTGATTTAGTCGAGATTACACTTATCCGCCAAATTTTTTATCCAATTCAGACTATCCATTTTATGAGTTTGGAGGGGCCAAACGGTCGGATAAACTGCTATTAACAGAATAAATTTACGTCTAATTTAGAAATGCTTATTGAAGTAAGTATTTCAGTATTCAAAATAGGATATTATGGAATCATGCTCTTAAAATGTACCTTTATTATTACAAAAACCTATCTACATTTATTTTTTTAAGATAAGTGTGGTATGTAACACTATTTCCCATGTTGTATTTGAGTATTACGAGTCTATGTATGCGTTGCCGGGAAATACGTTTCCTTCCTACGTTTTTTATGTACTCTCACAAATCACTATTTCATTAATTTTTTTAATAGCTAGCTTTTTGTTTCATTAAGGCGATGAAGATATGTTTGTATTTTAAAAAATAAAAATCTGTACCACTACAACTCGTAAGAGTTTTTCGTTCAATACGAGGTAGAGACTGTACTGTTCCTTGGAAAAAGGTTGTGCAGATAGGTAATATGTCCTAGATCACGCTCAACCACCTGGTCTTTCCCCCAATTAAGGTAACCCACTTGATAGAGCCTTGGTGACCCCCTGGAGGATCCTAGATTCCAAAGCATCACTGGCTGTTAACAGTAAAAGGTTTTGTATAAATGCAATACATAAATAAACGTTGAAGTTTCTTTATTCAGCCACATTGTTGAGATAAAAAAAATTAAAAAGACAGATTATTTTATAAGATAGCCCGATTCAAATTTAAATTCAAAATGAGCCCGGGCTGTATTGAATAAACACCATGACGGTGAAACAATAACCAACAAAAGCTGAAGTTTACTTTTTGTATTCGGAATTGGCTCCCAATAACAGAGAGTGTTTTGAGAGGCTTCCCTAAGGAAGGAATAAATGTTGCTTTGGAAAATCTTAACCACGAATCCTTTAACAGCGTTAGTAATTATAGATTAAATTTAAAGAGGTCTCATTTCTCTTAGTTATTTTTAATGTCCAGCAATTTCACTACTTAGGGATGTTTAACCGGGATTATAAATATTGTTGTAATGTTTATTAGCTGTAAGCGGAAGGTCTTAGTACTTAAGATAGCATCTTAATAGTCTTTTATATTATTGTTGGCCGTAAACAAATTATTATTGTTACCTTGTCTGAAACAAACTTAAGCCTTAAAAATAAATTAGATTTACTGGAAATATAAATGACAATTAATGCTATTTATTAAAAGTTTGCTATTAATATGTAATCAATGGTGGTTAGCAGCTACTCCGAAATGATTTAAGGTTCCGAATCAACGCTTAGATAACTAGTTAGTCTCAGTTAGTTAATAGTGATCAGTATGCACAACGTTTTTTTACTATTATAAGTAAGGACTTTTTTTTATTTCCATTACTTTCTCAGTCAATATTACTTTTATTTGTATTTTATAAATTAGTGGAGCTAATAGCTCCGTCTAGTTAACTTAAAATAATACAAATATTGGAATGCTTTGAATTTAGGCACAAAAAATAGGTTTTTGCTTATTTTGTGTTATTTTTGACTCATTTAACTTGAAACCAACATTCGAATTATTTATTCAACTATTTTCCACCCAAAAATTAAAATGGTATAACATGTGGTGAATACGAAAGCTCGTTGGCATGTTTTTTCATGTAACGTCACTTTATGCTACTAAATTGGTAGTCTTTAATTTTTCCTATCAGGTACAATAATTAGGGAAAGGATCTTGAACGACTACTTAGCACCATACATTCTCCATATCCCTATATTGCGTCCCTCCCAAAGGACAGCATAACCATGGATATTTTTTTTCTTATTGAAAAATTAGGATCACACTAACTTTACTTCTTTCTTCTCTTCTGCTGAAGTTTTCTATGTCATTAACATTCCTTCTGGTGTTTACTTTGATCTTCTGTCCTACTATGTCTGACCTTCTCTTGTCATTCTTCATTCTGAAACCATTCCATTTCAATTTGGTCTTAAATTCACATCTTTTTTACGTGAGAGACTACATGATGTTCAACTATTCTAAATCTTTTTCTAAGTTTTTTAGAACTTAGACATTGCGGCATTTTTCTTCTTCCAGTAATAGTCTAATATCAGTTATGTCAATCTTTGATTGTTCATTCTACATAGTTCCATGCTGTCCTCACTTCCCCGACCAATGATCTGGGTGAAAGTTATGATCCATTGAGTTGATTCATTTTCAAAATAGTTGTATGGGATCCAACCCTGTGATCATTACAACTAAGATACAGTAATACTATTTAATTAATAAAGATTAAAAAGGCTTAGTGAACCCCAAGGCTCGATACTGATATCACCAAACCTCTGTCCATGAACCACCACCCAAACCCAAATCCGCCAGATTATTCTTAATGCAATCCTCTCACCTACGCCTCGGTCTACCCCTCAGACGCTTCCCAGTCCTTACAGCGCTTACTAATACTATTTAATTATCAATTAAAATTTATATCCTTCTTTTTGTACATCAATTTTAGTAAGTATATATACTATGTCCACTGACATCTTTTTCATCTATGTTTTTGTTACCTATATCTGAAAAAATAGACCCGGTTAATATTATATAGTAATAGCTTCGCGAAGGTTAGGATGGACTTGTAAATTTGTCCGGCTCCGGTAAAGAACGAATTCCAACAAAGTTAATAAGCGCTGTGCCGACTGGTAAATGTCTGCGGGATAGACCGATGCGTAGGTGGGAGGATTGCCTTAAAAGTGATCAACTAATAATATTTTATTAGTGTTAATTAAGAAAAAATGTTACAAAGAAAGATTTTGTACCCACTCCATCGATATTAACCTTTATTACTCTTCTCAACATCGATCGGTTTTTTATTATTTATGAGTTTATGCTCCGTCTCTTGAACTAATACAAGGGCTTACAACCTTTTAAATTTGCATTAGGAGTTCTTAGTTCTTATTACTTCTTATTTAGGCAAAAATGAGACATTTAAAAATGGTGGTAGGCCCCCGGAGCAGTGGGATTTGACGAAATAAATTCCAGAGTTCGTGGGAGGGGGGGGGGCAATATAAAGAGGGCGCCGGTTAATATTCATGAGGCTGTGGAAATGGCGCTCGAAAGAAAGGGTCCTGTGCGCTGATTCCCGCCAGGGCGGCAAAATTGAATCAAATCAAATTGCCGTTGAACCCGCTTCAACCCCCTGCCATTAGGATCATAGCGGATCGGGGTAACTGGGGCCCTCGCCCCCTCCATCAAATTGCATCTATTTCTGTGTTGCTGCTAAATTGATAATACCCTCTCAAAGTGTCTTCCTTGAGTTGGTGTGAATCAGGTTTCCGGATTGACATTAATTCGGTGAAAGTACGACTTGGACTACAATATATCTTAGGCATCGATTGTGATCACCTGATAGGGTTCTTTTAAAGACATCAATATTCATTTCAGGAAATTTTCAGAAGAAAATATGGCATCAAGACTTATCATCGAATAAACACCTTGACGATTTAAAAGCACTTTCCTGCAAATGTTACATAACGGCCATCATGTTATCAGGGATAAATTTGTTGATGTATTCTTGATGGTTAGATTCTGTGCCAATCACTAGAAATATACCAACAAAACATATAAGTTGGTAGCTGCTACAAGTAAGAGAGGTGAACCTCAGTGGGTAGCAAGTTGCAGTACCGAAGGTCCCGGGTATCAATTGGGATGTGGCAAATAAATTATTTATTATGTTGCTATATTCGTTTCAATGCTAAAGCAAAAGTCCAGATCCTTTGATCTTTATAATATTTAAATGATAATGGATGCGACCCTGAGACTGTTATATTAAATAATGAATACGAGACATATCCCTCTCTTATCTAAAGAGACGTGGTTGAATGACAAGGCGTTGGTTATTAAATAAAGATCCTTTTTCATTTAATTTAATAGCATTATATTTATAGTGTGCATATCATTGTTACTATATAAATTATTAATCTATATACAAAGAAAGAAAAGGGGGGCTTTTGCTAGATATGACAGTCTACATGTTGAGTTAGTCGTATCAACGCTTGCCTAGAGCTCCTGTCTCTCAAGAGTAAATGGATTTTTGAGCTACCTGCTCGATCCCCGTTACTCTATTTACTTAGGTACTCCCAAATAGTACCAAATATAGCACTGTTAACAGACTGGGATGGACCCTCCGGAGGCCCTCCTGGGACTCACCCAGCCTCTATGAAGTGAAAACCCTAATTGAGGAAAAATCTGCCGGTTTTACAAGTGGGCAGCCGTATAACCTTCCTAAAAACAGTACTGTCTCTACCATGTACTGAACCCATGGCCGTTGACGGGTTGGTACGTTTTTTTTTCTTGCACGGCCCTGGCCTCCGCAACAACGCCTCTCCAGTCCTCCCTGTCAGCAGCTCGACCTCTCCACTGTCTGATCCCCATCCTCTGCAGATCGCTCTCTACATCATCTAGCCATCGCAGCCTGGGCCTTCCTCTTCTTCTTTTGCCTCCTGGTTTGCCATATAATAGCTTCTTTGGGTACCTATCTTCTCCCATTCTTTCTACGTGCCCAAGCCATCTTATACGTGTAGATTTGACATAGATGACTAGGTCTGGTTCATTGTATAGGTCCTGAAGCTCTCTATTATTTCTAGACCTTCATTACATACTGGCCCAAATATCTGCCGAAGCACCTTCCTCTCCCAGATCTGCAGCATCTTTTCGCATTCCTGTGTCAGGACCCACGTTTCACAGGCGTATGTAACAATCGGTCTTAGGATTGTTTTATAAATCAATAATTTTGCCTTCCGTGACAAGTTTCGAAATCTTAATGCTTTTCGCAGTGCAAAGAGACATCTGTTCCCTGCTGAAATTCTTGCTTTAATTTCTGCAGTGATGTCATTCTTTCTTGTCACTAAAGCCCCCAGATATTTGAAACTGTCCACTTTCTTAAATGTGTGGTGGAGCAGTAGCACATGACTCAGCTCTTCCTGCCCATCATTTTTTGTGGAAATCATATATTGGGTTTTTTCCTTATTTATCACCAGACCCAATTTTTTCCCAGCTTCTTCAAATTCCTGCAAAGCTCCTGAGAGCGCCGCTTTTGACCTTGCTGATATCACCACGTCATCAGCATACGCTAAGTGTTGGGTCATCCTATTACATATCGTTCCTCCTGGGTTGGTCCTGATTGATCTCGCAGCTTGCTCGAGTGCGATGTTAAATAATACAGGTGAGAGGGGATCTCCCTGGCGCAGACCATTCTCAACCTCAAAATCTTCTGATATCATATTTTGAATCTTCACCCTACATCTGGTGTTTTCCAAGGTCATCGCACTCAATCCGACTAGCTTTTGTTTTTTTTTAATAAGCCCAGTTAATACGTATTTATGATTATATTATAAAGCAAGCGGTAAGAAATGTGCTAGTAACGCTGTAAATAATTTGACCGCATTGTTAAGTTGTACATTTAAAACAAAAATTTAGCATATCAGAGTATTGCCTCAATTAATCCTTACAAGGGTCAATATCAATTCTCGCTGTTTGAATATTCTAAAACCTGGGGGAGCCGTAACGAATTCCGAAGGGAACTTCCATATACAATTCGTCACTTGATTAGAGTTTAGAAATGAAAGAATCGTATTAATAAAATGTGTATGTTTGGGGTGAATTAAGTAAAATGGGCTCCCTTAACTAGGTTAAAGGGGCGGAGTGGATCAGTGGTAGGGCGGTGAGTTGCCATGCCGAAGGTCCTGGGTTCAAATCCCATTCATTAGCAGACTTTTATTTAATCTGTTAGCGGCCAGAGGTGGATTCTATGGAATCTAGGATCCTCCTGGGGCTCACTCAATCTCTATGAAGTAGGTACTCAAAATAAGGAGGGAAAATCTGGCGTCTGATCATGAACTATTACAAATTACCTCCCTGCACAACCTTCGTCCAAGAAACATTACAGTCTCTACCATGTACTGAACCCCAGACCCTTTATAAGTTGTAGTGGTGTAGAATTTTTTTAGGGTAAAATTCTGGCAGTTTTTAAAACTTTTTAAATGATCTGAACCTCAATGCTCCATTTCTTCTATTCTTAACTTTCACTTCTCCTAAATTTTAGGAAAACACGACTGATTATTCCTACAATCCACTAACTTATTGTAACAAGAGTGAGAAAATTAAGTTATTTTCTCTAAATAAATTTCAACTCGCCTAAATAGATTCATACCGGAACCGCAGGAGACTACAGACATTACTAATGAGACACGTCGACTCTCTTTACTACTAAGTTCATCTTAATATTCGGATTTTCAAATTCCTAGACCTCACTCCAATCAATAAAGTTTTGATGTTTGTAGTTTCTTCATATTCGTATTCCATTAACGACTCCAAATGCTTGCTGATGATCTCCAAAGTTTATTTCCACATTTAATTTAAATTCTAAATTCTTACATCCAACCATGATGTTTGACGTAGTCTAAAACTACAAGATATGCATAGAATCGAGTTATGAGTAGTAAATAATGAATCTAGACACATCTACTAGGAAGGAACCTTTGAATAACGCGAAAATCCATTACTATCCTTAATGGATTTTATGATTGTATTCTCCCGACGAACATGTCATTCTTCCCTGGTTCAGTTTAGTCTGCCTCATTTTTTGAGAATTTGTCCTGCTCTTCTAGCGCATTTATATTTTTTCTCAAAACTCCATCTTATTCATTACGATTCAATGAAAAACATGTCTTTTGAATAGGCCCTTCCCTTCACTGTTTCTTACTTCAGACATATATTACTTTCTCTCCTAAGAGCTACATACATTCTCTTTGACATATCAAAACCACTTGAAAATATAATACACTCACAGCTAAATAACTTTCTTAAACAAAGAGCTCCCTCTCCTTAACCCTCTATAGGATCTGTAGGCAATCTGCTTTTAATGTTTAATTTTATAGCGTTATCCATTACAAACCTCAAAACATCTTAAAGTTTTTGTTACTTTTAAATTATTATGTATACTTATAAAGTAAAGAAAGAGATTAAAATATGCAAAATAATAGGGAATGTGATAGGAAAACGTTGTACAATTATTTATCTATATCACTACAACTCATGAAGGATCTTGGGTTGTAGAGGTAGATAGTGTACTGTTTATAGGACAACTGTTCTGCATAGAGGTGATTTGTCTGAGATCACGCTCAATCACCAGGATTCCCCATTAATTGAGGGTACTGATTTTATAAAGGCTGGATTAGCCCCAGAAGAATTTGTGGAGCCCAAAGGGTTCACCCATGGCTGTTAACAGATAAAATAATTTATCTTCCACAGGCGGATTTGAACCCGGAATCTTTAGCAATAGCAACTCGGCACTCTACGCACTGAAAACCCGCACATCGAACAATTATTTCTACTGGAATTAGCTCGAGCCACTGTCAGTTGAGTGTATTAGGGTTGATTAAGTTGTTGGAGAAAATAATTATAAATATTCAGGATCAAATTTTCTTTTTGTTTTTTTAATGGCATTGGATACTTCCATATAGCCATATGTATTTATTTGATTAATTGGTAAGTTTAAAGAGATACCATCAGCTCGGGGTTTTTAATACTAACCACGCCCGACGTTGGTTAACATTGGTGATGGGACGAGAACCGGTGTGTTCAACGTGGTATGGCCGTATGGCAGGATCAAAGTTAGTTTGTGGAGATATAGGAATAGTAAAGGACACTTCTACCGTAGTAATTTAGTTGGAAGTAACAGAACAATAAATAAATACTTTGTGGCTCAATGCTGACCAAAATTCAATTCCAATTAAAATAACTCACCAACTAGTTTAATGTAGGGCTGTTAGTAATTATGGAGTAAAATTTTAGTAATTAATAATAAATTGGAATTGGCTTTAAAATTACTGTTTGCTCTACACCTCTACAGGCGTACTGTTGTAGCATTGCTAATAAAGGATGCACCTTCTACTGCTATTAAAATAAACAAACATTTCGCAGGTAATATCATTGTGCCGCTTATGTTTACCCGCTCAAAGGATAGCCCGAAAGTACATTAATTGGAAGGGGCTAGCGGAGCGCTCTCAAAGTACTGGAGTGAACTCTCTGGAGCCGGAGAGGACTGTTCCAGTTTAATTAGCCCCGGAAGGACAAAGGAAAGCGAATAATTACGAAATGAGGAGCTCATTTTTATGCGGCTGTAAAGGAAAGGAGTGTTCTCCTTGCTGGAATGCTCTGCCGAGATTCAAAGGCAGGCGAATCTTCATTGATTTTAAGAATTCTTCCTCATGTTTTCTTCGATTTATCATTACCAACCGTTCAATAGAAATTTCTTTAAAATGAACAATAAAGGATTTTTCTTTTGGCTCAGCTTGTTTTCTTTTGTTTAATTCTTTCTTTCATATAATTATTTCCCAATTGATTCACTGATGTGATTAATTTTTCTTAAAATCTAAAAATTAATTATTTATAAATTATATATATACCAATATTTAAGAAAGGAGACAAAAGAGATTGCCACAACCATAGAGGAATCTCCCTTCTTAGTGTACCTTGTAAAATATACTCCAGAATACTAGAAAGACGTCTTAGGAATGCAGTAGAACCAATGCTGGGGGAAGACCAATATGGATTCAGAGGGAACAGAAGCACCCAAGACCTTATCTTCACACTGAGACAAATATCTGAAAAGATCATAGAAAAGAACAAGGAAATCTTCACCGGTTTTGTCGACCTCACAAAGGCCTTCGACAGGATCAGAAAGGAAGATATCATTAAGGCTCTCAAGGAGAAAAAGGTCAATCTGGGTCTCCAGAAAGGAATCCTAAGTCTTTTCAAAATACAGAGAAATGTGGTAAGGACATGCAATGAGACATCACAGGAATTTGTAACAACCCAGGGGATCAGGCAAGAATGTAGCCTAAGCCCATTACTTTTTATTTTGACGCTGGACACGGCCCTGAAAAGAGCTAAGTCAAAAATGAGACCGTACCAACTAGGGTATAGAAACCTTAGGCCAACCCACCTCAGTATCCTCGCATTTGCCGATGACATAATTGTTTTTGGAAACAACTGCAGGAACCTCCAATTCAATTTACGCATCTTACAAGAAGAGTTGGAAGTAATAAACATGACAATTAATACAGGGAAAACCAATATCATGAGAATAGGAAGAAAAAGCGAGCATAGGGACCGAGTCGTAAGACTAAACAACACGAGGTTAGAGCAGGTAAGGGATTTTAAATATCTCGGTGCACACCTCAACGAACACGGCTGGATAGATGGCGAAATAAAAGAACGAATAAAAGCTGCCAGCAGGTGTTTTAATTCCCTCAAAAAAGGATTCATCGGGAAAACAGAAGTGTCAAAAAACACAAAAAAAGTAGTTTATAAAAACACCTTCTTACCGATTCTCACCTATTCAAGTGAATCTTGGACTCTGGCTAAAAAGCACAAGAGCCAAATCCAAGCCATGGAGATGCGTTATATAAGAAGAATGGAAGGGAAGAGCAGAAGAGACCGAGTGCGAAACATAACAATGCGGTCCAATGTGGGGCTTCGGCCAGCGGAGGATATCATCGAGGAGCATCAGCTGAGATGGTTCGGCCAAGTTTCCAGATTGGCAGAAAACAGTGTGGCAAAGGCTGTATATGAGACGAAGGTGGAAAGTACAAGACCGAAGGGAAGACCAAGGAAGACTTGGGAAGGCGCAATCCAGGAGGCCTTGACAGAAGAGGTTTGGAATGGGGAAGGAGAGGAAGATTGGTACAGGAGAGACATTCATGGGTTAGGCTCTACAGGAGAGATCCTCACACCGTTGGCGGTAGAAGAGGAGTAGATTAAATAAATAAAACATATAAATATTTAAGAGGGGTTAGAGGCTCTGAAACGGAAACATTATATTGGTTAACAAAAATTCCGGGTTCAAGTGATGGGCTAGCTAGCTGGATAAATAGTTTTTAGTGATGTCGCTTTTTTTATTTTTCTCCAACCCCCATGAAAACTGTAGGATCTTCTGAAACAGATTTAAAAGATATGCGCGATTTGGTAACTTATTTGAAGAAAAAATTGATTCACCTACTCTCACTCCTAAGACGACTACTTCACCACAAAAATAAACTATCACTAACGAACAAAATTCTAATATACAACATGCTACTTAAACCAATATGAACCTATGCCTCGCAAGTGTGGGGCTCATGCAAAAAATCCCACACATAGACTATTCAAATTTTTCAATTGAGATTCCTTCGATATATTACACATTGTCCCTTTTACATTACCAATAAATCATTACACAAAGATCTCAACATACCACTCGTGACTGGCACAATCAAGAAAACTACAAACAATTTCATTACTCACTTGCTGGACATCCAAACTTACTGGTACAATCAATCATTACTGACAGACACATTATCACAGTACAATATGATTTCTCAAATAAATATTTTTATTATTATTATTATATTCATATGTAAAACTCATTTACTGCACCGGGTGCATTTATTAAGTTGGAGTAGATGATATGAAATGGATGGATGTCTATGGTTATAAGGAATCTGGATTGCAGTGATGGGGCTCACTAAAATTTATGAACAAATTTACTTCCCCTGTGCTGTACTGGGGGCATATTAAAAGGGGTAGTGAGTTTTTTCCAATCCCCTTCGAAAATTACCTTCACCTGAAACACATTCAAAAGGTAAAAGCAATTATTTAAATATTATTGGAGTGATTTTTTTTTTCAATCCCATGGTAAAGACGGTTACAGCTAAAAAGCGATTATTTAAAGTTTATATACATACGTACAGCTCTGTTACTGCACTGGGTGCATTTTAAGGGGTCTAATCTGAAATTGATGTCATTGGTCACAAGCAATCTGAGCTCTAGGGATAGGCCTCACTAACTGGATTGTAGTTATTTTTTTTCTTTGCCCCTTGGATTAGACGGGTTCTAATTTAAACTAGAAAAGGATAAAGGGATCTCTTTTTCTGGAAGTGATCTTGCCATTTTTGTGGCCGTCCTTAGGGATGAAAAAAGTGGGTTCGTACAATATTTCAGGCAGTCAAAGAATTTGATGAGTCTACGGTTGATAAATTCAGTGTCAGTATTCATTTATTATTAACTAGTGACTCACCCCAGCTTTACTCGGGTAATAAGGTATATGATACCTACATAGCTTGTCTGTGTAGTGTTTTTTTTTTGTTATCACGTAAGGACCGTGTGAATATAATTGGTTAGGCTTCTTTGGGAGTCTTGATTTTCTTTCTTCCCATCTCAGCTAATGTACTTTATTATATAGAAATTATAATAATAAAAATAAAACAAATATTTTTTGCAGCTTGCAGTTTTTTAAATTTTATAGCTTTTAATTTGTTTACGTTTATTCTATTTATTGTTATTTATATGTTAAATGATTATCTTTGTTATAATTCTTATTTATTCCTTTATATAAACAATGGAATAATTTATATATTTTTTAATTAACAAGTTGTGTGTGTGTTTGTTGTGTAATCGTAATGTAATTTTTGTGATCATTTACGATTTCATACATTTTCGTCTACTTGTTATGTACTATCTAAGTAAAAATACCGATGGGAAATCTGAGCCTTGATTGAAGAATGAGGGAGGTAGAAGGGACGCCTCAATCATAGAATTGGTTAATGAGCCGTGAAGTTGCAGCATCAGTCTCTATTGGTTGAGAACTCTACAATCACTCTTCTCTCTGGGCTGAGTTGGGATTCAATCTGATAAAAAGGTGGGATCGGAACAGAATGCTATATTCTTTCACGGGTCGCTAGCTGCACATTGGCCAAGAACATTTTTCTTTGCAGGAAAATGGATTTTCTGCCCAAAAAAAAAAAAAAAACAGAGAAAAACATAACAGAATTTAAGAAAAAAATGTTGGCATGTGCAGTGATCGTGCTTTGAAGTTCTGAACTCCAATCAATTACCCTAAGAATGTCCATGATTTTTTGAAGTTGAAATTGTATCAATTTAGAAATTTGAATTACTGCTACAATTTTATTTAAATAGGCCTTTAGTATTCATACTTAATTAAATACCTAATACCAATTACTTACCTTTTAACTTTACATGCTTCACTAGTATTACTTATAGAATGAAGGCATTTTAATTTATTTGTATTAATGCAGAAATAGTTACTCTAGCCTTTTTTGATAATTTTTCTTTTTCACCATTAATGTGGTGATGTCATAAATTTAATATATTAACTTTATTTCTGTTGCTTTCCTTCTCAACGGATTAAAACCCTTTATTTATTGTTGTTAATCAATATACACATATCTCCGGTAAATTGCTAATTTATTCAGGTAAAAAAAAATTAAAAACTTTAGTTTAACTTAGGTCTATAGGCAAATTTTAAAATTAAAATTAAAAATTATTTTCAATATTTTATTGAAACTTTACAAATATTAATAAATAAATAGCAGCGCCTTCCAATTTTGAGATTTCAGGTTTCACACAAAAAAAGAACACAACATCGAAACTCGAACATCATAGGTTAAGGTGATCAAACATTATACAGTAACATGTATTCCCATGGAATCCACTTCACATTTCTTTAGCCATATTTAAAACTTCTGAAGGGTGTTCGTTGCCTCCTTATTAAATCACATCTGTTAATACACAATACTGAGAGTGTCAACTATTATTTCTGAAATTGTAAGCTCATGGAAAATTGAAATTTATATGTGTATATATATATATATATATATATATATATATATATATATATATATATATATAAATCGGTTTCCACTTATCTTGACTGTTATGGAAATATTATGTTTTGGTTCTTGAGTTTCAGTCAGTTTATTTCAACTTCTTAATGCGACTTTTCGAGACTAGGTTAGTCTCATATTCATGCCCTGACAGTGAAAAAATGAGCTTTTAGTAAAAACATTAAATAGCAAACTAAAATAAATATAGATGACGCGTGTAAGTTGTAATGGATAACGTCGCCTTAAGAAGCTGTAATAAACTGACTGAAACTCAAGAACCAAAACATAATATATATATATATATATATATATATATATATATATATATATAAAGGTTTTATTA
Organism: Troilus luridus; assembly: GCA_964056705.1. Classification (NCBI taxonomy): domain Eukaryota; kingdom Metazoa; phylum Arthropoda; class Insecta; order Hemiptera; family Pentatomidae; genus Troilus; species Troilus luridus. Next base: position 79,065,533 of record OZ057414.1, on the reverse strand, counting down.
ACCACTTTACCCTCTGGTTATAAAATATTGTATAGCTCTGTTTAAGTTCGCTAATGATTTTTTCCCTTGACATTATATAAAAATGATATAAACTAAAAAAACTATAGGGGGGGATGTAACTTGAAATTTTTTTAATAAAATAGGCTCTTGAACAACAAGAATCGTTATTGGCAAAAATTAACTCTTGGTTTGTCGGTACTGAATTACAGGAAAAATAAATATACAACTCTCAATAAAAAGTGTGCCTCACAAAATTTCCTCAGTATATTATGAGAATGGTTGTTGATGTTTTGGTACACATAATTTCTTCATTAAACATCGAGTTTTTGACCTCGTAGATTTCAAGTCTGAAATTGTATAACATAAATACTGTGTGTATATATATATATATATTCTATTAACAGATTTAAAAAAAAATCGTTTAAATGCCCCTGCTAATACTAGAATGACACATATAATATATATATATATATATTACATTTAGTCTAAAAGAGTATTTTAAACATTAAACATTGAGGAGTGTAGGAGACTTTACATGTGGAGTAGAAATGGAAAATTTAAACCTTAAGATAGCCACTTGACAGCACGTGACAAATTAAAAAAAAAAAATTATTGTTCGTGTCTAATAACTATTTTAGATAGTTTTCTTTCTTTTAATTAATGAAATGAATAGGTTGGGGATAAAGAAATCCATTATTTTTGCGTGAAATTCAAAACTTTATTTAAGATGTTTCGGACTGTCCGATTTGGGTCAAATATGCACCGTTTTATTGTATAATATGTTGCCATTTTAAAGGTTGCTTCATAATGCCTCTCTCATAGAAGTATTTGTCCTTTTTGGTGAAAATCTCTAGTAATCGATTTTCACAATCTTCTCTTGATCCCAATTTCTTATCACTCATTAAGTTTTGCAATGCAAGAAAAAGGTGGTAATCGTTCGGTGCCAGGTCCGGACCATATGGTGGATGCATTAAAACTTCCCAACCAAGCTCCCGGAGTTTCTGGTGAGTCACTATAGACGTCTGCTGCCTTGTCCTGATGGAACACAACACCTCTTCTGTTGACCATTTCTGATCAATCACTAACTTCGAACGACCCAGTTGTTGGCAGTAGAGATCTGAATTTAGTGTTTGGCCATACGAAAGCACCTCATAATTTAATGATTCCTTTCAAGTCCCACCAAATACAAAGTAGAACCCTCCTGGCCGTTACTCCTGGTTTGGCCACCGTTTGAGCTGTTTAACCACGCTTTGACCACGATCGTTTTCGCACAATATTGTCGTAAGTGACCCATTCCTCGTCCCCAGTCACCATTCATTTAAGAAATGGGTCGATTTCATTCCGTTTGCCAAGGCTTTATAGATGGATATTCGATCCATCTTTTTTTTTTGTGATAATTGGTGTGGCACCCAAACATCAAGCTTCTTTTTGAATCCAGCTTTGCGCAAATGTTTTAAAACTGTTTTATGGTCGATTTTTAGCTCCTGGGGGATGCTACTACTACTAACATGCCGTTCAACTTCGATTATTTCCGTGATTTTATCGACATTTTCGACGACGGGCCTGCCTGTGCGAGGTGTATCTTTAACATCAAAAATGCCTGAACGGAATCAATGATACCAAAAGTGCACGTAATTAGCTGTTACAGTATCGGTACCATAAACACCATTTACAATTTCAGCGCCCTGGCTTGCATTTTCACCTTTATCAAAGAAAAACTATAAAATGTACCGAATTTTCTCTTTGTTGACTTTCATTGTTCAACAAATTGTCAACACCCTGTAACTCACAAATGAATGGAATAAACAAAAAACAGCCGAAGGATTTTTTTAGTGTGAAATGTCACCTTGACAACGAGCATATACTTGCAATTGTTTGATTGAAACTTTACGAGATATCGATCGCTACAGCCATCTACCGAGAAAATAATGGATTTCTTTTTCCCCAACCTATCATTTTCCTCACGTACTTAATATTCAATGTATTAATTGATCAATACAGAAGAATTATGAATTAATGAATCCTAAATTCAGTTTATCTATAATATAACAGAAATATGAACCAAATGAATGCAAAATTTCATTAAGAGCGCTTCATTCATATTTGAGAGGTGGGTTGTTTTTAACTTTGAAAACTCTTCAACAGTGGTCTTAAAAACAGTTTATTTATGTGGCATTTAAAATTTGTATTTCATTTCAGTTATTAACATTTATTCATCTGCAAAATTAATTAATGTAAACTTCATAAAAGATTCGGTGTCACTTTCCAAGACACCGTGGAGATATTTTTTATTCCAGAAGAAAAGTAATAAAATGAAAAATAATTCATTCTATAAGAACCTATAAATTCATAATCGGAAAAGTTCCACCTGCCTCTGTCAGCTTATTAAAAGTTCTTTCGCAAAGAGAGGAATAACAGACATTTCCCCTTACGGTATTACTTTGTATTCCGTTCCCGCTTATATAGACGATAAGCTTACTTCTGATGTCCTGTTGTTATTCAGTAATGCTAAGTTATAACTCAATCAATAATCAAGTAAATACTCGAGAAAGTGAAAAACTTTAAATACACTATAATTTTTAGTGTTTTATATTGTAAAATTTATAATAACCAATCTTATAGAGGGTGGATTGCTGATCTCAGTGTATTGAGTGCTGAGTTGATGAAGATTCCGTGTTCCATTCTGGCTGTGGCAGATGAATTATTTGATCTGTCAACGCCCACGGATGTTCCCTGTGAGAACTTCCAGAACCTCTTTGGGCTCACCCAACCCATATCAAATTTTTACCCTTATATAGGGGGAAAACCTGGCGGTTGGGCATGATCTCGGACAAATCATTTCCTTCCACAACACTAGAAACGGTAGGTCCAAGAAACCAGCTACCGAACCCCAAACCGTGCGTTGTAGTGGGATATCTTTTTATTTAGGGAGGATTAATTGTTCTTGGTTTTTACAAAATGTTTCTAATTACTCGCAATATGATTCTAATTACGCCTGTAAATATTTTCGTTTCTATAAATTGGTAATTAAATATTTAATGGTCCCTGTTAAGAGTTGATATATGTTCTTAATCATGTATGAAATTAAATTCTTTGCAAGATGTTTTATTTATATATTTAGCGCTTAAACCTTATTAAAACCCAAATCAGTGATATATCTAACTTTTTTGCGTTTTCTGGACATCCAGAGAGAGCCAAAACCATTTCAAATGTTATAAATTCTTCCAGGGAATGAATTGTGTTTCTCGTTCCTTTCTTTTATCCTTATTATTCAGTGCGACGATTCCAAGCGGCAAAGTTTCAAATCCCGGTTCATTACTCGATAGAGAACAATCCTGAGTTAAGCCTGAATATATTTGCATCTCTGAATCTGGGGAACTCGCAGGCTATGATGCGTTTAATCGAAGCATTGCAAAACCCAACTTAGATTCCTTTTCCGTAGTTTGGTCGAATGATATAGCATGGAGTTTGCAAAACATTGTTTGTCCAATTTGATTTCAAAGTGAATTATTATTTTAGAATAGAAGCTACTCTTCACGAGCGATTGAATGTTACGACCTCTCATAAAGTCGAAGTTCAAACATTCCAGATCGTGCCTGTCATCACTACCATCTGTTATTGATACTTTGTTTTCATTTCCACCGACAAAGCAATGTCAACATAAAAGGTCAAACAAGGTTACATAAGAGCGACAAACAAATGAATCAGAAACGAAACCAGCTGACCACGTTCTTTACTGCAATCACATCATTTTTTTTTATGATTGATCTTATATACAGTTTTTACGAATTGTGCATATCACTTTTTTTAAAGTTGAGAATTTTAACAATACAAAAAAAAGTTGAAAAACTACGAACTGGTAGTACTCGAATAGCAAATTAAACGATGTTTTTTACTCTTTTGACTTTATTATTACAGTGACGACTATTGATAACTAATTATAGAGCCCGATATACAATAATAAAATATAACCTATTATTATTCTTGTTTATTTATTTGCTTTTTTAAAATTAAAATGACATGGATGTTTGGGGACAATCAGTTGTGTGTACTAAAACATGATTGTTAATAAATCATATAATCTTCGTTTGTTTGTTTGTTCACATAAAGTCACTTTATGCTGCTATGGCTAATCTGACGATGCAACAGTGGGAGCTCTAAATTTTGACTACCCAGGTTTAATTAGGATAGGTATTTTTAACGAGTACCTGACATCGTAGAGGCTCGGGACCCCCATTTAACGTCCCTTCCGAAGGACGGCGTAACTAAGGATTTTTTACTCCCTTAAAAAAATCCTTATAATCTTCGCGATCACATAATTAAAATTACAGCACAATTTTAACATGACAATTAACTTCTTGAAATATTTAGTTCATACTTGTAAATTACTGCATGATCCGGCTCGAAGGACCGTAATAATACCAACATGTGGTAGCATAACAACCTACTAAGCCCAAAATCGTGGGTTCGTTGCCCGGCAGGTGGCCCTATCTTAGCAGCTAAACATAAATTTAGCTGAAAAAACTAAACAAAATTTTCATTATGATGAAATTGCAATAAGGGAATAAGGTTATTTTAATTATGTGATCGCGCATATTATTAGGATTTTTTTAAGGGAATAAAAAATTTCTATGCGAAGATTATGTGATTTATTAACAGTCATGTTTTAGTACAATCAGCTGAGGAGAGATTGGTTTTCAATATCACTAATACGAATAATAGTCAAATTATTGACGAGAGCGTTGTGCTATTAGTATAGCTTGTTTTACATTGAATACCAAATAAGTGATTGGTTTTCAAAATATATTCAAAATAGTAATATGGAATGCATTTAATCAATTCATACCAATAATAGTAGTACTATATAATTATCAATTGAAATTATAACTCCAAAGGTATACGTTTGTTCGTTTATTTAACGGCACTTTTATGCTGTTATGGCTAATCGGCTGATGCAATAGGGGGGAGCTCTAAATTTTGTCAACCCAGATTTAAGTAGGATAGGGATCTTTAACGAGTTCCTGACCTCGTACAGTCTGGGGACTCCTGTTTAACGTCCCTTCTGAAGGACGGTTTAACCAAGGGTTTTTTATTCCCGTGAAAAAATCCTAGGGGCACTTGCCGGGCTACGATCGCGCGTTTTTGCGCTTAGTAGGATGCTTTATTATATATCGATATATGTTATTGATTGACTGAGAGCTGTTTTAATAAATGAGCATCCTTTTATATTAGATAAAATAGGTTTTGCTTTCATATACAATTTGGTGATCGTCCTTACTTGGAATTACATGTCAAAAAATAAAAATGCACCTTTCCGTTATCTGTGACTGTTATACATCTCAAAATTCCTATATTAGATCCTCCGGTATCTTCTGTAAAACTGTCTCATTTCTACCATTTCCAGGTACAGACCCTCGAAGACCCGATAAGTAACTCTGTTTATTTTAATATTTATATCATTGTAATTCACCATTTTCCTGATCGTTCTTTCCTCCCCCAGAGGCAGCAGCCGGAGACTGGCCTGGGCGGAAGAAGGGCACAGGCTAAGACACGGAGGAAGGCACCACCTGCGGAGGCAGTCCTGCTACTCCGGCAACGAGGTCCTCCTCGTCATCGGAGTCACTTGCCTTGTCAACTTCGCATTCGTCCTGGCGGTGATGGCCTGCGTCCACTACTGCAGCAGCGCCCACAAGCCCGACCTGTCTCCCAGGTAACATATTACACAATGTAATAAGTATATAAGTAGTCAGTTTTACTAGCTTATTAAAATAGTAATTTGTTATTTTTATATTTCCTACTTGTAGAAAATACCTATACCACAACAACCCATGAAAGGTCTGAGGTTCAGTAAAGGGTGGGACTGTACTGTTTCTTGGACAACAGTTGTGTAGGGAGGTGAATTGTCCTAGATCATGCTCAACCACCAGATCGCCCCTTGTTTGGGTACCCATTTGATAGAGGCTGGATGAGCCACAGGATGGTCCTCGATCCCATTGGATCCATCTCCGCCTGGTAAAAGAGTCTACCAGCGAGCGGGATTGGAACCCAGGACCTTCGGCATGGCAACTCAGCGCTCCCATGCAGCCACTCCGTTCCTCACTTGCAGAATAGTTTATTTTTATAGTAAAGTATACGGTTGATCAATTGCTTCGTTCGTTTCATCTTTGGGATCCCGAGAGACGCCCCTATCATCCGATATTACGAAGAGTTGAAGTTGCTTTACCCTTCCTATCGCGGTAAGTACTTCCTAGCTCATTCCTCATACTTCATTCCTTTACCAAGATATCCAATCCTGCCGACCATCATACATCTCTAATCTCCTTAAATTCAAAACCTCGGTCTACTCCCGTAACACCCGTTCTCGGCTCTCAGACCTAAATACAGCATCCTACCGAACAACTGCGTTTGATAAAGCTTGCCTTAACCGATCCTCGTATCACTTTGGAACTCTATACCTTCTTCCATTCGTCGTTCCAATAATCTTTCAACCTTCAAATCCAATTCAATTCAATCACCTTATATCTTTACAATGCCTAAAAAATCGGAAATGACATAACTAGCTTTCAGATTAAAATTTTCTAACTGATAAATGAATGATGTATTTTTATTTATATATAAGTATATTTATATCATTATTTTTTATATATTTATGTTATTGACGTTTCTCTCATCCAGTTAGATATTTTTAAAAACAAGTTATATTGTTCATATTTTTGTTTCATTTTCTGCTTTCTTTGTTTCTACCTGACATTGTAATTTCTATACATATGTAATTATCTATTGTTTCTCTCTATACAATTGTTGTAATCTTATTTCTGTTATTTTTTATTTCGTGTGCTCTGTTGTCTTTTTATTTTTTAAATGTTATCACTGGAGGTAATTCGCAACTTTTTTTTCTCATTAATTCTTTCTCAATTAATTAGACATAATACTACCCTGTATTAATATGCCCTAAGACATAATAATACCCTGTATTGTCATTCTAAATGGACTTGTCTTAGAATAAATAAAGAATTTATTATTGTTAAAGAGTGTTTTTTTTTAAAGTTTCACAACTATAAATTAAAATAAAGCAAAGAAAACTATTTTTAATACCAATGAATTAGGCTTTAATGTATTATAATGTTTGAATATTATTTCGGCCGTGTGGCCTTCATGGTCTGGATTTCCATTTTTCACATCGCTTTTGCAGTAAATTCGCCCGTATTTGGTGAACACCTAACCGAATGTTGTATGACAATCGTATCTGGTTTACCGGTCTAGATTAGTGACTTTACATATACCTAAAGAAAATATTCTAATGAAGTTAGATCTTACGATCTTGGGAGCCGATTGACTGGAACATTAGGTGAAATTCATTGTTCATTAAAAAATGTTTTTGCCTTGCACGGATCTCACCGTGTAGGGGAGTACGCGGGTAGCGGATGTGGTGATGGTTGGTAGGATTCCGATGGACTCGCGAATGATGGCGGCCCTCCAGGCTTGCTTTCCTTTGTTCATAAAATACCACTAATATTCGTGGATCTTTCTGAGGTAAAACGCTCATTACTGGAAGTAAACTTTCCCTTTCGAGTCTCCGTATGGTGACTGCTTCAGAACATTCATGGCGCAAGTTGGAATATAGAGATTTACGAATAGGGACTTGGAACATTATAAGTTTAAATACAGGCTGAGAGTGATCTTGGGTAGTGGGCCGCGGATGGCAGTGTGTAAGCAGAGATTGGTCGTATCGGCATCGAGCCTTCGGGTGCGCTCACCCTTATTATTATTAATATTTATTAAAATACTTATATTATATTATAATTGTTGGACGGATTGAGAAGTGTCTGTTTCCTGGGATTGCTTTACAAGCTCCGTGAATTCCTAACCCTTCTACGTACTCTCTCATTACCCAATACAATCTCATTAACCGAGTCCAGACCAACCGAGCACGGCTTGCGAGGCACACTCGGACTTCCTGCTCGCGAGCCGTGGCACCCGAGGGAAATTTGAAAGGTTGCGAGCGGGCCTCGCGAGCAAAGGTGAGCCATTTTGAGCATTTAGTTTCTCTCCGTATACGATGGAAAATCACGTGTTTTAGCTGCTACGGCCCTTGTCTGGATATATATATAAAAAGAAGACAGAAACGAAAACTCTGGATCAAGAAATTGTATCAAAACCGTAATCAATACTTATTATTAAAGGAACTAACAATCCACAATTCAGTCTCAAATTTTACACGCATGTCTATTGGAGACAGTGGATATCTGTGCTCCTTAGTGGCTGTGAAAATACAAAAATGTGACACTAATTACAGAAAGTCAATAACTGTATCAGAAAGATTCCTTGGTGCATTGAGGTTCTTGGCAATAGGAGTCTTCTTTATCCATTTTTAATTCACTGGCTCGCGAGCGTTGTTACGTCTGTCCACACCTCGCGAGCAGCTCAGACTGAGGTGCCTTTGAGCGTCGGTAAAAACCGACAACTTATGACGAAATTTAAATAATATATATCTATATTAGATAGATAGATACATTAAATAGAACATACAAAAGGACCGGCTTTTTTTGTTCATTCTTTTTACGTCCCATTCAAAGCGCCTGATATACGCATTCAGTAGACACCCCCAGCCAAGGTTTGCTAAGGAGCCAATTGTGAGAAGGTGTATATAGATTAGTAGCGACTGCTATATAATTAGGAGTTGGCAAGATAAGGTAAGGGAGGCCTTGTCACCGCTCTCGGCTCTTCTCTTGTTAACCTAAATGAAAGCGATTAATCTTAGCTCGTGGATTAATCGTCTTTAATAGATCTCCTTGTATTCCTCCTATTCTATTAGGCACTGCCGGGGCATTGATCTAAGTCTCGTTTTGGAAATTTTAAAATAATTCAAGTGTAACTTATTCTTATTGTATCAATAAATGAAAGTATTAAATCATTATAATAATAATAATTTAGTACAGCAAAGCAAAGTCGTGTTATTTTTCCATAAAAAAATGGTTATAGCTACTCTGTTAAGCCTAAGTTAAATTTGACATAAATATATCTTACATATCAACGGTTCAGCTATCGACCTCATATTTTCGCTTTAATAGATGATGGAAAATGCTTGAGAGAGGAAAATTCTGAGAAAAATATACGGCTCAAACAAAGTCGAAAATATATACAGGATAATTACCAATGAAGAACTTAAGAGACCTGTATAAAGACCCCGATTTAGTCTCTAGGGAAAAACTCGGTTCCCCGAAAGGCCGATCAAACATCCCCTCTCTACTCTGAACTCTCCTTGTTTAATCTTTAATGCTGTAATAAATATTTTATTTCTACTTACTTTGGCATAATCCTTCAGGCAGTCTACTATGGCTTGACACACTTTGGGAATTATTCTTCCAATCACTTGTTTTGAAATTTTTAATAGGTACTGCAAACTCGAGTATGAATCACCAGTAGCTATGAATCTGAGCGTCAGAGCTGGGCGTTCTTCTGTAGATATGGCTTTTCTGAAAGCAGTGTCCTTTCTCCCCACTTTAGCTCCGATACTATGGACGAGAAAGTCAAAATCCACTCGTGACATCCTAGTGAAGTTTTTGAAGGTTTCTTCTGTTTCGTGCCCAGCAGTTATTAACATTTATTTGGGCATTCCTTTCCCTGTATAGTTTCCATCGCTTTTTCTGTTTTTGTTTTTTTAATGCTTTCCTGTATGAAAATATAGGAGAAACTGGCAACTAGAAGTTTTCTGTTCGCCATGGTAGACAGGGGCTTAGGCTTAGGGCTTAGGGCAGACTGAATTCCGTGTTCGGGGTTCGGGCCTCTACGTTCCCGGGTGGTGCGTGGACGTGCGGGGGAATGCTTCCCCCTCCCAGAGGACCGCATGCTCATTCGGGGCGAATGCTTAAGTGTATACGCGGCTTTAGAGTCAAACCACTGTTAATGTGAGAACACTAGTTTAATCACTCATTTACTTCATTCCTCTAGGTTTAGTGTAGTATTTAAAATTTATCGACAGAAAGAAAGAGTCATAACTTTTTATTACTATAAAAAATATCACTGACAACAAATAAAAACAATTAACTATATGAAACTTATTCATTATAATGCCAGTAAATTTGCATTAATTTGTTTTAATTTATATGATCTTACTTTTTAGACTTACTGCTAATAAAAATACATTTGTTTTGTTTTTTCCACGCTAACACAATTGGATTACATAATCAGTGAATCGTATGTATGAGCATGTAAGTAAAAATTAAAAACCTGCCAAACCTTTTAATAGTCCTTTCAATTTTCTGTTAAAATATTAAAATGCGGGGAACTTGCCATACTAGGGTACTCAATACTTTTCACTGGTGCCAGCTCTATTGCTTGATGAACTTTTCATGGTGCGACTAATAAATTACTATAATATTTCTTTTCCATATGATTGTAAAATAGCAGAAGATTATTTTCAACCATCAATCATCAATTAAAAGGAGTTAGATTCATGTTGTTACAGCATAGAAATTTAAAAAAATGATCTCGAGTGCCTTCCTAACTATTTAGCAACTTGAACTGTTACGAAAAATATATCAATAATTCTTGCCATAAAATTGATTTTTTTTCTTTTACTTTCGACTGTGTCATAATCTGTCTTTCTCTAAAGCCGTAGCTAAAGTTATAGGTATATATCTAAAGCCACTGTGAATAAGTGGTTAAATCTAATTTTCTCCAAAATGAGTTTCTTGTACTTAAGGAAGCGGAATCGAGTTGCTTTCGTAGTTAATAAGGGGCTAAGTAAGGCAAGGAAAAGGAGTTATTGTTTATATTACAACTCCATTTCAAGCAAAAACTACGAGAATGGTTCGATTCCGGTCATCTGAAAGCAGTTAACTCTTTCTGGAGAAAATCCGACTTAACCACTTATTCACCGGGGATGTAGATAATTGCCTCATAATTTCATGCAATTATTACATGAAAAACATAAAGAAATTAAAAACGCGTGTATGCGTCCACAGTACTCATTGATACTTTTTCCCGGATACATATATGCGTCCATAAGGGGTTAATAGTTGCCACATTTGAACCTAACGAAATATCTTATTAAATGTTCTGATTAGGTAAATAATTTCAATATTTTGCCTCTGACAATTGAAATCTCGAAAGAAGGGGGCACAGACTTAAATTACTTAGAGCACCGAAGCACATTCACATAATTTTTGAAAACTGGCTCTTCCGAGTGACACCTCCTGGAGTCCTGCCAACTATCTTCCACGGTCCAAGCTAATGACTCTAGTCTAGAAAATTTAATTTAATAGAAATTTATTATCCTTAAACGTTGGTGCATAGCAATTTTTCTTTAACTCATTAATTCTTTCCCATTGTTATGTTTCTTCAACGTAGAAATAAAAATATAAAAAAACGTGATATAAAGATGTCAATAAATACGAAAGTATATAGATAGCTGATCAATGTCATCCAAGCAATTAATTACATTCTAGTCACATATTGTTTTAATCTTAACTGAAATATTGTTTTAATCGTGACATTGAACCAGAAACAAGATGAATATTCCAGTTATGTGAACATATAAGAAATTATGATGCTTTTGTACAGAGTTTCTACAGAGCCCAAATATTACTACTAGTACTAAGATATGAGCAGAAGAACACCAAATGAATGCATAAAACAACGATAAAAAATCCTCCAAGTTGGATTGCTACATGAAGAAATTTAGATTAGAGGTTGGTCTGCTCTGCGGAGGATAGATGTAGATCTGCCTTTAAGAAAAATAATTCTTTTATTTTTCAAGAACCAATAGTTGCTTGAAAGAATAACAAGAGATATGCGCAAGTGACTGATTAAATAAACCTATGTTGATTGAAGGAGAGAGATTGCCATAAAATGAATGAATCCCACTTTTGCTTCTCTAGGAGGAAATATATTGTGCTCAGAAGTTTATATTTATATTATATGTACAGAACACACCCGGAAGATTGTGCAGGTAGACAAGGTATTGCTTTATGTACACTATCTCTAGTAGAAACGCAGAAATGTTGACTTCTTTTATAAAAGCGGCAATCAGACCAGCGACGACGATCTATACGGATCGTCAGAAGACCTAAACAGAACTGAAGAAAGTCGAAGGTATTAAATAAAAATATTATATGGTAAAACATTAAAAAAACTTTTTAGATGTGTCCACGGATATTCACACCGAGAGGACCGAATCACTGTGGGCTTCAGGGATACGACCTGACAAGTAACTAACTATTTAACATGTATCATTTAGAAAACACAACTAGCGTATTTTTTCGACAAATGACCCAAATGAATACGTAATAGTTGAATCAAGCATCACATTGTTCCAAAATTAATTTTAATCTCAGGACGTGTTTCAGAATACAAATGAATGCTTAAGGTATCATAATGCTTATTATCCGATCGCCATGTTCTAGACCTTAATCTATCTAAATCGCAACCTCTCATTATAAATTCATTCGTCAAACAAACCGCTTTGCATAATCCCCCTCTGCCCACTCCCGACCGAACGGATATTCCTCGTTGAAGTTAAAAACGGCAGAAGCCCCTAAAATCTTCGTAAATTTGTTATTATTTTTTTTGTGTTCCTTCAGATACCTAAAGTAATCAGCCTAATTCGGAAAACACTAATACATCTCATACATCAAAGCACAAGCTGAAGCAAGCTGAGTAGAAAGTAGTCGATTGTACCACAAAGTTCGAGATTGAGATGTTTTGGTTAACCGTGTAGACAATATTTTTGGAGTGTTTTTGATTCGTCATTCCGCCAAAATATGCTCATATTTTATCTTAATTCTCACTGAACTCTTAAGTATCAATGCTCTATTTCGAGATGAATATATTTGAATATAGATCACTACATGTGTCGATGTGCAAAAATTTACTATGTGAGTTAGATTTTTCACGAAGCCTGCTTTAGTAATATTTATATCTCAGCCTCATATAATCCAAACCGAAATAATCATCGTCGTAAGACTTATTTCGTCTTATCATTGAGATAATCGTACGACTTAAATATTTCTTGACCATTTCTTTTTTCGTTAATCTTTAGTTCTAGGATGAAAGATTCATACATACGATTTTTAAATCAATGTTTTATAGACACTTTTTGTCAGTAGAACAGTGTGGAAACAGATTTCATTAATTTTGAAACTTCCATCTTATATGTAATGTAAATTTTGAGCCAAGCAGCATAGATATTTTTTTAAATGTATTAGTTTTATTCAATACATAGCTGGAATACAATACCCCCGTACAATTCAATACAATAAAAAAAGAACAATACAATAAGAAACAATAAAATAAAATAACAATATATAAAATACTATAATAAAGAATAAAATACAATAGCAAGAAATAAAATAATCATAGAATACCGCAAAGACCAAAAATAAAGGAAACAATTGATATCTTCTGTTATTTAGCACACCATCAATTCGACATAAACTTACAACTTCTTTAATTATTTTAACTGAGGATAATTAATAATATACATAGAAACTTCAGCATCCCTAAACCACAAGTAATAATAATTAGATCATTCATAATTATGATGTATGATCTCCACCATGTTTGATGTATGATCAAGCATTCTTAAATTAGAAATACAGAAATCCTCAAATCATTTTCAATTGTGTAAGCTTGAAACTTTCAATTATTGGTTTTTAGGGATCAATAGACCCTCATGTTATATATATATATATATATATATATATATATATATATATATATATATATATATATATATATATAATATTTAAATTTTCAAAATAAGAATAATATTTTTTGCCACGTTTTAAGAAGAAAAGGTATGTCTGTGTTGTAAACTCAAATCCTGTAAAACTCTGAACAATTTTTTCTCTTTCCTTTTACCACCTCGATTAAAATATCTAATAATAACATGATGATCTATTAAAGTGATATTAAAACATCTATCTACTGTTTTGTTGTCTTATACGTTCCTTTTTTTTATTTAAAAAAACATCTTGTGTTTTTTATTCTAATTAAGTATTTATTTATAAGCTTTTAAGTTGTTTTTTTTTCTTTTATATTTCGGAATGTATTGGACAAAACATGCGGAAAATAGATGCTGGAATTCAATTCATAAAGCCCAAATAATACTATTCTATTACATGATAGTAAATAGTATGAAATTTTATGCCATAAGCGACTAACAATGTTTATTTTAGTTTCAATGTAAACAAAATATTTTATTTCGCAATTATTGCTCTTCATATCCATATCCGGAAATATGACATAGGGAAAAATTAACGGTTTTCAATTTTCATTTTTATTGAGTCGGTTGATAACTTCGTTCTCCGAACAGTACTCTCTTCACTCGGTGAAGATTCGATGTAGTAGAACTATTGATTCCTACCAAGATTGAGTTTATTTCAGATCATACTCACCATGTTTCTAAGTAATGTTGAATAAAATAAACTAATAATAATAAAATCAGGTATTTAGCCACGATGGTGGAGCATGAAAAATACAATGAGCGCTGATCTCGAGAATTTAATAGCTGCCAGGTTCAGACATCTGCAGAATCCTTTATATACGACAGATCGTGTAAAAGGTGAAATTGACGACTAAGGTGGTTGGTAAAATCTGTTCTGCTTACGGATCTAGAAGGACTGCCATGGCGAATGCTATTAGGCCAGGGAGATGGAAATGGAAGCCAATTTCAGAAGTTATGGAGGGAGAGTGACATTTGGCTCTGGGAGTATGGTGGATGGAGGAGACCCTCTACAAGAGGAAGGGTGCTGAATTGGTGTTGAAGTCTCCAATGAATGATTTCCATTTCCGAATTCTTGAAGTAAAACACTGTTCCTTTGTTAAGAATAAACTGGGATCCTATTACTTTGTATACTATATAGTTAGCAGGAAAAAATAAAAATATCATACATATGTATATATATATATATTTATATAATTATTATTGCATTTTGATATTGTATTATTGTATATGTGATGTAATATAATTATTGTATATTAATAATTTTTATTTGTGCGTGTGTCAGCTCTTATTTGTTGTATAACTGAAGTAATCCTATTTCTTCAGATTCTAACGACTATCTTTGATAACTGATTTTTTCAAGAAACGTGCTTCTGGCGGGAAAGGTATTTCCCCTTCATGTAAAGGGCGTTAGAATATTTTTCTAAACTATTTAAATATGGATTTAATTATTAAGTCCAATGAACAATACATCAAACATTAGTATGCTATTTTTTGCTTTCCAATGTAAATTGCCACAACCCGTCTTAACTTCAACAGAATCTTGAAACATTTTGATAAAATAACTAATCTAAACTAAAATATTGAACCTCGTGTTGTTAAAGAGGGCAGGTTATAATAATTTCGATATGAAGTGGATATAATGGGTTTGAAGCATGTACTATAATTTTGTGGCACTGACGCTGCCCAGTGACGGGCTAACACCTTCACCCAGAACATTAACACAAAGCCGCCATTAAGCCTCTTCTGGACGTACTTTATTATTGCTGGAGTGGATGTTAACTGCCGCTCTCCATCTTCCTTAACTTGGTCACCTGCTGCTTTGTCAGGATTAAAGCTCATTTCAGCGGTTAATTGTAAACATTATCATATTTTACTCTAATAATTCTGCCTAGCCGACTTTTTCGTGACATCGTCAGTTCCATGTTTAACATAAAAATGTAAAAAGCTCTTTTTTTCAATATTTTATCGGTTAGAGCAGTGGTTCCCTATCTGGGGGAGTGCGCCTCTCCCAGGGGGCACGATTACAAGCAAGGGGGCACGAGACCAGTTGAAAATGAAAATTCTGATTTAATTTTAGTTATATTTCTCTTACTAATACTTCTTTATCTTAAATTGGAACTCATAATGTTGTATTTTGTGATGGTAAAACTAAATGTTTAGTTTTCAATGTCTTACTTTTTTTTTACATTGCACAACTTGTTGTGCAAAGGGGGCGTAGGAGGAATTTTATTTGAACTGGAGAGGCGTGGAAGGTTTTCATTTCAACAAGATTGAGAGTGGTACGAAGAAGGTTGGGGACCACTGTGTTAGAGCTTTCATTTACTATGCTGAGTACCCAGGGTTCAGGTACCCCTGTGACAGGATAAATTATTTAGTATATAGATCCGGTGGGTTCTGTAGACTCCTGTAGAACCAACCTTGCTTCTATAAAGTAGGTACTCTTAATTGGAAGAAAACCTAACGGTTGAACATGACCTCAAACGTCACTTCCCTGCCTATCCATTGTCTTAGAAACATTACAGTATCTATCATGTATTGAACATGATATATGTGTTTTATTTCTCTTATACGGCCTGCAGAAAAGTTTAGTTTCAGGTGCAGTAATTGAAAATGTTAAGTTTTTGTTTTATTTATTTATATATAATACTGTTCTTGACGCTGAACAGGCTTTTGACCAAGTATAGCATCCGGGATTGCTCTCAGTAAATTCCGCCCCCCTACATACTTTCTCATCCTTCAATCCTATCTCACAAATAGAACTTTCCAAGTAACCCATAATAATGTATATTCATCCCTCTTATCCCAACCTTCTGGTGTTCCTCAAAGTAGTATCCTTGGCCCAATCCTTTATACAGTTTATATAGCTGACATCCCAACTCATCCTTATACTATCCTTACCACGTATGCTGATGATACATGTGTATTATCAGCCAACACCAATCCAGTTATTGTATCCCAAAGCCTCCAATCCCATATCACTGATCTTGAAGAATGGTCCCAAAACTGGAGAATTAAAATAAATTCTCAAAAATCGCATTAAACCACTTTTACCTTACGTCGTAAACATATGACTTCCTGCCCTTCAATATCCTTTAATAATATCCCACTAGTGCCTATATTCTTACTTAGGGTTGCATCTCGACAAACGAATAACCTGGAATCCTCATACTAGACTGAAACGACAAGAAACACCTCGACGTTTCGGGCTACTTCAACACTTACTAGACAAACGCTCTAACCTCCCAATTAACTACAAAAGACTCATCTACATGATTATCATACGACCTATTTGGACTTACGGAGTAGAGCTTTGGGGCTCCACTAAACCGTCGAATTCCTCTCGTATACTATCCTTACAATCCAAAATCCTTCGTTAAAATCCACAATGCTCCTTATTTCGTTAAGAATAGTCATCCATAATGACCTTAATGTCCTATTTGTTGCTGATTTGGCCCGAACCCGGTATCTATCCTTTCATAACAAACTTCATTCCCACTCAAATCCTCTAGTTTCATACCTAGCTTCCTCTTCAATTCCCGATAATCCTCCGAGGCGTCTGAAAAGAAGATGGCCATGTGACCTTCTTAGTTGAACTTGTGATTTGAGTATTACCAGTGGGTAGTTTCTCTACTTGTCATTATATATTACTTAGCCTACTTACTTGTTGTATTATTGTAATACAGTTGTAAATATCAATAAATAAATTTTTTTTAAAAAATGTTACGTAAACTTTTGATTCTCTCAAGCTCCTTACTAAAGTAACGAATATACGTATTTGTAAAGTTTAAATGACGGTCTATACTAGTCCCACTGTGGCTCCTGGAAATAATGAGTAGGAGAGAGAGTTGGTTAGGACAGCGGGATAAATTTGGCACTGATTTTTCCTAGGCAATGGAGTTATTTCTGATTCAATTCACTTTTTTCTTTTATACCCATTAAACATTTTTTTTTGTATGATCACCATAGTAGGGTCCATAGGTCACCATAGTATGGTGTAGTGGATAGTATAAGACCTACAACACCAGTTCGCAGATTGGGTGTTCACAGCCCTCCTTCTCCTTGATTATGCCGTCCTTCAGAAGAAACGTAAAATTAGGGCCCTGAACCTATAAGTTGTAAGATATTCGTTAAAGATCCTTATCTTAATTATTACTGGAAAGGCAACAATTAGGACTCCCACTGTAGTACCTTGGAATCAGCAATAGTAGCATAAAGTTACGTTAGATAAATAAACAAACATGATTCGATTCGTGATATTATATGTGTTAAAATTATGAAGGTTCTTAGGGATTCGATTAAAAAAGACAAGCCATTTGACTACAATTAACTTTAAAGGATGTATAAAAACTTCTTTCTTATTTTTAATATATTTAATTCACTCATTTACACTCATATTTTCAATTGATTGCTATGCTATGCCTAGACCTTGTCATCTGCATAACTTCAATATACGACAACGACGATGAAGATTCGGAAAAATGCATTCACCCGATTATCTTTCATTTCTTTTTTTAGTTGAGGAAATCAAACTTTTGTGAAATATTTTTAATATCCTTAAAACTCAACGGCACAAAGTACGCAAAAATTAAAATGCTCGTAACTTACCTCCAAACAATGAACGCTCTTTTAATCATGAGCTGTTTGAGGTGCATATTCAACTACTTTCACACTTTGTGTGTTTTTGGAAACACGTCTTTTTATTTGTTGGTTTTTTTTAAATCCTGAATTTTAATCAAGTGGAGATCTGAATGTGGAAGTTCCCGTCGGGATTCGATATGGCTCCCCCATGGTTTAGAATATTCAAACGGCGAGAATTGATATTGGCCCTTGTTAGAATTAATTTAGGCAATACTCTAAAATATGAAAACTAAGAAAAAAATGTCCAACTGTGCAATATGGTCGGACTATTCGTAGAGGTCGTCGCACCAGGTCTATCTAGCACAATTCATGTCGACTTCTTTATATTGTATTGTTGTATCCGTATTAATTGTACTAATTTAAAAAAAACAGTACCACTACAACCCACGAATTGTCACGGATTCAGTACACGATAGAAGCTTTACTGTTTCTAAGACAGCGGTTGTGCAGGGAGGTAGACCTTTCCAGATCACCCGCCTGGTCTTTCCCCCAATTAAGGGTACCTACTTCTTACAGGCTGAGTGAGCCCCGAGAGGAACTGTAGATGTCACAAGGTTCAAATGTGGCTGTTATCAGATTAAAAACTGCCACAGCTATCTATCTAATCAATAATTAATCTTCAATCTCAAGCGGACTTATTACTGCTTTGATTTGATATTATCTAAAATTATTATAGCTGTTTAGGAAATGGTAGCTCTAGTGTAGCTAAAGTAGAAATAATTCAAATTATGTTAAGGACCCGAACTATGATGAAAATGGTCTGTTAAAGTTTTGTTAATATCTAGAGCGAGTGTAAGTTGACCCCAGTGAAAATTTTAATAGTTCCAGTGAGTTCTACTTGAACAATTACACTTCAATACAAAGCTGGACATTTCGCTAATAAGACTAATATACAGTTTTTTATTAGTGTTCTCTATTATGAACAAGGAGAACCACATAATTACAATAAAATCTATTCTCACGAAATTGAAATTTGTACTTTTATTTACAAGTACTTAATATGTTTAAGTTTGTTTCCATGAACGTAACTTTATGTGCTTTTATTGGTAAAAGCTACTACCAGTAATCAGAAATTGCTTCAGGGAGGTTATAATTTTTTTCTATCCAGGTATATTTAGGATTGGTATCTTTAAGGATTGCCTGACACAGAAAAGGCTTGGGAAATCCATTTTATGCCCCTCCTGAAGGATTTTTTACTCTCTTTAAAAAATCCTAAGATTACCTGCTGGGCTGCGAACCCTAGATCTTGGGCGTAGTATGTTGTTTTGCTAGCCGCTACACCTCAAGTGACCCGATACCTTCAAGTATTTGGTTTGCAACTTTATAATATACCAATGAGTTAATGTGGACGGAGAAGCAGGTAAAAAATATAATGGGCTTCATTGCTTGTCATATCCCTCATGGTCAAGATTATTTATTAGAGAAATCAAATTGAGACTCTTTCAATTAAAGATTAATTATTTTCTGCTCAATCGGACCATTATTATATTCTCTTGTCACACTTTAAAGGAATATTACAAAGGAAAATATTTAAACACTAAAATTAATTTAGTATCAAAAATGTACTACCTCATAGCAGGAGACAATGGTTTTGTTGAAGCAAGTCGACAGATGAAGGTGCCTCTTCAGAAGTAGTCTTCAACATTGGAGTCCCCGTGTTTAAAGTGAATTTTTAGCTTTATTACCAAAACGCCTTATAAAATGATTTCACTAAACCAGTATATCAATGTATTCTTCTTAGAGCCTAAGAACCTCAAATGAAAGTATTATACATTTCTAAACTTTTTTATCTCATTGCCACTTTTGTATAAATGTGAAACTTTAAATGTATAATCATTAATCTAAGCTACTGTTTACTTATACCAATGTAATGATTAATCTTACAGGAGCAATGGTTGATAGTATGAGCTCTGATCTTATTCTCATTTCACTCCTTTCTTTTTTTTTAGTTGGATACAAATATAACACGAAAATATAATAGAAATCAATTAACCTATTCATTGGGATAAAAGCACATTGTGGCAGAGAGTATCAACTAAATAATTATTCCAATAGGAGTTAAATTCTTTTTTTTTTTTTTTATTTAATTTTTTAATTTTAATTTATAATGATTGGAGTGCTATCCATGGGTAGTTTCTCCACAAGTGTTTTCATGTTATATTCTACATGTTTGCACATTTACTTGATATAATACCATTATAGTTGTAAATATCATTGAATTAAATAAAAAAAAAAAAAATTATAATGAAAGGAAAATACTCAAAGAGAACAAAAATGAATTTAAGGTAAAAGAAATGTCTATTAAATCTGTAAAATTTAGTGATGTATCAACCGGGACTGGACTGCAATCTGCTTAAGCCCTACTCATTAAACCTAGACATTAAAAGTCATTTCAAAGACCATGTAGGACCTGTTGGCTCACAAAGAGCCTCTTTTGAACAAAGGTTTAAAAACAATGGGAGGCAATTTTATTATGGAAATAAATTTAGAATATATTAAAATAATAGCTAAAATTAAAGGAGACCGGCTCAGTGGTAGAGCACTGAGTTGCCATGCTGAAGGTCATAGGTTCAAATCCCACTCGCTGACAAACTTTTATTATATCTGTTAACAGATCCTATGGAATCTACGACCCTCCTAGGGGTCACCCAGCCTCTATAAAGTGGGTACCCAAAATAAAGGGAGGGAATCTGGTGGTTGAGCGTGATCTAGGACAAATCATCTCCCTGCATAGCCGTTGTCCAAGAAACAGTACCATCTCTACCATATACTGAACCCTAGATACTTCACGGATTGTAGTGGTACAGAAAGAAGAAGAAATAAAGAAAGACAAGTGAAAAATAAAAGCCCATGTTTTGTCTTACCATTATACCATTGTATACACTAGCACTTTATGTATAGTATACATTTCAGAGTCCTGAAAATGAATGAAGACCAAAACAAAAAGTAATTTACAAAGAGCAAAGTAAATGATCTAAATAAAAAAAAGTTTTATATAAGTCAATTGATGATACTAAACACTCAATATGAGTGGAATGATTCAGTGGTAGAGTTGCTGAGTTCCCATTTTTCTGAATCCTAAAAATAGAACAATATCCAATTAATTTGCTATATTAGATTAGAAATATTGGATTGTTCCAAATTAAATGCTGGGCACTATCCAAGAATCAAGAGCTGGCTTTACTGAGGTTCGAGCGGCGCATCCTCCGAAGAATATTTGGTCCAGTATGTATAAATCAAGAATGGAGACTAAGGACCAATGCGGAACTCCAAATGTACCAAGAAGCCATCCTGGTCAGATTTATAATAGTGGGAAGATTACGTTGGGCTGGACATGTGGCGAGGCAGACGGATGACCAAATTCCTAAGAAGCTCCTCAACGAACAGATCCATGGACCAAGACCAGTTGGACGTAACAAATTGAGTTGGGCAGACGGCGTCGCTACCTTATCCTTGGGATAATGAATTGGAAGGCAGCTGCACTGAACAAGGATGACTGGTGGTGTCTGTTGTAGGAGGCCTTGACCCCCTGCGGGTTATAGAACCATTAAAGAATGAGAAGAAGAAGAACATATTAGTAAATGATTCTGGTGCCAAAAGTATAGCAATATTGGGTTGTTCCAAATTGAATGTCTGTTTTTATTATTTATAAAATTCAAATTGGAATTAGTGGACATCTATTGCTTACTATGTTTATGTTAACAAATTTTAATCAGCTGTTATTAATCCTTTCTTTTTTGGCAATATTTGCCATCACTATAATCGAGTGAGCATTGTTTAGTATGCGATCGAATATGAACATAGAAATAGGCGATTTTCGTGTAATATTTTGAACTATTTAACTTGGGATCTATGCAGCCTAAGATCAAAGAAACATATAATCTCTGCGTTTGGGGAAAGTTGTAGCGAACAGCTCATTCCCCCATGCCAAAATCAAATTTGCATCCAAAAAAATTATTGGTTTCTGTGTGGTGATCAATGGCAGGATTCATTTATTTTTCAATTAATTTCTCCTTTCTATCCAGAGATGAAACCATCACATCCACTTTGTACAGTAAGGATATTGCTATAATACAACAAAAACTCCCTGGGTTTCGAATGATCCCACAGCCAGCTTATTCATCAGACCTTTCTACAACTGATTTCCAACTGTTCAGAAATCCGAACAAAAAACGGTAACATTTTTTAAAATGATTTTCAAGTCAAAAACTCATTTTCAGACTTTATTTCATCACCAAACCCTGAATTTTTTTAGTTCTGGGATTGATAATTTGATTACACGTTGGGAAATATGTATAGAAAATAAGGGTAAATATTTTGAAAAAAATATTTTGATTTCAAAAGTTATTTTACTAAATAAATTTTTTTTTAAAACAGGCTTTTCAAATGAAATTACCCAATAATTCGTAGAATATATATAAATAAGTATTCCTTCTTGTTATGTTGCAGACTTGAATCAGTGGTGGTAGACAGTGAGACAGAGTCAGACGAAAGCAGAAAATTTTTATGGGATCCAAGGAACTCTCTCGTTTCACTCCACAACATCTCAAGCTTCTACAGGCACAAGACACCTTCACATTCAATGGAGCAGCTCCTCTTTGTAGATTGATCTAAATCATCCAACTTAATTTAACACATTTATTCTTTTTATTCTATTCAGTTAACATTTTGAGCACATTACGGATTCATTTCTAATAATAACTTTTAACTGAAAAGCCACCACTATTGCTCCGAAAGAGTCTATTCAAATATGCTTGTTTAGAGATTAATGGTCCTTAAAGCACATGAGCTAGATAGAATTACATAAAATTTAATATGTAGATTAAGTTATAAATTTTTAATGAATTGGTAAAATTATTTTTGTGGTTAATGGTATTCCTAATGATATTTGCTTTACATTGCTGAACTAGTCATTAAAATTTTCTTAGATCAATTTCAAACATTCTATTTGAACAATAAAAACGCACAAAACTGTACATAGAGGGCAGAATCTTTTAGAAACAATGAATAAAATATGAAAGAAATATATCTAAATCTTTCCACATTTTCACTTCAGGTAAATCCTTCTGTCTGATACAATTAACATCGATCCTACGTTGAATTAGTAACTTGGGTATATCAATTTAAGAAAACCAAACAATAAATATTTGTTTAAACTTTTATTTATGGATTAGGTGCAAGTTATCATATATTAAAATTTTTTTTAAATAATTAGGCTCATTTATTTTGTAAATATAAATATCAATTGTTTAATATATTGTTAGTGATTTAATTAATATGTTGATTCTACTTATCCATTATTAAAAAGATCCAAATTTTTTTTTTATATAGAATAATAAAATTTGATTTTTGGATTGAAATGGATACTATTCAATAGTTTTTAATTTATACTTACAGATAGTAACATGAAAAAATAGTATGTATGGCAGGAGTGGAATTCAAAATGGTAAATTAATATTAGTTAATTAATTTCTCAATTGTCCAACAAGATCAGAGAACATACTTGTTATAATTAGAACCTTCATTATGAAAACCTTCATTATTTTAATTACTTTTTAGGATAGTAATTTAATTGTCATTAAAAAAATAATATAATCAAGTAGATACTGAGTAGCCAATTAAACTGTAATATTAAAATATGTATGATCAAAGCGAATTATCACAAACAGTAAGTACTCTATGTGATATACCTGAGAAAATATACTAGAACTTTAAGCTATTTATATATGATAGTGTAAATATACCTGATTTCTACGTGTACAGATTTTTCTATCGAACATCTGTAATTTATCAGAACAACTATATAATATTAGACCAACTAAGCAATAAAAATAATGTTCTTGAAAAAAAATTGTTAACTATTTTAAGCAGAAAATTGTGTTGTTTTTTAATTTTAATTTAACATAGATTAGTTATAGTAAAAGTAAATTTAGAAGTGTCACATATTCAATACAAGTTGCTATATTTTGTTTTTCATCTACATAAAATGTTCTTCAACGTTCAAATTTTATCTGTAAGTGGCCAAATGAAACCAAGAATTGAAATATGGTTTTCAAATTATGGCTTTATTTTTTTCTTTGAAATTTTTTTTTGAAGTGTTAGATCTCTTGGTGCAAAGTATTAAAAAAAATATGTTAACATTTGGTCACTTACTTATTAAAATTTCATGAATAATTTTACTTACGATTTTCAAATAATATAATTTGAAAATCTAAGTTATATAAACTTTAATTAAAAAAATAGAATTATAGATATATTATAGAAATAGAAAATATATTTATTTTACGAATAAGTATTTATTAAGAAGTATATACTTAAAATCAAGTTTTAAGTATATATTTCTTAAATAATTTATTTAATGAAACGTTAATTTAATAACTAATTAAAAATAGTGTTAACATTTTTGAGAAATGGTGTTTTGTAATTTAGTGAATTTATTTTGTCAATAAGAAATATGTATAAATCTTGTAAATGTATATGTGTTAATCAACACTAATATATAATCTTATATGAATAACAGTACTTTATAAATAGATAATGACGTAATATATATATTTCAGAAAAGTGCCTATGCTATGTTAAAGTTTAGAAATGAATTTAAAATTATCAACTTTTCATTATATAAACTATGTACAAAGAATGATCAAGAATATTTAGATTAAATGGTGTTAAATATTTTTTAAATAATTTAATTCACCAAAAAAAAAAACATACGTGGTGAGTAAATGTATCGACGAAAGATATAGTTGAAAAATGATAATAGTTGAATGTGTTTCAGACAGTTAATCAACTAAATTTTTAATACTCAGTGTGTATATGTTATATTCATCCAAACATATGTAGCGATGAACATACATAAGTTTCTATTTTTTCCCAAGGGAATGCTAACTCATAAGTCTTCCTGGATTCCTCTTGGTCTCTTCTGCCTTCTCTTTATGTCACCCATTCAACCATACAATGAAATGAAATTGATTTATTTGAACTTTGACATTTTTAGATGGTTCAATTTATAAATTTAGCTTCAACATTAGGTGAATTAACCTCAAAACATTTAAGTTATTATTTTTTTAAAGGCTACATCCATATCTAAATTCATGAAGTATGATAGATAGGTCTTTTATTTTGTTTTTTTAAGCATGAGTTAGATCAACACAGTAATTCATTCTTGTTTTATTCATTTATTAAAGCATTCAACATGGTCAGGAAGATGGATATTGCTAAGGTACTGGACGAGCAGGAAGAAGAAATAATGTCCGTGATGACACTAAGGTTTGGCAAGGGCTATTCTTATTTTAAAAAACCAAACAAAGAAATTTAGCGAGAAATCTAAGGAGTTTCAGGGCACACAGAGAATAAAGCAGGTGTGTTGTGTTATCCCAAATACTGTCTATAATGACATTCAACATAAATGAAGAAGCTAAGGCAAAAACTTTTGAATAGGCGTTCAGAAATTTAGAGCAGTTTCCCCCATCTATCCTAGCTTAAGTGAATGAAGTAGTTGTATACAGGTAAAACAGATGAATTTGCAGGAAGAACTGTGGACTAATTGAAAAAAACGTTAAAACAATGAGAATAGGAATGGGAGTGGAGAAGAATGAGAATCCAAATACTTCGAATCGATGGAGAGGAGCTGAAATAAGTTAGCAATTTCAAGTTTCTTGGGCTCATCTTAACGATGAAATCAGAGAAAAGATAAAATTGGCCATTAGTTGCTCCTACTCACTATTTTTGGGCTCTTGAGAAAGGAAGACGTCACAATATGAGAAAATTAATATGCAAGTCACCATGTTTATCTCAGGTCTTATTCATCCAGCCAGAGAGCTAAATCCAAGGAATAGAAATGAGATATTTGAGGAGAGTAGAGAGAGAGAGAAAAAAAAGGACAAAGTCAATAATACATACAAAAGAATATATAGGCTATGATGGTTTGGGCTTGACCTTGGAAAGAAAAAAGTAAGAAAAACCAAAATAACATTCGGAACAAGTGTTGAGGGAAAATGTACAGAAACACTTGGGATTTTAGAATAA
Source organism: Troilus luridus (assembly GCA_964056705.1). Classification (NCBI taxonomy): domain Eukaryota; kingdom Metazoa; phylum Arthropoda; class Insecta; order Hemiptera; family Pentatomidae; genus Troilus; species Troilus luridus. The sequence continues at coordinate 79,039,138 of OZ057414.1, read as the reverse complement.
TCCAGACATTTACAAGAAAGTAATTAATTGTAAGGCAGAACCAGCTGCTACGGGATAGAGACTTTTGGGTGAGGAGTCATTCACAGCTCTGGGTAAATGAGAAGGCTTAATTAAGAAGGATAAAAAACAATAGTAGAATGTATCCACACTACTTTAGGTCTTTTTCTAATAGGTTAAGTCCTAAATTCTCAATGAGGGTTGATGTTTGAGGCAAATCTTGATTATTCTCTTTATGAATTAGAACTTGACTTATTCAAGAAATCATGGTATGGAATGAATGAATTAATACATTGTGTGGAAGCAAAATTAAAAGAAAAACAGATGGTACATGTTTAAATATTTTATTTATATAATACTACTAAGTTAGTTGTTTGCATATTTAAAAAAAATATGGGCTTCAATTCACATCTTCATTTATTTCTTCCATTTTTTTTACTTTCTCTTGTAAAATGAAATTAAATATTCCACTAAGAATTGTTTGGAATTCATTTCATGGCTCCTCGGGCTAGGACAATGAAGAGGAAATTGTGCAACTTTCAAATTTATAAAAGTAACCGACACTTCCTTTAAGTGTTAAAAAACTTTTATGTTAATCTTTGAAAAATGACTGGATCAGGGATCGCTGCTGTATCATAAACATTAATAACATATCCATTAATAAATTTAATTATTCTAATTATATTTATTTTATTAGTATATTCTTTAAATTGGTTTTGATCTTATCCTGTCTAAATGTTATTTCTTCACGTTTCAGTCTCCTCTACTATGGAAGTGATCAAATTTCTATAGTGACCAGTTTGTAACAGAATGAAAGGGCTAGGTTTCGATCATATATTAATTGTGTTATACACTATACTGACTATTTATGAAAATAAATATCTTATGTAAATGAAATAAGAATGAATCCTTTTCAAAACAAATATTGGAATTATTAGTATTAAAATAAATATTACATTTATCAGCATTGAATTGCTTAGATTTACTACAGAGAGAACAGTAGTCAATTGCAACTCTTTTATAAATATTTTAACACCACAGTAATAGAAATAAGTCTAAGTTTTAGTGTTGCATAAATTGTTTATATCATAGGAGATGATAATTAAAACGAAATTAAGGAAATGATTATTAAGGGGAAATAAAGCACTATTTATAGAAATAGAACTTTAAGATATTTTAGTATAGGTTGGTGTATATTAAATACAAAATTACTTCATTAAAAATAATGAAAACAGAACTTTCTTAAACTATTTTTTATGTATTTAAATTTATTTGTTTTAGTTTACTGAAAGTTTACAAATAGAACATAAATAATGAAATAATTTTTGGATGACTATTTTTTATTTGTGCAGTTTCTAGAGGAATGCATTTTCTAAATTGAATAATATTGTTTATACAATAATTGATTTGCTCTTTACAGCTTTCAAACTAATATCTTTCACAACCATAAAAATTTATGTTAAACTTATGTCACAATATTTTTCTATAATGTTGATGTTCTTATATTTTATTAATAAATTTACTCTAATGTCTTTTATTGTCGACTACCTTCACCCCAATTTCATCTCAATGAATAAATTATTTTTATGAAAAATAAACTGCTGAATTGAAAATTGAATTAAAAAAAATATTGGTATTATCAGTCAAAACCAATCCAGTTATTGCATCCCAAAGCCTCCAATCCCATATCACTGATCTTGAAGAATGGTGTCAAAACTGGAGAATTAAAATAAATTCTCAAAAATCGCATCAAATCACTTTTACCTTACGTTGTAAACCAATGACTTCCTGCCCTTCAGTATCCTTTAATAATATCCCACTGATGCCTGTAGAACAGATCCGATACTTAGGGTTACATCTCGACAAACGATTAACCTGGAATCCTCATACGAGACTGAAAAGACAAGAAACCGCTTGACGTTTCAGACTACTTCAACACTTACTAGACAAACGCTCTAACCTCCCAATTAACTACAAAAGATTCATCTACATATCCATCATACGACCTGTTTGGACTTACGGAGTAGAGCTTTGGGGCTCTATTAAGCCATCGAATTCCTCTCATATCCAATCCCTACAATCCAAAATCCTTCGTAAAATCCTCAACGCTCAGTATTTGGTTAAGAATAAAGTCATCCATAACGACCTTAATGTCCCATTTGTTGCTGATTTGGCCCGAAACCGGTATCTATTCTTTCATAAAAAAACTTCATTCCCACTCAAACCCTCTAGTTTCAAACTTAGCTTCCTCTTCAATTCCCGATAATCCTCCGAGGCATCTGAAAAGAAGATGGCCACGTGACCTTCTTAGTTCAACTAGTGATTTGAGTACTACCAATGGGTAGTTTCTCTACTTGCCATTAACTCATGTCATTAAGTATCACATATACTGTTTACTTGATGTATTATTGTAATACAGTTGTAAATATCAATAAATAAATTAAAAAACAAAAAATATATATTGAAAATTTTAAATAAACATTTATGAAAAAAAAAAACCTGTACCACTACGACCCGTGAACGAGTCTGGGGGTTCAGTACATGGTTGAGACTGTACTGTTTCATGGACAACGGCTCTGCAAGGAGGTGACTTGTCCTAGGTCGCGCTCAACCGCCAGGGTTTTTTTTTTTCTCCCTTATTATGGGTACCCTATTTTTATAATATTTTATAGAGGCTGGGTGAGCCACAGGAGGGTCCTAGATCCTATATGATCCATCTCCGGCTGCAAACAGACTAAATAAAAGTAACTGCCCGCAGCGGGATTTGAACCAGGATTTTCGGTATGACAACTCAGTGCTCAACCACTGAGCCACTCCGCTCCCCAAACATTTATGATATATATTAAATCATCGGACTTTTTTATCTACAATTCGCCAACATGAGCCAATGTATTTTGAACAAAAAAAAATGTTTTATTCTTATAAAGCATAAAAATCCATAATATTATAATAAAATTAAAACTAGATAGTATGAACAATTTCCAAAGTATTTTAATGAAAATTGACATGAAATTTTTAAAAAAATTTAATTTTAGAGCATATAATAACTTTTTATGTGCTCTTTGTGGAAAATTTGCTAACTAGATATTTAAAATACAGTGGCATAAAACTACAATAAGCAAAATACAGGTGAAATCATCAACATATCTTATTCAATTACTAACTGAAAAAATATTTAATTATTGTGTGAAGGTGGGCAGTTATCAGCTAATAAATTGTCAAATTAACATGTTTTAAGACTTTGTATTTATTGACTTTATTTCTTTTTCATACATTTTTTTATTTAATCATAGAAATATTTAATTTTATTTATGGTAAATCCTAATTCTCATTTATGCAAATTATATTTTAATTCATAATTTTAATTTTTGTTTAAAAAATTGAAGAATTTATTATAATAAATTTACAAGTTTTATTCGAATTTCAAGGCTAGTTTTTATATTTTTTCTTTCACACTCACACTGATACCACAACAGTTTTATTGTCCATCAATGTGAGAAAATATTGTATTATACGTTTTATTATACATATATATGTATATGTATAAGTTGAAAGGTAAAAGAAAAGAAATATCTTTGAATCGAAATATCTAAGAAATTTAATGAATCTATTTTGGTCATATCAAAACAGAAAAAAAAATAATCTAATCTCTCCTACACTTCAAAGTATCTTTTAATTATTTGTTTAAGCAATATTCATTGTTTGAAAAAGAGGTTTTAATTTCTTTCTAGATAATGATTTATTAATTATATTTAAAGTTAAGTAATAAAAATAAATTATATAAATAATTCTTATTAGAAAAATGTAATGGTATTGAGCAGAACTGATTCACTTGTACAATGATGTTTATCATCACACCCATGGTTATGTAACAGTGACTGCTCATATACTCCAGTGGTTTTTTCACATCATTAAAGATAAGTGTTTATATCATCAAAACTGAATTATTTAGTTAACAAAAGAATTCATATACAGTTGTTGAATAAAGTACTGATTAAATTTTTAAAAATTATTTTTACTGATACATGTACATCAAGATTTTTGTACAAATATAATAATTTAACTAAATGTAATCAAGTACAAAATAAGGAGAGTGTACAAAATAAGATGATGTAAAGTGGTTTATTTTAATTTAATTAAGTGAGACAATTTATTAATCAACTACTTTTTTTGTTTTACTTTATTATATTTTGTTCTTTGATATTCATAAAGCTTTCACCAATAAGGATTTATTATCCATTAACCTGAGTCCTTCTTGAATTGTCACTATCACATTGAAGAGGGGGTAACACAATGCCTTCCGCCATCAACAGGAATAGTGACTCCTGTGACAAAGGATGAAGCATCACTGGCGAGGAAACCAATGACAGAAGCTATTTCCTCAGTCGTCCCAGAACGACCTAAAGGATGAGCCTTCTTACAGCTTTTGATATAAGCTTCTTCATCCAGCCCAGCTCTCTTCTGGATCTGGGTGACCACCGATCCAGGATTGACAGCATTGACTCTGATCTGTTTGGGTGCGAGCTCGACAGCAGAACACCTTGTCAGGTGATCCACAGCGCTCTTGGACATGCAGTAAACCAACGACCCTGTGAACGGTCTAAGACCAGCTATGCTAGAAACATTGACGATGTTACCTTTCGTCTTTTCCAAGTAAGGCACCGCTAACGAAGTCAATTGTATCACCGCCTTCACGTTGACATTGAATGTACGTTCATACTTGTCCAAGACTTGCGGGTCCTCGACAGATCCCGTGATGAGGGTGCCCGCGTTGTTGACGAGGACGTCCAATTTGTCGAAGGTGGCCACGGTGCCCTCTATCAGCTCTCGGACGTGCTTCTCGTCGTTTAGGTCACCGATAGTGATGAGCGGCGTCTTGCCGCTCATCCTGCCGCAGTCCATGGCCACATCGCGGAGAGCCGCCTCGCTACGACCCGCCAGAGACAGGGATGCTCCTCGCTCGGCGAAGTACCTGGCCGTGGCGGCTCCGATGCCAGAGCTAGCTCCGGTGATAATGACAACCTTGCCAGAGAACGTCATACCTCTGTCCACTCTAACAAGGACAGACTGCAAACTATTGCCCGCGACTAAAAAGATACCGCGTCCCCACCAAGCCCATCCCCACTCTGCGTAATCTCATGTCCTTATCGTTGAAGAGTCAATAATGACAGGAAGCCATTGCCCTTTAATAATGACTATGAAATTATCGAATGCGTTTATTTAGATCAGCTGGGTATGTCTAATTAATTTCATAAAACCAAAAAATTTGTTAACATATATTTTGGACCTCTATACACTTGCTAAAACGACAATGCCTAATGGTCGTTTTATAATATATTAATATAAATATGAACATATGAAATGAAAAAATTAAACGTTTTATATCACTTATTATGATCATTTTTAGTTATAAAATTATATGAACATAAATCATCGTTGCCATAATCTTTCTCTCGTCTAGCGGTGTGCGGTGTGAGGATATGAGCATTAATATAAATAATATATATTTAATAACATTTTATATTGTAATAGTTTGGATCAAATACATTTGAGAAACCTAGTTGTTCAATTTTTAAAAGATTTTGCGTAAACATATTTTTCTATGGTTCCATTTGTAATATATTAAAACAAGTCTATTAGCTTTCTTAATCGGAGACATGTCACCTATAACTGCCAACTGGGTGTAATATTTTTTATAAATTCTTCAATCCATATTTTTCCAATGAAAAATTATTAATAATGCTGGAACCATTGAAGGATAACATAATATTTTTTGCTGACTTCTGAATATGCTTATATTTTAAATTGTATTAATAGTCAATAAGATAACTCAATTCTTTGTTATTTCCAGTTCTTAATGTTGATTTTTGTAAGAACTTTATTTCACGAAAACATATTTTTATAAACGGCAATCCTTAATCAACCTCACACCCAAGGATTTCACACTCATTAAGACGTTTTTGTGTTCAATTCACTTCCTCTGGTATGAAGTAATTATCAATAATTTTTAACAGCAATTAAGTAACATTTTCAAAAAAATCCTTACAGTTTATTATAATTAAACCTTATTATATTTGTTATGTAGCAAAAATTTATTAAAGATGGAATCCGTAGTTTTTGCAATTAAAAATTTAAAATAAAAAAAAGAGTTGCCCATTTATAGAGGGTGACTACAGGTGACAGGGTTACAGTTGAGAGCTGTAAAGGTTACAAAAATATATTATGTCCTTAAACTTGAACCTTATTTCTTGTGCTAAATTATTATCAAAGTTGATTCATGTAAAATCTTGTTTTCGGCACTTGACACATGTGTGAACTAAGGCATCGATAAAAAAAAATACGGTGACCGCCACTAAAATGTTGATTTACTCCAAAAAGTTCCCCTAAATTATTACGTATATAATGATTAGAAAACATCCACGTTTCATTATCTTTCAATTGAGGTATTAAAATCAAGAATCGGTTAAGAAACCACGAAGATATGTGCGCCTCGCTTTGCCCCTCCCTGCCTCAGTCCGCTCTTGCGGGTTTACTGTGTTCGTATGTGCTCTCTAAGCTTACTTGCTCTCAAATGGGATTTTTCTAACGGCTTGACTTTTTCCAGGAGTTTTGTGATTGATTTTTGTCCGAGGACCCTGGAGTGTACACTGTTTTCTGTGAATTTCACAGGAAAGGATTAACTTTAGGACAGTAGGTCTCATAGTAATATCGACTGGAATTGCCCTATACTATCACCCCTTAACGGCTCCGCCACTAACTACCAGTCACCCTGTATAATAGTATAAATGTTGGTTTAAAATACGCAAATTAAGTGAAGTATAAAACAAGAATATGAATATGAAAAAATCTTTTAGTATAAACCATTTATTATTCCCTTTAAATGAAGACCTTTGAGGGCCGGTTATTTGTTGGCACATTCCATAAAACTTTAAATGATTAACTATTAAACAATATAAAATCTTAACTTAGGTAATAACCACTAATGTTTGTGAAATATTAAAATTACAAAATATAGAAAATTACAAAATAGATTTTTATGTATTAAAAGTCTAATCTTCATATCGATGCGTTAGTTCACACATATGTTAAGTGCCAAAAATAAGATTTCACATGAGTCAACTTTGATAATAATTTAGCACAAGAAATACAGTTCAAGTTTAAGCACACAATATATTTTTGTAACCTTTACAGTTCCTCAATTAAATTTATATCAACTTATGATCTATGACTTCCTGATCACAACTTTACTATATTATTCATATAACAAAACCCATTTTTGAAAAATTTTCACTTAACACATTTGTGAACTAAGGTATCGATATATAAAAATCTCGTGTCTCGTGTGTTCTGGCTAATCTCCAAACTACTGGACCGATTATGATGAAATTTCGCACAGATATGTAACTTTGTCCAACTTAAAATTTAGGCTATATTTTATTTCGATTAATTACCACGATATTTTTATTGCAAAATTATATTTTTTTTAACCACGATGCTACAATTTATTTTACACACGTTCATTTAATTAAATAGATTCACACATGTTAAACGTATATGCGTTATAAAAGCGTTTTTCTTTACTTTTAAAAATATATAAATTAATTCATTAATTGTCATGGTGCTGTGTAATTAATAATTATCAAAAAAATAATTAAAATGGAACTATGAAAGATTTGAACAACAACGACAAGCTATTCGGTGGTGCTGTTCTATTACTATCCGGTGATTTTCGAAAGGGATTGCCAGTCATTCCTGGCTCTACTTTTGCCGATGAGATTAAAGCATGTTTAAAACAATCGTTTATATGGCGAAATGTCGAAACACTTAGATTCAACATAAACATGCGAGTACAATTACCAAATGATCCATCAGCACAAATAGTTTCAAAACTATTGCTGGATATTGGAAACGGTGAAATAGAACTGCATTCAAATACACAATCCATCAAATTGCAAGACAATTTCAGCACTGTTGTTCAGACAAAAATAAATTAATTGTGGGTGTCTTCCCGGATATACTCTTTTTCTCTATTTTTCTTTCTGATGCCACTGCTCTGTTCAGCCTACCTTTAAACTTTCCTGTTTTTTGCTGATGAGATAATTTGTAAACTGTTTTGGTTTTCGGACCATTATTTCTGTTACAAGTTGCGTTTCCTTTATTTTCATATTGATATTAATCGTTAAATAATTAAACAATCGATAAAAAAAAATATGACTTCCACTTTAGCATCGTTTAATTAGCCCCAGCAATGACGTGAAATGAAACAAACAACATACCTACTATCATGATAACATTTGGATTACATAAAAAAAGAGATACTACTATCCCGAAAGTCTTGTTTTTTATTTATATTTTGGCCTTTATCTGTGTTTTTGGATTGTATAAAAGTTATTTGTTTATTAAAAAATAAAAACAAGGCCATTCAAATAGCAATAGCATAAAGTAGATATCGTTGCAAACCGCTACTACAATTAACTTTTGCACTGATTAACTCATTTAAACTTATCATCAATAATTCTTATTAGATCTGTATTTATGCAAATGGAAAAAACCACAAGCAACTCTATGATGATGAGTTTTGGGTTGAACGTCTTGGGGTGGAGGTGCGGTCTCAGGTTATGAGCCTATTTGAGCGATTATTCGTTGGGATGTATTGCACTTCTGCTTTGAGATGTGATTGATCTTACGCTTTTTTGTGTCTTGATAATGCCTGAATGGGCGAAACGTCGACTGATAATTGTTTGTATTTTACACCAGATTTGAAACATAAGGCTCTGCTTGTGGTTTTTTTCCATTTGCATTCTAATAAAATTTAATGTTTCGTTTTGAGTTTTGGCTCTATTTTATTGATCAATAATTTTTTTTATGCTTCTTATCATTTCACCAATTGTGCGTTTATTTAAAAAATTGAGGATTACACAACTTATGTGGACATTATTTGTTTATATTAATGAGTAATAATGAGTATATACACTCATAGGATTATATATATATATGTATTATTTAATCGATAATCGATTCATTATTTAAATACATATAGCCTCGAAAATTAAAAATAATTAGCGTAATAGGAAAAACATGTGTGTAACATTTTATTCTCAGTATATAAATCTTAGTTAGAAAATAGTGTGATGCTTTTCTGACACAAGTAGTGTGACATCTTGAAGGCTTTCAACGCGAACCAATTAGGAAGATAATTGCCTGTTTTTACACACTCTTCTGACATGTTGTTGGGTTAGTAACCAGACCCCCTTTGAATTTAGTCCTAAGCTATGGACCATACGTTTTAATGGTATATGTTAATTTACCAATGCAACAGAAACTATTGCACAATATCCGTGCGTCTGAGTAACGGTAGTTTTAATATTTTAAATTTGTTTAGAATAGAGAAACGAAATTTCCGTTGTCCAATGTTGTGATTGATTGTTATCATTACATAAATGCCTATTATGTAGGTGGATTTTTGTTTATATTAGTTTTAATACCTACTTTATTTATTTACATGCTCTTGAGCAAATTATTACATGCCATAATATAAGAATATAAAAAAATAACCATCGCGGAATTTGAAGCTTACACCCGGTTAATATTATTCAAATGATAGCACCACGAAGACTAATATGGGCTTGTAATGTTGCTAGGCTTAGTAACGATTGAATTCCTAAATATTTAATAAATGCTGTACGGACTGGCAAGGGTCTGGGACCGATACGTAGGTCGGAAGATTGTGTTAAGTGTAACCTGGCGGAATTACGTTTGGGTAGTGGTCCGTGGACAGAAGTTTGGAAGCAGAGATTGGAGGCATCGGCATCGAGCCTTCGGTTTACTAAGCCTTATTATTATTATTATGCATGTTAATAACTTTATACAAGAATACAATGCCATAACTTGGAAGTAAGCCTAATCGAAGGAGTTGATCTAAGAGTAAAATTAGAAAACCAGTTCAAGAGAACAGGATTTATCTGAACATCTTATGAACCATACACCACTGACCGAATGGTGCATGGTTTTAGCCTTAGTGGAGATTTCAGAAAGGGGGATAGCTCAACCTGTAAGGAAACTGTGGTGTTGATCTTGAGTTCTCCGGTCATGGTATCGGCTGTGGTAGATAAATTATTATATTTGTTAACATCTACGGATGGACCCTATGGGATATGGAGACCCTCATGGGACTAACTAATTAATTGAGGGAAAACCTCGCGGTTGAACATCATCTCGGCCAGATTACCTCCCTACACTGCTGCAGTTTAAAGAGACTGAATTCAAGACAAGACAAGAAACGTTCCGAGAGGTTTGCCTGTATTGTCCGCCTCAAGAGGTAAACCTCCGCATATGTCCCTCAACGCGATGAAACTCCAGAATCGAAACTCGTGGAATTGAGAAAGTATATTTTCTATCACCAGCGGTGACCAGATCTCCTCGTGTATGTGGATCAGTGAGGTTTACTTCACAACAGTTGCATCTAGGCAAATGGAGAAACAGGATGTAGTTTGTTTTCCAATATTTTTATTTGCATTTTTTTATTTTTGTTTTGTGTGCTTTGTTTGACTTCATTACAGTTTATTTGTGCTTCGAAGTTTTGTTTTTGAAAAAATCATACGTCGTTGCGGAAACGCAGCAGTCAAGTTTTGGAAGAATTAATTGTGTTATACAAATGTGAACCATATCTGTTGAGTATGAAGTGCAAGGAGTACCACGATCGTGCCCAGAGATGCAGCATACGCAGAACTTGTAAGAGGCAAACCACTGTGTGTGTGTGTCCTCTCAGCATCTAGAGGTAAATCTGTACTATTTGATATGGCCTGTTTATGGACTATTGTGACACAGGTTTTTTTTTATCGATTTCTTATCAAAGTTGTTTATTTTATGCAATAAAAACACTGTGAATATTTTCGTCACCGAAATCAAGGCATCTTTTCTAGGCAAGATGTTCCTGAATAGTTTCGACTTTCAACTAAAGATCACTCGTTCGAAAAAATTAAAAAAAAAAAAGGTTGATGATTCTTTTAATGAATGAATTATTGTTGTTCAGCAACATAATAAACCATAATGAGACTATACCGGATCGAAATGTTTCTTCTACGGCCATCTTAATTACTATATGAAAAATACTATTCATGGGAGCGGGTTAGCTCACTTTGTAGAGCTGTTACTATGTTGAAGTCAAATCAGGCTGTGGTTGATCAATGTTTTAACTGTTAACAATCTTGGATGGGCCCAGTGTGAACTAAAGATACTTTTCTGACACACCCAGCCTCTTTAAAAAGGGTACCGTGAATTGAGGGAAAATTCTAGAGGTTGAGCATGTTCTCCGGCGAATCACCTCCCTACGAATATATGGTCTATAAAACAGTACAGTTTCTACCATGTGCTGACCCCAAACCCCTTTGTAGGTAGTTGTAGTACATGTTTTTTTTAGGTACTATTTATATAAGTATTACTGTTAAGGCCAGATGAAGTAGTAAACTTATAACATATTATTACTTTTAATCATAAGAATTAAATCATTTTTTCGTAAAAGAAAGAACATTATCTTTACTTATTTTTCACATTTTTATTTAATATAATAATTTAAACGTTTATTTCATAGTTGTTTAGAATGATTTAACTTTAAAGGTAATTTTATTTATTTAGTATTAAGTGTAATATTTGTAATAGATTTTATTTGAACATTTTATTTATTTGTAATTTAATAGAGTTAAATTTATTATCGTAAGATTAAATAATAATTGTTTTCTTTTATTATGAATTAGTTGTTTATAATTTAGGTAATATTAGTAACTTCATTTTCTCATTATAAAAACGTTTAAATTATGAAAATTGATTTATGTTATTAGTTTAATAAAAGGTTACAATCAAAATGACATGCGATCTGGTATAATTGAATCAGACATTTATTTTCCTTATCCATTTCGGAGCTCTCATCGAAAGGTCCAATAACTATTTCGAGGTTGCTCAAACAATTACACAATTATAAAATATTCTTACAACGCAGGCTGAGGACTTTAAAGGGTAAAATGCTGATGTCTTGGATGGTTTTCTCCTAACCTTATAATATCCACTTCCTCATTTGAGTTGGTAAAGCTAGAATAATTCGAAGAAATGAAAATAATTAATATCCTATTGATTAATAGTAACAATAAGATTCAGATTAAAAACTAGTATCGATAAGTTGAGGATCGGCAGACCTTGATATACAGGGAAGTGCGGACACCCGTTGTTACACCAACAACTGACCTCCGTACTAAATGTATATTTGTGACAAATTGCAGGAATTAAAAGAGTTTTCTATTGTTCTGTCATCTACAGTAAACTTCAAATTTGTTTTTTTCTGTATTTAATGAATAGTTAGCGTTGAATGATGGAGTAACTGAAAATTATTTGTAATCAAAACATCGCGCTTAATTTCAGAAAGAGACAGAATCGTTTTGTTTATGCCAAATTTGGAAATGTAAATAGTTTTATTTTTTTTTATATTCAATCTATCAGTAAATACAACGCAATCCCTCGAAAATTGAGAAATCGGAAACCCCCATGAATGCAAATTTCTAGCCATATGGCTAGCAGAGGATAAAAGCTCCAATAAAGATATAACAGATAAAATTGTAAATGGCAGACAAATTACTGGCTTTTCTAACTCTGTTCTGTGGAGCAAAAAGGTTAACCTCAAAACAAAAATATGATGTTCCACTCGTTGGTTGATAGTGTTATTCTCTACGGATCCGAAACGTGGACGATTACGAAAAAGGAAGAAACGAAGTTGTTGGCCGTGGAGATGGACTTCTGGAGACACTGTTCCAGAATTCAGCACGCCCCAAATAAAACAATTTGACAATTGGTTGATCAGGAAATAACGAAACAACGATCCTCTTCGCAATAGAAACAAGAAGATTGAGTTACAGATCGTTGAGTTATTAACCAATAAGTTGTTTAAAAAACACACCTTTAGATACGCATTTAGATGCAGAGAAAAAAATCTGGTCGATTATTTTAATTCCTACGTTTTTAGATACTAAGAATAATAAGCTTAACTCATCAAAGTGTCGCAGGGAAACTTGGTGTAAGGCACGTCCAGGCGGTGCTGCTCTCTACCGCCCTCATGGTGAACTACATGCATTTAGGGAACCTAGGCATAGCTCTCGCTATTATGTCTAACCAAAATGAAATAACAGAAGATAAGCAATTGGAAAGGATTTTTAATGCTCGTGTATGTATTATTGAATTTTATAATTTTTAATCCATAAAATATAAATTAAATTACTTATAATGCAATAGATCAATAGCAGTGGCAATGCAACTTCCAAAATATGCTAGAAAATAAAGCTAACTACAGGAGTTCTCTTTTTACTTATAATACCTAACGGTATTCCTTTTAATTCCTTATCCTCATCCCCTTCATAAAATGCACCCGGTACAGTAAAAGATGCAACCCATTAACTATATGTTATAAGTTCATTTTGTAAATAAGAATAGCCAAGGGGTTTGGAATAAAAGATTCCTTTTTAAAATAGTGAGCCCCACAACCAGTAAACAGATTCATACCACGTAATGCATTCATTTTATTTTCTAATCCTTATCTCTCTTTTAAAATGATTTATTTCTAGTAATCCCATAAAGTTAGATTAACTTAATTTTTTATAAATTTATTACGTATCAGAAACTTAAATTATATATAATAAATTATCAATAAATAATTAATAAACATATATAAATAACAAACAAACAAAACAATTATATATAAATAAATTATCAAAATCTGATTCCTACCTACCTGAGCCAATAGGAAATCTTATTAAAATTAAGATTTATTATTATTAAATCTTAATGAGCTTTATGGTAAAGAACAAGATATGCTTCATGCAAAATAGAACTCAACAAACTAACCTGAAAGCTTCCATAAGAACTGTCAAAATTTAAAAACAACAGATAACAGGACTACTTAAATTCTTTAAACAATAGAGACAGATTAGTTTGGACAGCTACAAGGGGTTTACTAAACGAAAAGATGGTACAGACAACCGTTGCGCAATGACGAACAAAGAAAAACCTAAAGAATTCGGAAAACATCTTGCTCAAATACTTAGGGCAAATGAAATTCAGGATGATACTCGCACTGACAAAATAGATGATGACTTGACAACAGCACTACCCTCACTACTTCCTCCTCCGGCATTTCATCCAAAAGAAATTTATCACGTACTGAACAAAATGCCGAACAAAAAGGCTCCTGGCTACGATCTCATCACTCCCTGTTCCTTCGCTACTTACCTCGGAAAGCTGTAATCTTTCTTACTTTCATTTATAATTCAATCCTGCGCACAACTTATTTTCTTTTCCTTTGGAAACTTTCCAAAATTAAAATGATACATAAAACTTCTAAACCTGTCACCAATCCATCATCTTATTGTCCAATTGCACTCCTCCCTATAATAGCTAAACTATTTGAAAAACTCTTCCTTAATCGCATAAAGCCTATCCTCAAAAATAGCGGAGTGATACCGAACCACCAATTTGGCTTTCGTTCTAATCACTCCACTGTACAACAGTGTCATCATATCGTGGATGCAATATTTATCACTTTTGAGAAATATTGCTTGGTGATTTTTCTTGATATAAAAAAAATCATTTGAAAGTATCTGGCAATAGGGTCTTCTCGGAAAAGAAAACCTCACTAGCCTCCTACTTACTTCTTAATTCTACAATCTTATTTCCAAGACAGATTCTTCTGTACTTCCGTTGACTTTTCGATTTCCTCCTTCTTTCCTCAATTCAGCGGTATACCGCAAGGCAGTGTTTTAAGCCCTATTCTTTATTCCTTTTACACCTCTGATATTCCGGAGCACTCTTGCACCACCATCTATACCTTCGCTGACAATACAGCCATTATTTCTTCCACAGAGATTTTCTTCTATAGCTCTTCAAAATCATTTATTTGATTTAGAAAAGTGATTCTAAAAATGGGATATCAGAATAAACGCCTCAAAATCGAGCCATGTAACCTTCTCTCTACGCAAAGCTTCGTGTCCAGCAGTCAAAATTGACAACGACGAAGTACCTTCCAAAAAGTATGTACGTTATCTCGGACTATACTTGGACAGAAGATTTTTGTGGAACGTATATACAAAATGTAAAAGACAAGAACTGACAAGACGCTACAAACAACTATCACATCTTCTGGACTACAGATCTTCACTTGACTTACGGAACATACGACTTATCTATAACACTATACTAAAACCTATTTGGACATATAGAGCAGAACTTTGGGGTTCAGCAAAACAAGTCCACATACACAAGATACAAACAACACAGTCCAAAATTCTCGGAAAAATTTTTAATGCACCATGGTTTATTTCGAATCACACCATACACAGCAACATGAACATTCCCACTATAAAATCATATATTCATAACAAATACATAACATTCCACTAATCGACACAAACTCACCCAATTCCACTCGTTCTTCCAATTTCCTACTCCTTGTTACCTGGACTTGATAGGAAAAGATTAAAAAGACAATATCCAAGAGACCTACTCAACTATTGATATTTCCATTCCAAAACTTGATGTTCCTGTTGAAAAGTAAAGAGATTAATTTTTGGATCAAATTTGCTGGATGCGCAATTGCGCAAGTACAAATGAAAATTAAAGAATAAATAAATAAATTATGTAATAAAGAGATATAATTTGTAACTACAATCAATACTTGTCCAGTAGCCATTGTTTTAAAAGGTGACTTATTTCAGTACATGTGTATTAGTCAGTCTCCACTAATACTAATTTTCCGCCAATGTTTATAACCTGAACACAGATCATTCTGATACTAATAAAATTTAACTTCTTATTGATATTAATGAAAATTGAATTATATAAAATGTAATAATAAAATGCTAATTTTAGACCCCTCTAGCCACCTTCCTCTTCTTATGTAAATGTTTTCCTACACTTTTGACGAAAAATCTCCATTCCTATCCTTGCCAAAATCTATTTAATGACTGTTTTTATTTAATTGTTGGAATTATTCTGAACTTCTGAAAGTATTTCACAGATTCTACTTTTAAAAGACGGCTATTCCCAATGTGTTATTCTGTTCATTTTCAATAGGCAATAAAAAAATAGGAATAAGACAAAAACAAAAATAAATTTAGCAAACAATACAGAAATTTATATAGATAAACAAAATTAACAAGAGAAAAACAATTTAACAACCCACACACAAATAAAATGAAAGGTATTGTGGAGATCGGCTAATACATAAGGACCCTTGTTTCATAAAAAGAGGTCATACAATATAATAATATGACATTATTTACAGGCTTGGCAAGTCAAATGCACACCTGGTGCCTAAAATTTTAGGACTAATTTTTGTCTAATCATATTATATCTGTTTTTCAATGCAACTTCAAAAATGTGCTTGGATATAAAATATATCAATTTATTGTATTATTTGAGTTACTTTCTTAAAAGTTGATGGAATCCAAAGCTTGACAAGCCCTCAACTTTTATGTATTCATTTTTTTTTTTTGTTCATTAAATACCAGTGTTAAATTTATGAGAACCATTCATTATAGACTATAATATTAAATAAATAGATGACCAATAGACACTGTTCAGTTCTATTTATTGTAATTTCTTCTAGAAAGCTGATTCAGTGTCAAACCAGATCTCAATGATCGCAAGTTCTTTCTTCTACTCAAAGATGGTGTTCAGCATCATTGGAGGCTACCTCACCCTTAAGGTGAACAACAAGTTACTAATATTGGTCGCATCAGTGCTAGGGACTGTTATTTCCTACCTCACTCCGATCCTGGTTGAAACTTTTCATTGGAAAGCATTTTTATATATCAGGCTTGCACAAGGAGCTGCGCAGGTTTGTATCAACTATGAATACAAGCATTATTATTTCTTTAATTAGAATGGTCAGAATTAGAACCTCCAAATGATCCTTTTTAGTTGGCTAATTTAGTTATCATGGGGTTTAAAAAAAAAAAACTATTTTAGTAGGACTTTAGTAACATAGTAATGTTGTCGAGTATCAATAACTACTTTTTTATTTATTCCTTACAAATGAATATTTTATTACATTAAAAGCCAGATATTTTTTTTGTTTTATAAAATTCTGATAATAATAAAATTTATTGAAAGGAAATAAAAGAATTCTGTGAGTAATTTCGAAAACATATGATTGAGCCAGGATAGCTCAATTGGTAGAGTTCCAGACTAGCGATCTAGACGACCCGGTCTGAGTCCTGGTCCTGGATATATCTTTTCTTTTCAAATAAAAAAAATATTTAAAAATTAATAAAATCAATAACTAATAAAATAAAATAAATTATAATAATATATAATATCGTAAGTCAACTAGATCCAAAATAAATAAATGTTCAAAGAACATTCTTCCCCTCGTATACATCGCAAACTGCAAGAACGCAGGAACATGGGATCAGTGAAAAGAATGGATATGGCCATGACCGGGGAGCGAGCCTGATTGAGCCAGGATAGCTCAATTGGTAGAGTTCCAGACTAGTGATCTGGATGACCCGTGTTCGAGTCCCGGTCCTGGACATGTCTTTTCTTTTCAAATAAAAAAAAAGTTTCAATATTAAGTGTGATGTTTGAAAAACAAAACAACATCAGTCTCTAGACAGTTGTCGTGGGAGAAGGTTGCTTGGTGCTTTACATTTTGATTTTGTCGCCACTCTCTCCATCTTCTTCATATTGAATTTGTCAAATCTCACCAGTAAAACCTCTCACTATTTTCATCTAATTTTGGACTTACCGGTAAGAGACATTTAGTTATTATCTACTCACCAACATTTCGAAGCATCAACTCATTGCTATCAAGAACTCAGTTCATTTCTCAGTTTCTTATTGATTCACAGACCATAAATATTTTTTGTTTTAAGACGCATACCTTTTAGTAAATAAGTTCATTTCATTTTTATGTAATTAATTTAATGTAGATACTAGCTTAGTGGATTTTCTTTTCCATAATTCTTGCTTTAATTTTTAAATAACTTTTCTTGTATTTTCCTTGGTTTAGTTGTGCACATTAATATTTTTGTAATTGTGCTTTTTCTATTTTTACATTATATATTTATCAATTACTCATTTTTGGATGTTTTTATTTGTATTACTTGATAAAGTTCTTTTCTTTCCTTTTATACCCTCAATTGTATGTATTTGGGGAAATTGGCACCAAATCAAAACTATCAGATTTTTTATTGAATTCACAACTGCCAAATTTGCTTGGATAGAAGATTAGCGAATTATTATTAGGAGCCCCTTCTTCTATAATGTGTTTGAATAGAGTAAACAATTATTGAGAAATCCAGAAAAAATTGTTAGGAAATCTTTTCCTCCACAAATATACTGTTGTGCCAACATATCTGATATTGTTGGCACAATCATTATTCATATTGCTATATTTAAATATTTTTTAAAATTTTTATTATAGTATAATACATTATCTAATTATAAACTCAGTAATAATTTGTATAATAGATCCAACAGTATTTATTGTATTGAAATATTCAGGGGTTTGTAAATCCTGTGGTTTTCAACTTGGCAGCGCGATGGTTGCCAACTGATGAGATGCTCCTATTGGGACCTGGGATAATTTGCGGTGTGTAAATCAATTTTTTTTCCACACTAGAATTATAAAAATACATGTTTCTATATTAGAATTAGATAAATTTGTATCAAGTGGTCTGAGTGTGATTGCTTGATTTTTCTTTTCTTTTTTTATTTTTATTATTTCTTCGTGTTTTTATAAATAAAAGCAGTAGGGGATTTTTTGTTTTCTGGCTAATTATAAATTATATCTTTTTTCTTTGGCTGTTGATATCGAGCAGGGTCATGTTCATTCTGCTTTGGTAATCTACCATATAGATAGTAGCTTTGGATATGGACTTATTAGACCGATAGTGCCAGTTTATCGTCAAAGAAGTATCTTTAAGGTGATTACTGCTTTTTATAGAGTACTATATACTCTACCAGAATGATACTATTAAAACATATTGCATCCAGGAGGAGATTGTTCATCAGAGTTGATAACATTCTAAGTTCTGATGAAAAGCATATGACAGTAAAAATAATAAGTTAACAAATAGGTTTAAGGCCAAAGGTATTATATTTATAAGATCGGTTTATAGTCAAAGAAGATACAGAGATTACTTCCTTGTGGTCCGCATTGTTTTCAAACTTCCTCAACATCCCCCACTGCCTCTGATTTATTGAAACAAAGAGAAAAATAATAGAGAGGAAAGAAAAGATAGACAGATGGATAAGTAGAATGTAAAGTTAGTTGAGGTCTTTATTTAAACTATACCATTTAATTATTTTCATTTGAAAAGAAAAGATATGTCCAGGACCGGGACTCGAACCCGGGTCTTCCAGACCACTAGTGATCTGGAAGACCCGGGTTCGAGTCCCGGTCCTGGACATATCTTTTCTTTTCAAATGAAAATATTTAAAAATTAGTAACAACTAAAATAAAATAAATTATATACCATTTAATATTAAAGAAATTTCTAGTAAGGCACTTCAAAATCACTTGTTAAGGCCAGATGACGTAGTAACCTTATAAAATATTATTAGTTGTAATCATAAACAATTAAATCTTTTTTTTTTGTAAAAGAAAGAACATTTTCCCTTTTTAATTTAATTTCCACCTTTTTGTTTTAATATAATAATTTAAACGTTTATTTTCATAATTGTATATAATAATCTAATTTAGTAGACAACAGATAAATAGTCGTCCGTTTAGTGATAAGTTGAAACACATGTCACAATTGTCCTTCTTCAAGTGAAGACTGAAAAACACACTGGCCATATCAAGCCAGACACTGTTGCTACGAGCTTCTTGACTTGCACCTCCTAAGCTGTTGGAGCTTAGAGTTTCTTTTGGACTTGAATAATTACTAAATCGCTGCCCACCTGCAAGTGTATTTAGTTTAAATCACTTCATCAATTTGACCACATCAAATTGACAGTCTATTATCTCAACCTCGGATGTCTCAAAATCTTCGCTCGCCCTGCAGACGAGAATCCTGTGACGTCTCAATATCTTCCCCTGCCCTGGCGATGAGAATCTACTTCGATCTCAGATAAGGAAGTTTTTGTTTATAATATTTATACTAGGAAAGCAGATAAACATTTATTATTTTGTAATTGATAACCATTTATTTATTTTGCAATTGATTTTATTTGAACATTTTATTTATTTGTAATTAAATAGGGTTAAATTTATTATCGTAAGATTAAATTATATATATATTTTTTATATTAGTTAGTTGTAATTTTATAAGTTAGTAAGTATAAGTAATTTTATTTTTCATTATAAAAAAATTTAAATTATGAATCATAATTTATATCATAAATCATAAATATAATCATACATCATAAATTATGATTTTAATATAATCAATTAGTTATTTTTTATTATTAAATAAAAGTATTATTTATTTAATTTATAAAAATTATTTGTGTTATTAGTTTATTAAAAGGTTGCATTCAAATGACATGCCATCTGGAATAATTGAATCAGAAAATTTATCTCTTCCTCATCCATTTCGGAGCTCTCTCAGGTCTATCTATCTCACGGGAGCTCTAACATCACTACTTGTTAAATATTTTACCAATAACTTGTAGTACATGCCTGCTTTCAAGGATGACAGCATATTTAAGTTGGACAGTAAGCACAATGTTAAGGTGTCCCCCTGCAATGGGTAAAAATCCCACACGCGGGTACCTAATGACTTGTTTATGCCTTTGTATTTACCTTTATAAACATTTATTTAAAATTTATTAATGTTAACTTTTTTATAGGACTTTTTATAGGAGTGTCCTTCATGCTGATGATGGGAGGGTACTTGGGAGCTGGCCAAGGTGGTTGGCCTTCTGTATTCTACTTTGCCGGCAACTGTGGCCTTCTTTGGACGTTAGCGTTCTATGGGTTAGGCTTCTCTAATCCTGATGACTGTTTCTACATATCAGATCTGGAGAAGAAATACATCAATGATAATGTCCCACCATCGCTTCTCCTACCTTATGTTAGAATTTGTTACTATTCAACTTATTTTTAATTTATACTGATTAAATGTCAATTCTTGAGATTAACAGCGTATTAAATTAGGTAAAATTACAACAAATATTTTCTGATTGAAACACAAATGCCCAACAAAACCCATAAATGGACCAGAAATATTATTCTGAAATATTTAAAAGAAACTTTTAGACCACCTCCCATGCCATTGCACCAATATTAACTTTGAAACTATGTATTTCCTCTACCACTGGTCCATTGCTGTACCCTTAATTTTTCTCAGGCTCTAAATACAAATAGAACTACAAAATGGCATTTAACTCAATTCATCCAAATGTTACCTTTACTTGTAAGTTACCACATCCTCCCAATCTCTCTCTCTCTATATATATATTTTTTTTTTTAATTATCTTTTAGTGAATTGTGTAAACAAAATAACGTTTGTTGGTAAAATTGGAAACTCAAATTTTGGATGAAATGAGAGCCCAATTAAAATAAAAACTTGTATTATATTTTATAAAGGCTTAAATTATTCTACTTAGATAGGCTTAAATTATACTAGAGCTCAATATACTTTTAGAGACGCAACATCCCATGGAAGAAGATTTTCACAAACATCCCGCTATATGTACTTCTGGTTTGTCAAATAGCAAATAACTGGGCATACCTCGTTTTTGTTGAGATATTACCAATATATTTACAACAAAATCTTCATTACAACCTTCACCAGGTAATTTTATTTTCAATTATTTCTTTATTATAGCCTAACATTAAATAAATTAGTAACATTAAATTAAAGTAGGAAATTTAAAAAAAATAATTCTTAACTTGTTATTTTATAAATGAGCAGGTACAAAAAATAATACCTCCCTATTTCCTGATAAAACCTAATTTATATTGTGTTGATTAAATTTACCACGTATTATGATTATTAAATCAAATATCTAAACATTTTCAAGGATAATATATTTTCCAACATCTTATTCAAAACTTCAAAATAAGCATTGAGTAAAAACAATAAATTAACATCTGAATTAACATAAATAACACAATTAAAATGATAATCATACTTTTTGTACTCAATTTACATTAAGAAAAAAAAACCCCAGCCATTCTTACTTACATCACTCCTAATAATTCATTGACCCTTAACTTTATTCTTATGTTAAATCATTTATATTTACCTATATTCCAATTTAAGCAATTGATATAGGAGATTTCCATTTGAATCTGCTTTCCAGTTCATTATTATAAATATTTTTCACTTACTTATCCTAATAATCAGGGAGCGAAGTGCTCAGTGTTAGAGCGCTGATTGCAATTCTGAAGGTCCTGGGTTCAAATCCCGTTTGCTGGCAGACTCTTATTTAATCTGTAGCATTAATAACCGGAGATGGATGCAATGGGATCTAGGACCCTCCTGGGGCTCACCCAGCCTCTATTAAGTGGGTACCCAAAATACAGGGGGATCTTTATTTTTCCCCTACCTGCCATTGCTGGCATACAGGGTTCGGCAGTGGCGGGTTAGTGCGTTGGGTTTACGCACGCCCACCACTGCCAATAATCAACTCTTTTTATTTCTTTATTTATTCAAATAATACATAATACGGAGGGGGGGGGGTTACATATTTTGGGGTACAATTTTATTTTACTTTTATTATTCTGTGGTGCTGCCCGGTGCACCTCACTGGGGGGGGGGGGATCTGGCGGTTGAGCGTGATCTAGGATAAACCATCTCTCAGCACAACCTTCTTGTGCAGTCCCGACTATGTACTGAACCCCAGACTCTTAACAGGTAGTTGTGGTACAGTTTTTTTTATCCTAATAATCATAGTACTCTAGAAAACCATCTATGTCATAGAAAAATGACTAGGCCTTATCTTTATTCGCTTTTCGCTTAATGGAAAAATGACTAAAATTATAATATTTTTATTAATGATAATATAAATTTATTTAACATTATTATAATCAGGGAAAATAATATAACTAATTTAATGGAGGAGAACATAATTCATCACAATTAATTAACCATAACAATATATTAACTTAGATATCTTTTAGACAAGTTTGATGTGTGGAGGGCCCTTTCTAGTAGGATGCCTTGTTGTCTATGGTATGATTATATTCTTTAAATACTTATGGCACAGGGGAAAGCTGAACCATGTAGTAGTCAGGCATGCTTGCAACGCCATTGGTAAGAACACTGATTATCTTTAAAACTTTATCTTCTACTTTGTAACTAGCAAAGATAGTTACCAAACTTTTTGTTCGTCGATAGATGTATCTAGTAAAAGAAATCTATATAATTATATATATCTAGTCATAAACTGAACAAAATGGGAATTTCCTATCTATGTAGATCATCTTTTTCCCCTGACCTCTGGAGTAAACCTATCTAAAACAGTCATTTTTAACTTTAGAGGGACATATGAAAGAGATGTTAACTTTTTTTAAATTGCTGTTCATGCCATAACTAAAAATAAATCAACTTTATATCGTAAGGACTACAAATTCAATGAATATTTATTTTATTTTTCTTGTATTTTATTTATACATTCATCTATTGTGTTTAATACAAATTATCTTAAGTCGAAGAATTTATGCTTTTGCTATAAATCAAAATAAGAAAGCAAATTGTTCGAAACAAAATCTCAAATTTAAAAATCACTAAAGGTACTTCTCTTAACATTTGCTTAATAAAGCATTTATTATCTATAATCAATCTATACTAGTATATCTACAGAAACATAGGTAGGTGTAGAATATTATTTTCTGGTTATTCAGGAAAATATAATAATAGCATAGAGGTTGGAAACTACTTATTCATTATTTCTCTTTCTAGGCAATAACATTTTCTGTTAGTCAGCTATAAAGGTGGTTAAACATAAAATTAAAAATTGTAGGGGGTAATGTTTGCTTGCATTTTGTGTATAAACTCAACAGAAAGCAATGTCTAAAGCAAATGCAGAAAAAGATACATTTTTTCCAAGAAAAAATTATGTTGTTTGCACTACAACAGGGTAACCCTGATGTCAACATTGTATTTATAAATAAAGTGATCAGAATCCTCTACATTTAACTTAAATTATATAAAAATAACAATTGTATGAATCTTTTTTTCTTTATTTTTTGGAGGGGGGGGGCTTTAAATTCTAAATTATAAACATGTTACATTCATTGACTGAAAAAAACATTATTACAGGCCAAATACAAATCCATTTTTATGATTTTTTTATTCAGTGCATTGCGACTTCATTAAGACCTCCATCAGATCCTTTTCAGCTGATGTTGGGGCTTTACCACGCTTTTTGCATAATTAGAGTGTTAAATAAAATATAGAGGGTTTTGTTGTTAGGAAACTTGTTATTAAAATTAAAACTACCAAATATTTTGTACAATAGAACTTTTTTTATTTGATAAAGTAAACTATCTTATTATAAATGAACTACTGGAATAACAATGTGAGACAGTCTTGGATGGGTTGTACTTGTTAAGTGTCAAGCAAGTGATAAAAATATCTTTACAAGTATGAAATACTTTCATGATTGAAATTTAAAAAAGTAATTAACTTTGAACTAATGTGTTATTTTTTAATATTTTTATTATTGTTTTTATAGCCCACTTTGGAGCTGCCTACTGTTACATGTTTTGTTCAACATCCGAGACACTAATAGTGACTATGGTTTTATATCACTTGGGATTAGTTATCAGTTTATTCCAGCTGTTTGGATTCTACATGAACTTCTATGATTTGTCGCCTACCTATATTGGACTAACAACTGGCTTATGCTGTGGGTTCGGAACCATAGGTTCTATACTTGGACCGCATTTTACATTCAAGATGTTCGATGAATATGTTAGTTATTAGCATTTAGTGTTAATATTTTATACAAAAGAGTTACACTGAATTTTTAATAAACTACTAAACAAAATAACGCAAAAAAGTAAAGCAGGCTTGATAAAATAAGAAAAAAAAATAATAAGAATATTTATAGGTACAAGAAAAAATGAAATAACCAAAGGTGGTTTTATATGTTATTACTTACAATTGTTTAAATTTAATTAATAATACACAGTAAAACTATACTTGATACTTTAGAAATAATTTCAATACACAAAATTTGGCAAAAACTGTGTTGATGAACAGCAGTTTCAGTCAAAAGCAGGTTGGGCTGAGGTACAAATAATACCACTTCTTAGTTGAATCACTATTACCTTATATAAAATCAAAGCTGAAGCCTTTCTGAAACTAATCGGCAATGACCCCATTTTTTTCGACCACCACAAATCACTATTTTAAACATAGGAAACCTAAAATTTAGGTCAACTCAGCTAATCCAGATTATTTTAAATTTAATGAGTTGGAGCTGGATGCCATTTTACAAGACAAGAAGTGCAAAGGCCCAGGCCAAAATGAAATCAGCTATGAAATGCCAGCTCTATATATTTCTAAAGCTAATGCTGATTTAAGGATTCAATAATATTTGGGAAATATAAAATGTTATTTGCGATTGGAATAACTTCTATTTCCAAACATAGCTGAGCTCATTCCCATCTATATAGCAGGAGATCTACAGACCTCATTTCCTGTTTAGCTGAGACTTTTAACATTGTTGATAAACATAGACTTATGTTTGTATGGTTTCATGAAAATAATCATAAATTAAATCAAACCAATTTTGGCTTTAAAAACACTGGTCATTTTGTTTTGTTTTATTAGTAAAATATCTAAAAACCAAATCACCTAGCAATGGATATTCAAGATTCATACAACAAAGCTCACCTAACAAACTCAATTACTTGAAACATCGGAGAGTTAGGCTGAAATTCGCTTTCACAACCCTACCCAGGGGGATCCTATATATCTTCATCCTATTTACACCTACACACATGGTATTGAAGTTCTCTCCTGAACATGGTATAATTTGTTTGTTTCATTTAATGCCACTTTAAGCTGCTTGACTAATCAGACGATGCTACAGTGAGAGTCCTATAATTTTTTCTATCAAAGCATAATTAGGTTAGGGATCTTTAAGGAGTATTTGACCCTGCACATGCATTGGACTGTCATTTTACGTCCCCTCTTTAGGACAACGTAACCAGAATTTTTTTACTCCCTTCAAAAATTATTCTGCCATCTGCCAGACTGTCAACCCGCGAGCTTGGGTATAGTAGGTTGTTATAACCACTCCACCAAAGCAATGCTATAACTCTTAGCTAATTGTAGGTAAACCAGTAGAAAATACAAATATTTTAGAAGGATTGATTGTTTCCTTCATTTGCTTAATTCTCTAATAACTGTCATTTCATCAGACTAATCGTTCAACATGGAACAGAATTTTATAATTGATATAATAAAGTGTATATAAAAATAAATCAGTGAGCTGGGATCATATTATAAAAAAATATGTGCCAAGAACAGTTCAGTCTGAAAAGAAAACTAAGATACATTTTTATTCTGATAATAATTATTGTTTTAATTTTTTATTCTTGTATTTTTTTTGCTAACAGGGAGATGATCTAGAGGCGTGGAAAGAAGACAGGCAATTCATAAGCTGGCGAAAAGCCTATGATATCATTAGTTTGAATTACTTCATTTCAGGGACAGCTTTCATGTTCCTAGGAGAAGTGAAGGAACAAGAATTTGATCAGAATGAACTAAGAAAGCCTGCAAAACGCAATTAATTAAACATGCTTTAACTTATAAAAAGAAAACATAACTTGTTATTTTTATTCTTTTAATAATTCCTAAAAAGAAACATTTTTTTAAATCTAATTTTTCTGCAGTATTTCCCTAGCTTCAAATAATTTTAATGATAAATAAGGTAACAATTACGAATAAATATAATAGGACATACATTATTCTAGGTTAATTATATATTTCTGTTATCTATATTAAATGTTTTACTGTAGGAATTAACCTAAGGTGGGAGTACAGGGTAAAATAAAAGAATTGAAATTGATAAAAGGTAAGAAATTGAATATGTTACTAAGGTGATGTTCATTAATTTAAAAAAAGAAGTAGAATTTTCGAAAAATAGTTATAGTTTATTCTTAACAAGCAGTTTTAAAACAAATAATTTAATAAATTTTGTACAAGTTTTGTCACCATCTATAAAAAAAATGATATTACAAGTCAAGTTAATTATTGTTAATGAACATAATTCCTCAGTTTTTCAGATGCATATGGTCCCTGATTCTCAAAAGATATAATTTCCAATTATAAAGAAATAGATTATAATAGAAACAAATCTTTATTTTAGGACTAGATCCCTTTAGAATAATGAAAAAGTAAATACTAGGTCACAAACAAGTATTGGTCTGGCCAAGACTAATGAGAGGATAGAAAAAAAATCTGTACCACTACAACCCATGAATGAGCCTGGGGTCTAGTACATGGAAGAGACTGAACTGTTTCAAGGACAAGGTTTGTGCAGGGAGGTGATTAGCCCTAGATCAAGCTCAACCGCCAGATTTTTCCCCCTTTTTTTGGGCACCCACTTTATAGATGCTAGTAAATGAGTAGCTATATACATAAAATTACATAATTTGGTAATTAAAAGGTCAAAGAACAGAAATTGAAACACTACTCCATTTTCTCAGAAAAATGTCTAGCTGTATAGTATTCTTTGTCAATAAATTTCGTCATCAAGAATTCAACACTGGCTCCTTCCAGGGCCCATGAGTTTAGATCTGTGACCTTGATTTCTACAAAGTACCTCAATATTCTATGAGCAAAGTATAGCCCATGTCATCTGTAGGATTTGCTAACACTGGACACACTAGTCAGTACATTCTAGGTCTGCAACTCTTAATGAAAGTGATTTAAAGAGTATTTTATTATATAAAAGGCATGAATGTACATTTAAAATCTAAAGAAAAAGTGGAAGTATTTCCAAACCATTATCTATACACCGTGGTTGCGGTGAAGCTCGGTGTTCCTTGACTACCTAAAAGATAATTGATCAAAAAAAATAAAAGTAGGCTTCTTTGTAAGGATTAAAAAAGGGATGAACATTAGTCAATCTAGTAGTTCTGTTCACAAAAATATAACTTTTATATCAGATAGATCGAATGAATGGATGAATTTAGGTATCTCAGAAAAACTCATTTAACAAACCATCACATTTTTTATTTTACTAGTGTCAACTTTCGAAGTGTTTCATTCCAGATGGTTTATTAGATCTTGATAATTTCTGATTCAATAAAATTTTTCTCATCAGGGTCTAGAAAAAACAAATATTACATTTATAAAATAAAATAATTAAGCATTTTTTGAAATCAAAGAAAATAGAAGTAATAATCTTTTGATACAGTTCAGATTATAAATTTAAATAATAATGAGGTAAGTCCTTGTATTGAACCATTTCCAATGCTAGCTAAATTCAATGATGAATTGATTATTTTTCTTTTAGAAATTTACAAAAAACATTGTCTCTGAAATCAATTGTAATAATTATATTTCAGATTCGATGAAAAGTAAATAAAATACTTAAAATTTCTAGTGGCTCAATTGAACAAACTACTTCCATTGTTTATACCAAAGATAAGCTGAAATGACCCTTACAGAGCTTGGGATTAAAATGAAAGTTCTATTAACCAAAAGTAATTTATTCAACTCAACTTACTTACTTATCAAATTAATTATAACTTCTAATTATGGAATAAGAGCTATGAGTCACAGACCACTGTTGAAGGTATTTAGGGAAGTTGACTTTAGTACCGGGGTCTCCAATGGATATAAAACAATGAATAAAAAATAAACACATTTTATCTGCCTGGCTAAAATCAAAAGCTTTTCTTGTTGCAAAAATTACAAAAAGAAGTGATTTTTTCCCCAGGAAAATGAATAAAATGCAAATCATTCAATATGGTTGCCACTTGCAGAGAGGTAAGTACTATATATCAACGTTAAACTCATAAATATTCTAGGCAATTTTTAAGTCCCTCGCTGAACATGCTTCGAAGCACCTCAGAGAAACAGAACAGTTTGTTAGAACATGGCCAGTGGCTGCATGCAAAGTTTTAACATTTGTTGTCAGAATAATGGGCTTCTTTGCTTTCATAGCTTTTTCCCAAACAAAAAACTTTAATTATTCAACATCTGAGAGTCTTTGGAGACCAATTCAATTCCTGTTTAAAATCAGCCCTTTTCAACCTATAACCCGACCATAGCAAGTTATTTTTATTTTATTAGCATGTGTTATCACAATAAATCTATGATTGATATACAAATAAGATAATTATAACAAATAGAGAGCCAATGGATTGATATGGGAAACTCTAGAAGCAATGATAAAATATGCAAGAATACTCTTATATAACCAGAAAGCAAATACTGCTGCAATAATAGTGATCAAAAATAGAAAGATAGTACATATTTTATTTCCAATAATCAATAATAAAAATAGAGATCTTGAACCTTTAACATATGTGATAAATTTGAGAGAGATTGGAGAATAACTGATATAGACTAGGATGATACAATGATGGTTAAGGAATCATAACAAAGATCAGTAGATATTTATAAAAAAAGAAAATTTATTACCTTCATTTTCTCTGATATCATTGAAAGGCTGCACTTTTGTGGAACCTAGAACTTCCCACAGAATTCCACTCCAAAGATAAAAAATAGCAATAAAGAAGTAAATGGCTTCTTTGGCTTGAAAGAGAGAATTTGGACCAGAAGGATTCTGTTCAACAAATTATATTTTATTAAAATCTTCAACATTACTTAATTAAATGGATGGGTTCATGTAAAAAGGCCAAAGGCTATAAAATTTGACATTTCAATAGTTTTGAAGACTAAAAGGTTCAGCATTGTTGACAAAGTAAATTTCTATTGATTATCATGTAAGCATTTGGCCTGAGAATTCATATGGAAAGGACCAGAGAGTACAATATAATGACCCACCACCTTTTTGTGAATTTCATCAATGCCTATGACAGCATCTTCAGGGGGAAACTGTATCAAGGTATGGAAGAAATGAATGTCCCCAGAAAATTGATAAGCCTTGTGGAATTGCTGATGAGGGATTCGAGAAGCCAGGTCAAGATCCAGAATGACATGTCTGAAGTGTTCAGGACAACTAGGGGTCTGAGACAAGGGGGTGGACTCTCGTGCCTGTTATTCAATTTTGCACTTGAAAAGGTCATAAGAGACTCAGGATTACAAGTCGCTGGTACGATTCTGACTAAGTCCATCCAAATAATGGCCTACGCGGATGATATAGATATAGTCGGAACACAGAGGGATTTACAGCAAGTGTTTCTTTCTTTGGAGAAAGCTGGACGGCAAATGGGTCTTCAAGTGAACCGGGCAAAGACCAAATATATGCTTGCTAGCACTTCAAGGCAACCAACACCCTCTATCACGTTTGGCACCTACACATTTGAAAGTGTCGACAGTTTTGCCTACCTTGGCTCTTTGGTCAAAGCGGATAACTCAACTGGAGCAGAAGTTCAAAGAAGAATTTTGACTGCTAATAAATGTTATTTTGGGATGGCAAAAATTTTAAGAAGTCATCTGATATCAAGAAGAGCCAAGGTGATACTTTACAAGACAATGATAAGACCTGTTTTAACTTACGGATCGGAAACCTGGCCTCTGTCCAGGGCAGATGCCAATAGTTTACTGCTCTTCGAAAGAAAAATATTAAGAAGGATATATGGAGCAGTTAGAGTTGGCAATCAATTTAGACTCAGGCAGAATGCAGAGATATATCGGATGTATCAGGAGCTAGACGTGGTTCAGTATATAAGAAAAGCGAGGCTTAGATGGGCTGGACATGTGGCCAGAATGGAGGACAACGCTACTCATAAGAGACTGCTGTTTGGGTACGTTGACGGAAAAAGGAAACATGGACGGCAACCATTAAGAGAAACAAGACTGCCTACGAAGACTCAGGCCTAAGTAGAAGGGTAGGTTTATTAGGAACCCTTGTCAGAAGACTTGAAACCAGCCGAAACATCAAAGACTACTGGGACAGGATTATGTCAACAGCCCAAAAGCTCAATGAAATCAAATTTGGAGTGAGCGACGATTGGATTGGTACCCTTTTACTACCAGGCCTCTCAGACTATTATAGGCCTATGATCATGGTCCTTGAGAGTTCCGGAACCTGGATAACCGGTGATTTCATGAAAGTAAAGTTAATGGAAGACGTCAGGAATTAATATATGAAGAACTATGAAGAATCGGATGGCTCTGTTCTGGGAAGTGTTGGGAACGATAAGCGTCAGTAGAATACCTTCAAGTGTTTTAAGTGCAATCAAGTGGGGTATTTCGCAAAAGACTGCCGTTTAAATTGAAATCATAATCAATAGGAGACAAGACCTGTAAGTACTGATCGTGTAAAAAGGAGCCTTTAGGCGGCGAATCCAGCAAAATAATTTTGGTAACTTAATTATTGTGCTTCTGCATACATTACGAACGATAAACCGAAACTTAAGGACTCCAAACCGTGCACACTCTTAGTATTGGCAGCAGATGGGTCTAATCTTAGTGCTGACATCAGTGGTACTGTGGACTTAAAACTGCACAATGGTGACAAAGCTGTAGAAGCGGAAGCTAGTGATGTGTTCTTTATGAACCTCCTTACCTCCTGCTTTGATAAGTCAGGAGGTTACATTCATGATGAGACAGGTGAGTTGAACAGCTTTTTTGAAAAATGGAGTTAATTGCATGAAAACTTTATAATTGTTTTTATACAGCTCAAAGTGAGGATTTTCTATGGCACAGGAGATTAGGCCATATGAACCGTAAGGCTATGGCCAAACTCAAGGACTCATCCTTTGGTTCGGAAAGCATAAAGATGATGAAGACCCTCAATACAAGAACCTTATCTTTTAAATGGTAGGATTGCGGGGTCAGACCGGCCAATGGCCTGCATCCTACACAAAACTAAACTAAAAATGCTGCCTCTGGCAATTTTGTTCCAGAGATCTTGCAGCAGCTGTGCTATCCCCTTCTGGGGAGGGGATGAGGGCAGACATTTCCATTATTGCAGCATGTGGAGAGGATGGTGGATGAAGGGGTCATCAATATACTGGGGGCCGCTTGAGGATATATTTCTCAGAAATGGAGAACATCCATCAATATGCCAGAGCGCACCATGAAGCCTGGGGCAGCTCGAACAACAACCCAAGAGGTAAGAAAATATTTGAGTCTATCAATAGTTCTGGTATTGATATATTAAACAGGGGGAATAGATCAACCTTCTATAATAGGTTGAGGTCGGTAGTGACAGACATAACAATAGCATCTAACGAGGTAAGTACCTACATTAAACTGGCATGTTTCTGGAGAAGAGACTTCAGACCATAAATATATAATTTTTGACCTTTGTATTAGTGATCCCCAGATACTGCTGTACAGGAACCCCAGGTGCACAGACTGAGGACTCTTCTGCATCAATCTGGAGGTGAACCTTAAGAACTGCCCCAAAGGCATAAAAAACACATGGCAGCTGGAATCCCTTAATGATGCTGTAACAGAAGCCATTATGGATGTCTACACCAGAAGCAATCGTGTGTGCAGTATCAGTTCCAACAAAAAAACTTCCTGGTGGAACAACAATTTAAATAAGCTAAGAAATAGCACCAGGAAGCTATTCAATGCTGTTAAAAAAACTGGTATGTGGAATACCTACAGAGCCTCGGAAAGGAAAACCAAAAGACAGGTATGGAGGAAGTATTGCAGTGATGTGGACAATATTTCTGCTGACTGCCGCATCAAAAAGATAATGTCCAAGGATGTGGGACACACGGTCATCGGTACGCTCAGGACAAGGAGCAGTTACACCCAGAATGAACTGGAAACCTTGAGGGAGTTGGCAGATAGTCACTTTCCGGGGTGTGAAACCCATGTGGTGTGCGAAGTTGCTCCAGTTGAGCATATCTTAGGAATGAACATTGGGCCGCACATTGGCCCAAGGCTAAGGAGATTATAAATATGAACTCCCTCAAATGGGCAATTGACTCATTCAAGCCCTACAAATCGGGGGGTCCAGACGGTGTTATGCCGGCAAGGTTTTCCGGCGATTAGGACCTACCTGCTCGAACTTCTAAGAGGGAGCTTAGCACTTGGATATATTCCTCAAAAATGGAGAACATCCAAGCTGTGCTACCTCACAAAGGGTCATATTATGACCCTAAACCGTTCATGCCAGTTAGTCTGCAGTTTCTATCAGTGTTCTATCACCCCTGTTCTGGTGCTTGGTGGCGGATTCACTTCTGTCAACAATCAAGGGAGCAGGCTTCTATGCACAGGGGTATGCAGATGATGTAGCTATTCTTATAGGTGGCAAACATCGCTGTGTAATATCTGATTTGCTCAAGACAGTAACGAACATTTTGTCGTGCTGGTGCTTGGACAATGGTTTGAGCATCAACCCGCACAAGATAAACATTCTAGCATTTACGAGAAAGCGGAAGTTGGTCATAAGATAACCAACGCTCAATGGAATCCAGTTACGTTGGAACAGCACAGTCAAGTGCCTAGGACTGATGCGGGACAATAAACTGAGATGGAAAAAACACGTGGTTAACATAACTAACAAAGCCATTAGATGCCTGTGGGCTCGCAAAAGGGCAGTGGGGAAGTCTTAGGGCTTGAAGCAGAGAATGATCTATTGGCTGTATGTCATGGCCATTAGACCCATTGTTACTTATGCAGCCCTGGTGTGGTGGCAAGCCGTAGGTAAAAGTGGATCCAAGTTGAAGATGGAGAAGCTACAGAGACTGGCCTGTCTAATAATAACGGGTGCTATGAGGACGACTCAGACTGCTACAATGGAGATGGCGCTTGGGCTCAGGTCTATGTACAGGCTGCTCAAACAGAACATAATCCCTGCGGTATCGGGTCTTTGTAGCTCGAGGGAATGGTTCACTGAAATTGAGGCAGACTGCATCCTAGCAATGCGATCTGATCTTCTGATTCGTGACCCAATGTCACCCAATTATAAGGTCAAAATTGACACAACGAAAAGGCACAGGCCCTGCAACGGCATCAATTACTATACAGATGGATCTCTTACAGCGACTGGTGCAGGCCAGGGTTCTGGAGGAAAGACAAATCTAGGGACGGAACCTGGATCTCCCTGGGCAGGTTCTCCTCAGTATTTCAATCTGAAGTACTTGCCATTAGTTACTGTGCACAGTCACTGCTGGATGAGCGGAGGTCACTTAAAAGGATTACCTTCTTCACTGACAGTCAAGCTGTCATAGGTGCAATAAGTGGACACAGCACTAACTCACGGATTGGGTGGGACTGCTACACAGCTCTTAACAAACTGGCTGAGAACAACAGGGTTACGATAAAGCTGACGCAGCCCAACCTGACTTTCTGCTCACTCTTAACAGATCAAAGAGCTTGATAGACATCACCATTTCCAGCGCTACAAACACAACTCTTAAGACCCTGAGCACTGACAAAAAGTGGGGAAGTCTTGCCACCGCTGGCCCAATTCCATGGGAGGTAGAAAGAAGAGAATCTATGGCGCACTTCCGTTAGGCCATGGAACATGATTACTTGCAAGCCCATCACCACCACATTGGCCTCACTGCTGATGTAACCTGCCCATTTTGCAATCTTGCCAGAATGGACAGCGAACACCTACGGCATTGCCAGGATCTATCGTGGCCGGATGATGACATCGTAAATCAGCACTGGAAGGCTCGACGTTGAATGGTTGAGGAACCACGTACGGGTGTTGGATATAGAAAGAACAAATCATAGAATAAAACAAAAACAAATCATACCGATTCGGAAACTATTGGACTTATTTTTCTAAACAGATTCGACTATCAAAGAATTTGAAATCATCAATATTGGGTTCAGTAAATGAAAAACCAAATATTATGTGCTGTCTTTACAATATAATTAAATTTAATTCTTTATACTAATAATTATTAACTGGTAATATTAACTACTATTTATATTAACTAATTATAATTATAAATAGATACCAACTTCATAATAATATTTGAGAAGGCCATAGGAAATAAAAGGTCCCAGTATCGAGGATATATGGGCAAGACCGACGACAATGCCAACGATCAAACCAATATAGTTTGGTGCCAGGTCAATATAGTTCATATAAAAACCGTAGAACTGGAAAGTGTTTAATATCATTCCAATGCAGTGAAAGGCAAAGCTCACGTAGTAATTTTCTATAAATGCACAGTACATAAAAAAGTAAAAAGATCCAAACTGACCTATAAAAAAAAATATATATAGATATTGAATTGTTAATCTATAATCATTAGCTAACCTTATCTAAGTGTTTGAGGATTAATACATGATCATACCGTATGGCAAGCAATAACTGTAAATAAGACTTGTTTGTTTTTTAATGGGTGTAAAAAATCCTTGGTTATGTCGCCCTTCGGAAGGGACGTTAAACAGGGTCCCTAGCCAATACCATATTTTAAAATCGACAATATGTTTTTTTTACTATTTAACAAACATATGAAACATGTCTTCACAATATAGATTGTATAAATACATATATGTATCAGGGTTAACACACATGCCTGTATGTAGTGCTAAGAATTTAGCAGGATTCTATGAATAACTAGAGGTGTGAGGGCAATTTTCAGAAATCGGAACAATTTTAGGATCTACTTTATTTACCCATTTCAATATTATATTCATAATACACAACTTGTGTTTAATTACTACTTTTTTTTTCTATTTTATTCAAAAAATATAAATACAGTAAGTATTAACCAATGCCATTGGAAACATGACGAACTTCTGAGTGATTTATCATTTTCTTTTTAATCAAGAATTTCATCACAAGGTATGTGGCATAAACGAGTATATAGACAAAGAAGTAAGGGAGTCCCATCACTAATCCAACCTAAAATATAATTATTTAATAATTAATAATAGGAAAATTAAAAAAAAAATAGTAATACAAAATAAAACATTAGTAAGAAATTTTTGTATTAATAGAGGACTTATTTAATGATATTTCCACTTTCATAAAATGTAATCCCAAGATCGCGGGTTCGTAGCCCGGCAGGTGGCCCTAGGATTTTTTTAAGGGAGTAAAAAATCCTTAGTTACGCTAGGACATTAGTTAAACGGGGGTCCCGAGCCTGTAAGATGTCAGGTACTCGTTAAAAATCCCTATCCTAATTAAACCTGGCAAATAGGCAAAATTTAGAGCTCCCACTGTAGCATCGTCCGATTGGCCTTAGCACCATAAAGTGGCGTTAAATAAACAACTACTACTACTACTCCATACACCCTTATAACTTTATACAATGTTTTTAATAATAAACACCTATAATATTGATTAACATGATAACATAAAACATGATCGTTCCTTTTTTTATAATATGCTTGAAATTTCATAGGGGAATTGGTCATCTTAATGCAGGAAAGTTCAAGAGCTAATAAGCTCCAGTATACTATCCAAGACATTTAGGTTGTCATGGATAACTTAATTACAAATAACTGGGAACAATGTAAGGATTTTTTTTGGAGGATTGTAGGTTGTTAAAATACATATGATAATATAAATAATTTATTTTTAAAGTTGGATATTACTTATTTCACTTTGAACCCAGCCTCAAATTTTCAAAATACATTTCAATTCAATATTAATTAAATATTTAACTGTAATCCTTTTAATATGAATTAACTTTAATCCTTTGTCAATTCTAAAATTTGTTAAGGTTGTAAAATAATGCAATTTGTGTTTTAGAACAAGGGTGATTCCAAGATTACAGGACTTTGAGGAACTTGACAACGACAAAACTTTAGGTCAATAAAAACATTCCAGGCTGTTTATGTTTACTGAGGCTGGTTTCCTGATGCTCTTAAAATGCTTAGGTAGAATTAGAACTGGTCCTGGTTGAAATAGTGTTGCCACTTTTCAAAGAACAAACCATTTCACAAAATTTTTCTCTGGTATTCAAGTCCTACCTTTTTATGTTTTGGGTACGGGAATGACATAGGAGCTAAGGGACATGTGTTTTTTTACCTCCAAAATATTTTTAAAAAAAATTACAGAGCATAAAAACTGTTGAATGAAAGTTCATTTTTCGTGGAATAACTAAAAGAAAACTCTTGTTTTGATTAAATATAGATTAGACTTCAAGAAAATTATAATCCCCAACTTGGGACCGTTATGGTAATGGCATTTTTAGGATTAAAATTTATAAATGGCCCAGCTAATATTAAATATTGCCACTTACTTTTACATTTTATAATAAAATAAGGATACTACTGTGAAATTAATCACTTACTATTAAGTGTAGGTAGTAGGTAAGTTAACCACCTTGGACTTGAAATTGGCATGTAATCTTGGAATTACCCACAAACATTATGCAAATAAAATTTTAAATTTCTATGTATTTTGTAATAATAATTTTTTGCTGTGAAAATCTAAATAATTTAATAGCTGTTTATAAATAAGGAAATAAGGTTCTCCCTTTTTCCCAAAGAATCTAAGAACATTTAAATGAGATAAATTGGCCATAAGTAAGTAATAAGTAATAAAATTATAAGTAATTTTTGAGCCTTCTTTGAGCTGAAAAGAAATTAATGTTTTGTATTCAATGATATATTTTTAATATGAAAGTTTTCTTATGCACTATCTCGAGATATGCCAAAAAAGGTACCTAAAAAATGATATACCAACAATTTTTAGGTTTGAGAAAAAAATATAAAGCTAAGCATTTTTTCAATTAACATGTTTAAAAAGTGATTATTTTTGAAGTTTTTCTTTTAATTAAAAAAAATTATTTTTCGTTGGTTGTAAAAACCATTTAATTCCAAGCTTGATATAAGATAAAGCAGTTTCAGTTTAATACTTTATAAGTATTTACAGGTACTTACTTAAGATAACATTTTTTTTTTTTGTAAGATTTTAGTAAGACCTTCAAAGAGTTTTACCTTGCTATTGATAACACAGTTTTTGTATTTTTACTCTAATTTTTCCAAAACTATTAAGTATACAATATAATGATTTTATCACTCAATTTTGGCACCATATAAAATAATAGTATTACTTGAAGTGTATAGGATCAGTAGCAAATAGCTCTACTATTTCTAAAATTGCCTTTTCACATTTTTCGTTAGTTTAGTCAAGGAATTTTATATAACACGACACTTTTCCACCTTATTTCCCACTGTTTTAGCCCGGTTCTGAATTTTAATTTTAGGAGCATAAAATTCCTTGACTTAACTGGGAAAAAATGTGGAAGTAATTTTTAAAATCTTGGAGTTGTCCGCTTTTGATCCTGAACAACTCATTTAAAAATAGACCTTTACCATTTGACAGAAATACTAATTGACATTAAACCAGATATAAAAACTTTCTTCTTACTTGTTTAACATTTAAGTGCAAACTATTTTCATAAAACTGAGGAACTATCTTGATAAAGGATTGTATAGCATAGTTGTTCGCTGATTGGGTAATTACTAGTGCATAGATTGGAACACAGCTGAGGATCGCTTTCCATGGAATATATGATTTCTAGAAATAAAAAGTAATTACTCAAAAAAATAGGTTAAGAAAAAAAACTAACGCTTCTTATAAATTATACTTAAATTTAATAATTACTAACACTGCTGTAAGTTGTAATCTGGCCTTCGCTAATAATGACAACTACTTGGTTAGATACAGACCTCCAGTTTAAAATTGAATATGGCAAACACTGATTCCTTTGTCAGAGATGTAAAATTAACATCAATGATATAATTTTTCATTGTATTTTGTACAAATACCAAAGGTTATGTTAAAATAATCTATTAAAAGTTTTTGTGATACATTGAAAAACATGTTTATCAGAAAACAAAATTCTAATAGTGAATATTTC
This sequence comes from Troilus luridus, assembly GCA_964056705.1. Lineage (NCBI taxonomy): Eukaryota > Metazoa > Arthropoda > Insecta > Hemiptera > Pentatomidae > Troilus > Troilus luridus. Next base: position 79,000,257 of record OZ057414.1, on the reverse strand, counting down.
AAATAAAAGCTAAAATGAAGTGTGAAATGTTTAAAACTCATCATAATTTTTTGATTGACTAGAACAATTCTAGCTCAGACTGGTTAATTAAAATGAACAATAATGATAAATACAAATGTATTTTTAATTTATTTTCCGCTGTATTTTTTTTTTTTTTAAGTTAATAAGTAAAGTGCTTTGAGAAATCCAGGTTTGTCTACTTACAGGCTAATTTAATAAAACTCTTGTGTGCTGGAAAAAAAAAATTGATATCCAAAGTTAAAATAAACTAAATTTGTCAAAAAAACCATAGCTAGTTTCTTACATATGGTATTCGAATAGCTGATGGTAAGCTTTCTTCAATATACTTTCTCTCATTAATGGAAATATAAAAACACGTATTGGGACTTGAACTTCCTAATCCTATGTAGGCGAGACACCAAATGAAGCCGATGTTACCAGAGAAATAGAAGATGGAAGGCCACCTACCCTGACCTGTGCTTAGATAGCCACCCATCATTAAAATCATTCCATTTCCCAAGAAAATACCTTAAAAAAAATATTATAATAGATATTTAACTTGGTAGGATAGTGTATCAAAGTGGTACATCATAATCTAAATAATTGACATCATAGTAGATACAGAAAAGAAAAAAATGTTAAGAATCATACTAAACAAATAAAAATTCATGAAATTTAATGAAATTAAAAACTTTAGTGCTTATAATAAATAATAATAATTCATTTCATTGAACGCACCCAAAGCAATTTATACATACCACTAACTTAATTATTTCAATAAGATATTGTTAATGATGCTAGTTTAATGTATTTTTATGGGGTGCATTTTATTTTTGTATTCTTACTGGATAAAACAACAGGCCCAAGTATCATCAATTCATCTGGAGGCAGCCATCGGACAAGTTGTGAGTACACCAATGGTCTAATAAACCCCTAAACATAATAAGCAGAAATATTAAAATTAATGTCACATTAAAATACATTTACATGTCTTATTTGGGTCACACAGTTGAAATAAGCTTATATTAGAAGATACTTAGTTTTTCTTCATTAAAGTATATATGTTTCACAAAGTTATAACTTCATTAAAGTATATATATTTCACAAAGTTATTAGAAAATGAAATTGAATCAATAACAGATTACATAACAACAATGAACCAATGAAAAATTTATTCAGGCGGACAGAGGTGAAAATCCATTATTTTATTCTTCTAAAAGAAATTTTAATTTATTCAATTGACTTAGCAATTATTAAATCTATTTCTAACAATTATGCAACAGTTCATTCACTAAAATCTTAAATTTTATTAATGAAAAAATATTTATTCAAAACTACCTTGGCCATCCCTTGTATAAGCCTGATAAAAAAGAAGATATCCCAGCTATAGCTCCTCGTTAGAGTCGGAGTAATGTAAGTAACAAATGTACCTACAATAGTAGACCCCAACAGCATCAATTTACCATCCAATTTAGTGGTGAGGTAGCCGGCTAAGAAACAGGAAACCATGAGCGCATAGAAAAAAGATCCTTTTGACGTTTCTACAGGGTCTTGTTTCCATTGGTATGTCTAAAAAAAAAAAAAATCTTCAATGATAATTTTGTTAATAATGAATTGTTCGATAATAATAAGGTAAATCGAGGGACCGATAGTGTAGTCATTTTTTTATAAAGTTTATAAAAAACAGCAAAAAGAATGGCAATTTAATATTATTTCAAAGTACTTATTATTTTTTGTTACATTATTCCACAGTTTTTTTTGTAATTATTCCGCAGGTTGTCGCTTTGCAGTTGAGTCATCAGAAGTTTTAAATTTTCATTCCTTTCCCTTTTAAAATTTTTTTCAAAAATAAAAGTTATCATGACCTTTGGTATGGAAAATATAATGTAATTATGAGAAATGTATACACTCAGGTAACCATTTCATCTAGATATGAATGTTTCAACAAGCATATATCATCTATAATTCAAAATGTTAGTTAAAACTACTTTTCCTTGATGAAATAATAACCGAAATCTGCTCATTATCCATAATAAGCCCAACGCTCTTCTCACTGGCTATTAATGACCTAGGCTTGAACCTCCCAAGAGGGGTAAAATCATTATTATTTGCGGACGATTTAGCCATTGTTTACCGATCTCACAACATTTCACATATACAGCACAAACTTCAAGAATCTCTTGATAGACTAGGCAACTGGTCCCAATCTATAGGTCTTCAATTCTCACCAGAAAAAACCAAATGCCTCTTATTCAACCGAAAAAGAAATACCCCGCCTTCCCCCGTATTGTATTTAGCAAATCAATTACTACTGTTCAATGACCACCCCAAACTTTTAGGACTCACATTTGACAGAAAATTAACCTGGGGACATCATATAACTGCAATCAAAACATCAGCCTTGAAAAAATTAAACATACTACGTATTCTCAGCGGTACTACTTGGGGTTCAGACAGGGCTACATTGCTGAAATTCTACCGGGCACTAGTTTGTTCAAAGCTTGATTATGGGTCCTTTATTTACGCTTCAGCCCGCCCACGAATCCTAGCCAAGCTTGACTCCATTCACCAAACTGGAATTAGGATATCGACAGGTGCTTTTCGAACAAGTCCCATCCTTAGCCTGTGCACCGAAGCCGGTTTTCCTCCCCTTTTATTTAGAAGACAGAAACTGGATATCAACTATGTTTCCAAACTATATTTGCAAACTGATCATCCCACTCATAAATATATATTTAAACCTAAGTTTACTTCTGCCTTCCATAATAAACAGAACTCGACCCTCCCTCTCGCAGAAAGAATCTCATTTGCAATCGCCTTCCTTAAAGACATATCACTCCATAATATAATGGATACATATACACCACCCTGGACTTACAGACCACCCAAAGTATTTCTACAGCTGTCCAAGTTCCGTAAACAAGACACCCCGACCGCGCAATATCGAAAAATGTTCTGTGAATTGATACAATCTTTACCACACCACACTGCAATATATACAGATGGCTCAAAGTCTGATAACTCAACTGGATCTGCCTTTATTACGCCCAATTCAACCCATAAAAAAAAGCTACACCACCTCTGCAACGTCTATACCGCCGAACTAAATGCCATAACATCCGCTCTACATTTCTCCATGACAAATATACAAACAGACAATATAGTAATAATTTCCGATTCAATGAGCGCCCTCCAGGGATTGAACAATATGTACTCGCTCAACCCCATAGTCCAACGCATTCACGAATATCTAATAATGCTAAATCACATAAACAAAAAAATATTCTTCATCTGGGCCCCGGGACATGTGGGTATTGTTGGGAACGAGATGGCTGACAAAGCTGCTCGAGCAGCTCTAAACCTCCCAGGTAGAGGCACAGCTATTCTAACCGCCCAAGAACTTGCTCGCCCCCTTAAAGAATGTATAGACAAAAGATGGCAAGCAATGTGGGATGAAAGTCCAGCCAGTAAATTGAAATATATAAAAAGGGAAGTAAAGCCCTGGGCTACATCTAATCGTAGTAAACGCCATGAAGAGGTGGCTATAGCTCGCCTTAGAATAGGACACACCCGGCTTACCCACACACATCTCATTACAAGGGATGCACCACCGATATGCCTTATGTGTAATAAAAATCTTTGTATCAGACATATGTTTGAGGAATGCTACTCCTATAAAAAAAATACTAAATCAGCTCAAAATACCCCCCCCCCCCTCCCCGATGTTAGAGAAGCACTTAGAGACAGCAAATCTGAAATCGACAAAGTGGTGAAATTCATTACAAACTGTAAATTAATAACCAATATTTGATCCTCCATTGTCCCTGCTATAGATGCATTTGTTGTTTTTTCCGATTGCTTTATTTCCTTATTATAGTTGCATTATTTATTAGTATGTATGTGTATATGACTATTTTATTTAATTTTTATTTATTATTTTTTTTTTTAAAGATAAATAATTATAAAAATAAAAAATCTACAGGCGTTGATGACCCTAGGGTTTTACGCCTCTAAGCAACAACAAACAAACATAATTACATTCTCTTTCATGTACGAAAGCTCATGACAACTGGTATTTAGGAAAATATTAAAAACGGAACGAATAAACAGTTAAAACTTGTGGTAATTCAACTCGAAGCAACGACCTGCAGAACAGAAACCTTTTTTTTCTGTTCTTTTTTTTTTAGACAATAATGAATATTTTCTCTTAGGAAATTTTGCATAAAATATCAAAGGGCACAAGTTTCCATGTTCAAATCCAAGTACAATTCTCTGGATATCCCTCTTAGGTAGGTAAGTTGTAGTAGTAAAATAAAAATCAGTTCAAATTTGGCAAGTACTTACCAGTAAAGGTGGTTCCCATAAAGGGGCAGAAAACTCGTTAAAAGAGTAATACCAATGTTAAATAATAACACAAGATTTAAAAAAAATCAAAAATAATTCTACAGCATACAAGGCTGTTCTATAAAAATCTTTATAAATAAAAACTTCCAAAAGCTTACTATGCATGTCAACAATATCAGAAATAATACAAGCAAACAACTTTTATTTCAATAATTGAAATAAATAATAAATAAATAATTGAAAAATACCTCGTGATTGTTACTTTCATCGGTCATAGCCATAGCAGATATTCCATTATTACCCTGTTGAATATGGTTGACAAATAGGGCTCCTGCCAGTAAAAAGGCCTGTATGTGTCTAACTCCAAGCACATCTACCAAAAAACATTATAGGAAAGGTTGCAAAAAAATTAATTATACTAGCTACCAAAATGAACAAAGGGGTTCTATATGTTGAATAATAGTAAAAGGTTAACCATTTTCATGGTTAAAAAAAATTAATGATGATTGCAAGTACCAGATCATTAAGAATCACTTATTCAATACTAACTCATTACTCAACCTTTATTATCCTATGCCACAGCAGCTGTGATGAAAATGAAGGAAGAATGAATTACCCTTAGAAAGGTTTTTATTAGCTTAAAACAACAACTGTAGAAGAATAGTGAGTTTACAAACATATAACTGGTTATCTGCCAGGTTAGACAATAGCAGGGAAAGTTTCCCACACATGAGTGGGATTAAAAATCACCACATTCACCCTGAGTTTTTCTTAAAACATTTGGCATAATTTAAGTACAATATATGAGATAGATAGAAAGATTTAAGAAAACATTTGGCAAAATTTCAGAACAATATTTGAGATACAAAAGAAAGATTTAAACTTCATTCAAGATTTGTAACACCAGGATTGGTTTTCAATTAGTAACATAGTCTTTGAGGTAAGATGGAGCCTTGGTCACCCGTTGAGGTCTTGAGGGGCACACTGGGATTCCAATTTCATTAGAGAGAGAGCCATGAACAGATGGAGTGGCAGAGGGTTCTTCCGGATGTACCATGTTAGAGGGCTCTAATATTGGAGCGGGTTCATCATCGTCAGGGCAAGGCTTCTCCAACATCTCATGAGTTCCTTTAGGTGCTAATTGTCTCAGGGACACGGTTGATTCTGATCCATCCTTCTTGCGAATTAGGGCGTACTGTGGGTTAGCCTCAAGTAATTCTACTTCCTCGACAGGGCCTTCATATTTGCTGATTCGCACGTTCCTTTTGGCAAGCACAGGACCAGGGGTTAACCAAGACGGCAAGGAGACTCCATTGGCTGTACGGCGAGGATGAGTGAAAAATCGTTCATGAGGAGTGGAGTTAGTTGCTGTGCAAAGTAGAGATCGAATAGCGTGGAGGGATTCCTGTAGGACCATTTCCCAGTTCTCCGTCCGCAGTCCTAGAGTCTTCTAAGAGAGACAAATGGTTTTCCACAGAGTTCCATTGAGGCGTTCAATTTGCCCGTTTCCTGCCGGATTGTATGGTGTTGTTCTGCTGGTAGCTACACCATTTGATTGGAGGAAATCCTTGACTTCCCTAGACATAAAGGAAGGTCCCCGGTCTGAGTGGACATAGGCTGGCATTCCAAACAAACAGAAAAGATTTTTGAGACACTCAACCACAGTGGCAGCAGAAACATCACGGCAGGCGTATGCGAAAGGGAAGCGGGAGTACTCGTCAATGATGGTAAGGAGGTAGAAGTTCTGTGTCCTGGAAGGGAGAGGGCCTTAAAATCTATGTTGATGCGTTCAAATGGAGAGGTGGCCTTAACTAAGGTTCCAGATGTTTTCAAGTACCTAGGTTTTACTTCAGCACAGATGGTACAGCTTGAAGTCATCTTCTTGACATCTTCAAGTGAATAGGGGATGTTCTTACATTTGAGCCAATGGTACATACGTGTAACACCAGGGTGGCACAAAGATTGGTGAAGCTGGAACAAGTCAGTAGAAGTGGACACATTACAGACACGGGAGAGTGTGTCTGCCTTGGTGTTGTCCTCACCGGGACGGTAAGATATGTCATAAACGAACGGAGCTAGCTCTATTCGCCATCTAGTGATCTTCTCATTTTTTACCTTACTCCCATGTTTTCGGTCAAAAATGAAAGACAGAGCTTCTTGATCAGTTATGAGTTGAAAATGCTTGCCAAGGAGGAATGATCTCCAATGTTTCAAGGATTCAACAATTGCCGCAGCCTCCTTTTCGATTGGTGGATGTCCACTGATTTCAGATCTGCTTAGTGATCGTGAGAAAAATGCAACTGGCCGTCCATCTTGACTAAGAGTAGCTGCCAGTGCAAACTTAGAGGCATCGGTTTCTACTACAAGCGGGTTCATCGATGGTTGTGACGACTGAGTTGGCAATATCCTTTTTTAGATTTTCGAAAGCAGAAGCAGCAGATGGATTCAGCGGAAATGATGTAGCATCAATCAAGACACGGATTTTATCTGAAAATTTAGGTATCCACTTCGAGTAATGGGCAAAGAAACCAAGAGCCCGCTTCAGTGATTCAGAGTTATGTGGCAGTGGCATATTAAGCAACGGGGCAAGCCTTGCTGGGTCTGGCTTGATTGATTGGAATGAAACAAGATGTCCCAGAAGTTTTATGTTTGTGAGGTCAAATTTACTTTTCTCTTTGTTGATTTCAATGCTGAGCTTATCGAGTGTCAATATAAGCTTGTTTAGATTTAGGTCATGGTCGGATTTATCCATCCCACACACAGTGATGTCATCGAGGTATGAATACACTCCAGTGAGGTTTTCGGCAGTTATTATTTGGTCTATTGCGCGTTGGAAGCAGGCTACTCCATTAGTCACGCCGAAAGGTATGCGTGCGTGTAAACTGATACAGCTTACCCATTGCTTCAAAATCAGTATATTTCTTTTCATCTTCACATATTGGGATCTGATGATATGCTTGCCGTAAGTCCACAACACTGAAATGTTTGTAATTAGCAACTTTTCTGACAAGTTGGTCAACATTTGGTAAGGGGTAGGCATCAAGTAGAGTATACCTATTTATCGTTTGAGAATAGTCCACCACCAGTCTCTTTTTTTCATTGTTATTTACAACCAATACCTGAGCTCTCCATGGTGAATTGCTGGGCTCAATTACTCCTTCGGAAAGCAACCGGGTGATTTCTGTCTTAATAAACTGATTGTCTTCATTACAGTATTTGCGGGACCTCATGGCAATTGGATGACACTTAGGGGAGAGATGATCAAAGAGACGTACAGGGTCAATCTTAGCTACAGTATGCGAACAGATTGTGAGAGGTGCCTTGTCACCGCCAAATTTTAGCAGAATATTTGAGTGTGCTTTGAGTATGTCATGTCCAATGAGAATATCGGAACAGAGTTCTTTCAGAACAGTCAACTTACATTTAGTGTAAGTGTGTTCCGCAATTTCTAGCTTTACAAGAATAAATCCTTCAACTTTGGTCCATAACGACGTAGATGCCATTGATACTCGTCCCTCCTGAGGCATAACTTGAATGTTGTGTTCAGAGACAAAGTCAAGGCTGACAAAGCTACCAGAACTCCCAGTGTCCACGAGGCAGTTACAGAGGATTCCATTTACAAGAGCAGAGGTAACAGCATGGCTTAACTGAGGCAGAAACCCATTATTCAGTGATGCTAAAATAGCTGCAGATACAGGTTTGGTTTTCTGAGTATTTTTCTTAGCTTTCTGACATACACGGGCATAGTGGCCCTTGATTTTGCAATTGGCACACTCTGATTCAAGAGCAGGACAAGCCGAGCGCGGATGGCGACTAAATCCACAAAAGAAACAATGGCTGCCCCTCTTCTGACTTGTTGCAGCACAAAGATCGTGGTCGTTCGGATCATATGATCTGGGGTTAACGGATCGTGCACTAGGGTGGGAGGTACCAGGAATTGAAAGTGATGAATTCGAATCGCTGCCAATTCCCGCGCAAGAGAAATCATTTGCACCGTTTAAGTATCCTTCAGCTTGTTTATGGGTCAGCTCGAGAGCTTGGGCTCGTTGGATGACTTCATCGAGGCTCAATGTTTTAGACTCTTCAAGTATTCGTTGGCGGATTTGAGAAGACAATAGTCCGTTAATAAGAGAATCGCGAATGTACTGATTTCTATTATCTTCAGCAGAAACAGCCTTGAAATTGCAATCCTTTGCTAACAGCCTTAGAGCCTGAACGTATTGGTCAACACTTTCGTTTTGCTGTTGTTTACGTATAGCCAAAATGTGACGTGCAAATATTTCCCCCTTTTCCTTAACATAGATTTTAGTCAGGGTTTCAACTGCTTCAACATATGTTGTGGTCTCTGAAATCAGATCATAAACACTGAATGAAAGAAAATTTTGGAGTACCTTCAATTTGTCAACGTCTTCCAATGGTTCAGTAGATAATGAGATGAAATTTTCGAATGTTTTAAGCCGATGTGAGAACTCCTTTCCACTAGATGGTGAATCTGGACTAGCGCAGAATTTGTCGGGCTTTAAATACTTGTCCATCGTGGATTACAAGATTTTTTTTTTAATGGTTAAAAACAATTCACATCCACGAAATAAATATAACAACGGCACTCCCGTGATTGAATCTCCGAACCGAAATTTAAAATTTTAAATGACACGACGAACGAAAGAAGTTTTAAGCTAATAAAATAGTGATGAAAATGAAGGAAGAATGAATTACCCTTAGAAAGGTTTTTATTAGCTTAAAACAACAACTGTAGAAGAATAGTGAGTTTACAAACATATAACTGGTTATCTGCCAGGTTAGACAATAGTAGGGAAAGTTTCCCACACATGAGTGGGATTAAAAATCACCACAGCAGCAAATCTCCAAACTGTTGATCTTGTTGGAAGAATACAAGATAGCTGAAATCCTGGGGTTGGACATGTAGCTAACCTGCAGGATAGTCATCCTTTCCTGTACTAGTGAAGCAAATATCTTCCTTGATCAACACAAAACTTTGAGATATATCTGACCATCTTCTCCATTAATCACAATTTAATAAGCTATATTGCTACAATTCCTTCTTCTGATTCTTTAAATGTGACCATAATCATTAGGATATGAAATTTTCAACTCACTATACTCGGACATCTCTCTTGTTTCATTATTGTGTTAATAGGTAACCCTTCCCTTTCCTTTTTGTTTTGAAGTGTTTTCATTTAAACTGTTGTAACATAATGCTCAAATGCATTTCAACTAGAGCAGGAAGACCTGTTTATCCTACAGGTGACAAGGTTTAGAAGGGCAAGAAGGTTGAGATTAATGGGAAGGTTCACAAGAAAGTGGAACACAATCATTACAGACTGGAATCGAAATGGGACACCAAGCTGGATCAACCAGATGATCCTCCAATCAGAAGGCCAGCAATTGCGTAAGATACCGTAAACAAATATAAGGCCCGGGTGTGCCAATTATTTTTGCGTTAGTCTAAGTGTTGAATTTAAAATTAAAAAAAAATAATAACTAATGCAAGTGTTAATATCTCTGTTCAATAAACAATATGCCAATGACACAATTTTTAACGGACATGGATAACCAAGTGGACAAAGAGGTGATCTTGAGGTTGAAATACAGATTCACAGATTTTTTACTTACTTGATCTGTGAAAAAGAAGTGCAGCTCCATTTACTGAATAACTTTAAGCACTACCCTCAGTACGCCGTAACTCAATTGAATGTTCTTCAAATAAATGACTACGAGAAGGAGGTGTAGACATATTTATTTTCAAACTCGGAAAATAAATTTCGATCGTCCTACTCAGACTAGCGGCAGTGCACGCAAATTTTATTTTGAGGAAAGGGAGGGAGATTTGATAACAACAAAGTCATATTAACATGTGTAATTACAAGTTCATATAATCGAAAATTCGTTGTAATTATTTCGATGCAATTGATTCCTTTTTAATAGCAAAGTTAATTGATGAAAGTTAATGATTTCAATTTGAAAGTCGATTCTTCTGAACCAGAATCACGCAAGAATAGGTTAGTAACTAGTAGGATAAACCGTTTCTGGCTCAATTTGAGACAGTAAAGAAGTCGAACCTCTAATAAATAAAAAGTTTTATCACACGTTCAAGTTCAATCACTAATAAATCAGAGGTATTTAACTAGTGGGCTTGGTCTGATTTCTTGTAAGAGCATTTTCGTATCATATCCTGAAGCGTAAAAATTACAAATATTATAAGCTCTACACAGGTACCATAATGCATAATCCAGATAGAGAACTACCGTCTAATTTAGGATCATTTAATATAGGCTTTAATTTGCATAGTGAAAAAAAAATCTTCCATTACAAGACAAATATTCTTTTATTAAATTTGTGTTTTGGTTTAAATCGCCATAATGTGTATTACCTGTAATTCAGGCGCGGAAGCGTGGATAATGACAGAAACACTTGTGTAGCAATTGAAGTAAAAGCATTTGAGATGTAGGTTTTGGGAGATGCGGGGTCTGAATTTCATGGACCTACTATGTCACTAACATAGAAGCGCCAAGTCGAATCGGAAAAGATCAAGAAATCGCGTATGGGATCAAAAAGCGGAAATTAGAATATCTTGGCTACATCATGATGAATGACGAATATCGTCTGCTGCAGCTGATAATGCAGGGGATGATAAATAGTAATAGGATACCATAATTTGAGACAATGGTATCCTATTTGGTATAATTTGGTCTCACAATTGTCCGATTATTTAGAAGCACCGTAGTCAAAATCAATATCACCATGTTTATAGCCAACGTCCGGAAAAGATAAGGATGAAGAAATCATTCTCCAATCTCTAGAGGCTCTTTTTATTATAAATTGCAATTAGTTTTTCCTCTTATTTTATAATTTCTAGCCTGATTTATTTTATCTGTATTCTAAGCGGGCCATTTTCACAAACCTGGGAGCTATTTTGTTTTTAAAACATCAGGACCCCAAGCTCTAAATATGGGCACGAAATTCCCTTGATGTTCCGGCTTATTAATTGGTTAATTTAGCCTGAAGCATTCACCAACCAAAGCAAATTTATTTATTTTTTCAAGACACAGTTTCAGAAGAATTGTCAAAGTCTTGAAAAATAATATACTAGAACTGAAAAAAAAAGAAATACTAGTAACTAAAATGACTCATAGGGTATATAAGAACAGTGTAAAATGGCCAGGGAGTGCAGTCAATGAATTACACAAAATAAGAATGACTTAATTTATTGAGCCTACGTTTCGACCTAAGTTTAATGCCATCTTCAGTGCTTAGAATAAATGAAACAGAATTTTATTCTCAGCCCTAAAGATGGCCTAAAACATAGACCGAAACGTAGGAACAATAAAATAAGCCATTCTTATTTTGTGTAATTCATTGATTGCAACGCCTTACCATTTTACCCTCTTCTTAGAATTATTCAGTCAACCATTTGCATTTGCACAGGTTATACAGTTCACGCCCCAGACAAGACTCGAATCTTGGTTCTCACGGATCTATTTCAGCGAGAAAATGTAAAGGCCTAACTGTCAGAAAGTAAGATCACTCTTCTATCTATCCCTTACTTCTTGAAACACTCGAAATTCTACCTAATCTTTCAGTGGGTGGTGATTAGGAAAATGGCAAAGGTTATATCTAATGACGTTCAATCCCCTACACGCAACAGGTTTTTCATTATAGATCACTTTTAATAATGAAAGAATTGTATGACATTGTTTAATTTTTTTAATTAGAAAAGCCAAAAGATTTTTTTTTTTTACAGTATTTGAAAATACTTAAAAGCTCATTCTATGTTTTAACTAGAATAAAAAATTGCAAGGTCAGAATATTGACAAGGATATGAAACTTCTGAAGAACTTGGCTTACGAAGAAGCAGTGATTCATTGGGATTTCAGTTTAAATTACGCAATGTAATAGGTTAATTTTATTTTTATGGTAGCCTACAGTAATACAACAGTTTAAACACAATCTAAAGCTACGTCCACACAACTAGACCGTTGCTTAGACCTGATCTAAGCTGGTCTCGCTAGACGGTTGCGGAGCCGCAGCTGAGACTGATCCCCATTGCTCATACCAAAATCGCTGGTCTAAGGTCCCCCGATCCGAATGGGAGACTTCATGCAACGAGACGAGCCACGGCCAAATCTGAGCAGTATTCAGCATTATTATTGTTATTATAAATTGCGATTACGCATTTTAACAATAATTATTGTAATTATAGATCATAACTATCATCCGTATACTTAAAATTATCATAATAATTTGATTATGTTAATTATAATACAATTAAAATGGCCGGTCGTAATTTAATGTATTCTTCATTTGAATGCATAACAAAATTTTAAATTTAGGTCAGATGTATTTCAAATCTGGAATAGGGATGGGTAAGGTTGTATCAATCTGATACTTTGTATCTGATACTAAAAAGAAGTTAAAACAAGTATCAGATACAGTCAAAATGTACCTGATACTTTTGTATCAATTGATACAAGTATCAGATTCGGTCAGATTGATACAACCTTACCCATCCCTACATTTTGGCAATAAAATTACATCGTCTCACGGATTTAAAAAAAATTATTATCTACTATTAATCACGGTCCTTTTAATAATAAATAAATAAATAATAAGCAATAGTCAACCACTGATTTAAGCTTCCCTGATTTGATTACCAGTGAAAGACCAATTTCGCCACATCCCCCCTTAGTATTAATACAGGTCATAGTTTTCACTAATTATCAATATTTAATTAATGACTATAATTAGTCACTTATCAGATATGTAGAAACGAAAATAAACTATGAAATTAGTTAGGAGTAAAGGGTGGTTGAAATAACATTTTCCAAGATCGCCTCCTAATATATGATTTTTTACGAGCAACTTTCGCAAAAAAAAAACCTGGACCTATGTCCGGGCAAAGATGGGTTCATTAATGGATATATCTATACCATAAAGTAAAGGCAATTGACATAAATGATTGAAATCGGGGGCAAAAAACAAAACAAAAAACAGCTATAGCGTTTTAAAGAGTATAGCGTGCGGCGGCGGACAGACGAATTTTGTAATACAAACCAAATTCTACGTGTCTTGGAACGTGAATAGCAAAAGTTTGAGGTAGGGTTAACATCTTTTTTTTTATTGTTCAATTCCATAGGTTTCAAAAAATAATTAACCAATAAAAAACATGATTTTAATCATTTTATGCCTTGTGCAGGTTACTATTTCGGCGAATAACTCTTTTTCCTTTAAAAATGATAACAAAAACTGAAGCCCCAAGAAAGGTTTCTGTATGGCGTATTAGAAGAGTAAGAGTCGCGATATCTGAATCCAACTACAAAAGTATCAAGTAAAAGTATCAGATACAGAAAAGTATCAGTATCACTTGTATTCAGATACAGGAAAATCCCGTATTTACCCATGACTACTCTGGAATGTATACAGATTTTGGACAAAACAACATAATTTGTAAGATCAGAATACAATTTTAAAAAGTTCTTACTAGACTATAACGACGAAAAACTACTCGCTTCTTCAGGCTCCTTCAACAACTACTAGACAAACGATCTAAGCTCCCAATTAATTACAAAAGACTCATATATGTGACTAGTATCAGTTCCCTCTCGTATACAATCCTTGCAATCCAAAATCCTTCGTAAAATTCTCAACGCTTTTTACTTTGTTACGAATAAAGTTATTAATAAGGCCTTAATGTCCCACTTGTTGTTGATTTGTTGACAAACTTTATTCCCACTCAAACTCACTAGTTTCAAACCTAGCTATCACTTTAATTCCAGATAATTATCCGAGGCTTCTGAAAAGAAGACGGCCTCGTGACAGTTTAGGTTGATTTGCTCGTATCAATGGTTAGTCTCTCTACTTGCCTTAATCTCACGTCATTACGTATAATTCATTCTATTTACTTATTGTATTATTATAACACAGTTGTAAATTTCAATAATTTTTTTTTTTCAAAAGCGACTTCTCTGATAATTGCCCAAATACACTTTAGAGCCATTGCCAAGCAAGGTAAATAATTCTATACATTTCGATAATGCACTGGGTTGTCCAAAAGATAATGCAGGATTTTGTTTTCTTTAAAATACCCCTCCAAATTGTAAACTGTTAATGTTTGTTGGACTTTTGATTTTTATAAATGTAAACAATAATCAATCATTTTTATGTTTAATTACCACTGTAACATTTTACCTGCATTATTTTCTGGGCAACCCAATATTATACAATAAGTTTTAACCAAACTAATGCCTGACACTTGCACCAGACATAAATACCTTAGCATTTTTAGGCCAGTATTTTAATTATATAACTTTTTTATTCGATAAAAATTTACAATTAAACTAAAGAATAACTATAACGATAGGAATATTAATACGTATACGCTTAAATTAACAAGATAATTTTCAAATAAAAGATGTAAGTTAAAGATTTATGATTACTGATTGCTTAAATCATACAATATACAAGCATACTAACCCTTAATCTGCTTAATCCGTACTGGATCTTCTTCATACAAAGAAGACATTTCATAAGCTTCGATTATGCTTCGCTAGTGACAGTACTTACTAATGTACTACAGGAACTTCTAACTAATATGCATTATTGATATCTATAACTAAGTAACATGCTTGGTAACTATTCTATAACCTTAAAATTAGTACATATGATTAATTTCAAGAAAGTAATTGGAAATAGATGCTGATAATTGTTTTAAGATACGATGATGAAATATAACTATGAAAAATTAATATTTAACTTATATTTCACTCAGGTAGATTAAATACTATAATTTATATCAAAATAGTATAAGATTGTTCAATTTTCATTATTTGTAGTTGCTACTTTAATTATTAAAATATAGGATCCAGGCATTTTCTGAGAAGTACATCTTAGTACTGGGTCCTCCCGTCGAATTCTGTTAATGTTCCATAGGAACTTTAAAACATAAATTATTCCGTGAATCTTTTAATATTAACAATTGTCAGTTTAAATAAATTTCTAAATCCATAAAATTCAGTTACATATGTAATAATAAATATTTTACATGAAAAAAAAATTGGTATTCCTTGTTTCCAGTCTGACTCAGCCAATTTTTATGAGTTCAGAGCTGATCAATTATGGTTTGAGGAATATTAATCTCTTTACTAAGAGTGTTTAGTTAATTATTAAAAAAAAAAACTTTTCCGAATTCATAAAATAATGTTATTATTTATAAGTCAAATTATAGTATGGCGAGAGAAGAATATCAGAGAGATAAACTAAATTTAATTTATTTAAAAATAAATGTTTACCATATCGGTACCTTTCCGTTAGCCGGGCGCAAATGCTTACGGCTATGTGTTCTATACTCTTAATAATTAAAAAACAAAACACGTTTTCCTTTTTTTTCAGTCTTAATTTCTGTAAAAAGAATATATAGGAAAATTTTGGATTTACCTAGAACTGAAAAAAGGGACATCCCTTACTTATCTTACTACTTTGTAACCTGAGAAAGATATACTGGCAAAGAATGCAACGTGCGATCAGAATCATGAAATGCAAGCTCACGTCTGTATCAATTATTTTTTCAGGACCACCGGGTTTTTTTTTTGCTTACGTTCCGCTAATACTTCTACAAAAACTTCTCTCAAGTAGCTGTTCCAATCTACAACCGTATTATGATTCATATTCAGTTGTTTTTTACACCATTTGACTGATGTCCTCTCTTCGCTCCAACCGTAAAAAAAATTCATAAATGTTATAATACTCAATCTGGGCGATTAGAGCCACGTACCAGTCCATGCTCTTCCTCATGCTGCAGGATGAAAGATTGCACCGCCAACGTACTCCGTCATAGAAAGACAGTTTCATTTCATGATTCTGATCCCATGTTGCATTCTGTCCTCTCTCTTGAAAAAAGAGACTTTTTTCAGTTCTAGCTAAATCCCAAATTTTTATATACATTTTTCTTAAGAAATTAAGACTGAAGAACAAAAAGGAAAACGTGGTTTGTTTTGAATTAATTCAGAGAATAGAACACATTGTCCCAAACATTTTCACCCGGCTAACGTTCATATCGACCAACATAAGATTTGAACGTTCATATCAACTGACATAAGATTTGAACGTTCATATCAACCAACATAAGATTTGTATTTAAAGGATAACGAAAAACATATCAATCAATTAATCCGAAAAAAACCCCACATTAAAGTGTCATTTTAACAGTTGTGGGATTTTTTTATTAGATTTGAAAACAAAAAGTTTATGTAATATAAAAATAATTTGTATATTATATTAAACATTCCTATGACTGAGGCGGGCTACTGACTTCTTAGTCTCGTGTTAGAGACTGGCATTGAAAGTTTTCTTCTCATAACTACCATAAATCGATGGTAAAGATTCTGCCATCTACATTTTACAATTCCAAAAAGAAACACAGTACAAAGTAAAATGTTTCTTTTTCGCTGGAATATTTCGTTTTCAAATTTTCTTTCGTTGAAATCCCAACACATCAATGCTTCACTGCGGGGTAAATTTCGTCGAATGTTTTATTCATTGTTATCATTAATCGGCCACGTTTGTTTCACATTAACACCGGAGAACGAACTTTAAAGGTCTTTCAAATACTGTTAAGAAAAGAAAAATACTAGGGGCTTGCTAATTAAAAAACCTAAACTGTAATGCGAATATTATCTGTAATATAATTCATTTAATAAAATACTTGGTTAAAAGAAGGAAGGTTCAAGGTATGTAATAACAATTATTATAATTTTGGAGGAACCTCTTTGCAAAAGATTAGTTTGGATACTTGGAATGAATTGATATTTATGAATCGATAGTCCAGGAATCTAACTTTTCGGTCATTGATTTTTCCGCGGAGGCAGATCTGTGGGAATCCAGATCCTAAGCTTACCGGGGCAATGAACTGTAACCAATAAACTGGAACCGTTTAGAAAGTAGTTATTCACTTTTCCTAATTTAAAAAAATATAAACTATTACTATAAATTATATAAAACGTGATTATCTAAAAAAAAATATAATAAAAAAATGATGCAGTGAAAATGACAGAAACTGTAATTTTCATACATAATGATGATTTCTACAAAGATATAATACTATATGACATCGCACTAGTATTTCACCCATTCATGTGCCACAACTCCAAAATCTGTGTTTTGACCATGAAAGAAATACGTAAACATCACATTATCACTCACCAAAACTGTTTGAAGTATAGCTTCAGAGCTTCTCTGCCAGAAGGTACTTGTGTCACTGTTAGTGTACTTATACTATTCAAAGCTCACTATTAGTTCTGCAGTTCTTCCAGATTTTGGACTCATGTCACTCTAGAAATACTAGTGCGATGTAAAAAAACAAATATACGAAGCTTCGATTGTTTAAATTAATGTCGTCAGGTGTGGCTCGGTGATACAGTAAACATGTCACGTAAGCACTCGCGTGACAGCTTCTATTACAAAATGTTGACTATCTGCCTCATCAAACTGCTTTCATCTATAAACTAACATGTCTCATAATGCTAAAAGCCTAATTATTGAGAAACAAGACTGAGATTTTGATATTATCATCCTAATTTTAGATAATCTAACTTTAGATAATACTCTCCAAGCTTATTTTCTAGGAAAAACAATGTCCCACTCTTTGTCTGCAAAGCCAGTTCGGATAATTAAATATTCGGAAAATGGACGTTCTATATATCTCTACTTCATACATTGATATCTACTTTTTTTGACTATGAATAAAAAAGTTTTACTTTCAGTTCTTGAGATTTAGTCTATTCATTAAGCGAAATTACTTCATTCACAGAGGGCTTTTGTGTGTCTGTCTTACAGCAAAAGTAATTATAAACCTCGGAATAAGTTGGTTTTTTTGTCAAAAGACAACTCAAGAATGTAGTTGAGATGGTTGCTTGAAGTCGATAAGCGATGCAGTAAGTTTATTGAAAATTCTCTTCTTAAAGCTGACTTAGATGAACAGTTGTGAAGTTCAGTTGTAACATTGAATACAGACGAAAATCCCACCGACCTGAACTTCAACGTCCACTGAGGGACGGCGGTACTTTCGTCTGGCGTCTTTGTTACAAAATCCGCATTTCCACTTATGATATACAACCATTGTACCATTTAAAGCACAAATTAGTTGACCTTATATATATGAGGAAGATATTTTCTTCTTCATACTATACATGTAACATAAAATATATAGCACATAATATAATAAAATGTGAGCTAATAACTAAATTAATAACGAATAATATTAGTTATCGATACTAATACATAAATAAATGATAATACATTATAATACATGATACTTTTTTGCACATATATATTAGCTATTTATAGGAAAATTGCTTGATAAACATTTAAAAACTCAAATAACCAAAAATATTTTACAAAATCATAAATTTAAAATATATTTGTTTTTAAAATTTGGCAGTAAGTCACATATGAATTAAATTAGAAGTTACATATCGTCGATACAAATCCAAAGTATCGAATGAGAAAAAAAAACATTATTCATTACAGCGTTTGCTATAGGACTAATAATCGATATAAAACTCGTGTAGCGACATCTATAAGGAACATAAACAACATATAGTGACATAGGTAAACTATGTTTGACCTATTATATATATATATATATATATATATATATATGGCACAGATTTCGAATGAACTTGAAACAGTTCTTTCAATCTCCTGAAAAGTGGTATTTTTCATTTTCTGAGACTTAGTATTTGAAGTGAAGGTATGATTACATTTTTATTATTAACTTAATTTTTGAACTGAACTATTTCGTAATAATAAAACTAAATAGTTTCTTTATTTTTTTCTTAAAAATTATTTTAAGTTATATAAATTTACTAAAGAAATTGATTCGCAGATTCTATACCAATTTGGACCAAATATCTATTAACAGGAACAAGAGAATTTCAATATTTAAAATTTATTAAAACCATGCCACCTTTTTCATTTATGTAAGAAAACTTTCAATAAGTAAATAAATAATATTTATAATATATATAATAATAATTAATAAATTGAGAGTACCTAAACGAGAATATAAATTCGTCGTGTTACGTGTCCGCAAAGGAATTTCGACAACTACCTGACCTTTCTGAGTAACTGGACAAATAATACCAAGGCCTAGAATGTATATGTTCTTCAAAACACTTTTTAAAAAATCTGGTCAGCAAAATTTGGGCTCTTGCGATCTAACGTTCCAATATATGAAGAAGATGTACCAACCATTTTTTCATTGTTACGTACAATCTTTTAATCATAAATAAATAAGCTAACTCCAAAAAGCTTTTCGGAAAGTCCTACTAGCCCTTAGCCCTTGGTACTTGACAATTGCAGAAGACTGGTGAGTACCCAATACGGCTCCGACTAAACGGATTAGAGAGCTCCTATTGATCCCGAGGATGGAATCCCGACAAGTGGGAAATCGATGGAAAACTGCCCTTTTGCTTTTCCATGGCCTAGATCAGGGGACTTAGACGAAGTTAGTACTTCACGTCTAAAGCGAGAAGTTTAATCACACAAAAAAATAATGAATTGCCGATTATTGAAATAGTTCGATATATTTTTTTCAAGCAAACTTATTGTAGACGTTGAATAAATGAACTGTTATATTTAACAGTGGCATAAGTCCATTCGGTTCTATAGAAACCGTTTATTATTTTAACTGGTTTTAATGATTATTATTTCATAATAAGATTAAAAGTTATGAAGAGTTTAAAACGTCACTTTTTGTCAAGTGCTAAGTGATGAAAACATTGGCCCGATTTGCTCATATTTCGTGCTCATATTTTTAAATGGAAACCGTAAGATATCGCGAATACGAAAAAAAATACTTATACCTCTTCCAAATATCCTCAAATCTTAAGTTATAAAAAAGAAGAAAAAATAAAATAAAAGAGGAATCTTTTAAAGAAAAATGTTTTTCTTCTTAATATATTTATCTATAGTATAAACAAGTTGTTAGTGATACAATACTTTATCAACGTCGCTAAGCAACGGATTTTTATTTAGTCTTATGTCGTGCTCGATCAGCTAAATTGTAAAAATTGGCAAATCACAAAGCCACTGTTCCTAGGTCCTTTAAATCGTTATTAACAAAACAGCATTGTTTTTTAATTAAAATGGAAAATATGTAAAACATCAATTTAAAGAAATAAAACAAGATACATCTTATTCCAATATTTCCATTTTAGGACTATTATTGCAATAAACGCAGCGAAATAACTTAAAGATATTTTTCTTATTAAAGATATTAAAGATATTATTAAATTACAGAATATTTAATATCTCAAAGCAATTCTAAGCGGATGCTCATGTTTTAATAGTGAGCCTACATGGGGGTACTAAACTGAACATCAATTTCTTTAGTAATATACGGACACTTCTACTAAAATGTTAAGTACCTACAATCAGTTCTATTACATGAACAGATGTTGTGAAATAGCGGTTGGTCTGCCGCTGGGCAGGGGTACATCCCTAGAATATCCAAAAAAAAAGAAAAAAAAGCTGCAGATACACAATGGTGTAACTTAAAGCTACTTAGTCATATTAGCAAAATATCTCCGATACCATTCATACGACTTTTTATAGTTTAGCTTTCTAGTCCAGGCAATTCTCAAAGTCAAGTCTTTAAAATGAGCTTCTGGAATGTTCGGAAAGATATTAGTTACCAGGTAACCAAACTAAGGTTGGCGTATTTTTTTAGGTACATGTACACCAAAAAGTTGTATTTACTATAAATTCCTTCAGCAACTAGTGCACTATAATAAATAAAAAAAAAAAAAAGGGGGAGTTTCTTTTTGTTAATATACTTTTAAGACACTAAAATCCTCTTACACAAAATTTCGTGAATTGCATTAACCACTTTTTTCACCACATGGGTGATGTTTTGTGGCGAAGTGATAAAATGATCATTTTATCTGTATGTCTGCAAAACTTCCGGGGAGTTTTTTTACTTATTTGGTTACAGAAAATGCCGGCTCCTCATAATAGGCAACCTAGAAATAGAATATACGCCGGAGAAGGTCAGCTGCAAAAAAATCTTTAGGGCGGAAAAGTTAAATAGCGGGAATTTTTGCATTTAAAATTTTGTCTACATACACAAAAATAGTTGACTGGATAGTTCTAATGCTGGATTGAACTGATCAGGGGGTGCAGTCAAAGATAAATAAGTTCTGCTTAATTTATGTTATCTTTGACTGCACCCACTCACCATTTGAATACATCATACACAAAGTGTGCATGTGTCTGTTAAACTGTTGATTTTTAACTTTTATTTATTTATCAGTTAAGCTTTTGATATTTAAAATACAAATTACAGTTACGGCAGTTTCAATGGTTCTTACCGCCGTTCCATCACTTCTGAATGGCATGACTTCAACAAACGTTTTCTCACAGAGAACTAAGTCTTCAAATCCAAGGGTCGGCAACCTTTTTTGGACGCGGATGAAAATCAACCGAAATATGAGTATTAAAATATGTCTTCGTATATAGGAAATAGTAAAAATATAATAGTAAACAGTCTTTTAAATAATAATAAGAAATATATTACTTAAGAAATAATTCAAACATTGCAGAACATTATTTATAAACATTCTTGTCGATATTAATCGTTATGTTTAATATTGTCTTGAATGATAATAATTGACCTTGATAATATATGTGGAAAAAAATGGTCCGCGTAGAGGTCAATTCATTTATCTTAGATGTGGAGAAAATTATATTATTTAAGTATTTTTTTTAGTTTATTAATACACTAAGAGCAATTTATTGACCTCTACCTGGACCATTTTCTTCACGTTATGTTTATTAATTTTTTTAAATTATTTTGCGAAATAATGTGGATAGGATGTGGGTTACTTATCATATTGGTCATAGATTGCCGACCCATTATTTAAACCATACACCTTCACAGATATTTAGTTTTATGCATATTCAGTGCCTTGAATACAAGTTGAATTTTTAGGGAACTAGGATAGTTCAGGGTAGATGGATTGATTTTAAAGTACCGTGTTCAAGAACATTAATAGCATCTAAATAAATTATCCTATGATCTGTTCTCGATCGATTCTTAGAATCTGAAGAACCTATTGGGGCTCACCCAGCTTCTATAATCTCAATCACCCAGAGTAGCCACTCTTATTGGAAAAAAACTAGACGTTGAGCGTGATCTCAGCCAAACTTCCTACATTTTGGGTACTAACTGTCCCTAGTTTCTCTACTTGCGATTATGTATCATTCATTCTATTTACTTTTTGCATTCTGATAATACAGCTGTAAATTTCAATAAATAAAAAACTCTCTACACTACCGTTGGATACCAATTCCAATACTCTTCACATAATTTTATTTTATTTTGTTTTTTTACTATCCCTGCACTAAAAATCGACTTCCGTGACAGTGACAGTGTGAACTAGTCAGTGATAAGTGATTAGTGAGTGTAATAAACTCTGTCTCAGCTTGTCATATTTGGTGAGCCTTACGGTCGGTGAACTTTAATTAGCGAACTGTAAATGCTAATTCGTAGTTGTAAACTATAGTGTAATATTATTGTACTTGTACAAATTTATCTAAATAGTTAAGTTATTTAGTATTAGCGATATCTTATAGTATTTGTATATTATTTTAGTAATTAGATAACAGTTAGCCATATGTTATAATCTGTAGAATATTGTTATTGTAAATTCATATTAGTTTAATAATTTAATTGTTTTAGATAATCTCATTGTATTCTTTTTAATTTGTTAATAAATATTAGTAACTTGAATTTAGTAGTAGTTTATTTCATTTTACACCCAGTAGCCAGTAGCAATATTACTAGTGTAACCATATTAAACATTATTTTATACTTTTTAGTTTTATTTCCGATTAAAGCTGGTTTTTAAACTTTTTTTAATTTCTTGAATAATAATAGTTGCCCCTTGCCGTGTATATCTACCTCAGGGCACCCCATCTTTATTTTTTATCACTCTGAGGCCTTGATGAATATATATTTTTATTTTAATATTTACCATATGTAATTTTAATTGTCTATATTTTGCATATTAAGCCCTGAAGAAGACCTGCAATGTGGGTCGAAACGTTGCATTTCTAATAAACAGTTAAATTCCCTACTTCCACCACTTCCACCCAAAAAAACACGTTTTCCTTCATTAAACCAAGTTATGAAATCACTTGACCTATTTCTGCATTACATTCATATATTTTTTTTTATATTCTCGCTATTCAATGGGTTTGATAACAATAACCTATGATGTTCGAAATTCCTCTGAAAAATATATAACTCCAAAACTTGTTTACCTGAACTTCTCCGTGGGAGGCTCTCAAAACCTAATACCTGAATTCTCAACAGTAACTATTTTTTTTTCGTCTATGGAATATGAGAAGTTTTTCTTGAAGGGTTCCCGCAGAGGGTGGTTCCTATTCTCTTTAAAATACAAATTGATTTTAAGGATGAATGAAATTTCATATTTGTTTTGATGATAAGTGACCTTTCGTCGGTGACATAATCAGTGTTCGTTATCCCAAACAAAAAAAAATGGCCTTGGTCTCGAAACTGATTCGGAGAAAACAACTTCCATAGTAAACAGAAATTTGAAAAGGATATAAAAATGATTGGAGAAAATAATACTTAAAATATTATTTACTAATAATTATTTTTGAATATTTTTTTTATTACTTTGACTTTTTTTTTCTTATTTTAAAATTAAAAATGTTATCTGGTGCAGGCTGAAGGTATTGATTGAACCAAAAAAGCTTTATTCGTAGGTTATTTTGCCCTTAGAAAAAAATGTCTTAATCATCATTATCACACAGATAATTTTATTAATTATATTTTGCAACTATTTTTAAGCTCTTCGAATTATAGTCTGCAGAAGCACTGAATATACATTTAAAAATAAAAACAAATGTAATGCTGTAAAATAATTATGTTATCTACGCGAAAAAAGCTTTAATTAAAAAAAATATAAAAAAATAATAACAACATGACTAAAATTGTTGATAAGGAAACTAGGAGAAATTTAAAATAATTCTATCATTTCCGGCCCAAGTTACCCAAAGGTGGCGTACTTGTTTATCTGACGACATGATTTCAGAATAAAATTCAAAACAGAAACATATATTTTATGGACATATTAATAGATTTCCTCCAACAAGATGCACCAATTGAATTTTTGGAAACATAAATAGTTAAAATATATTTAAAAAAAAAATGAAAATAAAACCCAGGGATGTTATGGATAGAAATATTTTGGAAACAAGGTAGGAAAGTAGATAGTAATGTGAGAGAAGGAAGTAATAAAACCAGGGCAAAATTAACGGAGGAGAGACATGAATGTGTGTAGGAAATATGAAAGCAGTGTGGAAGAAACGATGTCAGAATATTTATCAACAAATAACATATATATCTTTCATAGGAACAACGACATAAATGAAACATAGTTTAGTTAAGCCTTTAGTAGCAATTGCATTGGTTAAAGATTTTTAATTCAGGAACGACATATCTCAGTAATTTTTGAGTTGTTTATGTTTGAAGGTGAAGTTTTATGGGAATAATGGCATAAGATAAAATCAAGTTTTAAGCTTTTTTAAAAAAAAGTAATGGTTAATGAAATAACTTCAATACCATCATTACAATAGGAATGCTTTGGTTGTAGTTGTTTATTTAGCGTCACTTTATGCTGCTAAGGCTAATCGGACGATGCTACAGTGGGAGCTCTAAATTTTGCCTATCCAGGTTTAATTAGGATAGGAATTGTTATCGAATACCTGACATCGTACAGGCTCGGGCCCCCGTTTAACGTCCCTTCCGAAGGACGGCGTAACTAAGGATTTTTTAATCCCTTAAAAGAATCCTAGGGCCACCTGCCGGGCTACGAACCCGCGATCTTGGGTTTACCTGCTTTGGTTTACCAATAGCCAATTTTAATTTTGTTAACACACATTGAATTTTCAAATTCCTCTAATTAAAAATTAGGTTTTTTGAGTTAGGACATTGTTTAAGGAGCGATATATAGTACATATATGAATGCGATATATGTTGATATGAACTGAAAACATTGAGAAACTAGAGGAAGAAGGCAGAAAATGATGGGAAAGCAGTGAAGATAGGAGGAGGTAGCATTTAGTAACGCCACGACTGCTTTCCCTAAAGCAGAGTGGAAGATCCATTAGATTAGAGTTGCCATCCTGGACAGAACAAACGGAGGCCGCCCAAAGACCACACCCTGAGGACACGGTCCAGCCAAATACCAGCAGCCTTCGTCACAGCCGGAACTTACAACTTTCTTCTCTTCTGGCCGACTTGTTTAACATCTCTTGCCGTTATCCCTCCACCTTGTGGGATTTCATGTCAGGCAGATTTCGTCGGGCGATAAAAGTGGAAGATATGTTTTGCGTTGTTTTATCGAAAATTTCTAGATATAGTATCAAACTAAAACGAAACCAAGCACTTGAACATATAAAAGCAAGTTTTAGTTACTCTATGCTCTCAGTTAATTAAAAAATGCTCATATAAATGACATAACTATTAGCCGTAGGACTGAGGACTTACGGAGTTCGGGATTTGAGCCCTAACTAACCCATCAAATTCCTCTCGTATCCCACCCACACAATTCAAAATCCTTCGTAAAAACATCAATACTCCTTACTTGATACGAATAATGTCATCTATATTGATCTTATTATTCCATTATGCTGATTATTCCATTAACACAATAAAAAACCTTTATCCAGTCTTGTATGCTTTTAATAAGACGTTTCGACATTAAATGTCATTTTCAATTATTTATATAAAAAATTCTTTTATCCTTTCATCTTAGTTTAGTTAATCTAAAAAGTTACAAGTCAGAAATATCTGTAAATTATTAAATACAACAATAATAATATAATAAATACAAATTTATAAAATATGTCCGCAAATAGAAATAAATATAGATACATTTTTTTTCCTTATTGACATTGTTAATGTTTTAAATGTTTTACTTAGAGGTCAATTATCCTCTATAGTCATCTTTTATTAAATGGTTTAAGCTTTGGTCTGTTTAATACTACATTTGATTTACATTTTAATACTAAACTTTTTTTAATTTAAAAATACCATAATCAAATTAAAAAAACAATACATAAAATTTATTAAATTAATAAAACTATTTTATTTTTAATACATTTTTATCAGTTATGAAATGGGATATCTAGGAAACTGTTGGGAGGATATATTCACTGTGCTTTTAAAAACTAGAAAACAACCTATTTATCATTTTCTTTTTAACTTTAAAATAAGAGATGAATATAGTTTACCTATTTCACCTGCTTCTTTTTTTGTCGTTCACTACATTATACATTTTGTCATTAATATATAATGCTTCCAAGAATCTCCTTTTAATCACATTGTTTCCTCTGTGCAGGATCCGTGGTTTTTCAAAATCAAATGTATGTAATTCGTTTTTACAATGTGTTGACAGTGCGGTGTTTGTTTTTGAGTTTGGTTTTAAATTGAGTTTTTGAGGTTGGCTGATTATTCCATTTGGTGCTGATTTTGCCCCGACTCAGATCAGATCTTGACAAACTTCATTCCCACTCAAACCCTCTAGTTTCAAACGAACCACTCAATTCGCTATAATCCTCCGAGGATTCTGAAAAGGAGATGGCCTCGCGACCTTTTAAGTTGAATTTGTTATTTGAGTACTGTGGATTGTGTCTCTACTCCCTTTATCTCATGTCATTATGAGTCATACATACTATAGGCTTGTGGTACTATAATACAGTTGTAAATTTCGAAAATAAATATTTAAAAAAGTTCTAGTTAGACGATCCCAATACCAATCTTTTAAGCGATACAAAGAGATAACAAACTGGTTAATCATTTCACTCTACAAAATTGAAAGCGACAAAACCCTAAAGTGCAATCACCGATTAAACAAATAACTCACATGAAAACAGTTCATAAGTTCAGAAGCCTATTAGTGCAAGTCGATATGCTATAACTGACTTCTATATCGTCAATGTGTCCTTGCGTACCACTTCTCTCCAATCCTTCCGCAACTCCTAGATCTATATTTCAAAGTATCACATACCTTGCTTAATTTCAAATAGCCTATTACCTGATAGAAATGTAATTATCATGCCAGTAAAAGGTCTATTAATTAATAGTAATTGATTTTTTCTACCTTCCTTGAGGGGTCGACACAGATATGTCATGTCTGGACATATCAGTTTAAGTCAATTTGAGATCAACTACTTTCTTAATGAATAACCTACTTCTGCTACACAATCAGTGAAGACTGTTCTAATAAGCGCCATTAAAAATAAAATAAAATAAAACTGTACCATTACCATCCATGAAGAGTCTTGGGTTCAGTACATGGTAGAGACTATACTGTTTCTAGGATAACATTTGAGCAGTAAGGTGATTCATGAAGGTATTGGGGTAGTGGTGGAGCCTAAACCATGGACTACAATCTATCAATGCCAAAGTTTTTTAACTTAAGACAGTTAAAAAAATGAGATAAGGCGTAATTATATTCTTGTGATGTTCAATGAGTTTTAGCTTAGGGTTAAGATGTGTAGATGTACTGTTTGAAGTTATATGACCCGAGTGCCTATAGTTAAGGTTCCGGGCTCAAATCCAGCCGTGAAATAGAAGTTATTTAATCTGCCAACAGTCACCATAAGCAAATAGATCCGTGGCATCAACAGACCATCAAAGTGCTCACAGTATCTATTAAGTGGATACTTTTAATTAGGGGAGAAACCTGGCGTTATCCCGGATATTTAGATTTGAGGAACTAACTAAATGTTTATGAATAATTGAGACTTAAGATTTGGTTTTCGGAATCTAAATAATTTTTTCAACAAGGTGTGATTATTTTTAACTAATGTATTTGAAACAGTAACTAGTATGTTAAACCTATTATTTCTTTCAGAACAATAAATAAATTATAATGTAGAAATATAAGAGATAAACTAAGCTGTACTACATAAAGATCGCCTTACACAAAGTAATAATTATTCCGTAATAAAAAGAATATATAAAATACATGGATACATACCAAACCTGCTTCAAGTTTTTACCTCCTTGACAAGTGGAATTTCGTTATCGATTTCCATTCCAACTTCAGTTCCTGAAACATGCGAAGAAAAAATTATAAGATGAACAAACAATAAATATTCAAGCTAAAAAATACAGTATAAATTGTAAAATGAATAATGAACTATTGAGGAGTTATACTGTCATGACTGTA
This sequence comes from Troilus luridus, assembly GCA_964056705.1. NCBI lineage: Eukaryota > Metazoa > Arthropoda > Insecta > Hemiptera > Pentatomidae > Troilus > Troilus luridus. The sequence goes on along the minus strand of OZ057414.1, from coordinate 78,971,632 downwards.
GTTGTTAACTAAAAACTTTACCGCAGTTAAGTGAGAAGGAAGGATTCCCAGCGTTGTAATTCGTGAGAATGAAGAATTAACATGGTATTGATTACTCAAGAACCACAAAAATCTAATATACTATCGCTACTTAATGAATTCGGGAAAATAAGAAGTGAAACATTTTTATTATAAAGAAGGGACTTCCCAACTTTATTAGGTTGTTGGGCACACAAGATACTTCACTTTAGCATAACAACCTATAATGCCCAAGATCCCAGGTTCGCAGCCCGGGAAACTGGGCATAGGATTTTTTATAAAGGACTAAAAAAACATTAGTTGTTCTGTACTTCGGGAGGAACGTAAATTAAGAGTTCCGAGCCTGTACGGTTTCAGGTACTCATTAAAGATTCCGATCCTAATAAAACTTGGATAGGAAAATTTTAGGAGTTACACTGTAGCATCATCCGATCAGCCATTGCAGCATAAATGTTAAATGAATAAACCTGAACAAAATATTTTAGTTACAGAACAAAAAGAAAATTTGTTATATAAAAACATATGTGCGAATGTATTTGTAGAATTGTTTTTCTTTCTTTTATTTTTATAAAATACAGCTATAAATTTATAAGATAACATATATTAGTAAATTAATACAATCTGAAGAAGCAGATGCAATATAAAAACACACAAATGTATAAAACTAAATTTAAACAATAACAAATATTTATATTGAAATATAAAATATATATATACACACATGCACACATACAGAATAAAATATTTAAAACTTTAATTTGAGACAAGGAGGAATCGATGCCACTGAGTAGACCCACCCCACTTCACGAAAGAAGGAAATTTTTGATGCCTTGATCGATAAACCTATTTTTGGACCGGGTCTGGCTATAACCAGAAAGGTATAAAAAAAAAAAATTATTTTCAAACAACCCTGATAATAATGAGCGATACTAATAAAATACATCTAAAGTATCAATCGGCAAATAATAGTGTAAAAATATTTTTCTATATTTTTATTATGTAAGTGTATTTCGTTATTTCTATTTTGTTCCTCTCTTCTCTATTTTCTTATTAGGTATGTAAAATAAGTTTGAAGATCTAGGCCCAGTCAATGAAATATTATTTATTCTGGGAGTCGAGAAGTTTTGGACTTGTGGGCTGAAATAAAACTGGAGATACATGGGAGATATTTGTTTTATCCTTAAAACAAATGCTCACTTGAATTACGAAGATTATATAATTGGAAATTAATAGTATTACAAATACTGCAACCAGGTTATTCAGTTCATCTATCAATATATTTATTTAACTGCTTCACATAATTAGATCAAGATATTTATTTTACTGTTTTAATGGTTTTATCAACCATACTTACCTGTGGACGCCTCCTACTGGCCTTACCTATCATTTAATTAGAATATTATCTATTTCCTCACCATCAATTAAATGAAAAGCCATTTCGTAAGATAAAAAATTAAATTAGCTTCTAACATTTCACTTATATTAAATAACTTAAATAAAGTTCTAAGCAATGAATGCGGGATATAGTATTAACGTTTTTATATTATATATATTTATAATTTATATTTATATTGTTAGAGTAAAGATACTTTCAGTGAACAGAAAAATCGTGCTTTATGTTCGATGGCTCAAATTATTCGGTGATTTCCTGAGATTGTTTTAGATCTTTTTGAACAAACGGAAAAAAATATTTTTGATTATTTTCTACAGAATATTATATAACTTTTCGCTTTTTAAGTTCTATTTACGAACTTATGTAAAGTATACATTCCCAAACTTGAAAAAATTAAGCTGTTAATATAAAGAAAAATGTTATTAAAAATAAAGAAGGAAAGAATTCATCAGACGGAAGATTCACTAACTTTTTCATTGCTCTTCGGTACATGACTTTTAGATATTTAAAACCTAAGCAGAAACCCTCAGCTTTTTTTTCGTATGACTATAAAAAATGTATTAGTTTTAAAGATTGACAATTTACAATAATTTGGAACGTTTATTCGGTTATTTTCGTTTCAGCAAGATTACGATCATCCAAGTTAAGTTAAAATCCCAAATATTGCACTTCCTCGGGGTAATGATCCGTTATTAAAATGCTTAAAAAGGACATAATCCATTATTACGTGTGAATATACTCTTTATTAGTTGATCACAATCTGGTAGCTTAATCTAAAATATTGCCATGGTGGTTTAGGAGGAAAAAAGAAGCGAGTAATATCCGTGAGATGTGCTGTATCATCAAGCAGAGCCAATAAAGTATGGTCATGCTCGGGTAAGTCTGGCGAGAAGATATTGAACAGCAGTAGTCCAGTGCACTGCTCTGATGGACTCCTGCACATACCATTTTAATACCCGTGGCATCTAGGTTACGAGATACTAGTCAGTTTTCTTTGATAATGCATTAAAATCATATTTAAATTTTTTTTTTAAATAAAGTCATATTTCAGAAAATATGGGCACCTTTGAAACAATGTCCGAATTAAATTAATGATATATTATTATATAATGGGTACATTTGCCTTGCTTCTGGAAAGTTTTTTTTTCAAACAGTGAAAGACGTTTTTAATCAATTATAGAATTCTTTCATAGTTCATATTAATCCATTTTGCGTTAATGTTACAATCAAAGAATTTTCATTATTTCCAATCAGCTGATCCCGTAATGCTTCTTTACTGACAGATTAAATGAACCCGATTTAGATTTCACCAGTAATTATTGTGTGGAGTTAAAATTATATATTTACATAAAAATGATGATTGTCATGTTAAGGATCACATGAATGTTTTATTTAATTCAAAGTTCATTGTAGTTTCTTTGGATGTACAATGGTGATTTTATTTGATTATATAAACCACTTTGTTTTTTTAACACGTAATCAAGCATCGTATAATTTTGGATGAGAAAAACATAGTTTCTTCAAATCCAATCCACATTATTACAACGGTAGCTGGTTTTTAGCAATGCGATTGTTAGACAAGAAGAATGAAATTCAATTTTCGTCTCACATATTAAATAACTTAAATAAAGTTCTAAGCAATTTACATAGTTTATTATCTATTTGCTAGGATTCAAGTTATATATAGAAAAACTACATACAGTTTACCAATGGAGGAAACATTTCGAAACGAAAATCTACTCTCTAAAGCAGAGGTTTTTTTCTTCTCATTGTCCAAAATTTTATTTGATTAAGCAACATACAAATATACTAAAATATAAAGTCCATGTTACATTGGCCCTTTTGTTTTAGCTTACTTTTTCTTTATTTTAATTACAGCAATAATCAACTTGTTTTAACAGGTATTAAGTCGCCATGTTATAGTTCGAACGCAAACTGGTCTCATTTTTGTTCAGAAATTCCTTAATTATTTGTTACAATAACATATTAATATATTTAAGTGGACTGCATAACTCTAAAAATGGATTGAATTAGTCAGGGGGTACAGTTAAAGAATACCACGAAATAAGCAAAATTTATTTTGTGTTATTCTTTAACTGCACCCCCTGACCAATTGAATCCACAATTAATATATAAATGTAATTAAAATGGGGTGTCGGTCTGTCATTAGTGGACCCCCTAGTCTTATCTTTTAAAAAAATTAGTAAATAATTGTCTTTTGATTTTTGTAATAATCTATTAACTAATAAGAAAAAAAAAACTTTAATAAAGTTGTTCAAGGATGAACATCATAACGATAAAAATCTAATATAAATAAATCAAAGTACTTTTCTTAAATTTCATTTTATAAGCTCTCTCTTTTTTAAATATTTTTATTGGATAGCGATAAGTACAATCTTTCACAGCTAAGGGCAGTAAGTATTAGTGTTCTAAGAACAAACAAACTATATACATTGGATATTTTTTTGGATAAAAAAGTAAATATTAGTATCTCTTAAATAATAAATTCAATTAAAAAAAATGATTAGCAAATAAAAATTCTTGAAAAAAAGTTCATATGCACTGTTGAGGAATGACATGAAGAGAAAAAAAAATTGGTTTTTGGCGAGGAGAAAGGATCTGTAATTGGAACGTGACGGAGTGGGAGTCCATTCCCGCAACTTTCTTCTCCAGCATCCTCCAGTCACTGGCCCACTTCTTGCATTCCAGGCAAGGCCAGGGTCTGGCATCGAATTTAGAGCTACTTGTAGCGATCTGGATCACTAGATAGAGGATCGTACTGGTCACAGAGTATATTCTAAAGCACTGTACCCACATCAGACACGTTGTACGTTCTTTTTGAGAACATCAAAATGCGTGGTATTTAGACCGTCTAATAAACAGTCTAAAGACCAAAGTCTTTTCTAGTCTTCGCCAGTCCATCATGCAGGGCATTGCCTTTTACGGAATGAGTGCCTGTTTAGTGCTAATTACAAATGGAAGAACGCCAAAACGAAAACTTGGTGTTCACGCGAAATGCTCGCAGAAGGATCACCACTTTCATCAATACGTTATTAAATTAATTAATACTGGAAGACATGGGTTTTAGAAATTTTACATGACGCCTACTGATTTCGAAGAATTTCCTCTGAGGATTTGAGGACTTATTATAAAGCAAGATACGCCATTTAGGAAACTATCCCAGCTTCTCTTCGACTGGCAGTCATGTTAAGTTTCCTAGAAACAGGTGACTCTTTCAAAAGCCTCTTTCAAAAAACACCTTGAGAACATCTAATAACCTGTATACCAAATGGTACCAGAGGTTTGCGAAACGATTATCTCAAAATTAAAATAATATAAAATTTATATATAAAAAAAATACCGTATCTGGTAATAGTGGTTTTATCTCAACAAAATATCGTTAGTAACGGTACAACTCACTTATACATACTTTTACAGCATAAACCTTTTAATTGATTTGGAAATAGTTGACTGGGTATTAGGGTGGGCCGACATTTTTTTTATTTTATTTCGAAATTGTAATAGCGCTGAAAAGTTGCGAATTATATAGACAAAAAAAAATATCAGAATCGGTTGACATCATCCGGTCGCGCATAGGCCTTAAAATTTCACAAAATATGAAAAAACTTCATTTTTTTTTAATTTTTGAATTAGATGCTTTTGTAATGTAATAGTTTGTAACGTCTTTAAATACAGTCTAAAAACATTGTGTTTTAATTTGGTTTAGATCAGTTGATATCTTCCGTTCGCTCATAACACCCATAATTTGCCAAAATACTGAAAATTTCACAATTTTACGAGTTACTTTTTATATTTTTAATATATTATTTTTAACGTAATAGTTACAGAACTTTTATTTTTGAACATAACAACATTGTCTTATTATGGTGTGAATAAATGAATAACTTCCGGTCGCGCAATGTGCCCAATGCTATAGAAAAACAGTACCAGAAAAAAAGATAGGCTTATGACATGATGGTGATAACAGTAACAATGGGCACAGTACATTTCGACTTGCTCTATATTTAAAAGCTTAAATATTTAAGTTACAGTATAGTTTTTAACAATAAACTTACTTTTATAAAAATGTAAAACGGAGTTCTGAATAAATAGTCTATGATAATTGAGCTAGTCCATTAGTACTTTTCTCTATTTTGTAGCCGAAGGTACTTTGAAGACTGATTTGCTGGTGAAGTTAAGCATGGATAATCTGGACAGCAGACTGGTTCTTGTAAATTCGTCTCGAGATTCAGCTCTACAAACTTTTTCTGACGCTTCCATGACGAGTGTTACACAGTGTCAACAGCCTGCGTGTGAACTGGAAATTGCTTGAAAGTAATGAATGCTCCAGTCAGGGATTGAGTCACTGTCGATGTGCGATTTGATCTCGTCGTCACGGATTTCTGCCAACAATGGGGGGAGAAGATAATTCACAGTCCATTCAGTAAATAATTTCTGAGTATTCTTGCGCATTAAAGTTGATTTTTGGTGGCGTGAATGTTCTTACTGTTTTCCTCCTTGCATCTAACTGCCTTGCCTTGAAGTTTTTTTCTACCTCATTACCAGTTCGTGTGGAAAGTTTTTACATTTAAATACTAATTATTTATCGAATACCAAAAATCCGTAAATATACGAAATTTTCCATATTTTGGGGCTTATGCGCGACCGGAAGATATCAGCTGATCTAAACCAAATTAAAACACAATGTTTTTGACTGTATTTAAAGACGTTACAAACTATTACATTACGAAAACATCTAATTCAAAAATTTTAAAAAGGAAGTTATTTTAAAAAACTGATGGCCTTTGCACGACCGGAAGATCTCAACTGAATTTGATAATTTTTTTCTTTTTTTTGTCTATATAATTCGCAACTTTTCCGCACTATTACAACTTCGAAATAAAAAAAAGTGTTTTTTCGGCCCACCCTACTGGGTATATCTTCAGATATGTTCGAAATTTTAAACAAAATAAGTTTAAATTATTTTATTTGGGCCAACGTTTAGCCTTATTTTTAGGCCATATCATAGGCAGAGAAGGAAATAAAACAGAATAACTAAACTGGCAGAGTAGTACCAATGAAAATATAACAGGTTAAATTAACAGAAGTGATAGGAATGATAACATAGAATCATTTATTGGGATACAACTTTTCTCATAATATTCGTGAAATACTAAATTACTTCGAAATAGGTTGGTTGCATTCAAAAAGAATATGAAACCATGATAGAGTTATATATTAAATTATTAAGGAGGGGGGAACTTTTTTTTTCTATTCTCAGCCCAGATGATGTCCTAAAAACAAGGCAGAAATTTTAGCACAAATAAAATAAGTTACACTTATTCAGTGTTAAATTTATTCCGAAAAAACTGTACCACTACAACCCGTGAACGGGTCTGGGGTTCAGTCGTGGTACCCTATTACATTTATTCCAAACATTTCTAAATTCCATTTAAGTTAACTGAAATCAATCCTGTGCCTCCTAATTCGAAGAACCATAACCGAAATAATTAGCTTGAATTAAAAAGGCTATTAATGATTAAATGAAACAAATTCAATTGTTTGATATTCGTTATACAAAAATCAACTAACTAAATTATCTAATTTATGAAATATATGTTCATTATCATTTGATTTTGTTAAAAAAAAGTTCTCATTATGTTTTATTTATCATATTCATTATAATTGTTTTTTCTTGTATCTTCGGCATTAAATTATCTATACATTTAATCAATCCCACGCTTTTCATTCTTGGAATGAAGATCAATCGGATAAAGATAATGAAACAATAAACATATAAATTTATATGTGAAAATCATTATTCAACCCAAGTCATCTTAATAAGATGAGAATTAAATCAAGTAAATATTGATGAGGAAACGATTGAATTAATCTTGAGAAAATGTTGAAAAGTAATGTTTCGATTTAAAAAATAAAAGAAGTTGCATCTTACTTTAATACGTTTCGACTAACTGTTAATTCAAAACAGAGAATGAACTGTAGATTAAGACATTTTTATTATACATTATAACTGTTTTAATCTATTAAAAAAAGCTAAAACAAATTTTGAAAATTCGTTATTCTACTTAATCCAAAATACTCACAATCAATACCAAGTGGGCACTCATATTTTAATAGGCTCACCAGGAGAGTACAAAGTAAGTACTAAAACCGAACAACAATTTCTAGAATAATATTTCTACTCCACTAAAACGTTAAGCAACTACAGTAGTCCATTTAATATTTGTATGATTTTTAAAATGGAGATTGGCAGAGACGAGCCCCCCTCCAGAAAATTAGAAAAGATATCAATGGAAACTTGGCAGATTTGCCTAACTTCCATGAATTGAACGAAGAAGAAATGTAACATACGACAATTCCCCTCCTAATAATTTATTTATGGTCACTACTACGCTCCTAACAGTCCCAGCTTTACGTTGTAAAAGCCAATGTCTTTTTTAATCCCTACCACAAAAATAAATTTTATATAAATGGCAGCAGTTTAGCTTTATATAAAATAAAAGAAAAGTAGATATCACTATTCAGTTATTTAAAATGTATTAAATCAGTGTATGAGGATATACTTTTCGATGTGATTATTTTGAATTTTGGGAGAGAACCGGATTATTGGATGGCAGAATACAAAATCAGTGACTAAAGTCAATACCGGCATTTTTCATCTAAAATTAACAAATTGAAAAGATAATATAAATGATTATAAATTCACCTTGGCCGACTATTTAAGACTTTTATAGTTTTACCAGAGAGAAAATAATAACAATTTTAGCATAGAAGCAAACTCTAATAAAAACTAACTTTTACTAAACTAAAATAGATAACTATTCCTTTTTTCTGATTCAGGACAGGACAGATTTCCGTAACTTGGATTTGTTCTTTCTGATGATTCTGTCTGACGTTTTGCTGCTACTCCCAAATCTTTTTTTATTAAAAAAAATTATACTATGATAGAATATTAAAACTTTATGTATGTTTCGGAGCTCTCTACAAATTAGTGGGCATTTAATCCAACTAAAAGATGGCATAGTATAGTAAAAAATCCAATAAAAACATGGGGTAAAATCGTACTACGCCTTGAGAAATCTTTCTAAGCCAAAGAAATTTCTGAAACATTATAAACTCGAAATTATACATACAGGAGCCTTGACTTCTGGCATCTATTGTGATAGCGATACATTATTCATAGACTAGACGACTATGACTAGGAGTAGAATAGTGGATCTTAACTCATACGTAGCAAATTATCATTATTTAGAATGTTAACTTATGATTACTGATATTAATTATCAAAGTAAGGCAGATAGTAAATTACTATAATAGGATAGAGAAATATATTAATAAATAAATAAATGAAGTTCGGCAAATGACGTAACGTGTACATTGCAGGAGTGGATAACCACTTCATACATTATCTGATCAATTAGGTGACTATAAATAAACCTATTCAATAGAATAAAAGATTGATTAAAATTAATATTTTTTCTCTTTATATTTGTATCCACAACTGGCAAGAAAAAAATGGCAATGAGCAGATTAACTATTAGTAAAATAAAATAAAATGACATATGAGGAATAAAGATCAGTACCTCTTCCGTGGTTTGGTGTAGTTTCAATAGTTTTAATATCAGATCTCTCATCCACGTTTTTTTTTAGTCTCCTCCTAGTGCTCTCAGGTATGAGAGTCGTGGCCATTTGTTCTATCAATGGTTTAGGGTGTTCGTGTAATTTTTCTTTAAAGATTTTTTAGTATGATCGTATGTATTGGTCAACCATTTGTATTTTAATACAATATATTCATCTTGAAAATTTTAAATCAATATTCAATTTTATTTTTAAATTACTACTTTTGCCCCTCCTGAGAGCCTGTCATCCCCTTTTAAAAAATGTGGTATCAACTCATATTCATGAAATTAAGACAAATAAGGAAGACGGTGAAATATTTTATTTATCGAACCTATTGAAAATAAATAATATAAAATAAAAACTACTTTATTAGTTTCAATGTTGTTGAATGTTGGTCGCTGTTGACTACAGGTTTTGCCTACATTTTATGTAGAGCATTACTATATTGTTTTTAAAATGTTTAGAATGCTAGCCTGTACTGATCAGATTTTTATTTTATTGAAACAACAAAAACTAGAAGACTTGAACCAGGAAAACGTTACACGACCCAGAAGGCTGGACACGTTATCAGTGAATGGATGAACCTCTTATTTATCAGCAGATAACAATGCTTTATCAGCTTCAATCCAGGTTATCGCAGTTTTAGCTTTCTTTACAGTCCATCACAACAATTCGTATTAAAAAAAAATTGTAATAATCTCATTAGTTTATAAATAAGGGTAACCAGTTAAACAAAAATAAATAGAAATTCTAATAAAAATCACGAAAATAATAGAAGAATAAAAACAAAAATGAACCCTGTACTACTACTAAGGGTCTCGGGTTCATTATACTGTTACTAGGACAACGGTTGTGTAGAGGTGTAACTTGAATAGGACCACTCTCCACCACAAAGTTTTTTTTCCTCAATTAAGGTTATCCACTTTACTGAGGCTGTAAGAGCACCCGAAGGGTTTGCAGATCACGTAAGCTCTATCCGCTATGAAATAATTAATCTGCCTCAGCCGGATTTAAACCCGGGGGTTGGGATCTTCAGTGTAGCAACTCAGCATTCTACCCACTGAGCTAGGCTGCTCTCTTAATATAAAGAATATGTTTATAAAACGTATATTTATATTATGTATATAAAACATCACAAAAAACATTCAGTCAGAAGGAAAGATAAAATATCTTGAGATGAATATATGAACAGTAATTAGTATAATATTCCAGAAAAATTCTAATGTAGATAATTAAATGGAAATTCCATACAAAAAAAAATCGGATCATTGGGCTCGAGAAAAAAATAATTTAAAAACCAAGAACCATCTTTGTTTCTCTAAATAATTACTCATTTAACAATAGATTGTGAAATAAGAGGAAATATTAAAGAATATTCCCATTCTTTCACACAAATACGACTCCTACTTTTACAATGAAATACTTCACACTTTATATTGATTGAAATTATATCTTATAATTTATTATTATAAGCAACCATTGAGCTCACTTATAAAAATACTCAGCATGGAGTATACTTGATTGGACAAGCAGCTTTATAAAGCTGCTACAGGTGGATAGGAATTGCCGATTGTGTTTGAAACACAATCATGTATAACTTTAAGTTGTTTATTTTATCGTTTATAACAAATCATAAATAATTTCAAGACTGTATTAAAATTAAATTCCCTTTGAGAGAGAACTTGGATGGATAAAGAGAATTCGAGAATAAAAATCTCTCGGTACTCCGAGAATCGAGCTATGATAGAGTTTTCATTAAAACGGGTGCTCCCCAGAGCTATTTAACGTATGATTGCACTATTGCTTATTTCAGAATTATAATTCAATTAAGTCTTTCGGGGAAATATGCACTCATCATTAATGCTGACTCATGCATACATATATCGGACCCTAAGAAGTCTTGGAAAGGAATCGCTATAATTTTCTACCTAGGTTTCCTGTGTACCAATATAAACGAACTTGATATATCTGCCCCGGAATTAAAGGACATCATGTCCACAAAATAGTTAATATTATAGGGAAATTGTCGTACATAAATGCTATGATCAATATTTCCAATTACTTTTCAATACCAATAAAAATGTGAAAAATCTTATTTAACTTGTTTTTATAATTAACGACGAAACAAATATTAATAGTTCAATATTATGGAAAATTGCCTCTCCTGAACAAATACAAAAATGTGGCATGGAGTCCTTTACTTCCGGATTACAGATATATAACCAAATTAATTGATATAACAGTTAATCATTTATAAATATGACTACAGTAAGCTATAAAATCTCCTTTCAATTATTTTTGTACGTATTGACCAGATTTGATCTGAAGAACTTTACTATCAACAGTTGATAGCATCGTATGTGAATAAGTATGCTGTGAAAAAATTACTATAAGTGACTCTTTTTTTCTTAAAAATATATGGAATTTGTTTATTCTAAATTGAGAAAGGAGTAAATAACATTGTGTGAATACATATATTTCCGTATTTAAAATATCGGCTATATAAAATAAAACCTACACCTTTTTATGTATTGTGTTTTTTACTCATGCTATTTGTATGGGAAAGTAGCTCAATGGTAGAGCGCTGAGTTGCCGGACCGAAGATCCAATGTTCAAAGTCGGCTGTAGCAGATGATTTTTTTAATCTATCAACAGCTGGGGGTGGGATCCTGGGGCTCATTTAGCCTCAATAAAGTGGGAACACTTATTAAGGGGAAAATGTTGGGGGTTGAGTGAGATACGGACAAATCACCTCCATGCACAATCGTCGTCCTAGAAACAATACAGTCTCTACTACATACTGAATCCAGGATCCTTCATGGGTTGTAGTGGTACAGGTTTTATTATTTTACTTGCACAAGGATTGCTCCCAAAACCAATTAATTTATTATTATTACTATTGACGCTGAAGGTTACGTTGCGTGTAAAGCATCATTTATTTGAGGATGCACGCATAGTACAGGTCTAACCATTGTCCCTGATAGAACAGGGAGTCAAGAATATTACATACAACACTGTAAAACTATTTAAATAGCATGCAATATAAAACATATTTTCAAAGAATTCGTTAAAATTAAAGCCATAACAAACAATCTTGGGCTGAAAAAGGTATAAGAATGACTTGCACCCGGGACGACTCCCGCGTGCACGGTTTGCTTATAATTATATATTAAAATATATAATATATATTTAAACTTTAAAGCATAAAGTTTTAAGATAATCTAGATACACACAATAATCAATAGATGTCAATAAATCTAGGATAGCTAGAATGTTGAAATTTTCCTAAAAAAATAATAAATTGAACTAAATCAAAAAATTATATAATGATAAATAAATAAAGTAGATATGGTTTATTACATTTTGCTATCCATAGTTATGATAATGGTACATGATATAATATATCATGTTTACTTCCAATGGCATGTGATTATTAACAATTAATTAATTCACAATCCCTTACAATCTTTTTAGTATTCGAAAACCACTACCAACAAAGCGTACAAGGGTTAATACAAAAGTAGCTGACGAATTAAAAAAAAATCACTTTTTTGAGTGCTTCGAACTAGGTAAACTCTAAAATAGGAATTGCTAAAACTCTAGGAGAATAAAATTCAAAACTACGTCCTTGTCTGCCTTCTACTACCTGGGACCTTGGAGTTGGTTTTACGTATGCGATTCGATTGTTTGCTTCTAACAGATTATTTTATAAAACGGAAAAAAAAAACCCACCAAACTGGGTAATCTGACATATTAATGTGAAGTCCTCCGTCCTTAGAAAACCTCCATAATTAACATTCAACAAGATTAGTATCATTTCAAAGTATCATCGTTCAATTAAAATTTGCAGTCGCTAATTTCAAATTGAAATAATATATTAAATCTATTTAAACATTTTAATGGTTTATCGGACAGAATAATAATTTGAATTTATCGTTCAAAGAAAAAAACTACATAGGAACAATTTTTTCCCATATGAGGTTCACGAGCAAGCAATTTCAAACGAAACCGCAAAATTTGCTACAGATATAGCGCTACCTTAGTATTACAAGGCTGTATGTTACAAATTGAAAAATCAGAAATTTTGATACCAAATGGTTCTGCGGGTCGAAAACAATATATACATAGATCTTCAAAACGTCAAAAAATCGCGACCGGGTATCATCCAAAGACCAAAAATAAAAAGATAGTCAGAACCTTTGATGTTGTTTTTCTCATTTTCATAAATGTGTGTGTATCATGCAACATTGTAATAAAGGTAGCGATAGACAGATAGTTCATTATTTTCTCGTGTTAAGGGAAATTATAAATTATATTTTAACTTTAAAGAATTTGAGTACATAAAATATTTTCTCGATTGCCACAAAATCTTACGTCACTCGACTAACGTAAATAACTGAATAACTGAATTCCAGTTATTCAGAACAACAGTTAACATAAAAATGAGTGACGTAGGTCACGGAATGCACTTATAAAGAACAATTTTTAGGAAGTTCATGTTTGGAAATTTAAACATCTTCAAAAGAACGACATAACTCGAAAATTGGCATTTTTGAGTAGAGCTTTCAGTAATGTCTGTATTAGTTGATACTTTTTAATTCAGGAACGACGTATCTGATATTCCATTTCTAACATGTTTTTTTTTAATGAAGTCATATTATGAGTTGTATCATGTTTGAACTTGAAGTTTTATGGGAATAATAACATACATCAAAATTATTACATCATTATTCATTAGAATATAAATTTTACAAAGTTCAATAAAAGAATTTAAATACAATCATTACAATAGGAATGGTTTGCTTTACCAATACCCACATTTTTAATTTTTTAACCCATCTGGTATAATTTTGACAAGACATGAACTTTCAAAGGCCTCTATTGAAAACTGGGTTTTTTGGAGTTATGAGATTGTTGTTTTGAAGAAATGATATGTAACGTAAGAAAAAATAAAATAAAACGATGAGATTCCTGTAGAAAATTGAGTACGTAATAACATAACAATTTTTAAAACATAAATGTTTCCGTGTTGTAAATACAAAGTAAGAATACACGATTTATACTTAATAAATTATTAATCAAGTAACAAAGGAGTATTAATAGCCAGTACATAATCAGTTCTCAATAATTGTTCAAACGTACGGTTAAAAAGTCTCGAATAAATAGTGTAAAGGGAATCATTAGCGATCCATATAAAATTAGGGAAAACTAAGTATAAATGTTATAAAAAAATGGTTTCGAAAATTAAAAAAAAAATAACAAAGGTTGAAGTAGATCATAAAAATACAAGACAGCCAACTCCTACCTACATAAATTAACGTAACCGACCTAAGTAAAGTAAAGAATCTACCAAAATGAGGGAAGAGGGCGCTGGCGACTTCCATCCTCCAGATAAAAACAATCATGGAAAGAAATGGAAGGAAGAGATTGGTGGCTAACAGGGCAGAGCTCGCTGGCCCACATACTCCGCACAGTCTTGGAATTCCTCTCGAGATCAGAGAAAGGTCGTCCCGGGGATTCGAAGGAGTGCTCTCATTCTTGCGGATTCGGTTCAACCAGGATGTTGTTGCAACATGTGATCATTGATGAATTCCTGCCCCTCCGGTATAGCATAGTAGATTCTCACTTATATGGCAATAAACTATATGGTTTAAAGTTGAAACTATTATTATAACGCGTAGATATTAGAAAGCTACAGACAGGAGGAAAACACGTAAAATCATTCTTTGGCATGTTTTAGAAGTAGAGGACCCATAACGAACAGAATGATTACTTTTCTTGATACTTAACAAACTTAGCAAGTATAATTAGGTCATAAGAAACAACGGTATGTCAATTATACACATTAAAAATTACATATTTTATTACCTAAACATTAAAGGGATGTGACAACATGAAACTAATTTCACACTTAAGTTTCAAGAGAATCCAATGAGAATGATCACGATTCTTCAATATCCTAATCTGTTGGTAACACCAAAACAAGTCAGGAAATAAAATGTACATTTGGATTATTTAAAACTTTATACCTGACAAGCGGATTTTTAAGAATCATAGGCTCTGTTTTGTTATGCTAGATATTTTATTGTATGTATAGATTAATGCATTATGCTTAAAATAAGTATTTTTTTTTTTTTTAATTCGGCAGAAAATTGGATATAACTTTTCAAATAACTGAACTGTTTTGTCGCTAAAAGTTCATTATTGATTTATTTTTTTCGGAACTGAAGAAAAAGGGATTTTTTTATTAAAGATACCGTATTGTCCATAGACTACAATATTTTCATTTCTTGCTAAAATACTGATGTTACCTCTATTTGGTAGTGAAGAAGTCTAGCAAAAAGAAAAGTAGCAAAATCCTAATTATATTTATTGCCTCTCCTCTCCAATTTCCAAGAGATTATATAATGTGCATAGTTAAATAAAGTATGAAATGATTACTTTGATAACAGTTCTCTAGTTTTCAAAGGTATCTTCCGTCCAGCTAAGTCTAACAGAACGACTGTTAAACTGTTACATATTTGAAAGGTTATTATATTAAATTGACATTTTATAGTTAATAACTTAATTTTCGCTAATGCATCTTCCAAGATGGAGGAAATGAAAGGCTCCTTGAGCCCAATCCTGGTCCGATAGTGAGTCGGAAGTGACCTAAATATTGGAGTCGCTGAATCATCCATCATGTCCCTTCCTCGGGTTTGGAGAAGGGTCAACATTCCTCAAATATTTTAAAACCACTTTTGCAATTCCACTAATCGAAATTATAGTTTATGTATTTATATTTTTATTATTCGTAATGTTAAAACGTGGGCTGATGAATCTCCATACAGAACAAAAGCATTGTAACAAACGAGGCCCAAAAAAATTCACAAAATTGAATAAAACGTCATACCAGGACTAAATGACAAAACATAATTTTATAACTATAAATTTCTTAACTATAAATTTATCGTGAAAATTACAAGCAATAAAGAAACATGAATACTGAAGATATATTAAATATTTAAGGGGAAACGGTGATTTTGAATAGTCATTCAAAAATATGTAGAAGCTAATAAGATTGTTGTATGTTAATATACAAAGGCGTCCTTGGGTCACAAAGATATTCTAAGAGTTGTTTTGGCAATTCGAAAAGGAAACAACGACGCAATTCACATCTTTTTTTTTACAATATTTTTGAAAAATCAATAGACTCATAAGTAAATTAAACCACACTATAAGGCAAATATCTTATTTATATTTTCATTATCTTGTAGATGATAAAACGAAAAATATACTAGCAATTTTAGAACGCAGAGTTAAGAGAAAATGGATGAAGGTCAGTATTATTAGTTGGCTATCAGGAAAATGTAGTAATTGATAATATTGGGAATATTTTTACAAGTAGTAGGAATTGTCGTGTTTTTCTATGAAATGTTCTTGTGGTATTTTTATTCGGATTTTAATTCATATTTTATCATGAAAAAGTGTCAAAACATTAGGTAATAAAATACTATTTCCTTGGATATGTTTATTTAAATACTTTAATAAATATGATAATTGTATTAATAATGTTTGAAAATAAATAAATAGGTACTCACCTGAAAATATAACCCGGTATAGAGGTCCTAGCTTGCTACGATGACGACACTAGAGCACGAGAAGAACCTACATCCAACCACTTCGACGGCACAAGCCCGACTGGCTGACCGGGACTGCCTACGTCACGGCCCCTCGGCCAATCAGCGCGCCCCTCCCTTCTATACCGATGACGTCACGGTCATTCATGTCCCCACCAAGGTCGCCTCTACACTAGGCCACGAGGGCTCTGTACTCTTGACATTTTTTTTTTCGAATTCTAGAACCCTGCCGATATTGGAATTTTTGCGATTTTACTAACAAAATATTTGGAGACAAACGTCGGCCTCATTCTAATTTTATCCGCAGATGCGTAAAGGCTCTGTTTACAATAATTGTTTATCTTATCATTCTTATCACTTTATCAAACTCTTCCATTAATTCATTAATAGACAATTGAGTTGTTTTACTTTGAAAGTATAAAATAAAACCTGTTTATTTTAGTCCTCATTATGAGCTATTCGTTCACTTTTGATCGACTTAAAAAAATATACAATGATAATATTCCATAAGAATTTTGATTTGTCATAATCACTCCTGTACATTTCTCAGTCTTCTTTTATAAACCCCTCAGTATGATGTACCAACGAATCTAAGAAATTTATTTTTAAAAAATCACAATAAATATAAAAGAATTAAGAAATAAATAAATATTTCTTATTTAATTATATTTAACTCTTGCTAGGAGTAGATTGACTCAATGTGTAGAGTGCTGATTCGTTGTGCCGAAAACCCCAGGTTCGAATCCGACTGACATAGGTACATTATTTAATCTGCTAAAAGGCACTCTGTGGTATCTACATATCATAGATAAGTGGCTAACCTAGCCTCTCTGCAGTTGGTACCCTTAATCGGGGGGGGGAGGCTGTCTGGTTGAGCATTATCTCGGACAAATCATCTACCCAGAAAACAGTACTGTCACTACTATGGATTTAACCTGAGAACATTCATGGATTGTTGTGGTACAGGATTTTTTTTAACTCTTAATAACTCAATATGTTAAGTTTTCAATTCCCATGAGTAAACTTAACAGAAATAGGGTTTATTGATGCTAGGTTAGGGAACTAGTGTAGTCTGCTTGAATAGTATTCAATGCTGCAAGAAGCATGCTTCATTACGAGGAGAGACAAATACATTTTCGTGACACAATCTCGTGAATTTTGGACCAATATAACAAAGCGAGATCCGATTCCTATGGTTAATAAAAAGTATGAAAAAACGTGACAGAAGCTAGGATACAGTATAATGGTCGAACCTCAAAGTAAAGCCATTGCTGACTGTGATTGAGGAAAACTAACTGATGGTTCGGATATGTAGTGAGAAAGGATGAATGTAGATAAGCGAAACCAACCTACTAGGAACAGCATAGGTTGCTCTGAATATTCTAATGTTGATGGTTGTAGATCAAAAGAGAAGATAGTAGAAATGTATAAAATAACCAATCATACCAGATGAATGGTTAGAGAAGAAGATAATAGAGGGGGAGAGAGAGAGAGAGAGAGAGAGAGAGAGAGAGAGAGAGAGAGAGAGAGAAAGAGAGAGAGAGAGAGAGAGAGATAGAGAGAGAGAGAGAGAGAGAGAGAGTGAGAGAGAGAGAGGTATTTGGTTGGGTGTCAGCAAAAGCAGCAACACACTGCATCGGCTGTAAAGCAGAGGTTTGATAAAGAGGAACTTCGAACCTGTTCTTGTAAACCCGCCTTAAAGTCTGTATTTTGTCGGGAAGCTTAGAGTAAAGGCTTAGATACAAGTAACTATCTATTGTATATACAATTTGGTGGTTGTATGGTATATACTCATTCTTGGAATCTTCGGACAAAATTAACTGAACGTAATACATAAAAAATAAAATAAAAATTTGACTTTTTCTTTTGTAAAAAAAAAACATTGTACATTTCATTTACTAATATACAACCAAATAATTGGTGATGCTTCTAATTTCATCACAAATAAAACAGCGGTTATAGACAAATTAAATATTTTATTATCACTAATGCTATTAATATTCGTAGCAATAATCTGATAGATATTTTATTATTTTTCAGGTAATTTGTTTCCGGCTTTCCTTAATTTTACATGACTGGTTATTTTGTACTTCATTGTTTTCATCATGAAATTAAGTCAATGTTTTGTTTTGATTTTAATTTTTGATTATTTTATTAACTGAAAAGAGCGAACTAATTATTTTATGATATTCTTTACAATTCTCATTGTAATTAATACAATATTATAATAATATTAATTGCTAACATGTAATTGATTTTATGTATTTAATTACCTGACGATTATTACCAGCAGTTACTTATACAACCGTAAATGTATGTTATTTAAATAATCTACTTTTCGAAGTTACTACTGATAGCATGTTGATGTCAATATCCTCGCGCCTCAAGGAGTACATCCTACCACCACCAACAGTTGCTCTACCCGTATCCTGGACTGGCACAAGATAATAGGTATAGTTAAAGGCATAGTACGCTGGCGTGTTTCTCGCATGAGTTATGCCAAAATGTTGCCCACTAGTATCTGTTCGTTAGCTTATTTCGCGAGCCGGATTTTCCTTGATAATTAAACGGAAAAGAAAATGTCTGACGTTTAAAGTATTTTCAACCAATCTTCTTAAATTACATCATCGATCAGCTATTTTTCTTTTCCTTCCGGTTTGCCATATTCAATTCACTACCGTATTTACAAAAACAAAATTAAACATATACACGCCTCAACAATGAATATTGCTATCCAAGTGCTGTGTTGTCTTCACAGTCCGAAAAATGATCTCAGGGAACAAAAAGATTTTTTGATCCGAATAAGTTTTAAATAATAATAAGGGATGCCACCCTGAGATCGTTACTACGGAAATACAAAGTTTGACTGACTGGTAGTTGCTTAGAAACTAAAGACCCTTTTACATCAGATAAATAAACATTACTTTTATTATCTGGTTATCATGGTGACAAAAATATATGTCTACCTACAATAAGGGACCTCTTCCCTACCTGTAAGTATTTACATCTTGAGCCTCCAGCCTATGGCAGTCAATTGCTTCATGAGATTCCCGGCATCTTGCTCATTTCCGTTTTGCTGATAACTGTTTCAGTGTATTTCAATGTCTCTAACATTTGAAACAATGTCACATATAACACGGGGGATTTTAAGTTACATTGACTACATCAAGGGAAAAATTGATATGATTGTGTAGAAAATTTGGCAAATTATAAAGTGAAAATTGACGCCAATAATTGTATTGAAACTTAAAGGATTTTTAGCTTGGACCGGTATTCCCTGAAGTTAGTGTATTCATAAACCCTTCTCCATTGGGGTTACTCATGTGTGTACTTCTTAGCATAACAACCTAAAAATCTCAACTGTAGTTGGAATTTTTAAACGGAGTAAAAGTCCTTGGTATTAAATTTCTCAGAAGCCTCGACCTATGACAGGGATTTTTTAGGACTCGAGCACAATGGGCCTCTTTAGCCCGATATGCATTGTAGTAGAAGAGTCAAAGACAAATAATAATAAAACTCCTTTATGCCGTCCTTTGGAGGGGACGTAATAAAGATCCCTATCCTAATTATTACTTGAAAAGCAAAATTTAGGACTTCCATTGTAGCATCGTATAATCAGCCATAGTAGCCTAAAGTTATGTTAAATAAATAAAATAAAACTAATAATACTTTCAAATATTTCCCTTAACACTAATGTAGACAACCTACTTCATTCATGGACTATTAGACTTTTAGTTCGGAAGTAACGGTAATAATTACTATACAGCTATCTCCTGTAGAGTTTTAAAAACTTCTTTCCTCCATAGCAACCTGCTTCCATAACATGCGCTGAAGGAAGCATGCTAGCTCGATTAGAAGGGGCTTATTATAAATTTCTGGACAATGGGCTCACTAACAGCTCGCCCTACAGGCGCCTCTTTAATTGAGTTAAAGCAGTTATTCTTCGCTCGAGAAAATTCCAAATAATACATATTATAATTTAATTGTACCGTTAAGCAGATAAGTAATCAAAATGAAAAAAAGTTCCAATATAATTACTCTTCAATTTTGTTTTGTTTTGGAACATTCATAATCTGATATAGAATATTAATGAATCCTTGTCAATGAACATGTTTTTCATTCTAAGCGTTCATGCTCAAGCTATCTCCCCTCTGAATTTTTTTCTATATTGAAAAATAATAAAAATCATGAAATAAAATAATAAAATCGTGAGGACAGTAAGCATTAGAGCTCTAAGAATAAATTCACAGAAAATGGGTGATTCCATTCTAAAAGTATTTATTAATGTCCTGTAATGTTTGCTCACTGGTCATCTATTAACAATCTAATTATCAAATGTTTGTATCAATATGATCCTCTTCTACATATTTTATAACTTCTTTTGTATTATATAAATTGCAGTCCAGAGAAAACTTAAATGTCTGTACAGTTTCTACAATTTTTATATGAGCTATTTTATTTTATTTTTCGCAATAAATGATACAAACTAACTAAGCCATAAATATTAGTGCTCGGTTCCTAAATAAATTTAATAATTTTTCAGAAGAATGTCTAACAAATTTATTTTATGTCAGTACCGTGGATAAATGAGTCGGTACCGTGGCACAGACAAGTTAAAATTTGATCGTCATTCACGATATTTTGAAGCTGTTGCGAAATGCTGTTAGACTTTAATTTTTACAATAAAATAGAGTAATAATATTCATTAAAAAAACTAAAAAAGTTTAATCATAGAATTAAAAGTTTGCTAATAAAAAAAAATTAACATTAGGAACATAATTACCAATCTATATACATCAGCGACTAAATACAGAAAAAAACTAATGACTGTAAGGCCCCTTTTGCGTTTTAGTTTGGCGTTTGACTTGCCCCGGCAAAAGGATGCGGTTTAAAAAATATTCTGATAGAAATATCAATATTTGTTCTATAGATCTGTGATTTATGATGAAACAGTATTCCAACGGAAGGTTCCAGATCCCATAGGATCCATCTACGGCTCTTATCAGATCAAATATAATCATCCGCAGAAGGATTTGCACCCGCAACTCAGAGCTCTGCTACTGAGCCACTCGACTCCATATCAAATATAATGTGGATCTAATAGCATGAAATAACGTTAAATGAATAAGCCATCAAAGAAACTCCATGTTCACAAATCTAGTAATTATCATAAATAAGAATTAGAACCGAAGGAAGTTGCAGATATTATTTTTGAGAACAATATTCCTCCTTTACCCCAAGAGAGCATATAGTGCTGCTAATTGATGGTAGGTGTGCGGACGTAATTATACGGATCTAGGAGGCCGTGCTTCCGCCTTCATTATCCACGCTACCTTAGCATCCTATCCTTAGTTCCTTCTTCTTATTTATATTACCATAAACCTCAGGTCTCTGCCTAGCCATGTATAGGTTAATGGAGATAAGAGCAATAACCACCTATATCAAAATACGATTTTAATAATATCTGCGAAGGACTAGACCGTGCTGATCTGGATTGAGGAATCATACAGTGTGAGAGGCTGCCAACAGATCCCAGCATAAATTGAAAATTTTAAGATTTACATCCATGTATTGTATAGGATGTATCTTACGTCCGTTTTCAAAGATAATTTTTTTTTAGTAAAACGACTTTATGAAATCAAAATGTTTTCCCTCATTTTCTACTCATGATCCCCTTTGTGTTATGAAATTTCCAATTTCTGGAATGTAAAATTCAGGGTTTTGGGATGAAATAAAGTCGAAAATGCATTTCTGACTTGAGAATTATTTTCAAAAATTTGACCCTTAAGGAAGTTGTCCGAATTTCTCAACAGGTGGAAATCTGTTGGAGGTAAGTCGTAAGGTTGTTGTGGGAGGACTTTTTATCCCCATACCATTTTGAGTCTGACGTAAACATGAGGTCTGGTGTAGTGTTATAGTAAATGTTTCTTCTGATTAACCAATGCAAAGGTTGTTTTTAATAAGTTTATGTTGCATTATTTCAATACAATTGCAGCAAGTTGTGGATGAGGCAGTTTCACCTCTGGGTAGAAAGGAAAGATGAATTAATTATTTATTTATGAATTAATATGTGGTACCAAATAAAAATTTCTCAAATCAACGGCGAATGGTAGCGTTGGTAATGTTCCTTTGTTTTATGTTCCTCGAGCTGTCGAGTATGGAAGTCTAAACTCATTAAAAGTATTACACGAAAATTGCGAGTTTCCGTGTTCATATTTTGATATTACTTAACCCTTTAACTACTAAAGACGATATATGCCGGCGCAAGGGAACATGGCCCCTTTGCTAAAGACGATATATGCCGTCCTGCATCATACACGCCCTCAGTGCTAAAGACGATGTATGCCGTCATGCATCACACACGCCCTCATTGCTAAAGACGATATATGCTGTCCTGCATCACATATGCCCTCAGTGCTAAAGACGATGTATGCCGTCATGCATCACACACGCCCTCATTGCTAAAGACGATATATGCCGTCCTGCATCACACACGCCCTCAGTGCTAAAGACGATATATGCCGTCCTGCATCACACACATACTTTGAAGATTTTCATACAAAATTAAATTATTAAGCAATAAGTTTTATTATTAAAAATAATATTAAAAAAAAAAGTTTTGACTCCGCCAGTGTCGGTCCATAGCCAAAATCAAAAAGGAAGATGGAAACAATGAAATACGTTAAAAGATAGTAGTAAAGGGACATAATGAAGGATAGAATGCAGGTAAAAAGTGTGCAGCACAGGCCGGTAGACGGGTAGCCGGACCACTTAGTGCTGTGATAACCGTAACGTGATAAACGCTCTTCACTAGCAGCAGTTAAAGGGTTAACAATGTTAGTTCAATTGTAGAGAAAGAAAATATTATCAAAGAAAGAGAGGAAAGCTCATTACAATCTGTAAAGATAAATATATTAATCAACAGATAAATACCACTAATTCAACTTTGAATTTTACAAGTAATAAAGCCAAACATTTCGTATAAAACGAACCAATAGTTTTACAATTCGGTTCCACAGTATCGTCTGCTCTAAATTGAACTGACACTACTATACCAGTCTCCCAACATCAATCACTTCTCTGCGTGTTCCTATGTCATTAGCACCGGGGATCTCGCGAAGTCATTATTTATAGGCACCAGAGTCACCAATAACGAGGTCTTCTTTGGTTTTTGGAGAATATAGTTATATTTTTGTATTTCTTACTTACTTAAGACAAACTTCCTACAAAAATTGATAAGGACTTTTAACTTTTTTTTTACAGGAAAAATAACCTATAACAATAAAACCCATGAAGAGCCTTTGTTTCAGTACTTGTTAGAGTCTTTACTGGTCCTAAGACGAAGGTTGTGTGGTGACTTGTCCAAGACCAAGTTCAACCGCTGGTTTTTCCCCTAATTAAGGTTAAATACTTTATAGTGACTGGGGAGCCCCAGGAAGGTCTGCATATCCGCAGCTTTTAACAAATTAATTTACATGAGTACTACAGGGATTTTCTAAAATGAACAAAGTCACGAAAGACAAGCAAATAAAATACCATAGAAAATAAAAATATATTTATTCTAACTATTTAAAGCAAAATTGTAAGAAATAAGAAAAAAACCATTAATGCAAATAAATATCGAAGAGGATAGATTAAAAATTAAGATTACGGATGAAAATTAGGAAAAATATATTAAGGTTTTGTTTAAATTCTTAAGTATACATTATTAAGTTGAAATTATATAATAAGAGCTACATAAGTAATAATAAATAGTTTTCAAAGAAAAATTATTTATTATCCATCTTCCAGAGGCAGCGCTTAGTTCATATCCGCCAGTGGAACGAAAAACACCGACACAATGACAAAAGTTATCAATTCAACATTTTTTTTTTTCGTCATTTCGCCGAGGCTTTTAAACCATGAATTTATATTGAATCAATTTCAAAATAAACAGTTGAATCTGCAGGAAAATACTAAAGTCACTTATCCACTATGATATAGATTAATAAACCGTCTAGGTTTAGTTAAAGAAAATTTCTTGGATTAGTTATGTCATCTTGTTGTTTCAGCGTTGATAATGTCTGAAAGCGGTGAAATGCAGACTAACATACTAGTTTTATGATAGCATTGTTGATTTGATTTTTAGATTCAGATAGAAATCTTCCATTAATTTATGTTTCTTGTCGATTTTTTGTTATTTTTTTGATTACTATAGAATGATAAGTTGAAGATATAACTAGGATTTTCCCCAAAAGATACTAAAAAAATATGAAAATTGTACTTGAGCGGTTCGCCAAACACTTTTCACAAAGATTTTGTTTGTGAAACAAGAGATACAAGAAGCGACTTTTTTATAAGAACATTTGATAATTTAGCAAAAAATGAATTACTTTTAAAGAAACATTTGTGCAAAGATGATGTTTTTCTTTTTCCACTCAATGAATTTTTATTTAACAGTGTTTGGAAACAAATCTTATGGAGAAAACAAATGACTTTTCCGAAAAGCTGCGAAAAATAATGATTCAAAAAATGTCATAATTAGGAAAAAGTAAAAAGGATAAGACTTATTAACTTATTAAAACATTTTAAATAATTAATGTATGAAAAAAATTAAACAATAAAATAAAATTAAAAAATCTAATCATTGATTTTTCTAGCTTCTCTAAAGCATGGTAGGTGGAACGTAAACATAAGAATATATATAATAAGTTTATTTATCTAAAATTCTAAATTATGGCGCTACAATACTGTACTAAAGCATGTATAATGCATGTCAACATGTAAAATAAATGAATACGTAGTTTTTAACTGTAGTTTATATAGACTTAAAGTAAGAATCAATAAAGCTTATAGAAACAACGGAACGATAAAAGTTAAGAAGAAAAGAAAGAACTTTCGGATTTGATTTTTTTTTTAAACACATCAAATTTAGAGAAACGTATGAAATCTTTATTTGAATCGATAGAACGATCTATATAATTCAATGTTTAAAGATGATTTCATGCAAATGTTGACTGCGGCTACAAAAATATAACAAGTGGTTCATACGCTGGGTCCAATTTTTGCAAACTTACTCCAACATATCGGCCGGTATCTCACGAATAAATTCTTCAATATTGGCTTCCAGGGGGTCAATCGTTGCGGGTTTGTCCCTATTGACTGTTCACCTAACTCACTTCTCATTTTTTGATAATACAGTTCAATAATCTGTTAGCGTTGTTCGTTTGTAAGCCGATTCATGGTTAAATGGTTAAATTTAATTAATCTCAGCTGCCAAAAACACAGTTACCATAAAGAAAGTTGCTAAAAAATCATCCTTTATAACAAAAAGAAATGTTATATAGATTGTTTCACTAACATTCGTGTAACTTGAAAAGATAAAGAGATCAGCTCAGTCTGGATGGCAGAGAAAAGCTGGCGAAGATATAAAATAACAGGAGAGAAAACAAGAATACAAATTTCACTCCGGAAACAAAATGGGGACCGGGTCTAAAATTTGTGTCGAAGAAAGGAAATTGAAACGATTAGACAATTTTGGAAATAATGAAAGAGAGTGAGAGAGAGAGAGAGAGAGAGAGAGAGTGAGAGAGAGAGAGATAGAGAGAGAGAGAGAGAGAGAGAGAGAGAGAGCGAGAGAGTGAAAAGGAAGGAAAAATTGGAAATGTCCCTAATAGTTAGTAATAAACCAAATGTAACGCTGAAGAATTTATTTCACCTATTAGCTATTTGAAAAGTACATAACATTAATCACTAATTAAAGAAGATGCTAAAATTGAGCTATGAAGAATCAAAACTAACTTAAGGTTTCTTTTACTGCCTTATGTTAAGCGTGGCCAGTATCTTCCATTAGGATGTTCACGAACCATAGTACCGCAGGAGAAAGATCCATTTTATATCTTAAAGAATATTATGGATAATACATACTTTGTATACTTATGTTAAAATTAACAACAAATGTAACACTTCTTGTAATGCTTTCGAAGGTATATGAATGACGCATTATCCTCTGGACACTTGTAGTATTCTCTCCCTACATTGTTTTTCTTAACGCTAGGTTCTTCTCTCCTGTCACGTAAAACTAATTAGTATGCATTATCACTAACACTCTAATTCATGCCAACCGATGAAATCCTATTTTCACGACCTAAACTCCCTCTTAAAATGCACCCGGTGCAGTAAAAGAGATTGTATATCAGAATTTGTAAATAATAACTAGTAGGTAAGTTTTTTTCAGAAACAAGAACATCCAAGACACGAGGAGATAAAATAGAAAAAAAAAGTAAGCACTCATTGGGAATGACATAGCAGACAGAATTAAAACTTCAAAACTATGTAATAACAGTGTTCGTTTTTAATTATTAAATAAATTATGGATTTAATCATTTAAACTTCATATGTAAATTGAAATTATTAACATTAGTCTGGTTTTTACATCTATTGGCACTAGGAGCTATAATTACCTACATTTTCAGGTAGTTTATTTATTAATCAAAACATTTGATCAACCTTTAAAGTTAAGTTGATTATAACAAATTCTATAACTCATACCCAAGCCTTTATGGATCACCTGTCTCGCACAATACGTCACGAGCATGTCGCGCATGTCGGTGGCGCGAACTCAAAGTTAAGTTTTACCCAACCGAAAATCGCTCAACGTGTCTAATGACGTTTATATACTTAGAAAAAAAATAGCGTAATATCGTTACTATAAAGATTGTATCCAGATTCTTGTACATGCTCACAAGTTGCAATCAATAATAATTACAGAAGGCAGAGACTGATGCAGGCTGAGTAAACAGAGGAGCGTGGAGTTACGGTGGACTGAACCGTGACTGGCTCCGGCAATTAGCTCCACTCCTAATGAGAATATGGTCCCTAATTGGTCTGCTGACCCCTGTCCACAATCCGGAAAATATTATTCATTTCGTTCTTCGTCTTAGGGTCGTCGCCCTTTTTCACTGGCCACAGGTTTTTTTTCACTTTTTTTTTTAAATAGGTATATATTTACGGATGAAATGTCTCCTTAGAGATTTAGAGAGTGAGAAACTTTTGTTTTCGGAGAAATGCAGAGAAAATATATTTGGAAGAATAATCACAAAACAAGCCTTGAATCTTATTAAAACCATTTTTTGGAAAAAACTACTGTCAACGGTACTTGTGATTTAGCAGGCTGTCATGAAACCTATCACCTTATCTCGTGTTAATCTTTCTTAGCACTCGTCTAATTTGTGTGCGCGTTAATAATTGGATTCCGTTTAGTGTTTTTGCCTTGTTAATATTGTTTATTATTTATTTAATTTTTTCTTTGCATTAAATAAGTATATTTTTTTATGTTAAATAGAGAAATTATATCGAGGTTCTTACAGGACATACTGAATCGTTGTGGAAGGAGTAAAGAAAAATAAATCTAGAATACTCGAAAGAATTATAGTTGTTGATTCTGTTTTATTAAAGTTACCTCAAAAATAATAGGCTTCTTTGGAAGACTTGTAGGGATGTGATAGGATTCTTATGTATCTGGTAGCATGACTAAGGAGGCATATAATAAATTAAATAGAAACTAATGTGTTAATTTCCTTAAGGATTCAATACATTTCAACTCATTGATTTTCACAAACTGATTAAAATATAAATTGTAAAAAAAACCTGTTTACTACATTCTTATTATTTTTATAAGGGAATTGTGATTTAGCAGGTCCCCATAACTGCTTATCTCGTGTAACCTCATCCTATCACTCGCCTAATTTGAGTTATTTGTGTGTGCTTCATGAAATAGTTTTCAGTTTTGTCTGTCTAGTTTTTTTGCCTTGTTAGTTATTGTTGTTTTATTTTAAGGGCAAACAACTACAATGGTTATTATTGCCCTCACTACTGGGGAATATAAATATTTACAGTATCTACATAATTATCACTAGAGAATATACATATTTGCATTACCTACATAATTACGTATATATATTCTTGTTACATTATTACACTTAGTAAAAATATTGTTACATATTTAAATAATAACATACCATGCTATATTAGGCACATAGTTGAACCATATTAACATATTAAACATATGATAGAAAGGTAACTTATATGAAGTTGTTCATATTAAAATAAAATGTTATACATAATTATATAAGATTTATGATATAAATTAAAATTTATATTATCTATATAAACATTATACACACCGACAATATATATATACACACATATACACATGCATACACATACATACATAAACCCATATACACACATACACATAAACGTGTAAATGTATATGTCAAATTGACTGATACATATGGGTGTTTTATTTAAATGCTTTAACGTATTATTTAAATTAATTGCCTTGTTAGTTATTGGATATTTAGATTTCTCTATTGTCTATTAAATTTAATTTGGTGTTTTTGTCATATCAATTCTGTTTTTGACTGTTTAATGAAGATAAACCTTTCGGAATTACCGTATTTAGAAGAATAATCCGTGAAATACTTCCAGAAGTTCTAATTAGGATAATTCCAAAGATAAAATTATCTGAAAAAGGTCATCAAAGGAATTTTGAAAAGAAGATGAAACGGAGATGTTTTGGTCGGGAGGAAAAACATTTCTATAAGAAAAGAGAGGGGTCAAGAACTATCATTTTACTATTACATTTAATTTGCTTAGTGTGACTGAAAATCTTACGTCTACTAACAAATCACTATGGATGACCACCAAAAAGATCCAAAGATCCTTAAATTCAAAATTTTAATCATTCTCTCCTTACTGAAAATCAAACTTGGTCCAGATGTGATGAAGAAAAATCTCACATATACGCCCAACACCTCTTCAAATCCTTTAATCCACACCCAGATATCCTCAACCCTATTCACATTGAGTGTATTGAAGCAGAACTGGATATCCCACTCCAAATGACTCTCCCACCTAAGGCTTTTCATCCGTCAGAAATATCTAATGTTATTCATAGTTTACCTTCCCGTAAAGCTCCTGGACATGACTTAATTACAGCTCACATCCTAAAATCCCTTCCTCGAAAAGCTATCCTATTCCTCACATACATTTATAATTCTGTAATCCGTTCTACCTATTTTCCTGATACATGGAAACTATCTATACTAAAAATGATCTCAAAATCCAAAAAGCCTCCAGGACTCCCATCCTCCTATCGTCCTATCTCCCTCTTACCCATAATAAGCAAGATCCTCGAAAAGCTCATACTAAAACGTTTGTATCCCATCCTAGATAGTAACCACATAATCCACCAGTTTGGTTTCCGAACATCCCACTCCACTATCCATCAATGTCATCGTGTGGTGGATGTTGCCTCATCTGTATTGGAGCGTAGATTGTACTGCACGGGAGCCATTCTCGATGTAGAACAGGCTTTTGATCGAGTCTGGAACCTAGGTCTCCTTTACAAAATCCGACAATTCCTTCCTCCTACATACTTTTTAATCATTCGCTCCTTTCTAACTGGCAGAACATTTAAAGTAAATCATAATGGTTCCTACTCTTCTCTCTATTCCCAGTCTGCTGCTGTTCCTCAAGGTAGCATCTTCGGTCCTGTCCTCTACACAGTATATACAGCTGACATCCCAACCCATCCTAACACCTTCATCTCCACGTATGCCGATGACACATCTGCGTTATCAGTTAATAACGACCCATATATTGCATCCCAATCCCTTCAATCACATTTATCAAGCCTCGAAGAATGGTGTCTTCGACTTCCTGTCCTACTGTATCCTTTAATAGTACTCCACTTATCCCTGTTGAACATATTCGCTACCTAGGACTCAACTTAGACAAACGTCTTACAGTCTTGTCTTTTCAGTCTTGTGTTGGAACCCTCACACAAGACTGAAAAAACAAGAAACAGGTAGACGCTTCCGACTACTTCAACACATACTAGACAAACGCTCAAAGCTTCAGATCAATTACAAAAGACTTATTTACCTATATTGACCTATATGGACTTACGAAATTGAACTATGGGGCTCCACCAAAGCATCAAATTCCTCTCGTATTCAATCCTTGCAATCCAAAATCCTTCGAAAAATCCTAAACGCTCCTTATTTTGTCACAAAAAAACCCATCCATAATGACCTTAACGTTCCATATGTTACTGATTTAGCCCATTCCAGATACCTATCATTCCATAATAAACTCCAGGCCCATCCAAACCCACTAGTTTCCATTCTTGGATCCAATTCCATCCCGGACAATCCTCCTAGGCGTCTGAAGAGAAGATGGCCTCGGGACCTTCTATAATAGAAATGTAATTAGAGTGCTTCCAATGGGTAGAGCCTCTACACGTCCTTTCATGTATTTATTTATTCATACAGCCCTTGTACTAGATGTATATATTACAGTTGTACAATTCAATAAAATAATTTTTTTTTAAAACAAAAAAAACTATTACATTTTGCATATTTCAATTTCCATTAATATGAATAAGAAGTTAAGCAGGATCAGTATCAGAAACATCAAAAGTATCATGATTATCAACTGCGCCTATGGGGTTAGTTAACTAGACTCCATTGCCGGTCCCAAGCCCGGATAAAGCAGGAGGGTTGAAAGGAGGGGCCGACCACCCCCCTTTTGTCAAAAAAACAATAACCTGGTTAAAAGAACTCAACAACTAAGCCTCGGATGTCGGACTGATTTACGGAAAAGACCTGGAAAATGGAACACGGCTTATAGATTTGGAACATGGAATGTGAGGACCCTTTTTAGATCTGGAGCTATGCAAGAGTTGGTAGAACAACTGACCCGAATGAAAGTTGACCTCGCTGCAATTCAGGAGGTACGTTGGACTGGTACCGGTGCTCTCAAAAGAAAAGAAGCAACTATCTACTATAGTGGAAGTAAGGAAAACCATGAGTTCGGGACAGCATTTCTTGTTGGTAAGAGATTACAATCAGCCGTAGTTGATTTTCAACTAATCAGTGGAAGAATATGCACTCTGGGATTGAGAGGAAGGACCGGACATTTTTCAGTGATAAATATACACGCCCCAACAGAGGAAAAGAACGACAAAGAAAAAGAAGTTTTCTATGAATATCTGGACAGAATCGTGAGAAGTTGCCCCTCTGGTGATGTGAAGATTGTTATGGGAGACTTTAATGCCCAAGTAGGCAAAGAATCAGAGTTCATACCGACAATTGGAATGAATAGTCTCCATAACAAATCAAATGACAACGAAGAAAGAATGATCAACTTCGCAATATCAAACTCTCTAGTAGTTATGAGCACAGTATTCGCCCATAAAGATAAACACAAGCAGACAGGGCATTCACCCAAAGGCGCTTTTACTCAAATTTATCATATCCTTGTGGATAATTCGTATTTCAATAATATCCAAGATGTGAGATCTTTTAGAGGCCCGGATGTCAACTCCGACCACTTCCTCGTTATCATGAAAATATTGCTCAAAACGTCTCCCTTCAAAAAGGGGAAGATTAAACCTAAGGTCAACAAATGGTCCAAGGAAACGATAAAAGATGAGCAAATACAAAGATGTTTTTCCCTTAGAGTAGAGGAAGGAATCAAAAATACGCCGGTAGTAGAAGATGGATGGGAAGTGAATGCACATTGGAATCATATTAAAGAAATTATAATAGGGATCGCGAGCGAATACTGCAAGATGGACAAGAAACCATCGCGAAATATATTGTTACGGGCTACTGGGTGTAAAATGGACTAAACTATTACTTAATTCAATAATCTAATATTTATTAACAAATTAGAAAGAATACAATGCGATTATTTAAAACAGTTAAATTATTAAACTAACATCAATTTACAGTAACAATATTCTACTAAATGTTATCTAATTTCTAAGATAATATACAAATAATATAAGATATTGTTTATACTAAGTAACTAAACTATTTATATAAATTTGTACAAATACAATAATATTACACTATAGTTTACAATTACAAATTAACACTTACAGTTCGCTAACTAAAGTCCACCGACCGTAAGACTCTCCAAATATGACAAACTGCCACACAGTTTATTACACTTATTACACGGCCACTAATTGTCACTGTTGCTCACTAAGCACTTATTACAGACTGATACTAATACTAACTAACTCACACACACTGCCACTAATTAACGGCTGCTTATTACTTCACTGCTTATTACTGACTGCTGCGGCCGAAAACGCTGTCCTTTTTATATAGGCAAGGTAGGTCGTGGTGGGGCATTACTCGGAACACGGACGAGGACCACCTAGACCGATCTAGAAGGTTCTACGCCATTCTATTATCCCTTCCGCTTAATCCCATTGTTTGCCTAATCCGCTCTAGGCAGATCAGAAGCCGGTCCTGCTTTCCGCTCTGACCGTAACACTGCCCCCTCCTTAAAAGTGCTCTGCCCCAGAGCATAGTCCGGAGAAATCGGGCGGTCATGAGCTTCCCTCGATGTAGACGCATTTCCTTTCCAGGGGTTGAACGTGCACACCAATATGGCGACTCCAGAGTTGGCGAATATCTGTTCAAGCATGTTCCTGACAACCTTCCACTCCAGGCCGTCATATCCACAGCCCAACTTAGGGATCGCGAGCTTGGTGACACGCAGTCTCAGAAGCTTACTCCGCAGGTCGTCGAGGCTTCGCCGCAGTGCGTCATATGTGGGCTTCTGATCAGTAGCACACTTGGTAACTAAGTAGAACAGGTGTCGTCCTTCGTGCGTATGGTGGAGTGCTTTCCCGACGCGTGGTCCTTGGCGTTCCAGTTCCTCAGTTCCAGCAAACTTCTTCCTGAAGACGGTTGCAATCCCTCGGGAAGTCCTCAGATCTTCGGCTACACAATGGGCCAGAGAATAGTCCGCGGGTAACGAGAAGATATCTCTGTATACTGCCTGAGTTACTCCACGGGAACCTTGTACCTTAGGTTGTGCAACTGATACCTTACTGGCCTCCACGTTGTTGAGGTACCTGACTTGCTGGTCTTTTGTCGGGCCATGGTCTCCTTTGTATGGGGCCAGTCTATTAAAATGGACTACCCTGGGTTTTCCTTTTGGCTGCTTTCTGATCCTATAGATGACGTCGTTTATCCTATTGATGATCTCAAACGGGCCATCCCAGGAGTTCTGAAGTTTAGGTGAGTAGCCTCGCCTTCTTCGAGGATCATGTAGCCAGACCAAATCTCCAGGTTGGAATCCACCTTTCTCTGCCCTGATGTCGTAACGCTCCTTCATTCTGTCACTGGCTCCCTGGATGTTTGCACGAACCTTTTCGTGGATATTATCCATCCGCTTCCGTAGATTCGTGACGTATTCCTCTCCGTTAACTTCCTCGTCTGGCTTGAACCCGAATTTCAGATCACAAGGCAAACGAAGTTCTCGGCCGAAGACCACATTTGCGGGGGTCTGCCCCGTTGCTTCATGGACTGAACTCCGGTAGGCAAACAAGAACAAGTGAAGATACTGGTCCCAGTCTCGCTGATGCTCGGAGACCACTTTAGACAAATATCGACCCATTGTCCTGTTCATGCGCTCCACCATGCCATCCGATTGAGGGTGAAGAGGTGTCGTCCTGGTTTTCCGTATTCCCAGTGCTTCGCACATCCCGGAGAAGACTGCAGACTCAAAGTTTCTTCCCTGGTCAGCGTGAAGTTCCATGGGTACTCCAAACCGGCTGACGAGCTGCTTCACAAGTACGTCTGCAACCGTGACTGCCTCTTGATTCGGAAGGGCATACGCTTCCACCCACTTAGAAAAATAGTCCATGGCCACGAGAATATATCGGTTGCCTTCGTCTGTCACAGGGAAAGGGCCAGCGATGTCAATCGCTATCCTCTCGAACGGTGCTCCCACGTTGTACTTCTTCATAGGGGCCTTCTTTCTTCTTGTTGGTCCGTTAGAAGCCGCACAAGTCGCACAACGCCTGCACCAGTCCAACACATCGTCCTTAAGGTTTGCCCAGTAAAAGCGTTCACGAACTTTTTCCAATGTACGGTGAACTCCAAGATGGCCGCCAGTTACACCGTCATGTAGTTCCCTAAGCACTTCGGGCACTTTATTCCTTGGAACGATGAGCTGTAGCCTGCGCTGATCTCCTTCCGCGTTCTCCAATGCCCGTTTCAGCAGCCCGTTGTCCACTAAAATGGAGTTCCATTGGGCCCAGTACGTTTTTACATTCTTCGACATTGGAGCAACATCCTGCCAGGCCGGTCTTCCTCGCCCCGATATTTTCCATTCCTTTATTTGTTTTAAGTCCGGGTCCTCGTCCTGTTCCTTTGACACCTCTGCATCTTGCCAACTGTCGATGACAACTGTAGTCCTCAATACCGCTGCCTGCTTCTCCTCTTGTCGAGAACAATGCTTGCAGCCTTCTTCACAAGGTCTTCTTGACAGTGCATCCGCATTCCTGTGGCTCGTTCCAGAACGATGAGCAGATTCAAAGTCATACTCTTGAAGGCGCTCAATCCACCTCGCCACTTGCCCCTCAGGTGACTTGAATCGCAGCAGCCACATTAGAGCCGCGTGGTCCGTTCTCAGCAGGAACCTTCTTCCGTATAGGTATTTATGAAAATGCTCTATGGACTTTACTACTGCCAGAAGCTCTTTCCTTGTGACACAGTAGTTTCGTTCCGGAGCTGAGAGTGCTTTGCTGAAATATCCAATCACCCTTTCTTCTCCGTCTTGGAGCTGAGAGAGGACACTTCCAATGGCGATGTTGCTGGCATCTGTGTCAAGTATGAACTTGCCCTCGGGGCGTGGATAGCTCAGAATAGGAGCACTAATCAATTTGCTCTTCAGCTCCTCGAAGGATGCCTGACACTCGTGATCCCAATGGAAAGTCCTTTTCTCCTCGGTAAGTCTGGTGAGAGGTTTTGCGATGTTAGCGAATCCTTTCACGTACCTCCGGTAATAGGTGCAGAGCCCGAGAAAACTTCTCACCTGGTGCTTATCTCGAGGTACTGGCCAGTTGGTGATCGCTGCTATCTTCTCTGGGTCAACAGCAACTCCGTTGTCTGACACAATATGCCCCAGGTAGTTGACTTGCCTTCGGAAGAGATTACACTTCTTCGGGTTCAACTTAAGGTTCGCTGCACGCAGTCGTTCGAAGACCTTCTCCAGGTTCTTCAGATGGTGATCGAAGGACTTTCCCAGCACAATGATGTCATCTAGGTACACCAGGCATACCTCCCAAGAGAGACCTCTTAACACATTTTCCATCAGCCTCTCGAATGTGGCAGGAGCATTGCAAAGCCCGAACGGCATTACTGTAAACTGCCAGAGCCCAGTGCCAATTGAAAACGCCGTTTTCTCTTTATCTTCAGGTGCCAATCCAACCTGCCAATATCCACTGCGGAGATCCAAGGTAGAGAAGAGTTTACACCCCTCCAGGGTGTCCAGCGTATCGTCAATCCTGGGAAGCGGATAACTGTCCTTCTTGGTGACGTTGTTCAGAAGACGGTAGTCTACGCAGAACCTCGTTGTGCCGTCTTTCTTCTTCACCAATACGACAGGAGACATCCAGGGGCTACTCGAAGGCTCAATGACACCATCAGCCGCCATCTCCTTTATGATCTTCTCGGCGTCCTCCCGTTTGGCTAACGGCAGCCTCCGCGGGACCTGTCGGATGGGCTTCGCATCCCCGGTGTCAATCCTGTGCTGGACGATATCCGTTCTGCCCCGTGGTCCTGGTCCGATCTCGAAGACGTCATGCCATCGGATAATCATGTTCTTCACTTCCTCGCTCTGTTCAGGTGAAAGGTCGCGGCATGACTCGTTAACAAATCCTTTTAGTTCTTCTGGCAGTCCTCGGAGCTCGGTGGGACGACGTTGCAGCTGACGAACCACTGAGGTAGCGGTTGTACACTCCCCGACCGGTGTTCCTTTCTTCAGCGTTACCGGGAAGCTGTTCAGGTTCATTAGCCGAATTGGAGTGGTGCGTCCTACCTTGGTGAGAGACCTAGCGACCAGTACGCCGCGTCCGATCTCTTGTTCTTGGTGCCTTCCGGGTTCAACTAGTACACATTGACCCTCCGGTAGATGTCCTTCGACCGTCCCATGTGTCACGATTTGGCTCTGTGCAGGTAAAGTGGTGTCTTCTGGTAGCAGAACTCGTGCGCTGAAGTCCTTCTCCTGCCGAAGTATGACTTCCTCGTCTCCCAGCGTCATCACACCTCTCGACATATCCAGTTTGATCCCGTATGTGATCATGAAGTCCATGCCCAATATGACATCTTCATCGATCTCTGCCACGAGAGCGCGGTGCTTCAGATGTTGACCCCCGATGATGAAGGTGGCAACTGTCTCCCCGTAGACCTTGGCTGGCTGTCCCGTGGCAGTCCGTAAAGCCCAAGTTGTTGGTAAGATCTTCTCAGCTGGAAGTGCTTTCGAGTTCAAGATAGTCATGGTTGCGCCGGTATCTATTAGCAGACTTCGCAGCTGCCCGTTCACCATCCCATCAACGTAGAAACTGTTCGTTCTGCTTCCTATTGACGCAACTCTGATGGTCTTCCTGGGGCCTTTGACGTTACGGGTTGACAGTTGCCCCTTCCCATCAACCCTACTTAGTTTTCCTGTGGCTTTTCTTGCTTCTTCGATGGACACTTGCTTCTAGGGTGTCCAAGTTGGCCGCAGCTCCAACAGCGTATCTCCTTCTTACGGGTCCTGAGAGCCTCCAAAACTTTAGTTACTATGTCTTCGATGCTAGGGACCACATTAGGCTCCGCCTCTGCTGCTCTAACTCGCGCATGGCCCCGTACGGACTGTCTAACAGCCTCGAACTCCATGGCCTGGGATAATGCGTCTCCCAAAGTTTTCGGGCGGGCGAGCTTCACTGCTTGCTGTGTCTCTGGGTCCCGAAGTCCATCCAGGAATTTGTCGACAGCCAAGCTTTCGTAGACATCGTCAGTGACCGATGGGTAGGCGTTCCTCACCAGCCGGGCAATATCCGCTTCAAATTCCTGCAAAGTCTCGTTGGTCTTCTGGACCCTGCTTCTCAGCTGTGAGCGATACAGCTGGTCCATGTGGCGGTGGCCGAAACGCATCTCCAGTCTTCTTATCAGCTCCCCGTAGTTGGACCGCTCCGACATGGGCATCCCCTGCAGCACTCCCAAAGCTTCTCCACGCAAGGCCAGGCACAATGCTGAAGCTTGGGTCTCCTGCGACCACCCGTGGATCGAAGCCGCTGTCTCGAAGAGAGTCATGTAGTCTTCCCACGGCGTCTTCCCGTCGAATACTGGAATGGTGTTGTGAGTTGGTGGCGCCCCAGCATAGGCGGGTAGAATGCTATTACGATGGCTGCCCTCGGATGAACGGTCGGTGTCGTTCGTCGGTGGGTTGCTCTTACGTCCCTCGAGAGTTTCCATTCTTAGCCTAATTTCGTTCACTTTTTCTCCTAGCCTAGATTCTATATCAGCTACTTTATTATTTACATCGGCTAACTTATTATCTACACTAGCTAACTTATTATCTACATTTTCCATTAACTTAGTCTCTAATGTGCCTAACTTAGACTCTAATGTATCCATTAAATCGTTTTTTACAGTACCTAGCTCATTTTTAACATTGCTTAATTCATTACCTAGCTTATTTTCTACATTGCCTAGTTCATTTTTAACACTGCTTAACTCAGTACCTAGCTCATTTTTAACAGTGCTTAATTCATTTTTAACAGTACCTAATTCATTTTTAAAAGTTGCAGACAACTTGCTTAAATCAGTTTCAAATAGAACGTCATCTGGATTTTCCCCTAACTCTACAAAAAACTGACGCAAGCGATGTTGCAGTACACTTTTATTTCCGGAAGAATCCAGATCACGTTCTTCTAATTCCCGTTTTAAATCTGCAACTTTTAAATCCATTAATTTAAGACTTTGAGAAGCCATTTTTCAAACAGTAGCCCAATTATTACAAAATGCAAGACAAAATAACAATTACACAAGACCCCACACCTGACACCAATTTGTTACGGGCTACTGGGTGTAAAATGGACTAAACTATTACTTAATTCAATAATCTAATATTTATTAACAAATTAGAAAGAATACAATGCGATTATTTAAAACAGTTAAATTATTAAACTAACATCAATTTACAGTAACAATATTCTACTAAATGTTATCTAATTTCTAAGATAATATACAAATAATATAAGATATTGTTTATACTAAGTAACTAAACTATTTATATAAATTTGTACAAATACAATAATATTACACTATAGTTTACAATTACAAATTAACACTTACAGTTCGCTAACTAAAGTCCACCGACCGTAAGACTCTCCAAATATGACAAACTGCCACACAGTTTATTACACTTATTACACGGCCACTAATTGTCACTGTTGCTCACTAAGCACTTATTACAGACTGATACTAATACTAACTAACTCACACACACTGCCACTAATTAACGGCTGCTTATTACTTCACTGCTTATTACTGACTGCTGCGGCCGAAAACGCTGTCCTTTTTATATAGGCAAGGTAGGTCGTGGTGGGGCATTACTCGGAACAC
Source organism: Troilus luridus (assembly GCA_964056705.1). Classification (NCBI taxonomy): domain Eukaryota; kingdom Metazoa; phylum Arthropoda; class Insecta; order Hemiptera; family Pentatomidae; genus Troilus; species Troilus luridus. The sequence goes on along the minus strand of OZ057414.1, from coordinate 78,932,498 downwards.
GGACGAGGACCACCTAGACCGATCTAGAAGGTTCTACGCCATTCTATTATCCCTTCCGCTTAATCCCATTGTTTGCCTAATCCGCTCTAGGCAGATCAGAAGCCGGTCCTGCTTTCCGCTCTGACCGTAACAATATGGTTTGATGAAGAATGTAAAGAGGCGATTCGAAAACGAAATGAGAAAAGATTAAAATACCTGAGTATAAGCACAAGAAATAACAAGAAAGAGTACCAGGATGCAAGAAGAGAAGCAAAGAAGATCTTGAAAGGGAAGAAAAGAAAAGCTTTTTACAATAAGGTAAAAGATATCGAAAACTCAAGAAGGAGCAACCAAAAACTTTTTTAAAGGAGTGAAGTCGTGTAAAACCAGTTACTGCTCTAGAAGGAGCATGGTGAAAAATGAGGAGGTGAAACTACTGGTGCTGGAGACGGACGTCCAAGTGAGATGGAGGAATTATTTCCAAGGACTACTAAGCCAGACAGAGGAACAAATAAGTGTTTTGGAATGTGACTCGTATGACAGCCAAGACGAAGCAGTACCACCGGATGGAGAGGATATAGAAGATATTGTTATGGAGCTAAGAAATAACAAGTCACCAGGATCAGATGGCATACCTGCTGAGTTCATGAAGGCAGCTGGCAATGCTGCAGGAACTAATTGCCTAAATATGGGAAGAGGAGCAGATCCCGAAAGACTGGAAAGAGTCTATTATAGTGCCTGTCTACAAGAAGAAAGGAGACTCTACAGAATGTAAAAATTACAGAGGGATAAGCCTACTGAATACTGCCTATAAGATATTCTCGATAGCTCTGTATAATCGCCTATTGCCCTATGTTGAGAGAAATATTGGAGAATACCAAGGAGGCTTTAGACCTAACAGATCTACTATAGATCAGATTTTTTCCCTCAAACAGATGTGTGAAAAAATGAAGGAGTACAACAATAAATTGTGGATGCTGTTCATAGATTTTAGGACGGCTTATGATACAATATCCAGGAATGAGCTTTTCAGAGCTATGTACGATATGCGGATTCCATCCAAGTTGGTGCGTTTGGTAATGATCACGATGGAAAACACAGTTTGCAGCGTAAGGGTAAATGGCTCAATCACGGAAAAATTTAGGATTAGTACAGGACTTAGGCAGGGAGACTCGCTGGCACCTCTACTATTCAATATTGTAATGCAAAGTGTCATTAAAAGGGCAGGATTACTGATGGAGGGAACCATCTTTAACCGTAGTCTGGGTATTCTTGCATATGCTGATGGCCTTGTATTAGTAGGAAGATCGCTGATAATCTTAAAAGACGCTTTCGAGGGGCTGGAAGTGGAAGCTGGAAAAATGGGGTTACAGGTGAATGAGGAGAAAACCAAGATAATGGTAATAAAGAATAGTAAACAAAACCGACCACCTCATAGCTACACGGTTGGAAGACACACTTTCCAACGAGTGTCAAGTTTCCAGTATTTAGGAAGCCGTATAAATGAGAATTTGGACGAGGAGGAGGAAATCAGAGCCAGGATAGTATTAGGTAATAAAGCATGTTTTGGAATGTCAAAGCTCCTGAGAAGTAAGCTCCTTAGCCTAAAGTCCAAGCTGATGATATATTAAACCGTGATTAGGCCAGTAGTGACATACGCTGGTGAAACCCTCACACTGAATAAATCCAGCGTGGAAAAGCTGAATAGATTCGAAAGAAGAGTTCTTCGGCAAATATTCGGCCCAGTTCGAGAAAACGACCAACTCAGGATCAGAAGGAACAAGGAGCTAAGTGAGTTATATGGAGACCTAATGATATCGAGCTTCATCAGGATGCAACGCATCAAGTGGCTGGGCCACTTATATAGGATGGGCGAAGAAAGAACAGCTAAAAAGCTGTATAAAGGAAATCCGGATGGAGTAAGACCTCGAGGAAGGCCTAAAGCTAGATGGAAGGATGCCGTCTGTGAAGATCTGAGGCTGTGTAAGGTCTCCATCACTCGAGCAGGCGATCGGGACGATTGGGGTAGAGCGGTTGAGCAGGCCAAGGACTTCTTTATGAGTCTGTCGCGCCAATAATGTAATCATGATTATCAGGTCAACCATGGCGATCTGCAAAATCACAAGTATCCTGTCAACATGGAAGTCTGTAAAGTAGTTCACCTAGCTATGGTGAAACCAAAGATTGTAGCTTGTGTGCACCGTAGCCATGCCTGAATCACTAATGCTCCCAAGTCGACACTTTTTTTAAATATTTATAAAATTGTATAAAGGGAATTTTATCAACTTTGTAATAGTGGAACCTTAAACCAATAAAAATCGTGACTTACTGTTTACTGTTAAATATAATACATCATTTCATATGTAAACAGCTCAATTGCTGTTAAGGAGAAACATCAGTAGGTAAAGAATAAATTAAAGGCGGGAATAAACATTCATTACTGAAAACAATTGTTTTAAATGCCATATGGTTAATTAAGAAAATAATATTAAATAAAATATATGGTTTATTATAGATTTTAACAACATGAAGATTCTTTCTTTTTTTTTTTTTTTAGAATAAGATATTTATAAATTGTCCCCTCGTGGAAATAGTGAAGATTTCAACGTATCAATCATTTGGAATATCTATAAAACATTTTCCCAATAAAACTATGAAAATACACTTCATTAATATGTTAACATTCCAACCCATTATGGATCTTGGATTGTATAATATTATGTTTAAACAAAATTAGGGATGTTTTTTTTATTGAACTATGCATAAAAAAAAATGTGGAAAACATTTCCGAAAGACAATTCTTAACTTGAAATCATATGACCAACGAAATGGCTTCTACCTAACGATCATATGTTTAAAAAAAAATGATTAAAGTTGGAAAATTGTTCATTTTATACTTATGTTTATTTATCTGAAAATCCTAAACAACGCCATGTAATAATAACAAGGGACATAAACTAAAAATGTGCTGTTTCTACTGCCTCTGTAGGGACGTGGAATGCGACAAGGAGTACGCTTGGTGGTCTCTTTATTGCCTCAAATACCTGCACCTTCGGGTCGCTGTTGTCATAGTTGGAATAATCGATGTGATCATCGGCCTTGCAGCCTTCAACGCGATCATCATAATCTGCGTATGGATAGATCATAGATTGATCATGTTCGCTGTAGTAACGAGCGGTGTACCGACTGTCGTGTATGACATTATTCTTGGAATCGCCACAGTTCAGACCGGGATGAATCCGAACAAAAGACGAGTAACTTTCTCCACTAACGGACAAGCGATAATTTCATTTCTGCTGTTCGCGATATGGGGTTGTTACAGGATAGCTCACCTGGCGGATATAAACTTATCACGTCTACGTCATTCGTCGGTAATATTATTTGAAATCTATGTACAATATTGTCTATATCTGTCTTTGGTATTCCTCTTCTTGACCATAATCACGAACGGCCTCCGAGTAAATTTCTGGAGAAACTTGAAAGCAAAAAGACTGGCGCGGAGATTAAATGACTCTCGGCCACTTATTAATTCACAATACATAGACTACTTTACACCTGTTGAGTAAAATGAGCCTTCGTATTTTAAAAAAATTTATAGATTCGCAAGGAAAGAATATTTTTGCATCTGAAAAAAAGAAAGGAAGATAAGTCGTGTGAATAAACCACCCGCATTTTGGTACTTATGAATGTCCTTAATTTTGATGTATATATAGATATATATTGGAAAAGAGAGAAGAGGGTGCACGATAAGGAAACAATAAAATAATGCAGAAAGGTAATATGTTAATCCCGGTTTCGCGATGATAATAAAAATTCAGGCCAAGCAAAGAGATTCATACAAAGTAGAAGAATAATTGAAATAGGGATGGTGAAATATAAAGGAATATGTAAAATTTCGTAGGTTCATTCAACAAATATTTTGTAATAGACTTACATACATAACTTAACGTATTAAGCCTTGATACTACCATAGATAATCCTTGTGGGACCTCCATATCCTTCTGGGACTCACTCACGTCGATAACCTCAAACGGGGGAAAACCTGGTTGAGTTTGAACACAGAAAACAACCTTTCTGCACAACTGTTACCTAAGAAAGAGCTCAGTCCCTAACACGTACTGGACCCAAGCATTATTATTGCATTATTGTTGATAATGCAAAGTTCTCTGGACTTCCAGAGCTTAGACAAGCATCACTAACACCACAAAGCAATCTTAACAAAGCACACTTTTGCAGCATAAAAAGTAATGAAATCCTGGAAAGTAACAAGTAGCATTTAAACCAAACCAACTGCCCACTGAAGTCCATTAAAAAATAACAATAAATTTAAGCTGACAAAGTGATTTATTTAGGATAAACATCTGACAGAAGACTTGTTTACGTTCTTCAACAATAAATCACAGACGAACTTTAATAACACAAATGAGACTACCATATTCTCTACTTTTAAGGCCTCTTATATACTATAAGAAAATATTAATATACAGTTCAGAAATTAGGGATTTACCCATCCAAAATTTATGAATTCCCTAAAAAACACTAAAAAGGAAACATTGACTGAAATTGAAATTGAAACTATTTTACAAAAATTCGAAATATTAAAGTTTTTAAATTATTTTACGTAGTGCATTATTCAAGAACTTTACACACCTTGAACGGAGGGGTTATATATATATTTAAAGGCATAGAGGCCTGTGGTATCGAATATTTATATATATATTATTTTTTTTCCTGTACCACTACGACCCATGAACGAGTCTGGGGGTTCAGTACATGGTTGAGACTGTACTGTTTCATGGACAACGGTTCTGCAAGGAGGTGACTTGTCCTAGGTCACGCTCAACCGCCAGGGTTTTCCCCCTATTATGGGTACCCTATTTTTATAATATTTTATAGAGGCTGGGTGAGCCCCAGGAGGGTCCTAGATCCTATACGATCCATCTCCGGCTGCAAACAAACTAAATAAAAGTAACTGCCCGCAGCGGGATTTGAACCAGGATTTCCGGCATGGCAACTCGGTACTCAGCCACTGAGCCACTTCGCTCCCTATATATATATATCCATTAAATAATGCGTAAATAATAACAAAAAATTTATATTTTCAAGTCGAATAGAAACTTCTTCACCTATCCATTCCTCTCTAAAGCCCAGGTTGGAGGAATCGGAAACAGCCTTATAGTATTTTTTTTTTTAAACAACTAAAGACATTTCGTTACATATCCGTTGAATTAAGAAAAATAAAATAAAATTTACGACTGATTCATAAATATGCTGATTTAAAATCAAATTGTAATGCTCGAACTTCATATTTAATAAATAGTTTTTTATCGAATACATTTTTCATTCTAGACTATCTTCGTGAATGGATGATGATTGGTCGATTCTCCCATCCCCACCCCTCTTCCGCATGCCTCGCTATAAAATTTAAATACATAATGACCATGATGACGTGGCTTGTCCGGTTTTCACCTGCGAAATTTTTCTGAACGAATCTGCATATTTGGGATTCCGCTTACTCCAAGTCCATGGTAGGGATGAAACACTTGTAAAAATGTCGGTTTATATCATAGTGATTGTTTCCGATTGTATTAAAATAATATGTATTAATTAAAAAAATTTCCATATAATTGTCTATATATATGTATATATAATAAATATATAGATATATCATACATATGGATACACATGGGCTCTTATAACAATTGTGATCTATTGACAGAGTGACGTTGCAAAACTACAACAATTTCGTAAACAATTCGAATAAACAGCAATTGACCTAAAGGCTGAGGGAAAATGGTCCCTTTTAAAATGAGTATTGTAAAATAATAATAGCAATAACGTAGCGAAGTTTAAAAATCTATACTTACTCGAACGATGATTCATTATTTTATAAAATCGGTCGTAAATTTATATATGTTTGAGTGGAAATGGGTTGATAGTTGCTAGTTTGATGCGTCACCTCATACTTGGCACCACCCACTGCTCTGAAAATGGCCTACATCTTAGGCCGAAACGTTGGCACACCAAAATAAGTTTTTGCTTGTAATCTTTGGCTGCACCCTCTGACAAATTCAATCCATTAAATAAACTTATATGATTGCCACTTGTCCAAATTTTGTTTATTAATTAAAATAAAATAACTATGTTTACAGCACTATTGGCAATACGTTATTTATGTAATCATTAGTGTGAACCATAATGTAAACTTTTATATTCTACTGGACAGGTATTCTATTGATTAAGATATTCTTCAATTTCTCTACAATATCCAAGTTCTAGACTTCTCAGAAGAGAAGAAATTATAATAAAATGATGAGGCAGTTTGCTCAAGAGAAAGAACCGGAGAAGTATCACAATGATCTAACTGGATTCACAACATTCTTCCAACTCACTTAGATTCCAGGCCGCTGTCTACTTTTGCTCAACCAACGAGTGCAGTTTCTTTAATCTTCTTTGAGCTGCTAAAAAGTGCGTTTCCTCAAATAACCTCAAATAAGCGCTTACTTATTCTTAAAGAATGAAAGTGAAATAGACAAGCTTAAAGTAGTTAAAGGTTAAAGAGAAAAATTCTGAAAATTTTGCTCACATCAATATTTTTTTGTATAAGCAACCACGCAACAATGTTTTCCCTACCTGACTGAAGTAATTTATATAAAGTTTTCTATCATTTTTCATGGAGCCAAATTGAAATTCATCAAATATAATATCAAATTTGTGTTCAGTGGACCAAAACATCAACGTGTAGAGCGAACCAAGGCTGCCAGTAAATGTTTGTCAAATTTGAATTCAATTGTATTGACATTCATTAATTTTGAAAAGCTGTTTTTAAATCGAGCTCGTAACCGGGATGACGCTGCTGAACAATCAAGAAACCTGTATAAAAACTTTGAGGCTGACTATTATTTGAGACATAAGTAGTAATTTTATATTGATCGAAATTTTGCGAGTTTAAGAGCAATGATTCATAAAAACACGCTAGTGTCAAAACTTCTACTGAAGAGGCCCATTAGACCCGAAGAGAAGATTCCATTTGCAAATTTATCATGTTATACAAGGCGAAATTACAGGGCGTTTGCCCGGTAAATAAAACGGAAGTGAAAAAATTGAGATCGCTTAAATGGACGTTTAAAGTTATTGGGGTTAATGATGAACGAATCCATTAGTCATTTAGTTTTTAGAAACGACAAGTAAATGTGCATTTAAAGTCATTAGGGGTTAATGTGTTAAATTTGGGTTTTGGTACCATTCAGAGAAGGAAAAATCTAGTCAGCGATTTGTTGGAGGTCTCGAGATTGACTCTAAGGGTTGGTCAATCGCTTTGGTGAAAAAAAATTTGTCAATCAGGATCTTTACTCTGGCATACGACTTACTTACAGGTCTCTTATTAGACCACCCGATGCATTCATGACTAATACTTCTTCCTGTTCTTCCAGTAATCCTTAATTCCTTCACTAAAGGGCCTTCTACTTTCTTCACGCCACTTAGGTCTTTGGGTTCCTGTCTTCTCTGACTTCTATACCTTGTCTCCAAAGAGACTTTTGCCAAGGTGTACCTGGGGTTTTTTCAGATCAATGTTGACTTGTATCATTCAGGGGGTGGTAGCCTTGAGCCGTTGTATATGTCCAATAACTTTGTTGGTGAGGCTGGTCTGTGGGAGTTTCTTGATATGGCCGCAAAAATATGGCCGCATCCTTAGTCTATGGGTTTTGATTCTATAATTTTTCTGATTATTTTTCATTATTTACTTAGTGTGTAACGTCAAAGTCTAACTGGCGTGTAGCACCTCAGGTTTAATCACCGTGTTACGTTGGTGAATGTGCCAATTTATAAATTATCTACATTTTTTTTGCTTCATCCATCATTGAAATATTTGATATCAGATTAAAGTAACGAAAATAGCTCCCAGACTCGAGGTCGCTTGGAAATGTTTGTTTGTTTGTTCATTTAACGTAACTTTGTGCTGCTATGGCAAATCGGACTATTCTACATTGGGAGCCCTAAAGTTTGCCTATCCGGGTTTAATTAGATTAGGGACCTTTAACGAGTACCTGACATAGTACAGGCTCGGGACCCTTTTTTTACTTCCTTCCAAAAGACGGCATAATCAATGAATTATTTTTAAAAATTGTATGTATCACTGGACTAAAATCACTTCGAATTTTCATCAAAGAAAGAAAAAACCATCATCCAGTAGAATGAATTCTTCATTTATTGATTCTCGAGACGTTTTGACTAACATGAGTCATTTTAAATCAAAAAGTAATTATTGATTTTATACTTCCAAAAACCATATTCGTACATAAATACATAAGTCAAAAATAGAATTTCTGCAAAATATCAAGAACAATAACAATTACATTAAAACTATTAAAATTACAGATTTTTAAATATGTATTGTCCAAAACAATAGTGCAAAAAAGGATAGATACCTTGATAAAAATTTGTTTTCATTTTTATATGTCATTTTTTTGTAGGGTATATCTATTCCCTAAGGTCCAATATTCTATAATATTTATTATTATTTAAACAATTTTTTTTAACCTTTTTAAAAATTCTTTAATAATAAATGAATAATGATAATTATTTTAAAATTTTTATAATATTTTAGTTATATTTTTATTTAATATCTTATAGTGGTTATACTTTTTACAAATAAATTTTTTTTAAATAATTGTCCTTATTTATTTATTTATTGAAGAATTTTTAAAAAGGTTTAAAAAAAATGTTAAAATAAAAAAATTTTAACCAATAATTAATATAATAGTAACTTGGTTAATCTCATAGTTTCAAATTCTAAAAAAAAATTGTAATTAGGAATATTGGACTATAGGGATTTGAAATACCCTACATTTTTAAAACTAAGTAAAAAGATTTTCTTAAAAATGGCATATAAAAATGAAAAAAAAATTTTACCAAGATATCTATCCTTTTTTTTCACTATTGTTTTGGACAATAAATATTTTTAAATCTGTAATTTTAATAGTTTTTAATGGTTTTTTTACAGAAATTCTATTTTTGACTTATGTATTTATGTACGAATATGATTTTTGAATGCATAAAACCAACAATTATTTAGTGATTGAAAATGACTCATGTTAGTCGAAACGTCTCGAGAATCAATAAATGAAGAATTCATTTGTACTGGATGATGTTTTTTTCTTCCTTTGATGATAACTCCATGGAACTATTACTCTGTTTTAAAAAATCCTAAGCCTCCGGCAGGATTCCAAGCTTGAGCATAACAACCTACTATACCGATATATTGTTGTAATGATAACCACTGGACCACCGGACTCCCCTTAGAAATGTTTATCATTATTTATTACGATTCCGAAAATTGTTGGTAGCCAGTGTTGAGTACGCCTGAAGCTTTAGGGTCAATTACTAATATAAAAGGGATAATAATGTTTACTTTAATACAACATTGTGTACATCATGTTTATATACTGGTATCTACCGGGAATACTCTAGGTAGTATATTGCTCCTTAAATTTTTCAATAGAGGTATTTGAAAGTTCGATGTGAATTAGAAAAATAAAAATTTGGGCATTGGTAAAGCAATACATTCCTATCGTAACGATTGTGTCGAAATTCTTCTATTAATCATTAGAATATTATTAAAAGCTTTGAGCTTTTTTTATTTTAATTAATGTCATTATTCCCATAAAACTTCAAGTTTAAACATTATGCAACTCAAACTATGGGTTTTTTAAAAAAAAGAAAAAAAATGTCGGAAATGGAATATCAGATTTGTCGTTCCTGAATTAAAAAGCTTCGATCAATACAATGGCTATTGAAGGCTTAACTGAAAAATGCCAATTTTGAGTTAAGGCGTTGTTCTTTTGAAGCAGTGTTATAGTGAATATAAAATTAATAAACTAATCGCATCTTCTATCGTTCACGCGCTTTCATATTAATTTTATATTTTTCTATTAATAAAAAAATTACAAATTTATTTCTTCTTTCGTTGTTTGTTTGTTTTTTTATTGCATATATAGACATAATTGAAGGAGCGATATGAGGATATACAACAAGGTAAATCGCCATATATGGGCGAGACATACTCTCACTGTTTTAGCCCACACTCCAGATCCTCCGCAACACCTTCACATCGGCAACAGTAAAAGCTGGCTCGGCGATCGGCCGCACTGGCGGATGTGAAACGGAAGAAAGTGAGCGAAGAGGAAAGCGGCCTAGATCCGGGAGAGAGCGTCCTTCAGGAGACCTTCACCCCGCTCTGTCTTCTGTGTATTTATTTGTTTGAATATTTATTTGTAATCCTGTATCAACGAGCAAACATGCAAGAGAAAAACGGTACATGAATATGATCAGAATACACAAACCTGTATTGCGGGCGGATCAATGAAATTAGCTCCATAATGTTTGATATTTGACTCCCTCTTCCGGTTAAAGCTTTTCTTTACATTGACAAATGATTATTCGGTACTTGTGATTTAGCAGGTCGCCATGGACCGTTACCCACTATTGTTTACAACCTGAACACTTATAATACCCACATTATTTTTCATAATAATGGAAATAGAAATATAATAATAACATGCTAATTCTAAACCCCTCTAGCCCCAAAGTTCCTCTTCTTATACAATTATTTTCCCTACACTTACGACGAAAACATCTCCATTTCTACCCTTCATAGAAGACAACGAGTTATCTCACTAGCGTAGTAAAACAGAATTCTAGTTGTTCGATCGTATTTTTTACGCGGATGTTAAGATTAAGTCTATAAAATTTAGCAGATCACCATGGACTGTTATCAGCCATTGTATGAACACTGATAATTCGTAATGTAATAATGTAATGCTGATTCAAGAGCACACTAATCACGTTCCTTTTCTTAAATAAATGTATTGATAATGATAAAAAATTTCACTTTTGACCAATACCTCTCCATTTCTATAATAATAATAATAATATCTGGCGCAACAACTCGTAACCGAGTCTGGGGCGCCTCCAGCATTTTCCGTCAGTAGCTCTATCCTGCGCACCATCCCTCCAGTTTCTAGCATTAAGAAGGGTACGTACATCCTCCGCTACAGCCTTCATCCACCTCACACTTGGCCTTCCTAGTCTCCGTGTGCCATGGACTCCCTTTGTGAGAATCTTCTTGGGAATCCGCGTGTCCTCCATCCATGCCACGTGACCTGCCCATCGCAGTCGGCCAAGTTTAATTGTTCTGGCAACATCTGATGTCATTCTAATAGTTTACAATGTTGTTATACTAGAATATAAGGGGCTTAACTTTACTGAGATGAGTGAGATGATTCTACATTTTACACCCCAAGCCCTAAAGTAACAGCTTCTTTGTAAGCAACTCACTTGTTGAAGCTACTTCATCTGTTATTTTATTTTTTTTCCAAATCATAAATCAAATCCCTCTCAACATTAATAAAAAGGGGACTGGACGTAAGGTCTTGGACTAAAGACGACCGAAGTCGATTTATGACCATTTTAAGTTTAGAAAAAAACTCGTTCATATGAGACTTTGGTACAAGATATGGTTAGAACAACTTTATATGCAATATACAGGTTGGTAAACAGTCCAGATTGAGCAAGTTCAAACAGAACAGAAAAAGCACATGTCAAACACTGGAAATATTGTCTATTTTCAGATCAGCAAATGTCAGTATTTTTTTCAGCTTCTTCGGTTGGGTCCAAATTGTCTTCTTCGTCACTGCATCTGTCTCCGTAGTTCTCAGTGGACTCTGCCGCTATGAAGTTGCTGTATTGTTGTGCAAACTGTAGCAGCTCTATCAACAGCCGGCTTCTTTCAATTTTACACAGTTTGGAAACACTGTGCAGGGCTTCTGTGGGAAATGTTTCGAGTTTCAAAATAGAGTCAACTTTTTTTGGGGTCCAACCAAGAGCAGTCCTGTAAAACGTCTTTGTTTGCGCATAATCTTTCTTCAATACTCATCCTCGCAGTCTAAAATATCAAAATATACAATTTTGTAATGTTGAGCTGTTGAAATAGTCAGCTTCATCTTTTAATTTTTCACCGGGCATAAATTTTTTCTTTGATGTTCTTTTTCCCTTATAGACCAACTCTAACTCGACATCAATGTCATTTTCGTCTACCTTAAGATTAACTTCACTTGCAAAGGTTTTTGTTTTTGCGTACAATAGTTCAAAATGCGCGTCATTCCGTCATTCCTGTTGTCCTTAACTTGCTGGAGCAGTATTGTACTGCTTCCAAGTTCCAAGCTAAACCATAATCAATAGTTTTACTTTGCAAGTACTTAGAAACAGGGGAAGTGACCAAACGCAAATCTAGTAAAACAAACGACATAAACAAGCTTTCGAATTTCGAACATTGACTTAAAACGTTTCGTGCTGTGAATCGAGATTTGCTGTCAAAATTTCCATCAGAGATTTCTTTAGAAACAGAAATAAAATTAAAGAATTTAGCTGAATTTGCATATGTTTGCTCCACCACCTCGTTGCTCCTATTTATTGCAATCTGTACAACTAGTCATGAGCAGTATGTTTTCTTTTTGTTTCCCTTTCCCCAGGGGGCCATTCTCTTGTGCGATGAGCTTAGAAATACCGCAGATTCTTCCACTAATCCAAACAAGTTCTCAGCTTATAGTAACCTCACGCGCAGACGACGCATTACACCACAGCAACGTAACTCAACTCACAACACAGTAACTCGTATAAAGCTTTCGTAAAAAATGTTAGTTTGACAGTCACTACAGTCATCCTCTATTTGCCCCGAAGATGGCCTACACCGTAGGCCGAAACGTTGGCACTATTAAAAAATAAGTTCTTCTTATTTTTGTGTTATCATTGACTGCACCCCCTGACCGATTCTATCCATCATTAATATTCAAATACTTTAGAGCATACAGTGTTGTTGGGTCATGGAACATTGCAAAAGAGCTCGTAAATGCATGTGTAAGAAATTTGAAATGAAGAATACTGTCATAGTTATCATTTTCTGATGTAACTATAAATTACTATTACAAAAACTTTATACACCGGTGTAACATGACTAACACGACTAATCATGGGAAGTTAGGTAATGACCTTATTGGCTCCGTATTTTGGCAACAACTCGACATGAATTACCATAACGATTTAAATGATTCATCCTATGAGGGCATGAATTTTATAAAACAGTGTGTATTTTTGGAATGGCTGTGACTCAAAGTATCATAATGTTTTTAAGTTAATTTGCTGCAGAAGTAATGGTTTCAGTATTATTTTTAAGTGAGTTTCGGCACTGTTAAATGTTTGATTTATGTAGGCATTGTGTTGTATCAGGAAAACGTTATGATAAAGTAACCACAAAAGAAAATGTTATTAGGAGAATAAAATGGTGTGGGTACAGGCCCCAAATAATTCTGTAAAGAGAGATAAACTGTTAGGGCAGGAAACATATCACTGTTTAAGCGAATTTATTTTTACCTTCATCTTGACCATGCTCTCCTCCATTCTTATATGGTCAAATCATCAACAATTATTCAAGAAAATAATATTAATTTCCTTCTTATATATAACAGATCATTTCATTATTTATTCTCCAATTCGGACTTATTAAATAAATTATTCAGGTTTATAAATACAAATTTTAGTTCAATATATAGACAAAGTTGGCCTTTCTGGATGATAGAGGATAGAGGTGGCATAATGATCCATGAATTTCTTCCACAAGTCAGTCAACAAAAAAGAAAATTAAGAACAATGTATTTGGGACGCATTTCTGAAGCAGATTGGATAGTTCCTTACAGATGACAGACAAGCTAAAATCTTAAAACTAAACTTCTTCTATATAATTTAGGGCTCATTAAAATTTAATTGTGTAAAAATCTTTAATAAATAATATGAAGCATCATCTGAGGAAAAATAATTTTACTTCGAATAAATGACTATAGTCGTAAATATTATATAGTTTGTTTAATGTAATGATTATATAAAAGATAATTTTGTCAGTCAGGTTTTCATTCAAATCTCCAACAACATAAAAATTGTTTTATGAAATTCAATGGTGTATAGTAAGTAAGTTCTAAATAGTAAACAAAATTAATAACTTTTAAATTTATAGCATATAGCATGTTTACACAATTAAATAATACAATGTTTTTACTTGAATTGAAAATCTTTCACTTATTTCATCAATTTGGTTTAGATGAATAACGTAATTTGTGAAAAAAAATAATAAAATTTCTGAATATATGAAGATCAGTAAAAATCTCGGAACTAAATGTATATTTTCAAAATTATATTTTTGGATGAAAATATTTATTTTAACTTAAATAAATACAAATAAAATAAAAAAGCATTAGTATGTGTACAAGGTACAAATTACATCACTCGGTTGTACCGTTGACCACTTTTAGTAATAACATTGAGATACAAAGGAAGTAATTAATTTTCTTGACAAAAAGGGTGTACATTTTGATAAAAAAAAAACAAGCATTTTAATTTCTTAAGTTCTCTCATATAAAATATTGCGAAATAGAGACACTTGAAGGCAAGAGACTCTTTAACCCAGGAACTTTCCAAGAACTCAGGAAGGTAATAGAAGTCCAATTCATTGGCAGAAGACCTTGCAGACGGCCAACAATTTTATATGGAGAAATAAAGATTGGAAATAAAGCTCCAAAAGATTGGAGGTAAAAATTGGTACCGACAGAAGTAGATCTGCAGGAACTGTGAGGATTGACAATGTTATATTGCTTTTGCTCTCTTCATGCTAGTTATGATACAAAAGGAAAGAGAAATAGAAGAAGAAGATCCTCCAGTAAAGGTATTCCTGCATCTTTCATCACTTTTTAAATCCTAGCTACAACAACTTCTTGTTCTATATACACTAGAAATGTTTAGAGAAACTACATGATGCCAAAGGTAGACCAAGTGAATTTTTGTCGTTAATGCATGGATCTTTGCAGAGAGTGGAAATGTTTTTCATGTGTGTTACCAGACGTAATTAAAAAAAGTTTCAATCTACCTTTTCAACTACTGAAATATGAACATTAAAGTCAATGTCGACAACTTATGGATTCCACATCTCATAGGAGCCCCAAATGCTGAATAAAAAAAGAAACTTGAAGTAGTTTTAATTTTTTTTCCAAAGATGCTAGATTTCTTTTAAATGAACAATTACACAAAATCAGTCTAAAAGCTGTTTTTACCTTTTTTTGTTCTAATCATTCTTATATCTATTAACAACTTTTTTTTTTCCTATTACAAAAATTATAAAGTTTTTGTTCTATATTTGAGCTGGATTTAGTTTCTTATCATTTTATTCTGTGTCTTTTATTAAATTATTGGTTGAGCATATATATTATATGGAAGAAAAAGCAGTCTGGATTAAATTAAAGAAAAAAAAACAGTTTTAAGTGTGAATTTTTCCCCCCAAAATATGCTCATTTATAAAATAAGAAATAAACTTTTTAATGTCTTAAATTACCCAGCATCTTACTCTATATTGTTTTAAGACAAATAGAAAAATACAATAACATACTTTCTTTAAGTCAAGATGTGCCTTTGGCTTTCAATTCATTTTAAATTGTGTGTTGATGCATTTTTTCTGCATTTTAGAGCTGGTCAGAGAAGCAATCATATTGCCAAAAAACACCAGTCCTTACTATTTAAGGATTTATTTTGACCTCCATCCAGACTATTTCTAGAAGTAAGGAGGCCCTATTCAATATTGAATATATTTTAATAAGTGTTCTTTCTTCATCCTACTTTGGTATATTTAATTTCCATAGAATTGAAGTGTTAAGCTGCATAGGGCTTCATAATGTTTCAAGTGTGTTTAGTGCACAATGTTACAACATAATATGAAATTCTGATATAGTATGAATTATTGATCAATCATCAGTATATTTCATATCTAGTTGGAAAATTGATTATTAGCATTATATGAATAAAAGACAGTGACAATTTTAGTGTATACAATATTATTTATTGCCTTTGGCAAACTGCTTAGAGCTGTAGGGAACAAAATATTCTGTCTATGTCTCTGTCTGTAATTCTACAAATAGAATAAAAATGACATGCATATGCACCGTTTCTTAATTCCACTTAGTTCCGTCAGTCTCTGAATAAGATTTTCATTCAATATCGTTACTGACACTATTATTGGCTTGTGACAGTAACCCATAAGATTTAAAAAAAAAAATCATAAAGTTCAGTTTTGCGTCAGTTAGCTGTCAACCCACAACTTCAATAATTCCATAATACTTAGAAAATGATGAGCTTTCACCACCTGCATTGATGATGAGAGTGCCAATTTTCCAAGCATGAGGGACTTTTTAGGCTATTAATTAGTAATGGCTCCATTAAAAAATTAGGGTTATTCATTCTAAAAATGTTTCAGAGTACTGCCCCATGCAACGAAAAGTTAGCTGTTTTAGCTTGCAGAGGATTATCTGATGACAAATACAACACTTAGCTGAATTAATCAAGAAACTGATACTATTTTATTAGTGGTAAAGTTCTTAATTTATCTTTTCGAAGGTATTTTCAGATATGACAACCACTCAGTAGCTTTAATATGCAGAATTTCTCTAGAGCTTTCAGAAAATAAAAAAAGTTAATACAAAAACAAACTCATTAATATACACTTTATACATAGGTCTTCAATGGAACTACTCAGTTCCGTAAAGGTGTAGACATAGAGACTCTACTCCATAAGTATCTACTACTAGAAGGTAAAAACTCTACTCCATGAGTCTCGTTTAGATAAAAAAAAAAAAAAACCTTCGGAAAAGTCCAGTGGTAGTTTGGGATTTAGTCTTTACTAAATTTGAAGAATCTTAGTATTAAAGAGATTTGTTTTCACTGTGGTCATAATATTACAATACTAAAGAATACATTATATATTTTGAACTATCCTTACATCCATCCACACCCTCCCAACATTAATCCTAAACGATCACCTCCTCTGTGAAAAAACTAGGCATCGCCATGGACCTTTCTTGGAAATCCCACATCGCCCAGATATCCCGACGGTCAATTAGTTCATTTGCTTAGAATGTAATGTATAGAATAACTCATTGTGTTACTTAGTTCTTTTATTTTGCTTTTTGAGAAGCTGTACATCATGTAAAGAAATTATTGCATGCTGTCTCATGCATTTAACAAAAGCTATGGATTTATCTATTCTCTTTAATTGGTTAATATCTTGTCAAGACCTGTACTGTTTATTTACTATTATTTTTGTTTAAATATTTCTTTTTAAATTGTTTTCTGTAATTTTTACACACTTTATGATTTGTAACATTTAGCCTTCTGGCCAGATAAATATTATGTTTTTTTTCCTGTTCATATCTGTTATTCTAAAGTGACTTAGTCCTAGAATAAAGTTACTTTTCTATTCTACTCTATAAACTCAGAAAGTTAAAAAAGTACACTTAAAAATTTTTTTTGCTGGGAAAATTTTTAATTTAATTAGAACGGAGTAGAGCTTTGGGGCTCCACTAAGCCATCAAATTCTTCTCGTATCCAATCCCTACAATCCAAAATCCTTCATAAAATCCTCAACGCTCCTTATTTTGTTAAGAATATAGTCATCCATAACGACCTTAATGTCCCATTTGTTGCTGATTTGGCCCGAACCCGGTATCTATCCTTTCATAACAAACTTCATTTCCACTCAAACCCTCTAGTTTCAAACTTAGCTTCCTCTTCAATTCCCGATAATCCTCCGAGGCGTCTGAGAAGAAGATGGCCACGTGACCTTCTTAGTTGAACATGCGATTTGAGTACTACCAGTGGGTAGTTTCTCTACATGTCATTATATCATATCATTATGTATCACTCAGCCAATTTACTTGTTATATTATTGTAATATAGTTGTAAATATCAATAAATAAATAATAAAAAAAAAAAAAAAATTTAATTAGTAATAAAAATATTAACTTAAGTTCATCAGAAAACCTGGCTACCATTGATGTTTATTATCACTTTTTTTGACATTGGACTACTTTTTAAAACAGAAGACTATATTAACAAAGCCTTTCAGGATTTTACTTTTTAAAAACATTGAGAATTAACCACTAGGGAATTAAATCCAATGGTAACAGAAATTTATAACAAAATTTATTACTGGAGATAATAATTAATTAATAAATTAAGGTAATGGCCGTAAATATAACCTAATTCATACTGTTTTCCAGATTTGTCAATTAATCTTCAAATTATTCTAAGATTGATGAAATCATTCTTTAATAATATAAATTAGTAAAGGGAGATTAATATTAAATACTACAGATTGATAAAAAGATTCCCTAAGAATTATAGTCATGTGTAAATTTATAATTAAATATAATGTTCTAAATAATTATGGTTAAATCTTGATTTCTGTATTTTTTTAAAAATAATCAGTAATGATCATATTTTGAGTTTTGAAGGCCCCTAACATGGCCAATATCAAACTACATAAATATATTCCCCGTCTGAGGGACAAAATATGAAGTTATATTGCTGTCTATGAAATTGGTTGGAATAAAAAATACTTGATGTTTGCTGAAGAAGCTTAAAAATTACTTACTGAAGATATAAGAAGTATAATTGAGAAAATTATATCACCCATAGGTAATATAATAGATGGGAATAATTGTTCAATATGGCCGAAAGTGTTTTTTATTAAGGTTATTATAATTTATATAGGTTAATTTTTTAAAAATTAATAATACCACAACTGGTTAATAAAATTGCTTTTGGAACAAATAAAAGAATTGCAGCTATATTATGTTTTTCTTATATTTAATTGCATACAGGTATGTTATTAAGCATATTACTTTAGTTTATATTATTATAAGAATTATTGCCACTAATAAATTTTATTTTGGGATTGTGGACATTTTAAGAAGTCTTCTAATATAAAAAAAAGTCATGATTTACAAAACAATTATCGGGTCTATTTTAACTTATGCATCAGAAATCTAGCCTTTGTCCAGGGCAGCAGCCTACAGTTTACTTCTTTACAAAAGGAAAATAATAAGAAGGATGTTTTAAACTGTAAGAATTGGCCATAAAGTCAGACTCATTCAGAACTGTATCACAGGAATCAGGGGCCAGACGTGGTGTGGCAAATAAGAATAGGTAAACTAAGATGGGCTGTACATTTAAGATGTACATTATTAATAATGTACATGTACATGGAAATTTACTGTATGTAAATATACATACAGTACATGTACTGAATGGAGGACGATGCTACTCAGAAAAGGATTCTGTTTGGGTACATGGATGGAAAAAGAAAATGTGGGGGACCACAACTTAGATGGGCAGATGAGGTCGAGAGGAATGCAAGTAGCATTGATGGATCCAGAGCCTACAGGACCTTGGGAAAAGACAGAAAATATTGGAGGCGACACTTTGATGGGACCAAAACCTGTACTGAGTTGTAGACCTGCATTGATAAATCGGAATCTGTTTGCTAACTCTAAAAAGAAAACATCTTTTTCAAGTAACAAAGCTTTTTGAAAGAAAAGGAAAAAATGAATTAAGTAAGAAGAAATATTTATTTAGATGTATATAATACTTTAATTGAATATTAAAATATTATTAGAAATCAAATAATACTAAATTAATACTTTTTATATGAAATTTACTATTCTTCTTCCTCCTTTGGTATATTTGATTTCCATAGAATTGAAGTTTTAAGCTGTAAAGGGTTCAAAATGTTTCCAAGTCTGTTTAGTAAATTAATAGTTTTATTATAAAATTTACTATTTAAGACTTGACTAATAATGAATTGCATTTAATTATTACAGTAAATTTGGAAGGTACTTTAATTTTTTATTTGAGCCAATTCAACATAGCTCATTCGTAGAAATAATAAACAAAATGAATGCATCGTAGAAGAAAGCCAGATCATAACTGAGATTTTATTAACTTGAAATTATTGCAACATGTGAGGGGTTCTTTCAATATATTATTTCAATAATGCTACTCCTGGTAATCATTGTGAAGCACATTTGATATTTTTATAATAGCATTGACTATAAGTCAAAATATTATTGATATTCATTATGAATTAACTTTTACATCTATATAAAAATTTATAAATATAACTAAATTTCATATAAATTAATTTAAATTAAGTTTAAAATTAACATTTTTCTCTGTATTTAAAAAAATTAAATTTAGGCTCTCTAACAAATCAGGGGTTAGTTGAAATAATCCTCTCCAGAGTGCAGCGCACGTAGTTCCTCTTTAATCCACTAGATGTCATTTCGATGCCATACAATTTAAGGTTGTCTACCGAGTTTTCTTGACCAAGTTTTCTCTATAGAATTGTATACTCTTTATATGCCCTTATACTATTTCTTATATATTTATCAATCTCTTAGAAAACGGTATCAGGTGAAATGAAATAGAAGATACATTATTTTATCGTTTTCATTACAAAACGATGGACTGGCAAAGGTCCAAAAATTAAGGTATCAATCAATTATTACTTTTAAGTTAAAGGGTCTCTTGAGTTCAAAATTGATGTATTTAATAAGATATTGTTAGTTATAGTAGCCCTATTTCTTTAAGGACTTCTATTCTCTTCTTCTCTGAGGACCTCTTCCTACTTAAATAAAATATCTTGTGTTTGATAGAGGATCTTTGATTTGAGAAACCTCTTAATCATTGAGGCCAGTTTCGGAAAAAAATAAACCGTAATTGTTCAAGTCAACCCAAAATAGCTGATAAATCATATGCAATAGGATCTAGAATTATTATTTTACTAATTCAGGCGTTAAGTATCATTATTTTGTTTCTATTTAAATTTCCTTATGGTACTCTAATCATTCAAAATAATAGCTACTTATAAACTGATTATTCGCATAAATCAGCGCTATTATTTAATCCAGACATCGAGTGTATTAGGCCGTCTTCTCATGAGAAGAAATTTTTCCCACAATTCGAAAATTTGACACCTTAATATTTTGTTTTGTGAAAAACAGCACAGGAGGCAAAATTCCTTAAAATTTGCAGAGCATATCATGAAAGAATGGAAACATGTTAACAAATTAAAAAAAAATATTTTGGAATATCTAGAAAAATGTTTCGCAGATTACAGTTCACGGAAAATTTTTTTTACTTCAATGGGTTGGTCATTTTCGTTTTTTAAAAAGATTTGAAAACAATGTTAAATTGGTAGAAGTCATACTTATCTGGGTAAAAAGAAATAGGAATACTTGAATAAGCAAAAGCCATCTTGACCGACACACTAACACTGGTTTTAAATACAAATTACCAATAGTCCGTTTTTTCAGAAACTCATTCCATTAATATTAATGCTTGTGCTTAAAGGAATAAAACTCTTAGGTTTTCAAAGCTACCGGTTCGCTTCATAGACTTTTCATATCTTGGCTTTAACGATAGAAAAGAATATAAAAAACACATCCAAGCATACTTACATATAATAGATGATTGAGAAAATATAAACATAAATTGAAAAAAGTTAATAGTAGTTCAGTGATTTAAAAAAATTGAGGTCAGTGCTATTTTATTTGTATTTATGATTTAATGAGTATAGGTATATCTAAACATCATGTTTACTCAAGGAATGGGTTTTGCCAGTTTCTTAATAGGATGTGAATTCGTGAGTCCATTGTGGCTTTACCTTAAGCAGGACTTGGCAACTTGGCAGTAAAGTTTTCTTATGCAATGTCATGGATAGAACATACACTAATTGATTAAATATATTAATAAAATTAATGATCGATAGTAAAAATAGTGTTATAAAATTAAATCAGTGGAGAGAAGGGACAGAGGAAATACGTCGTTACAATCGCGTGCAGGGATAGAGAACTAACATGTTGTCGAATGTCACTAATTGTTAGTTTCATTACGTCGTAAATATCTGTAGCGTTATTAAAATGGAATCCAAAATAAAAGATAATGATGAGGATAATTAGAAAAGGACAGGTTATAAATAAATAGAAAAAGCTACTATAGTATCATGTAGTCGTTATTCGGGCTGTCTAACCAATTTGTAAATAATAAAATTAAAAAATGTATTAAATTTATGATAGATACTTCATTACGTGGTGGTACAGTTCAAAGTGAACGCTTTTGGAAATTGAAAAAAACTAAAGCTAGTTATGAACTCATGTAGGAAGTTTTATGCTGAGTAAAAAACTTCCTATTTTCACATAAAATATTTCATTCGGAAAAAAAATTGGAAGTCGATATTATCCAAAAAATATCCGATTATGAATGGTTTATTTGTGTTTAATTTTTTTTTATTCTAAAAAAAGTCAGATATTGAAATAACATGTTTTATTATTCATTGTTTCCTGTTTTTTCGTATTCATGTTTAAAATTCATACGACTTTTTTTTTTAACCACAGGTTATTGAAATAACATTTTTTTTTGTTTTTTAAGTGACAATTTTTTTTTTTTTAAATTGCCTCGGGTAATTAACACTTCAGCTATTTGGATTGAGTAAAAATTAATAATAACAATAACAAAGGAAATTTTTAAAAATACTTTTATTGTTCAAAATCATAATGTTAATTTTACCTGACTAATCAATGAAATCCTAACTTATTTCTAAACTGGATATTTTCACAGGTTTTTAAAAATAAAATTTTTTTTTTCCTTTTTGACCGGTCATTGCATTATTAAAAAACTAATCAATTTTAACCGGGCCAAGAAAAGAAAACAACAGTAAAAACGGGGAGACCGGTTTTCTGTCAAACTGGCGGATTATTCTCATCTTTGGTGGACATCCTTCAACCCAGTGTCATAAAATAACCTCATGGTGCGGTTTTATAGTAATGCTTGTTTTAATATTTTTTTTACTATCGCTACTTGTGTTAAGTTTAAATACTAATGTTTTTTCTACTTTCTTAAGTTATTTATTAATTTTAATAATCAGTTTATAGTTTTCATCACATTTAACATGAAGTAAAACAAATAACTGAAGTATACATTTTTGCGTTTCAAACCGAACAAAAATTTACACGAAAATAAGACCAGTTTTCCTTGAAGGCGATTCAAAATATAACGTAATTTTGTAATTTTTCTGTGTGTTTTTATTTCTCTAAGTCCAAGATTTTTGTTATGAATAAAAAATATACAAATATATATACTAAAAACAAGTTACAATCAATGTTACATGAGCGTTTTATTACTTGCAGTATGCGGGAATTTATTTCGTTTCTTGTGACATTTTGCCTTGGGTTCTTTGCTTGAATGGGGAGTGACCATTTAACAGGGTTAAGAAATATATTTCCTGTGATATATGTTGGTACAATATAAAATAATATTAGTAAATTCCTTCAATCAAATGAACAAATATATTTTTAAGACAATTATTTATTTTATGAGATTAATTATATTCTGTTTAAGTAATCGTGGGGGGCAGGTTAGCTCGGTGCGCAGAGTTCTGAGTTGCTGCGTTGAAGGTCCTAGGTTCAAAGCCGACTAGGACAGATAAGTTATTTAATCTGTTAGGAGCCATAGGATGGCTTTGTGGGATCTAAAGACCCTCCCTCTATATTCTGGGTAACCTTAATTGGAGAAAAACTCCTATCGGTTAAACCTGATTGGATCATAGTTGAGGCTAAATCACCTCCCTGCACACACATTGGCTAAGGCAGTATAGTCCCTATCAAGTACTGAACCCAAGAAATTTCATGGATTGTCGTAGTACAGAGATTTTTTAATTTTATTTTTTTACTCAGTTTAATAATTATTTATCGAACAGGAAAACTTTGTTCCAGGGAGCAGACATCCTGAGCTGCAAATAATGTTTTGAAATAGCTTGTTTCTCTTTAATGAGTGGTTTCCAACCTCGTCCTAAGATCTCGGACCCCCCCCCCAATTGTGTTTATATAAAGTTGCTGCTATTAGCGGTTTGGTGTTGTCTATTTATACCAGATCAAACAGCGAGTGTAACCGTGATATAAAGCGTTTATTTCTGCCAATGACTATTTTCAATTGGTGAATCAAAACCTATACTTGCCTCTTCGAGACGCCAGATATACTACGTGAACATATTGGATTAATAATCATATAATTCCCCTCTTTAAGATCACTTATTGTTAAAAAAAAAACTGTTCAGAATGAATTCTGGCTAAACCGAAAATATTTACAGATCGAAATCTAATTTCCTGTCTGTCAAGCCAATTTGATTTTAGTTTGAATTATTTAACCAACACTTTTTTTTTTTCAAAGCCGGCAGAATCTTATGAACTGACTGATCTTAATTAATTGATGTCGTCGGGACGAGTTTATCATGAGGTTATCACTATGAAATAAGTTTTAATATTTTTAATACTATATAAGCGTTATTTATAAATCCACTACAGTTATAGATAAAATTAACAATAGCCAGTCTATTTGATGTAATCATCTTTATTTTCAATTCAATTTATTTTGAATTAATGTGCAATTAAAACGCAAAATATATAATTTTTAAGAGCTGTCTATACAATGGTTGAACATATTTGTACGTGGTAACCAATTGTAAAATTGAAACGCTCACTCTGAAAACATTGTTTAGAACAGTAGATTCTCAGGTAAGTAGACAACACCAATAAAAAAACATTGAAAAATTTATTTTTATCGATTGATGTAATAAATGTTTAGTTTAATCAATAATTTTTATTGAAGAAATAAAGAAACATTACATTTTTTATTCTTTTAAACTATAACAACATATAACAAAATTTAAAAGAATAAGACATCAGAAATATGAAAAACAGTTAAATCAGACAAGGCTAGTAAGGGTGAAGTTAGCCAGGATCGGCCGCCAGAACTCTCATCTTGCTGCATGATATATATGTTTTTATTTTTAGACTTCGCGGCAGCAAAGTTGATGGAAATATTACAGACTTTAATTAGATTTATCTCACTTCCATCTTGCTAATGCCCTCTATTACACAAGACAAATTTACCATTCCTGAAATTCTTAAGACAATTGTCATAAAATACACAAACATAATATATACCTATATGACGCGGAGTGGCTTAACTAGCTTAGGGCCTAGCAATAGTTAAGTAACGCCAATCCTCGTTAGTATATGGATGATGACCACCTTCCGGGTAAAAACACGTAAACCAAGATTGTGAAAATGATTATCTATCCTACCCCCACAAATATGTGAGGCCTTAAACCTACTGGAAATAGCTCATCAAGATCGAATGTAATATTTGTGTTGTGTGCACCGTTAGTTTTCATTAAAATAAAAATGAAAAATGCATCAAATAAACTGTATTACATATTTAGTGCGTAAAAGCATTATACCGGGACCAATAGCTTTATTGAATCGTTTTGTTTGTTTATTTGTTAAAAGTCACTTTATGATATTATATCTAATCGGGCGATTCTCCATTGGGAGTCTTAAATTTTGCCTATCAAGGTATGATCAGTCGTCCATGACACCGAGCAGAGTAGGGACCCCATTTTATGTTTCTTCCGAAGGGCGTTACAACCAAAGACTTTTCTACTCCCTTTAAAAAATCTAAAGGCCCCATGTCGGGCTGCCAACACTTATAGAGGTTTTTCATGCTGATCACTACACCATGAAGTGAATGAACAGTTCTGATTCCAGTTTTGTTTAGACACCCAAGTGACTATGAAGAAAAATAATAAGACCTAATTAATGGTTTTGATACGATAACATAACCTTTAATGCCTGCAAGTGAAGCTACAGCAAAAAAAGGTAAGAGCATACGTCCGGAATTTGAATGCTACTTTTTCGATAACATTGAACTTACGAGAATCGCCACTTAGCATTATAATTTTTTTTAGCATTACCCCATTTTCTTTCTTTTTAAATTTGTATGCAACTTAAACCATTCCTAAAGTCTACTCCTTAAATATCATAGTACTACATACATGTTTCATTAAATTTGGTGAAACCACGGGAAAAATTGGACGACAAAAAATTTTTACTTTCTTACAATCCAAAAAATATTACTTAAAATGTATTGAGCTATAACAGACTAGAGAGGGTAAAAGCAGACTGATGTGATCTACCTTTGACTCTCTGCTACCGTTTGTACTCAGTAGTTAACTTCTCATTATAATTATTATAAAATTATTGTAAAATAATTGACGGTTGTACAGGGAGGTGATTTGTCCGAAATAACGAGGCTTTCCTCCTTAGCACCCACTACATAGAGGCTGGGTGAGGCCCAGGAGGATCTGTGGATCCCACAGGGTATATCTATGGCCGTAAAGATCTTAAATGATATCTGTCAGTGTTGGATTTGAACCCCTTTTTTAAATAACTTTAGAGACATAATCAATTAAAATTTTAGAAAAAGTTGTTAGATAATTTTTTTTAATTTCTTCTTCGTATTCTTTTTAATTCACTTACTAAAGTCAACATCAGAGCGATTTTCATTATTTATTTATACGAGTCTCCGTGTTTCTCTGTGCTGTAAAGACAGACGTCACTCTAATTTTATTCATCAATTATTGTTATTTTTTTTTTAATAAGCATGTCATATACAATAATTATTTGTATTATTGCTTATTGCTACATTAATGTTTCTATAATGAGATTCGATCGAAAGAAATAAAAACTTTTAGGTAGTAGTTCATTCAGAACTGCCAAGCTCCTGATGTGGGTTTGGGGAAAAAGGTTCACTTGTCCAGTTTGGAACATATGGCAAGAACTTTTTCTAAGTCTAGTATCTACTTCAAGGTTGTTACCAAAAGGCTTGAAATATGTATGTAGCTCTGTTGAGTTTCCACAAGATTAATTGTTACAGGAAAAAAGTCAACATTCCAATTTTTTCCTAGAAAAATCAGCTAAAATCCATTATAATTTACAATATACCTCCTTTCATGAATAGAATGGCAAGACAGTGGATAGTACAGATTAAGCGGTAGTTCACGTGAAGTGATTACGTAAAACTGGCTTTAGTTATTGAAGACTTTAATGCACTATGGTTCGTTTGAGGAATACCTCTTATTATAGGACATATCATAACGGTTAATAAAAACTTAAATTTTCGTTAGGTATATAATATCTGAAAAAAATAATATTACTCCTATATCAATAATATTATTTATAAAATATTTAATTGAAAATTTTTAATCCTTCTTCGTGGAGTTGCCGCCTCGGTCCACCGAGCCAATTAGTCTCTGTCCCTTGCAATTCTTCTCATCTCCCGAGTGGTGAGTCCTCTTACTTCACCCAGTTTCCCAATGTAGTCGGAGTACGTAGATCTGGGTCTACCACGAGGGCTTCTTCCTTCCGGTCTAGCTTCAAAGAATCACCTGTCCTTTCGGTTATCCCCCATGCCAAAACCATTTCAATTGCCGATCTTCCAGGATGTCCTTCACTGATCTTGCTCCCAAATCCTCGCGAATCCTGTCATTTCTTATACAGTACTTCCTGATCCTGCCAACGATCGTTCGGAGGAATCTCATTTCAGCCGCTGCCATCCTGTTTGCATGTTAATCGAGGGTTGTCCAACTTTCAGATTTATAGAAAAGCACTGGAAGGAAAACCGATTTAAATATCCTGATTTTGGCATCTCTGCTTACCGATGATAGTTTTGGACATCTGGTAGTATAGTCCATTGGCCTTCATCACCCGATTTAGAACCTCCTGGTCTAATTTACTATCTTTGCTCATGACTGTCCCTAGATATGTGTAGGTGTCCGCTATTTCTAGGGGTTCGCCATCTCATGATATCCTTGGCTCCAGGTTATCCCTCCCTACACACATAATATTGCTTTATGTGCAATCCTCTTAGCTAGAGTTTCTCATGCCATTCATTTAGTGATGACGGGAGAGCTTCCTGAGAGTCCGCAATCAGTACTAAATCGTCTGCATATATAATAGCCTGGGAAAGCCCTGGTGTTAGATTCCAGTATCCCACCACAGTTCTTGGAGTTCTCCTTTTACATACCTTCCATACCTAATCCATGAGAAGGACAAAAAGCAATGGACTATGGCTATCTCCCTGCTTTACCCCTTTACAGAAGTAAAAAGGTAGGAATGTCTTACCATTGAGCCTCACTATACACTTTGGGTCGATTTTATGGCACTCACTAGATTTGCTGGCACCCTTCTTTTAATCACCATGTCCCAAATCTCTTGCCTCGGAACCGAATCAAAGGCCGCTCTCATATCCAGAAATGCTAGATACACTGCCTTGCCACGATCCCATGCTTTTTCTATTATCATTCTGAGTGAGAATATGTGATCCTGAGTCTGTCTACCAGGTCTGAAAGCGGCCTACTCCTCTTCCAAATATCGTTCTATTAGATGCCTCAGCCTCTGTTCTAATATTCTTGTATATGACTGAGGATAGATAAATCGGCCTATAGTTCCCACATTCACTTAGGCTCCCCTCCTTGTGTATAGGGACTATGATATTATTCTCCCATTCTTGTGATAGTTGCTTCGAGTACCAAACTCTTTGGAAAAGCATTTGTAGGCACTTTAGGATTTCATTTCCCCCATGTTTAAGGAGTTCTGGGACTATACCGTCTGGTCTTGGAGCTTTTCCTAGCTGGATCTTCTCAACAGCTAATGCCACCTCATCCTCCTCAATTGCATTATCCATGTCATCTGGGTAAACCTCATCCATTCTCCCTCTTCTTCGGCAGTCCCAAAAGTTGTTGTATCGGCATTCCTCCATGTTAATTTTTCCTGGAAGAACTGTCTCAAGACTTCTTGCACTTCCTTTTCCTCGGTCACCAGCGTCCCTTGTGCATCCTATTCCTGCAGGCTTTGACTTCTTACCTCTCAAAGCCTTGGTGATATGCCAGAACTTCCTTATGTTTTCCCTATAGTTTTCCTCAACTCTTCGGGCAAACTCCTCCCAGGTCTTCATTTTTTTTTGGAGTTTTTAATCCAGAAAATAAAAATGCTCAATTCATACAATTTACCCGAAATCTGGCTAGCTTTGTAATAATAGTAAACTGACGAATTTACCCAAAAATTAGGAGAGGGAGAAAAGACATTGGGTGTTAACACTTTTATAAATAATCACTTGTCGGATCCATGATGCTTGAGTTCCACAGGGCTTTTTTCCTTATTTAATTTATTTGATTAGGTTTGTAATTACTTGAATAATTATCGGAAAGTTCCATATAGTATAATCAGTTTTAAAAAATAACAAAAAAGCAATCCAGATATCCTTCATTCTAATTAGTTAATAATACTTGTTTATTGCGTTCCTCTGGAATGCTGATTTTTCTTTCTAGACTCGGGTACTTAAAACAAGCGTAATTAAATATGAAGGTATCAATAGATCTATAACTAGCGTAGTGATTTGCGTCAGAATAAGTATATGATTACTAAGAATCATTGGAATAAAGTTTTTTTAAGAGGAATAAAGTTTTTTTAAGAGGAAGAAAATGGTCAGGGTGGAGGTCAGAAAAATTTTTTTTGGCAAAAAGAACTTTTTATTTTAAAGCCAACGTTTCGACCCACATTCCACGTATTCTTCAGGGCTAATAATTAGGACAAGCATCGACAGTTGACTGGAACTGGACAACTATTAATTGGCCATATTAATAGCCTGGAAGAAGACCTACAATGTGGGTCAAAACGTCGGATTTAATATCAACAGTTAGTTATTCTTCCTAAAGATAATTTTTTCTGGCATTCACCCGGACCAGTTTTTGCTCATATATATACCATCAATCAAGTTTTAAAAGTTCCAATTAGGTCGTAATGTGTGAGCCTCTCAGTATAAAAATTATTTTGATAATAAGTGAATTTGAATCATTAGATTTGATGTCATAAATTTGAGGAGAAAGTATTTTTCTTAAAGGGTTCAAAAATACCTGTCCCACTCAACCGAAGAAGAAGAAGAAGATTGTGAAAACTATTGGGTTCAATACACAGTAGAGACTGTACTGCTCCTATGCCCACGGTTGTGTAGAGAGGTGATCTGTCCATGATCACACTATACTGCCAGATTAATGAAACTATTTGCTACAGCTGCTCACGTATCTGTGAACTTTAATTTAAAAGTCCCTGCCGCAACAGAGTGAGCTACTTCACCCAATCGATAAATTATAAATGTAAATAATAAATCAAAGATAAATTCTTCAAAACTTAATAGTTCTGGTATTGCTAACAATAAAAACAAGCCAGCTTTTCGATTATAAAAATTTGTGGTATATTTCCACAATACTGTGCTGCGTAATCAGTTGGAAGCACCACACTATTTATCTAAATTCGTAGGAACTGATTCCTTTGTACTCAACTGTAAAATTCGCATCCCTTGTAATTGGTTTTTATTATTGAGCCTTCCAATTCAAAATAAAAGTTAATCTGTAGCTTCAGGAATAGTACAATGATCTTTCTGATCAAAGAATCGATTACTATGAGAACCAGAAAATATTGAAACTAGGAGGAAGTAGTTAAATAAATCGATTGAATCTTAAGAATTCATTTAAAGTAAACATGTAGGTCATGGAACTAGTCATATTTATTTATAAACAGCCACTTAAGTCAAATTGGTTAGGTACTCAAGTAACCTAACCAAATGTGTTTCAAATGTAATGGAGTACCGCTGGGTACTGTTCTTCTTCATGCCTTTCAAGTCATTGTATCATGTTTTGTTTTTGTTTTGTTTTTTGTTTTTTTTAGTGTCAGACTATCTGCTGATTGCCACTGTTTTGACAGGTCTAGATAAAAATATAAAGAGAGAAAAAAAAAATGTAATGGAGAGAATATTCAAATTAAATTATTATAATGATTTCAAAAGTTTTTTTTTAATAATGAAGAAAAAACCGTATTCTATAAAGAAAATGAATTATAATAGTTTTTTTTTAAGTATAAATAATTATTATTTTAATAATGAACATTAGAAGATTTGTTATTAAAATCTATGAAATATAATTGATTTCTCATTAAAATTTAATAAATCTAAAAGCTAAAAAACATTATTTATACGACGAATTAAAATCTCTAGTTTTTCGTTTCCAATGAGGTACTTTTCAATCATTATAGACCTTTTCTTGGTGAAAAACACCATAATAACTTTTTTAATATTCTTTTATTTGATATAATATATATCGTCAATACAAATGGAAATTATCAAAAATGAAAAAAAACACTTTTCGGTGTCAATCTATTTCATTTGCTTCGGGATTGACAATGGATTTCAATTTCATGGAGTCATGTGTAAGGAACGAAATTATTAAATAATGACATGATCAATAAGCACTGATTTTTAAGAACCATAAACCAGTTTTTAAGACTTCTTGAAAGTGATGTTTTTCACTTAGATACTTTGGATCTGTATTGACAATATAAATATTAAATAAAATTTGTAACATAATAAGCATCTTTATAACTAATCCTGAATAATAATGATAATTAACATTTTAAAATAATGAGTCATCCATAGATCTAAAAAATCATTTTTAAAGACGAAAGTGGAAAAATTCTAAACAAAAAGCCTTGACTGAAAACAGAAAAAAAAAACTACCTTTCGATATTTCGCATATTGAAGAATCTTCAGGAAAGGAAGAGAATAAATTGAAAAACAAATAAATAAGACACATCCCAACCTAAATCTATGCAACTATTGAATCATCAAAAAGATTACAGGATAATAAATGGGAAATATTTAATAAACACAGCTAATAACGAATTAAATAGCAAATGCAGAATAGAAAAAATAAAACCTAAAAAAGAAGAAAAAACCCACTATAACCCAGAAAGAGACCTGGGTTCAGTACGTGGTAGAGTCTGTACTGTTTCTTGGACAACGGTAGTGCAGGATGGTATTTTGTACTAGATAACGCCATATTTTACCCTTATTTTCGGTACCCACTTTATAGAGGCTGGGTGAGGCTCGGGATGGTCTCAGGCCCCTAAGGATCAATCCCAGACTATTAACATATTATATAAAATCTGCCACTGAGCCATTCCGATTCCTCTAATGAATAAAATAAAACATAAATAAATCAATAATATAGTATAATCTGCTAATAATAATAACACAATATAATATACCTGCTTTGAGTTTTTGCTCAGCTATTTCAGAAATCTTTTTAGTGTAGTTCGGGAGGGGTAGCTTAGTTGTAGACCGATGAGTTGTGCCGAAGACCCCCGTTTCATATCCGGCTGTGCGACCTTAATTTATTTATTTTTTAACAGATGCTGTGGGATCTGGAGTCCTAAGGCTCACCCATCCTCTTATAGTAGGTACTCCGGGGGGAAAACCTGGCGGCTTGAGCGTGACCTAGGACAAATTGTCTGCTTGCACAACCGCTGACCTTGACATGACATACCACGTACTGAACCATAGGCCCATCATGGGTTGTAGTCCTACAGTTTTTTCCGATAATTTTAAGTTATCATTAAAAACAAAACAACATTCTTAACTTTAATAATTTTATGAATCTTGATCACAGCTAAGTTATTTAATAAATCCATTAAAACCCCTAATATGTTGATTTCCCATATCTTGGTCTTGTATATTACGTATTACCTAGATTGATTGAAGAGCGTGAACTGATTGGGGTGTTAATGATTAACAAGACATCAAAACGTAATAAAACAGATAATAAATAATATGTAATAGACAATAAAAGAGAACTATAAAGCGGAGAAGAGATAAGGCACCCCGTGGAAGAACAGGGGAGGGTGCCAGCAATATCTTGGAGGGGAGCGGTGGTGTGAAGCTCAGTCGGTGCCGGGCCTTCGGGGAAGAATGGTCAGGACGATCTTTGCCGCCTTCTGTCTTCTAGCAATCGTCTTCGTAGGTCGTTCGGACGTCAGGTGAGTCTATCGCTGATCTTATAGCAAGTCTCTTCGAATATTAAATTAAGTTAATAGAGAAGTGATAAAAAATATAATAATACAAGCACTGAATTCGAAAATGGAGGTACTCGACAACAAAATTATTAAACATTAAAAATAAACCTATAAGGTAGTTTTATGAAGTAAAACTAGATATGGATATAATCACGAAAAAAAAATAAGGATAATTGTAATAGAAAGAGCAAGTACATAAGGTACAATAATATATAAACTAATTCTTATACAATAATTAATATTGAAAAAGGTATAAGTTCCGCAGGTTGTCGCTTCGATTTGATTTACAAGTTTTGATTTTTCATTCCTTTAATTTTTGATATTCTCAAAAATAAAAATAGTCGTGTGTTTTAGTATGAATTAAGAGTGTAACTATGGAAAATGAGCGTATTTCGGTAATCATTTCATCAAAAATATTTCGAAGTAGAGATGAAATACAATTATTTTTATTTCCCACGAATGAAAAGTTAAAACTTGTGACTTAACTCGAAGCGACTATCTGCGGAACAGATGCCAAAAAATTATGAAGTCTTGAAATTATCACAGAGATCCAAAAAACTAAATTTTAATTAAAAAAAAAAACGATTTTCATAATTTATCCATAATATTGTTTACATTTTTTAACAAAACATTAGATTCAGGAAGATATTTTTACTTCATAAAACTACCTAATAATTAATTTATAATGACTCTTAATCGTAAGAATAATCTCTCTCTCTTAATCCAGGAGAATCGTAAGAAATGCATAGAAATTATTATTAACATGCGAATAAAATTAATTTGATAAACACTCAATGCGGTGATAATACTTTAAGTAAAAAAACTTTACCATGATATAAACTAATAATGATCTATTAAAACACCATGTTACAATTGAAAACAATTAAAAAGGCAAGGTTTCGAAGTAAGATACAGGTACAAATAAAATTATTTTGATAAGGTCTCGATTTTGTAATATTACTTTAGACCCTAAATCTTTAATAGAAAATAAAAATTATAACATCTTACATAAAAAAAATAATAAAAACATGTATAATAATAATCGGAATTTGTCCTAACTAAAAATAAATAAATAAGAGTTCTCTTCTTTACTATTAAATTGTAAAAAATAGAAAAAACGGGAAATAAATAAATAATAGGTCGTTAGTAACTGTTTGAGGGGAAACATTTTTCTTGTAAATTGTAAATTTATTTTGATTTGCACTATTATTGTAATTTCCTAAATATTTAATTACTTAAATAAATTAAATTTTCTAAGCATGTCATACAAAGATTACACCATTTACACCAACTTATATTTATAATAAACATAAGGTTGGAGAATAAGTTGTAGAGCAACATTTCGATAACGTTATCAATGATATAATTATATTTTGAATTGATTAAATAATACTTTGTGTAATTATAATTTACATTGGGTTTGTTTGAACATACTTGTATTTTACGAATTTTTCTGAGTGTTTTGTTATAAATTCTATTACCTTTTTATTTAGGCAATAATGTCGTTTTTAATACAAATAATTACGATATTTTTATTATTAAAAAATATTTTAAAGTGTAAAACTTCCAAAATAAAGATTATAAAATAATACAATCCATAGTTAATAAAAATATCACTCATTTTTTATCATATTAATATTTATTGTATATTCCTGTTATACAGTTATTGGATAAAACGAAACTTGTAAAAAAAAAACTTGAATCAATTAATTTTATCAGTTTATAAATTTGGAAACGTATAGGATTTTAAATTTAGGATTGATAGAAAAAATATTATAATTGTAATATAATAATAATTTTGAAATATAATACTATATGCACCTACAGATATTTTATGAATGCTTTGAATGATAAAATTTGGTAGATATTTATATCTGATGAAATATAAGTTATTAATGCTAAACCATTAGAATGCGAGTCTTATAAATAGCAACAATTATTTATTGTTCTAAAAAAAAAAGACGACGGTAGCAGACAAACGGGAATTGCAACACTGCCAACTGGATCCGAGGTGGTCCGATCTGATTGGTTAGACATCACCAGATGTGGTCTGAAGACGGGAAACAGCCAATCAAGGAGCTTCTTGGATCTGCCGATATGCGCTCTTTTTATTTGAGGAAAGTAAAACCATTCCGCTGTCCTTCATTACACTATTTCGCGGAAAGTAGCTGCGATACGGCGCCGGGTACGAAAATAGAATAGTTTGCGCGAACTGACTATTTTCGCGAATACCAACCCGTCTGTTCCCGGTAGTGGCATGAGTAGATAGTGCTCAATGGAATTTTTAACAAGCGAGCCAATTCGTGAATCAGGCACTCGTGAATGGTGATAACATTTTTTGCCAATGATGAGTTGTGTTGATCAACTACCTTATCTACGTATACGATCGGATTGTTATTAGTAAAACGTCGCTGAATATAAATTTATAATACAAATGCAATCATTCTTATGAAAACTGTGTTTCCTAGTGATACATACTTTATTATGAAGTAGGAATTTAAACACTTCAAAAGATTCCGCTAAAGTTATTATTATTTACTATTTATGTCATTACATAAAGAAGGTGATTAAGGAATATTTAAACGATGACATTAATTTGTAGTAACAACCATATTTAAAAAAAAAAAATCATTTATGGCTCTAATAATTTAAGTTTGAAAAAAAATATATTTTGGGATGGTGCATCTTCCGCTATATGTCCAATATTATATTTACCTTTGAAATTTATTAAAAATACATATACTACACTCCGTCGTACAAGTAATGCACTTTTTCTTTAAATCATGATAGTAAAAGAAAAGTTTGATGATGAAAGAATGTTGTTAAAGTAATTAAAAGTAACTGAGAAAAGCTTATTGTAATCCTAATAAAAATAAAAACTGTAACATATAAAAAAAAGTAATTTTTTTTTAACTATCTAACAAATGCTATAATACAAGTATCTTCGCAAACGTATTGTAAATTATAAATTAATTTTAATAAAATGTTATTTAATTAGATATATAATTATATTATTGATAACGTTATCGAACTGTTGCTATACACTTATGCTCCACCCTTATGTTTATTTTAAATATAAGTTGGTGTAAATGTTATAATCTATGCATGATATGCTTAGAAAATTTAATCTAATCAACAAATTAATTATATGGGAAATTATAATAATAGTACTAATCAAAATAAATTTACAAGAGAAACGTTTCCCCTCAAACTTGATGTGAAAATTGCTGACTGAATATATCCTAGACAAGTGTAAAATAGTCATAGGGGGGGGGGTGCAGTCATTAGTTATTAACACAAAATAAGTTTAACTTATCTTATTTATGCCAACATTTTGGCCTAATTTTTAGGGCATCATTAGGGCAGAGGGATGAATAGTCCAACTTTAACTATGTATGTCCAATTTTAACTTTCTATTATTTATCACTTCAGGACATAGATATCATTATTTAGGTATGTATTATTTGTGAATTCTTTTACTCAGTCGTTATCCTTTCCGCCGTTCCTATTGTTCCTCTTCTATAAGGGCATACTCCTGGAATACGATTATTGCCGAGGAGTTTCAAGGATGAAGAAAGGAAAGAGAGACAAGAGACAGGACGAAGGGTCGGTTGTGGTATCGTGTAAATATGGTCTGACCCTTGACTGAGGAAATTATATTGGCTAATATATCTGGACCCTACGTCGTTCGCCTCAGAGTGGATCCTATCCTTCACCAGTTGCCTACTTGTACCGCGTCGAGTCCGATTCCTTTTGTTGTAAAGCGGTTAATATCACCGTAATTCTGAAATCTTACTACTCAACCTGAAGTAATTAATTTGTTAGTTATATTTCCCAATGACAATTTTATGGAATGTTAGTAAAGTAAAAAAGGAACTAAATCTGCAAAAAAAAAAAAGAAAGAAAACTTATGATTTTCGAGTCTTTTACGTTAAGTAAAATAATAAAATAATTTTTTAAATTAATTTTATAGGAAAAATATTAATACCAGAAAAACAACTTAATCTTATCCTACGGCAATTTCTGTAATGAAATAATAGGACTGTTAAATGAAAATATTGATATGAGATATATCTTGTTTTATTTTTTTAAGTCGATGAGTTCCATTTAATTTTTTTTTAAAGATTCTACGTTTTGTGTAATGGCTTAGGAACAGAGGCTTTGTGATTTGAAAATATTTTTAAGATCTTCACAATTTCACTGTGAATCAAGTTCCCTGATCTGTTGCGTCCAAGTAACGCAGATAAAATATTACATTAATAAAAACTTGTATTGTATAATTGAGAGAAAGGATAATATAAATACCAAATAAAATATAATAAGCTAAAGAATAAATTTGGAAATCTAAAAGACCAAAATGCATATTTAGAAATTAAAAAAAAAAAAAGTTCTGCAGATTTTTAATGATATCTAAACATCGATAAAATTAATGTAAAAAAAATGATCAGAAACTGGACATATAAGAGATGAATGACAGATGTGACTGAATATCACATTTCTGATTGGCGGCAATCAAGAAAATGTTTCTTTAGAAAGTCAGAGAACTAGTCCGATCTCTACAAGCCCAAGCAACTAATGTCTTATCCAATGTGCGATTAAAGGAATGAAGTAGATCTAACGACTTAGTCAAGGCAGATGGTTAAAGAATCTAGGAATCACCTCTTAATTAAAAAGGAAAAATAGTCACTGGACAACAAGGTGAATTAATTTTTATTTATAAATTTCACTTATTAAGAAAGTTCATCTTTTGTTAACTATATTGTATAGACAAAGTCAATAGAATAATATCCATGATACCTACATAATTTTGCTCATAATCTATGACAAAAAAAAGTCTAGCCGACTTCTGAAACAAATGATTTAGTCAATATGTACTGTATAAAAAAAAAAAAAAAAATCTGCTAGTTTCCATATATTTAATTTGCAATAAATAACGTATCAATATAAGTATTGACTAGCCTTTTCAGACTACTTCAACACTTAATAGACAACCGCTCTTAACTCCCAATTATTCACAAAATAATCATCATACATGAATATACCTCTCGTATCCAATGTTTACATACAAAATCCTTAATCCCCCTTCCTTTATTACTACGAATGAAGTCATCCATAATGACCTGAATGTCCCATTTGTTGCTGATTTGCCCCGAACCCGATATTAATCCCTTCCTGAACTTTATATCCAATCATACAGCTTCTAATTTAGCCAACTCCCTAATTCCTAATAATCCTCCGTGGCGTCTTAAAAGAAGATGCTACAGATACTTTTTAAATTGAATTTGTTAATTGTGGATTGCCAGTGGGCAGTCCTCAACTTGCTATTATAAGTCATACATTGTATTTTTTGTTGTATATTATAATACTATTATTAATTTCAATAAATAAATTAATTAAAATGGGAAGAATTTGGTAACTATATCATTTAAAAATATGATTTTTGTCACTCTTCATTCAACTGCTTTATAAGTTAAGGAATATTTTTTAATCAAATTTTTCCAACCGTTTATTATAAACAATAGTACTACAATAATAATTTACAATAGTACTTTTAATTCTAGAAATTATTTTAAAGATTTTCTTATTTTTTTATATTTATTTACTTAATTCATTCATAGTTTTAATTTTTATTATTGGTACGGACAATGGTAGGTTGTTAGTTATTTAATATAAACAAATTTGAAGTTACTGGTGTGAAAGAATTTTTGAAAATCCATCATTTCGTCTTTCAGTTAATAAAACCAGGTTGACGTCAAAGAGCATTTAATTTTAAATTGACATAGCTAATTTGATCCAAATCAGGCAGCTAGATATGAGGACAATCGATGACTTGAATGCCATTTCTTGTTTTGGGTACAATATGTCTTCAAAATGAAAGAAATTTTAAATACAAAATTTCAGTTTTGGCGTATATTTTGTTTGAGGGGGCAATTAACCACACAGGCTCACAAGCACGGCTCATTTTGCATTTGACATTTACAGGTTATTTGATCTAAGGAGAGCTTAAAACGGGTATTTTGGAAGGAAAACCCGTGGTCGAAATCTTTCATAAGCATGCTACTTTCCATAATATATCTTCCATAAAAGAGAAAGACATAAGAATGAAACGAGATATCCGGTATCTCCAGTCTTACGACTTTCAATATTGCTACAAACGAATGCAAAAAGTGTGAGTAACATTAGTGATATAACTTCACTAATGTTAGTTCGATTAGGATTTTTATTTATAACACTTTAACCGAGGAAATGCTTTGGTACTTGATAGAGACTGTACTGTTTCTAAGTCAACAGTTGTGAAAGTAGATGATCTGACCTTATCTCGTTCCAACGCCAGGTGTTTTTCTCCTTAATTAAGAATATTCACTTCATAAAGGCTGGGTATTACCCAAGAGGGGTTTACAGATGTCACAGTGCCTCTCCATGGCTGTTAATAAAATAAGTAATTTATATGGCGCATTTGAATCTGTGCCCTTCAGCTCAGTTCCTCGGTACTCCATGCACTTAATTACCTCATATCCTAAAGATTTTTTTAACGTTTATAAAATCAATTATTAGCTATGAACAGTTTTTGTATAGTGTGAGCAAAATTAAAAATAGGTTTATTTAGGAATATTGATTTATTAATTTATATATTGAAATTGACAGCTGTACTACAACAATACGAAAAAAATATATAATGAATGACACATTAGCAAGTAGAAAAACTGCCCAGTGAAAGTATTCAAATAAAAAATTACTCAGAAGGCCATTTCAACGATGCCATCTTCTTTTCAGACGCTTTTGGAGGGTTATCGGGAACCGAAGAAGTATCTAGGTTTGAGATTAGTGGATTTAGTGGAGTGGGAATAAAGTTGCTCATGAAAGGACTGATTTCGGGTTTGGGCCAAATCAGCAACAAATGGGGCAATGGATTACTTTATTTGTAAAAAAGTAAGGGGGGTTGAGGATTTTAACGGAGTGGCTCAGTGGTAGAGTGCTGTGTTGCCGTACCGAAGGTCCTGGGCTCAAAGCCCACTGCTGGCAGACTAATATTTAATCTATTAGTGGCTAGAGATGGATCCTATGGGGTTTAGGACTCTCCTAGGGCTCACCCACCCTCTAAAAAGTGGGCGCCCAAAATATTGGGGAATATTTTGAACATGATCTAGAAGGAATCATCTCCCTGCACAAGAATTCAAGATCCTTAATGGGATGTAGTGGTTCAGATTTTTTCTTGTATGATAAAGATTAGACACGAGAGGAGTTGGGTGGCTTCGTGGAGCCCCACAGTAGAAATATTCAAAATGCAGTCATATCTTTGTCAACAGTGAGAAGAATTAATAATAAATTTAATCATACAATAAACTATATTGAGTCTAGTGTCAACTCCTGTCTCACCAACCCTGAAGAAGACCTACAATTAGGTCGAAACGTGGGCTCCCAAATATAGAGTTCTCACTATATATCGTAGGTAAATAACCAAACTGTCCCTAAATTGTTAGACTTGAATTAAAACTAACGTTTTTCTGCAACGATTTATGATTATCGTTATATATAGCTAAATATCTCTCTAATCTAAATGGACGCACCTACAGCCGTAATCACGGCTAGGCCTTCCATATCTAGAGGACCACCTACACCAAACCCAGTCCAGGTAAAAGCAAAAAAAATAGAAGGTGTCACCGGTAGACTGTTAATTCTATCTAAATGTCGGAATAACTAATGATCTTGGAGAGTATTCTAACTTATTCCAGAACCGATGGTGACTTAGAGGCTGCTCATTATTCGATGACTCTCGGACAAGTTCTTTCGAAAGGAGTGCTTCTGTTTCGCTCCCACATTGGCCCCACAAATCATAGGTTGTTGGGGTCCCGTCGTACGGACCAATTTGGTAACGCCGTTGATCTATGGCCCTGCTCGAGATGCAGGCGTCAGGAAATTAGTTGGATATCTTGAATGAATTTTATTAATAGTGGAACAAAAACAATATTTAAGCATTCATTGGTCGAATGTTTTTTCTCATTTGAATGCTTGTAGAAGGTGGTTTAAAAAAAAAAAAAATTGTTTTTAGTGGAAAATGGTTGACTGAATAATTCTAATGATGGATTGAATTAATTGAATTGAAATTCAATCCATCATTAAAATTGTTTTCATTTAAATTTTAATTTATTCTTTAAAAAAAAAATGTAACTTTATAGACTTAAAATGATTCAATGCTTTCATAGTTCAAGCATGAACATTTTTACACACCAAGGGGGGCATGCATATTACTCCCATATTCCGTTGTTGGGTGAACATATTTAATAACCACAGCCTTTTTTTCTTGATCAGCTTTGGAACTTTTATTGTATATTTTGTATATTTATATTACAGATTTTTATTATTATTTTCGTGAAAATAGTTAAATACGTTTGGAATGTCACTGATTTAACTATATTTCAACTTACGCAATTAATTGATGCCAATAACAAATGTTATAATTTCTTTGAGCGATTATTTACCATAAAAAATAAAAAAACTCATTAAAAAACACAAGAAAAAAATAAAATCGGAATTCCCTAATACACTTCCATAACAAAATACTCAAGATGCGTCTAGAAAACAAATACAGAGGATCAAAACAAGTTCTTACTCAAAATATCAAGGTCTCTAGTCTAATAAAATC
Source organism: Troilus luridus (assembly GCA_964056705.1). Taxonomy (NCBI): domain Eukaryota; kingdom Metazoa; phylum Arthropoda; class Insecta; order Hemiptera; family Pentatomidae; genus Troilus; species Troilus luridus. The sequence continues at coordinate 78,891,146 of OZ057414.1, read as the reverse complement.
TATTTAAATAATGAATAGATAAATAATAATTAATACAAATTATTTTTTCAAAGGCACATTGTGAATATAAACAATCTCGAGCGATTGATGTTAATGACAAGTTTTCCCTATCATTCTTCATGCCGAATAAGTACTTATTCATAGGCTATATAAAGCGGTAGTTAGGTAAATGTATATAAAAAACGTGAGAATTCATAAAAAAGGTATAGAGAATTTTTTTATTAATGAATTTTTTTTTCTAATAAATAATTTATTCTTTCTTGTGAAATAAAAACATTCGTATAACAATTAAATGTAGTTTATTTTGATTAGCTTTTTATTTTAAAGAAATCTAATTTACTTATTTATTGATGATTGAATATAAATATGCGTTAAGAAATATGAAACCTATGCTTCATCAACGCCCACGCTCCAAACTATTTCAGGAAATATGCACTAAACAGATTCCTAGCAATTTAAACCGAAGATGATTCAACCGTTTACAATATTATAGACTGCATAAATTTTTGCAATAATATTTCAAACCAAAATAATAATACTAAAATTTGTATTTAATTTTAAATCCAGTTTATTGATTGATTATTAATGAAGTCAACAGGTCAACAACTTATCAAATCAGAAGATATAAAGTACGAAGTTATTGGTCAAGTTCAATTATTAAATTAGGATTTAATTGATCTTATTTCCTTGTGACACATTAAAACTCAGAAAGCTGAGTCAGATTTATCTAATGAGCTAGTGCAAGCTTTGGTTGCATAGTTTGAATTTTTTGTTTCGTTTATTCAGAATTTTTATTTTTGTTTCCATTTGTTTCCAAATGAAGGAAATAAAACGGAGTTTTACGATTTGTTTTTGTCCGACGTTGCGTGGAAACTAGACAGAACTGAGAAAAAGCGGAAGATGTGTGGCTGCGGCCGGAGGAATGAGCAATAAAATTAATTCAGGGTGTGAAAGCAGTCGGGTAGGAAATATCGTGTTACCAACCTGATGCAGTGTTACCAACGAAACGCCCATTCTGCGCTAAAAAAGTTCGTTCTAGGAGGGCATGGCGGGGACATTCCCGATTGGGCAGGCAGTGGATCTTTGTTGATGGTTATCTGATTGATGGTAGTCAAGTTTGTTTGTTTTTTATCATAGATCAACATAAAGTTTGTTTTTGTTGTTTTTGCTTATTTTAAATCTTGGATGGACTGCTAAGTATATATCAATAAGCAGTATAAATATTTACTTTTTTTATATTGTTATTTATGAAAGAATGAGATCATCAAGTCACCGAATTACATACCGGTGACTACCTAAGAGAGTTTACTGGGTAACTAATATCTAGTTAAACCTATTGAAGATATCCATTTATACCGAATTACAGATTAGCTAGACATAAGCTTTATATATGTATATATATATATATATATATATATATATATATATATATATATATATATATATATATATATATATATATATAAAATAAGTGCTATAGCTAACTAATAACTAAACTTACCTGAGGTGTCGCGGGTTCGCAGCCCGGAAGGTAGCCCTAAGATTTATCTAAGAAGGTAGATCTAAGATTTTTACTAAAGGTAATAAAATATCCTTGGCTATGCCGTCCTTCCGAATAGACGTAATTTGGAGGTTCCGAGCCAGTACAATGCCATGTATTCGTTAAAGATCCCTAAACAAATTATAACAAAGACAGAAAAAATTAAGGAGACATTGTAGCACCGTACGTTTTGTCTCTTTAGAGTGGTGTTCAACGAAGATACAAAGTAACCAGATTAAATACTCTATAAGTCTTTATTTTAGTTGTATTTGCATCTTTTTTGTAAAGAAGATATACATTATCTAAAAAAATTATTGCATGCTAGCTCATGCGTTTATTTTATTTATTAATTGTAGTTATAAAGAATAAATAAATTAATAACTACAATAAAGAATAAATAAATTAATAATTGGTTGATATCCTGTCACGAGTCATACTTTTTACTTATTTAATTTTTATTTATTTTTTTGGCACTTTTTAAATGCTTCAAAGGCCTAAAGTCTGATAAATATGTAACCTAAAAGTCATAAAATAATTATAAACTTGAAACATTTTTTGTAGTTGTGTAGTTTTAATTTATTTTATTAGAATCGATGATCAGAAGCGTGATTCTAAAGAACAAGCACTGAAGAATTCAAACATATCTCAATAAAATAATTATAATTAATTATAAAGAATATCACGCACTCAATTAAAGAATTAAAAAAAACATCTATATTTAATTGTGATAAGAGGATAACATAGACACATATAAATTATCCACACGCGCGAAAGCATAAATTTTGTGTTTATCAATAATATTTCAAACCAAAATAATAATACTAAAATTTGTATTTAATTCTAAATCCAGTTTATTGATTGATTACACTGTTCTGCAAAAAAAAACTTTTCTCCCCTCCCTTGAACAATTTTGCCTGTTTCTCATGTTTTCACGTGTGCTGAGTCCGAATCCGAACTCAGAAAAATTCTATCACCCTCTGATTTTGAGAGAAAAGAGGTGAAACTTGGAAAAAATGAAAAATTGTATTTGAAAATTATTGTCTTTATTAGAACAGATTTTTTTTCTTTTTCAACAATAAAATATAATTAATTGAATCCTGCATGCTATCAGGTATAATACTAGATATGACACAACTCAAAAAATATACACACATCGTCAATGAGTAGTTTTTTTTCTTTTGTACTCTTCCTTCTCTGTCTCCCGCTGCAGTGTCCAGCAGTAATCCGCCAGCATCTTCTCATTCCATTTGTCAGAATATCTTTTTTCCATTCTGGATATGTCTTGGTGGAATCGTTCTCCATGTTTGTCCAAAACTGCACCCAAATTTGGGGCGAAAAAGTCTAGGTGACTATGCAGGAAATGTATTTTTAAGGACATTTGCATCCCAATGTTTTATATGAAGTAAGCAGTTCTTGGACTATTTTTCGGTAGTCTCTAGATTTTTTGTTTCCCAAAAACTTAGCACATACCTCTCGAAAAGCAATCCAAGCCTTTTTCTCAGTAGTATTTAACTTTGCTTCAAAAGTGAGATCCTTGAAAAACTGAAAAAACACTTTTAGCCATATTTCTTTAACCACTTGTAATATTCCCATCAAATTTTTTTCGTTCAAATATACTTTATTGCGCTCAAAATCATCGGGCTTTTGAATTTTTTTCACTATGTTTTAATGCCGAAAAAAAATTCGTCAAATCCACAAAAAACTCACCTTTTTGGATAAAAAAATAGAATTTCTCAGGAAACTGTGCGTGATAGACAAAATCTGACTTCAAATTCGTGTTCACCACATCTGATAACAGTAAGAAAGCATGTTTTGGTTTGAAGGAGGATTTTCGTGCAGAACAGTGTTATTAATGAAGTCAACAGGTCAACAACTCATCAAATCAGTATAAAGTAAGAAGTTATTGGCCAAGTTCAATAATTAAATTAGGATTTAATTGATCTTATTTAATTGCGACACATTAAAACTCAGAAAGCTGAGTCAGATTTATCTAATGAGCTAGTGCAAGCTTTGGCGCCTCTACGCAAACAGTCGCTTGCATTCAAGTGGTTTGTGAAACGTTGCGTAAAGTTGGGATGGCATGATCCATTTATCATAATATACTGACGTGGGACTTTCTTTATTTATTTAATAATAACAATATACCAAGTGCAAATGCAAACAATAACGCCTAATTGTATGGTTTAATTAATAATGAAAAGTAATTGAACTTTATTATTGAAATGAAAAAAAAAAAGAAATAAAGGTTCATGTCTTGATAGCAGTTTCATATCAAACTTCAAGAATTATGAAAAGAAAATGGTCACATTAATGTTCATGTAGTAGTCACTGGTTAATGCTATAAAAGAAATCTTCAGAACTTTAACCGCGTGTGGTAAGAAAAGCCTCAATTTTTATCGGTATGGTATTTTCTCTAGTTGAAAATTATATTATTGAATCGTTTGTTGCAATATTCTGAGATACGATTTTTTTTTTTAATTATACAGGCATGTGAATAGAAATGTTTTTTAAAGTGTTAAACTACAAGAGTCTATAGCATACAGTACAATGAGATGATCAGAACGCGACATTCAGAGCAATCTAAAGGCCTCCGGTCATCAACCAGTTAGCAGTGCATTCCCTCAACCATTGCGAGGAATTAGAATGTATTTTGCTCATCGTGGGTGAGCTTGGCACATCCTAACATTACTTCGTAGGTAATAAGAAGATATTTTCGAAGTGACGGATGTTCTACAGCAAGGGTTCTGACATAAATAAAAGGACAATTTTGGACATAAACATAGGGAAATATATATATAAAACCTATATTACTGATTTCGAACAGCAGTTGCTGAGGCTATAGTAAGTTGACATTATTTTTTTAATTACAATATTACATCTTTTCGATGTAATATTGTAATTAAAAGCCAAAGTCACGTCATAGTTAACAATAAAAAATTATGAACATAACGGTAAACTTTGAAAGAATATAATTGGAAAAAGTATTAATTTTAAAAATTTAATTCAAGATCGCGAGGTAACAACCAACCCATATCTCGGGTTCTAAGGGTAACTGTAAATTACAAAAAAAAAACTGTGCCACTACAACCCTTGGGTTTCTTGAAAGGTCTTGGGTATAGTGTGTGGTAGAGACTGTGCAGTTTTGAGGACAACGGTTGCGCATGGAGGTATACCATAGGTGATTTGTATACTTTATTGGGCCTGGGTGAGCTGTAGGGTCTCGAGGGTCTCCAGGTCTAACAGGATCAACTGCCTCAGCTGGATTTGTAAACGGGATCTTCGGCCTGTAAGTCAGTGCATTACCACTGAGGGACCCGTTTACATTCTGGGGTAATTTGAAGCTTACCGAATAATAGACAGCTCCAAATAATAATGGGTGAGTTGTTGATATAAAAAAGTTAGAAAGTGAGTATAACAATATTTGAAAATTATCCACTTAAGTTCTTCTACAAAATGTTTACAAAAAATGGAATACCCCAATTTCTGTTTAAAACAATTTGTTTGGTTTTTAGTTCTTTCTCAGAAAATAGAAATATATCCATTATAAAGTGATACCATTCTTTCACCCACCTATATGTTAAATATATAACGAAGAAGAAAATATTTTTCCTGAATATTTTCTTGAAATATTGGGGTAAGTAAATGTTGGGGTGAAGGTGAAAAAATTATTACTACCTTTTAACATTGAATTTATTTTTAAATATGAAATATATCAAACCCCTAAAAAAAAGTGGTTAAGTCTAAATTTCTCCAAAATGATTTCCATGTACTTAGGAAACCGGAATATTGTTATTTTCGTATAAGCCAAATATTAGCTGTAAAAGGAATTATTGCTTATTTATAACTCCAATTCAAGCCGAATCACACGAACCAACACTCCTCATTACAGTTAATTATCTCTTTAAAAAATTCAACTGAACCAATTATTCAATGGGGCTACATGCCTAGTGTCATATCAGTAACCTTCCCTGGAAATGAGAAAAACGAAAGCTTCCATGATTCATCCTACTCCATTGTTCGCAAGAAGGAAAGCACCGCATATGTTAGGCTCCTAAAAAGTTATGAATATCGAATGATTTATCGCGAAACAAATCGATCAGAGAGAAGAGGTGATGTTACGAGGAGAGGAAGTGCAGACAGAGGACAAATGCAGCTGGGAGATAGTGCGATATGGGATATGGACCGGAAACAGAGATAGCTGCCCTCTAGATCATCCTTTAAGCCACTAAGTCTATAGAGGAAGCTTAGGTTGGTAGCACTGCCGTCGGAATAGTCGAGAATACATTAAGCGTCATGCTAATTGGCAACAATTAATTATAGTTTATAATATAAAATAAAGAAATAAGGCCTGCTTGAATGAGTTAAGACGGTATTCATATTTGGTACTTTCCTCTTATAGGAACGCATCTGATAGTATCCCTTAACTTTACATTACGACGCCAGCTCATCTGTCTATAAGTTTTCGACGTAACAAAATAAATCACCAACGTTTAACAATAATATATTGAAATAACATTTAGGTACTCGTATAATAACCGGTTTTCACGAAACCTACCTCCTCATCTCATGTAACCGCTTCTTATATCTCATCTCATTTGAGTTATCTATGTGGGCGTTATTAAATTGTTTCCTGTATTGTTTTTTAGTTTCAGTTTATTAATTTAAAGCAACTATGTGCTAGGATGGCTAATCGGAAGATGTTACAGTGGGAGTCTTAAATTTACCTATCCAGGTTTAATTACGATAGGGATTTTTAACAAGCACCTGATATCGTACAGGCTTAGGCCCCCACTTTACGTCCTTTCCGAAGGACAGCACAACAAAGGATTTATTACACCATTTAAAAATACCAAAGGCCAGCTGACGGGCTATGAACAAGCGATATTGGCCATAGCAGGTTGTTATGCTGAGCATTAGGTGACCACTATTCTTTTTTTAAAGTTTTTTTGTCGTATATGAGGAACATGTTTAGATGGGTATAGAATATGCATTTTATTTATACATTTTGTATAAATCCATTAATATGAATAAGGAGGTAGGTGTTTACTGTATCTGAGGGACCGGAGTGGCTCAGTGGTAGAGCACTGAGTTGCCATGCCGGAAATCCTGGTTCAAATCCCGCTGCAGGCCATGACTTTTATTTAGTCTGTTTGCCGCGGGAGATGGATCGTATAGGATCTAGGACCCTCCTGGGGCCCACCCAGCCTCTATAAAATATTATAAAAATAGGGTACCCAAAATAAGGGGGAAAAATCTGGCGGTTGAGCGTGACCTAGGACAAGTCACCTCCTTGCAGAACCGTTGTCCATGAAACAGTACAGTCTCTACCATGTACTGAACCCCAGACCCGTTCACGGGTCGTAGTGGTACAGGTTTTTTTTGTTTGTTTTTTTGTACGAATTATGTATCACTGTTCAGGTTATAAACAATGGGGAATAACAGTCCCTGGGTACCGGCTTAAGCACAAATACCAACATTTAAATGGTTAAACTATTGCTATATCCTCTCCCGTTATCAGTAGTGGCGCTCGTATAAGAGGAAAGTAAATTATGATTATTAGTGTATATAATTTTATCGACCTTACTTATCATCAGTAAATTGTAGACACTTTCCACTACTCAATTTCCTTCTACCCCTATCAGTAGATATATTTTAATTGGGTCTTTTTCGTTTAATGCACAATTCGGTTATTAAAAAAAGTAACTGTTATTAAAAAGTAACACGTGATATAGTTACAACCTCCATATCAGTAGAACATATGACTACATTTCTTAGTTTCGTTTAAAACCTAATAATGGCTATGTTAAGGTTATACGAAGATTTTAAAGATTTGGACCGAACCATCGCATTCTTACAAGAAAAAGGCCTCATCCATAAAGAAAAACTATGCCGGAATGGACATTCTATTAAGTTGCGCAAGAGAGATTACCGGTACAGATGGCGGTGTCACAATGCAAGTTGTCTTTTGGAAGTAGGACTCAGGGAAGGTACGTGGTTCAACGGTTCAAAATATCCTCTGAATAATGCAATTCATTTTATTTACTCATGGACCAAGAAATATACAACAACGTTATTTTGTAAAGACGAATTGAGTATGTCTGCAGAAACAGTAACAAATTGGAAAAATTATTTGAGGGAGGTTTGTGCTCATTCGCTACTTAAAAATCCTATCAAAATAGGAGGATATGGTATGACCGTCGAAATTGACGAGTCTTGTTTTACAAGAAGGAAACATAATGTCGGACGAATATATCCCAACCAATGGGTTTTTGGTGGTATTTGCAGGGAGACGAAAAAATCTTTCATATATTCAGTGCCCAACAGGAACAAAGATACTTTAATAGCGTGCATTAAAGAATGTATTCTTCCAGGAAGTGTTATAATATCAGATTTATGGAAAGCTTATTCCACTATAGAAAGAATAGAAGGATATGATTTTAAGCATTATACAGTCAACCATTCTGAAAATTTCGTTGATCCTTCAACTGGAGCGCACACACAGTCGATAGAATCGTTATGGGCCGCGGCCAAAATAAGAAATAAAATAGAAGCTGGAACTAGAAGAACAATGTTGGATTCATATCTCTGTGGATTTATATGGAGACAAAGGAATATGGGGAAAGACCTTTTTGAGGTTATATTGGAAGATATCGCTTCATTTTGGAAATTAGAATAAACCATATCATTTGTGTTAACAATTATAGTTACTTTATATTAATCACGTGTTACTTTTTAATAACAGTTACTTTTTTTAATAACCGAATTGTGCATTAAACGAAAAAGACCCTTTTAATTTCCTGACAAGCTTTCTAAGCTTGAGTAACAATGTCATATCCCGAACATGGCGTTTTCATTTTTCTGAAGACCTTAAATGGGACACAATTTTGAAGTTCTGGCACGTTTATTTGATAAGTGATTCTATGCTACTTCGTTTTGCAGATCAAGACTTTCAAAAATAGGGAACCTAATAACAGTCTGAGGAAAAGTTATTTAAAACTCTCTACTAATTAATCTGTTAAGCCAAATAATGTATAATTTGCCTTTTCTATGCACCTTTGATTAAGTCGTAAGCATTTAACTATACACCCTGATCCGTTTAAAAGACATGAAACGTAATAGTGATTGAAACTATACGATAGTCGGATAAAGTGTAAATAACAAAAATATCTTTTAATGAGTATGTTTACTCTGTTGAGTTTCCACTAGCATCTGTTGTGGTATTCAGCGTGAGAAATCCGATTAAGATATCTATTCTCAGTAAAGGCAGAATGGCGATATACATCGTACCATATCATGCAAGACATTCATTATTGCCGTATCTCATCAACTAAGCGGAAAGTTTATCTCGTTGTCAATGTCACTACGTATATCTCCGTGTGATACTACTGAAGAATATACGTAGATAGCAAAACAGGAGAATAATAATAAATAGCGAATCAAATATATTAGTTTCGGGATAAAACATTTCCTTAATCGGAAATTTCTAAAATGAAATAAAAGAAAATCTGGAATATGTAAGACTTATGTATTGTTTGTTCATTTAACGCCACTTTACGCTGCTAATGCTAATCGGACGAAGCTACAGTGGGAGCTCTAAATTTTGCCTATCCAAGTTTAATTAGGATAGGGATTTTAAACGAGTACCTGCCATCGTACACGCCCTCGACCCCCATTTAACGTCATCCCAAAGGCCGGCATAACGAAGAAATGTTCACTCTAAAAATATTATTGCCACCTGCTTGGCTGCGAACCCCCGACATTGGTCATAGAAGGTTCTCATACTAACCATTACACGATCAAAAAAAGTCACCCCCCAAAAAGATTAATGTAGATAAGTGTATTAATCATAATTATGATTAAATTGGTAAAAATTGGGAATTATAATTGTTGGACATTCATCTTCCTAAAGAACAGGCAGAGTTCAACGAAATAGACGCAATATCGCCCCTTCAAAAGAGCAATGTCATAACTCAAAAAACCTAATATAAATTTGGGTATTGGTAAAGCAAAGCATTTATATCCTAATGAAATTGAAATTCTTTCATTAACTATTAGAAAATATATAAAATATTGAAACTTTTTATTAAACTAATGCTATTATTCTCATAAAACTTACAGTTCAAACATGATACAGCTAAAAATATGAATTTATAAAAAAATACGTTGAAAATGGAATATCAGATATGTCGTATCTGAATTAAAAATATTGAACCAATACAATGCTTATTTTAAGCTTAACTCAAAATTGCAAATGTTTAAGTTAGGTCGCTGTTCTTTTGAGGGATCGATCAGCAACATGTATTTTGTATAAACTCTCAGACGTATGTGTATAATTATTGTATATTTTTTATATATCTAATTAATATCTGTTTAGATCTAACAGATCAAAACTGTATTAATTAGGATTTGTTCGATCTACAAACAAATTAATAGGATGAGGCAAAATAAAATGGGATGGGGCGACTTGTGGTCTATTGATGAGCATAACAAACTACTAAACCTAAGATTCTGAGTTCGAAGCCCAGCTGGTGTCCCTGGAATTTTTTTAATGGAGTAAAGATCCTTGGTTATGCCGTCCATCGGAAGGGACGTTAAACGGGAGTTCCGAGTCTGTACAATGTCGTCTACTCGGTAAAGATCCCTATCCTAGTTATGTCTGGATAAGCAACATTTAGATGTTGCATCGTCCGATTAGCCATAGCGGCATAAAGTGACGTTAAATGAACAAACAACAACATAAAATGGGTCATATGTAAAAAAAAGTACGTTATTTTACATAATGAATGTAATTAAACGAACTGCGTTGGCTTAAAGATTGCGTATCGTCGCATAGATAATGTTAACAAGGTCAAAAACTTGACATTTATCTGCAGAATGATTTCATGTTAAATAACATTATATAATAATATTGCTCATTACTAACCTACTTATTCTGTTATCATTCTAATATATTTTTTTTCAATTGTGAATAAAGATTATTTCCTTATTAAATCCATCGAAGGAAATGAAAAATCCCGACAAATATTTACAAAAAAACATAAGGTGAGCGCATTAAATTATTACTTACTTCAATTTATTACCTTACAATGAATTTAAACATTTAAATAGTATATTTCATGGAAATCCCATAATAATATATCAATAGATTTTATAATATACAATCACCGCTATTTATGTTCATCATTTTTCATCAATCCGGTATCTTCAAACTTACTTTCTGCGACTGTATTCGTTAGATAATATTTATTGTGAAATATTGCCCACTCCACCATCAATGGCAGGGGTGGCCAAACAAAAAGATCTCTTGGGCCACTTTGGAAATACATCATACCTGGCCGGACAGCATATACAATTATATAAGATTTAGATCCCCTATAGACATACTTTTTTTGAGTGAAAATGTAAGCATTATGAGTTTTATTTATATGTTTACTATTACACTTATTTGGAAACATAAATGAACATTGTAATCATTACAATTTTCTAATCCTGTTTTATCTCATGTTTCCGATAGCTAATTTTTGAATATGCGTATGCACAAATTATGTATTAATTTCGTAGGTTGGTCCGCGTACACAATATATTATATAATACCCTAATTTCTTAAAATATATTTTTGAAATTCTGCTTGTAAGACTATTTCAATGAGAATAATCCCTTCCATATATCAAATTTCATTAAAACATATATAATATGACAAACATTAGGACATTTTTCCTGAGAATTTTAAAAGTGTATAATCAATTATATAAAAAGGACTTTCTATTATCGATTCAAGTGATCTGCAATCCACGTGATATGTTATTTCAGTTTCTTATAACCAGTTATTTAATTTTTTTTTTAATATAAAGAAGGTGGAAGGAAGTTTGTAAGCAGATATTGGTGCTATCAGCATTGAGCCTTCGGGTTCCCCAATCCTTATTATTATTATATTATACAAATTATTTTCAACGTAATAAATCTTTACTAAAATAATGCTATATATGTTTTCAACACATATATTAATTTATTTCCAATAAGAAGAAAAAGATTGATGTTTATATACGAGTAAATAGCACCAATGTTTTGCGAGTATTAGTTTAACTGTTCACATGCTATAAACAATAACTGTCGTAATAACGACGCAGTGCACTCAAACAGAAATCATTTGTCAACTATTCACATTCTAAACTATTGAAGAATATCATAAAATAAATAATTTATATCTATGCTCTCATTTTCAGCATTTATTAAACTAATTATTTAATTAATATTGTCAATGACAATGGTAACTAACTAGTTAAGATAATCCTGTGATGAATACCTTCCCACTGGCCGACTAACATAAATACCAGCACACATTTAACAATCCTTAAACTTCACCCACAACCTAAATGTTCCATGGTATACGCTCCATAGCTCTCCTCTAAGATGCATAACCGTGCCGCGACAGAGAGTGAAGAAGTGGCCATAAGACCGGGGACCTGTGAGATCCCATCCAAAGATAGTGGTCAAGATATTTTAATTGGTACAGCTGTGTGCTCTGTTGTACGGCCAGCCTTGTAGCTTCCACAGCGACAAGTTGAATAGTATGTCGACTTTAAATTGAGTGCCACTTAACCATTGTTGGATAGGATTAAGAAAAAAATCAACACATCATTAGAGTTGGAATAATGGTCTATAGAAATAATTTTAACAACTTAGAGGACGCCTAGAGAAAAGGATAATACCGTGTGTACAACTCCAAGTTGCTGAGATATCCGCTAAATGATTTATTCTTATATCTGCTGTTGACAGTGTGGAATCAGAAAAACTTCATGGGGCTCACACAGCCTTATTAAAATAATGATAATAAGGCTTAACAAACCAAATGTTTGATGCCTATACCAACAATCTCTGCTTCCAAACTTTCCTCCACGGACTAATAACCATACCTAAATCGCCAGATCACTCTTAACGGAATCTTCCAAACTACGCTTCGGTCAACGCCTCAAACACATCCCAGTCGCCACAACGCTTTTTAAGAAATCGTTAGTTACTAAACCCAGCTATTTTATGAGCCCATCTTAATCTTCGTGAAGCTATCACTTGAATAATATTAACTGGGAGCATGCTTCGCAATCTCTATATTTAAATTTGCGGCATTAATCCCCTGAAGCAGTCCCCATCTGGAGGCCTGAATGGGAGACTAGTTTACTTTCGGATAACAGGCTTTTTACCTCAGAAAGATCCATAGCAATTATTGGTATTTTTCAAACTAAAAAATGTGATTATTGCGTCACATACATCACATCCCTCCAGCAAGTCTGGGGAGCCGTTCTCATTGTTGACCAGCGAGTCCAACGGACTTATCCTAGAGGAACTTCTAGTGAATTTCCACCGACCATCCCCACATCCGCCATGTATGGGACGCTCCAATACGTAGTAATAAGAGGTTCTATAAAAACGTATCCTTAATTTGGAAAAGCTGTTGAGCTGGGTATTGATCGTGATCTGACCTCCCTGCACATCCGTTGGCTTTAGAAACGTTCTAGCTCATGTGCTGAACTCGAGGCTGTTAGTGGTTTACAGCGATCACCGCATAGAAATCCAATGCAGAAAACCATATTTCATAAAATCAACAGTATGAATTCTTTTCGTATAAGGAAACTTCTCGTACTGAGTGAGCCTATAGTATATATAGTATTTTATATATGATTTAAAATATATAATACAATATAAAAAAATTATTCAGTAAATTAATTATACAAATTCAGAAATGATAGAAATATTATATAAAATACAGGTAGGTAAAATGTTCTATAAAAATTGGTATTTTACTCTCAATTTATGATTAAACATAAACACTCATTTAAAATAAATCTATTCACTTAATCCACTAATAATACCTTTTAATATATTTCTACATATTAGGTAGTATAGCCAAAACTAACGAAAAGAAGCTGGACATATACTAGGATGTATAATTATGATAAGTATCCTCCGATTAGATCCCCCTACCGTATAATATATTGCCTCTCCTATAATAAACACCGGTTAGGGGCCCATTATGCCCCGATACAGATCACTGATGACTTTATTAATTGTGTTTGTTTTCTCTGGAAACTTGGCTGTCCTATTTCGTAAAGCGATCTCCGAGCTCCTCTGTCACAATCCGTATCAAGATTTCAAAGGCGACGGCGGAATTTATCTTTAAAGATTTCGCTCTTTAATGATCCGTTTCACACCTTGATTTTTTTGGGGTAGATTACTAGATAAAGTATTAAAAAAGAAATGGTTCATCGTGGTCCTTAAAAATATAGTCTTCCCATTACAGGTAACAGATTACTACTACACTTCCACAGCGATATTTTAAATATAAAATAAAGAAATAAAACAGTGATTGTTGTTTATTCATTTAATGTCACTTTATCCTACTATAGCCAATCGGACAATGCTACAATGGGAGTCCTAAATTTGGCCAAGGGATATTTAACCAGTACCTGACACTAGTTTAAGCCCCTTCCAAAGGAGAGCATAACCAAGAATTTATATTCCCTTTAAAAAACCTGAGGCTAAAAGCCGGGTTGCGAATGTTGGGCGTAGAAGTTGTTATGCTAGCTACTATATCACAGGTGATCCTATAAAACAGTTAGTCCCTTGTGAAGAACGTGGCTTATCAAATATAGATAACTGATAAGCTAAAATTGATTGATGTCATGAATCTCCTGTAGAAGATTTTCCCACTAAACTCTCCATTCCTCATAACTATGTTTACACATAAATTAGTCTAAAATCATATAATAAGTTAGTAAGTAACAAGAGGTCTTCAGAATTACTTGGCATCAGAAAAAAAATTGTTTTTCCACATTAACATTTTTAATTATAAAAAATTTATATTAAATGATAGAGGAACATATAGTTCGATTGTCATATGTAATTTAGCATATTAATTTAAATCAAAAGATGATGATACTATATTTGGAATAAGCTCCGATGAATTTAGATCAACCATTATTAAAAGTTTTTATCTCGGCTAACATTTTATTTGTTATAATTTATAATTTTTTTTTTTTGTTCAAGATCATTCTCAAACGCCAGGTTTTCCCCTATTTAGAGTATTCAATAACCAATAATAGTAGAAATATCGGTTTATACTACTGCCCTATGAGTTATCTTATATTTTCGCAATCATAGACTTTTAGGATTAAATAAATTACCTGCCACAGCGGGATTTGATCTCGGCAACTTCGGCACGGCACTCTCCAGCTTAAATCTTTACACAAATAATTAAGGTATAGGGTTTGGTAGTTTTAAATTTTAAATTATGAAACGGAATTGAGTGCTTCAAAAAACATAAAGTTATAATTTTAGATATTTTATTCTTGTTTTATTATATTCAAAACTTGATGACCACCTTTCATTTTTATTTTCATGAGATCAAAAAAATTATTCTGTTTTATTGTACTATTGGCTACTACTAATCAACAATTTCTTCATGAGTATAGTCAACGTAACGAATATAGTTGAAGCCTATAATTGGGGCAATATAAGATCCCTCAGAGAGTAGTTATACATACTGATATTTCTATTACCATCGTATGGCTATTGAATAGGCGGGACATTTTCACTAACAAACCGATTCATCAACATAACTAGCTTCCCCATGGACCAGGACCCGATACCACCCGAGGCTACTCTCTAATGCCTATCGCTAGAGATTACTATCTACCACCACCGACGACTAAATCATTCTCATTTCTTAATTTTATTATTTACACAACCGGTCCATATTTGTTTCCCTCCTGTCTTTAGAATATATTAAATCAAACTCAACCATTCCAAACTTCTTTATAGCAAGAGAAAAGTAAAATCAAAACAAAACGAATTTTTCAATGAACGAATTAAATTGAAATTAAAGTAGAAGATTAGAACATTTGTTTATTTATAAAAACTTTTGCCATTTTTTAAATTATTTTTATTTCTTTTTACGGAATCACATTATCTCGTCGATATAAATGCAAAGTATAGAATTGTAAGAAAAAAGAACAACAGATTTTTCGTTTCAGTTTATAGCGATTGCTTTAGGATTAATAATTGATATAAGATTCATATATGTATATACAGAGCCGTGAATAAGGGGAAAACACATATAAGGGCATAATTAAAATACATTTGATGATACGCACTGGTTTTAAATGAACGTTGAAACAGTTCTTTCATTCTCTTGAAAAGTTTATCAGTAGAATTACCAATTCGAAAGTTTATGGAGATCAAGGGAAAATATTGTTTATAAAAGTTTGTGCTGTAATTAGATAAGCTAAAATTGATTATAAATAAATAAACAAAAATGTACAAGGTCTCCTTCTTAAGTCATTGTAACTTATATTAATTTTAAATAATTTTTTACAAGTTTGAGAGGAGAGGGAGGCCAACATCTATCCACTTATTATGTTTTTTCATTACAGACTTGAAAATCAAAAAAAGTTAATACTGTTTTTTCTTCATTATGAAAAATCGTATTTCCAAACATTATTCCGTACTTCTTCGTAATTCCAAAGGCTAGAACATAATGAAAACAAGGAAGAAACCTTAAAGCATATATACGAATAACTGAGGAGATAAGGAGCTATACAAACAATCTTACTAGGACAGTCCCAAGTGCTACTGAACGTTACTGATTCAAAGCAATATTTATAGCTCAATAGAAAGTTCATAAACTATTTTACAATTTAATTCCGAGTGGTTAAATACTATTATATGAGTAATTACCGAAATAGGAGGGCATTGAACCAATATGGTGAAGACATGGTATGCTATACTTTTTAGAGTCAATAATATTTAAAATTTAATAAAGACTGATTAATGTATTCCAATTATTTACAGTTTGCAGTACAATGAAAATAGAAAATGGAAGACCAACATTCGTCTGTTTGGCTTCATGTCATAAACAGTAGTGAAGAATTTTTACCTCAAGGGATGAAAATAAAAAAATTGATATAACGGATTTTTATTTACATTACCCATCACTCAAGTATATGTCAAGATTAATCAAGTATCTAATTAATCTGTAAAATCATATTCATAAAAATTTGAATTAGAGACCTTACTTCCGTTGTACAGCATGATGTAGGATAATTTAAATCATCTTTATACAAAGTGTTAGTGAACTTGTAGAACACACGCATCATAATAATCAACCCCACCACAAATACAATAAAATAATAATTTATGGAAAACAACAAATATTGAAAGTTTCGCAGATTGTCACTTTGAATTAAGTGAAAACGTGTTTTTTTACTTTTCAATCGTTTGTTGAATTGCACATTTTTGTTTGATAATTTTCTTTTAACGTCATTATTACACGTTTTGTATGTTGTTTACATGATAATATTCCAACCCTAATAATGACTTTTATTTATTTAATTTTTATTTACTAATGACTCATATCAATAGGGAGCGGAGTGACTTAGTGGTAGAGCACTGAGATGTCTTGCCGAAACCCTGATTCAAATCCCGCTGCAGGCAAGACTTTTATTTAGTCTGTGAGCAGCCGAAGATAGATCATATGGGGTCTAGGAGCCCCCTGGGGCTCACCCAGCCTCTATGAAATGGGTACCAAAAATAAGGAGGGAAATCTGGCGACTGAGCGTGATCTAGAACAAATCACTTCTCTACACAGACAACCTTGCCAACGAAACAGTGGATCTCTACGAAGTACTAAACCCCAGACCCGTTAACGGGTTGTAGTGATACAGGTTCCAGATTTTTTTTTACTCATTGAAGAAAGTTTAAATACGCAGGGAGAGCTCCAAACCGCAATGACCCTCGAAGGTTCATTCACTGATGCCATAGCGGCCGACTCTCTTGGTCAAGGTCTGAGCAGCTGTTCGCTTCATTGACGATTCCTTCTTATGGTATCTTGAATGGAATTGATGTTAGTGGGCTACATTCAGATGTCTTTTATTTCAAATACATTATTATCCTTGATGCATCATAATTCATGAAGTTATCTTATGACAGCTTCAAGTACTCCGAACTATGAGGCATCTAATACTAATCAGAAATAAAATAAATCATAATTTTAAGTGAGTTTGACAAATCGTTAAAATAATGATTGGCTACCATGAAGGAATTTCTAACAAGATTATACAATACCCTACCTATATGCCAAAGGTGCTGTCCCTAATTGCAAACGCTGAAAATAGAAAAATTGGACAAATTAAACAGCCCACTAAAAAATGAACTGAACAAAGGAAATGAGGTTGCTTGTGGTATAGTGGTTAGGATTACAACCTTTTATGCTCAACCAGGGTCCGGCATGTGGTTTAGGATTTTTTTAAAGGAATAAAAAGCCTTAGTAATCCCGCCCTTCGGAGGGAACGTAAAATTGAGTTCTGGAGTCTGTGTTGTGTTCTGCCTGTCCAGTCGTAACTCCCTCTGTAGCATCGTCCAACTAGCCATTTCACTATAAAAAAATGTTAAATAAATAAACGAACTATAAGGAGACATGATGGTGGATTAATGAAATTAATAGTAATGTGACCTGTGTATATGAAAGTTATAATAAAATTATAAAGTACTTCATGGTGTACTGAAAATCGATGAAAACTATTCACTAATGTTTCAGCATGTTTTATACTTTACCTAAGACCACATATAAGACAAAAAGGGGGAAAATGCAGGGAAACTTAAAATTAAAATCCCAAGTGGGAAAACTACATATAGTACAAGAAATCAGTAATTTCATATTTGAAAGATCTGACTTAATGAATGAAAATTACTTGTTATTAGATAAATTTGATCTTTACAGATAAAAACAGAAACGAAGTTACGAGAGCAAACATCTTAAAATAATTTTTGAAATCTCCGCTGAAAACGAGAATATGAGGAAAGGTACAGTGGAAGGATTCTTATCCCCCTTATTAGGGCGTATATCCCCCATCTTTATTGAAAATTAAGAAAAATACTATTTTAATAACCAATAAGAAACAGTTTATATCTTTGCAACTATAACTAAATTACTGGTAATAATCAAATCAATTTAATCCAAATAATTAAACATGTTTAAGCTATAATCATAAATGGTAAAGCTTCATCTATTTCGTTCTATTTCAAGTAAGAAAGAGTATAGAGAGAGGGATGATCCCTGAGTAACATCAGAAGAAAGAAGAAAGCAATCGTGAAGGAAGGAAAATGATTAAGAGTAACAATGAATAAATCAAGGTTGGAGATGAACGGAACTATATTAAAGAAGGCATATAGATTGGATGTTGATCATTGGTTGTCCTTGTGTGTTAAGGGTTTCATTAAGAAGGCGTTTTCCTTACAGAATAAATGGGTGATTCTAATTATAATCTCTATATATGTTGAAGAAAAGCCAGTTTAAAAGTTTATTACAAACATTATATGAAAACTAGGCGACATACACATAGGCAGGATAATGAGGAAGAAACGCACTGGATGAAAATTGTAAGGAAGAGACAAGAACAAAAAAAACTAATGGAGAATTCATAGTTAATTAGATACCTTCCAAATATCATAACCTGTTCATATTAGAATATTTATAACGGAGATGGAGCATTTTTGGTTTAATAAAAGGCAGTTTTGTATAATTTTACATTTTATCTCCAAGTCTGGAAAATGGTTAAACAAAGTGATGATAAGTTTTTTTCTCATTTCTATAAAATGGATATGCACTTTCATTCCTTTGGTGAGTTGTAGCACCATTGAAGAAGAAAATAAACAAGACTATATATATATAAGAATAAAAATTAAATTACAATTGATCATACACAATTAATCAAACTGTATAGGTTTTTATAGTTTAATTAGAAACCTCACACTATAATTATAAGCTTATGGATGGAATATAGTTAATATTTCAGAGAGCAGTATTTTATTTAAAGTAACTTGAATTCTATGTATTAAATCCCAATAAAATTTTATATATATATTAGCTAAATTCTATTCATAAGCTTATAATTGTAGTGTGAGGTTTCTAATTAGACTATAAAAACCTATTCAGTTTGATTAATTTTGTATGATTAATTGTAATTTAATTTGTATTCTCTAACTAAACACAAAGGAGATGATCCCTATGATATCATTAATCATTATTGTCTATTAGTTGTGGTCCATAACCTCATCACTATTATACTCACTAAGCTACAACCTAACCATGCTTCAAGATATTTATTTAAAAAATGTAGAAGGATAAGAGTAATGAATGTATTGGCTATCATGAAATATTTTTCAATTGGTCAACACTACTCAAAAAGCAAATCTTTTCTGTAAAATACAGAAAAACCAACCACCACTAATTCAGGGATCATCAGGACACACACCAAAATATAGATTTATCAAAGGAGACTAAGTACTGCGCATCTCACATCAACAATCCAAACAGTCTCATCAAATTGATAGGAGCCTTACTCCAAGACGTTCCTGAAACAATGCAGGCAAAGTAAGGTAATACACGAACAGCTGGAGAGGTCGCAAAAATCAGGAAAAAATATTACCAACTATCGAGAAAAAAAATTATAATCATAATTATGTACAAAAAGTAGTAGATTAATTAGCATTCTTTTAAACGGGTAACTTTTCAGAATAAAATGAATTTAAATTTTTACTATCTGTTTATAATTATAGAATAGAATAGAAAACAAACTTTATTCTGGGACCAAGACCCTTTAGAATAACAAACGTGAACAGAAAAATAAACATAATATATATCTGGCCAGAAGGCTACATAATAACACCTATCATAAAGTATTTAAAAAGTACCAAAAAAATAAGAAAAATAAAAATGAAATAACTATAAAATTGAAATAAAAGTACGAATCTTGACAGGATTTTAACCAATTTGAGAAAATAAATATATTAATAACAACAGTTACTAAATAAAATAAATGCGCTAGCATGCTATAAATTCTTTACATAGTGCATATCTTCTTCAAAAACAAATAAAAAAACAAACAAAAACGAGTAAGCAAGAAAATCGACTGTTCAATATTGCTTTGTAAGCAAATAATTTATGCAAATGATTGGCCTGCTTAGAGAGCATCTTCTACTATATATTCACATGATATGTTGGAAAACGAAGGCTTTAAATTTATATTCATATATAACAGTAATTACCAAAGTCTGGTCAATACGCATAGCCGCAAATAATTTTATCCTAGATTTATTTAGGTATATATAATTCTAACTTATCAAAGTCAAATAGATGCCTACATATCTTAATATGCTGTGCTAATGATGTATTAGGTTTTTTCCATAAAAACTCCTACGGTCATACCGATTCTGTAATATACTTCAAGCATCAAATGCTCTGTTTCGCCAAATATATCTTCGGACACTGCAGACAACTAGTTTCATTCATATTGTTGCAAGGCTAGAATCTTATCCCTCAAATGCGTGTAAAATAGCTGATGCAATTTCTTTAAAACATTGCAACGGAAACCGAGCAAACACCACTTATGCAAAGTGCGGTACCAATTATAAATTGGCGTAGAAACGAAGTAGTTAATTTAAGCTGAGAAAATATTTCTGCGGTTGCATATTGACAACACGCAACTTGTTAAGAGAGAAAATATACAGAAACAATTTAATAGCTCTAATAGTTTGGGTAAAACAAAAACTTTGGTAATGGATTTACTTTACTGCTTTGGTGGATATATTACAGAACCAGCAAAGCCTAGCCATAAAAGATAGCTTTTTGTGAAATTCCAATTAGGTTTATTGAGTAATGGTAGAATTAAATATTTAATTCAAATCTGGGGAGTTAAGCTTAGTTGAATCGCGCTTGAGGTAAATCGTGGTAAATTATTGTTAACATCGGGCTTAAATTTTTAAAATTATTTCATTCCTAATATTTCAAGTTCGACAATAATATGTCGTTAGAAAGTTTGCAGATGTAGTAAATTCTTAAAAGTTTTAACCAATCAAAATGCATTGCTAAGTTGACAACTCATATTAGTCTCATACTCTACAAACTGTTCCAATGAAAATAGTGAGTAGTTAGGTTCATGTTCTTGAAATAAACAATTTTATTTTGTTTCTATTATTACTTTCAACTTCTATCTTCCATTGAAGAAGCCTTAATCGATCGGTAGTACTTTTAAATTTAAATAGAAAGAATTGGAGCGCTGCCGATGGGTAGTTACTCCACATGTGTTTTTCATGTCATAATGTACATATCAGCAGATTTACTAGTTATAATCATATTATAGTTGTAAATATCAATAAATTAAATAAGAAAAAAAAATAAAAAAACAGAAAGTACCAATATCATTGAGAACCACCTCTAACTCATTTTGCTTCAGCTTATTTCATTATCATTCAAGATTTACAATAGTGCTCAATATTTCTGATTGCATTTAGCGTTTCCTTAACACGGATCATTATTTAACTATATATATATATATATATATATCGAAAAAATCATCCCATTCTATTAAGATTTTGTCTATCTGGACCTAAATAGATTTTCAGTGGACACACATTTCAGATAGACTTTCAGATCATATATCTCAGCCAGTAGTGTGAGTGTGGCCATTTTCGGCAAGTCTCAAGCTTGTTTCAAGATCTGCGCGGGAATATGGAAACGCCGGGATTCCCTCACGGCTACACTCGGAATAATTATAAGTTGAGATTAAAAATAAATAGAGATGGAAATAACAATGTATGGGAAATGCTTCTGGGCAACATAAATAGAGGACACCATTTCTTGAAGTAAAGGAGACAAAGTGCTAAATTATAATTCAATTATTAATACTAAATATATAGCAGGTAAAATAAAAATAATTTTTTTCTATTGAGGTATTTTATAAATTAAATCAAATATGTCAATATAATCGAGCCAATATTGCTACAAATGGAGCAATATCCGTTCATTGAGAAGCTTCATGAAATCGAAATAAAATGAGAGAGAATTCTTCCTCCAGATTCGAGATAATCCTTCAGAGAAGAAAGAGGTGATATAAAGAAGAAAGGGGAGAGGAATAAGAAAAACAGGCACCACGGCCCCAATTAGATGACAATCCTGTGGGCTGCAAATATTTGAAGAAGTGGAAAAAAATCTAATTCCTCCAGTGCTGCCAGCTTAACAAGTTGATAATTCCCCGCTCTATTGTTTGGATACTTCTTTCCCTCCCCGTCTGTTGTCAAATACTCAGCTCTTTCCCACTGTTTGACCTAATATCAGTCAGCTTAATAGGCTTGTGTTTGCCGTCTCAGGTTGTTATGTTGTCAGTCATGAAAGATTATACATGTAACAAGAAAGACCCAGCTATGTTCAAACAACTAACACTGTACATATGTAATTAATATCACAGAAACAGACAGGATTAGATAGACAACGAGAAACATATTAATAAGTGAATGTTGAAACTTTTTCCGTTAAAAAAATAAAAGTTATAAAATGCATACTTGATGATATAATATTGGAACTTAAGATCTAGCTTCTATATATTATACCTCTCTATCCTTTAATATCCTTTTAATCGCTCCGTCACAGATTTTCTGAGAAAACAAATTAGACCACCTTGTGCGTCAATACAACAATACAAAAGAATCGTCCCAAGTTCAAATAATATCAAGGTGAATTCGACAATCAAATCAATGCATTCGCATTTGTTCTATTACGTAAACGATTGACGCTTCTGTTATGATGATGCCATTGTGAATATCGGCTGTTTATGATTTTGTATTTAGGAGTACAATTACAGCAACAGTTACTAAAAGTAAAACGTTTGCAAAAATTAAAATTATATCATTCCTATTAACTTACTTATTGTATTTCAGCAACAAAACTATAGTATAGATATTTTATGAAATGTATAAACTATAAAATATGATGATGTATATATTATAAGATGTATTGATAGATAAAAATTATATTAATACAAATATATTATGACACTGAGAGGCACCCCACACTTTTATCAGGAACTCCTTCAATTCGCCCTCGGAACAAGACAGAAGGGTAGGTCCTACCACCACAGCCAATCACTACCAATGGACCCCGCTAATGGATCAATGGACAGACAGACATCACTTCCAGTCATAGATAACAAGTCTATCTATATTATACCCTTTCACATAGTAATGACGACTTATTATTTTAAATGATCGGCATAGTTGAAATGAACCCAACTCAATACAGTTTTTATTAATTAACTTTAAAGAGTACAAAAATAATAAAATAAACAAAAGATATAGAGGGAGTCGAGCATTTTCATAAAACTGCTCTGACGTTACTATTTATGAGAACAGGTTTTATATACGTACAGTACAGGAGGTTTCAGGTGTAGAAAAACTTTTACCCGACTAAAATGATTCTAGTATTGAAAAATTAATGAACTGAATTTTATTGTCACTTCATTGGTTATTCTATAAAAATAAGAACAGCGATTGATCTAGGATGGTTGAAAGTAGGAATTTAGAACTAACGCAGAAGAGACATTAACCGCGGTCTTGGCGAGGAGCTTAAGGATTTTTTTTTTTGCGAGGGAGTATAATCCTAAAGTATGTCTTACTTGATTAATATTGATTCGTCAATTGAGTTTTTCTTAAATTGTTCTCCACCCTTATCTTTTTCTTAGCCCCTTGGTCTATTCGATTCTGAAATAATTATTTAATTAGGATGGGAATAGTTGGGGGTGCAGTCAAGGTAAACAACTAATAAGTGAGCTTTGTTTATTTATAGTGCCGACGTTTCGAAGGTCATCTTCAGGGCAGAGATCAAACAAACGAAAAATAAACTATGAAAAAACATACAGTACCAAGAGATGCAAAGAGAAAGACAAAGATAAGGTAAACAGAAAGATATAAAATAAAAAGTTTAAATACAAAAAAATTAAGTATAAATGTCTGGAAAACTTAGTATAATATTACTAATTCTTCAGATAAAATATAAAATGCATGATAATAGACTCCTGGAGAGTTACATAAGTAAAAGTGAAAGAAAATTTATTATTATTATTTTTTTATTCCCTAGGAGTCTATTATCATGCATTTTATATTTTATCTGTATTTAACTGAGTTTTCCATACATTTATATCTCATTTTTTATATTTACATTTTTCATTTTATATCTTTTTGTTTACCTTATCTTTGTCTTTCTCTTTACATGTCTCGGTACTGTAATGTTTTTTTTAATATTTTATTTTTTTGTCTGTTTTATCTCATGATGATGACCTACAAAGTAACGTCGGCACTATCAATAAATAAGTCTCAAGTACCAACTATTTCCATCCTATCTAGATCTTCCAGTCGACGATATTCTCTTTATCCTGAAATAATTATAATGGGCATATACAGGAATGATAGGATCTCTTGTACTGCAAAAGGTGCAATGACATTAGGAGAGGGATGAGAACGGGAATATACTGAAATCAAAATTAAATTGTTTGTTATATCAAAGAACATTTTAAAAGTTAAATTATTCTTCTCATTATTTTTTCAAGTGTAAATATAGAAGATTTTCTACATTTCGGGATATGAGCACTTATCCCCGACACTCTTTGCGCACGCCATTGGTAAAAGAACTGAAACAAACCGCCTAACTAAGTATCGATATAAATTATATCGATCTTCAAAAGTGACTTTAATATCTCACAAAAAGTATGTACTAATGATACATATATGAATGACCTCTCGTCCTTTCTCTTTCAATATTAAAAATACCATGTCCTAGAGACCTACTCAGAAAATAA
The DNA here is from genome assembly GCA_964056705.1 of Troilus luridus. Classification (NCBI taxonomy): domain Eukaryota; kingdom Metazoa; phylum Arthropoda; class Insecta; order Hemiptera; family Pentatomidae; genus Troilus; species Troilus luridus. Next base: position 78,865,928 of record OZ057414.1, on the reverse strand, counting down.
TAATCAGTCCAAAAATTTCACATTCCTGTAAATAGGGGAGGAAAAAAAAGCACTGAGATCAAATTTTCTGGTAATGATACTGCGCAGGTGCAAAATTAATAAATAATATGTTATCACACAATGTTCGAACACTGGTTATTCGTTTAATGAAAATAATATTAAAGAAAACAGTCAAACAAGGATACGCATTGCAGACATTTTCAGTCTCATATTAAGCCCTGAGGAAGAATTTGTCAAAACCAGACGAAATATTAGATGTCATTTACATGCATTCCGTAATATGAATAAATAAATATGAATGAAAAGAAAATGTATTGATTAAATGTTTTAAAATATTAAATAAACAAAGTTAGGCATAGTTTTCATTTTGTCAAGTCTTTGGCTCATTTATTTTCTATCAATGCTCTAATGGATATACGGATATTTTCCTAATGTCTTGCTTGCACAGTTTCTATTTAGTCAAGGCGATCCCTCATTCAGCTCTATACCAAGAAGTTTTAAATTATGAGGGTTGAAGTATAAACCTGATTTAAGTTAGCATTCCGTATTTTTTCTTATAGATTAATATGAAATAAGTCTTATGAGTTAGCGTAACTTATGCATCTCTGTTACTGAAGTAATATACATAAAGTTTTTTTTACTATTGGCCATAGTAAAATATTCTTATTTATCAAGTATGCGCATCTGTTGTTTAATTAATATAGTTTCAACTGTTTTTAACTGCAGCGTTGCGGATCCCCGTAATCCCCGATAATCGTATTGGATTATTGAAGGGTAGAAAGGACACGATTTCCTTCCAATAGCCCTATTAATTAAATTAAAAGGCTTCAGATGTGAAATATCTCGATGTTCCGTCTATAACTATTGCGAGCTACTAAATATACACCCCGATACCCCTCAAAATCCAGGGCGGGAAGAGGCGAGACTGAGAGATCGATGAAGGAAAGATAAGTGGTGATAAGGAGGGACTAAGTACCGGAGAGACAATAAATAGGAAAACCATCAGGAGCACGCCTTTGGCAAGAGCTCAAACTATCAGGATATCTTTTCACTTACGTCCTTATCCCGAGGAATTTATCTTGTCTTGGCTCCCCTAGCCCTCTCCTCAAACAGTTGTGTAATATCGTCAATGTTCAGGAGCCAGGAAGGTAACAATGCCGTTATTTTGTATAATTATAATCACGTGGTAAAGAGCCAAAGTCGCAGAAAAAAGGCAAAAGTTCTACGGAAGAAACGATAACTTTGTGGTCGTACTACCGACAGAGCAGCAAGAAACTTGTAGAATTTAACTAGTATTTAGCTATGTTAAAGTTAAACCTACAGAGCTATAAAAATACAACTAATGTGCAATTAACAGCGATAAAAATGCTCTTAAATAGTAATTATCTCTTGGCTCGCAATTGAGTTTTTAAAGCTAAATTATCTGTTAGCTGAAATGAACTGCTTATGTATTTTCAGCTATAGAAAATAGTTTCCATAGAAACGAAGATAATTAACTTCGGCTTTTGCTGTCTAAAATAGCTGTATAGCCATTTTTATGATTTTTATTTATTCAATTACATTATTAGAACATTTATATTTATAATTTATAATGACGCAAGTCAACAAGATCCAAATTAAATAAATGTTCAAAGAACATTCTTCCGTATACATCGCAAATTGCGAGAACGCGGGGACATGGGATCAGTGAAAAGAAAGGATATGGCCATGACCGGGGAGCTAGCTTGATTGAGCCCAGGATAGCTCAATAGGTAGAGTTCCAGACTAGCGATCTGGGTGACCCGGGTTCGATTCCCGGTCCTGGACATATCTTTTCTTTTTAAATTAAAATTTTATATTTATAGTTAACCTTGCAGCATTTATTATTATTATACAAAACCTCTATTAAACTTTTTAGTGATAACTGTGTTTTAAAAAAATTTAATTATTAAGCGGAATAATAAAAATGGGTCTTTTAAGATTCAGTTTAATTGGTGAAGAAGACTTAGAGGGAGAAAAAAAGAACGAATGAAGAAGGTATATGAAATACATAATTTTTTTTTTTTTCTGAGCACGCTAAATCGCAAAAATAATAGAATCTAAGCGGAACGCATGTTAATCACCTCAAATATTTCTTATGCTTTGTCAAATTCTTCCTCAGGGCTTAATATGAGACTGAAAATGTCTGTGATGGCTATCTCTGTTTGATTGTTTTTTAAAATATTATTTTCCTTAAATGAATAACCAGTGTGCGAACATTGTGTGATAACGTATTTTTCATTATGTTTTTCAGTCATTTTTCGTATTAAATTACAAAAAATATGTTTTTTAACAATTCAGGATTCATATGAAATAAGGGCCAGAATTTGTTCTTTAAAGAAAATCATTTGATGGAAATATCAACTATTTTATAATATTATTCTTAGATTACTAAAATTCTAAATATATCAATCGGTTTTATATTGACTTTAAGAAATGTATTACAAAAGGATCTGTTCTCAGAGTTGAGACCTATCCGCCTCATTTTTTCTACCCGATGGGAACTTTACCCCCCTTAAACCTCCACAGATATATAATTAGGCCATCCCTATCCAGAAATAAATATCATTCTCTTAATTTAATTTCTAATAGGTGGTCCAGAGAGATCATGGTCTTCTGGTCCATCTTGCCTTAGTATTGCCAGATTATAAAGAGCAGTTTTCTTATATCTTTATAGTTTTTAAATTGTAACTTTATTTATTTTTCTTTTAAACAATTTTTATCATATCCGTTTTATCTTTACCACTTTTACATATATATATATATTTTTAAAGAATTTTTGCTTTTCACTTTTTACTATTAATTTTTAAAATATTAAATTAAAAAAAATATTAAATATTTTTTAACCTATTTTAAAACGAGTCTATTTTTGTTTGTATTGACATTCAAAAAGTAGGAACTTTAATAAGTTTTTGATTCTCCCATATATAAATATTTTATTTTTTACTGAAATAGTTACATTGTTTTAAATGACTTTTATTTGCTTAATGGTTATAATGATTGAGCCTAAAAAATTATTATTTTCTTTTTTTTTAACTGATTATTTTTTAAAGTTTTGTTTACGGTTTTTCTCTGATCAGAGTCACTCATTGAATATAAATACTACATTATGCCCATTCCTTGTAGATAATTTGTAAAAACCTTAGTATTTAATAAAATAGATAGAAATAATGAAAATATTTCTTTAAGTTAAAATAATATTTGAAAGTAAGATATGATTTGCCAGCTGTATTTGACATTAGTGTAGGCTTTGGTATTTGGAATAGTGAAACCATCTGAACAATACCTCTGTCAATGCGTCCATAATACATGCAACTGATTACATAGCTATAATCATACACTTACGCAATGCTTCATGATACTTTATAGCATAAATTACAAGTATCTTCTGCATATGAAGAATGTGGTTTAAAAACTGATTTGCATTAACATTTTTAAAAAATCTTTGGGGATCAATTTTAAAGCTTGAAAAATACAAAGAAAGTTACTATAGTTTGTACAAAATCTAATAATCAATTAAAATATTTGTTTTCTCCCCGGGGGATATTTTACTGATTACTAAAACAGTAATTTAAAAATCTCATTCCAATCGTGTAATTACTAGTACAGTCAGTACTTATAAAAATGAAAATAAATTAATATTAATTATAAAGATAATAATAAAATATTGCGTGGCATATTTTTTAAACGTTTATTTCAAAGCTTGCCCATGATTATAAATTACATAATACAAGTCTGGCAGCACAGGAATTAACTATGGCATAGACACAAATTGTTCTTCAAGATGCCTATTTCCGTGGTTTCAGCAAAAAATAATCAACTTCTTACAATCGTGAATCACGACCATTAATCTGCTTAAACTTCCAGTTATAACCAGTGTTAAAGTTAAGTATAGGGTCTGATATCCTTAAATTTCCGGAGTTCTCAGTTTTTCATATTAGTACTCTGGACTAATAGACTAATATAGACATAAGGTCATGGATGAACTTTGATAGCAAAATTGGCTGGCAAATTACAGTTGGCTTCGACGTCTGGCGACTAGCTATTTAAGCTCGATTAGAACTAGTTAAACATGCACAGCTGCGTTACTATTGATTCTTCGTAGTGCATAAGCAATAAACGGAATTGAGCTATCCTGTTGTAACCAATCATGCATAAGCGTGATCCGGCAGGTGGCCTTAGCGTTTTCTAAAAAGGGATTTAAAATCCTTGGTTATTACTTAACGAGTACCTGACACCATATAGGCCTGGGCCCTTTTACGTACCTTCCAAAGGACGGCACGTAGAATGCCCGGGCCTATATGGTGTCCGGTACTCTTTAAAGATCCCTATCCTAAATATTTTCATCTGTGTTGTAACTTTACTATTAATTAAAAAAAAAAAAGAAGTTAATTTTTAATTTTACTTGAGATTTTATTTTTACTCAATATGTAAATTAATAGTTAATTCAAATTTATGCTTTAGAATTGGTTAATGTTAAGTATTCTTCATGTTATTTCAAAAAATTAATCTTTTTTATTTATTTTCTTGCCATTAAAAATTATAAAATTTAATAATTTTTTAATCTATCTAACGGCGCTATGGCCCTTGCAGGACCTTGGCCTCCTCAGCGATCCTCCTCCTCTCCGACCTGTCTTCGGCTGCCCTTCTCCATCTGCTGACACCCAACTTCCGAAGGTCCTCCTCCACATCCTTCAGCCAACGAAGTCTAGGTCTTCCTCTGCTCCTCCTTCCACCAGGGTGCACCTCCTTCATCATTTTTGGTAATCTTTTTTCCATTCTTTGAACGTGCCCCAGCCATCTTATCCTGGCACTCTTAATCGTGGCAACGATATCCGGTGAACCATATAGATTTCCTAGTTCCTCATTTGTCTTCATCCGCTAGCGTTCTCCCTCTTTTGTAGGGCCAAAGATCTTTCTGAGGATTTTTCTTTCCCACATGTTTAACAGCATTTCATCGTTGTGTGTCAGCGTCCAAGACTCACTTCCATACATGACACAGGTTGGATGATGATACAGGTTGAATGACAGTACGATACACTCTTATTTTTTAATGCTCCCGTATAAATATTTTATTTTTTAGCGAAATAGTTACATTTTTTAGAATGGTTTTGGGGATTAACCATTTATTTATTATTCTTTCTCTTACTAACTTTTTTTTTTTTTGAAGCCTTGTTTACAGTTTTCCCCTGATTTGACTAAACCATTTTATATTAACACTGCATATTGGTCAATCCTCGTAGATAATTTATTTTAATCTAATTATGAGAGAAGTAATCCAAATATTTCTTCAAGTAAAAATTATATTTGGAAGTAACGTATGATTCGCCAGCTGTATTTGTACCTAGTGTAGGCTTTGGTATTTGGAATAGTGAATATAGATAGTATACATGGATAGGTAGAAATTAGGGACATCCATTGTAGCAACACCCAATTAGCCAAGGCAGTATAATGTGAATAAAATAGGTTTTACACTTTCTCTCGAATAAAATTTTATATAATGCTGTCGTAAACTTTTAACTTGTAGGCAATATCAGTGATATATCGCTCCTTCAAAAGAACGACATAACTAAAAATTTGGTATTTTTGAGTTCAGACTTTCAGTAGCGACTACATTGTATCGGTTGAAGCTTTTTAATTCAGGAAAGACAAATCTGACATTCCATTTCGCACCTTTCATTTTTTAATAAATCTTATGTTTGAGTTATATAATATTTTAACTTGAAGTTTTATGGGAATAATGACTTAAATTAAAACTTAAAAAATGTCAAGCTTTTAAATTTTTTTTTAATGGTTAATAAAAGAATTTCAAAAGCTTTAAACAGTATTTATTTTTTTAACTCGCAAATACCTTTATTTGAAGTTTTTCTTTTGATGGAGCGATCTACTAATATTTTTAAGAAATACACCTTTCTCAATGTTAATATAATTTATTTATCACAAGTAAGACATGTCGGCTTTCACAAACTTCCAAATTACAAACATTACAAAATCTATATGTCCGAATAATTACGCAACGCCATAGCCGAGTTTGAATTATAAGATTAGTACAAAACTAGAATGAGTTATTAATTTTTGTCTAAATACGTAACGGGTTGAGGCGGCCGGCCTCCTTGTAGCTCTTAGATTAATTGATGGAGGACTAATAGGGGCGTAATTTGTAAAAGAATAGAATAAATTAATGTTTAAATTTGTAGCTAAAATGTTTGACTTCACGAATACCTTGCCGCCAGGTCGTTCAATCAACTTAATGAGCTGGTGGTATGTCTATACATCTAACAATGCGGACATCTTATATAGTAATATGAACTGTAGGGCATGTTACTTTAATTATTAAATAAAATCGCATCTCAGTTATTCTCTCTAGGTTAATAGTTTATTACCCATATTCTAACTCTGGAAAAAAAAAAAGTTGTTTGGCTGTCTTCCACACCTTTAAGCAACGAATTTAAAGGAGAACTGACGATTATATATTACAGTTCTCAAATTCCTAAAAACTTGAAGCTTTTCAAAATTGGGTCGAACGAAATGGGTCAAGTTTTATCGACTATATTAAATTTATTATTTATTCATATATACTTCTCGAGGTAATGTTTTTCCGATTTAAAACCACTTACGAGATATCACAGTATAGTGTCGCATTGGCCCTTGCGTACTTGCTATTATCATGGCAACTTCCCAAAATTGGAATTTGAGTACATACAAAAATGTATTATTAAGTTAAATATGAACAAAACTCATAAAATTTTGTTTTTGTTTAATTTTTAAGCTGGATAAATATTAACGAGCATGGTTAGGTATTTAATAAACTGTTACTTTAACATTATAAACGTCGTGGCTTATTATGTTTCGTAAGAATATGATGTTTTACCCACAAGCTGTGTTGGTAATATTTTTTATAAGAAATTAGTTTCACCCATTATACGCATGACACTGTATTATTTTGTACTAGATTGAGTTGCATCAGATAATAATTACGCTCGCATTTCGCATTGTAATTAAAATCGCTACTTAATGACAACAGGGGAGGTTGTTAAAAGTATTTATACTCGTTTCATATCTGGTTCGTATATTCGTCAATGAGAAATAAGAAAATATTCGTACTAATATTTCGCAGTTTTTTAAAGAACTTCAATTTGCCGCACGAAACCTAAAATTATACTTTAACACAGTGATTTTTTTTTCTCATTTATTTAATTATTTTATTTTTCTCACTTATTTATTTTACTGGGGAGTAGGATAGCTCAGCGTGCAGAGCCCTTATTTGATATGCTAAAAGCCGTGGGTTCGAATCCAGCCTTTGCATAAAAACTATTTAATCTGCTAACAGACAAAACCCTGAGGGAACTGGAGACCCTGCTGGGGCTCACCCATCCACTAGGGATTTAGTTGGTACCCTTAAGAAGGAAAAAACCTGACATATGAGTGTGATTTCGGCCGAATAAACTCCCTCCACAAAACTGTAGGCTTAGAATCAGTACAGTCTCTACACCAAATGGATCCAAGACGTTCCCCGGGTTGTAGTGGCTTTATTTCTTTTTCTTTTTTGTGTTGCTAATTGCTTTTCGACTTATAGCAGTTGCTGTAGGATTAATAATTGATATAAAATTCATATAGAGGCATCTATCAGTCACAAAAACAATGTAAAACGAAGGTCATTGGTATGACTATAGGCACTAATTTTTATTGAACCTTGAAACTGCTTTTTGTTAATTCTCCTCAAAAGTACCGATTTTCATATTTCGATAGAAATGGTAGGGACGATATAATATTTAATTAATTATATTTACACTAAAGTACCTGAGACCAGTGCATGCTAACATAGAACTCTGCTACAGTTTCGTCCCATCGAAGACACTCTTATCCCCCACCCTAGGATGATACGGTGTTTCTCCGGACGACCTAGACTGAGATGAGAGAAGCGGTGCCCTATTGTTCCTTCGCTACAGACATTTGGCAGTTGTTAGCCCCAGCTTGGTCCTTAGCATAGCAATGAGCCGACGCCAGGAAATTCCTCTCGAGAGGAGAGCTATAGCCCCTTCGTATATCAAAGTGTCATCATCTATTGTACCATTCTTGGCAGCTCCGATGCACTTTTTGAAATATTCTTTGATAGGTCTATATACACAATTCATCTCTCAATCCATCGATTAATATTGTAGGGGAATAGACCCTCTTTTATATATATATATATATATATATATATATATATATATATATATAAGTATATATAAAATCTAGCATTAAATTATTTTTTAATTAATTCCATATCTACTTATTTATTTTTCACCCCTCTTTGTTTAATTAATTCTGCTGTTAAAATTTATTTATTGAAATTATCAACTGTAGCAACTAAAAATTAGATAAAATCCTTTACCATTCCAACCCATGAACAGTCTTGAAGAATGTTTGTGCAGGGAAAAGATTTATTCTAAATCGCTCTCGATCGCCAGATTGTTACCCCTATTTTGGGTACCCATTTCATAGAGGATGGGTGAGCCCCAGGAGGGTAGTTACATAAAAGATAAAACGTAGGTAATATCTTTAATGTAACTAGTTTTCATTTATACAATATATGTGTTTATATATAAATTAAATATATAAAAACGTATACTCTATAAATGAAGATATAAGTACATTACCTGGGTTTTATTTTTTTAAATATATCTCTAATGAAAACGTATATTATGTATCCAAGTATAGAAATCATATCCTTCGTAAGCTACAAGTCAATTATTAATTAGGTTTGGGTATTATTATTATGTTCAAATTCGTTGTTCCTTAATAAATATTGGATAGTTATAATATTGACCTATTGGCCTATAAGAGAGAGGAGAATGACACGGCAGACCGACTATGGAGCTCGCAGCCACCGGTGAGGATCGAAGATAGAGCGCTGTATAAAAAAAGAGAAAAGTGGAGGAGGTTTTGTTAAGGCCCTTTGAGACTATGGCACCTATAGAGGCAATATGTCTTAATGAAGAGCTCCACCTTCCGCCCTCCTAACCCTATCTAATATAGGATATCTCTTCGCTCCTCCGAGAATTAACTCGTTCCGTACCTGCTCCGGCAGCAAAAAACAGTCCGTCCCGTGGAACGATAATTCTGGAACAGTATCTTCCGATCCATCTTCGTTTCTTCTGCGTGCGGTCTCCGAGCTGTGACCGTCAATTGTCTTATCCAATTAAATCGAATAAGGTGGAACAATAGGGTACATGTTGTTTACTCAGTACCAATGGGTTTAAAAGCTATTTATACCCACTTTTAAAACTATAGGCTCAGGGAATCGTTTATATTGTTTTATGTTTTTTTTTTATAGTATAGTATGTATAATGTTTGATAGTTATACTGTCCATCAGTTAATGACCCTGCACATGCTAGTATGGTTAGCATAACAACCCTTTTAAAGATAGGAAAATTCTATGGGCGTAGAATGGGGATTCCGAATTTATACAATGTGAACTACATTTAAAGATCCCTCTCCTAATTATTTCTTGATTGGCAAAATTTAGGACTTCTGAAAATACAGAGTAAGAGCTTTCAGGAATTATTGAGTGGTAAAGTTCTTTTCTCTTTCTGTATATTTTGATAACATTTTACGACATTTTTGATTGTATGGTATGTCATATTAATGTTTTCTTGCGATCAGGTGTTCGTTGTATATCTTTCATTTCGTTCAGTATATAGTTGAAGTGAAGAATGAAACTTAGTTGAGGCAGTCAGAAAAACAATTATTATTATTAGATCTCCTAACTATTGTCTGCATAATTTTTTATCATTATGCCTGAATTGCTAAAACATTGGCTGTTTGTTTGGTTATGGTTATTTTAGAGAATAAGTATTAGTAGATTGAATATTACATTTTTGCTACTTGATATTTTTCTGCCGATCAGCTGGTTATTACAAACTTTTCATTGAGTATATGTTTGGATGCCTTGTAATGATGTATTGACTTTAGTGAGAAGTACTAGTTTTTTTTTAAATAACTGATGTGAGATCTACAGTGAGCTCATTATTTCTGCACTGATAGTGCCTGAATTGACAAAACGTTGTATATTACTACTTGAGAGAATTAAGCCTTTGCGGTTTATTTTTGCCCTATCTCTTTAATATTAATTAACGATTACTAATGTGCATGATTATAGTTTAAATTAAACAACATTAAAAAACAGAAATTGAAAATTGATACAGAAACAATGTAGACCAAAATTTATAAATCAATCAAATAAAGATTAATATCATTAAAGTTTAAAGATTGTAAATAAATATTTAGAATAATCCAATTAAAGACCAAGTTATATGGATCAAATTACCAATTTGTGAGGGGAAGATGTGTTTCAATGATTCTCATGTATTTTACATATAATCAAATAATTCCCATTCGTCATAGATTCATGATTATTTTTAAACACTAAAACCAAGATATTACTAAAAATATAGACAGTATAATAAGACACATTAATTAGATTCCCTCGCTAGGTGGATAATATTTATGTCCCACAAATCCATCTAACCACCTTCAGTCAACCTGCTGTATCGTCCATACTGTATCCTCATCACCATATCAACTGATTTCCCGATATCAACGAATTCCTCATGATGTTCAGTGTCTTATCGAAAGATGAGATTTGTTCTTGAATTTCATTTTCTGATAAGTGCCATTGATGAAATGGATTCCTTTGGTTCCTCATCGGATGACGATCCTATCTTAAGCGGGAGGAATGCAGACTCTTGTCGGTCTGGTACGGGAGAAATATCCGTGATCTTCCAGAGTTCCGTTTACGTTAGTCATTTCTGTTCGTCTGAGTCACTAATCTACAAATCCGACGTATCTAGTAGAATGCTTGTCTTAAACTGCATCAATAATAGAAACTTTTCCCTGATATAATCAATTGAGAAGCGTTAAAAGTTTTATTCGACAAGTTTTACATAATAAATGGGCATTGGCGAAAGTCAGTTTAGGAGATTTTGTACTTGTTAATATCCGTTACTCGATTCTCTAGGATCATTAATTATTTATGTAGTTTCTACGTTATCCACCAAGAATCGGAAGTTACTGCGTTTCATACAAATTCTGAAACAGAAGGTAGGCAGAAGTATTATAGATTATTTGACATAATCGTCACTGCAAAACCAGTTCCATAGTTACCAGCTATGAAATAACATATTATATTAAGTGTTAATTTAAAATGACGTTTTTTACTAGCATTTATTCATATTTCTATCCAAGTTCGTAAAGCTTTGAGTTCTACCATAAGTACTTATGATACTTCTGGGATATTAATCATTGCACTTCCAATGCGCGACCATGTCTGGAAGAAGTCTGAAGTGATGAAAATCACTTAATCTTGAGAAGTCAGAGCTAGATTATCGTAATGCTCAGGTAAGTATTGTTCATTGTGATGGTCTTTGTGGGTGGGGAGGCTCAGTGGTAGAACGCTGGGTTGCCATGCCGAAGAACCCAGGTTTCAATTGGCATTTGACACATAATTTTTTGTGTTCTTTCTATTAACACCCGGAGAAGCTCCTTTTGGATCTGAAGACCCTCCAGAGGATCACCAAAACTTTATAATCTACATGCAGAATAAACGTGAAAAATCAACCCCTTGCACCACCGTAGTCCTAGAAACTTTAGTTTTTACTACGTACTGACTCCAATACTCTTCGTGGGTTACAGTGGAACATTTTTTTTCTTATTTTTTTTAGAGAGATTTTGTATATTTGATGGTACTGCAATCGCAAGGAAATTACCTGTGGTATAGTGGCTAGCATAAAAATTTACTATGCCCAAGAACGCGGGTCAAAGCCTAGCAAGTGGCCTTAAATTTTTTTAAAGTGAAAAACCGACCGTGATCTTGGACAGACACCACCTTGCACAACCGTTGTCCCAAAAAAAAGGAAATTCTCTACCACGTACTGACTCCAGACTCTTCATGGGCTGTTGTGGTACAGTTTTGTCTTATACTGTCTTAACAGAAGGACTAGATAAGATAAATTTTCAACTACGTACTTAGAACTAGTAAGAAACATTCCAGTAAAGTACGGACATCCACTGCCGCTTTCTCTCGGTTTCTCACTCCTACGCCCATATAAATATACACGATATGAGGGCTTGATAACCCAGATCTATTCTCCAGACGTTCCCTCATCCTTTTCGGAGAGGATCTGCAAGTAAAACAGGAATAAGAAGGGGAGAGGAATAAGATGGCATGGAAATAGGAAGTAGCTTTTGGAAAATAAATCTAGTATTATTCCGGCTATTTAACAGTACGAGGAGTGTGAAGGGTCCCACGGGGATAGTTCCTGCCTTAGCCGCTCGGTTCTCTCGCGTCGCTGCCTCTGCTTCCATTCCTACCTCTTTGTTCGCTAATCTTATTTAGCCCCATCACCCGAGTCAGCTGTCCTCTTAGTTATTTACCCTCAGGGGATGAGTTAATTTATATTTGTATCGTTTATTCTAGAAATGAAGATCAAATCAAATATAAACTTATGTGAAATCTAATTTAATAAAATTATGAAATAACTCATTTTACTTCCTAAATAAAGGGAGTATTGTAATTTCAAACGTTTTCGGCTCAAGATTATCAATTATCAATTTTGAAAACACCTGAATCCGGCTAGTTCATGATACTTGTACTTAACATACGTTGGTTCGTGGGTTCGAAACTCGTATAACTCAGAGGAGGTTAGGCGTTGAAAATTGAAATTTAATATTAGGAGGTGAAATACTATATAACTAGCTAAAACTCTCTTCTTAGTCCCTAGGTGATCCTTGAAGCGTTACTATACTCGAGGTTCAATAAAAACAATATTTAGAGGCGACCTGTGGTCTGGTCGTTAGCGTAACAAACTACTAAACCCAAGATCGCGGGTCGTAGCCCGGCAGGTGGCCATAGGATTTTTTAAAGGGAGTAAAAAATGCTTAGTTACGCCGTCCTTCGGAAGGGACGTTAAACGGGGGTCCCGAGCCTGTACGATGTCAGGTACTCGTTAAAAATCCCTATCCTAATAAAACCTGGATAGGCAAAATTTAGAGCTCCCACTGTAGCATCGTCCGGTTAGCCATAGCAGCATAAAGTGACGTTTAATGAACAAACAAACAAAAACAATATCAAAGCAAGATTCAAAGCTCTTCAAATATTTTTTTTAAATTGACACACCGCAGGCTGTAAATTATTTGAAGCATTTTCTTTTTAAATTTGGCATTGTATATTTTTAAGCTTTCAGAAAAAGAATATATTAAATTTCGGCTATAAGCTTTAATATTTTTAGTGTTTCAAAAACTGGTCTTAACATTTAAGCAGTCATGTTCCAATAAAAATAACTTATTCAATTTTAGGTATTTGATATTTATATAATATCAAAATCAATCAATTTTATATAATATTTGATAAATGAAACTTCACTTGAACTTATAATACATATTACATCCAAACTCGTACTTATCAAAGATCGCGGATTCACAGGCAGGACGCAGGTGGCCAACAGACTTTTTTTTTTAAATGAGAGTACAAATCCTTGGTTTTACTTTCCCTCGGAAAGGGAGTAGGGGATCCCGAGCATGTACGGTGTAAGGCACTCGTTAATGATCCTTTTATAATTAATTATATCAGGATAGGCAAACTTTAGGACTCAGTAGCACCATCCGGTTAGCCATAATAGCGCAAAGCGCTGTTAAGTAAATAAAGAAAACAGACAATACCTTACAAGATTATTAGGTCCATATTACGTAACCGTTTCTCAAAGAAATAATATTCCCATAAATAATATATTCCCAATTCACATATATTCGTACATCACACATATCGGTCCAAGAAAGTCAACCACATGTATACTAGCTATACGACTCACTGGGAAAACAGTAATCAATTTTTCAGAAAATCGATAATCTTTGTTGCATCTGGCGAAAATTGTGTCTGACTGCTCTGTGATAAGATATTGCTTAATGAAAACATTTTAAGATCAATTTTCTCATAAACTTATATACAAATTTACTTGAATAAATAGCTAAATCATACTCGGGCATCTAAAATAGTTTAATATTTTCATGTAGTTGTTCAAGTGAGAGGGGAAACGTTGAAATTCTCTGATAAGAATACAATTATTATAAAATCCAGATTGATTGCGTAATTTTACAAAGGGTATTAGATTGTAAGGATTGGATGAGAGAGGATTTCGATAGCTTATTGGAGCCCAAGGCTCTATTCCGTTACTGTAAATCCAAATGGATATTTTGATAGTCATGAATATGAGTTTTTTTTTGTAATTAGCTTAGAACATTTGTCTTGACGCCTGATACGGCGAGCAGTTTCCTGTCATTTTCGATATTTCGATCTCATCTTTTAACTTTGGCTGATATTGTCGTCATCTAACATTAACAGGGGTCAAAACCCTTGGAAACGAATCGATGTCGTATGAAAAAATTTACAAGAAAAGTGCGACTAATCCAGTAATAGCGAAATCAATGTAACAATTTCATGGAAACATTTAAGTTGGGCTATCTTGCAACTGTCCATTATCCAAGCTGTCTTGAATAGTTAAGCTGCTCCTAGTCGATGAACCCTGACCATGATCATCTCAAATATTCAAAAGTAGTCCCCAAAACTTCTCATCTCAAGTCTATCTCTTATTTATGGAATTGGATTTTTCATGGCCATTTTTGCCAAAAAGCTTTCCGATTTTAGGGTCAATAATTATACGGTGCTTTATTACGGGATTTCATTTTAAAAAATTCATTTATTGAAATTTGACATAAATATATTAACTCTAATATAATAATACATGTAAATAGATATTTAATTTTTGAAAAAAAAATATATTCAATCATAATATAATTACTTAAAGTATATTTTATCTTCAAACGAATGTATCTAGTTTGCCGAAATTTAAAAAGATCACTTAAATATATTCGATATTAATGTTAATTTTTTTAAATTAAAACATTTCATTATTTCATGTATTATTCTGTTAGCAGCCACGTATTGCTCCTGTAGGATCGGTTGACCCTCCTGGGGCTCATCTATAAAGTAGCAACCTTAATTGGAGGAAAACCCGGGAGTTGAATTCCATCTCAGCCAAATCACCAAGACCCTTCGTGGGTTGTAGTGGTTTATTTGTTTATATTCTTTTCTTTAATAAAAATGTGAATAAGGATTTTCAACGACTTTAATAGTTTCAGGAAAAACTTTATCTCGATAATTTTAATTCCTAAGAATAATTGTTACTAGATTCCAGAGTTATATACATATTTAAACATTCTGTGATTTGTTCCCTATCTCAGCTTAAACCTTCATGAAGTTTTAAACTTATGAAAGAAGAAACTCTGTAAATGTATAAATGTAGATGACAAATATGTTTCTTAAAATCTTCTGTCGACCAGGTAATACAAATTGTGATCATGATTAAGGCAAGAAAGAGTACTCGATTTAGAGGCATCTTAATTCTTCAACAATTATAGCGTGTTAAGGACCTAAGGATTACAGTATCTTAAAAAGTGACTTAGGTGATGTAAATAATTGAAATTTTACATTCTTTGATCAAGCTATTTCCTAATTCCCTGGAAAGTTTCAGCCTCGAAGTATCTTAAGCGTTAAGGTATATATTTGTGGAGGTGAAACTAGGCATCAGTCTGTTTAAAACAATGCGTGTATACATCAAGAAGGAAAAATTCTTCTATACAGTTGAAACGAGTGTTCTAAAATAGTATGATTATTTACAAAGGAATGCCAGATAAATACTAAAAAAATAAATAATTTCTCACTACCACCTAACAGAGGGCTTATAAGAAATATAAATAATTGAACTTTGCTAATAAACGTTGAATATGAATATTAGTTCTTATTAATTATATATGAATTGAAGTACTTAGGGACTAAGGTAAATAGAAAAAAACGAAATTCAATATAAAATTAAGGCGCGATCAAAGGCAGAAAATTATTAGTCGGTCTCGACATTACTAAGCTCGCGTCTTTTTGCCGAAATCTAAAAATCAGTGCTTATAAAACCAACATCATTCCTATTCTTCTTTACAGATGTGAAACGTATCTGATGACGCCGAAGGATGAACGTCATAATGTATTCGAAAATAAGGCATTGCGTAGAACATTCGGTAGTCCATAAGAGGATGAGACCACTTGAAAATTTAGGAGATCGCCCAACGCGGAAATACGGAGCATGCATATTATTCAAGTTTTAGCATCATGAAGAGTGGAGATGGGCTTGTAATGTTTCTGAGCTTAATAACTAACGAATCCCTAAAAAATTAATACGTAAAAATAAGCACTGCTCCGACTGTTAAACATCTAAGGGGTAGAGCGAGTCATAGGTGGGAAGATTAGATTGCTTTATAAGTGATCTGGCGGATCATGGTTTGGGTAGTAGTCCGTGGACGGAGTTAGTATGTAGATATTAGTGGTATCGGCATCAAGCCTTCGTGTTCATTAAGCCTTGTTATTATTATCATAATTATTATATTTTGCTATTTTTCTCTCTCTGTCCCGAAGATGCGTGAATCGGCAAAATGCTAACGGGTATTTTTGCCTCCTCTTTTTAGTATAGTGACTTAAGGCTTTTTTGTTGGATTTTTTTACTAATTTCTATTTCTCTTTGCTAAAAATGTTAGGACAATGGTATCACAAAGATATCCGCCATATGGTACATTGCAGCAGCGGTTCAGATATCATTGCTCTCACGACATGCTATTACCCCTCCAAGTTACGTAACAACAAAAGAGCGACATGTGGATTCAAAGCCGGTAGTCTGGAAGCTGTAGAGCACCTCGGGAGATTTAGAGTTGCTGTCAACGCTTTAATGCCTTGTAGAGAAATCAACTGTTGCTGTCGAATAATGTTACGTTTCAACACAACTGCCCTATAAAATATGTCTCCTTCCTCACCAAATATTTATGTTTATGTCTGGGTCTCCATTTTTTTTTTTTTATTTGACTTTTTATTATTCAAACTAATTCTCTTGACGCATTTATTTATAAATGTAAATGTGATGACAACATGATCTGACAAGGACATAACTCTCTTCCTGACAAATTATTTGAATGTAACTATAAAACGTCTATAGTAATTACCGATGGTCAAGATTAAGGTAGTTACTTCTAACCCCACCGCCTGTTCTCTCAAGATAGCTAAATTTCTAAAATAAAATTCTACACTTTTATGGTAGCATCGGGACAATAAAGTAACGTTGAAAAATGTACTTAACACCTCAGTTAAACAAGATGCCCTCTCTAACAAAAACAAGAATAAGATACAAAACATTTCAATACGAATTATGACAGATCTTTAACGGATAGAGAGATGCCTCAGTATGTGGCCGGGAATTTTTTGTTTCTAAGCCAACTTTTGTGCAAAAAGACATGAAATGAGACCACTCTCAACAGTCAGGTTTTTACTCCAATGAAGTCTATTGATCATATACAGGCTCCGTGAACCACAAAACGATTTCTGGACAATCAACGACCAATATATTTATCTACTGCACACGATCTCGAACACGTGGGCCTATAGAATAGTAGACCGTACTCATTCAGCCAATCACAATTATGTTGGTGGACTGAGAGCATGATCTAGAGCTTTCTATATTTTAAGTAATATTGTTCCGTTTCATATGAAATGACCGTTAAGAAAGGAAAGGTTATTGAACAAAACAGCAAAATATTTTTATTCAAACTATTTTCCCTCATTTTCTATCCACTTTTTCACAAAGTGTTATCAAATTTTCAAACCGAGATATGAAAAATTCAGGGTTTTGTGATAAAATATAGTTTGAAAATGGTTTTTTGACTTGTCCAAATTTCCGAACAGAAATAACTCTAATAAATAATGTGGGTGTGGGAGGACTTCGTAATCCAAGCTCGTCAAGTTTTTTTAGTCGGTCGTGAAACATGAGATCAGGCGTTATAGGCTTTTAGGTTCCCTCCGATTAACCAATGTAGAATGTTTATGATGAATGTTTGTTGCATTACGTCAATATCCATGTAGTACAATGTGGATTTGATTGTTGCACCTCTGAGTAGAAAGGTGATATAAATTATTTATAAATGAATTATGTGTCTCCAGCTGAAAAGGCAAATGGCCCATTCGTTACAATATACCACCCGTAGTTTTGGTGGCTAAATGTTCAAGTGTTACCATGGTCATATTTGAGGGCATACTAAACAATGTTCGACCTATTGTAGCGATAGTAAATATTAAAAAAAGGATTAATAACAGTTCAGTACTGCAAACATAAACATACTAAACAACAGTAGCCCACTAAAACTAAAGAATAGTAGCCCCATAAAAATATATAATTTTTTTTTAAATCTGAACCACTACAACCGGTAAAGAGTCTTGTGTTTAATACATGATAGAGACTATACAGTTTTTTTGGCAACGATTGTCCAGGGAGGTGATAACGCTCAAACGCCAAATTACCCTCCTAATTTTGGGTTTTTACTTTAAAGAGGCAAGATCCTACTAATCAGACAGCTAACAGATTAAATAAAATTCTTGCCAGCCGCGGGATATAAACCCAGAACCTTCGGCTTGGCAACTCGACGCTCTATCACTATACCAATCCGCCCCCACTAATTCTACTTTAAATATCACAAATTATGAGAAGTATAATATACGGTCATTAAGACATTATAACTTGGTCTGGATAGAAATACCAACAATACCTTTTGGCCATAGCATGTCATTTCAGGTTACTACATCCCTTCTTGGAAGACCGCCACACCCCCAATACCCGAAGGTATGGCCATAGACTCCTCTAGGATCCTTACGCCGTACACACAGGTCGACCCAGAAGCAACCCCAATGACGTGCCTTGGAGTGGGAAGCCTCTTGAGGGTGGCTTTGTGCGTACGAGAGGGCTACACATCGCTTCTTGAACCCGAGCCACTCTGCGCCCGCTACCGCTTCCTTCACCATAGGGTAATTTATTCCTATTAGTAGCGGGGACGATTATCTGGGGCCAGCTGTGAGGGGCGCTTCCCGGGAAGTAATGACGTTTGAGGGGGAGTTATGTGCTGAAACTGTGAAGCTCGCATGTAAATAACGATTTTATTGAATAATTGTAATAATAATAGAAGAGTGTGAAATGGTCGGGGGTGCAATCAAAAATTAATATCAAGAATATGTGTATACTAAATTCATCGGTAGGTTGGCAAAAATAAATAACTGGTTTCTAGAAATAGTTACATCCTTCTAATATATTTTATATATTTTTTTCTTTAATTAGATGGAAAATAGTGATGGGAAATGTATAGAGAATAATAATTATTTATTCGTATACAATGCAGTCGACAAAGGCGTTGATACTATTATTATGTTTCAAAATTATAATTACGATCAATACAATAACAACATGAATTTTCTTTTTTATAATTAGGCAAAAACAGTTACTTTATTTTCATTTCACTTATTAATTAAACTATATATTTCATTCAATCACAGAATCAATTATTAAATTAGACATAAAATGATATATCGGAATTCTATAATATAATTAATAAATTCATTGTATTTAAATTAAGATACAAAAAATCATTTTATATTTTCTATGATATTATTCTTAAGGAATATTTTTGTTGTTATTGTCTTCCCTCGTTCTTCCTCTCTATCCTTTTCCTTCTTTCCCCACATATAATTAAAATAATTAATTTTTATCAATTTAATATATAACTCTAAAATAGCTGCATATTCTTCTTAATAGTTATCTCATTAATTAGTTAATTAATTATACCTATTTCAAACTCGTTTTGCGTGTCTTTCACCAATAACATAGAATTCATTATACTTTATTTATATACATACTATTATATTATTCAGTATTCATTATATATTACAATAAATCATCTCTCTTGCAATTTTACAATGATTTATATTATCTTAATTTTCATTATTTCTATTTACACAGCTGTTATATAAAAATAATATTTACATTAATTAATAGAAGGGATTCTAAAACTTAAGCACAAATGTTAGTGTATTTTACAAACCACCATTTCATTAATTAACCATGATAATCACCGGTAGGCTGCGTAAAGCGATTGAATCACAAAAATTACATAAGACTTTTCTTCCATTTTAAATTTTATCTGGAATAGCAATAAAATTATTGGACTAAAGAAATAACATCACACAACATCGTGATCGTAAGTCTACCGGAGGCACAGAAGACTGAAGTTCTCATTATTTAGGAATGTACAAAGAGATATTTAAAAAAAAAATGGGCAGTGTTACAGATTCTCAAGAACTTGGCTTCAGTACAGAAGAGCTACTGACCTCGATGTCCCGCTTGATAAAGGCAAATCCGCATAGGATCTCGTGTTTTAATTGTTTAATATTATTTGCAAATAGATGGCGTTAATAAAGCTCTTTTTACTTTAAATATTATTTTAAATATTATTATTATTGCTGAGAAGTCAATATCTAAATACATAAAACTATATACCTAATTGTATCGTTCAAGAAACAAAAAATGGTGGAGTAATTAATTTTTTTTTAATTTATGAATTTTTCAAAAGAAATATAATATATATGTGATACGTAAGAAATTCGAAACGATCTTTTGTAATTTTAGCTGAAGTCAAATTAAATCGTTTCTATTTTTTAGGAATACCATGCTTAGACATTATATTTGTCAATATTTTTTTCTTATTTTATTTATTTATTGAAATGTATAACTCTATTTACTAAAATTACAAGTAGAGAGAGCTGTAAATCATAGAAAACATGTAGAGGTACTGCTCATATGCAATACAAAATAACTATTCTTAACCATGCCATCTTCTTTCCAGACGCTTTGGAGGATCAGCGGAATCAAAGATCAAATAAGGTCTGAGTGGGTATTACTGTACACCTTATCATGGACGGATATGTTTGAACCTGGATCTGGCCGAATCGAAAACATTTGTGACATTAAGGTCGCTTATATAACAAAAGGAAGAAGTATTAAAGATTTAGGAAGAATTTTGGAGTTTAAAGATTCGATACTAGAGGAATTCCCTGTTTTAGTGAAGCCAAGGCTGAACTTCGTATGCCCAAACAGGCATTATTTGGTATTTTTGATTAGTGTTTTGATAAGTATTAGTTAGAGGAAGTTATAGCGTACGTCTAACTACTAGTAACTGAAAGCGGAGGGCGTGTGAATTATAGTTACAAAATAAACCTACAATGGTTTTAATTGAATAAATAAACAATATAAGCAATATTATTAAGAATATTTAAAATATTAATTTTTGATTAGTATTTTTGCATCTTAAAATACAATCGGAAAAATCCCAGTAAAAAAAAACCCTGTACCACTACAACCCTTGAAGGGTCTGGGGTTCAGTACATGGTAGAGACTATACTGTTTCATGGAGAACGATTGTGCAAGGAGGTGATTTGTCGTAGGTCACGCTCAACCGCGACATTTTCCCATTATTTTGGGTACCTTATTTTTATAATATTTTATAGAGGCTGGGTTGGCCCCAGGAGGGTCCTAGATCATCCTATATGATCCATCTCCCACTGCACACAGACTAAATAAAACTCATGGCCTGCAGCGGGATTAGAACCAGGATTTCCGGCATGGCAACTCAGTGCTCTACTACTAAGCCACTCCGCTCCCCAGTAAAAATAAAATACTTAATTCATCATCATAAGCGTTTCTAAATGATGTTGCTGTTTCTTTGGCAGTGATTGGTACATTTGTAAGGTTGATAAGAGATGTGTTATGTTAGATTTTCATTAATTTTTTTATTTAGTGCATGCAGTGATACTACTTAGCGAAAGATCTTTAAAGCTTTTCGTCAATTTTTATAATTTAATTTGTCTCTTTTTGAGTTTCTTCCAATTTTATTGATTAATGCTGATTAATTTTAATTCTACCAAACTAAAAAAAAACTGACGAAAATCTGAAAGGAATACGATCCGGAACAATATTGAAAGAATGAGACTACATTGTGATTTTTTAGTCCAAATGAATAACTAAAGAAATAAATATTCAAAAAGGAAGTATTCGGATGGCGGGCAAGAAAAACAAAGAAAATAGTCGGGACGATTTATTAACTGTCGACGTCTTGACCCATATTGTAGATCTTCATTCATGACTGAACTTTGAATAAGATCCGGACAGTATAACGATAATCGTTTGTTCAACCATAAATAAATAATTATTTACTTTTACAATGCAATTATCATTTTGTTCATATGCATGGCATTGCGTGGTAGACTCAAGTCTATTGACAGACTTCTTTTGATTGCTGTGATTACTGGGTATTTGTTTTTATTTTCTAATTAGCGTTACAAAAAAAAATCTAAACATCATTTCCATTGCGCGTGATATGTGGTCAGGTGATGTTGTTCATTTGTGTTGAGGAAATAGTCTCGCGTTTGAATAACAATTCTATGAATAAATATGCGAAATAGGGACAGTCGTTAGAATAATTGATAGCTGACTGAGAAAGAAGACGATAGCTAGTAATAGGTAATAATTAATACTATTTTTTTTAAATAAAACTCATTTATATTGTTAAATAATTTCGTCTTGTTGTGAGTATGTATCAATGAATAAAGAATTTGAAAATTCGTGTTTCAATCCTCCTAGGCTCGAAAAATGCAGAATAGCTATTTAAATGACAACCTAGAACTTCGTGAACGGAGTACAAAAAAAGGATGGTCCGATGCAAGCTATTCCTGTACTGAGGACTGTTAAATGTCTCTAGGTCAAGAATAGTCGAGAGCAATGCATGGACTACCACAACCTTGTCCGCATCCAATTTGCTAAAGCTGTTCATATTTAAATTATAGCTGGTGCGATTTATTAACAACAATAAGATAATGAGTAAAGGATGACTTTCAATTGCAACCAACTCTAATGATGAAACACTGACGTTGAGTGAAAAAAAAATTGTTAAACGTGCTAAATAGAAACGTCTTAAATATTCGTAAGTGTATAATTAACTAATAAATAAATTTACGCCTAATTTATTGGGGTAAATGATACATACAAATATCTTAGCTTGAGCTATGAGTTTTCTTAATTTAATTTTTTTTTTATACTACCATAGAGAAGTAATAATTAAAGTACATGGTTATACACATCTACAACTAAGCTTTGGTTAAAAAAAAATAAAAATATCATGTGATTTAGTTCATATGAATGTGGTCATGATACAATGCATTAGCCATATTCGTAATTATTATGTTGGTAAGAGCGAAGATACTAATTATTAATGCAATAGTATTTTTATTTAATCGGTCCATTATTTGGGAGGAGAGAAAAAGCAAAGTAAAACGGAAAACACTTAGGATTTTGGATTTGAATTTGATTCAAAGTGTTTACACATGTGGATTCGAATTAATAAATTATTTGTAATGAATTTCCATCCATTTATATTATCACATGACAAACCACAAAAAAAATAAATAATAATAAGCCTATTCTGGTTCTGTAGTAAATCTAAAACTAAAGAAATTGTAATTTTTATTAATATAATAAAATAAAACAAAAGAGCGAAATTAGTTTTATGATAATTTTAATTATGTTAGGGGAAATTTCAATTCGATTGTCTGAAGTTATCAGCAAAGATGTTTTGTTAAAACCATTTGATTGCTGATAGTATTTAAGGAGGAAATTTTTCTTTTGGGAATTTGGGTAAAAAAGAATGAGTCAGTGAAATTTCTTAAATAGGTTTGAAATATTTATTTGGAACAAATATTTCGACCGACATTAGCAGGTTAGTTAAAATAAAATATAGAAATCATGGCAATGGGAGGAAACACACCTAATTAAAATTAAACAAGACTTTTCTTCCATTTTAAATTTTATCTGGGATAGCCATAAAATTATTCCACTAAAGAAATATCATCACACAACATCATGATAGTAAGTCTGCCGGAGGCACATAAGACTAAAGTTCTCATTATTTAGGAATGTACAAAGAGAAATAAAAAAAAAAAAATGGGCAGTGTTACAGATTCTCAAGAACTTGGCTTCGGTACAGAAGAGCTACTGACAAATATGATACTGATACAATACATACTGACAAAACATGGATGATTTTAATTATAAAATGAAATAAAGGTAAAAATAAATTATTCAAGTAGACAGAGATAGTTGTGAAATTTTTTTTTATCCATGAACATCTTTTTTGCTTAAATAATTATGAAAGATATATTAACCATCAGCAGTTATTGTTTTCTCCATATAATAAAACATTCTCGTTTTTTTTCGCCATATACACTTCAAGAGTTAATAAAATCTAGGGTAAGAAATGTACGCTGTAGATGCACTTCTCTTAACTTATGACATTAAGCGGAAAAAAGGTCTTTAAATTAAAAAACAAATTATTTAAATAAGTTTCTAAAATAATATTTGTATCATCCGGTGACTTATTTCTTTTCTAAAATGTGGAATAAAATTGGTGAGCTAAGACATCCTTAAGTCAAAGGCCTAGCTGCATTCCTCTCAAATGGCAGTCCTGCCCTGGTACGTTTCCAACTTCTAACTACTTTTGTAGTTTTCTCTTTGAGCCGACAAGACGAACTAGTTAGGAGAGCTGTTAATTATAAACGCCGCTAACTGTCAGCGATCATGACCCTCATTGCTCGGCAGAACGGGGCCAATGCCGAGGCACCTTCCTAGTTCTGCCAGGCCTGCCAGCTGGATCGGTGAAATGATATGATTAGCAAGGTGATTTGCAAGCAGATTCCAAAAGCGATTTGTTTCAACTTTCTTAGTAATCGTTTATAGGTTAAAAAAAAAACAGTTTAACTGCAGGACAATTTAGAACATAGGGCAAATATTTAGAACATAAACGAAATAATCGGCTGAATAATTTAAGAAAATCTAGTATAAATTGATACCTCATCCGTCTAACGCAATATTAAGGAAGAAACGTAAATTCTAAATCATCAATAGCATTAAATTGAGGAACCATTTTGTAAGAAACATATAAAGATAACACTACCTTATATGTTTATTTAACGTCACTTTATCAGTCCATAATTCTGCCTTTAATTAATTATGAAAGAGATCTTAGCACCGCATAAGCTCGAAACCCTCATTTCAAGTCACTTGAATCACAGGACAACCAAAGGGTTTTACTCTTCTTTAAGAAAATAATAATTATAATTTAATGATAATTAAATATGATTTTCTCACGATTTCAAAGTACCTTTAGTCAACATGGTTGCGAAATCGTGTTACACAACTTGATTTTACGTCCTTCTTCCTCATTAGACTATAAAAACAATAATGACCTACTAATTTATGTAAACTACTAACTGATCACCTGATTAGTAGCCATAATGACCCATTAAACAGATGATGTAATAAGAGAGGATAAAAAAAATCTAATTTAACAATTATGGTATGAAGAATAACAAAACGTTCATTAAAAAAACTAGTGCGCTTGGTTTATTTTTAGTATATTATATTTATCTTTTTATGTTACATTTTATAAGGCATACAGTAATTTATTTATTATTACAAACAGAATTTGGATATTTTGATAACACTTATCATTATTAAATAATATAATTTGGAATTAACTCTTTACAAGATACATTTAAAACATCGGTAAATGCTATTAAGTATTACTTGTATAAGGCAGCCGCTAATTAAATTTGATTCATCAACAGAAAACGATAATGTATGAATAAAAATAAAAAAAACTGAAGGTTAATTTTAAACGATTGCGACGTTGGCTGACTTCCAACGTTTCCAAAAATTCTCAACCTTGAAGAGTAATGGAAAGTGCAATTAACGTGACTTCAGGAAGTAGATAAGGACTTAAACAGGCCCTGTCTGGAACAGAACAAGATTTTGAAGTAGAGTTACAGGTGTGAAGTATCCCCCAATAAAGGATCAACGCCTTCTGCAGAAGAAAGTTTGAGGATTCTTGTAGGAAGCTTAATGGCAAAGAAAGACCACCTTTAGGAAGAAAACCAGAACGGTTGTTATGTCTTCGTAGTGCAGAGATGGCTGTATCAAATAATCATTATAACAATAATAAAAAGAAACATTTATTTTTTTAATTCTTAACAACTAATAAATTCGATTAGAATTTTTTTTTAAATTTGTGCTTTAAGCTTTACTCTGCATGCACAGTTATGAAATGTAAAACGATATATTTTTCTTGTTGTTTTCAAATTATGATGTTATATAGATAATAGGTATTCTTAACTCCGTTTGGAGTAGTGTGGTAGATTTTACGATGTGTTCAAAACGGTATTAGGAAGAAAAGGTCTGTAAGAAATAAGTTTTTCGTTATAATACCACATTTTCAACTGTTACTTAACAACAAAAAGTCAACAACGAGGAGCCGACCAGGAACTGACATATGATAATGCGATTGGTAGAGACATTGCAGAGAGCAGATGTGTCACTTACCGAAGGTCGAAGTGACTTCATAAATACTTGAGGACTTAAGATGAAAGAGACGTAACAGTATACTAAGGCAATTAGGGGTCGTTAGGACCACTGGAGCAGTTAGCCCATATTGAAGGGGGCTGCGAATCGCTTAGGTTGGGCACTATGAGGGTGGGTTGGGCGAGAAGGGGTGGTTGTGTAGGGTCTTTTCCCTACTGTGCTGTTCCTTTAAAATATTTTTTTATGGTAAATATTGTAAACTGAGGTAAAAGGCATAAAAAAAAAATCAATTAAACTAAACTTTTCAACTTTATTTAATCTGTAATCAGTAGGTGGTGGATCCTTTGGGAACTAGAACACTCCAGGGCTCACCCAGCCTCTATAAAGTGGGTACCCAAAACAGGGGGAAATCTTGCGGTCGAGCGTTGTAGGACAAATAACCGCCCTGCACAACATTTGTTCATGAAACTACAATCTCGACCACTTACTGAACCCAAGACCCTACCAAAACAGTTGACTGACTAAAACAAGTTTATAAACTGTTGACGAACACATATGAACAAACTAGGAACGCTTTCAATGAAAATTTATAGAACCATTGATGACGAATCACAGGGAGGGGACTAAAAAGAACGTGTTTGAGGGAACTGTTATTATAGGAATATTAAACCAAGGCAAGGGAAAGCTTGATTTCTTAACGTGCTGTTCTTCTTCATGCCTCTCATGTCAATTTGTTGTAACTTTGCAGACCAAAAATCTACTGATACGTCAAATTTTAGTGCTTGACAAGCAAGAATAAATCTATAAAGAGAAAAAAAAGGAAAGTTTAAATTCCATTAAAAATCTAAAATGGGTGATTTTGTTTTAAAGACATAACATCTAGCATATGCAACTTGATAATACCTTATACGGTTTGAAAAAAACTTCATAGACAGTTTTACAGTAACCCAGAACACTTTCGTATATTTAAAATTATTTTTTTGTGCCATAATCTAATTCATGAATATTATTATTTCAGGGACGACGTAACCCTAAGGCAGGTCTGGGACGGTGGGACGCTTCTTCAGCTCCTCTACTCCGGTTCCGGAGAACCCCTGGCCTGCGAGACGTCCAAAGGTCCCGAACTGGAGGGCGTCCTAGAGGCTGCGAACCTGACCGAGGCCAGGAGAGATTGTCGCTCTGCCAATGTTCGTCATATAAGGATAAGGTAAAATAAGTTTTAATTCCTTCTTGTGAAGAAGCAAACTTAATTTGATGCATTACAGACGGAATATAGAGCAATATAATGTAATTTGGAAGGAAGGTTCCAGATTTGCATTACAAGATAAAATTGTTAAACATATATGAATGGGATATCAAATTATCAAAATATATTTTACAAAAGATCAGTTTTAAATATTTAATCACTACTGGTATATTTTCTTAAAATATATTTTAATAAAACAATGTTTAATAAACAAAAAAGTTTGGTACAAGTTAACTTAAAAAATATAATTAATTAAGTAAATTTGTTTATGATTTTTTTTTTGTAGTTTCATCCAAGTTTGGGGTTCTTCAGGTCAATCATTAGTGATTGTTCTTTGAATTTCTTTCCACCAAGTATCTCTTCATCCTTTATCCCCCTCCTTTCCTGGAGTTTAAACGGAGGCTTTGTTCATTCGCGTCTTTCTCGCTTTATTCGGTTATGTTCTCGGCAGTTCCATCCCTCAGCATGTTCTCCGTAACCCTGAGTCCTCTCAAGCCTCTCTCTTTTAAGTATTTCAAGTTTTCTTTTCGTCAGTATACTTTCATTAATTCGCAGCATATGCCCTTAGAAATTAATCTTTCTTTTCCTCAATTTATCGCAGATTCTTTATGTTGCTTTGTAAAAATTCAAGTTTGGTGAGTATATTAATTTTTCGTTGGAGAATTAAGAGCCTAAAGTTTTTCTTAATATATTTTGTATTTGTTTTAATTAAACTATTTTAATAGTATGCCAGTTAGGAATAAAGTTCCTCTCCTGAAGTTATGACTAAATTTTGTTTTCCTCTGCTAGTTCTCTCATTTTCACCTGATGTGGGGTAACTGATTTGGTTTATTTATGCTTAGAAATTATAGAGCGGGATAGGTGAATGTATAAGGACACTATTTATTAATTTATTAAGTTCCTGTGGATTGACCCTGACGGTTCTTAAGACCCTTCTGGGTCTTAACTAGCCTTTATAAAGTTGGTATGCTTAATTAGAGCTAAACACCTGGTGGTTGAGTGCAATCTTGGCCAAATCACCTCCATGCAGAACAGTTAGTTTAAAATCAGTTTGGTCCTTAACAAGTACTGAAATACAGCTTATAGTGGGATTCAGTTTTTTGTTTTTTTTATAAAAGTGATAACAAACCCGTATGGTACCAAATTGGTTATAGGCTCATACGGCACATGTCGTATGCTGACGAAGTAGTCACCAAATGAGAACGAAAACATTATCGGCCAGAGCTGTCAAAGAAAGAGCAGACTGAGAATAAATGTTGAAAAGATTAGATATACGAAAACTCGAAACAGACCAGGGAGAGAAAATATATTGTAGAACATTCTAGTATCTGGGAGGAGTAGTGACGGAGAGCAACGATATAGAAATTGAAATTAAGGGCAGAAAGTAGCAAGAACGAGATGTTTCTATGCCTTGCAAAAAGGAATCGGATACAAAAGTCTTTTCCAGAAAGCAAAGCTTCTCATATTATTTTACCATAGTATTTAAAATATAACCATATATACCAGTAAAGCAAAAATTATTATTTTATTTTCCGGGATTTTCTGTATTGCGTTTCATAAGGGCAATCATAAACCTGGAGGTTGCTGTTCTCCGCAAGTTTTCTCATAAAAAAGAAACAAAACAAATACAGCTCACTGTCGGAACCAATCAGGATTTTACTGCCATAACTTGTTTTGTTCTTTTATGAAGTCACAGGCAATGCAAGATGCTTCGCTAAGACATTTCCTTGATAAATCGTGACTATACAGGGCTCTCGTAGCCGGTGCAGACTCAACAAGAGAACACGGAACTCGAGCGCTATTAGACCGCCTCGGGACCATAAACTGGCCATAGAATAGCTAGGCGTTAACAACCGCAACTAAAGAAGAAGTGGATGAGCCGGCACGTAGGACTATCTCCGCCCCATCGCGGGATAGCAAATGTTTCTATTTCTGTCCTCGTTTGTCATCATTTATATTATTTTATGGAATACCTTCTTCATAATGTCGTCTGCGAACAAAAAATGAGAACCAAAAATGTTTTTTTATGATGTTAGAAATACTTAGTAGAGTAATAAGATAAGTATGTCTACTTATTTGTATGTAGTCCTAAATTTTGTCTACTTAGGTTTAATTAGGACAGGGACCTAATAGAAGTAACCGACACCACAGGAGCTCGGAACCGCCATTTTATGGATTCATGGATAATTATGGATTTTTTTATTTCAAAAATCCTGAGGACACCTATTGTGATGCGAACCCGACAGTTTGGGCAGAGTAGGTTGTTACACTAACGATATCAGATAGCATTAAGAAGTACATCTTTTGGCTTGGAAAGTAAAAATTAATTTTTTTTTTTTAAATAACATTCTTCAGGATTTACTAGTCTTATAATTTTCCAACTCTTACTATAATTAAAGCTTATTAATTATACATGGGGACTAATATCTCCTGGTCAGTCTATACTTCCTAAATCTTGCCAAAAGTATGAATGATATCTATTATTCACACAACCCTTTCACTTAAACATCTTTTGATGTTTAACTAGTGATAGCCAATCCCTTGCCATTTCTTATTGAACATTATATTTAGTCAAATATATCATATTATTTCTAAAAGAGAATTTTCCCTGCTTTATTGCAATTTATTTGCTTTGATTTTTGTTATAATTATAATGAACAAAAAATAACGCAAATTTTTTTTTTTTTTTTATTTAATTCAATGATATTTACAACTATAATGGTATTATATCAAGTAAATGTGCAAAAATGTAGAATATGACATGAAAACACTTGTGGAGAAACTACCCATCGATAGCACTCCAAAACGCAAAATTAAAACAAAAACATTGTTCATGCTAGTTTTAACTAGCAATAAGACTCCAACTTCTATAATTTAAAATAACTGCTCCTGAATTCCCAAGGCTTGCTACTTCTTCAGAAATACTGACAATAGTTTGCCTGTACCCTGAACTATCCCAGATGTCAGTGAAAATCGCTACCCCAGGACTCAGCTACCAGATGTTGCTACCTGGACAATGGCCACCAAGAGGACAGTTTTAAAATCGTTACGTTCTTTAGATTATTTAAGCTTTTTTTAAGTTTTAATAATTAGGAACGAATGTAAGAGAAATGACATATTTACTAATATCCGATGAGATGTGATTAAAAACAATTTAGGAAAATTTAAATACAGTTGTAACTAATAAGAAAATAAATAAGAAAAGGATTTAGAAATAATAAAATAAAGAAAGTAATCAATAAACATTAAACAGGAAAACGATGTGAGTTTTGTTAACATCAGACTTTTGTCTTTCTTGAATAGAGCGATGAATTGGGAACTGTTGTTTTATGTCACCGATTATTGAGGGAAGGGATTCGGGCAAGATTGTTCTCAACCACCAGATTTTTCGCTAAGATCGGCAGCCTTTGTAGAGACGAAATTAGTCTTATAAAGATCTCCAGATCCCACAGAACGGCAAAAGCGCCGCCATTTATCTGATACCTCGACTTCGGTATTGAGTGATGTGTCCATCGGAGCCCTACGCACTCAGCTCCCTACCTAAACTAAACAAATGTTAATTATTTAATATAACCCAAGTAAATATAATTTTAACAAAGAGAATTACTTAAATTCACTTTATTAGCGTTTAGGCCAAATGCGAAAGATAATTACAATTAAATAGAAAACAAGAGTTTAAAAAAATACCACAATGCAAAGCCATATGTTTCAAAATTCTGGAGTAAAACAAACACTTACCAGTCGACGTTTCACCTATTCAGGCATTATCAAGACACAAAAAAATAGTTAGATAAATCACATTTGGTTATTCTATTTGCCATCTAATAAATTTTAGTGTTTCTTTTTGAGTTTGGCTCTATTTTATTGATAACAGTTCCTTTCGTTTTTCTGATTTCGTATAATTAATTGGAAGCTATTAGTAACAGAGCTATAAACTTTTTCCTAATTTTAAAATATAAATATTTCCATTTTTATCAACACCAATGTGCACAACAGCTTTATTCAACTTAAGGATAGAATCCTAATAATATTTATAAAGGTATTATAAGGACAGATATATATTCTTACATTCCATTTTTTCATCCTTCTCAATTTTCCTTTAGCCTAAAACGGAAGCCCTTTCCTTCTATCCTTTACCATCGTTGGAATCTCCTCGAGTTACCTCACCGTAAGTTGGGTATGCTAATTGTCTTCTGTGCTAAACATGCGAAGCTAATATGCTGAACTGATTACTAACTTAAGCATTAAAAGGGAAACTACGTGTATTCAGAAGTTCAAATCATCCAATGATCTATTAAGAAATATATTTTTGCCATTGGTTTATTATAGATTCCTGTAATTAGATGGTAAAATAAGTGAGACTAGATAGTCTTGCAGTTATAGAATCTTTCTTCTGGTGATATGACGGCTATAATATTTACTAGGCGTTGCTTAAAGATCTACATTAGTTTTCTGTAAGAGTTAGCATGGAAGAGACAAATTATGACTCTTTCATTTTGTTATGTTTTTTCAATGTTATTAATGAAACAATCCTTTTATTTTATTGTAGTTAATATAATTTAACATTTTTTTAAATAATAAAAGAAAAAAGGTTTATTTTTTTAGCTGCACATTTCGATTATTCTTCAAATTTTATGATTGGTAAAACAACAGTCCTTAATGGGTTAAGATTTAGATTTAACATCATATCCTATTGCGTTTAGCGTGAATTGGGAACTGTTGTTTTTGGGAAGGGGTTCGGGCAAGATTGTTCTCAACCACCAGGTTTTTCGCTAAGATCGGTGGCAGACTTTGTAGAGACGAAATTAGTCTTATAAAGATCTCCAGATCCCACAGAACGGCATAAGCGCCGCCATTTATCTGATACCTCGACCTCGGTATTGAGAGATGTGTCCATCGGAGCCCTACGCACTCAGCTCCCTACCTAAACTAAACAAATGTTAATTATTTAATATAACCCAAGTAAATATAAATGAATAACAATACAATAAATCAGAAAAATTATGTTACAGAAGAGCGACCAGACACGGGAAACATCATAAGAACAAGGCTAGGCACAAGAAAGCCAAAAACAGGAATCACCTTGCAAAGGGAAGACAGTATGTATCATGTCTGCATTAAATGTTGCTAATGTATTTTATCTAAGTAAAAGGAGGCATTGAGTAAATATGAAAATAAATACAGAACGTTGTGTTACGTTACATGTTATATATTAAAAATAATTTTATCATTTTAATTTTTAAAAATCACTGTAAGCGAATATATATTTATTGATACTGAATTATTTTAATGAGCGAATGAAGGCAGCTATAGCCAATAAATGTTAATGGAATTCTAAACGAATATTTTGACATTTATAATAAATTACAATAACATAAATCTAAAGTAATTCTCGATTTAATTCACCTGGAAGTTTTGTAACGAATCGAGAAATACAAATATTGCATACTTTTCATTTATCAAGAGCCTTAATGGAAATGAGGTTGTGGCGCATAAATAGGTGCTTGACCTAAACAAAAACGTAAAACACAATAAAATCGGGGGCAGAAATTACAGAGTTTGTCAAAGCATCCGATACCCAGGCATCGAATTTGTTTACTTCGTAAGCCATTGTTCAATTGTTCAGCGGGAACAATTACTGCCAACTATTACTTTAAAATACAATAAAAATGATCCCCTTTCAATTTTAAATAATAACAAAAACAATAGTCATTCATGTAATAAGCTTTCCCTTCAAAAAGTAGTAAAGGATTTTATATAAACCGTCCTCTGATCCAATGAAGGGTAACTTATGAAAACATGAATACATATGTCTTTGTTGATTTTGTAATTATTTTAATAATAAATTGTACACTGTTTCTGTTCAGATTGCACTGACAGTTTTATTCCTCGGTGTCCCTCTCCTGTGATTAGGCATACCAGCTGAGGTCATATCCTCTATGAGTGAGTTAGGATGTATGTGAAAGTAACTGTGAAATCATTTGAAATGAGGTTGTTAACTGCTAGTTACATCCGTGTAAATGATATGTTTATATAAGATATATGTTTCTAATTACAACCAGGCTTCGGTTATAGCTCTAAATGTTTTTTTACAACCTATTACCGTAGAATATCTTCTCCTTTGACTTCCTCTTATGCCATTTCTAGCGTCGAGGAACCATGGAATATAAGGAATTATATTATATTAACCAAGTCTAGTAGGCCTCATTATTTACTTTGGACGTACCCCCCGCGATTCTAATTTCAGTTTAACAAGTAGGGAATCGAATATGATTCGGGAGTTATGATCTAAAGCCAAACAAGGCCGACACTCACAACAACAAGCACCGATACCAGATGTCATACTATAAACCACTCTCTTCAACAGGGACCCGAAACGACAACAGGTATATAAAATCGGTGGCTCGTAAATCTGGCCACCTACGCGACGTCATCTCTCGTCCGACGATTGTTCTGATAGTAGAGTGACATCTGTTGACTCTGCTGTATCTTCCTCGGCCGATCTTATCAAAGGATGTCTTTATCGCTGGTGGATTGTCAACTCTTAGCGAAGTGGTTTTTTATATTTTAAGTATATGGTAATAAAAAAATTTAATTTTACGATCCCTCATTAGAAGATTTATTTATTTCCGGTATGTTTGCAACTACACGCAAGCTGGAAATTTTAGGTTTTTTATTTTCCTATTTAGGCTTCACCTCCTAATCATCAATAAAATTTATACTTTGAATATTACGATAAATAAATATAGGAATAATGGATTTATAAGGAAATATCTAGTAGGTTGCGTAGAATGTCAAACAACACAAGCAATGCATAGTGATCCCTGCAGTGAACTCAGCTAGCCTGTAACCACATACATATGGATTAGGCCTTTGTCGATCAAATTCTAAAATTAAAATTTATTCTTTTCTGTTTTGCCGACAGTCTTATTAGGTATGTGAATTACTCAGATCCTGTTCGTTGGTTCTGTACCGTAATTCTATCATTTCAATCATAAAATTTCATTATAACTAGGAATTATTTTTAACATTGTAAATTAAAAGCGATTTTACACGTATTAACGCTACATAACATTAAATTCGTGGAGTAAAATTCTGCCTTGCCACAAGAAAGAGTTGACTCTGGCTAAAACTTTTACAGAACTAAAACCGTAAGTAATGGATGCAATAGACATTTATAATAAAAAAATAATTTTTTATAAATATAAGGAATATAAATATAAGTAAAGAGACAAAATAATGGACCCAAGCAGAATGAGAAAAATATGTTATTCGCGTTTAACTTAAAATTCTGAAAATGTCCAACACGTGGATTGAGGAAACTGGTGGAAACTAGTGGATTGTAGGACGTTCTTCAATAAGGCTGAATGGTCCGAGTTTTCATGAAAGTCTAAATAGAAAAAGGGGCGCTATTCGGACGTAGATAAGGATGAAGTAATGAATGTAGGAGAGAATGAAGGAGAAATGGCATAAATAAAAGGACAGTTAAAACAGATGTAGTCTATAGTGGCTCGATCCTAAAAAAACATAATTTTACGTCCCTTCCGAAGGACGGTAAATATAAAAAAAAAAAAAATCCTATTGCCTACTGCTGGGTTCATCATGGGTCCCCACCATGATGAGATAACGCTAACCACTACGCCATAGTTGACCCCGACATCATAAGTTATTGACTGATTATACATTTTTATACAGAGCATCTCACAATGGCTGACGTTTCTTGATCTGTTATTTATACTCGTCTATAAATCTATCACGAAACATATAGCTCCAGTACAACTCATCATTGTGTCACATTAAAATTCATGGAAAAGAAAAATAAAATGATAAAAAAATTTATGTAAAAGGCCAGAAATGATAGGCAATTTCTACTCTGGGATAATCAATGATAAAAATTACCTTAAGAATAAGAAAGATTCATAATATCTACAGTGAGTTATAAAACTGTAATTAGACAGTGGTCTGACTAATCACACTTTTTATAAAGTGCTAAGGATCAGGACAAATATTCCAAGGATTCTGAGTCTGACGAATCCAATAAATCATGATGCCTCTTGACTACGAGATCCAACTTAAATCATGGCAATTTATAGTTTGCTCTGATCGCAATGCCTATGACTAACACTCGCCTTCTTGTACTGATGTCACGGCATCTTATACTTCAATGATATACTTTTGACAGCAACTGTGGGTTGTTATAAAGAGTCCGTAATAAAAAAATTAATACTTTATTATTATAACATAGGATTTATGATATATATATAAAAAATGGAAAAAACAAACAAACGAATCTGTGGTATTAAATTTGTGTTCCAACTATAAAAATCTTGATGTTGATTTTAAATCAAGAAATTGAGGGCTGTTTCTGTTTTCAGAGACAGACTGCATGTATAAATAATTGAGGTACATCTCTCGCTCTCAGAATACATCGGAGTTGTTCACACATCTAGTTTCCACTGTGGATTTAATAAGGGCGATGGCCTGTCTGAAATTATCAAATACCAATATTAGCATTGTTGGCAATAATCACTTCACTAATGACTTTATGACTCTTGATTTTGCATTATTATTTCGGAATTCTACAATATTTACATTTTTTTTAATTATAGCCTTCCGCAGGTTACACTGCTCTGCATCAAAATCCTCCCTTTAACAAAAATTTTGCTTTATTATGTTTTGAAGTGTGCTGAACACGAATCCGAAGTCAGAAAATCTCCATCAGGCACCATTTTTTGTCAAATCTGTGTTTTATGTCGAAAAATGAGGTGTTTTTAGACATTTTGAAAATGTTTTAATCACTGAAAACTTTAACAAAAAATTTAAAAATCTATTTAATTTTGAAGATTTTATAATGTATTACAAAATGAAAAAATAGGGCGAACATAAGTATTAGGCTTCAGGAATTTTTAGCTAACATTCACAAAAGACAAAACATTCACAGGGACTGTTGCCTACTGGCGGGCTTCCCCAGGTATCTGCCCCAGACCCTCCTCCTAAACTTAATTGTTCCCCCACCCTCTATCTATTGTTCAGCCAACTGGCAGTCAGATTACTCGCCACCAAGTCTACAGTCTTATTTGAACCTCGATACGGACCAGAACTTTTTTAGTTTCAAACCTAATATGCCACGACAGTGTAATAATGATCCTGACTGTTTCTGTTATATTTGTATCATTCAAGTGTAATCGGAAATCACTGACTCCATTGATAAAGAAGGCGTATGAGTTGTACTTTGGATGCCAAGTAAGTGATCAGGATAAACCGTGGGCACCTATAATTTGTTGTACTTCATTTAGCCACAATCTCAGCGGTTGGCTGAAAGGAACACATAAATCAATGCTTTTTGCTGTTCCAATGATTTGGCGCAGAAGATTGTTATTTCTGTATGACTACCATCAAAGGTTTTACTTCAGCCTCTTCATATGAAGAGTACAAAAGGAAAAAATATACATATTAATTGAGTACAGAATTAAATAATTTATTATTTTATATATTATTGATTTTCACAAAAAAATGTGTAATATATATGTACAATAATGTAATATTTCTTTACATTTCAAATTAACCAAATGAATACCTAATTCCCTAGTTTTTAGTGAAGAAAAAAAATGTTGGAAGAAGAAAGATTGTACCAAAACCTCGGACATTACAGAGGAATAAATAATTCTTAAGAATTAGAATTTGAGAAATTTTGATTTTACTTTGTTCGATTGAGATTTTGAATGTATAAAAAGTAAAGATGAAAAAATCTCTGAAAATTATTCTGAATTTCTTATGAATCAAGTGCTAGATGTTTTTAAAAACCATTTTTAAATGATATTCATGAATCGGTATACTTCAAAATTTTAAATGGGTACTATTGTTATTTTATTTTTTTTGGGAGATCATGAAGTTTCATTATTTAATTTAATAAACCAAGAGAGAATATTTCGTCATATCAACAAATTAATGCTAAACCGCCGAAGTCTATAAAAACTGGATCCATAATTAATGAATCTTTGCCTTACTATGTCACTTTAGGTAGTATCCAATTAATTTAAAATTTCAGAAAAGTCGGACTTTAAATTAAGCCTGACAGTTAAGGGGGGACAAACTCGTTCTCGGTTCACCGTTACTCTTAAGCTTTAAAATATTTGCAGTTAAAAATTAATGCTTACACATTCACCATTAAGCTAACTTAGGATTTAATCGTGTGTTAAATTAAATATCAGGTGATAAAATACGAGCTGTTGGCTCCACTAATGATATGGCATGTCTAAGTAAAGTAAAGAAGCGTTACTCTATAGCAAAATAAAACTGGTTATTTCGTGGTGCAAAAAATGCATTACCTCGTTACTAGTTAGTAGTCGCTAAATAGTTGATTAGTCCGAAAGATAATTACCAAAATTTATACAATAATAATAAAAATATAAGTATAAATAATTTATTAAACCAAATAACAAAAAAAAAAAAACATGATATTAATTAGTACAAACAACTAAATAATGAAATGAAATAGTTCTCAAGGCGCACAGTGGTGGCAGAGCGGAAAAAATTAAATTTTCGAAAGCACTGTTTTCGATTACCTAGTTTGTGATTCCCACACTATTTAAGCTACAGGATCTAGGAACAGCATGATTTGTTTCCCTTTTTCAAGGTCATTCCCCAAAATTAAGGCCCACTGTCAGAATAATGGAAGTTTGACCAAATTACACACTACTCTAAATGAGTGATATATAATTGTAAAAGAGGGAGATTCTGTTCTACGATGGTCAACTAAGCCACACTGGGCAAAAAAAAAATTAGAGCGCTTTACAACGTTAAAGTTTATAAGTTACGAATTTAAAAAAAATATATTGAGAACAGCCATGGTTACAAAAAAAGCTCCGGCTTTCTCCGAGATGTGTATGGTCACTTTTCAATCTAGACATGTTAAAGCAAAGATTAGAACAAAAATCATCTGCCTTTATCGGCCTATCCTATCATAACTCCGCAAAGAGAGGAAAGGATTAGAGTACGCCTTTGTTTGTTGCATTTTCTTGTTTACCCAATTTGCTAAAATACATGTCTCCACGTCAAAACACTTTTAATTCGAGTTCAGTCTAGTTGCTAACGGTGTCTAGTCTCGAGTTAAATTAAAATTAAATACCGCGATTTGTGTGAGTGCTTGTGGAGTGGTACAGACTTCGACGTATTCCTTCGACAAAATCATCCTGAACTTGATGAGGAAAACATTTCTTTAATGCTGACAATTCTAAGCAATAGTTTTTAGCCTCATTTTAATAAAGAAAAATATAAGGTAAATCGGGACCTTCAAACGGACGAGGTTCAAAAAAATATTCAGCGCGTGGATGGAAAATGAATACATTTTCAACATACCAGGCCAGGAATCCACACGATGTGTTGGGAGACCAAGCAAACTTTGGTGATTGTGGTGAAAGAAACAAGAGGAATAAAATACGCGGCCTTCAAGCATCGTACCAACAAAGCTTGATTAACGCAGCTGCGACACATGTAGACCACGATAAACCCGAAGCTTTGTCAGCCATCAGGCATTAGCTATATTTCTACAGGCCAACCTGACAAAATATCAGTACGAGGTGATTCGACAAGTACTAACAGACCTAGGGTGCCATTTATTTCCAAGTTATAAAAATCAATCCTCTCAAAGAAGCAGTGCTACCCTGAAAATGTGCAACCCTGAAAACTCGCGGAAAATGTCTCGTATATCTTCCAACAAAGACGTGTTCCACAAGCTACTGGAGACTTCGTATCCTTTTATGAGACCCGAACCAAAGAAAAAGCACCTGGAAATCAGTGATGCAGCTAAGGAACTATTAATCTAATTTCCTTGAATTTGAAATCGTAAGTTTCTTTTCAATTTGAACAACCTTTGACTATGAATCCCTAGTTTTATTATTTACTAAATTCTCCAGTTGTTAAGCTTCCATGAATTTTTAATTGGAAGCATTATTTAATTTAAATATACACTCAAAATACTTGTTCCAACTTGTTTTGATGCGCACAACCTGTTTCGAAAAATGCAGAAATTTTTATCTTGCCAATAGGCATTCATTTCCTCATTAGTTTTTGATTTTATTCAATTTCAATAAAAACAGTTGAACTTGATGTATTTTTTTGTTCTGAGTCGAATGAGACCGACCCAGGTTTCTATGTTAATCCGTTTTCGAGATATTGATTTTTTCCGCTTTTTAGCCATTCGGCCCCAACCATTCCAGTACCAGCGGCGGTGATTGGGAAGAAACGTGAATACGTGGGTAACACCTCAATCCGTTTTATGGCATCCTACTAAGCTCTTTTCGATGCGCTATCAATTTATTCAAATTATAAACAATAAACTTAAGTTTAAGTTATTTACTGTTGTATAATGTCGATTTATCTTTATATATAATGTTGATTCAAACTTGCAAGCGTTTTCTTATTTTTTATTTTATTAGGTAACAAAGCCAGTCTCGGCGTTTGGTGTAACTACTTCCTATTAAATGTTCTCTTACTTTTAAATAAATGTAAATATAAATTAAATAGAAACATTTCATTACAGGGAAATTCACCGATTGGTATCCAAACCCTAATTAAACCTAAAGTATAATTATGACTATATATTTCACGACCAATCAAATAAACCTGCCTACTATATGAACAGTTAAGGCTTGATTTTTAAAAGTTAAGTATTAATTGTTTTTTTGGAAAACCTCCTTTTATTTGTTATCAGTTTAATAAAGTTTTATCCCATTTTAATAACATAACAATGTTAAATTAGTTAAATAAGTCAGACGCAAGTATGTGGAGTGTTTGAAAAATATTTAAATACCGTATTGTGAAAAAAACAAAAAAAAAAACAAACATAATAATTGTTTAATCCACATGGCATGCGTAAAAAACATATATAAAATATATAGGAGCAAAGAGTGCAAAAACATAGTAAATTGCAATGCAATATGTGTAGTTATAATTATTCTTTATGAGTGTAAGTAACTATGTAAAATACTTAATTTATTATGATAAATTCAATAAAGATTATTTCTCTTCGGGGAACCTAGGAAGGTCAGTTTGATGAAATTCTTGTACGTCGACATTTTAAGGATGGTATATTTATGACATGTAATTAATGTTAAAATTAACCAAATAGAGTTCAGCCAGAGAACTTGGTTTCATTAAAAAAAACAACAACTGAATTCAACGATATTTTGTAATATGATTTGTCATATTCTATACTCACTGCCTCCTTAGACTTAAACTGTGTAAGTTATTGTTTATAATTCTGTACCTCGGAGGTTTCAAATCCGCAGAAGAAAAGAGATGTTTAATACTTTCAAGATTATATAGCACACCTTAAAGATTTTTGTAGAAAAATAGGCTAAGTATCACATACCTCCGAGGTACAGTATTGTCATTTAAGGTAAAGTGTTGAAAGTCATGATACCTTAAATCTGGAGTTGACAGAGGAGATGTTCTTACAATTTTATATCTTACATTAATAATCCAAGTCTATTCATACACTTTTTGAGCATCCTTTATTGACAACAAATATTAGCAATTAGCCAAGCTCGCTAAAGACTTCTGTCTGACTTAAAAGGATATGAAATAAACCTGTTGAACCCCCTGAGGATCCTTGCCGAAGGACATCGGCCAGGAGCAGTAAAGATTTTAATTTATCGCCAAGCTACTTGCCTCATAATTCTGGCGGCGAATGAATAAAGTCCTCCCGGAGATCCTGAATTATAAATGTAGAAATTGACACAGATAATAAACGTCAATTATTGAGCATTTTATGATAGTTTCCGTGAGGGCGGTTGATGTTTTAATTGGGCGTAGTAAACCCATTTCGGAAATCCAAAACATGCTGCACATGGTTATCGGTGAAATAGCATTTTTATACCTTCTGGGTAACATTAAGAACTTTATGGCTTAATTTGAATATCCATATATGTTTTAATTAGTAAATTTTCTTGATTTATTTCTTATTGAAACCAACGAATATTTCCTTCAGAATAATTAATCACATGGGGTTTACACTCTTAAATTCAGAATAGGTATACATATTAATCTCCACTACTTAAACCTTCTTTAGTTCAGTACATGGTAGAGACTACACTGTTTCCAGGACGACGATTGCGCAGAGAGCTGATTCGGCCTAGATCACGATCAACCACCAAATATTTCCCACAATTAAGGATTTTTAGAGGCTGTGTAAACCCCAGGAGGGTTGGGAGACCTCTCTGGGTCCTATTAACAGATTAAATAATTTATCTAACACGGCTGGATTTGAACCCGGGACCTTCAGTATGCCAGTCGATGCACATTTATAATGAGCTACCCCGCTATATAGGTAGGTATACGTATAGTAAAAAATAAATTTGTACAATTATGGCTTCCAATTAGATTTCCCACACATTTTAATCCTCTTGCTACAAGATGCGATGCATATGTAAAATATTTCGAAAAATGGTTGCAATTTTATTTTATTTAGGATGTTATCATTTATCTTTCATAAATTAAGTATATTGTCGGGAAAAATTCATCTTTGGGAAAAATTATATCTACATTTATGATAAAGTGTAAATTTCAGTAGCAGTGTAAAATACAAAACGCTTGATAATACAAAAAAATAAATAAATAAACTAATACCGGATTTATTTTAACAATAATTAAAATCATAAATTAATACGTAAATTATTATAATAATAATAAGGAAATACAATAATACATGACAAGTATTTTTTTAATAATTATCCATAGTAATCCACCTCCATGTAGCGTCATAAAGTGGATATGGTTCTCTTACACCAAACATCAAGTATTTTGTCATCAGATTTGATTATTTTCTAGTAATAAAAGCCAAATATAAAAAACAAAACAAAAAAACAGTTAATGTGGACAGAGCGATGAGTCTGTGATCTGTAGATACCAAGTTCGAAATCAATTATGGCAAAATTC
Organism: Troilus luridus; assembly: GCA_964056705.1. Lineage (NCBI taxonomy): Eukaryota > Metazoa > Arthropoda > Insecta > Hemiptera > Pentatomidae > Troilus > Troilus luridus. The sequence continues at coordinate 78,823,369 of OZ057414.1, read as the reverse complement.
ATTACTTATTCTGTTATCAATTGTGGGACAAGACATTCAGGATTTTGTTACCCTGTCAGGGTTCACTCAGCCTCTATAAACCTTGGAAAGTCACTTCTTTGCATAACCATATGCTTAAAAACAGTACAGTCAGAATCACGTTCTACAACCCAAGGGTTGTAGTGTTAGAGGTTATTTTTTTGTTTATTGAAGGTATCAAACCTGTTCTATAAAGACTTATTGTACATCAATATCACACCTCCATTTAAAATTGACGACAAGAATACAATACACCCCCGACAAGGAATAACTTGATGAATAGACTATGAATTGAGTAACTTATATAACAGAGTCAGTTTCCATTAAGATTCTAGACAGTGATGCATGTAAGAACGTCTCCATTTGCCAATAAAACACACATGTTATTTCTATGTATTGTAAATGTATGAGAGTAGTTTATGTAATGAACATCTAAAAGGAATGCTTACAGCTATTTATTAGAATGAACCTAAAATAAATAATGCACGATTCATTATGCGCTTGCATTAGCAGTGTACTTCCCACTTATCCTAATCAGGAACATCGCATGCTAGCATATTTAAATGCTTCTTTAGTACTTTTGGATTATTTCAGCACATTATTATCTTGCAAATAGTTAGTCAAATTTATATAATATAATTCAGAATAATTATTCGTATTTTCTTTCAATTTATTTTAAACACTTTGAGGAGTTACATAGAACACTGAATTTCCAAATTTAATCACGGGTATGAACCCAATGCTCTTACTTACACCTTGATTTCCTCATGAATTTTAAAGATAAATTATTTTGTTAGCTATATGTTTATAATTTATATGAATTTTTTGAAAGAAAAAATATGATTGGAGCTAAATTACAAAAGTAATTTCTGTTATTTAAAAAAGTAAAATAGTATAAATATAAATAAGTAAATTTAAAAAAACAAAAACATTTTTTGTACTTATATTTGTACTAAATGAAAAGTAAATATATGAATTGTGATTGTAATAATTTTAAATATAAAGGTATTAACTTATTAAACAATTACAATCATTTTATTGTAGGTACTTTAACAAATCCTTATAGGTCCAAATGATTTTGCATTTTGATTATGATGTGCAATAAGTAACAACTATTTAATTAAATATAAATAAAAGAATAAAAAATAAATTAGCTGAATAAAATGGTAATGCCGATCCTCGGATGGGACGTAAAATGTCGGTGAGAGAACTTGGTGGTGTAACATACTCGGTAAAAATCTATATCCTTATCATACGTTGATAAACAAAATTGAGGACTCCCATTGTAGCATCGTCTGATTATCCATAGCGGCATAAAAGTGGCGTTAATTTAAGGAAGCAAATAATAATCATAAACAAATAATGACTATAAAGTATTGTAATAAAAATAAAAAATAAAACTGAATATATTTTAGTTATCTCTGTTAAGAAGTCGAACTTATTGTCGAGGCTTTAAAATTTATTTTATTAATTGTTATTTTTATGGTAATAATTTTTAAATATTTATGTTTTGAAGAGGAAAGATTAGCCCTGGCCGGGATTCGAACCCGGGTCGTCTGCTTCTCCGTAGCAGTGGTTTAAGCCACTGAGCTACCAGGGGTCGTGTTTCTAAGAGAACAGATTTGTCTGACTAGGATACGACCCCTGGTATGTTTGTTTATTTAACGTCACTTTATGCTGCTATGGCTAATCGGACGATGCTACAATGGGATCTCTAAATTTTGCATATCCAGGTTTAATTAGGAAAGTTATTTTTAACGAGTACTTGACATCGTACAGTCTAGGGACCCCCGTTCAACGTCCCTTCCGAAGGACGGCGTAACTAAGGATTTTTTACTCCCTTTAAAAAATCCTAGAGCCACCCGTCGGGTTATGAACCCGCGATCTTGGGATTGGTAGTTTGTTACGCCACTAGACCATAGGTCGCCCCACGACTCCTGGTAGCTCAGTAGCTTAGAGCACTGCTACGGATAAGCAGACGACCCGGGTTCGTATCCCGGCCAGGGCAAATGTTTTATCTTCAAAACAAAAATATTTAAAACTTTGTTTGAAGAGCCCTGCTAACAACATTGTTAGTAGGAATGAAACTTGCTTTGGTAAGACATAAGAAGTAATAGGCACTTCATATCATCAATTCAAGTTGATATAAGCCCTTTACAATGCCCCTTAAAAAATCTGTCCCATTCCGAACTAAAAATCTCAAGACTTAGTGTGCCATCAAGACTAACCCGAGCTGTAAGCATTCCTTCCTCACTATACGATACTGATGATGACATACGGTGAGCAGACCAAGCTGGAAGCACGCCTTCATGACGCCGGGTACGAAGTGGTGCGGGCCGAACAACAAGGCACGGACGTACGACGATCTGGGAACGCAGTGGGAGGCGGACCGCTGCTGCAGGAAGCACGACCAGTGCCAGAGGTACATCCTCGCCCTCTCCCAGGGCTACAGTAACTTCAACCTCAGCCCCTTCACGCTGAGCCACTGCACCTGCGACAGGAGGTAGGTCTGTCACCTTTAGCTTCATTACTTCTACCATTTAATATTCTCGTACAATGAGTCTTGCGAGACTATTTAAACTGGGGTACGGTGCCAGTTTAATAGGAGCCCAAACGTGAAGGTCGTTTAATTGTTGTAGCTATAAGCAAAGAATCTAACTCTAACTCTATAATTTTTATATAATACAAAATACGCACCTCTTTTCTCTGTTATAAGAGGAGGAAATCAATTTTAATACAGGGTCTGATGTTGATTCAAATGCAATGTATCGAATGTGAAAACAACCTTTAATCCATTTTTTTATCTGTAACGGTTGCTTTAGTATTGATTATTGAAATAAAATTCAAGTACATTCATATCTAACGCAAATAAACAACGTATAATGACGTAGGTAAAATAAATGTATATTTACAATATGCCCCGATTTTGAATAAATCTTTAAACAGTTTTTTTCACTTTCCTAAAATATGGTAATTTTCACTTTTGATCCTTAACGTCTGTATCGAAGATATATGTAACACTACTAAAGATCTTCAAATCCCTTTGGTCTACCCAAATAGGCAGCAGCACCGGACGTAAAGTATAAACATTATTATATAAGGTCACAGAGAATTACAATGTTAAGTCTCAATATTTTCCTTCAGATCTGTGTCTACCGAGATAATCTTCTAAGCCTTCGGCACTTTGTTAAGCCTTAACTGAATTTTCCCGCGGTATACGAATGTTTTTATGTGGGTGGGAGGGGGTTTCCTTTCCTTTAGGGGTTTCCGTCCCAAACAAACCTGACGGGTTATTACTACAAATTATCAACCTTTGTAACCAAGTTGGAAGGGTGGATTCGAACAGACACTAAAGCAGTAACGACATTGCTAAGGTAGCCATCAAGACCTCAATTTCGAGGTATAGCTGAGAGAACCATTTTTTCCGATCATCCAAATTTAAGGAGGACCATTTTTTCGACTTATCAATTTATTCCCTGTAATAGAATAGAAACAACTGAGAAATTAATTGCTAATTACTTCTGTTCATGACACGATTATATGGTTTTAATTTTTAATTTAGTACTTATTTGTAAAAGTAATATTTAAATCTAGTTGATAAATCTTTTAAACCATGATATGGTTTAAATCTTTGATACTTATCGTTTGTGAAAAACTATTTAATTATGATCATTCATTTAAACAGAAGTTTTAACTATAGATATCTCACCGAGATAAACATATCTAGTATTAATATTTCATTATTTCCAGTTTATATATTTGATTACATGTGGTTAGTATTATAACTACCCTCCCGAGTCGGGTCGTTTAATTAGCGTATCTGCTGCCAAAACAGGTTCTGTCTCGCAAAAACTGTTGATGGCGCCGTTGGGGATGGACCTGCGGAAGACATCTGTTGGCTTGGACTTGTTCCAATATTGTCGGCCACCGGCAGGGGTGTCTTTAATCTTAATTTATTCAGAAGGAACAAAAAACAATTTTTGATTTTACTACCGAGTCATGATTTTGTGACTTTATTGCAGCTTTTTTTTTTTTAAATACCATTTAGAATCATGATAATCAACTTATTCATTTTGGAATAATTTGTTTAGGAACATGATATATGAAAAATAATTTTCTTACAAACTCATTTGATTCTTGATTAACATATCAAATTCATTTACAATCTCGATTACACTCCCCCCCCCTATTTATAACCCTAGAATATGCCAACAAGAGAATGGCCAAAACTATGTAAAATTAATTTAAATTAACGCTACATATTCAATATGCAAATGTTGTTGTAATTTCCATAAGATCATTATCGGAAATATTAGCACTGTAAGAGTTCGAAACTTCATCTTATTCTCCACCTTGTCCTCCTCGACAAATTCCCTCCATTTTGATCAATCTTTCACAACTCTCCTCCATGTTCTAATCTCCATCCTCCATGGTCTCTCCAGGAGCCTAAAGCCTGCTTACACACCGTCCAGCCATCGCTGTCATGGCCTGCTCCTACCTTTTTCTATTCATTCCATCTGGACGTCCCTCCAAGATCAGCTTTTGGAGCCTTCTTTTATCTATTCTATGTATGAGGCGCATCTTATTCTTGCAATTTTAATTCAAGGCACTATGTTGGGGTTTCCATATGGGTCCTTTAGTTCTGCTAGAAACGATTCCCATCATTTGTTGGGCCATATACTCTTCTAAGAATGTTTCTCTCTCAAGTATTCAATAATTTCTCTTTCTGATTGGTTAAGGTTTACGCCTCCACCCGTACTTAAACTGCCGTCTTGTATACCCTTATTTTAAGGCTTTGGGTATAAACTTATTTTTGGGGGGTATAGCTCTATTTTTGAACAATTTTCAACAACATTTGTTACCATTTAGTTCGAAGCAGAAACTAAAAAAATATGCTTATTTATTATTGAGGAAAAAATTGAATACTTAAAGGCCACTAAAAATGACAATTTAAAGGAGTAAGGGTCTTGATAAGCAATGTAATCTCTCATTGCTCAAGGCTCTTTATGTGATAATCGCGAAGTTATTATGTGGAGAACATAAAGGCACGAATAACTGTGGGCATATTCAATACTTCAATACTAGATTCATCACATTTCTCTGATAGATAAGGGATCCGCGATTAATATCAAGTATTCAGTAGTTTTTTTTTTGTAACATGTACAGTTACTATATGTACACCAAAATATACAAAGTTTCTAAATATAACAAAATGAAAAGTATTCTCATAGTTTATGGCTTGGAATGGAGTTGCAATTTAAGCAATGACTTCTTTTCACTCCAATGCCTGATTTATCTACATTTCAATGATTTACTCAATTCCGCTTCCCTGAGTACACGTAATGAATATATTAATTCTTATTTATTTCAACTTTTTCAATTATCTGTTACTCAGTAAAGAAACTAACTGAAAACGACTACTTGCTCTTGGGGTATCAGAGCCATAAAGATCTTCGGTACTCCTTGATACTCGAACTGACATAAAGAGCCTCCGTGACTCAGCTCCCAGTAGCGCTCGTCACTCGCTGACCAGCTTTCATCCGACTATCTCCTGTCTATCTTGCACGAGCATAAGGAAGTTCTTGTGCCCTTCCAGGAGTGTGGGCGGAGGGCTACTTACCTTAGACCCATTGTTTTGAAATCATTCCAAAAGTGTGGACATCAGGGTGAATTCACAGATATATACACATCCATTTATTCCCATTGTAATTTCAATAAATCTGTTATTGAAATAATATTAAGAAAAACTCAGGTAATACAGGTAGTAAAACTGTTATGGTAACAGTATCTATAAAACAAACGTTCTGATATTCTTTTTTATTAACATTTAGTCTCCTGAAAGTAACAGTACTAATATTGGAAACATGATAACTAATATAGTAATCTGTTTTGTTAAGATTTTCAGGAAAACTCTATCCCCCATCCAACAATGCATTACATAAATTGACACTAAAAATCTTTAATTCTCTTCCTGAATATTTCGTAGTCACACTTCTGGATGATTACTAGGAAAATATATAGTAAAATTAAATACTGGAACTGGATTGCAGATAAATAGTGATCCTTCCATCAAATTTTACGTCCATTTTATAATAGAAGTATAAGTAGTCTGGCATAATCATGAATCTATCAACCGAAGTTTATAAACTCTTTAACTGGTAATAACTGAGTACTAAGCACAATATCAGTGATATTAGTATCGGGAAGGGTTAGCCAACTAAATCACAAACCCATTCTCAACTAAATATTAAACTCAGTTCTAGTCGTAAGAAAAAAAATATCATTTTTATATGAAAAATAATCCGTTATGTTTAATTCGTGTTACAACTAAAAAAAATTTATACTTATTACAACTATTTAATATAAATCTCAACACAAGAAATGTATTTCAATACAACAAATTATATACTTCATAAAGCTGTATGTAGAGCACGGCTAATTAAACATTTACTGGACATATACCTAGGGCTTTCACTTTAATAACGCAGTTTATTGATGCCTGGGGTTAATTCAAGTGATAAAATTTAATCGGAAGATCATTAACATTTAATTACCTTGTCATCATGACAATTACCTTATATAAATATATAGTAATTTACAACTTAATAACCTCATCAACTAACAAGCCTATTTTCCGTTACGGCTATAGATATCGATTGTATACTTTACAAGCGGTCTCTAAAATGAATTGGTACAACTGATATATGTTTATATCATATACAAAGCCTAATGAAACATGATCTCAACCAAGCCAATATTAATTTTCTTGTTCACGCTATAAGCAAATTGATAAGCATCATAAATAATGTAGTATCAATTTACAGATTTCCTCAGTGCTTATATAATTAGTAATTCACGAAAATGAAAGGAGTGATTTGAGAAACATGTCACTGCTTGATATTAAATTCTTTCTCACACCCCCAAAGATATATCTAGTCTTGACAATTTAGAAAACGGCATTTTTCATAACCGGAGGAGGGGCCGAGGACGAGTGGTGGTGATAATGAAATTCCAAAAGAGTCTAAAACACAATGATAAGTCAAAAACGAAATCCAAGCAAGGGTACCAGGGTCGAATGTAAAACAACCATAATAAATCTAAGACATAACATTATGAGAAAAATGGGTCACAATGAAGAAGAAAGGGGGAGTGATGAAAGCTAGGTTGTGGAGGAATTGGCTTGGTCCTGAATGTGCAGCCCAGAGGTTACTTTTGCGTAGGTTGGTAACTAAATTCTCAGACTACTGCATACGTGGAAAATAAACATACTCAGCGGAAAACATACGGGGTAATTTAAGTACATAATTTACTCGAAGAAGAATTGATCACCTATGATTAATGAATTGTAAGGAATATGAACTCAAAACATTTATTGTTTCTTTGCAACAGGAATGTATTTTTTACTCTGTTATCAATGTATGTTTTTTTTACATTTTTTTGGAATGAAATATGGAATGGCTAGTTTTATAGATGTTTTACAAGTTACGTTGTGTTAGATATTATAGTTCTGTATATACAAATTATTTGCGGAACTCTCTATAATCTACCTCATAAATTTTACGCATTTAGAACGATAGGTCCTTATAAATATTGTAAATATCTTTCCTCCAAACTGCATCTTGAGGGAATGCGATAGAATTATCTTATGAGCTATGCATGTCGAACGCATTCTTTGCCCACAATTATTCCACTACTCATGTAATGAATCCGAGGTCGCCGAACGGAGAGCTGATGAGGATGCCAGGCACCCTCTGGTGCGGAAGAGGGTTCTCGGCGAGCCGCTACGGGCAGCTGGGGCCCTTCCTGGAGGCGGATCGGTGCTGCCGCCGCCACGACACCGCCTGCCCCCACTACATTGCCGCCATGAGCCACGGCTACGGCCTCTACAACTGGAGGCCCAGCACCCTCATGCACTGCTCCTGCGACAGGAGGTAAGTCCTTTACAGGGGATTTCTCAATGTTGAGAAAAGGGAGTAATTAAGTGGTTGAGTTTCTATAAACAGTGGCAGTTACTTTTTTCCAATCTTAAAACTCTTCATGACTACCATTTCCATGTCAATGCCTCAATTATCGACAAAATAATTTATGTAGGTTTGGAACTATACCCATAACACCTTTACTGGGATATCTGTCACCAATTATGGGTCCTTAGAAGAACAGATGAAAACTTTACAGTTCCAAAATAAGGTTCAATAAAAGTATAGTGCTCGTGAATAACTGTAACTAATTATTATTTATTCAATAACAAATTTAGCGTTTGTTGGAAAATTCGCCACTATGATACTGTTTCATTACCAATAACCCTAAAGAAGAAAAATACAAGTATAATAAACGTTAAAGTAGTGGTGTTCATGAGATGGACGATTAAATGCATTGGATTAGATTCAGGCGATTCCTCATGCAGACAGCATTTATCATGTCTCCGTGCTAAGACTTGCCAAGATCACACCGCAAGTCTGGTATGCGTTTGCTTGGAGTTAAAGTCTCCGATAAATTCCCGATTCGCGATTCCCGATTCTCAACTCTTAGAGATTTATTATCACGGCGTTGTATGATATAACATAAACCATAACGTCACAGTTTCAAATCTGAACAAACAACTATTTAAAAAAAAAACGGTACCTTTTCAACCTATGAAGAGCCTAGCGAAATCAGTACTTGGTAGAAAATGTATTGTTGCTAGCCAATGGCTGTACTGGGGCGTGGTTTGTTCGAAATCACAATGAATTGTCAGGTTGAATTTGCACCACCCAATTTTATATAGAGGCTTGATCAGCCCTAAGAGGGTCTGTAGATCCCAAAGCGTCCATTCGTGGCTGTTAACAGATCAAATAATTTATCTGCCACAGCCGGATTTGAATCAAGAACCTTAAACACAGGAACTCAGCACTGTACACATTGCGATACCCTGCTCTCCAAATAATAAAATAGTGTTTATAAATTAATATGTCTAGAATTTATTTAATTTTTTTTTTTTTCGGAATGCGTAATCGAGACATCGTTACAGTTTTTTCTATTCAATTTCTATCAGTGAAATTAATTAAAGTAATAGAAGATTGAAATACCCATGGGCTATCAACTATTCAATCTAAAAAATGGAATTTGTACTTTCGAAAACTTAACAAAAGAGACAAAACAAATATAGGCTAGACCAAAAATTCGTCGGTTAACTCAAAAATATCGTCCCTGATAACCTAATGAAATATATCTTACCCCCCAAAAAAATGTAAGAAGTAATGGTGACTCAAAACGCGCATGATGTCTCAAAATAGTAACAGAGAATGCAATTTGTATGCATTATTATGCAACATATTATCACATCCTGGCATCGACGAAGGTTTACAGCGTTAATAAGGGGTTTGAGCCTTATAGGAAACGTTACCGTTAATACAAAAAATGTTTTATTCCGCAGATAGCAATAGTTAATTTAGTGTTTATTATGATTTTATTAAGGTAGACATTTTTTTATAATTATGTTATTTTTTAAAGCTTCTATTATTGGCCAAGGTCAGTTCAATTGATCTCATGAGACCACAGTAATCGTGGATTACGTCATCAACTTTTATTCTTTTTCGAATGTTTCATTTAATTAGATGTGATTTTTATTTCATATAATTAAATTAAATTTGATTTTCTAAAAAAAATAGAGGAAATCCATTAAAAACTGCAGTAAAGCCTGTTTTTTTTTTTGTTTTTTAATTAAGAAACTATGAGGAACTATGTGTCTTATTTATTTTCTTTTACAGGTCACGTTTCCTTCAATTGTTCTTTCTGTTTATTATTATGTATTTTTTTCCTTTTTTCCTGATAGACAGGAAATTAAGTTTACTTGGTCTAAACTCTAAAACGAATCTACTGTTGTTAATATAAGGTAAATAGCTACACTGCGTAACATGGAACATAAAATATCACTTGACAGATGGAGAGGATATATCCGCTGTAGGCGTGGCTTACACACGTATCCATGGTAACACTTCTGCAGGGCGTGGCCCTTTCCAGCCCTTCCGTTATATTCCTCTCTGATTCTGCCCTTATTTTGTTATTTGTCAGAAAAAAATAATTATACAATTAAATAACTATAAAAAGTCTAGATATTATTATTTATTATTCCATAGCTAGCTTTTAGAGTATTTGTATTATTGTATCAGTAGGTCTGATCTTCCGATATGGATTTTATGGTACAGTTGTTCGTGACATCGTTCGATAAATGTGGGTATTGAAAACCCTGGATGATCATAACTATATTCATAAACCAAGCTTGTTTTTCGAGCTGGGTTTATTAATATAATTACGATATAAACTTACTTAAAAGTAAAATTAACGCTGATTCGTGGATGAAATTTCGTTTTACAAAAGGGGATATTAACCCTATTTTAATAATGAAAATATGAACTATTTAAATTATAATAGAAAGCTGAATAATATTAGTTGACCTTGTATATATGAGGAAGAAAATGGTCCGGGAATAATTTTAATTTATTTGTATCTTGTGTATTTGGCCCTGAAGAAGACCTGCAATGTGGGTCGAAACGTTGACTTACCAATAAACAGTTCTCCCTATATAAGAGAATTTTCTTGACAAACTTGGAATATTTCAAAAAATCTTTCTTAGCCTAGTCATTTTATGAGTACTTAGAATTAAAAATATAAAGTAGAATGAAATTTTAAAAATCCAAAACACAAAGCCTCAAGTCATTAAACCCCTGAAAAATAATTTTTCAGCATTTCGTGTATCCTCGGGATATTGATTATTACAAAAAGATGTTCATTCAAATACTACGTTTGCTGTCTCTGATTGAATTATGTGTTTGATTGTTGACATGATTGTTGACATTGTTATTAGTGTGAAAATTTGGGGTATGCTCTAATGATGTCCTGAATTGATATAATGTTGACTGATAAATTATTATCCAATAATTTAGAGATTTATTTATGGCGTTGTATTTTCAAATTGTCGAACAGTGTTTTAATACTTATATTAAAAGCCCTTTTGAGTTTATGATCGTTTGTGCTATAATTTTAACTATCATACAAGTATATATATATTTTTTCTATTTACTGAAATTTACACCTGTATTATAATAATAACTGAATGATATGTAATGACATGAAGTAAAGACAAGTAGACTAGCACGCTTCAATCATTTTAGAGACTTTTAGAAACTACTTGTTTGGCATTGGTTAATGTCTTAACAATATGGATGGTGAAACAAATTACATGAGTAAAATACTTTTGTGTATGAATGTTAATATAAAAATAAAACCTTGCTTTCTCTACTCTATCCATTGACTCTAACAATTAAACAAAACAAAACCAGTTAAAATATTTATTCCTGGTGTTATTTCATTATGAAGGAATTGGTCATGTATCTTATGAAGATCTTTGAAATCTTATTAGGTTGTAGATCATAATATATGTTCTTCAATTACAACTTTCGGGATAATTAAACACTACTAATGTCAGTAAATAAAAAATAATAGTAAAAAATATTTATTTGAGAAATTATACTAACGGAATTTGGTACATATTGCACTATTTAGACATTTAAAAACCTCCCCTAAGGATTTCATGTGGAAGTGTGGACGGAGAAACCTCCCATTAAAGGTGTAGATAAAAAATAGAACAAAATTTAAATAATATATATGTGAAATCAGCCTTATGATATTTCATTCGCATGAGTCAACAGTAATTCATATATTTACAACCGCACGAAATAATTTCCATACCATTGCTCTGCCTAGGTGAGAAACCCTCCTCCCAGAACTACCTGGTCAGAACAAACAGACCTATTAGGCGTTAGTGAATTACTAACTAGTAGGCCTCTATTACTGACTACCATAGTAGTATAGTAGGCACTTAACGAGACTAAAGCAAATATTCTGCAGTTCCCACAGCCCTGTAGAACACCAGATGTGGCCTGAGTCAACAACCATTCCCTGTCTTCCAGGATCTGAGCAAACAGAGTCACTTGATATCTTACACTGGCGCTTCTTTGTCTCTTTCTTTGATTTCTTTAAAATACTAAAAGATCTTCATGGTCTAAATGATACAGGAAGCATGGAAGTAATGTAGTTTTAAATATCACTCGTTTATTTGAAGTTATAATTTGTTGTAATAAGAAAGAAATGTCAGTATAAAAAAATGAATGATACAATTTGATTGTGCAAAAGAGTTATGAAATTGCATTACTCGCAGACATTTTAATGTTAAAAACAAAATAAGAATATAACCATGTTATATCGCCGTTTCAGGCTACGTCAACAATTACTAGACAAACGGTTGAAGCTCGCATAATTACAAAAGACTCATAAACATCACAGGATATGTTGTTAGACCCATTTCGACTACGGAGTTAAGCCATCGTATTTCTCTCATATCCAATTCTTACAATAAAAATCCTCAATGCTCCTTACTTTGTTACGCTTAAAATCATCGATAATGAACTCAATGTCCCATTTGTTGCTAATTAGGACCGAAACCGATACCAATCCCTTAATGACAACCTTTATTCCATATAAAACCACTAATTTCAAATCTACCTACGTTTTCAATAATCCTCTGACCCACAGGGAAGATGTTCTTGCGACACTTTAAGTTGAATTTGTTATTTCCGTGCTGCGCATAATATAATATAACAAAAAGATAACGTAAGATTTTCAAATATGAATAAAATAAAGATGAATTTCCAAAAGTTTCACAAATTAAAACAACCCGTGAAGGGTTTTGGGTTCCGTAAGTGGAAGAGAATGTACTGTTTTCAGGGCAAAGGTTGTGCAAGGAATTGATTTGTCCGAAATCACGCTTAACCGTCAGAATTTCCAAATTAAGAGTACCCACTTTACAAAGGCTGGGTGAGCCCCTTCACGGTGTGCATCAGCTCCAAGATACTCAGCACTGTACCACTGAGCTACCCCGCTCCATTCCAAGGCAATCTTATTTCATTTGGCCTGTTTCTGTAAGGGATCTCTCTTAGAACCACTAGACAACACCAACGATGTTGACTATAATACCGTGATAAGAGACGGTAGCCGGTGGGCGGGCGCCGACAGCACGTGTTGACAAAGATTTGCCTTATCAGCGGCCATATATCAGCCGGGGTGTGAGTCCTAATCCTATCAGTTCTCTCAGGAGAGGTGTGAAGCGGAAACAGGGTCAGGCTCAAGTACTGGTGTCACTGTCTGATATCTATCGCTCCACCATCTTTCTTCTGATTTATCTTCCCGTTTTGTTTTAAGGTATCGGTTCAGTGTTCCAACAAAATGAGGCGCTGCGTACTGAATTAATGGGAGGTTTCCCAGATCTATGACCATCCTATTCGGTGGAATGCTCAAAGAGAATTTTCGATCCTATTTCAATGACTTATACAAATTTTCTGGTAGGTACAATTTAATTTTTTTTTTTTAAACTTGGAAACAAAAATATGACAAAATTGTTGTGCTGGGATAACGAAGTGGAGGAATCCATGATGGGTCATGGTCTACAGGAAGGATGGGACTTAGATAGGACATTATGGAAGAAAGTCATCGAATCACTAGGTTAAGGAAACCCACGATTTGTCGAAACTCCTGTTAAAAAAAGTTATAAATGTAATTAGTTATTTTACTTTTTTGCGAACCGGCCATCTAAGGACCACGTAGATATCATTCTATCATCTTTATTCTTCTCCGATAATACTTCATTCCCATGGAATTTACCCCTCCATCCATCCCTTATGCCCCTGCTCTGTTCACTTAATGTTGTAACCTTAATGTTTTTGAATCGGCTCCTGAGTTTATCTCTATCCAGGCAGTCCTCATCAGTACTTCCAAGTCTATTAAGTTTTTCTTTCATCCTAGCTTTTCAGGTTAATATGTATTTGATCATTCAACCATGAGGGATTCAGCCTGACCATGTGCTCGTAGAAACTAAGTCGTTTTCTCTCATAGTTTTTTTAAAGTCCTCTATATTTTCGTATATTTCTTTATTCAATCTTAATCTATACCTCCCCATTTACATTATTTGATCATAATTATTTATTGCCTTTAGATCTTGCCTTTTAGAGCTTTCCCATGCATGAGAGAGTTGATGTTTCCGTGCCGTATAATGGCCATACTATGGAAATATAGTAATTAATTGTTTTATTTAAATTGAAGCATTGAATAAATAACTAAATCCTGATACGTAGATAGTAAGATTTATCAAATATTAAACAGTATTTATGAAAGTTTAATCATTTTTTTGTCATGGACAATCATCGCATGACTTGTATCGCCTCTATCGGCGCGGAATGAATAGTTACAACGCATTTTCTGCGACTGTACATCTTCGGAAGGGTAGAAGTTAATTTTGACCAAGCCACATCACTTCTCTACCGCTTCTCTCCAAATTTAAAAATCAAGAAGGCTCTTTAACGCAGCTATATTATTCTCATTATGCAGCTATTTTATTCTCATCACAAGGAAGATGCCTCGGCTTTTTTAATTCCAGATTGTCTATCATATGGTGCATCCTCACCAATCAAATGTGTAAATGTTGGGTGCTGGTCAATGATAATCTGTAATGCATTCTTGCACACAACTGCTAATACCTGAGATAGACAATGTCTGTTTTACTTTTAATTCATTCCAAGTCTCTAAAATAATGGAGGAGCAACCGATAAACCCCCAAAAGGCTTGACAATTGGTATCGTTACAAGTTTATTAATTTAGGTGTACCATCAAATGGAAACCAATAAATCATAAGAGCTATTTAAGAATCTTGTACAGAGAACAAAGCTGTAGAGGATCCATCATCGTTTTTCAACATTCACTGACAGCGAACAACAAACTAATTATAGCATTTAACGTACAACTATTATATTACAAATTTCATGGAAATAAAAATTTCCAACTAACATATCCTAAATCACAATTAAGAGAGTTCGTTTGAAATTAATCTAGTTTAGTCGGGAGCGATAGGTAGTTACGAATCCAGCTGAAATTTGGTTAGGCCTTAAAAGGCACTGCTGATTACAGAGTTATTAAGAACCAGGTTCTAAATCTAGCTCAATTCCTTATTAACAAATTGTAATCAGCTTCGGTTTCACTCAAGGTTTGTCTTTTATGTTACTTTTCAACTCTTATTTTCGAAATTGTCTTTATTTATTAGATTCCTTCCCTCAAATGTTGGCAGTATTCGGATAACTGGAGCATACGAAACAGAAGGGAGACATTCAGGTTGTCCGTGACATCGCAGACTGAGAAGATATACAGTTACTACCCAATAACGGTCGGGCCCAGTGTATAGTCAGCGTGAAATTGGAAGAATCGTGACATTCGGCTCGTTAAAATGGAATACTCAAGTGTCTTTCTTCCTTTGGTACAATAGGATTACGAAAAGGTTCTACGAAAAGGAGAAATACTTATGACTCAATATTATAGCTGCAATCCGTACTTGCTAACGTTATAATGCAATGCAAAGAAGATAAGTAATTACGGTTACGATATTTAACGTGCAAAAGTTACTCGATTAGCAATATATTATGAAGGTGATATTAAAAGTTCAAGTGTTGAGTGGTTTCATATAAAATGTCCGTTTTCATTATTTCTAAAATTTCAAGTGGGATTGGTAGACTTCTTTTGTTTACAATGTTTATATATTGTAATGAGTTATCCGATTAATCCATTATTTAACAGATCGGCTCAGATCCTTGCTTTCGCCGACGATCTGGACATTATTGGAAGAAATATGACGTCTGTGAAGGAGGCATTTCTCGCACTCAAAGAAGCCGCACAAAGAGTAGGCCTCACTGTGAATGAGGCAAAAACCAATTATATGCGAGCATCTCTACAAGGACAGGATCAACATGGTACCCATATAAAAATAATAAAGGCTCTCTGGTGAACTCTGAAAATAATAAGCAGCAAGAAATAAATAGAAGGTTATTGGCTGCAAACAAATGTTATTTCGGGCTCCTAAAACACTTCAGAAGTAAAAACCACACACTCAACACTAAACTACAACTATACAAGACCCTAGGAAGGCATATACAAGGCAGCTGTTCTGACCTATGCATATGAGTGCTGGACAAATTCGCGAGCTCAAGAACTCATGCTAAATAGATTCGAGAGACGGATCCTTAGGTGAATTTATAGTCCAGTTTTCAACAATAATGCTTGGAGACAAAGAATAAATGTCGAAATAGCAAGCCTCAATAATGACATAGACGTCGTCAAATATATAAAGGTTGGCTTCGCTGGGCGGGGCATATTACTAGATTGAGAGACGATGAAATCCTAAAGAAAATACTAGAAGAAAAGCTATACGCCAAGAGGAGAGCCCAAGACTGCGGTGGGCCGATGGAGTGGCAGAGGATGCGCTGTCCATCTTGGAAATTAGGAACTGGAAAGCAGCAGCAGTGCATCGAGACAACTGGCGGTTGATGCTACAGGAGGCCTTGACTCGCCACGAGTTGTAGCGCCGGAAAGGAGGAGAAGATTAATCCGATATATATATTTTTTTAATAAGATTGGTTATTTTTAAAATTGAACGGGCGTTGTTTAGTATGGAATCAAATGCCAGACCTCATGTTTTACGACAGACAGAGAAGAAACTAAACAAGTTAGACTTATCTCCTACACATTTCCATCTGTACAGAATTTTGGACTTCCTTAAGGGTAAAATGACTCTCAAGTCAAATACGCATTATCAGGCTTTAATTCATCAAAAAAAAAACCCTGAAACTTTTCAGTAGTGGGGTCGAAAATACTTTGGGCAAAATGTATAAAAAATGAGCATAGCAAACAACTCGATAACACCACCGCCCGTGGTCCCCAAACAAGGTAATACTATAACACAAAACGCAAAACACAGACAACAGTTCAACACCAACCAGTAAACATCGTCAAGCTCGCATAATATAAATATACACATATCAGTTTAACACAAGATAGGACGAAATCATTTAAAGTGCCGGGACCTAACGGTGAATCAGACAGAAGACGGAGACAAATAGCCGGACTTTTGTATTCCGAAGACAGACTATGGCTATCTGATAGTCGCTACCCGCTGTGGCACAATCTACATCCACAGCTATCTATATCTATATCGCTATACACTGGGCCACACCTTCGGATGGGCCATCATCGGGAAGGCATTGCTAACTGCTTGTTGGATTAATGTTAATCATGTGTATTGATTAGTTATAATACAATCCAACATGTTCTGCAACAATAGAGCAAATTATGGATTCAATTAGTGTTCTATGGAAGATTAACTTACGCGAATGATGTATCTGTTGTAGAAAATTAAATCAAGCCACGAGAGAGGGACCGGTGGTTACTGTTCATACCTCTCATGCCATTTTTTTATAAGTTTATTGACAGG
The DNA here is from genome assembly GCA_964056705.1 of Troilus luridus. Lineage (NCBI taxonomy): Eukaryota > Metazoa > Arthropoda > Insecta > Hemiptera > Pentatomidae > Troilus > Troilus luridus. The sequence continues at coordinate 78,806,007 of OZ057414.1, read as the reverse complement.
CAATCTTTTCAATGGCAATTTGTTGTACTTGTCAGCTGTGGATAAATTTATATAAGAGAAAAACAAAACTAATGCACTTTAGTTGATCATCAGGATATCACGGATTCCAATGACTTCAGGATACTTTATTTTACCAGCTTAACAAAGGTAGACAAAAGCATATAAAATATAAATGCGAAGAACTGAAAGAATGAAGAGAAACATTTTCCTATTTCAAAATGTAGGTGTTTAAGGTAGGGAAGATAACATCCCTATTTAAGGCATATGGCACCTTCTCTCTGTGGTATAATGGACTGTATATAATTTAAAGAGTGAAGATGAAATAGAATAAAAGCCATTCTTAGTATAAATGGTATTATAATAATAAGAAAATAACATAATTTTAATTACTGGGTATTATTGTCCATCTGTGAATGGCATTTTTACTTCAGTAGTTGCTTGCTTCCTTGTATTCCGCTGCCCCTCGTACTCCATCTTATGATTATGCTGCATATCCTGGTCCTAGCTAATATTCTACTTGTAGTGCTACTCGTCTACTTGTACTGGTATAGGTGGCCATCTCCCCCTAGGTGATATAGATATCCCCACCTCTATAGCAAAGAGCTAGAGGAACAAGCGAGGAATGAGTTAGACGGTTGATTTAGATTGAGCAGTCCTTTATTATAGTCAATAAATAATGTAATTTTAGAATACTTGAGTTCCTTATAAATAAAAAAAATAACAAAACTGGTTTAAGGAGGAAGACGGGGCATGAGAGAACTCTGGGTTACGGAGGATACAACAGCATAACCCAAGAAAAGAGGACGTTTGAGACGGAAGATCAAAGTATCTGGTGAGGAAAGGATTAGGAGGTTGGAGAGGAAGAAGAGATACTTGGCGAAGAGATAGTCACTGAATAGGCACTAATAATTGATCTGGAGTACCCCAAAGTAGGGTGAAACTGAAAAAATAATAATAATAGTTCATAAACCATCATCCTAAGTAATTTTTTTAAATACTCAGCGAAACATCAACAACAAATACTTTTACTTTTTTTCCAGCGTAATAAATTGATTCATATAAGAATACGTTAAATAAAAAATATTGGTATGATTTCTTTTTTTTTTTTCTAAATTAACACAACAATGTAAATTATTTCATAACGTTAGAAAGCGCCATTGATACAAATTCAACCCTGGGGAAGCCGTTCAGGAAAGGTACAGGTTTGAGGGAAAACCTGATACTGCTGATGAGTGCGACAAAGATAGGGAACGACTGCCTAAGCTTAGGGTTTCGAATACTACCTGAGGAACAGTATTGATGCTTCGATGCACCTAAACGTCTCTAGGGGTTGAGCATCCTCATTAGTCGGTTTAGTGTTTTCCGTCGCTGATATCGATCAAGTACTTGCTTTCACAATTTAAGTTGTTTTCAAAGCTTCAGTAAAAAAATTACACAGTTTATGCCTGAGAGTAAAAATTAAGCAGATCACCCCAATTCTGTTTTAGCCTCATACTTATTTTTTCCCCTTCCAAAGTAACTTTGTGAAAACACCGTTTATTTATTGGAACATTTCAAACCACTAAATACTACGAAATCATATCACACATGAAAACCAAAAATGCATACAAAACGATTATAACTAACACTCTGTTATATTTCACATTGTGAAATACTCGAAGTAAAATCATTTTTAATAATTCCAGAAAATAGTATGTGGTTGATCTTTAATTGAGGTATCGACAATCGATTAATTTGAGTACTGATTAAATATTCCTTAGCGAAAAGTAATTTTTGCTGGTATCTACTATCCAAATTCCATTTCTTAATCTGTAGGAGACACTAAATATTGACAATATAATTATTTATATTTAAAACCTCAATGTTCTGAATTGATTCCGTGTAATTCATACATACATCATAAACCGACTCATACCCTAGAGAAATTTTCAGTGTGTTCGTAAAGTAAGTAGTTTATCCTGAGTCAGGTAGTAAATATTAATAAATAGTATTTATTACAAATGATTGTGTTATTAATAAAAATTGTCTGTAGCTCACAGCTAAAATATAATTGTTTAATTTCACTGTTTTTTACTAAATACTTTTTAAAGAAGTATTATTTAGAATGTTTTGGCTTACATAAATGGTAAATAAAATTCTAAAATTAAATTGGGAAATGAAAAAGTAAATGCAATCCAGAATCCTAAAGCTTCCAGCTTAGTACCTATCTGAACTCGAATATGCCAATAAATCTGGAAAGATCAGCTTGGCGCTAACTGGTCGGTTAATGCTTATGCAGCTGCCGACAAGACTAAAATGGCTGGCTCTTTTATCAAGGGCAGAGCACCGTCGTGTGCATTTTTCTTAATCAGGCGCTTGGCTGCAATCTTTTTTTTTCTTCTATATCCTTGGTAGTCGGATAATAGATAAAAGAAACTGATAGTCTAAGAACTGCCAAGTACTTTTAAATACAAAACGTTATTGTAAAAACCATATTTATACAGTCAACATAAACAATGAAAAATTGCAATATCATACTAGGATTATTTAGTCGTAATATCCAATTCATTTTTATTTTCTTCGAAGAAAAAACAATTGATGTTAACATGTTTTCAATAAAAGTAATACGTGGTAGGGCCTCAACATTTTTTATTTTCCTGATTCTTTTATAGGTAGACATTAACAAAACTCCAATTGAAAAAAAATTACAAGGCATACTTTTTAATTGGCAGCCATTTTAAAATGGAGATTTGGCGAATTTGATAAAGAAACGAGGTTTGGGGAAAATTGTATTGCCAAGTCATTTTTCAAGATATCAGAATAATTAAAAAAAACAGCGTGTTCAACATGAAATGATCTTCAAAACGACTGTATTTTATTTTCCCATCATGCAAGAAAGTTGGTCAAACTCTTTCTCTAAAAGCTCCGAAAAAAATTAAAAATCGTTAATTTTTAAGGCTATAAATTTTTAAATTAAAGTGACTCCATTGGAACTCACAACGGTGTCTCGAAGAAAACATCATGTTTGTTCAACTCCTTAATCAAAATTAAAGCTGCCAAGTAGTTACAAGTAAAGTTTAACACAAAAATATAGAGAAAAACATTAGTGTGTGTATACTTAATGCCAGTGTAGAATAAGTAATTAAATGCGTATTGTTAATTTAGTGATTGAAGCATCATTTAAAGTTGTCAATTAAGATAATTTTAAGCCTATAGTTGCTAATTTAGTATTGCACGAGTGTAAAAAAAAGTTAGCGTTTTTATTGAAACTCACAGCTCTATAACTCGAAATGTAGTTGAGTCTCAGTCATAATTTTTTTGTGAGATATTCTTATTAGTATAAAAAATGTTATGTACAACTTTCACTTGTTTTCATTCAGTCCCTTTTCAGATATTGAACGATGAAAATTAGCATTAATGTGATTTTAGTCATTTTTGAAAATCCATAGAACAAAAAGGAGTTCATTCTCAAGACTAAAACTTATGCCCCTGATAACATTATAAGTACTAAATACAGAAATAAAATATTATTAGTGAGTCCCTTTTCCTACCTATTATAATTTATAGTCTTAAAAATTAACGAGACTTTTAGAGAAAGAGTTTGACTGACTTTCTTGAATGATAGGGAAAATAAAATATAGTCGTTTTGAAGATCATTTCATGCTGAACACGCTGGTTTTTAAATTATTCTGATATCTTGAAAAATGACTTAGGAATACAATTTTCCGCAAACCCCGTTTCTTTATCAAATTCGCCAAATTGCATTTTAAAATGGCTGTCATTTAAAAAATATGCCTTGTAAATTTTTTTCAATTGAATTTTTGTGAATATCTATTCATAAGAAAACGATGATAAAAGAATCAGGAAAATTAAAAATGTTCAGCAACAAATTATATCTAAATTGGGTGATTTAAAATGGATAGACCCAGTATTGGTTGGCCTTCAATTTGTTTTTTGAAGACTTTCTATGAATTATTTCTTTAATAAATATGTTGTTATTTTCTAATCATATTGGCGATTCCTAAATTGACTGGCTTGCCTCTGAGTGTATACGTCGATACAAATACAATGTATCGAAATTAAAAAATATCACTTTCAATAAAGTGAAACTACGTCAAACGAATTTCACTCATGTTATTATAAGTTGTTACATAATTATACTTATACAGATAACTCTATATGAGTTTTATATCAATTATTTAGTAATGATTGCGGTGAACAAACGCTATAAATAGAAAACCATGAGTTCTTTCAATACTTTGCTTTTGTATCGACGATGTAATGTCTCAGGTGGATATCTTTTTTGGACAACAAATATATGATGGGCGGGTTTTCTTTATGCGATTTTGTTTGTTTATGTACGGATGATGACAAAACATTGCCTGATCACTTCTTCATCACTTGAGAGACTTTAGGCTTTGTGTTTAGTATTTCTCCGATTGCATTCTAGTAATTACATAATGCCATATTCTGAATTGTTGCTCTTCTTTTTGAATAGTTTTTTTTAGGTATGAAACTTTAGTGAGGATGTCTGCCTCTGAGTTTCTATGCCTAATACGATGCCATGGCCATCCACTAATATATGAACGTTTATACACAAGATCCCCGATAAGTTGAACAATTTTTCTATTTTGGACGATGGAAGTTTTAATGACGGTACTAGACCATCCTGTAACAATAGCCTAAAACTATAAGGCGAGGACGATCAACACCGAGCTAAAACACATTGTCGTGACCCGAGGCAGAATAAAAAACTTTCCTCTATGTAACAGACCCTTTATACTGGCCCCTTCGATATAATTATATCGATAATCCATTGTTCTCTATTGACTTAGTCTTAAGTGAATTCCAGATCTAGGAGATAGAAATGTCGCCCACGAGCTTGGAGCGTTCAACGACTGTCCGCGGTAGTTTTATTAAGGATTTAAATAACCATTATTCTCTACTATTACCGCTATTATAGTTTTTTATGTTTATTAAAAGCTTAACCTGTCTCCCGCTACTTTCTTTGAGGAGCTTTCGATTTACTGCATAGCCCATTCGTTGACAATAAAAGAAAGGTTTTTTATACTGTCTATGTCATAATAATGTGTTTTACCTTAATGTTAATATTCATACCATAGTTTGTGTTTTAATTCTGAATATCGACACCCTATTTTGTTTAGCCGTCTGGAAGTGTATTAGTCCAGGATCCATAGTCCATTTTCATGAAATAGCTTTGTGAATAGCTTCGTTTCGATAAGACGCCCAACAATTTCCTGTGCGAAAATTCTCGATTGTGGTAGCTAACAGAGGTAGCAAGGATGAAATTAGTTAATTTGATGATTCTCAAAAATTTATTACTAACTGGGTTTTTTTGTTAAATCTCAAGATAATTATCTAAATTATTTGAAAAAATATTTGTCCTACAAAATGTATCGTTTGATCAAAGAGTCCCCTCCTTCCAAAATGTATCGATAACGAGGTCATCAAAAATGATTACTAACCAGATGATTTTTTTTTACATCTTCTTTTTTGACTTCGTTATCGATACATATTGAAAGGAGGGGACTCTTTGATCAAACCATACATTTTGTAGGACAAATATTTTTTCAAATAATTTAGATAATTATCTTGAGATTTAACAACAAAAAAACCCAGTTAGTAATAAATTTTTGAGAATCGTCAAATCGACATATTTCATCCTTGCTACCTCTGTTAGCTCCACAATCGAGAATTTTCGTACAGGAAATTGTTGGGCGTCTCATCGACACGAAGCTATTCACGAATATTCAGCTTGATAGTAATCAAGTGCAAAAATGGACCATGGATCCTGGACTTTATAGGAATAAAATTTTTAAATCAAATTTATTTATTTCAAACGAGTTCTATTGATTTGTAAATGCTCTGTAAGCCAGGTTCCACTGACTTCCAATAGCAGCGCATGGGCTAAGGTATTAGTCTTAATTTGTCTTCCGTAGAAGGTAGTAGGTTGTTTAGCGTTTGAGACGGAGATCATTTACCTTATTCTATTTAGAAGGATAACCCAAGGAAATGGAAAGCGATGACAATATATTTCAATCTCGGAAAATGTTGCTAGGAGACGACCGAACGTAGGAAGCTCAGAAGAAAATGGTCCATTGCGAGAAGACAATAGACAAGATGATTGTATACGCATGTTGTTTGATATATTAATGTTGTCAAAGGGTGCTTGAATAAATTAAAAAAAATATTAAGCAAAAAAAGTTGCCTTTTAGTTTTTGCTTCGGTAAAAACTGAGCTGTCATTAGTATACTTATTGTTTTTAATATCCCTGATATTCTATAAAACAATCCAGATTCGTTATTGATAACTTATTTCATTAATAACCAGGAATTATTTCAAATTATATCTATTCCCACTAGTTATTTCATAATTTATCTTACTCTCTGAATTCATCCTAATCTATTGTGTTCATAAAATCTGTTATTCTTCCTTGATACCGCAATGCTTTATATAGTTATTTTCTGTTTCTTTTCCCAGCCTTGAAGATGGCCGACATCTTAGGCCGAAACGCTGGCAAAATAAAATAAGTATTTCTTATTTTGTGTTATCTTTGACTGCGTTCTTATTAGAATTATCCAGTCAAGAGATGTGGGTATATAATGTGTGAGTGTGTGTGTTTGTTAAATATTAAATCGCATTTAGAACTTAATGAATATATTGTATGTGCATGTTTCATGATTAATAAAGTTCCCCAACATTATTCATACCGAATTATACCGTTGAGAATCATATAGAATAATAGTACATGGATTATCTACTCGTGACCACTTTAGAGATATTATCGAAGTCGTTGCCTTATCTATTGGAGCTAGATTGTGGTCGCTGTACTTTCTTCAGTATGCACAAGACTGTCATCGTGGCATCTTGCAAGAACAAAAAATAAGAAAAGGAAAGTATTTTCTTATTATGATAATCAAACGCATCAAATCTAATTCGTCTTGGAAGTCAGCATAAAGTTCTGGTATTTTCGAAGATATTGTGTTTTTAATGAACATTGCTTGTAATAAATGTTTCATTGTTTCTTGACATGTTTCTCATATTATCATATTTTAAATATTGTTATTTTAAAGAGAAAAGATGATATCCAACTAAAATATGATGATTTTTTTTAATTGTTTTAATTTTTAAATATTTTTATTTTAAAGAGAAAAGGTTCGCCCTTATATTTAAAAATTAAAACAATAACAAATAACATAATATTTTCATAAATATCATATTTTGGTTAGATATTGTTCTTATTAATGAACATTGCTTGTAATAAATGTTTCATTTTTTCTAGTTTTATCTTGTCTTCTCATTTATTTCATTTCCTAAAAATGTGTTCTTTCATAATGAAAGGCAATGCCTATTTCAAATTCATAGTAGGCAGCATTACCTGACATGGTTCAAATAGTTAAGGTAAGTGACAACTGATCGCACTGATGTCAACGGACGTTTAAACAGACAAGTACCCCGAATCGCACCAAAAATTGCATTTAAGGAGCGAGATAAACTTTAGATAAAGGAAATGAACACGGACCCGATCTAACACTGTTGACTGCTCGGGCCGGACTCTCATATAAACTTCTATACCCCTTGGCATTAATAAATTATGAAAAATATCTTAGTATATTTTTTTTTAACTTTAGCTTGACAATATTTTTAAGATAGTGGATTGAACATTAAGTTTCATATGCATTTAAATTCAGGAGAAAAAATCGTAGCATTCAATTATGATGCTTTATAGTCTATTACAACACGCCTATTTTCGTGTTGAAATTGATGAATACGACAGAAGATAAACCACAGAAATCCGTGATAGAGTGAAGTTGAACGTACTCACTGAAGTTGAAGGTCCTTCATACCCTGCGTACATATCTGCATTGCCTTTTTAGTATTTGCCGAACATATCCGAAATTCTACTGATAGATACTCGAATAAACGTATTTAATAAATTTATAATTTATTAAATTATAGTTCCATTAATAATTAATAAATATTACACACACATATTTAATACCCACTAATGCGATTAAATGCATCATATTGCCTTTATTAATCTGTCTCTAATCTCCCTTATTTTACAGTTCTGATGTTTTCTTTAAATAATTTCGAATTTAAATCGATTTTATAGTTTAAAAAAAGCTTTAACCATAAATATTGATTTGTTTATTCTTAAATATTCATGTTTTACTTCTGTGCCACCAATTCCTTCTGCACGCCCAATTCCGTTGTTTAAAATAGACCTAGTTGGAAATGCTTATATCCTGACATACGACCCAAGACTGTTTTTAGCAATAAGTAAACAATACTCAACAGTTTGGAAAACATACATTTCGCTGTGTCAACAAATAATGGCACTTTTGCAAATAAATCTGAAGTTTATTTTCTTAAGAGACTATACGCTTGTTGTTGGTGTGAAAAGTAATGTTATGTTGGCAATATATTAACATGTCTTTGTTTTTTTGGAACCATATCATCATGTAAATACACAAATATATTCTGCTGAATTGGGCAAAGGCTTCTAGTGTGTTCGAATAAACAATGGAGGGAAGTCAAGAAGTTTTCGAATTATTTGGTTATATAAAAATATTTATTTTGCAATTCAACAATAAAAATTATTTTAATTATTACACCATGGGTTGTTATTTCGAAATAACTGTCTTGATAATCTGAAGACGCGCGAAGAGTTGCTAACACCTAAGCCATAAGAGGTTACCTGGTGGTCTAACTTGAGCTAAGGCTTGGCAGAAGTTTAGCTTGACATCTCGTTTGGACTAATTAGCTTTCTGTCTTATAGGTAGCGAGTATGTCCGCATGCGACCTAAAATGCCACTGCGATTAAGTAGCACGATTTTATGGCTTTAAATGAAGTTATTTCGTTCCTTACGTTTGTTCCACGTTTACTGGTTGTCTTCTAGAGGCTACTAAGTGCTCTGCAGATGGTACGTCTGGATTTGTGACATAAATTAACTTTAACATTCATTAATTTTTAAATCAATGTGCTTTTTACACTCGCAATCTATGTTTTAGTCAAACTAAAAGCTTTCTTTTTTTTATATTTGTGTTTCAAACTTGTACATTACAATATAGTGACAATGCATGCTTACTTTTTTTTTGTTATTTCAAAATACTTAAAGCTTATAAGTATTATATACTCATATGTTTTTTACCGATGGTGTAGAGACGATCAATGATATGATCACTATAAAGATGTCTAACATTCTATACAAGCGATAGATTTGAATTTATTCGAGGATAAGTATCCTAAAACAATTGCTGTTGTTCAATACTTCAAGATAAGCAATGCACCTTTTTAGGTTCGATATTACTTCACTGTAAAAGCTAATTAATTTTCTTTTTTTAAGACAAAAATTTAATACTCTCATTTTTACAAAAGATATAACTGACTTATTATAAGATACCTGTTTCTCTTCTGCTTATGTTGGTTACAGATTCTAACATTGAACTAACGGGAAATCGCGGAAAAATGGGTATGGTCTTGGAACCTGGGGATCGATGGGAGATGATACTACTCTCAACACAAATAACAAAAGCCTATACCCCCTAGAATCCGTGAAGGGTCTGGGGTTCAGTACATGGTAGAAAAATAGTACGGTTTCTGGGATAACGGTTGAGCAGGGAGAGTTCCCAATCCTAATACTTATTGTATTTGTCTAACAACCTGGAATAATTCCATTAACAAAAAAAAAAAAACGTAATGAGATCTTACAAAGTTTAGTTTTTACAACTACATTTTCTTGTTCGTCCAAATGACTATAACTGAAAATTTCCCTTTCAGCAAACGGTGTGTGAAATATTTCCAATAATACTGAGTAACGTAGAAGGACCAAGAATGGTTGAAGGTCATAGTTCAGTGCCGGGAAGGGTCGTATTTCTTCTTGACAAAGGGCAAACAGATGTTCAGTAGTTGGAACAATTTTATTGAACTAGTACCTAGGAACTTTCACCCGATCCCCATAAATTTTCAAAAACCACTCGTCAAATGGCTACTTTTTCGTTACTAATAAAATAATTTAAAATCCATACATAGTTGTTGTGTCGCCGGTTAGGTATCCATAATATTAAAAAGCATAATGTGGCACAATATCTGTTTATTATAAATTATAGAATAGGTTACATGTACACATGATCACAACTCGTACTAACTCATCTCATGTGCGCGCAACTTGTGGGGATATAACACTCTCCCCCCCCCCCCCCCCCCCCCCCCGCATAAGATGATGCTGGACAATTTACAATTGAAATAAAATTTCTTTGACATGAAATTAATTAATGAAAACATTAAACTTTTTTTTTGAAATTTGAAATTAAAAAAATAATTCTTTTACTTGAATTAATTAATGAAATACATTAAACAATTTTTTACATACATATTTACAATACATTTGAAATTAAAGAAAAATTCTGAAAATATGATGCTGAACAATTTAAATTTGAAATAAAATTTCTTTGACTTGAAATTAATTAAAGAATTACATTAAACAATTTTTTTTTGAGCTTACAAATTTAGGCGGTCTGGGGGACGACGCTGTCTTGTTGAGCGACGGAGTGGTACTTCTGGTGGTATCTCTTGTGTCTCTTGTGCTTCAGGCAACTCCGTTGTAGCTTCGACCATAACAGGGTTGAACAATCGGTTTGTGTTGGTTCATCTATTTCTTTACTTGCCATTGGTGTTTTAACCGGTTCTTCATCTGCTACGCCAGCCTTCCTCAACTGTTTTACGTGTCGTTTTATGCTGTATCCCCCCTGTAACGTCCCTTGGTAGTGTAATCGGGCAAATTTGTTCATTATTTTACCAATTTTCCATGTTGGCCTGTAGTTTTGGCGCCATCTCGCCATAACAGTTTCTCCGATGTTGAATTTTCAAGGGATTGTAACGTCCGTCTTACTGAGCCCTGTTCTTGGGGGCTTAAAACTATCTAGTCGGCATCTTATGTTTCTCTGTAAATACATCTCCGCCGGTGTTTTCCCGTTCTGCAGTGGTGTAGCCCGATACCTAAATAACACTTCCCTTAATTTATGCCGTATTAGCCCCGATTCGTTAATGCGTTGTAGCTTTGATTTTAATGTCTGGACGTATCTCTCCGCCAGTCCATTTGTCGACGGATGTCCGGGAGCTATGTACTTCTGGACTATTCCACTGTTTTTGGAGAATTCCTTGAACTGCTCACTGCAGAATACTACCGCGTTACCTGAGACCATTACTTCTGGGAACCCATGTATACTGTTATATCCCCACGAGTTGCGCGCGCATGAGATAAGTCAGTAGGAGTTGTGATCATGTGTACATGTAACCTAAATTATAGAATAGGCTACATGTACACATGATCACAACTCGCACTGACTTATCTCATCCGCGCGCAACTCGTGGGGACACTTACTGTTAACATTACCACTTATTTCAGATTGTAAATATTATTTTTAATTTAAAAAATAATAATGCTTTTTCAATTCTAAAAGTTAAATATCTTTATTATATAAACAAGTTTTTAGTGACCATATATCTTATTTTACAGCTCTAAAACGTGATGGACCGTAAAGGAGAAACCACGACCCCTTTTGGTCTAAAAGGAAAGAGTTATGCCTATTTTCTTAAAATTTAAAATTGCTATTATACTCTTTAAAAAGTTTATTAGAACCAGTCTGTATTAGTTTAGGAACTGATATTATAACCTTCAAAATGCTTCCTCAAAAGTCCGATTTAGTAGATTTTGAATTGTTTAACGTTGCTGCATTATTCAGACCAAATTTTTCGAGCTGGAGTATTGTGAATCGATGGAAAGGTAATTAGATACTTCAAATATAAAACTAGGTCATTTACATCTAATAATAATGCATCATGTAAATAAAGTATAAGATTCATAATGGCATTAGATAAAGTAATGTTTAGAATCTACCTTTAAAGGTCACAAGTATATCTTCTTTTCAGACGCCTCCGGGGGTTACAGGAATTAAAGAGGTTGTTAGTGGGAAGAAAGTTTGTCATGAAAGGATTGATATTGGGTTGGGGCCAAATCAATAACAAACGCTAAATTAAGGACATTACGGATGACTTTGTTCGTAACAAAGTAAGGGTCATTGAGGATTTTCCGTAGGATATTAGATTGTAAGGATCCGATACGAGAAGAATTCGATGGCTTATTGGAGCCTCAAAACTCTACTCCATAAGTCCAAAAGGGTCTTAGTACTAGACAGTATTAATAGTGAGCTTAGCACATCATCAACTGAAACTTAACTTGGCATACCCTGAAACATTGAAGATTTTACGAAAGTCTGGTCGAGCTCTACGCCATCACATTCGAAGGGAATCGAACCCACTCCACCCCTAGAAGCTTGAGATGTTAGCAGGCCTCGTCGACATTAGTAGATCAGGGGAACCAGTCGGAACACAAAGCGCAATGCAAAAACTTGACTCGACCCCTTTTTGGCGGCAACCTTGCTCCCCGTTGTTCATCCTCTTTTTTAGTGGATATTCCTCGACGAAAGGCGGCGTGGATAATAAACCGAGTGGAATCGATTAGTTATCTTATAACTGCGAAATCGATTCCTGCCATAAAGGTGCGGTGAGGTAGTCCTGCCGGGTCAATAAAAAGGATCGTTAAGCTTTTTTATGATGTTCCCCAGCCCGTGTTAAGGTATTTTCATCAGTCGATTCTCTGTTGATTCCCGATCAATAGTAATAGAGATATTTTGTAGATTAACATATTTATAAAATCTATAAAAACTTCAAAATAATTTTCGTAAAGATTGTTATAGTCATTTTTGTGAACTAAAATTGTAAAAAAAAGAAAAGAATACGTCGACGATAGTAGATAGTATCAGATTAGCCCATCAGAAGACCGATTTCGTAGATTTTGAATTGCTTATCATATTCACTCCAAATTTGTAGAGCATAAGTATTCTAAAGCAATTGCTGGGATTCAATACTTCAAATATTTAAAAAAATGTTTTAAAAAATTCGAAATAGTTATAGTTGTTGTTATAGTAATTTTTGTAAAATTGCAATTGTAAAAAGGAGAGTGACTGGAGATAAGTTAGTACTACATTTTATTAAGTTAAACATTACATCAATAAAATTTTATTTTTTTCTGACTGTTTTCTAAGATGATAAGATTAAATATTAAATTCAAATCCACAATTCAATCACATCCATTACGTTCATAATGATTATTTAATTTAGGGTTTTTTCCGTACTAGTCCCTGGCTTAATAGGTAATAGCGTACAAGGTATCTGGAATTATTTTCGCAATTTCGTAACCAGTCCAGAACTGTTAATTTCTGAATATTTTTATTTTGAAGAGAAAAGATTTGCCCCCAGCCGGGATTCTAACCCGGATCTCCGCCTCACCGTGGCAACGCTCTAACCATTTGAGCCACTGGGGTCGCTCCCTACCTAAGACAGATCAGTTCTCTTCACCGACCCCATATCCCCCGTGTTATTTATTATTATTAATATTTATGTTAATAATAATTATTAACTATTAATATATTAATATTATTATTAATATTTAAAAATTAAAACAATTATTGAAAAATTATAATATGTTAATTTATGGATTTGTTAATATGCTCTTTTAACGGAAGAGAGAAGTTAAAACTTTTCTGAGATTAACATTTTAATCTTCCACTGAAAGTAAGGAAGCGGGGTGTATCATGTTTAAAAAAAATCTTTACCTCTACAATCCATTGAGGGTCTTTGGCACATGTTACTATTGGTTTTATTATATGATAAATAATGCACTGCTTCCAAGCCCAAGTTTCTACAGGGAGGATAAGGCTGAAATAATAATCAACTGCTAGGTTTTTTATAAGGGTTTCACTTTATAGAGGATGAGTTAGCTCCAAAAGGGTCTGCCAATATTTCCAACCGGGATTTGGACCAAGGATATTCAGTGCTCTACACAATGAGCTCCCTGGTATGCAGTACATACCTCCTAGACTACATACATAATGTAGACATACATTCTCATGTCCGATGAGGCTAATGCAAGCTCCTTATTTCTCCTGATTCGCCAGGTGCCTTGAGAATAAACTGGACCAAAAATGCGCACATATACTTTTAAACACTTAACCTATTTGAAAAAAAAAACCCGAAGGAAAAATCATTCCGGACCCTGCAGTATTACATCAATCCTACTATTAAGCTTGTTTTTAAATCTTTAAAATTTTAATACCTAATAGCCACGGCAATCACAAGTCAATAATTGAATATTGAGATATACAAAATGATCCCTTTTTATTGGTAATGGAGAGCACTCCACAGATTTACATAGATATCCAGCCAGGAGGGGTGGGGAGGGGGTGACTCACAAAGACGGTATAACTAATCCAATCCACTCTCCCCAGATATCTCTGGATAATCCATTGATATATGATCCTGGATATCTCGGCGCCCGTCTCAGTTGCTGCTCTAATGGTGCCTGTAGGGTCATTTGGTGCGATACTAATGAACTGTTGAGGGGTGCATTGTCTATTGCCCTGTCGGGGTGTCGCTTCGCTCTGTCAAATAGAAAACTTTTAGTGATGGTAGAGATTACCAGCAGATAGATTTTTACTCTTCAACTAGAAAGAAATGTAATAGCTAAAAATAGGTGAAAACATGTTTGTTACCTGATCGGTAATTGCACTGGTGCCCAAAAGAAATGAAAGACAAATTAATTTTATGAAAGTTGAAGAAAAAAAAATACATATGCCACAACAACCTATGAAGGGTTTTGGATTCAGTAGATGGTAGATAGACTGTACTCTTTCGAAGCCAGAGGTTGTGTAGGAAGATAATTCGAACGATAACAGGCTGATCCACCAAGTTATTCCCTTATTAGGTGTTGAATTCGGCTGTGGCAGAATTTATTTAATCTGTTAACAGCCGGGGAAGGATCCTTAGTGAAATCGAGACCCCCCAGGTGCTCACCCAATCTCTATAAAGTGGCTACCCACAGTAGGAGGAAAACCTGGTGGTTGAGCGAGATCTAAGACAAATCAAATCGCTGCACAACCGTTGTCCAAGGAACTATACAGTCGGCATCACGTATGAACCCAAGACTTCAAGTTGTAGTGGTACAATTTATTTATTTAATTTTTTTTTTGCCAGAGGCTTCAAACGTGAGATTCTATCATAATTATAACATTGACATGTTTTTTAAACAAATCTACTATATATTAACTAATATTACTTATTCCAGATCAAGTGCAAATTAATTTAAGATCATATTACTGAGAGTATTATATACCCAAATGACATATATCACTTTACTACGTTCACAAGGAATAGATACTATCGTATCAGCTCTTCGGAGTTGGCAGCTACAGAGAGAACTTCATCCCAGTTGATGGACTTCGAAGTGGCAGTATATAAAGGCAAACCTAACGACTAAGTCGGAACTTGGAAACAATTAAAAGTGTCTGGCCTGTGGAGTTGAGATAAGCCCATCTCATTGCCAGTTGGAAAAACTGAGCCTCAACTTCTAGATCCGATATCGATATCCCCTATCGATACCCTTCCTCGGCTTAAGGATTAGAGACCTTCCTTGACTCCTCAGTCAAAAATACCTAGGAGTCTTTCCCTATACGATTTACTGCTATTAATACTATCTTATACCTAAGATGTTAATAGGCGCTGTACCGACTGGGAAGCGTCTGAGGGGTAGACCGAGGCCTAGGTGGGAGGACTGCGTTAAGAGTTATGTGGCGGGTTTAGGTTTGGGTGGTACTCCGTGGACGGAGGTTTTTATACGAAGATTGGTGGTATCGGCACCGAGCCTTTGGGCCTTCTTAACAAAGTGATTTCTAAACACTTAACCTAATAATAAAAGTAAAAGCCTTTTATTTATTTAGTTAACACCATCTTATTAGCTTAACCCGATTGCATGTATGTAAAGAAATATTTTTTATTATTATTCAATGCAATTTTCATTTCAATAGTAATGCAACAAGTAAATAGGATGAATGGTACATAAAAGATTGAAAAAATATTTAAACTCGAATTTCGGATAATTCTAAACATCTTATTTACAAAAATTTAAGAATTTTGTCGCGTTATCCTGAGTATCATCAGAGTATTGATTTTTCATATTTGAAAACATAGTAGTATCTTGTGCCAAGTACATTACATGTCTTAACCTTAACTCGGGTATAGTCAACTTTGGTTGTGGAATCCTTTTTATTTTGCAAAAATATAAAAAAGAGGAATATTTAAATCCAAAAATAATTTAGGACATTAGGGTACTATAAAATGTGACAATAAAGCAATATGAGAAATATGGTTTGATTGAAATGGAAAACACACGCTAATGGATCTTCATCAGATAACAGAGCCATAAATTCAGTCCGCGGAGACCATGCTGACACACCCTGTACACAAGTTGGCGCACCTGCTGTCTCAAGGTCGCAGGTTGGCTGCACTGACCATGGCCAACTTGATGTCATCTTCATTTCAGCGCTCCTAGGTGTATAAGGAGTTGGTCATATTCTCAATACAAATTATAACTGAACCGTTACTATACCTCGTATTAAATGGGGCAGAAGTCATATAAAACAATTATAATGCTCAGGTTTTATGAGCGTTGGGCAGGCTACAACTTGAAAAAAAGATATTTGTCCGATATCTCGTAGTATATGATAAAATATAAATAAATACTGGTGGTATCGATACGTTTGATTATAATATAAGTGGAGAAATAAGTTTTGTTTTAAGGAAGATGAGGAGCAGGGTGGGTGACTTAGTGCGGTAGGGGAAGATAAAATATACAATCTGTTAACAGTCAAGACTGTGAAATCTGGAGACCCTCCAGGGTCTAACTCGGCCTCTACAAAGTCGGTACTTAAAGTGGAAAGGAAAGCGTGGCAATTGAGTGTGATCTTAACCATACCACCTCCCTGCACAACCTTTGTCTTAGAAACAGTACAGCGCTTAATCCAAGACCCTTTGAGGGTTAAAATGGTACATTTAAAAAAAAGAAAGATGTGGAGAAGAATACTGTACCTTAAACTTAGGTACAGTAATAGGAATGACGAGAGATTCGATGAAGAAAACAGTTATTTCTGAGGGAATATACAAATCAATAAATTGATATCTTGTTTTAAGGACTGAACATAAGGACTTTAGAGGCCCTCATAGCCTTATCAGAATAGAGTTTCTTATAAACATCATAGATTTCCAAATATATTCACTTGGAGAAGGGAGACTCCAAGAAAGTATTAACTTTGCATAGTATTACGTTTAAAGATACTTTTATTTGATGGACAGCATGAGATATGAGAACACTTTGAAAAATCGTAGATGAATGTAATGAACAACCTCCAAATGGGGGCCTTGGCTTCACATGAGAAAGTCCGTAGTTAAAGCAGAAGGAAACGTTATAGAATAAAATAGAAATCTTCCCAAATACAGCCAAAATTAACGTTCCTAAATCATGGGATTATATTAACTTTCAAGAATACAACATGTAGTCAGCGTAGAAGCTGTGGTTCGATTTCCAAAAGTTTAACGCTGAACCAATTACAGTACCATTTAAACAAAAAATTAAATCTGTACCACTACAACCCATGGAGGGTCTATTGATCACTACATGATAGAGACTTGAATGTTTCTTTGACAACAGTTAAGCAGGGAGATGATTAGTGCTAGGACACGCTCCTCAGATTTCTCCAGATTTTGGGTACACACTTTATAGAGACTGGGTGAGCCTCAAGAGGGTCCTAGATCCCTTAGGATTCATCTCCGGCCGCTAACAGATGAAGTAAAAGTCTACCAGCGAGCGACATTTGAACCCAGGACCTTCGGCACAGCAACTTAGTGCTCTACCACTGAGCCACTCCGCTCCCTTAACATAAACATACTAAGGTGAAAATAAAACACTTAGTAAATTATGGTTATAACAGTAATAGTATAAGCCTGCCTATATCGGTGACATTGAATTCAATAACACTTTTTCTGTTATAAGAGAAGATACCGATTAATATGAACATAAATAAAAGAGGCAAAGTCGAAAATGTCTGTAAAAGTGACGACAGAACAAAGTGAAGATGTAACAGGGGCGATACTAAGCAGTTAATTAAGAGGGCCTTATCTCCTTCCAGGCGACCGGCCACCCTTCGCTCTCTAACAAATGGACCGGCCCAATAAATTCACAAGGTCAGGGGTCTTCAGGGGTCATTCAGGTCAACTATTCACTGTGTATATGTTTATCTTGTATCTAGTGTAATCAACATTAGTCCTACAGCAATACCAATACAGTGAATAGGCCATTCTTCACTAGTAGAGAGATCCGCTCAGTGATGTTTTTAATATTTCAAGTAAAAAAGTAGAAAATTTAGTAAACGACCTGCGGCGGAATTCGAGGATGGCTGGAGAGGCGTGGTTTGCGGAAATTACTTCCCTTCACAACTCTATTAGGAAAAAAGTAATTAAAAAAAAAACGATCCTAAACCACAATAACAAAAAAAAGTCCGAAAATGGGGCCCATGTGTAGCCACTTCGGTCTCAAAACAACAATATTAAATCCTATATAATGCAAATATATAGGATGTACATATATGACAGTAAGAGCATATTGACTATGGTCACTGCTGTAAAACTATTCCTTCTTAATTCTTAAAACTATTCTTGAAACATATAATTGGTGGAACGGATTAGAATCCAAATCAAAATATTCAAATTTTGGAGCGTTCTTATTACTCTTATTATTGTTGACTTATTGAGAATAATTATTATTCTTATTACATATTTGTGCTGTTCATAATTGCTTACTAATAATTGGAAATGTAATAGACATTGTTGGCTTTGAACCATTATTCAAAAGCATAAAGGATCCCTGTTCAATAAAATAAGTATGATATTCAATCAATGCTCCCATTGTTATCTTCTTGAATAATAATTCACAACATACTTTAATATCATTTTAACAAAAAAATGTTTATAAAAACAACATTTACAAAGAGTCAAATTCTTAAACGTTGTTGGAATCTGAGACACTGAAACCTCTATTCTGTATATCTGGACCATTCCAATCTACTCCGATGATAAATTTTTATTTTAAAAGAGCTAATGAACATTTTTTTAATATCATTTGTAAAGGCACCATTCATCACCTATAGTCTTTATTCTTAGTGACCCCTAGGTTTTTTTATGTACTCTTGGGATAGACCAAGATAAAACCACAAGTGATGATTGCTAGGATGTCCGACAAAAAACCTCTTGATGAAATATGTCCAGCGAAAGGAGTATTTGTCTCTGCCTAGAAATAATTTTTCTTTTAGGCCGTTTAGTATGTGTTAAGTATGTGTTATCGTTCCATTTTGATCGTAAGGGAGCCGATTCAACTTCCCTGAACTGTTATCGAGTGATGGATTCAGGTAACAGGCAGTAAAATATTTATTTCAACGTCTAACACTAATCACCTTACCCCAGGTCAGGACGCCCACAGTAGGAGATAAACCAACATTAAAAACAATCGTTTACTTAATCGACTACCAAGATTAAATTAACGTTACTTTGAACTGATCCTCTGCACCTTCAGAGGTTGAGGCTCTGATTCGTTGAACCCTAAGGTGCTTAAGCCATCATCCTCAGAACAACGACACTGGCATTGAGCTGGTATACAACATACGTGCACAATAGCCATTGTCTGTGGAGGGTCTCATTGCTGGCAAATATTTTAATTGCAGGTGCACAGGTGGGCTGCCAATATGGTGTCGTGAGCCACGTCGATACATCTCAAAGGCATCTCATCTGGATGCATGATATTCAGGCTATGAATACTTCTCTTCAAGCCTGTATATGTTGATATCAAGGCCGCGGTTTGGTGAATTCTTCAACACCTCATATACAGCACCACAGAATAAGTGAAGTGATTAAATCGAATTTTGTCCAAAATGAGTTAATTGTAATGAAAGAAGCGGATCTCATTCTTGAAGAGCATAAGTGGCTAGGCCTGATTTGGAGTTATTGCTTACATTATATCTCCATTTCAAGCCAAAAACTACAATAACACGATTTCGGTTCTCTTAGAACAATTAAATCATTTTGGACAAAATTCGACTTAACCACACATTCGCTGTGGCTGCAGATATAGGATCATTTTGAGATATTTTCAGATTCATCACTCCTATATACATATAAGATATATTTATATGCTTTTATCGTTATATCAGGAATTTTACGCGTTTTAGGATCTTCATAAATAAGTTGAATAACACACTCATTGTTGTCGTCACCAACATCATCGAATCTTTCACTCCCCCAAGACACTGAACTTTCTGCGGCGAACTTAATTTAAACTGGCTAGTTAAGAGAAGTGAAGAAATCAAGGATTGGCATCCACATGCAATCATTTTTGTATCTGGGAATATATGAAGTCCATGTACGATCTTTAAAACTTCAGTAAACTTAAAACAGTTTTCATTCAAAGTATATATATCTTAAATATTTTTGTTTTGATGAGAAACAATTTGACCTGGCCGGGATTCGAACCCGTGTCGTCTGCATCTCCGTTGCAGTTGCTGACCAGGGCAAATCCTTTCTCTTCAAAACAAAAGTATTTAAAAATAATCAGTTCCAAATTACAATTGATAAAAATAAATAATATATTGACATAAGTCAACAAGATCCTAATTAAAGTATTGTTCAATGAACATTCTTCCCCGTGGTATACATCGCAAAAATTGCGAGAACGCGGGGATATAGGATCGGTGAAGAGAACGGATTTGTCTGACTTCGTTACGACCCCTGGTAGCTCAGTGGTTTAAAGCACTGCAACGGTGATCCAGACGACCCGGGTCCGAATCCCGGCCAGGCCAAATCTTTTCTCTTCAAAACAAAAATATTTAAAAATAATCACTATCAAAATAATAATTAATACAAATAAATTATATAGATTTTATTTTGTTGAGAAACTAAATTCACTTCCTGAACTCTGATCAAAAATTTATTTAAAGTTATACTCAACCAATGAAGCCTTGAAGGCCGAATAAGAGGCGAACTTAATACAAGTGGTAACGCAATAAGCATTTAAGTCCCCTATCGCCCGGTATCAAAGACCAACATCAATTACTAGGTTGGTTTCAAATTGATGGGACCAACACTGCAAACGACGCACCCTCCATAGATCTAGTTAGTGTGACTGTCCAACGTTAGTCGCACAGTTAAATCGCCTGAAATGACCAACTGTTGGCTCGTAGACAAGGGGTAGGGTCGCCACCATTGGCATTATCCGGTACATCCAATCGGAAAAAGAATAAACGATTTAGTGAAATACGTATATCATACTGCTGACAACTAAACCCAGTGAAGAGGTAATTATTGGTCTTGACATTGACTGGATTATATATTATATTATATAGTACAAATTTAAATAAATAAAGTTAATCAACACTTAATTTTATATTTATCAAACCGAAATCATTATGAGATTCCATTATAGTTAAAGGGAAATATGACCGCTGTGGTCTGTGCCTTCTCAATTCTTCAGTTCCTACTTTCTATATTATTGGTTCTGCTAAACTCCGTAGTTTCCACACACAAGATAATTCTACTTAACAGAGAAATTACCAAAACTTTAGGATTTATACAATATGTATATGTATGTATGTATATTCCATTTTTCATCTCTTTAAATTTCGATTTATAGTGCACCTTAGGTACTCAATGTTTATTTTAAAACATGTTTTTTGAGTAATATTATATTCTGTCTCAATAGGAACATAAGTAGTAGTGACTAACGAATACTACAAAAAATAAGAACGATAATGTTTATGCAACCATAATCATTTTTAAATAAGTATAAAGGATTATACTTGTGAAAAGTAACTATAACAAAATGTATCTTAATAAAATACGTTGGGATCCATGCATTCATTAAGAACCTGTACAACTACAAACTTGGGTTAAATACATGGTAGAGACTGTATTATTTCTAGAACAACGGTTGTGCACGGAGGTGATTTGACCGAGATCACGCTCACCAGATAGGTTTTTCCCCTAATTAATAGGGGTTGGGTGAGTCCAATAGAGGTCTAGAGAATCAGTAGGCCTGTAGATACCACAGGGTTCATCCATGGCTTTTAACAGGTTAAATAATTTATCTGCTACAGCCTGATTTGAACCCAGAACCTTCATCGCAACAATTCATCACTCTACACACTGAACAATCCGACTCCATTCCATTCAGTAAGGTATACGAAATAAATATACATGTAAAGATCATTTATTATCAAAATAATTATATTCAGACATCGCTGCAGGTATTTTAGGTAAGCTTTTAAAATGATTTATGTATAATTGTTTGTGTTACGGGATGATCATTCACGCTCCTCTCAATGCAAATGATACGACCCCCAAAGAGCTGAAACAGAAAGACATTTACGATGGTGATAGACTATAGAAGTGCACTTGCGGAAGAGATAGGCCTTTACAACCCAACAGCTGATCTTTATAGCCACCTTCCGCCCCTTATCTGCAATAGTGTGCTCTATAGTTTTTATTATATTTATCGTCCTGGTGGGGGATAACGTCAGGATGTTGAGGATGTGCGGGGTTGAGGAAATTCGAAGAACACTGGAAATTGGACTGCTGAGGGTTTTTTATTCATTTATGTTTCTGATTGGTATTTTTTCAATTATGGCCCATCTTAATAGGAACATATAAATTTTAGCCACAATTCCTAACGAAAAAACCTAGATATGTGAAAACAGACTGTAAATACTAAAACCTATTTCAGTCAGAATCCTTTCAGGTTCATTACAATTATATGTCACTTATTATTGAATTATTACTTATAAAAATAATAATAATCAGGCACAGTGAACCCGAAGGCTCGATGCCGATACCACCAATCTCTGCTTACAAACTTCCATCCATGCATACAAACCTAAATCCACCAGATTACTCTTAACGCAGTCTTCCCATCTAGGCCACGGTCTATACATCATACGTTTGCCAGTCGAATATTACTACTTATAATATGATATTATTTTATATTTTATACATTCAGTCTTTTTGACACCTCATAGTTTGTGACGGTTAATTCACGCGAAAATACTACGAGCACAGCAACTATCATCGTGTCACATTTTAATTGGGAGATAAGAGTAATTGAAAATATGAAGACTGCATATATCGATGCCTTAGTTCACATATGTGTTAAGTGCCAAAACAATATTTTACAGGAGTCAAATTTGAATAATAATTTAACACAAGAAAGCAAGTTCAAGTTCAAGTTTAAGCACACAATATATTTTTATATCAACATATCGATGCCTTAGTTCACAAATGTGTTAACTGAAAATTAAAAAAAACTGGGTTTTGTTATATAAATAGTATTGTAAAGTTGTGAAGTCAGGAAGTCCATAGATCATATGTTGATATAAAATTAATATAGAATCTGTTAAGGTGCTTAAACTTGAACTGTATTTCTTGTGTTAAATCAAAGTTGACTCTTGTATAATCTTGTTTTCGGCACTTAACACATACGTGAACTAAGGCATCGATATGATCTATGACTTCCTGATCACAACTTTAAAATATTATTTATATAACAAAACCCATTTTTGAAAAATTAGCACTTAACAAATTGGTGAACTGAGGCATCGATATATAATATTCATAATTTAGTAAAAACTTATCTAAAATGGAAAATATAGATAATCAAATAATTGGAAAGGATTGAACAGACAAACAATTAAAATATGCAGTCGTGAGGACTACGAGTACTAACAGAAGTGAAAACTTAAAACTTTGGAATAATTTTGTTCTTTTTTTAATTCGTAAGTCAAATATAGTCTGAATTATTTAAACTTCAAATTTGTAAATTTAAATCATTAACATAAGAAGATGGCCTCGAGACCATCTACTATAGAACTTTATTGGAGTGCTGCCGATGGGTAGTTATTCCACGTGTGTTTTTCATGTCATAATGTACATTTCAGCAGATTTACTAGTTATAATCATATTATAGTTGTAAATATCAATAAATAAAATTAAAAAAAAAATCATTAACATTGAATATTGGTTTTCACTTATATTGACACTCGGAACAATAATTATATACATTTTGAAGTAGTTTATGTATTAATCAAAATATGTATATGATGAGTGCACACGCTTAATACAAATATCAATAAGTTAATTGAAATAATTATTAGTATGTAGTTACATTATTTATAACTTGAATTTGTACTTAGATGTTAATGAAATTTATTTTTATTTTTAGCATTATTATCATCGTTAAGTTCAACAACACTTAGATCAGTTGTAATTTAAATCATTTCATAATACAAGGCATTTAATTAAGGCAAATGAAATATTTTAGTATCCATTGCACAACTATTAAGCGGTCTTTTAGTTAAATATAATAATAATAATTGTATAATATTAATTAATAATGTTATATTAATGGAATTCTAATTTTTGAACTAAAGTTGATTATAAATTGAATAACTCATACACAACCAAGTTTTTCCCCTACCAAAAGTCGCTAAGCGCGGCTAAAGAAATTTTCACTTCAAAAATATAGTCAGATTTTCATTTTAATTTAATTATTATTAATTTATGTATTATTTTTCACTTGTTTTGCAAGAAAATGTAAGGTACATTTTGCTAATTCGTTCAACTGTTTTTAAAGGTTTCGAACGTGCTTGAAGATGTCTGGTTCGACGGCTTCGAACTTCGTCGGCAAGCTGTTCTTCAACTTGGTGCAGACGAACTGCTTCGTCCTCAAGACGGAAAGGATCTGCGTGGAAAGGAACTGGTGGGGCAAATGCCAGAAAACGGAAATGCGTAAGCTGGCGCACATCAAGACTAACATGGCCTACTAGATCTGCGGTGTCTCAACGGCATCTTACGACTAATTTTTTTGGTGCTAATATACTTTATCGTTTTTATTGCCTAAGTACTTAGGATTTAATTCCTTTTAACTTTAAATTTTATTGTTATGTTGATTTTTATTTATTTTTAACGAAACATTTATGATTTAGAAAATCACCAAGTGATACGATCGACTGTAAAGATGAGCTGTTCTCTATTCCGCGATTAGAATAGCGATGCTTTTTAATTTGTACAGATTATTAATATTAAGTAAATAAAAATGAATTTGAAAAAAAAGAGAAAAAAAGGTGATTAATTCACAAAACACAATATTGTAACATAAAATGAAATATTACGTATATTAAAATCTACTTTCCTGGTAAGGCATACGAATTTGTTGACTATAATGTTCCTAAGAAATGGAAAAATTATCTTAGATCTTTAAAACAAAATTATAAACTTAGCCATTTGAAGTAGATGACAGGTAAGTGTATGTAAACATTAAAACTTAATGAATTACAAAGGCCAAAGATAAAAGCCAATATTTCATAAATACATAACAGTATTTTCAAATAATAATACTTAGCTACTTAAAGTATAAGTTTTAACAGTTAATGATGTTGTCATTGTCTGTTATTATTTATATAATATTCCAATTGTAGAAATTGTCCAGAGTTCTGTGCAATGTAGATAATAAGTTTACTTTTGTAAATAACAAAGAATATATATTGTATTTATTAAAACTATAATTAAGTTGTGTTGTTAAGTTTTTAACAATTGTTTACATAAAATAAATGTGTAAATTTTTTGTGATATAATGATGATACATATAGTTTGATAGATACAGCTCAATCAAAAAGCAATAAAAATCAATATGTAGTTAATAAGTGAATTGTTATAACTAAAAAACCAAATCACAAACTCAAAATATGCTGTAACTCACTTCATATGTAACATAATAATAATTTGTATATTTTGCTAAATATTCCACATTGATATTTAAATAATTATTTTCTTAGTCAGTCATGAGGTTCTGTAGCTTGCACATTCCTATATAAATTATTATTTTGTCATTGTTAAATAATGAATAAAATTAATATGTAAATATGAAGCAAATGCCTTTGCAGTTTAACTCGAATCACTACAACCACCCTAAGATCCTCCTCACTTGTGATCTCACAGACTGTGATTTGCCTTCACAAAAACAAACTGCAAAGACACGGACTAAATGTGGCAATAAATTATAATAGACAGGAAGAATATTTTAAATAAAATATTTTATTTCTGTTTAGAAAGGGTAAGAACAAAAAGTAAATATTAAGTTTCCAGAAATCCAATTATTCTCCATAATACATTGTCAGAATAGTATAATTATTAAATAAAAACATATTGTCTTAAACATTTTACTTATGTTTTCAAATCTTTTAAGATAACTGTGAATAAATTTATTTTATTTATTCTTTAATTTTCATTTGCACCTGCGCAATTGCGCATCCAGCAGATTTGATCCGTTATTCTCTTTACTTTTCTACAGGAACATCAAGTTTTGGAATGGAAATGTCAATAGTTGAGTAGGTCTCTTGGCCAATGGTTTTTTAATCTTTTCCTATCAAGTCCAGGTAACAAGGAGTAGGAAAGCGGAAGAACGAGTGGATTTGGGTGATTTTGTGTCAATGAGTGGAATGATATTTATTTTTCATGAATATATGATTTTATAATGGGAATGTTCATGTTGTTGTGTATGGTGTGATACAAAATGTAACGTACCATGGAGCATTTACAATTTTTCTGAGAATTTTGGACTGTGTTGTTTGTATCTAGTGAATGTTGACTTGTTTTGCTGAACCCCAAAGTTCTCCTCCATTAGTCCAAATGGGTTTTAATAAACTGTTATAGATAATTCGTTTGTTTCGTAAGTCAACTAAAGATCTGAAGTCCAGAAGATGTGATAGTGGTTTGTAGTGTCTTGTCAGTTCTTGTCTTTTTAATTTTGCATGCACATTCCTTGTAAGTCTTTTGTCAAAGTATAGTCTGAGATAACTTAGATAATTTTTGGAAGGTACTTCGTCGTCGTCAATTTTGACTGCTTAACACGAAGCTTTGTGTATGGAGAAGCTTACATGGCTCGATTATGAGGTGTTTATTCTGATTTGCCATTTGTAGAACCACTTTTCTAATAGTGATTTTAATATAATAATATTAAAAGATAGGCAACTTTAATTATAAATAAAATAGAGTTACATTATCACTAAAATGTGCCTAGTCTAGTAGCTGGAGTAATGACTATACATTTTCAAATTTAAGTTATTAAATATAAGAAGACAATGAAGATTGACATAAAAAAATGTGAATTTTAAAATTTTACTAGAGTAAGAATTTTATGAATATAAGATGGAGAACTTCAAAACGGCAAACAAAATAGGTTCACATTTTATTTTATAAATTACAAATTTGTCTTTGATGAAAAAAAATATATTAGTAATAGAATAAAAATTGTATTGAGAATACATCATCTACAGCGGATCTAATTGATTTCTATAATTACAAGCAGGCATATTAGCACATAAACAGCTGGACTTTGTCAATCCACAAAACCATCAAAGTATTGCTTTATTTAAACCTTGAAATTTGCAGATATTCTCAAAATCCTAAATAAATCGTTCTCCGAGTACAAACCAGTTGCTTTTCAGATAGAGCTTAAACCTAAATAAAGACTTTTTCAAAGAGCATCCTCATAAAAAAGAGCAGAAAAAAGGGAATGGATTGTGATGAAGATGTTCAATTTTGAAAAGAATAGTTATTCTGAATAAAAAATAAAAAAAAACTTGTTTAGTAAGGTATTAGCTTCAGTACATCGTAGAGACTGTACATGGAAGTGATTTGTCAGAGGATCATGGTTAAATAATAGGTTTTCCCTCAATTAATGATATTCATTACATGGAGAGTGAGTGAGCCCAAGGAGGATCTATAGATCAGTATCCGCAAGGTCCATACTATTAAGAGATTAATTCCGCGGCTGCTAATAGATTAAATAATTTATCTGCTACAGCTGGATTTGAACACAGAACCTTCAGCATAGCAACACATCACTCTACACACTGAGCTAATACACTGATAGTATACTAATGTATACTAATAATACACTGAGCTAACCCACACTGTTTATCTGATTTAAGTCTTAAATATTTCATATAAAATTAAATTAATCAATAATTTTTAAGTAATGTGATTAAAATTGAGCAAACAATAACATAGTGTGTAACAGGTAATGAAAACAGGTTATCATTAATGTTATTTTAAATCTACTTACCCCTTTGAGATAAGCTCCGAACAGCTCGATCATCGGCTTCAGAACTTATTTCTTGAGAACTCTGAAATTTACAATAGTCAATAGTTATCAATAATTGATTAATAGTAACAACTATGATTAATAGTAATAAACATAAGATAGTAAGGGTAAAAGATATTAACATATAGATTAAAAAGGTGAAAAAGTGCAGGAAACAACAGTACAAGTTATTACGATACGAGCACAGATTTATTTGATGTAAACACTATATAAACATATATAGGCCGATAAACACTTCACACACCAACCGAGGTCCAGTCCTAACTCTCAAACCAACGCTAAATAACTGACTACATTGGCGAACACAAAACCTGGATCTCACAGTACACATGCTAACATGATCTCAATGGTCACTTTACAGTGTTGTCTGTCTATAATACAATATAGATGATACACAAAAGAGGAATTACTTCAACACACCCTCCTATTTGCGCATTACAAAATACAAATAAAATACATAAAGTAATTATTTCAGCAAGTCTTCCTAATTCCACGTTACACAATACAAATAAAATAAGTACAAGGAACTTCTGAAACAGAATTACATTAACATACTAATTACAAAATACAAATAAAACAAATACAAGGAATTACTGAAACAGAATTACTTTAACATTCTAATTACAAATTAAACAAATACAAGGAATTACTGAAACAGAATTACTTTAACACCCTAATTACAAATAAAACAAATACAAGGAATTACCTTAACATCCTAATTACAAAAAAACAACTACAAGGAATGACTGAAACAGAATTACTTTAACATCCTAATTACAAAATACAAATAAAATAAATACAATGAATTCCACATTACAAATAAAATAGATATAGTTAATTACTTTAACATCCTAATTCCATATTATACATGTTTCCGTTCACAGATTGATACCTAAAGTCCAATTCCAGTCCTTTATTAAAACAATTTATTCCAACCAGCGGTGAAGAGCTAATATTTTTTCTTCACTTTACCCCGCAGGTAATTTCGAACATCTGCTGGCCCTTTCCAAAATAAAATACTATCATCATCTTCATTAACAAAACCTCTAATTATTTCAAAATCACTATTTTGATTTATTTGATAAACTGTTTTCAAACTCCCACAATTGGCCTTTATTTTATTCTTATAAATGATATAAGGGAAACTTATAATTACTTTATAACACACTCTTGACATGTCAACTGTTTCACAATACATAAAAAATTCTTTAAACGAGCACATTCCCTTACCTCCTGTTGACTTTGAACTTGACCAATTAAACTCAAGTAAATTATCTAGAACTGTGTCTTTCATCTTGTTAAATTCATCCGAATTTACTTTTTCTTTCTGATTAAATACTTCTGACCTGTTCATTATTTCTTTAATATTTAACTCTGCCATCTTGTTTAATACATCTGGTTGGTTTGCTTTGTCTCCTTTATTTACTTCTTCCAGATTTAACTCTTCACTATAGTTTATTTCTTCCAGATCTAAAATTTGTTTCTTTTATATGGTCTGTTTCATCTTGATAACATATTTCTTACAGATTTATATTTTCACTAAAGTTCATTTCTTTTGTATTGTCTATTTCTTCTATATTTATTTTCCAGATTTAACTCTTCACTATGGTTCATTTCTTCTGTAAAACTAGCTTCTTCCATGTTTAAACAAACTTTACAAATATTATTATCAATACCAATAACATTTGCAGTGGCCCCAGAGTCTACCACAAATCAAGCTATATCTGATGAACAAACACTAGCTTTATCCCATGAGGCTTCGGCACTATTGTCCAAGTAGGTGGTGAAGAGAAATTCATTATCAAAATTATGATCAGAAGTGGCAGTAGAACCCCGGTCTTTGGAATAATAGCAAATAACATTTACATACAATATCCTCCTTTATCATATTTTTCTCATATTCCGACAAAAGACAGTTTTTCACATATTCTAAACTAAGCCCTGATTTGTCCTTATAGAACACAATATCTAAAGCTGACATTACAGAATCGAACTCTGATGGGATTGCAACAAGTAACTGATTCACTATTTCTTCTTCATCTAATTTTCCACCAGCCACCCTTACTTCAGATGCCATGTGTGGTGATTTTAATTCCACTCGTGTGAGGGAAACTTTCCCTACTGTTGTCTAACCTGACAGATAACCATTTGTATATTCTGTAAACTCACCATTCTTGTACAGTTGTTGTTTAAAGCTAATAAAAACCTTTCTAAGGGTAAAACATTCATTCTCCTTTTTATCATCACACCATGGATTCAAACTTCTGAAAAAACTCTGGTAGAGGTTGGTCATTACTGTACTGCATGCTTCTCCAAGTTCTTTGCACCATGACAAAAGACTTCATACCTCGTTTTCCATAGGTTGCTAATAGGGCCATTAATGCCTTTGCCGCTTCCTTTTCTTTAACTGTACAATAAATAACATTTCCGTACAATAAAATAAAATGTCCGCAAGACCTTGAGCAATAATAGTTCTCTTTAATTGCAATTTTAATTATTATTTTATATTTGCACAAAAACAGCTATATAACTAATTCTTCATTAAAAGGGGTATAAGATTGAGAATATTGCCCTTTTCATCTATGTTTTCAGTTAATCATTCCATCTCATCTGTTGAAGTTCTAATATCAACTATAGGTCTTAAAACTAATACCGTAAAATGTCTTTCACACATGTTATTGTGAGCTTTAGCATGGAAAGAGAATGTATTTATTAACATAATTGATGGTCTGATATATATATATATATATATTTATACTTTGATATATTTTATTTATTATTTCAAATCCAGGTTGATTTTTTTATTACTGACAAAGGAAGTCGTAATTAGTTTTAATATTTATTTTGTACAAAATTCAAATATAATTCATCTGCTCTGTCTAATTAATTGTTTAAAACTTTTATATTTATACAAACATTATTTCATCTAACATATGACATCCAATTTTGCAGTTCTCGGCACAGGACTACATTTTATTTACTTCATCATTCCAAAATACTTCAAAAGGTTCTATTGTTTTAGTTTCTGTGATTTGATTGTTCGTAGAAACAGGTTTTTTCAAATAAAGTCAACTGTGGTCTTCCCAGTTTTCAATAAAATGTAGTCCTGTGCTGAGAACTGCAAAATTGGATGTCATATGTTAGATGAAATAATGTTTGTATATATGTAAAAGTTTTTAATAATTAATTAGACAGAGCAGATGAATTATATTTGAATTATGTACAAAATAAATGATAAAACTAATTACGACTTCCTTTGTCAGAAGTAAAAAAACAACCTGGCTTTGAAATAAAAAAAACATAATAAATAAAATTTATCAAAGTATATATATATATATATATATATATATATATATATATATATATATATATATATATATATTAAACCGTCAATTATGTTAATAAATACATTATCTTTCCAAGCTAAAGCTCACAATAACATGTGTGAAAGACATTTTTACGGTATTAGTTTTAGGACCTATAGTTGATATTAGAACTTTAACAGATTAGATGGAATGATTAACTGAAAACATAGATGAAAAGGGCAATATCCTCAATCTTATATCCCTCTTAATGAAGAATTACCTTTATAGCTGTTTTTGTACAAATATAAAATATAAAATAATAATTAAAATTGCAATTAAAGAAGAACAAAATAACTGATATACATTTGCTTCAAATCACATTTTGTATTAAAAAATATTTAATAATTGATAGCACATAAAATTCTAAAATAATTTCAAATAAAAGCAATTATTTTCTATAATTACAATTAAAATATCAAACAAGTTTTAACATTTTGGTGTTAATCATAAACGCAATACATATAATTTTAGTAGAGAAATAAATACAAATATTACTTTGCAGAACTGATAAGTAAAGAAGTTTAATTAGGTGAACATTAATTTTGAATTCTTCATTTCAAAATCTTGATAACCTCAAAAATAATCACCCACCCTTCCTGTGCTGCAACCTTGTGAGAGAGAAAACAACTTTTGGGTGATTTTTTTTTAATTTTAAATTTAAAGATTTGTCCATGTACATCCAGTAACTATTTTCTGAAAACTTTTTTTTTTTAATAATAGCTAAAGAAAACGAATTTAATTTAATTTGAATTCCCATTTCATAGCTCTTGAGTAAATATTTTTGTATTTACACAAGAGTAGAAAACACTGAGTACAAATTGAGGGTTGCACTGAAGACTTTTAGTATGTTGAGAGAATAGAATATATTTTTATTTAGAATACAATTATTTTGGTTTTAAGTAAGTTTCAATTTCCTAAAACTATTATTTGGATATCAAATATCAATTAATATCATTCATTGAAAAATATTGGTATGGGTAAATAGGTTGATACTTTTTAATGCGTAAAAACTAGAATAAATTGGAAAAGTAAGTCTAGCTATGTCAGTAAGAAGATAAATAAAATAATGTCTTTTTGAGCCTGCAAACAGTGTAAGAAGTTCTATTTGAGTTTTTCATGAATAGTGAAATTTAAATAATTATTTATTATTCATATATAATGTGTAAGTCACTTTTAGTATCTATCAAAACAACTTTTCCCCACAATACACAATTCAGTATTATTATCATATCTTTATTTAATAAACCAAATCAAGGAAATATTTTTTAAATTGCTTACAAAAAGTATTCTGCTAAACCCTTAAATGCATTCTGTAACTCAGCTGTAACACTTTCTTTAAAGTACTACTATCGACATCTATTGGCATTTTGCAAGACTATTTTCATTAATTTAGTTTCATTAAGAACGCTAGATGGCTCAGAAAGTGCATTCACGTGTCGTTTTGTTCATTAGAAGGAGGTTGAAAGCAGTTTTACCAGGAGAATCTTGACCGTCGGACTACCTGTTACCGAACAATTTGAATAGTGACGTTTTCTAGTTTTTGCTCAGTTGTTTAGTTGTTTTTGTTAGGCCTTGTTATTTTGCACCTTTACTGATAAAATTACTTACTTAATTATTTAAATACTTAATTACTTACTTTCTGAGCCATCTAGCGTTCTTAATGAAACTAAATTAACGAAAATAGTCTTGCAAAATGCCAAGAGATGTTGATAGTAGTACTTTAAAGAAAGTGTTACAGCTGAGTTACAGAATGCATTTAAGGGTTTAGATATAAAATTACTGATAAACTATTCATTTAGTAAGTATGTGGTGGGGAACCGGTAATGCATGATGTTACTTAGGAGTAACAGACATAAAATTTCAATTTTTTCAATGAAATAGGATGAAATGATTTTTTTACTATTTTTACCTTTGACATTGAGCCTTAAGCCATCTAAAAATTTTTTTATGTGTTTTGATTAAACAAGAATCAAAATTCATGCATTTAAGGGTTAAAAGGTTTAACTGCAACTTTACAATTAAATTCTAAAAAAATTGTAATCCTTGACAATATGATAAGCTGGGAATTTATCAAATAAGATTTGCCAATATCATTAAAAATATATCCTTTTTTATGATGATTATATTTTTGGTTTCAGATGTCAAGATTTTCTTCCCAAACTTATTGTAGTTTATTACAGCCCACATAGTCCTTGATACTAGGAATGGAACGCATTCCTAGGATCAAGGACTACTTTACAACTGTCCATCCAGGTAAAATAAAATTTTTTGTATTGTTTTCATGTTAAGTGGTGCCACTGGTATAAGCAATGATATTCTAACCTCTATTTGAATGGTCAGTATTTTGGGATGGTGCACTAAAGTTAAGAATGACCTTTACTGGGGGTAAAATAGATGGCCTACCTTTTGACATTTGTTCCTCGCTTCTACATCTAAATTAATTATATTATATATATAATAATTATTATATATTTTAGTTATAAATAACACAATTGATGTCAAAATAGTGACTCGTTATTCAGTTATTTCTCTCTCTACAGCAGTGATTTTTTATATGGTACTAGTTGATGTTTCGAACTATACAGAATATTTCCAAAAATTAAAGTACAATTGTAATACAACCGATTAACCTTTACCCTACTTCATTCTTTCTAAGCAACTTACAAACAACTCGTACTCCAAACAACTTCTGAACACAATACAAATTGGTAGCAGATCATACTTTCTTGTAACTTTGTTATTTCTGCACATATTGTAGTATGGGTATGTTCTATTTTCAGAAGAAGTCGGATAGTAGTCATTTATTCATTCTTGTTGCAACACTAAGATTTAATTATCATCATTTTTTCCAAATTTATTTAGGCTTTTTTTTATAAAATTGCTTCATGATTAACACAATCAAATGATATTCCGGAAATAGTCTTGCAGATTTGTCTAAATCAGGGGTGGCCATCTGTTGTGTCCGTCAACAACTCCAACACCGGTTTGCACTTTTACAGACAACTTGTGCCATTGGTTAGCAGTTATGTATATGGACACCATGATATTGGTAGTGCCTTTGTTGTTTGTACAAATACTTAGCTTGTTGTTTCCTTGTGCCTGTTAATATGTTATACAATAAAGTTAATAAATTATATCTTTTGTCCTGGCTGGGATTCGAACCTGGGTCCTCCGCATCTGTAGCATGGCACTTTACCAACTAAGCTACCAGGGCTCATAAACAGGCCAGGACAAATCTTTTCTCTTCAAAATAAAAAATATTTAAATAATCACAATAAAATATATATATAAATACCATTCCTTTAGAGAAAGACACCATACCACAAGCACAACAAGTACTGATTAGATACCAAACTAACCATAAGTTATTACATTAAATACAAAGTACATTCACTTTACTAAAATACAAGATCTGGGAGGCTTAAGATATTTTTTGAGTAAATAACTTCTAGTAAATCGAAATAGTAAATACCTCAGGATTATTTCAGGCACAAATCCAAATTGGGTTCTCCACTTGGCAGAAATAAAACCAACTGGCTTTCTAGCAATTAAATTAGTTATGGGCTTTACCTGGTGATTAACCTTATATAGTTCCATGGCTAGTACTCATTTATCCAAAACACAGTAATATTCACGAGGTTAAACCGGTGTTTAACCTATTAATTATTGGATATCTATTATTATTCTGTCTGAATTTTTATTTTCATAAAGAAGAATATTGAATAGAGGAAGTCATATAATACTGAGTGCTATCTAACTGATAGTCTATATCTAAATGCTCTATAGTGATCATGAACTATAAAGCAGTTCATGACAATCTGTGGTACCTGCCTTTATATGCGGCTGGTCCTCGAAGGAAATGGTTTCTCCAAATAAACTTTCTGTACACGAGGTTACACAGGCATTACAATCAACTCAGATGTTCATAGTCACTACAAACCCTTGAGTATCTTTATATGACTGTTTGTAAACTATGACAAGCAGGCATCAAAGTCTTTTGCTTTGTATTAAGTGAGCAGAGGCATGAGTGAAGAGAGATGTAGACAAAGAATGGATACAGTATGTAAGACTAGTTAAACTTAAAGTTTATTTGTAAAAACTCTTTCCTTTGAGCACCAGTCACATATAAAGTAAGTTACCACAGACTATCCTGAATGCCGTGATCACTATTGGGTATTAAGATATAGCGTTGCAGTTAGATAAAACACAGGATTATATGACTTCCTCTATTGAATGTTCTTATTTACGAAAAAAACAAAGAAACATTTGAAACAGCATAATAATAGACATCCAATAACAGTCCTGGAGTTAAAATAATGGATAAATATGTCAACTTGCTGGACTTTCCTTAGCATCATAATTAGCTACTGTAACTAGTGTAAATAAATGATTTACTGTATCATTATAAAAAAAATTTCTTTTTATAAACAGTTTTCAAAATTAAAAAAAAATAATACTTTTATTAATACAATGAACAATATGTAGTAATATATTTGGTCTATACGAAAACAATATATAATGTTGTCTAGCAAATTTCAAGGTATTATTTGAATATTTCTTTTGTTGAGCCTTTTAAATTGGTTTAGCAGTAAATTTAATAGTTATAGAACTAATAAATTCATATTATTTTAGAAAACTTCTGGTGCTTAAATATAATATTTCCTAGCTTATTTTTTAAACATTTTATAATTAACAAGCTATTTTATAGATATCAAGCTTTTGATTCCCTTTAAATTTTGTTGGAGAATTAGTTTGAGAACATTTTGAAAATTGTTTCAAGATTTATTTGACCGAGACTCTTGGAATGAAGATCTTGAAAGAACTTTTTCATCAGTAGTTAAATTAGTAATCTATTATTATGTATTTAGATTTCAACTTAAATGTTAGTAGCAACCATGAAAAATTTTAAAATATTTATTAGATGTGATTTTTTCTTTTATCATCACACTATTTACAACAGATTTATTCACCAAAAATGGTTCATTATTACAGAAGCTGATTCAAAGGCTTATCACTTATTTAATTTTGTTCAAAGGTTCTTTAATTTTTGACAGATGCAATAACAAACATAAAAATTTGCCTATTCTTAAACACGTATTTTAAATTTGTTTTTTATATAGTAGGTTTACTAATTTTAATCAGGATAGGATAAATTGGGAGTAATTACACAGAAGCATTCCATTGAATAAATTAACTAGCTGAAGTTAGAATTTAGTGGTTATATTTTGAATTTCCCAAAATTGACAAATTGATTAGGGGGAAACGAATTTTTTCAAGATCACATGTCTATTTGTTTATTTGAATATAAAGTTATAATGACATAAAATTTAGAAAAAGTTGTAAAACAGTTATAATAATTTATAAAAGTTACTCTAGTCTTCACCTTGTCACAAAATTATAAAATAACAACATTAATTTGAGCTTTTCTCAAAACTGTTAAATGTACTTACCTACTTGTTATATTCAACAACTATCAATGTACAACAAAAATGTAATATTTATCTTAATAAAAACATTTTTAATTGAACGTAGATTAATTTTCTTTGAGTATTAGGTAATATTTATATGATTAGGAGGGGCAAACTGTGGTCTAGTTATATGCATAACAACCTACTATGCTCAAGATTGTGGGTTCGTAGCCCACCAGGTGGCCATAGGATTTTTAAAGGGAGTTAAATATGCCATGGTTATGCCGTCCTTTGGAAGGGATGTCAAAGGGGGTCCCGAGCCTGTACGATGTCAGGTACTTGTTAAAATCTCTATTCTACCTGGAAAGGAAAAATTTAGAGCTCCCACTAAATGTTAAATAAACATACAAACAAACACTAGTTATATGATTAGATACAATTTTAAGTAAAAAAAAAAATGGGGCACTAAAAAAATGCTTGTCTTGAAATATAAGCACATATTTTAAATCTATTCAGTCTTTACATATTGCTGATGCTCTCATGTCAATGATTTATACCAATAATTCAATTACCTATAATAATTTGAGTCAAATAATTTTACACCAAAAACAGCCACTATATAAATTCAAAAAATAATGTAAACTGAAGAAATCCTTGACGATAGAATAGAATGGTGTTGGTGGGAAAAATTCAGTAGTTGACATACATCCTTAAGAAGGAAAAGAATGAAAAATAGATAGTGATAAGGTTTACTGGTATTCTAATTGACTTTGTATAGAATGGCAATTCTCTAGCCATGGCATTAATCATGTGCTCTGGGACCTTTTGACAATTGGGAAGAGGAAGATAGACCGATGTGCTTTCGGTTTTTCATTAACTTCGTTTCCTCCTTTGTAGATCAACCACAAGTTTGGCATCCCCTATTTGGTAGGAAAGTTCCCTTTGTCCAATGACCCATTGAAAGTTGCAAAGAGTTCCTATTTTATTGTTTGCATACTACTACTTCATTTTATTCCTCTATTATCTTTGGTGGAACCAGTTTTGTTAATTTTCTTTTTTAATAAGTTTAGTTTTTTTTTCTTAATATCTGTGACAAGATCAAAATTAAGCATCCCATGGATAATTAAGGTTTTGCAATATTCATAAAGCTTGGTATTCTCTATTTTTTAAGGCTGAAGGTAGCTCTAACAATTTTTATAAAATTTGTCTGCCTCATAAATCCCTTAAACTGTGTATACTGATAAAAACTAGGAATAAATTATAATTTAAAAAGAAACTTATATTTCCTCATAATATCTTTTTCTTTGGCACTACAGTCTGAGGTGGATTTTGGCCACCATAGAATTCTACTCCAAACATCATGAGCTAACTGTAGCTGCTTCCTTCTAGCCATCTTAAGACTTGGCAGATTCTCCTCTATGTCATCCAGTCATCGTCTCCTAGGTTATCCTCTCTTTCTTTTCCCTGACAAGCCCTCTCGCATTATTCTCTTCGACATCTTACCATCTTCCATTCTCTGCACCAAGCCAGCTGATTCTTTGTGCTTTTAGGAAAAATAAGTGGAGTGTTTAATACATTTTTGTAATTTAATACTTTAAACCTATTAAATAGTTTACCAATAACTAATATTATCATGTAAATTATTGGGTATGTTGAAATTGAAAATAAAGTTATATTTCCCCATAACTCAAAAAACAAACAAAAACCTCAAACACTACAACTAATGAAGGGTCTTAGGCTCAGTACATGATAGAGACTGTACTGTTTCTAAGCCAGCAATGATGCTGGAAGGTGATTTAGGAGAGTTCAAATTCAGCTGCTGGGTTTTCCACCAATCAATGGTACCCACTTTATAGAGACTGGGTGGGTGAGCTCCAGAAGGGTCTCTAGTTCCAAGAGAATCCATCTGTGGCTATTAACAGTAGAGATCTGTATATTATATAGAAGTAGATTATAGACATGCAAAATGAAATCATAAATGATGAAGGACTTTGCTTGAAACCAATTCTTATTACAAGCACGGAGATGATAAGTAATATCCTAAGTAATTGGTTCATAAATTCTACTATAAAATATTTCATTATATAAAGGAGCGTTCATGCCCTGGGTACCTTGCGTGCAGCAATTTCTTAATCCCAGGACAAGCGATAGCCGCCACCGCAACCTTGTCCTCTTTGAAGAAGTCACTGTCCTAGTTTTTTGTCTCCAATGGGAAGTGTTATGCACCCTATGATGTAAATGCCATTCGAGGCAGCCATAATGATAGTGGCAATATCCGGGAACTTCCACAAGAAGCTGAGTAAACAAGACGTAATAGTTCTCGGAAAGATAATTTTAAATTTATACACAGAATAACAAACTAGCCATTAAATAGTAATCATTAAATCAACTAGCCATTAAATAGAAAAACAGTCATTAACCTTTAAGTAGGGAGGTAGTTTGCCCAAACGTAAGTAGGGAGGTGGGGTGCTCACAACTAACTAACTAATTCGGCCCAACAACCCAGTGATGGGTCCTGGGCTCCACCGGCAGCTTCCGCCAATCGTCGCGGTTCTGAGCAGCTGCCATCCAGTTGGGCACACCAAGGATGTTCCCTGCATCAGCCGCCACGCCGTCACTCCACCTAAGCCTGGGTCTTCCTCGTCTTCTTGTCCTGTATAGAGGCTCTGTCAGCATCTTCCTGGGCAAATGCGAAGGATTTTCCGCTCAAACAGGAGTTCTTGTTCGCAGGCCTTGGTTGTTGTCCATGTTTCCGAGCAATACATCAGTAAAGGACGAATGACGGTCAGTACAGATGCAACTTTGCCGAGAGTGTGTGCGGCCACCAAGTTGTTTCCTCAGACCAAAGTAACACCGGTTGGCAGAGATAATTCTTCTTCTTATTTCGACATCAACTTGGTTGCTCTGGGTCATCGTTGAGCCTAAATACACAAAATCGGAGATCTGTTCGAACCTGTACTCCCCAAAGGCCAGCATCTCACCCCACCTGGGTGTCTCTTCTGTCACCAAGTACTTGGTCTTTGCCTGGTTCACGTCGAGCCCAAGTCTCCTCGTTGGGGTGGTCACAAACCCAAATAAACGAAGTGATAAACTAGCGAAGACTCAAGTTCCACTGTTCAAGTGCAGTTATTAGTAATTTTAATAATAATAATTGTGATAAATAACCTATAATATCTTTATCAGTTAAATTCAAATTTTTTACTACCCATTTTTATTATTACACCTTATTATATAGAATAAAATATTACACGGTGATTACTTGCAAATGTTACATAATAGAGAAAGAAAAAATAATTGATTTTCCAGACATACATCTATCTGTTATATCTTCTGTGGAAATGGATTTTTTAAAAATTAGAAATAAAAATTAAACAAAAAAGAATATCAAGTTGAAACTAATAACAGTCCTATGTAATTGATCTTTTTCTGTTTAATTGAGTTATAAATGAAACATGAACCGTTCTTAAAGACCTTTATAATCGAGTGAAGGAGAGATTCAATGGAATATAAAAAATCTCTGAGTACTATTGCTAACTTATATTCCTCAACCATTGATAGTTTATAAGTGTATTTATTTCATTTTCATAAGCAACAATGATAAATATGGTGTTTTGTAATTAAAATGTCATTATATACATAAGTAAGTCATTCTATACATAAATGTGCCGGTGATTACGAGCCTCATGCTTTCTATTTCCTTAACAAAGTAGATATTTTTTAAGACATTTAAATCCAGAAACGCAATCCATTCCAAATCTAGAAGCAATCAATTAAATATTAAAAGAGACATCATGTTGTTACTGGAAGAGGGCATCATAATGTCTAATGTCAATATAATCTATAGTAGACTAACTAGTATTTACTTGCGTAACTCCTGCCTGAGAAGGTCGGTTCGAAGAAATATCCGATTGTTCTTATAAACTATAATAATATATATTAGATTTTTTTTAGTGTAGTAAAACATAATCAAGGGATTTAGTAAAATAACAAAATAAAAGGTTTTAGTCTCACAATAATGTTGTTTACTTCTAGATCAAGATAATGTTCCATGGCTAATGAAACCCAAATAAAAAAAATCACAAATAATAATTTATTTTTTTAAAATTAGTGTCAGGTTTATTATTTCACTTTTTTATACCCATCACCTATATTATATAACCAAATAAGTAATTAAAATGCTCAACTTTGGTTTAAAAAAAAATAATACTATTTTAATAGTTTTTCTGCATGAGTAATTTTGTTTTTATATATTTATAAAAAATGTGACTTTGTAAAATAATATAAAATTCTGAATCAAAGTAAAATTAATTATTAAGGAATAAAAGGGAACAAATAAAGTAGTTCTAATAAAATATATTAGTGTACAAATTCAAACTGTAAAATAGTACATACCGCTTACTCCAAGCATTCAGAACAAATTTGTTTCATGTGATTCATACAAATAAATTTTTTACAACAACAAAAACAATTTGTTTTCTTGCCTGTGTTTCTCGGACAAACTGTACATCTACCAGAAAATCTATTCTCCGTTTTTGGTGCTGGTTCTGGTGTGCTTGTTCCTGTCATTTGCCGCCTTTAGTCTGATGTATTAGGGAATCG
This sequence comes from Troilus luridus, assembly GCA_964056705.1. Taxonomy (NCBI): domain Eukaryota; kingdom Metazoa; phylum Arthropoda; class Insecta; order Hemiptera; family Pentatomidae; genus Troilus; species Troilus luridus. The sequence goes on along the minus strand of OZ057414.1, from coordinate 78,764,481 downwards.
AAGATTCTGCTGCTCTCTTTTCTATTTGTGGTCTAATCAGTTGAAACCCAATGTCTCTCAAAAATTCTACCCTTTCCAAATTCGTGGTAGGATTATTGCTACATATATTGCCCGAGAGTTAATGCCGGTTATGTCGAGTATGCTAAAGGAGACAGTTAGAGGCCACCGTTTGCAACGCCGAGCTACAGAATATGTAGCGCACATTTTGTCAATGATGTCTAGACCATCTTTTGTTAGATTGTAAAATGTTATTATTTCTGGCTTCTTCTCATCTCCAGTCGATTCTACCATTTCTTTAGAATTGGGGTGCATACTTGAAAGAAGTAAAACATTTTTACCTTTCTTTGGTACATATGAATAGTGCGGTGAGCTGGTTACTATAGGCAAAAATGGTGCTCTTTTCAGCCCTACCTTTTATCATAGTTAGTTCAGGAGGAACTGTCTCTTATATTTCCTAATAGTCCCAACATAGTTCAAATTTTTATCCAAGAGTTCTTCTACCAAACGAAAACTGGTAAATCAGTTATCTGCAGTAATATTCCTCCCTGATCTTGCAATGGGTCCTATTAGCCTCATAACAACATCTTTAGCCGAATTTGACATTTTATAAGGTCCTTCGGGTTGTTTTCCTGGGTATATCTCCATATTTAGGGTCTACCAAGTGCGAGCGTCACAAAGGGTTTGTAGCTTTATCGCATACTTGGCAGGTTTGCTGGGAAGGTACTGCCTAAAAGTGCATTTTCCTCTGAACGGAACTAACTGCTCATCTATTGTTGTATATTCAGACACTGAATAGACTGTTTGGCAATTTTTTAAGAATACAGTCACTAAATCCCTAATAGGCGCTGAATTGCCAAATCTCGTTTTTTTTATTTTACTCGTTTACGGGTCCATTTTCAAAATATAAAAAATACCTATTTCTTTATTTTTAACGTAGAAGATAAATATAAAATTTCATGGTGCTCGGTTTAAAAATGGCGCTTATTTGTTTTATTACAAACGTTTGTCACCCTTTTCACCATCTTAGGGGAGGAATTTTCAAAAATCCTTTCTTAGTGCGCGTCGACCTTACAAAATGTAGGTAGATACCTAATGTCCGAATTTTACGTCTGTAGCTTAAGCCGTTTTGGTTTTGCCATGGCCATTTCAGTCAGGACGAACTCTTTTATGTAATAGATAACATAATACGATTTCCCGTATTTTCTTTTTTTACTGGTCGATTTAAAAAAAACAACAACAACACGTATGTCTTTCTTTTTAATGTATGAGCTAAATAAAAAATTTCATGGTGGTCGCCTTAAAAATGGCGTTTATTTGTCTTATTACAAACGTTTGTCTTTATACAAATATTTGTCTTAAAACAGAAATGTAATAAACTAGGTGCCCTCTGGTGGAATAAAGACTGTGAGTCCGCTGTGAAACAAGGAAAAAGGCATTAAGAAAATTCTGGAGGCACCCGTGTTCAGATCATCTCGAACAGTATCAAAATGTTAGCTGTAGAACACGGTTATATTAAACATAGCGAAGAGAAAAGGGTGGAGAGATTTCGTATCGCAAATAAACCACCCACCACCTCCATCACAAATCTGGGACACGGTCCATAAAATATCAGGAAGATATAAAACAAATACCCGCCTTAACTCATTACAAACTTCAACCAATACCCTTACAGACCCCTTAGAAATAGTTAATCATGTTGGCTCATACTTTCAAGAGACTTATTCTGATTCCAACTATTCTCAGCAGTTTCTAGAAATAAAACAACCAAAAGATTCCGAACCACTTAATTATTGCACAGATCCTCTTGACCCTCTTAACAATCCATTTACAGTCTTAGAATTCAACGATTCCGAAAAGAAACAAGGCATCGTTTGTATTAGTTTTATCAAAAATCTTTCCCCAGAAAACAAAATTTTTGGAAATAACATTAAAAAATCCTTACGTTCCTCGATCCCCAATTTACGTGCCTTCAAATCCCAAAAATCCCCGCCTTCAAATCAAAGATCCCATTCCCTTTAAACAACACTCATAGGTTGTCTGCCGTATCCCCTGCTCCACTCCCAATTGCAACTCTTCCTAATCGGCGAAACTAAAAACTTCCTTAAAGATCGTATTGCCCAACACAAATACTCCATTTCCTCCCATAACCTAGCCGCTTCAATACTCTCCGAACATGCCCTATCTTTGAACCACATTTTCGACTTCGAAAATACGTCTATCCTAGCTTATGTTCCCAACTATGAAAAAGGCATCCTCTCTGAAACCATCCACATCAATTTAGACTCCTCTACTGTCAATCTCAAGACCGACTCCCATCACCTATCCTCAACCTAGTCCCAAATTTTTAATTTCTCAAAAAACCTTAAATTCTTTTACTTTGTTACTTCTTCCCACAATCATTCTGTTACATTTTTATGTATTCTCTCTCCTGTGACACATTTTGACCTCTTGACACAAATTTCATTTTTATTATCTTTCTACCATTTCCCATTAATTTAGTCATTTATACTCCTTGCTTTCTCCCTTTTCATTACTTTAATTTTTTTACATTATTTACGTGTCATTGAATTCACCTAATTATCCGATTTTCCCTTTGTTTCATATACTCTCTTTCTTAGTTATATTTTTGCCGTCAGAGATCGCTGTTAGCGCTACCGTCTTACTTTGTAACGTATTTTACTTCTCAGTTACACGGGTCACTGATCAGCCACTCCTATTTGGTTCGTAAACATTTGAATATTTATATCTTCTCTTGATCTTTCTCCATCTCCATTCTTCACACCTGTTTTTCCCATCATCTCTTTGGCATCCATCATATGTTGTAATCGATACTGCCATATCTCCTGTGCGACGTTGCCAAATCTTACTTCTCCCATTCATTACAAACCATGACCTACTGCAACTGCGGTGTTGCCACATCTCATGTGTGACGTTGCCACAGCGTACTTTTCAGAGCTGAACACACCCCCTCGCCCTGCCAAGGAGGTCTATGACCACAAGTTCGCGGCTCTTGCTCACCCCGTCTATTTTTACTACTCCTGCAGAACTGGCTTTACGAATTCTGCAGAAAAAAAAGTTGTTAACAAATTCAGGATGCACCAAAATCTCTGAAATCGGATATTGGCCGAATGGAGAGGGTAAAAGAATTGGAATATCCAGGGGAGACATAATACAAGAAAATTATTTAAATCTGTAATAGAGGGAAGGTTACATTTATAATGCAATGAGGGAATAAGAAAAAAAAATCCCTTTACAAGAGCCTATCCAAAAATCCAAAAGTAAGACAGTACAACACAATAATGAAGCCAGAATGCCTATGTGTGAGCGAAAGTTTAGTATTAAACTATAATTGAGATGTATTAGAAACACTAGAATGACATATTAAAAGGAGAATATTAGGACCACAAAATACAGCAGAAGGCTGGAAATTACGAAGTACAGCTAAAGTATATAGAAATATAGAGAAAACGAATGAGAATTGGAATGAGAAAAAAGAGAATCATGTTTTTTGGAGAATAGATTGGCCAATAAGATTTTTAAATATTTATGGAATAAGAAGTCAATAAGATCGGTTAACGATGTGAAAAAAAGATTCTGAGAGAACACTATAAAAATAGAATAAATAAATGACAGAGAAGCATTTTCGAAAAAGGTTTTGCAAATGGAAGGTTTCAAGGTAGAACAGAAAAAACCTTTTGGTCCGTTTTACCCAAACCAAACAAGGTTTATGGGCGTCTGGGGATACGAAGAGGAAATAGAAGAAAATAATGGAATGGAAAACTGAAATTGGAACGTTGACATTAGATCCCCCTATCCACACAGAAAAATAACATTTGCGAAATTGAGGGAAACACCCTAATTTCTTTAACTGAAAACTTCATTATTCTCATCCAATTGTCAATTATCAAATTTACTCAGGGTGTTTCTTAAATTTTTATAAGAGGGTCTGTCTTAGTGCCGTTAGTAAGGATTAATCTAAGAAAGTTTAATTGGAGTTAAATCAGTTTGTATTTCTGTTAAGTATTTTTGTGGACTTTTTTTTTTAATAGAAAATTCTTCTTCCAGATAAAGAGATTAAATTCAATACTCAACGAGTCGTTTAAAAATGTCATTTTATATTTTATAATTAATTAAAACACTTTCCTGTGTCACATAAATTTACCTTGAGGAAATAAATGGAACATTGAAAAAGAGAAAACAAATGAACTAAATTGAGGAAATGCATCATACTTTGCCGAGGAGGTAGAAATCTCAACTGACTGATAGGACTGAGGAATGGGGGAATTTAAGTAGGGATTTCCCTTTATATTAAAAGAAGAAGCCAATAAGGCAATTAATTTGACTAAATATCCAGCAAGATTTTTCCAAGGAAAATCTTGGAATTTATGATAGTAATTGCTTCGGGGTACTTATTCTTATTGTTATTTCTCGATTTCGAAGACTTTCCTAAATATCTTTATTTTCAGAATTCTCTTATTTTTTTCAATAAGGAAATGGGAATAATATTCTTCTTATTTATTTATTTTGTTTGCCTTATATGTGAACAATCTATTATCACTAGAGGGGCGAGTTTCTCGAAATCGGATCTTGAAAGCAGGGGCTGAGAATGTCTAATGCCATAATAACTCGTTTGAAATTCGTTATACAATTCATACAACAATGCTACTTTTCCTTGCTCAAAATCTAAATTTAAGTCATCGTACGGATATTGTTCACTATTCAAATGAAGTTTCAATTTGCAACTATCGATCAGACTACTATCTTTGTTAGAGGTTCTACTGCGATCAGTTTGAAATGCGAAAATGAGATAGCACGGTTTTTCTAAATTTGTTGAAGTTTTGACCGACCAATTTTCCTGGTGCGTTGCAGGTACATTGGGATATTCGTAAAGATCCCATGATCTGAATGGAATAGAAACGACCTTGTTTTTGTCTACTAGTTTTAACAGCCTCCGACGTTCATAATCTGAAACACGAACATGAGGGATTCTCCACAGCAATTTGTCAAGTTTTATTAGTTCATCATCGTCACCTAGCACGCAGTTTAGGTCAGTACTTAATCTGATCAAAACGAGCTCTTGCTTTAGATTGATTAAAATTTTACGATAGTCCTCGCATATCCTAAAAAGAATATCAAGTGGTAAGCATACGCTAAAAACGCTGTTTTTATCCAAAGAAAGAGTTTTACCGGGCATTGTCCACCCCGAATTTTCCAATCCCATTACTCGATTGGATGAAAATGATACATGGCCTTTGAGAGTAGTAGTTATTCCCGGATTTCGTACTCGATCAACTTCTATGCCATTTAGTTAATATCTAATTTCGTCAAACAAAAACGCGAATGCGTTATTAGTCAACTTCGGAGTGGCGCTGATAGTGCCATTACTTTTTAAGATCCTCCCTTCGAGATAAATGAAACTTAGAGAAGGAAAGGTATACATATCTTGTTGATGAATAGGAATTCTAATCTCGTCGGTTTTTCTGATCCTAATGAGCTAGTTGATCGGCTGAATGCAGGTCACGAAGGTCATGAAAACGAAATAGAATCGATAATTGAAGAGCTACGAGAAATAAATATTAGAAGAAATTTCTTTAGCCGGGGTTCAAATTTGAGAGAACAATTTAATAGAGTGTAGTAAGAGCTACCTCGAAATAGTTATTGGACCTTTCGATGAGAGCTCCGAAATGGATAAGGAAAATAAATTTATGATGCAATTATACCAGATCGCATATCATTTTGATTGTGACCTTTTATTAAACTAATAACATAAATCAATTTTCATGAATTAAATAACTACTACTTTTGATGATAGAAAATCAATTGATTAATTAAAGGAACAATTTAAACGTTTTTATAACGAGAAAATGAAATTACTAATATTAACTAAATTATAAAATTACAAATAACAAATAGAAAACAATTATTATTTAATCTTACGATAGTAAATATAACCCTTTTTTAAAAATTATAAATAAGTAAATGTTCAAATAGAATCGACTACAAAATAAACAAAAAAATCTTAGCTGTCTGTCGAAGATTATCGGGAGGGTGAGCTGGTTGTTCAGGTGTCCGAGGATAGAATCTCGGATGGGTGAGCAAAATGTTGAGACGTCAGAGGATAGATTCTCGGCAGGGCGAGCAAAAATGTTGAGACGTCGGAGGTTGAGATGATAGACTGGTTCAATTCGATGTGGTCGAATATGTCGAAATTTTAACTATTACACCTGCAGGTGGGCAGCGACTTTGTATCTTCTTCAAGTCCACAAAAAAACAACTTTAAGCTATAGCTTGTGATGTGCACGTCAAGAGGCTCGTGCTAACACTGTCTGGCTTCATGTAGACGGAGCGAACTAAAGCAGTTCGATTCTCTTTTGTTTTTATTTCTTCTCTTTTATAACATATGTTTTCAAAGTTATGACAATTATTAGACTTATAACTAAACAAATAAAATTACCTTTTAAAGTAAATTATTCTAAACAATTATGAAATAAACGTTTAAATTATTATATAAAAAATAAAAATGCATTCTATAACCCTTCTGTATTTACCTTTGATACAGTGCAAAGGTGTTCTGTAATACGGGTTATCTGGGACTAAATCCTCTTCTTTGCGGTCGATATCCAATTTCGTCAGTATATTGACGTTTATAACGATAATATTTACCGTCTAAGGGTTGCTGAAGACGTGAAGTGGTTTCCGACGGATCGTGGAATTATTAAAAATGAAAATATTTTAAATGTGTTTTCTTCCCCAGCTACCACTTTCCACTCAGAACTTCTTCATATATTTCTATTTGAATTATATATTTTTTTTGTTAATGCCCCTTAAAAAAAAAACAAAAAAACAATTGGAGAAACACTTTCGAAAATAAAGTAATTTTCGATGAGCGCTCGCATAGTTGAATATTCGCCCTCAATTTTTTATGAACTAGAAATATCTAGTCCAATTAAATTCAAATCGGATGCAAAGGTGTGAAAATCACTCAGAGATTAGTTGTTTTAAATTATGATTTGCGTTTCATATTAATCATAAAATATGTATAAATTAATTTTTTTTAAATGTAAAAATGGGGTCCCACTGCAATTACAGAAGCGTGATCCATCCATAACAGGGATTGTACTGACAATAGTTGTGCAGGGAGGTGATTTGTACTCGATCGCGCTCATCTGCCAGAATTTTTCCCCATTTAAAGGTGTACCGTGAGCCCCAGGAGGGTCTGTAGATCCCACAGGGTCCATCTGTGTCTGTTTACAGTTTAAATAATTTATCTGCTACAGCCGGATTTGAACCCAGAACCTTCAGTTTCGCAACTCAGCTCTCTCCACACTGAGCTACCCCGCTCCCATTAAGAATTAATAAACGTTCATATTTCATTCATTCTCGTCCATTATCTGAGATCAGACCTAGAATTAATCTAAAAAAGCTAATTCATTTTCTTCCGATGATCGTTTGGACCATTTACGCGTAGAATACAATAATGCCATAGAAAATAAACTGTTAGGGATAATTAACAATACAAACGTTTTCTTTGGTATATTTAGTATTACAGTATTTTTCTTTAATACGATGTTAATAAATTACTTACTTATTATTCTTTTTTCTTACTTGTACATTCTTGGTTTCTCGTCATTATCAGCACCTCATATCTCATTATTTTAGTTCCAAATTTTAATACTTTTATTTTATTCGTTCAGGTTTAAAACAAGATGATTCGTTATTACCTGTACTAATTAATTTTACTCTCGAGTACGTTACTAAAAAGGTGATATACAACGAAAGAGGTCTGAATTTGAACTTGAATAGTAAAATATCCGTGCTTGGGTTTGCGGACGATTTGGCACTGTTGGGTGAGGACGAAGAAACTGTATTGCTAAATACAGAAACGTTAATGAATGCTGCTAAGGAAATCGGGCTGAAAATAAATTCGGATAAGACTAAGTATATGGTCAGTTGAAGGAAAGGGCGAAATTTGGGGATATTGTTGTAGGAGGAAATAAGTTCGAACATGTGGAGATGTTTAAGTACTTAGGGTCAATGGTAAGTGGAAAAAACGAAATTCAAGAGGAAATAAAGGCGCGAAATTACTAAGCTCGCTTCTCTTGTCCAGAAATCTAAAAATCAGAATTTATAAAACAATTATCGTTCCATCTCTTCTCAATGGATGTGAAACTTGACCACTAACGCTGAAGGATGAACAACGTCTTCAGGTATTCGAAAATAAGGTGTTACGTAGAATATTCGGTCCAAAAGAGGATGGGACGACTGGGGAATGTAGATTACATAAAGCGGAATTGCGAAGCATGCATCCGGTAAATATTATTCAGGCGTTAGGGTCGCGAAGATTAAGATGGGCAAGTAAAGTTGCTGGGCTTAGTAACAAACGAATTCCCTAGATGTTAATAGGCGCTTTACCGACTGGGAAGCGTCTGAGGGGTAGACCGAGGCGTAGGTGGGAGGATTACGTTATATACTAATGACTACTATTAAATCGATTGAATTTGATTTTAAAAATATTTAGTTATGACTTCCGATCTTTTACTGAACAGTCCTCTGCGCCTCTTTTTATCATTTCCAATAATAAAATTTGGTAATCGCTTGATAACAAAACATATGGTTAAAGTTTAAAGTTTAATACATACTTTGTGGAAGAATATTTTTTTTAAAAATCCAGACTGCAGAACCAATTATCTCTTTTATTAATGTACTTATATATGCAGACCTCTTCATGGGTAAATAGGCAAAATGCAAATTATTTTAGAATCAGTATAATGAAAATGTTAAGGACTTGAACTGTTCGAACTTTTAAAATAGAATCCAGTACTAATTGGCTTGTAGAGAAATAAACTCCGTTCCATTAACTGTTTATTGTTCTTTTAAATATTTTTTTATAAATTTTCAGCAGTAATTATTCTCTCCCTACCAAAAAAAACATTGTATTTTTCGTAATTAAAAAAAAGTTGCTATGGTAAGGGAGTTCTCCGAAGTTTGAATCCGGCTTGTCAGATTAATTATTTCATCTATTAACATACCTGTTGGATTTGGAAACCCTCCTAGTCATTAGTATAATAAAGTAGGCACATTAAAATGGGGGAGCCACACCCCTGATCCCGGCAAAATCGCCACCCTGGTGCCTTAAAAACAGCACAGTATCTACTATGTACTGAATCTAGACCCTTCAAGAGTTAGTTTTTTTTTATTAGTCTAAAAACAGATTTAATCATTGTCCTTAAAGAATATCTCTAGTGCCTCCCGAAAAAATAAGTCCTGGATCTATAACTGTCTATATTTCAATACATGTACCTTTTTTGATTAATCACTCTTTTGAACTGAGGAAGCTATAACAAATTTAATTAGAGCATAATAAAGATTTAGTGCCTTCATAAACCTCTATGCTGGTTCCGGCTTAACTACTTGACTTCCTATGTTTGCAGTTGGTACCACTGAGCAGGGAAGAAGCAGTGAAGCCAACCTTGACAGCAGGTGGTGGGGCGGCAGCCTGCCTTCAGTCGAGTGCTCGCCTCAGTGAGTGTCAGTATACAGTGAGTGACCCTTGTCGGTGCCTTCAACTTCGTATCCATGGGGGTTCGTTCGTCCTTTTGAGCCTCTCTGTCTGTCGGAGCCTGCTGGTGTCTTAAGTATAAAAGGTATGTTCTTCACGAATTAGTATTTTAGTAGTAATTAAGTTTAAGCAGCTGTTGAAAATCAATCGATTTCGCATTTTGAAGAAATCGTAAGCACGTTTTCTTAACCTCTAAAGGAAACTCTCATAATAATATATTTAAAAAAAAATATTTTCTTTATTATTTACATCAGGTGTATATTGATGTCGATACACTTTTATAGTTATCGTGTGCCTTTAACTTGGCCAGAGTTCTTATTCGTCAGTATTTGATAGAAACAACTTAAAAACCGATTGTTTATTATAAAAATAAGGTTCTTAATAATTCATTATATTTATAAAACTATAAAAAAATATAAAGTCTTAAAAATGAAGGTTGAACATAATAGATTCATTTTAACGAGAGGTTTGCTCCAAAGAATATTTTTTTCATGCCAAGGTTTATGTATTCAACTAATAAGCTGTTATTAACCAAAAATATAAACAATACTGCTTTTATTAATCCTTTAAACCTGTTCATATTAGTTTAAAAATGTTTAAGACTATATGACAGTATGACTAAGACTTCTGTTTTTTGAATAAATTTTGAAAAAAGGTTCTTGAAAAGCGTATACAATTTTGTAGTTTTGTTATTTTTTGCATGTGGGTGTGGGAATTTAGATTTTCAATATTCCCTGTTATATCATTAATATATTTTCGACTTTTGAAAGGTCTCGTTTATTATTAAATATTGTATAAACGTTTAATTTTATTACACATTGTAGAAACGTTGATGAATGTGGTAGAAATATATACCTTTTTAGAGGGAAATTAAAAAACAAACAAAAAAACTCAATCATTTATTAAGCTTTAAAAGTAAACGATTGTGTAAACCCCCAAAATAACCATTGTTGTAATGATATTTAGAATTATTGTTAAAATAGTAGCTCTCTCTAACTCCATTCTCATTATAAATAATTATAAATGACATTAATATTATATTATATATAATGTCAAGGTATAAATAATTGTCGTAGGTAATTATTAAATATACCAGATTTTAAATGACAGAAGTCTGAGAGGTTTGCCCAAGCTGTTAGCTGGACTTATGTCAGTGACTGGTGAAAGAGAAAGCTGTGTACCTACCTGCTGCATTCGTGCCTCTGTCCGGAAATAAATGTTATTTCACCTGTCGACAAAAAACGAAATGTTTATTAGCTTGTTTTAATTATAATGATTAATTTAAATATAATTGAAAACGCAATACAATATCAGATACATGTGCACCTTTTAATATACCTCATTTCTTACTTTTAGTCTTTTTCTATGTAATTTTATTAACATTAACGTTACACATGGAGTGAGAACTCCTATGTACAAATAACAAAATTTATAGATTCTGTAAAATCATGTTTAAAAGTTTTTTTTTAAAATCGATAAAATCATAATTAAACTTGTTACTCTTTATCCATGAAATGTAGCAATATTTATTTTAAAAAATATTTTATAAGCCTAACTGATTATTCATAACAGTACTCATACCCCGATAGGCTTCTCATCCTGTTAAATGTGAAGCAACTTCAGCTAAAATGCTAAGAAAGTATTCCTTACATAAAAAAATCTTTATGTTATTATTTTCTCATTGTTTTTTATGTTTCACGAGATATCTAGATGTTTAGAGAAAAAATACTTCAACGTTTTAATTCATGCATTATTAAGAGTACGGGTATTAGTTAAAAAACATTTAACTAATTATAGTTGATGGAATCCTTTGTTTGCATGCATTAATTATATTTTTTTATTTATTTTTTACGGTAGATTTTTTAAAATTTACATTTTTTCGGCATAAAAAGAATACTGTCCGCTAACGAGGAAAACCCAACAATTATTGTTGAAATTTATTTATATATTTATTTAAGTTGTTTATTTAGCACAAATTAAAATAATTATATCTATTCCAGCTTAATACGCAGACTACATCAGACATATAAAATTACAATTTTTTTTTTATGCATTTATTTTACCACTATTAAACTGTGTTTTACGAATAGTGACAAGTTTTTATCGTATTTTATTCAATGCAATTGTAATAAATCGAGTACAATCAATTAATCCAGGAAATAAAATAAACGAACTATCAACCAATTTACGCCAATGTTCCGGCAATAATTAAATTATTTACTAGATTATCGGGTTATCACATTTACTGTATATTAAGATTTTATTTAGCTTAATTCTCTATGTTATGATTTATTTATTTTATCCAGTAATTAATCCTTTTTCTTACGATGTTTTTTTTATCGCGACTATTTTTTATTGCTCTTTCTGTGAACTTGTCTTTTTTAAGATAGCCAAGAATGAGCTCCTTTCTCCGTTTTGTTTTTCTTTTATTCATTCATTATGGAAGAAAATAAAGAACTTTAAGACCTCCTCCTGGAAACTTGCCAGAAAAGTTTATGTTGTTTTATAAATCGTTGTTGGATATTGCGAGGAGATCAAATAATACATTATCTTAAAAATATTAATTCATTTTTAACGTCATTCATTATTAAATACCTGAGCTTCTCACTAGATCGTAAGGATGTAATCTATTTAAAAAAACAAATAAATAAAACTGTATCACTACAATCCATAATCTTGGGTACAGTACGTGTTAGTGACTGTACTGTTTCTTGGTCAATGGATAGGTGATTATTCCTAAATCACGCTCAACCATCAGATTGCCCCCCATATTCTAGGAAATCACTTTGTAGAGGCTAGATGAGCCCCTGATCACAAAGGATCAATCCTCGGCTGCTAACAGTAATCTAATAAGAATTTAAAAACAAAAATGGGACCAAAAATCCTTACAAACCTAACTTATTACAGTGCGGTTAATTATTTCAAGATGGTAAAACTTTTAAATAAAACGTAAATTTTATTTATTTTTTATGATTTCATAAATATTGGAATTTTTGCTTCTAAAACACTTACAGTTTTATGTCATCATAATAAGGTGTGAAATGGGCGTTTTAATTATCAACTTTTAATCTGAAACAAATGATGAGATCGTAATTTTTTGTTCAGAGAATCGTTCTGGGTTTCTTGTGACTGGTGTTAAATAAAAAAGAAAAAGACAAAAAAACATAACCGAATTACTAGCGTTTGAAAATTTTTAATTCTACTTGTTTCAAATACAGAACAAATAATAAATTTCAAAGAAACTTATTTATTATTTTTCTTTTTGCGGTCATAAATGTTCATGATTGGAAATATAAAGTTAAAATAGGGAGAACTGATTTTTACTTTTGTTGATGAGGTATTTCGTTTAGTTTTGCCGCAGTACAAATTCAAAATAATTAAAAAAATTGATAGTTTTGAAATTCTATTTACTGTTTTCTGAATAACTATTTTATAAATTTGTTGCCTAAAAAGGTTTTTTAGGCTATGTTTGCGTAATAAATACTGCGTGGGTTCCCCTGTTCTTATTCAAAATTATAATTCCTTTAATGATATTACGTGATCTGGAAACTTCAGTCAGATATTTATAATTTAGGGTTTGTCTTTGATGAATTACACAGTTCATCGACTGTTTTTCTGCCCCCCCCCCCCCGGTATATAAACTCACACGAAAGCGTAAAAATACTGTAAGATTGAATTTTTCCGCATGAGTAAAGTTTTAAGGAAGTACTTCATTCATGAAGTATTGTCAATCAATGGATGCATCACAAAGGTCTAAGGCATGCACACATTTTTTAAAAAATTGTTTTGATTTAATTAACTGATCTTTATGTAGTTTTTGCTCTGATTTCAGAAATGAAATGGGTTTTTTTTCTATCACGTAAGGCTTGGCTACAAAATTTGAAAAAAGTTAAAGTTTTTGGAAAAAGCCACCATGTTGATATTCCGTACGGAAACGTTCTCCTTGTTCCTCACTTACAGTCCCAAGATTTTCTGGAAAGTAGTCCAGATGTGAGTGAAGGAAATAAACTTTGACACTCATGATGCAAGCCAACATTGTGTAGTTTTGTGACAGTTGATTGTTTCCAACAAAGCCTGTTACAACAAGTTTAAATGAATTCCAGGCATTTTTTTCTTCCATATCCATTTTGTATTTTTTTCTTCCAAAGCTTTCATCTTTTAAAAGTTTTCTGATGTCAGGCCCAACAAAGACTCCCTCTTTCAGCTTAGGACCGGATATACTAGGAAACTGTTCACAAAGATACTTGAAACACTCTCCTTCTTTGGGTAATGATTTCACAAACTGTTTTATTAGCCCCAACTTGATATGAAGTGGTGGAAGTAAGATCTTTTTAGGACACTCTAAACTTTGGCTTTCAACATTTTTAACTCCAGGAATAAGAGCCTTTCTGATTGGTCACGTCTGCTTGACATATTGTTGTTTCCTATCACGGATATCCCATTCCCAGAGGAAACATGGAAACTTTGGGTAACCACTTTGTTGGCCTAGTAGCATGGAAAGAACTTTCAAATCCTCACAAATGGTCAATTTATGGTCAGAGTAGCCGAGCTTATTAAGAACAAACTCAAGATTTTGGTAGCATTCTTTAAAATGGACTGAGTGTCCAACAGGCACAGAAGGATGTCGGTTACCATTGTGAAGAACAGAGAAGTACAGCTTTCTAACTGCTTTTTGATGAATCGATGAAAAGTCTCCATTCCACTGGTTCATACGTGATTTTGAACATTTTCAGGTGAAATTTGTGACTTATCTAGGGGGGATGGAATTTTTTCCGTAACCAGCACAAAAGTTCTGTTAAACCCACTACTTAAATATGCTACAATTTTATCATCGCAGACAGGTTTCATCAGCAAAACAATTGATAAATCTAACATAAGAATATTTTCTTCTTGTTCCTTGGGTTGAGTCATTACTCATTAGAGTTATTATTAAAATTAAGCGCTTAACTTGGAATCTTCATACAAACCCGAAACGACAAGAAACTCCTCGCCGTTTCAGGCTACTGCAACAATTACTTGACAAACGCTCTAAGCTCCCAATTAATGGCAAGACTCGTGTACATGACTGTAATTTGACATCTATTTGGACTTACGGAGTAGAACTTTAGGGCTCCACTAAGCCATCGAATTCCTCAATGCTTCTTACTTTGTATCGAACAGAGTCATCCATAATGACCTTAATGTTCCGTTTGTGGCTGATTTGGCCCAAATCCGACATCAATCCTTTCATGACAAACTGTATTCCCACTCAAACCCACTAGTTTCAAACCTAAAATACACTCGTGACTACCTAAGTTAAATTTGTTATATGAGTACTACTAGTGGGTAGTTTCTCTACTTGATGTATTATTATTATTATTCAGTTGTAAATTTAAATAAACAAATTTAATAAAAAAATAGTAAATTTAGTGAATACTCCTATTGATTTCATTTATAATTAATCAAGTTGGGCAATCGGTCGTAATCATTGGAAAATCAACCATCAAGGCAATTAGTGAAATTATCTAAGAAACATTTTGAAAACAATATTTAAAATCATTTAAATTAGCTTTCCTAAGATTTCTGGATTATATTGAAAGTCAAACATCATCATAAAATATGCATATATATTACTTCAAGGCCTCTACAGTCTCAATTCGTTCTTGGAATTGAAATAGCTGGCAATTGTAACTTTTATTGGTTAGAAATTTTATAGTCTCAACAGGCTTTACAGGCAATTTTAATTTTTATTGGTAACATTTTATATGCTTTCGGTATTACACTGTAGATTATTATAAATTTTACTGTCGATTTACTGCGTTTTATATTATTGGAGTGAATGACACATTTAATCAACAGTAAAACATAAAGTTACTACTAGGATTTATTTAATAATCTTAATCGAGTACAACTGTGTTTAGTAAGTCTATCTGCCTCTACCGAGTGCACAATTGCGGAAAATAATCAAAGACTTCTGTTACGTTTCTTACATCTAATGTAAATATATATATATATATCATTATCGATTTTAAATAACGTTAGTAAACACTCTATCCGTTTACTAAAAAAAACAACCATATTTACTAAATAAGATTTGGGATTAATATTTTTAAAAAATTATTCAATGATTTGAATTTTTTTTACTGTTATTTAATTTTGTTTTGTTTCTTACCAATCTCCATATTTCCTCGAGTTTAGGCAGATAAAGAAGTATAACCATTCTTCTTCTTTATCTTCCTCTTCTTCCGTTCAGCTTAGAAGGAGTAAATATCGAAACTAGTTTTGTAATAAATATTCAAGATGGTTGAAGGATATATCTTGAATAATTATTAGTTGACTGTATAAATATGGAGAAGAAGCTAGTCCGGGAGAATATAAAAAAATAATTCCAAAAGAAATGAAACTATTTATTATAAACTGACATTTCGACCATCGTTGCTGGTTCTCTTCAGGATAAACAGGATACAAAAATAAATAAAACTAAAATAATTAGAATAAACGGGAGAATGACATATGTAAATGAAATAATCGGGATATTACAATTTACGTTGTATATTTTACCTACACAATAATACATAAAAATGAAATAAACAATATTAATAATTATATTAAAACAAAATTTTCCAATTACTTTATCATACACCTATGGACCCAAACAAAATGTATATAAGTATTTTGATATTGATGAAGTGGTAGCGTCACGAAGGTCGTAACGAACGATGTCCTAACAAGTTAATAAGCGCGGAACCGACTGGGAAACGATTGATGGGTAGACCAAGCCCTTGGTAGAAGGATTGAGCCATTTGGAACATGAATCACTTTTTACAAGTTTGTAAGCAAAGATTGGTAGTATTTTGTAGGTATATCACATTTTATTAATATATGCAGTTAGAAACGTCTATTTTTTAATAAATAGATTGTCACTGTGTGAGAAATTAATTCTTTGATCTTCACCCGGGCCATTTTCTTCTCACTTTATAGAATTTAGTTCATGATATCAATCCACAAAAGCATATTATATAAGTTTGTTAAGTTCTGAGGTGCATTGTATACGCTATACATTAATTTTTATTTATTATTTATTTATTGGTATTTACAACTATATTACAGTAATTTAACAAGTAAATTGGCTCAGTGATACATAATGACATGATATAATGACAAGTAGAGAAACTACCCACTGGTAGTACTCAAATCGCATGTTCAACTAAGAAAGTCACGTGGCCATCTTCTTCTCAGACGCCGCGGAGGATTATCGGGAATTTAAGAGGAAGCTAGGTAATTTTTAATGTAGCACAATGTAAAGAGGATAACTAGTTAAGAAAGTAATCTGTTAGATTTAATTAAAAGTAATTTCTTGTGAATTTTGGTTTGTTCAATTAATAATATTATTAATATCTCTTAAATAATTCAAATAACTGCATTCCGGATACGTCTGTTTAATTACATGATTAATATTTGAGTGGAAAATAGTTGACTGGATAATTCCAATGGTGGATTAAATTAGTCAGGGGATATAGTCTGAGATAACACAAAGTAAGTGAAACTTATTTTTTAATTGTACCAACGTTTCAGCCTACGATGTAGGCTATCTGTTGGTGTCTGGTTTGCAGTGACTAGTCAAACTAACTGTGTAATACTTGTTAGTTTGAATAGTCAGTATAGACCACGCACCCACAGACCAGGCATATTCGCCTTGAAGATGGCCTACAGTGTAGGCCGAAACGTTGGCACAAATAAAAAATAAGTTTTATCCCTAACTGCACCCCCTGAACTATTCAATCCATCAGTACATGATTAATAGTATTAATTCTGTTCATTTATAATTGCTAAATGATTTATTTTTATTTTATTAATGAAGCATTTATAGTTTTACGAAAGTTACCCAAATTATTAATTGTTACTAATAAATGCAACTGAAGACATGTGGTCATTGCTCTCTAATGAAATCTCAGGAATTAAGGGACTTCCCCGAGTAGTAAACTATATATACAGTTGTGTAAATATAAACAGATGCTATAAAAGTTTGTATATAGTAGAGCTTCGATTGACCGAAGTTGTAATGTGGATAATCAATTGGTTTGATAATCGCTATTCTCTTAAACAATCTGAAATGCCATACAATCACAATTGATTGATTTTATACAAAAACGTCTATTTTATTGTCTAGTAATTAAATATGCATGTATATAGTTAAAAAAAAAATGAACAACAATATATATATAAATAGCAGGATTCATCAAGATTGTGTTTGTAAAATATTAAAATATTTTATAGTTTGTTTCAATCAATGTTGACTTCCTCTTCATGGCAGCTAAGTCACTAAATCTTGTAAGTATTAGTTGTAGAAATTCATGTTTTAGGCAAAATAAGCTTCAAACTTGTTTTCTAGGGATGGTAAGGTTGGAAGGCAGTTTGGATTATTGACGTTCGGATAATCAACGCTCTACTGTACTTACCGTTTGTTGAAAATTAGATTTGTTTAATATAGATTTTTTATTTTTTTTATAATTTTTAGATGATTGTCATTGTTTAGGCTTTTTTTTAAACACTTAATTGAACATTCCTTGTTTTATGATTTTTGTTCTACGTTATGATTCAAACATCCAGAATAAAAGTAGTTGAATCCTTTCAAGGCCTTAATTCAAACATTTGAAATAATTGAATTAATTTTTATTTTCTGGTAACAAGAACTTCTACGTGCATTTGTTTCTTGATTAACTCAGATATAAAAATTCAAGTGAATAATCATATTATTCGAAATATAATTATTCAATTGATTATATATGTATATATAAGTATTAGGTATATAAAAAATAATTTTTGATTGAAAACTCATCGAATGTTGCATAATCTTGTGGTTACTGCTTCAGCGATCTTACTTTCTTGAGGCGAAAAAGATCTCAGTTGAGTATTTTCTGATATTATTCACAGATATCTA
Source organism: Troilus luridus (assembly GCA_964056705.1). Taxonomy (NCBI): domain Eukaryota; kingdom Metazoa; phylum Arthropoda; class Insecta; order Hemiptera; family Pentatomidae; genus Troilus; species Troilus luridus. The sequence goes on along the minus strand of OZ057414.1, from coordinate 78,746,002 downwards.
TATTCAAATGCGAAACTGATTTCTTCTGTTGTTTTGCATTATTATCACCTGCACTATGTAGGTGTACGTCAGGACTAACGGTAAAATCGAACTATTTTTCACCTAACAAAAAGTTCTTACTTGTTCTTGTAATTTAAAAAAAAATTGTGCAATTTGCATGCAATTCTTCTGTTTTTTTCTAGCTTCTTTGATTGTTCTGAAGGAAAGCAAATACGTAATGGATACTTATTTCTACGTCAATTTAAATTATCGTTGGAACGAAATAGCGCATTTCCTCCTGCTTCGATTTCTATCTGTCTTCAGAATGAGTAGAGCATTGAGAGCTTTTAGTCCGAAGCTGATCCAAAATCAAGGTCTTCGACTCCTCGAGTTCGGTGAAAAGAGAAAGTGTTTTAAGACACGCCGCCTGACTTGAAGGCGAGACCAGTGAAAACAAGTTATCATAATTTAAAATACTTACATATGTATACTTATAAAAGTAAAATGAGTAGAATGTCATTTCATATTTATATCGATTCTATTTTACAAAATTAACAATCAATGTAATATGTTCATATAATGCTATGAAAAAAATGAATTGATGTATTGAATTCAGCTTTCTACGGTTGATTCTACATAAGTAATAACCTCCATGAACATCAATTATAATATTATGAATTATATCCTATTATATATACATTCATTATATATTACTTGAAACCAATCCTAATGCTTTAATCGTTTCATAATCATTGGTTTGCCATATATTACATAATATAAATAAAAGGTTAATGAGAAAATTCAATGCGTTATTAAATTTAGATTAATCCGTTTTCTATCTTTTTTAAAAGGTTACAGGTTAATAAGTACCTCGGGGTGTTTTGTTAATACCTCAGAAATTAACCTGTTTTGAAAGTAATTATAAATTAGTAATAACTGAGTGGATTAATTCAGTGTATAGAGCGCTTAGTTGCTTTGCCGAGGGTTCTAGGTTCAAATCTCACTCGCTGGTAGACTTTTATTTCATCTGTTAGAGGCCGGAGATCGGTTCTATAGGAGCTATGACCCTCCTGTTGCCCACCCACCCTCTATAAACTGAGCACCCAAAATAAGGGGGGGAATCTGGAGGTTGACCATGACCATGAGCATGATCTCGGGCCAATCACCTCCTTCCACAACCATTTTCCAAGAAACAGTCTCTACCATTTCTGGACCCAAGTTGCTTCTTGCAATGTAGTGGTACTGTTTCGATTTGTTTTTTTTATATCCTTATACATTCATTATATGTGCTGTTAAATTGTATAAGTCCATTTGGATCTCAAAAAAAAAGTTTACTCTTTCAAATGGTTTTAATGAATATTATTTCATAATAAAATTTAAACGTGTTTATGGTTTAAAGCGCCAGTCTTTGCTAACGTTTGCCCGTTTGCCAATATTTTTAGTGTAATTCCAATAGAAACTTCAAGATATCGCGAATATGAAAAAATGGACTTATACCACCTAATTCCTTTATAGTTTCATAATTTTTGGTTTGTCATATATTACACAATATAGATAAGTATCGATGAGAAAATCTATATCGAAAACCTTCCTGGGGCTTACCCAGCCTCTGTAATGTGGGCTCCTTTAATCGCAGGAAAAACCTAGTGGTTAAACTTGATCTCCGTCAAATTAGCTCCTTGCATAACCTTTGGCTTAGAAAGAGTAGAGTCCCTGTCATGTATTAATCCCAGGACTCTTGATGGATTGTAGTATTATTGACTTATAAATTATTTTAAAATAATAAAAAATCGAAATTACTTTTTAAATATTAATATTTTACCGTTTTTATATATTATTGAACGATAGGATCCCTGGTTAGTAGCCTGTTTAGCTAATGATTTCCCAACCCAGAGGGAATATGAAAACAATCACCCAAGGGAATGGGGATGTTTTCAAGTCGAATTATATTTTTATTAAAAGCCCTTATATTTCAAAGCTTTTTTTGTTAACACCCCGGTACTTTATAAATAAATATTATGTTTTTGCTAAGAAGAAAATAATTTCAATACATGCGGTCCGTAATTCACAATATTAAAAGCTTTCAGGATTTGCAAGCTCAGAAGTGTTTAGTTAGTATATATGTACTCTTCTGATGTTGGGAGTATGGTGTGTATATTGCTTGGTTTGATGTTAACTAAAATGTGTACCTAGCACTTTCTCTTAGTAATTGGTTGGGATAATTATATACATATGCATACATAACCTACAGATTTGTTTGATGTTCTTAGTAAACAACAACATCATTAAACTTAATGAGGGAAAAAATGGTTGGCTGGGCGTAATCTTGTGCAAAAATGGTTGGGGTGGGGGTGTAATGAGTTTTATTATTTATACTATTAAGTAAAACATATTTTATTTTGTGTCAACGTTTATTATTAGAGTAATTGTTCATATACTCTAATATGTTTATAAATCCCTCTGATATGTTTCTATTTTTGTTATCTATTTTCCTCATCCATTCTCCCTAGCTCTACGTTTTTTTTTATAGTATATTTTATTGTTTTTAATTGAGTTTATAGCTCTAACATTACTACATATTCATTTTAATAGTAACAAATTTCAAATTTTATTCTTGGTATTGTTTTGATGATTTTAAATTAATGTTGTTTTGTTTAAAATAATTCGTTGACTGCTCTACCCAACCATTTTGTATCTTTTATTATGTACCTATAAAATTTTCTTATTCTGTTCGAACCATGTAAATAAAAATAAATAAAAAGATTTAAATAATGAAAAGACGTTGAAAGGTTGGTCAGTTGTTGATTCATTATCATCGGATGGGATGTAGGTCTTTGCGAAGCATTTGCAAATTTCTTAAACATTGTCGTGTAAAGAGATGCTTTTTACATTCATCCGGAATGTATGTGTTGAAACCGAACTAGCGTAGTAAGTTTTAAGCTCTGACAAATGAATTGAACTACATGAATAGGATTATAGACACGGATCCAACGGATGTGAAGGCAGAAAAGTAAAACGGGAGTGGACACTTTCGATTATGATAATATCTTTTTTTTCACTTCCTGATTGAATACGATTCATTGAATACCTAACTTCGGGAGCAAGGAAGTAAAAATCAGGCCAATAGTGTGTGCTTGTTTTTTTATTTATTTACATAGGAACTTTCCTAAGCAAAGTGATCAGTCACCTCAGATTTCTCCTGAGTTATAAAATTCTGATTAATTAATTATCCTATTGTTTGTTTATTTAACGTAACTTTATGCTGTTGTTGTTAATAGGACGATGCTACAGTGGGAGCTCTAAATTTTGCCTATCCTAAATAAGTACTTAAGAAGAAACGATGAGAAGTTGTCAGTAAATGAAAATAAATTAACTGTCATCTGATGAGCTCCTAAACAGGAGTTCAAGGATTCCCATTCAATAATTTTCCACTTTGTGATTGCTTATGTAAAATAGATAAAAATAAACAAGAAAGGAACAAAGAAAAACAATTTCTGGATGATAACAAAACCAATCAATATAAGTCAAATAATAAGCATTGATTATTTGTTCTGAATAGCCCAGTGCAAGTCGAAAACTCGAAACATCTTCCTAACCTACTGTTCTGTCTGTCACACAAAGCGTCAAGAGGCAACAACTATCAAGGCCACGCACACGGTCATCGATTGAGTAAAGAAGTTAAGATCCGTATCCGTATCCGTATCCGCGGATCTTGACACGAAATATCCGTATCCGCGGATATAGTTCGTTAAAGATCCGGTACATCACTAGTTCTGAATCCCTGAATTTTATCAATCGCTTATTTTTGAATTTTATTTGGTTTCGAATTTCCAAAGAATTCCAATTCCCAGTAAAAATGATCATTATAATGAATTAATGTCTATGTAGCTACTGAATTTTATTGCGTTAAAAATGATTTTGATAATCAAAATTTAATGGTTTAAGTTGTGGGTTAAGTCAGTAAATTAGCTGAATGACTTAAAGTTAAGTCGAAATAATAATTTCCAAAGAGACATACATATCAAAAATAAAAGTAAAACATTGGGGAACAAAGAGGTAAAAGTTAAGATGGTGTTTAGTGACTACAATAAATTTGTTTTAATGAAATAAGTTGAACTATTCATTGAATCAAAGATTCCTAGCAATATCCTGGCTTGTCGTTTTGACTTTGAGCCACTGAATATTATTTTTTAGTTCTTAAGGCACATTGATTGATAACCTTAAAATAAAAATCCATTAACCCTGCATTATCAACCACTCATCACCTCAATGAATTATATAGGTCAATACATTTTTATGTAACTTCTTAATTTCCTCCTGAAATGCAGAGAAATACTTTTCAATACATATATTTTAGGGATACCCCTTGGATACATGTATTCCTATTACGATGTCATTGTATATAATACTTACCCATATCCTCGTATTTCTTATTATTCGAATTACACGATGGTTTCAGAAGCAATGGTTTGACAGAGAGAATATGTGATTAAATATAAGTCGGTTGGCGTGGAATACTCACCGCATCCCCTGGTTGAGGAAACACTCACTCTGGTCCTCTCATTCCGCAGTTACATAATCGTCAGCCCAAGGACTACATATATGAGTACGCCGTACTCATGTAAGCATCCTTGTTAAGGATGTCGGAAAGAGTATAACTGTTAACATTCCATCCTTAAATATAGGTTGTGTGGCGTCTACACATGTATATAAGAGTATATTAAATACCTCCTTATTCAACTAACAATACTTCAAAGGTCAAATTAAAAAGTGATCTAGCAGTTTTGCTTTTGAGAAGTGACCTTTGGACTAAAGCATGTATGCATAGATTGGTGGGCTCGGCATCGAGTCAATGGGTTCGATAAGCCTATATTATTATACTTTAAATGTAATACAAAGGTAACCATAGTTTCAAAGAAAATACATTTGGTATTACCGTTTTTGCTGCCACGATTCCATAAAATTAATGGTTAAAATTGAAAAAGTAATTACAGAATAGATTAAGCTATATAGGTTATATATTTGAATATAACCCTATAGACTACTACATTAAAATGAAATGCAAATTATGCAGAAAAGAAAAATAACTGAATCAGAAACTAACAAATTAAATAAACATTGATAAATAATAAGTTACATTGGAAATACAAATTTTGTTTAATGATACCATTTCTTTTCGTACTTCCACTTTCGCGCTTATGAACAAATTCTTCAGGTCTTGTAGATACGGTAAAATTGTTTATGGGATTCTGTGATAGAATGGATTTTTTCTCTGCAATGTTTATCTCTACAAATTTAGTGGATCAAAATAAATTTTTTTTATAATCAAATAATCCATGCAGGTCGGAATTGGAACATAAAATTCTTGTACACGCCGATGATATAGTAGTCCACGGAAGTAATGATACGCTGATGAGAGAAGCACACCAAATCGGCTTACAGGAAAATGATGAAAAACAATACTGCGCTACAGTCCTTGCAGGACCTGGGTCACTGCCACCATTCTTCTCCATTGCTCGCGCACCTCTTAGCATAATTTTAGGCAGCCTGTGGGGCTCCATTCTTTCCACCTGCCCTAACCATCTTAGCCTGCTCTTTTAAATAGTACAGAGGATATCAGGCTTAACATACAATTCAATTAAACTATAGTACAAAGTTTCGAAACATTCCATTTGGATGTAGTGTTTCAGACTGCAATGTTTCTAGAACAGGAGTTGTGAGGGGAGGCGACTTCCGAGATCGCGTTCAACTACCACGTTTTTCTTTAATTAAGGGTACCCACTTTATAGAGACTGAGTGAATCCCAGAAGAGGCATTAGATCCCACAGGGCCCATCTGTGACTGTTAGCAGATTAAATAATTGATCAGTCACATCTGGATTTGAATCCGAGACCTTCAGCCAAAGAAATGAGCACTCTAGACACTAAGTTATTCCGCTATCTTAATAAAAAGAAACATTTTAAAAATATGCAAGTTTATCGTACTTTTGGGAAAAAAACGTTTTGCGCTGATTAAATTTGGATAGTAACAGCTTCTTATATACTTTTCAAAATTTAGCAACTCCTCTTAGACTTACGGATTAAAAAAAAAAAATTATTAAGAATTATTTTAAATCTTAATGATCTATTTACGATAATTTTTTTTCATTCTTAATGTTAAAAACGAACAGCATGTTTCCTCATTTTCCTGAGTTGTGATGTAAGAGTACTGTTGTTATGCAGAACATAGCTCAACTTCTGAAATGATCTGCTTAATAAAGATCAAGAACTATTGGAATATGCTCCATGGAGTTACTACATTAATCTCCATATTCCAAGAGAAGTTCCCAGGATTGCAAGACGACTAGACGCCAGTTGTTGTAAGAACATCTTAAGTAGCTAATTTAAATTCAGGGCAAGTTCCTGAGTCCTGTCCTCTCTAGGGTATCGTGTAACTCACATCATACAACTTGGATGTGGGAATTAAATATTAATATTTTTAAAATTTTTAAATAGTTTAAGTGTTTCTTTAAATATTCCTGCATTTAATAACTGCCTAAGAGGGTGTTCCCAGTAGACTGGAGAGACACCGTTTGGAAGCTGTACCTATCTGTGCCGCAGTGACAGCGTAGTGTTATCTCTGACAGGGATATCAAGGTCAATGCGGCAGCTTCTGTCTGGCAATCCTAGCTACAATCCCTCTCTTCCTCCGAGCGAAAACAAATTATAAAAATTATTACTCGAATCTCCATATTTAGAACGTCCTATTAATTGCCTTTGATGTATATAATTATAACTTCATGAATTTTTATTGATTTTTTAAGTTTTGTTTTTAATCCACATCGGATACCATTCTCTTTTCAAACATGACATAATATCAGTAATATTCATTAAACAAAAACTGTACCACTACAACCCACGACGGGTATAGTGTTTAGTACGTGGTAGAGAATGTACTGTTTTTAGGACAACGTCTGTGCAAGGGGGTGATTTGCCTTTGATCACCCTCAATTAGGCAAGTTTATCCCCCAATTAAGGATTTACTTACAACACTTCCCTGAGGCCGAATCCAGATCCCATATAGTCGATCCTTAGCCGTTTAAATAAATTATCTTCCACAGTCGGATTTTAACCCAGGACTTTCGGCACGGCAACTCAGTACTATATCACTGATCTACCCAACTCTCATTAATAAAGATAGCAAAATTACTCAAATAGGAAGTTGAATAATATTATATATATTGGGAAGAAAGTAGTCTGGGTGGATCAAGTAAAAAAATTCTCTTAAATAATTTCATTGGAAAGCCAACGTTTCGACCCACATCGCAGGCCTTCTTCAAGATATAGAATATACAACAATATTATTACTTTACTTTTTAGGCGTTCCGAGAAGGTGTGTATCAACTGGTCAGAGAAGAGCTCCATGCCTCCCGACCTATCCAATCCTCTTCCTGGAGTCCTCGACCAGCCGTCTCCTCCTGGACTCCTTCCACCCACCTGCTTCTGGGTCATCCGCGTCCTCTACTCCCTGGTGGAACCCAAGGATTCGGTTTGGCCGAAATTCGAACGCCATTCTCTCCAGATGACCGTACTATCTTAGGCGGCGTCCACCGATCCTTTCATTTGTAGGTATAACCACATCCATCGTCTGTCGAATTTTACAATAATATAAATAATAATAAATAATGTATAAATATACGAGAAACGTTGGCTTTCCAATAAACAGTTCTCTCTATTTAAGAGAATTTTTAGAGCTCCACCTGGACCATTTTCTTCCTCAATATTACACTAAGTTTAGAATCCGTCACTGATTTGATTTGGAGGGTTCAATTCAGCTTCTTATCTTTAATGTTTGGATAATTCTTTGTTTAATTTACTTTATGCTGCCATGGCTAATCGGTCGATGTTGCAGCGGGAGCCCTAAATATTGCCTATATACATATGATTAGGATAAGGATCCATAACGAGAACCTGACACTGTTCAGGCTCGGAACGACCATTTTAGATTTTTATAGCTTTGGTAATTACTTATTTTTAATTTTATTTTTATTATTAAATTCATTTGCATTTTAAAATAATGCATTAAATTTATTTGTAAATTTTATTCCTTACCCTGTTACAAAAAAACACATGTAAAATTAATCTAATTTTGTTTTCAATTTTTTATGCAAAAAAATAAAAATGTAAAAAGTACTGATATTTACATAAGTTAGAATGAAGTAATAGTGAAAGTGAATTTTGGAATTTCTCTCTTCTGACTCACAGCCGGTTTGGTTGAAAAACAGTTCAACAACATTGATATCACGTTGAAAAAGTGCCTTTTGTGAATTAATAAATTGTTTATTAAAGTCTCATGTCAATAAGTTCTTTATTAACTATTTATTGGCATTAAACATTACTTCAGTTTAAGGTTATGGCGGAAATTTATTCTCTTTGATGCCGCTGACATGATCACAATTGTACGTTATGAATATGTGTAAGCAATTCATATTGTGCTCCGAGTATTCCATTTCCATGTGTGTAATATGGACTCGTAATCGTGGCTGGTTGGATATTACAACGTTTATGAAGAGGGACCTAAAATGAGACATTGTGGCTGACAATATCTTTGATAAACACGTTCTTTGGGACTGCATTGGTCTTAGGTGTAAAATTAACGACTGTTTGGGGCTCAAATAGGAAATTAAAGGTTTCGTAGAGAATGACCAATTCGGCATGTAATTTTATTATGTAGTGATTTTTATTTTTATTTTTTATTTGACTAATGAATTGACTAATACACTCTACTGGTCTTAGGCAATGCAGCCATTTATATACAGGAGTGCATTTCTGTTTTATTTACATTATTACTTTTTTATATCATTTTAATATCTCATCTCTGAGTTTCTTTCTAACATTCCATTTATAATGTTTAATACAGGAACTTATGTTTGGAAGTGACGTTAGAATTTGCACACTCAAAAGATAAAATATTCAATAAGAGAAGTAGCTAAAATTTGAAAAGTAAATAAGAAATTGTCACAATCCAAGATTTAGTCACAATTCAAAGGTTTTAGTAACAATATTATTGTATATTCGGACTTTTGGATGAATGAGTATTAGATGGATTTAATTTTTTTAAACTGTAAATAGTAGCTTTTTATTTACTTACAGTGTCCATATACCTACCACACGAGCATGCACAGTTCTAGGTACCCTGCTGTGGTTAAAACAAGGTCTCTGCATAGAAATCAATCTTCAAGAAAATTTTCGTATTCCCTTCTTTGCAGTTCCTAATTTTTACTTACAAAATATAGCGCTAATGGCTCACCATTTTCCTCAATTAGTAAGTAGGGCATTATATTATTGAGCTCTAAGAGCGATTTTTGAGATATACTTTTTATATCGTCTTATGACGTGAATTGATTCTGTGCGATATGGAGATTCTCCTGGGACTCACCAAGACTCTATGAAGGGGGTACTCATGATTGGGGGAAAATCTGGCTGTTGAGCGTAATCTCTTGCTACACCCTATTATTGAGTACCGAACTCATTACTCTCCAGTGGTTTTAATAGTTCAGGTTTTTTATTTACAATTGTCTATACGCCTGATGTTAAATATCTAGTCATATATTTATCAAATTTCTCAATTCTTTTTCATGGACTATTTAGCAGAAAACTAAACCTAAAATATTTGGATTGTTTCTCAATTCTTATGGATCTCATCTACGAATAATGTTATACCCTATCTTTAGATAACATTTATTTATTATTCTTTCAACAATGAAAAAGTAATTCATTATCCTGAATGTTTTCTGTACATCTTTCTTTGAATATTCTCTCTTCATCTTCGATTATGGTTGAGATGCGAGAGGTCGTCCCAATTTAAAAGAGAATTAGAAAGGAAGGTCGTTGGCATTGCACTTGGAAGACCTGGCAACTCCCTTGGGGAGTCTTGCCTTGAAGTGGGAGGAAGTAGTATCTTTATTAGGGGCATCGCTTCCACGATTTGCCGTTAATTATCTTCGACTTATCCTTGATGAGAATAGTTTCTAGCTGGATTACGATTTTAAAACAAAAAAAGAAAAGAAAAATCGTCCTTACTGTGAATAGCTTGATGGTTTCAAGATTGCCTGGAAAAGAATATTTACTAACCGACGTTCCAGACTTATACTCAAATAATCATTTTTTTTGTGTCGATAGAAAACTATTGACACTAAAATTGCCGGTTATTATGTTGAATAAATGATAATAGATTCATAACGGGAAAAGGAAATAAAAGTCTAGTCGATGTCCACTCTAAGAACTCATTAATCAATGTCTTAGGAAGTTTGAGGAAGGCGAAGTAAATTTATAACTTTATATTTATGAATATAATATATGGGTCACTATCTGATGATACATTTCCTAAAATTTCAAAAATAAAAGCCATAACTCATGCAAAAATTCATACCTACTTTTTGGCGTAGCGCCTTCGACTTTCACATAGTGGCCAGACAGGTCCTCCTTTAATTATGGTTTAAAAAATTAAGAAAAAAATGTGAGGTAGAAGAGTGTGTTTTTTTTCTTACTCTCCTAATTTATTTATTTACAATACAATATAGCACTTGTAACTGAGGCCTTCTTTTACTCTAGGGTATTATAAGGCAATTGTGCTCTTTCCGCTGTATGCGGGGTCTTTTATTTTATGGCTGTGCCTTTACCTTGGCTTTTACAATGGGAAGGAAGGGACCATTTTCGGGCTTCGCTTAAGGTATAAGGAGAGGAGAGGGATGGGGAAAGGAAAGGCAGGAAAAGGATGAGGAGGGGTGAAGGGATAGGAATGCTGAGCCCAGGCCCCCTCCCTCGGCGACAACGTCTGGGGAGTGTGCCTTGCCATCTCTAAGACCTCGGAGAGGGTGATATAGCGTTAAAAAGTGGAATAGTACAAGCCTTTAGCCCATCGAAGAAACTGATGGGCCTCCGGCTGATATACTCAGGCACTATGGGTAGTCTCAGTTCCTCACGGATGATGTTGTTCTTTGTCCTTTCAAGTGAAGTCCCCTTACTATTTGCCTAAGGACGGAGTTCTGGAAACTCTGAAGGCTATTGAGGGATGACCAGTACAGGTAGTGGAGTAATGGTGCACCATAGAGCAGTGTTGGTCGAATAATGGCTTTGTATATTTGTAGCTTGAGCCGTACTGAGAGCTGCGTTGAGATGAGTAGGTGGTAGAGCCAATGCGTTCTACCTGGCTAGCTTGAGTCTCTTCATGGTGTGACTTTTAAAGGTGAGATGCCTGTCCAGAGTAACGCGAAGATAGAGTATAGATGTCGAAGTACTTCCAGAGAAGGTCTTTCCGCGCTGAAACGACATCACGATTGCGTCCGACTTATTCGAATTCACCTTGAGGCCGTTCAGTTTGAGATCTTCTACTATGAAGGGTGAGTGAGGGAGTGAAAAATATATAAACGAGAGATTTTATTTGAGAAGTGAAAAATATATACAACTAACATAACCACTGTATAACTGAACTGCATGAGCAGAATTGCCTTTTAGTCCGAGGATATACTTTTAAAAGCAGCCGTCGTCCATTACCGAAGACCTTATTCCTTTTTTATACAAATAATGTAGTTATTCGAGATTTTGAAGTGGAATAGTTTCTTCATTTTTTTCTACGACTGGCCCTCTCGTAAGAGATTAAAAATTGAATAGACAAACGAATTGCACATTTTCTAATAATGACCTATTAATTAAAATAGAATACATGGATACATAAATCTTACCAATTTACTGCTGTAAAATTCAACTTAATTCAGTTGATCAATAGGTATTATTTCTGTCAAAAATATTAAAGACCTGAATAACTGCCATTATTTTTCGTTCTATGGTAAAAACGTGATTCGGATGTTTGATATATAGGTGAAAAATTCTTATTGAACTATTTTATATTTCTTTTTGCATCGGGGTCCTTGTTTGTTGCATATGACCTTCTTCCCGGAGAAAAATTCTCAACTAGACTTTTGCTAGAGTAATTTAAGTGTAACCAATTCTCCTAATGATTCTTCATTACCGATTCTCCTAATGTACCACATCAACCTTGTGATCACTTTATTTTTATTTTTTAGTAATTACTAATAATCTCGACCTTCCAACTGTGGTTATAAAATGCTTTGGTGAGCTTTTGCTCATTTATTGGGACTGCTATGCACTTAGGAAGCGATGAAAACGAAACCCGACAAAATATTCAGTGTATACAAGGAATGAAATATCTGTATTTACTATAGTATGACAAAATATCGCTATTGATTTATTTATTATAACTAGTATTTTTTTCAATGTTTTGAGAAGGTTATTCTACATATCAGGAATTAGTTTTTTTAGCCTTTCGTATTGTGGAAAAATGTATTAATAACTTTTACGAAATCGAACTATTTTAACATCCTTCAGTGTAAAAGCAAAGGTCCACATTTTATATAACGATTTTATATGCGATTCTTCTCATTGCAACTATTTAAATCTTTTGTTTCAATGCTTTGAACAGGTCATTTCAGGAAATATTTTATTAATTGCTTTTTTATCCTTGTACGAAATTCAAAAATTCTTTAAATTAATGACGAACCTTGCTCTTAAAAGAAAATCAAAGTCATATAAAATGTATTAATTTTTTAGTGGAATCTGAGCCTTACTATTGTACATAGATACATAAAAGGAGTCAAGGTTATAAACATGTAAATGTTTACGTTTGGCAAACTTTTAGTGTACTCATGCGTTTGAAATTATTTGAAATATGAGTAACCTATAGGTTTTTAGGTGTTTTGCAAAATGGGAACTCTCTTTCAAGAATTAATAAATCTTACTATTATGAATTTAAATATTAAGTTAACATCAACTAATTAAATTAACAATAGCCTGTATCAAGAAGAATCGATGACTCTTATTCACATTTACCTCTCACCTTGATAATTAACTAGTTTGTAGGGAAAAAATCTGTTCTGAGAAACTTTGAACAAATGAATAATAATTCTCTAAAACCGAAGTAATTCCGATAGATATATTCACCAGGATATCTGAAAGGGAATGACTACCCTTGACACTTCCATATATTCGTGTTTTCCTAGGACTCTATTTTTAGCTAACGCCTATTTTCGATAGGCATGGGGGATCTTTTATTTATGACGCTATATATTTTTTCCTATTATTCACGGTTTGGTATTTATATTTTTTTGGATTCGTGAAACAAGAATTGGATTATCACTAGAACTACGAACCGGTCAAAATGACCGGTTGCATAATTTATTTATAGCATTTCATCTTTAAGTCTTATTTAATATTTTACGATAATAACATGATTTTTATTAAATTTGTGTATACAATAATATTATAAATTATTTCGTTCTTACGCTTCTAATTTTCAGAGATATCTATGTATTATATTTAAATATACGAACCGGCCATTTTGACATCATGAATATATGTTGTGTATTCTTGTAATTTTTATACATCTATAATTCCGGGAAAATCCCGGAATTCAAAAATTCTACGTTTTCAATTTATTATGCGTAAATTTGTCTATATGTAATATATAAAATTTCAATTTAGTATTCTTGCTTGCCGTGTATAGTTGAAAGTTGCAACGCGCACTACTCTTAATGATGTGTTGATATTACTCTTTATGTAATTTAATTACATTATTTGAATGAAATATATGTTTATTTTTTTAATTAAATTATCTTATGAATTTATAGTTTTATTTCATGAATTCTACTATTTTCTTTAATTAAACACAAACTTCCGGTCATTTTGACCTGTTGGTAGAAATTGGTATATAGTAAATCTTTTTAGTTCTAGTCTTAACGGAAAATTTTGAGCTGACTTTATTATTTTTCAAGTGATTATAAATTTTAATATTAAATTATAACGCTTGTATAAAGCTAACGAATTTAACGATATTTGGTAATTCATAATAATAATTAATTTAATTAGTGGTAAAAAGCTACTTTTAATGAACCTTTGTTGAAATTGTTTAATTTGTTTCACTATTTGTTATTAGTGAAAAATCCATCTGCATGTATATTATTTTAATTTCAGATAACCTCTACCAAATAGATATGTGTTTCTATTTTTTTTCTTTTTATGTTCAAATATAAAAAATTTAATTATTTGAGCCGTTCAGGATCTAAAGGGGATAACTCCATATTTCAAACATTCTCTTTTTTTCACATTTTCTGGTCGTTCAGTCAAGCAATGATTTATGCTCTCGAATGAAACTTCCTTTATCTGTCGAAAAAAATTAAATAAGGCGGCAAAGTGTCTCGTTAGAAAACATTTCTTAGCTTATCTAAGAGAAAATAGTGAAAAATTTAATTTTTTGAAATTTCAGAGTTATCCATCCACCTTTGATCATGAACGCCTCATTTATTGATATAAACTTTATTAATATGAAAGAACAGTACATTTATATGTATTTACAAATAAATAATAATTTAAAGTTGAACATTTTCAATGTATTAAATATATTTTCGTTCAATGGCTTTTTATATACAATTATTTATAAACTGGGAGAGGAGTGGCTCAGTGGTAGAGAACTGAGTTACCATGCCGGAAATCCTGGTTCAATTCCCGCTGCAGGCCATGATTTTTATTTAGTCTGTTTGCAGACTGGAGATGGATCATATAGGATCTAGGACCCTCCTGGGGCCCACCCAGCCTCTATAAAATATTATAAAAATAGGGTACCCAAAATAAGGGGGAAAAATCTGGCGGTCGAGCGTGACCTAGGACAAGTCACCTCCTTGCAGAACCGTTGTCCATGAAACAGTACAGTCTCTACCATGTACTGAACCCCAGACCCTTCAAGGGTTGTAGTGGTACAGGTTTTTTTTTTTATAAACTAATTTAGCTAAAAAAATATAAGATATAGGTGGCGACAAGAAAGATGCAGTAAAACACAATTATGAATTAATAATGGACAATTATTGTAAAATGTTTAAAAATCATATCCAATGAGAGTAAGAGGTGACCTTTGTGGTATTTTATAGATAATATATTATATAAGCGATATTATATAGGTGACATAATATAGATATAATTTCTTATAAGCAAAATAAATTTCGACCATTTATATATTTTTTTTCCTTTCAAAGTAACCTTTTTGAAAGGAACGTTTATTTGTTGGTACATCCTATACTTCAGTATACCATGTGCCTTATAATTACATTTTTACAATAAGGATTAACAACAATTGTGATAATTCTAAAATATATACAAAAGACATTATTACAAATTTTGACCTTAAAATATGCACTTCTGTTGTAAATAAGAATTCATCATTTTTCACTAATACAATATATTTTGTGTACCTTTATTATATAAATTAGTAAATTAGTAAATGTAAAAATAATAATTGCATCTTGATAATTATGATCAAGATTGATAGTTGAACAGAAAATCGTTGGGTAGAAGTAGCTCTGCAAGTTAGCGAAAACAGCATATCTAGGTCATTTATCCTGCTAGGTCAGCAAGCACAAATGACCTGATGCAGAGGAAAATGGAGGAACCGCCATAAGGACATTTTACTTAAAGGCAGTAAAATATATACACTATACTATATATATATATATATATATATATATATATATATATATATATATATATATATATATATATATATTATATATGTATAGATATATAAAACACATATACATATTACTGAGGTCAACTTTTACTCTCATTGATTATCATTTTTAAACATTTTACAATCATTAACCATTAATTATTCATAATTGCGTTTTACTGCATCTTTCTTGTCGCCACCTATATCTTATACTTTTGTAGCTAAATTAGTTTATACATATAATTTTAAACAAATGGCCATTTAACGAAAATATATTTAATACTATGAAAATGTCCAACTTTAAATTATTATTTATTTGTAAATAAATATACTTGTACTGTTCTTTTATATTAGTACAGTATATTAAAAAAATGTGGTCTTCATCTAAGGCTGATGTCTCTCACATTTCAAAAATTGAATTTTTCCCATTTTTCTCTAATTAAGTTTAACATTTTCGTCTATCAAGTTTGCTGCCTTTTTCATTTTAATCCGGTTCTGAACCAAAATTTTCTTTCGGGAGCAAGAATTCGTTCAACGAAGGGAATCTTTGTTCTTCTAACCCAAGGAGGTCTACTTTTCCCACCTTATCGACCTTGCTTCTTAATAAAATTATGTCATTTAAAAGGTTCAACCATTACAATTTGCTAATGAAGGCTTAACTAAAAAATAACAAATTTTGACATACGTCGTTATTTTGAAGGAGTGAAATTCGTTCATTATTGTATTTGGTTTATTATGATTTGATTATTTTATATTAAACTGATTTTTATTTAAATAAGCCTGTACAAATGGATCTAATCCAGTTTTTACCGGAACAACTAGATCGGTTCATATAAAATCCAGACTAACGTCGAGCCATTGAACTTTCTAAGGGAAATTAATGCATTGTACTGAGATGAATGGCTTAAAGAGACCTCCTGTGGACTATTACAGAAGCAATCCAATCACTACAGCAGTAATAATAACGGTTACAATTTTAAAATTAAGAGTTTTAGTAAAGCTAACACCTCTCCAATTCCAATACTTCTCTTAATAAGGATGATTAAAAGTAATGCACATAGTTCAAAACACTGGTCTTCGAGACATAAACAAACAATGTCCTGTGTATTATAACCCTATAACTTGAATTCATCTCCATACATATCAGTTAAGGGACTGGATGTAATGAAAATATTTTCTATTGCGTTTGTCTAATTGAGGAATATATTGGGAATTATAGAACATATTTTGAATGTGAAATCTACTGAACTTTGCTGGCTCTGAACTAAGCGCTATATCGCGTTTCTGTCCTTCCTTATTCGTAAATTTATTATCTATTCGTGTCATCTATCAAATTCGGAAAGCAAGATAGGAACAATTGTCCAATTAAGTGTTTCGCATTTTGAACGCGACCTATTATATACAAAGCACGCAATACTGAACGGTCGTGCGGGTTTAGAAACAACTACAACCGACACCTACCTTCATACGCACGCGTACATCCAAGTTATTTGTTATTCAAATAACCTAGAAATTTCCAATGGATTTATTATATAGTTTTGGAGAAACGATAAATAAAATTATTGAAGTATTATGATATATGATATTTTGCCTGTTCGATTTAGAATAAAAAATGTTTTGATATTAATACAAAATAAAACTATGCTTGTTATATCACATCGAATCGACCTGAAGAGACAATTTAAGCTGATGGTTCAGGGGAAGAAGCTTCAATTCCTAGGAACGATTTCCTGTGTTGTTTTTTTATAAATATCTTTACAGGTAGCAATAAATTAGCATTTTAAATAGAGCCTGATTCAATAAGAACACCAGATTAAAACAAATTACGAAGTGGCGTTTTCGTTCTTGTCTTGTTAATCGAGGGAGTGTCGGAATGTTCGATATGTAAACTAATATAGAACATTAACCTTTATGTTGAATTTTTGTTTGTTTGCAGTCCTTTGTCGTTGACTATATTCTCTGCAACAAACTTTTATATATATATATATATATATATATATATATATATATATATATATATATATAAAACAGCGTAAGTCAATATTAATAAATTGATTAAAAAAATATTAATGAATTTTTTAAAATTAAACATACTTTTGTTTTAGATAATTCATAATTCCTGCTTAATGTTTTCAAATATGTTTAAATAATTCAGAGTTGTTCAGGTATTTTTATAATATAAACGGTTTCTAAACAGAGTTGGACGAATTTTATTTGAATTAAGAACTTACAAAGAAATTATGTTCATATCTTAATTAGAATTCTTGAATCAAAATGACATTACAAATATTAATTATTTTTTTCATAAGTCATAATTGTTATTGTTGAACGTAAATGTATTGCTTTAATTCCAGATAAGAATTACTAATAATTGTACTACAAATCAAGTTACAATTTCATTAAATTTGTTGTTTTTACTTACTGACGTAGCTCGGCTTATATCCATCTATCATATTCAGGATATGACAGGACATCATTAAGATGAAATATTTTTTTTTAATTTCACTTTCATTATGAAATTCCTCTCTGTCAATTACATAATTGACGATAAATGTATGGATTGGTTTTAAAAATGTCACGTCAATGATGACTATCAATATTGACCTTTCGGTGAATTTAAGTTACTGTTCCGATTTCTTGCACTTTTCAGTACTTCAGTGTTGTTCAATGTTAGGGTTAATAGAAGCAGCAACTTTTTTATTAAAGTATTATAATTATTAATAATAAACTAACTAATAGTCAATAAAATGCGATATATACGAAATACCCTTTAGTATAGAATTAACTAACCAGCCACTATTTCTACTTTATTCACATTTTCCTCCGGAATGGCACAGGGCTCAAGGAGCTCTTGAAAAGAAACCTCAGGAAAAAGCTCACAACTACAGAAATAGGCTATCAGAGAAAAAATGAAGGCTGAAAGAACCATCCTGAAAGATATTGTCTTAGTCTTTTTTTTTTGTAAAAAAGATATACATTCTGTTAAGAAATTATTATATCTTAGCTTATGTTTTTATTTGTTGTATAATTTTTAGTTAGTGAGTATTTTACGGAGTATACCACGGATTTTACCTTTTTATTTACTTTTTTAGCACCTTTATAAATACTTTATGATTGGAATCGTGTATCCTTTTGGTCAGATCTATAATATTTTTATTTTTCTGTTCATTTTAACGTGTTTGCTATTCTAAAGGTGTTTGTTGGTACCAGAATAATGTTAATTTTCTATTCTATTCTACTTTTTCATAATAAATTATATTTACAAACACGCCCTTAGGTATGATGAGGTTACTTATCGAAGATTAGAAAATTAATTTGCGTAACGAAATCCGATAAATTACTGAGATAAACCGGGGGTTTCCCAGATACAATTTAAGACATGTTGACCATTGGAAAATAACTCTCTCATTTGCGTAGTGTTTGGAATTGTAAACAAATTAATTTTGTTTCTTAAGTCTTTCCTAGTGTGACGTTAACAAACAGAGAAGAAGCGATAACTGGATTACAAAACAGACCACAAATGATGTTTGGGTTTATTCCCTTCGGTTAGCCTTCGTAGAAATACATAAATAAAGTGCGTCGCGGCTTATCAATTCTAGCGAGGTGTGGTAAATATACAATTGCGGTTATTTTTTTCAATAAGGAAAAGGATGAAACGATAAAACTATCGAATTATTATGATTAAATCTTAGTTGTAATGTGTAATACCACGTGATTTTTTCTCCTTTTTTTTTAAATATCTTTTTGTCAAAAATAATTGTAGGTATAAATGAATAGAACCTAACAGTTACAATAACAACAAATGATGCATCGATAAGCTTTAGCCTCATAGCTCTGTTGTTTATACATTAATTGTTAAGGTACTTGATGAAGTTACAGAAAAAAGTACTCACAGATCTATGGGACTTATTCGAAAATTTGCTGAATTGTTTTTTTATGGTCTCAAGATAATCGTGGAAACATTTCAATGTTTCTTTTCTTTGTAAAAAAGTTGTTTTTAAATATTTATTTATTTACTTCTGTATTATTATTATGTAATTATATTTATAAAAGTAATTATTGCCAATGATATATAATGGCATGGCATTAAGGTAAGTTTAGTTGACAAATGGTAGGTTTAACCTAGAAGGACGAGAGATCATCTTCTTATCAGGCACCTTAGAGGATTTTCGGGAATCGAAGAGGATACTAGGTTTGAAACAAGTGGGTTTGAATAGGAATAATGATTGTTTTGAAAGGATTGGTATCGGGTTCGGCCCAAATTAGTAAAAATGAGACGTCAAGTCCATCATTATGGATGATTTTATTCCTAACAAAGTTAGGATTATTGAAGATTTTGGATTATAATGATTGGATACGTGAGGAGTGGATATGGCTTAGAGGAGCCCCAAAGCTCAACTTCGTTAGTCCAAATAGGTCTTATAATAGTCATGTTTCGAGTCTTTTGCAATTATTTGCGAGCTTAGAGTGTTAGTCTAGTAAGTTCTGAAGTAGCCTGAAACGGTGTGACAACAATATAGTGAAAAATTATTAATTCTTTTGTTTAATAGTCCCAAATTTATTTATTTAATATCCGAAATAATTCATTAATAAATTTAATTGTTTCGTTCAATTATTCTGGTTAGATTTTCTTTTGTAACAATATATAGAATTAATGTTGAAAGCATATGCTTGATTTTAAACGCTGAAATGGCTAATTTATGACTACTGTTCAGACCCAAATTTCGTTAGACCGTTCGTCATATCTTCCCACTTACACTTTTTTAAAATTTGTTCGATACTAAATCCAACAATTTTAATATTACCCCAATCTATTATTGGGTTATTTTATTTATTAATTAAATCAACCGGGTGCATCTTATGTAATCACCACTGCAAAATACAAAAACAAAGTTAGAATTACGAAAAAAATATAATCCAAATGGATTCAGGGATGGTAAACATTTTATATTATAACAATGTTTGCTATATATACTGAAGGTCGAAGGTGAGAGTCGAAAACACTTTAAAACGCTTAAAGATTTAATCACACAATACCTTATGATACAGGACGGCGGAGATCGTTCACAAGAAGCGGGCTACTCAATATGTTAGCAGCCACATAAAACGGAAGGTCTCCCTTTTCTTTGTTGTAAGATATATAACTTAACTAGTTACAATGATCAACACACAATAAATAAATATATATTGTTATTCAATTAGATGGAAAAGGATCTTTATTAACTAAACAGCTCCTAGTCAATCAACCACACCTAACTTTGGAAAAGATAAAATGTTTTATAGTCATTATTGATACAATAGTAGTGTACCTCAGTGGTAACGATCTCAGGGTGGCATCCCATTTTATCATTAATATATTATTCAAATCAAAAGATCATACTTTTCCCTGAGATAATTGTTTGGGCAGTGAAGCCAATATGGCAATTCCTAAGAAGTCGTCCAATGCGCTACCTGTTAATCAAACGTACATAAGGGTGATAAATGGACGATACATTCCATGAGCGAGAACTAGGTGAGATAGGAAAGTGGCAGTTATACAAAGAGGCCAAGGATCCACGGCTCTGTAATTAACGGCCAGAAGTTGAGACCAGGGTTTGTTTACAGGACTCCCGTTTAGATGATAGTAGCAACCTGCTGTCTCTATGCTGAGGAGATGTTCTAGGGTCATATTAGGGAAAAATTGTAGGAACTACGTTTGTTTTTTTTCGCCAACTTCTATACTTTTAACTAATGATAGCTGTTTAGCGAGTGATATTTGCCCCACTGGGCTCTATATTGTAATATTTAAAGTGAAGAGAAGAAAATGGCTTCATAGAACATATTCTAATTGAGAAAATACACTTTATTTAATCATTTAATTTTTAATACGTAGTGATGAAAACCTTAAAAATCATTATACATACTGTGTCAATTATACTTGTAAAATAAAAACCGTAGGGCTTGTAAGATAAAATGAGTGGGCAAATAACATTTTGTACAGTGGAAGGGCGGTCTGCTGTTGATCCCTTCTTTATTAATTGGTATAATCCCACTTCCAGCATAATGTTACTATTTAGTTTTATCTAGGAGTAAACTAATTAGTCCATGACCTGAGCGATTTAATATGTTATTTATATTTAATATGTAGGCTCGAAACCCAGGAAATTTTGGCATTATTTCCTTAAAGTCGGCATATTGAACTTCCTTAACATAGTTCTTTGACATGCACATAAAATTTCGTAAGCTAGGGAATAAGGGATCAGAGTGGACAGAGTAGCCTCTGTGATAGTTTATAATTTATTGTAGACAATGTACTTCCTAATCTTTGTAAAACAAAAAAAGCTGCATCACTACATCCCATGAGGGGTCTTGGTTTCAGCATGTGGTAGAGACTGTTGCTCGGACAACAGTAGTTCACGAAGGTAATTTACCCTTACAATTTATCGCTCGACCGCCAGTTTTCCCCAATTAAGGGCACCTTGAGATGCTGGGTGAGTCCTATGAGAGTTTTCATATCCTTCAGTGTCTATTCCAGGCTGTCACAGCCAGATTTGAACCCAGGATCTTCGCCACGCCATCCCAGCACTCTACCCCGCTCCTTTAGATCTTTGTATATGTCATGTGAATTACATCCCAATCAAAAGTAAATATATAATTATTAATTTTGATCTTCAAGTCATTGTTTGTTAACATCATGTAGGAAAGTGCGTGTGAACTTTCATTGGACAGACATCGGGCGTGTTACAAAACATCCTCTGAAAAAACCAGACACAGCCTACCTATATGCTTATTATTGTAATACTATTTTCTCTTTGATATACATAATATTACTTCAATTGAACAATCCTGCGCTTAAGATTTATTAATAAGTCAAGTTATTTATTAGACAGTTAAAATGACTTATTCACTTACTCTTTTGTCGATCATTTCAGACCCAGTTACTGAAATAGTTCCAAATATGAATGAAAATCTGTGAGCGATTTTATTATATTTTCTTTTAGTTCATAGATAAACTTTTGTTCAAATGTTCAGCTGTGCAGTCTAAGAATAGACGAATCTAAAATTATTTTTTATTTTTATTTTTGAGAACCGATATTATGAAGTTATATCTATAGAAGTTCCTCAAGGTTGTATCATTGGCCCAATCCTTTATACAGTTTATACAGCTGACATCCCAACTCATCCTAACACTATCCTTACCACGTATGCTGATGATACATGTGTATTATCAGTCAACACCAATCCAGTTATTGCATCCCAAAGGTTCCAATCCCATATTACTGATCTTGAAGAATGGTGTCAAAACTGGAGAATTAAAATAAATTCTCAAAAATCCCATCAAATCACTTTTACCTTACGTCGTAAACCAATGACTTCCTGCCCTTCAGTATCCTTTAATAATATATTACTGGTGCAGGTAGAACAGATCCGATACTTAGGGATGCACCTCGACAAACGATTAACCTGGAATCCTCATACTAGACTGAAAAGACAAGAAACCGCTCGACGTTTTAGGCTACTTCAACACTTACTAGACAAACGCTCTAACCTCCCAATTAACTACAAAAGACTCATCTACATGACCATCATAAGACCTATTTGGACTTACGGAGTAGAGCTTTGGGGCTCCACTAAGCCATCGAATTCCTGTCGTATCCAATCCCTACAGTCCAAAATCCTTCGTAAAATCCTCAACGCTCCTTATTTTGTTAAAAATACCGTCATCCATAACGACCTTAATGTCCCATTTGTTGCTGATTTGGCCCGAACCCGGTATCTTTCCTTTCATAACAAACTTCATTCCCACTCAAACCCTCTAGTTTCAAACCTAGCTTCCTCTTCGATTCCCGATAATCCCCCGAGGCGTCTGAAAAGAAGATGGCCACGTGACCTTCTTAGTTGAACTAGTGATTTGAGTACTACCAGTGGGTAGTTTCTCAACTTGCCATTACTCATGTCATTTTGTATCACATAGCCTATTTACTGGATGTATTTTTTTTTTTATAAAGTTGTAAATATCAATAAATAAATTTAAAAAAAACAAAAATATCTATAGAAGTAAAAATATAGAAAACCACTACAAAAAAATATTGGGTTGTAACAAATGAAATGTCAGTGAAGGTTTAAATCTAAATTATTAGCAAAAAAAATATTAAACAATAATTTTATTAATCAAAATAGGATCCTTCACTTTCAATACACCTCCCAACGTGAAACAAGAATTTCTATCCCCGCTCTGTAGAAATTAGGTGTCAAGGAAGAACCGAAGTATTGGAAGGCCGATCTTAGGGTATTTTCGTTGTCAAATTTTGTATTTCATAAAAAGTTTTCCAGACAACGGAAAAATTAAAAATCAGTTGGAGAAAGGTCCGGAGAATATGTTGGGGATAGGAAGGTGCTCCTCATTTCTGTTTCGCAATTAAAGTGAGGAGCACGTTTCCAATCACTTGAGCTGCTGGGTTTTCATCGGTTAATTCATGTAGTACTCATATTTCCAGCTTTTTTGCCTTACCAAGCTCCTTAAGGTGCCTGTAAACAACCATGACACTTGCCCCAAGTTGTCAAACTAATTCACGAGTGGATTCGACCAGCTCTTTCAAGTTTTCGTTGTCCAACTTCAGCCTACTACGTTCTTTGTTGGTAAGGTCATAATCCCCAGACCGAAAATTTTCAAACCAACGGAAGATTGCTCTTTCGCTCACTGTATCTTCACCGTATACAATATTAATGTTTCGGAACACCTTCGTGAAGCTATGGCCATGTTTAAATTCGTAGAGAAAAAATATACCAATTTCCGAGAAAGACATAATTTTATTCTTATTTATTTTTAAAACTTTCCTTCACTTTCATAAGGAAAAGTAAGACTGATTATGGAAAAGGATTGAATGATCTTTCAAACGGTATACATAACATAAGTGTTCTGTACAATTAATCTAATCCCTAATGAAAAGAAAACTGTAAATAAACGAAACTGACATTTCATCTGTTGCGACCCAATACTAATCGCAACAAAAAACGTTACGTTAAGGTTTTTATTCTTGAAGAATTTTTGTTATTATCGGTATGCGAAGAATGGAGATATACCGCACTACAAAAATATATAAACGCAGTTATGCCAAAATTTGAAGGAAAAAAAAATTCTCGAACATAAAATTATCTGTGATGATGGATTGAATTGGTCAGGGGTAAAATCAAAGATAATTTATTTTTTAATATTTCTATTTTGAAGAGAAAATATTTGTCATGCCCGGTATTCGAACCCTGGTCGTCTTGAATCTGTATGCAGACTACCCGGGTTCAAATCCCGGCCAGGGCAAATCTTTTCAAAAACATTTAAAAATAATCACCATCAAAAGAACAATAAATAAAAATAAAAGATAATTTATCTTTTACTGCACCCCTGACCAATTCAATCGATCATTAGAATTATCCAGTCAACTATTTTCCACCCTAACAACAAATTATCAGGTTTGTAATCAAGCGAAACTTATGGAATGTAATAAGTAACGAATAAAGAAAAATATATTTATTCAAAATGACAACAACTTAAACCGTATTATGGAGTTCGCTTGTATTCAGATTATTTTTATAACTTTAAAAAGGCATTTGTTAAGGGAAAATGGTACCATATGTATTAATACAGTTCTCATAATTTTCTGCATTAAACTTTTTAAACTACATTAGACATTTTTTCAGCTTAGTAGGCAATAAAATATATTAGAAAACTATTCATTAGTATTATTTTAATATTTATAATTTATAATGGCAAACTTTAACATAATAAAAATAGCGTTGGCTTACTGGGAATAGAACTTTCATATAATTTAAATATTATATGGAATATTATAGCCATATTCGCTATAATTGGCCCAAGTGCCACCCCTGTTGGGGGAAAAAGGAGAACATAAATAAACATAAAAGTTGCTATACAAAATATTTTAGAAGTCAAATTCGGTTCATAAATATAAATTCAATGAAATAAAATTATAAATGTACAATTTTTTTGCAAAAAAACGTATATAGGTATATTATTTTAGTAGTCCTAAGGGTGAGATGAAACCTTATATATTAAAAAAATATAATTTTTTCAGTATATGCTGGTCTTAAGATTGAGGATATTATTGATACAATAATTTTTTCTGCCTAAGTGAGCTATGGCACGGCTCAGCTATTTAGAATTGTTTTAACTCAGCAGCTGAATACAATTTTTTGCTGAGGTACCAATATTCTACTTCAGATCTTCCTGACTTACGAATATTATATTTCTAAGAAGTCTGATGAAGCAATGTTGAACTATTTAAGTTTCATTTTTTATTTTACGGAATGTTATATCAGCTAAATCATTTTATGTGAAATACCAAAATCGGTTAGTAAGAATTTTTATTTCATTGTTTCTAATGTATACACATTTATTTTGCATCTTTCAGCATAAATAATGTAGTCTATAACACATACCATGAATAACGGTAAAAATATAAATAGGAGCTTTAAGGCATTGATATAGTATAAAAGTCCCTCCTTGGGCTCGATCAGCCTTTTTACTCCATAAATAATTAATTATACATTTGAAATATATGTTTCCTCATATTTATTTATAGTAGATACCGAAAATGAGGTCGATAAATTAGCAAAAAAGACGCTACGATCACCGGCGAACAAGTGAAAATTTCGGTCTTATTTACAGATTTATATTTAGCAATAAAAGAAGATTGTCATAACACATGGCAGGATCAATATTCACTTTCTTCTACAGGGCAGTAGATGGCCATGGTTATAGGCTTTATAGGCCATGGATTTTCAAATATCAATTTCAATTAACAGGAAATAAAAACATATTGTAGATTACGGTCGAATCACGCTTTATGTAACAGTTAATCGCACCGTATCGGAATTTCGGAATCGGCCGCATGGCAAAACTGCAATAACCGAGAAACTCTGCACCTTATCGTTATGGAATGTAAGTCATATACACCTCATAGAAAAAAACTTCTACAAGATCTAAAGAATTATAACATTTCATATAAAGAAATATTATCGCTAAGCGGAAGAGATGAGATAAGCGCCACATTGAATTATTTTAAATCTATAATTTTTTTTATTTAAAACATAAATATGTAAATGTTTCATTCTTACCAATTAATCAAATAAATATATCTGGCTGGCTGTATGGAAGTATTCAATGTCATAAAAAAAAAAAAAAAAAAAGATACCGAAAATGTAATTGATAAAAATAAAAATTCGGTTCGTCCGCCGTCCGTGGCCTCCAGACTACTATGGCGATTTTACAGGATCCCCTTGATTGAGGGAAAAACCTGGCGGTTGACCGTAATCTCGACCAAAGCATTCCAATCTTCTGAACCGTATATCCTTCATACATTGTATTAGAACAGGTTCGTTTTCTGGATTCTCTAAACCTTTAGTTCCCAATATGGTTTAAGACTCGACGGGGGTTAATTAACTAAAATGTTGTCTTGACTTCAGCTATCAATGTAGGCAGATAATATTTTAAGAAGTTCAGCGACTGTTACTTGTAAAAACTTGCATATTTCATATTCAGTACAACGTTTCGATACTTGCAAAGTGCCGCCGCCGCCGTTGAATGCTTGTTAAGACTTGCGAAGGGAAGAAATACGACCTGTGGTTTGTGTGCTAGCAATCTTGCATGAACTTGTCGAGTTTTGGGAATATGGTATAATTTTACCTACACGGTATCTAACGGAACCTGCTAAATTATGAAAGTGGTCTATGAGAAAAAAAGCCTGGAAACCTCTGCTCTAAACGCTTCAATTCAAATAATTGCAATTCTTTCTCTTAACATAAATATTTTAATTTTTTAACATTTACAAGTGGAATGGGTACCGTCAAAGCCATTACCTAATTGACTCGAGTAATGGAATATTTTTACACGAATTTCGTAATATAGAAAAAAAAATGTTTGCTTTTCAAAACTATTGGAAAATAAATGTATTCACTACTGACTTTCTTTAGTATTTTTTAAATTCTAAGACTTAGGTTGGAAATTACTTTCCATATCCTAACATTTAGTTTTTAGTGAAATTTATATCTATATATGTGTGTGTTGTGTATATATATATATATATATATATATATATATATATATATATATATATATATATATATACATACACACATTTATAGTTGCCTTAGAGATCTTGATTGATAAGATTTTTGAACTGTATTCAGTTGTGTATTCATCATCTGTACCGGTGATCCGGAAGACCATGTCTGTCCTGCTAGCCTTCGGCTTCTTGTGTGTTCAGTGAAAAATATAAAATTGCCTGGTATTGTTCCAGGTACAAAGCTTCAAAATATTTTCAATAAAAACTATATGTTTATAGCCTAATAGTCTTATACATAAACTTAAAGCAATTTTATAATTTTGAATGAACGATATAATTAGTTTCCTAAATTTATATCCTAGCATTCCCAATTCCGAAATTTGCGGGTTCGCAGTCCGGCAGCTGGCCCTTTTTAAAAGGGAGTAAAAAGTTCTTGGTTATAATGTCCTTCGGGAAGGACGTAAAATGGGGTTCCGACCCTGTGTGTCAGTCACTCGTTAACGATACCTAATCTAACTATACCTGGATGTCTACAAATTAATACTCCCGCTGTAGCATCGTCATATTAGCCACAATAGGATAAAGTGATTTTAAATAAATAAACAAAAACTGGTTTGCATTACACCTCCTATAACAGGCATTTATTATTGTAAACCGAACGCCATTATCTTTTTCATGCGTATCTTAGAGGGCGTGCAAAGATTCTTTCATTTGTTAATATATCCACATTCATCATCTGTTGAATTTCTTGGTTTCTTAGTTTATCCAGCCTGATGACCAGGGGACATCTCCGAAAATCCATCTCGACTGCCTGCACCTTTGAGTACAGACTGAAGCTCATAGTCCAGGTTTCCGAAAAATAAGTTAGGATAGTATTTTGTGAAAATACGGTGTTTATTTTCTGTAGATATATCTGTATTCAAGAGTTCCGGATGTATAGCATTCTGTTAGCCTTTCGGGCTTCCTCCACCTTTTTTCTGACGTCATATTCAGGCGACCCCGGTTTTATCCAAATAAGAACCCAGGTACTTAAATATATTAACTTGTTTACAGACCTCCCTGTCCACCAGAAGCGGATTAGTATCAGGATCTCCAACGGCCATATACTCGGTCTTCTCCAATTTAATTTGTAGGCACACCTTTTTCTCTGCATTTCTTTACGGTATACACCGTCATTTCGAGATAGACCTTCCGCCTCGCAAACACGACCTGGTCGTCAGCGAAGAACAAGGACAGTAGCTGTTCGCCATCAATGAACGGCCAAACATCCCCACACTTCCTGTACCACGGTTTTACAGCTTCGTGAAGGTATATTTTGAAGAGTGTGGCTGACATGCTACACCCTTGCTTCAGTCCCTTATTACCATGAAAAGGGTCCGAAAGGTGGTTACCGCATCCTATGTGATACATGTCGTTGCTGTATAGGTGTCTCACAGCCTTTATCAGAGGCTTACCCGCCAAGGCCTGCTTCTTTAAGTGCTATCCATAACCTCTCTCTAGGCACATTTTCATATGCTTGTTCCAGTTCTATAAAGGCCATATGTCGTTCTTGCTTCCTTTCCTGAGACTTCTCAATGAATTGACGAACAACAAATATTGTCCCTATGAATGCCGTGAAACCTGCTTGTTCCTGAGGGGTAGAGTACGCTTCTTCTAACTTGTCCCGCATTAGCCTACCAATAAGAAAACTAAGCTAACTATTTATGCCAAAATAAATATTCAAACACTGTAGTAGATATCTTGAAAAAAAAACTTACAATTTTACACTTCTATCAGCTTGTAAATAACAAAATGCAACAGCTTGATATATTAAAAAACAAAATAAAATTTTTACGGTTAAAAAGAATAAATCGAACACTCATGAAACCAACTTTAACATTTATAATAACTTCTTCGCTAAACTGGTGTTGCTAATGAATATTAGAATTCCTTTTCATCATATTTGAAAAATTAGTTGTAGTAACTTATGTACAATCATAAATCAAAACGTTGGAGCTTTAGGTGTGGAATAAATAAAGGGGTTTGTAGTTCCTTCATTTTTTTTTGTTCACGTTTTTATAATTCCGTGAGGGTTCACGTGTCATGATAGCAAATGAGGTTTAAACGTTTCAGTAACTGGCATACGAAGGTCATCTTTCTCAGTTGACTTACAAATAATTTCATGAAAGATATTACTTCGTTGCGATGTAGTATTATGTTTCGTTATTATTGTATTTTTTATTAAGTCATTTGTCGTTTATGTATTTTGGATATGATCGTGTTTGTATTTTTCTCAGTTATACCAAGTATAATAATACAGATCTTAACACCATGAGATTTTAAGTACAATAGGACAATTGTTCAGGCTTACTTAGACGATTCTGTTTCTAATAATTTATTAACAAATTATTTATCGATTGTTCGCCATCTATTGTGCTCGGAATAAATTATCTTACATAATACATTTTTAACATCTTTGATTGTCATTTCGGAAAGTCTTTCCATTAAGTTGTTGTACCGCGAATCAAACTCAGAGTGTTCATATTTTATGGATGGTAGGCTAATTTTTTATTTTAAAGATTACAAAATTTGGTCTAGGCTCCTGGTAGTGCAACCCTTTTAATGAAATCAGCTGATAAACATTATCATAATTGAATTCATATGAATCAACTATTTTAAATTTAATAATTGGGTTAAAGCAAATTACTCGCACTACTATAAAAAAGTACCATTTATCCACCTTAACCAAGCAGATATGGTAAACAGCAAATATCATAATATTTAGTATTTTTTTTAATATGGCACTGGGACCCAGTTACAGAATTAGGCTTCCTCCAACTGCCTTCTCTAATATAATTAGTTATTATGATTTTTATAAAACATTTAAAAAACCTGTAAATTATCTAAATGAAATTATATGTAATACATTAAACATTTTTTTATATTTATTTGACCCCCGAGTTGGGCCTAGATTCCAAAGGAATTTTTAGCACTGAATTACATTATAACACTTTAAAATTCTTTAAATATTATTTATGAAACAACGACTGTAGGATCGCTCTTATATTTATGTGAATAATTATAGGGCTAATTCTATCCAAATTTTCTGACTTTCATATGATAATTATTCCTTTTATTATTCCAAATCCTCTGTAGCTCCAATCATCCTCAAAATCCTCCTGATAGTTAAAATGTATGCATCCCACGATCATTTATAAATATGCTATTGAACTTCCGGAAATGACCAGCTTCCATCCAGAGCTGAGAAAATGGTTCTATACTAACCCTTAATTCAATCATTCATTACCAAAAGAATTGCTGGCAAAGAAGCAATGGGTTATCTTGGAGGCCAGGCTTGCACAGGTGGGAGCTAAAGCCTGGTTCTACGATTCCTAGTTAAATAATATATTTAAATGATAACATGCATGAAGTTAAATGGTAACAGATAGATATACCAGAAGCTCTCCTCTAATTCTAAGACTAGATGTTCTGTTGCATCTTGCATCTAATGTTTCCGTTTCTATCTTTAACTTAGACGAAGTTGCAATAAATACCGTCTGATTTATGGCTTATGCACCGTTTAATTTTAACAAGGCAACCCTACAATCCAGCGACTACTCAGTATCGTGCATTCTCCTTGACCGAACTAAACATGCGCCATATCAACAAACGCCGATCAGAGTGGCATTGTACTCCTCAAGTCACTAATAAGTCATTGTCTTCCAAACTGGTCGCTCTTCTATTCCTTAATGGGAAAGACTTTCTACTTTCGACCCAGTTCAGTCGAAATAAGTTCACTCCATTCTTCTCTAGTTCCGCCATCGTCTGGGTGAATCTTTGTACCTCGAATATATCAGTTCCAACTATCTGTAATTTCAAAAGTTTGAAGAAATTGTTATTTCAATGCCTGAAATAGAAATGAGGGATAACATCGAATAAAATGAAACATATCCAGCCATTGTTAGTTGTGCTGGAAACCATCACTTTTAATATTCAAAATTTATTTCAATAATAGTGGTGTGTGAACCTTTTATGATAATCTCTTCTCTCTCTCCCTCCCTCTCTCTTCCCTCTCTCACTCTCTCTCTCACTCTCTCTCTTCTCTCAATATGTATATGTTTTAATCTCAAAAATGAACATACCATTTCCGGACACTATGTGATTGAGTATACACTATTTGAAGTTTGGGATATAATTGGAACGACGTATGGAAGAAGGTATGGAGTTCCTCAGGGACGAGGATCGGGTAAGGAAAGCTCTGTCAAAAGCTGCTGTTCGGTGGGATGCTGAATATAGATCTGAGAGCCGAGAATGGGTGTTACAGGAGTGGACCAAGGTTTTGAATTGAAGGAGATTGGAAATGTATGGTGGTCGGCGGGATTGGATACCGAGGTAAAGAAAGGAAGCTAGGAAGTACTTAAGGGGATAGAAAGGGTAGAGCCACTTCGACTCTGCCTTATGTCGGGCGTCTTTCGGGATCCAAAGATGACAACCATACCCTGTACAGGAATAGTCTAAATGAGGGAAAATTCAGGAAGTAACTTGTAGTCTACGGTTTTCAAATGTAAACAAGTGATGGTAGACGCTTTAAATTGAAGAAGGTATGAGGGGAGATTTCAGAGATTTATTTTTTCAGGAGAGGGTTTACGTTTGTTACATTTGATGACATATAATTCATTAGTCTGGTAAGCAGGTTGATTCTACTAACGTTTTCATTACATACCATAATCGCGTTTAATATTGAAGTTTTTATTTGAAAGCATAAATGAATCAAAAATCCTACGTGCTTTCAAAAACTATTTTTTTATAATGGAATTTCCTCATATACCTATAGGCTTATTAATTTCTAGATATAACTCTACTGTTAATGATTTCCAGGCATAGATCTCTGTAGGTATATAGATCTCCAGAAATGTCTATAGGTTTATTGGTTTCCAGGTGTACCTAAAGGTTCATTAATTTTCAGATATACTTTCAGATTTAATGATTTCCAAGTATACCAAAAGTTGTTTTCATTTGAAACGGTAAATCTTCATGATGAAAAAAAGAAGGACTTATAAAAAAAAATCAAAGATAAAATTCGTAACTTTTTAAATACATTCGTTTATTTACTTTTTTATTTAATCTGGTTTGCTTGTTTAAGCATTCATTCCTTTTTTCTATGCGTTAATTTGTTTAAAACCGGAAAAGTGATGAGGTTTTTCTATGAAATAACAGGCTTTTGCTTTGATGGTTTGTATTCATTATGTAATGTTAATTGTAAGAAGTGAAAAAATTGTTTTGCATAGCAGTTACGTTTTTTCACCTCTTAGAGCGTTAGGCGACGATTTCTTACTTAAGGAAATAGATCCTTCGATATTTCAAGGTCAGGACATAATATGACTAGAATGTTTAGAATTTAAAAGGGATCCTTTTTTTTTTTTTTTACACATTAAAAGAAAACAAATAGTGAGTTTAGTAAATTAAATTTTTGATTTTAGTAATTAAATCAGTTCGTCATGTTTTGGCTTGTTCAGTGACATGAGTTCAGTCGCTACAAGTTTTAACTTTTCATTCGTTTACTATTTGATATTCTGGAAAATAATAATAATTTTATAACTGACTGTATAGAATTATAACTGTCCTGGTGTAGGAGATATTAATTTACCAGGATTATCTTTAAAAATTAAGATATTTAAAAACTAAGAAGGTGCTTGAGTACAGGTCCTTAGAATAGTTGAGAAAGCCAAGTCACTCAAGTATGTTTTAATATTCATGGCGCGAGGTCTTCCACTTCAGATACCGAGGAACTCTCTCTGAATCATTACAGCGGTCTTCTCCTGGCCTGGGAGTTTCCTTTTTGAAGAATATTTTAAAATATATTATTATAAATATTAATATTATTTTTTAAAATTATTATTATTTATTTATTTATTTCTAATATAATTTGCTACAATTCACAAAAGTAATATACTGTACCAAGAATCACATATACAATGAAAGAAAAAAAAACTCAACAGAGAGAAAAAAAAATGATAATAAAAATAAACAAAAATTGTGTCTGTTCCAGCGTGATTAGACTGAAATAAACAAACACCTACACTGGGCGACAGGGCCACATGGCGTGGAATGTATAGTCTTTATTTCGTACGGTGAATGAAAATTATTGTCTTTAAGGTTGATGATGGCCGAATAACTAAGTAAGCAATGAGGCAATTTGGCCGGTGAAATACCAATGGTTCAGTATCTGCGGAGAAAAAAATGAATGATCTTATTAAATTCCCGGGTTTCGGCACCAAAATGTACGAGCGTGATTAGACTAGATAGAAAAGGATAAATAATAAAATATGTTATTAGAATAGAGGCGGGGAATCAAATGATAAAGTCAGATACTGAAACATGTGGAGTTTATTAAATCTAAATATATTTACTAGGTTAGGCATTCTTTACACTTAATGAAGATACATAAATTATCAATTCTACAAAGAAAGAGAAAAAAAAAGGAATGATTTATAATACTATTTTCTTATAAACAAACACCTACCCTGGGCGACAGGGCCATATGGCGTAGATTGTATAGTCTTAATTTTGTACGGTGAATGAAAATTATTGTCTTTGAGGTTGATGATGGCCGGTGAACAGCTGCCTCTTACTAATTGAATGAAAAGGTGAACTTACACTTGAAGAGAAGGATTCGATTCCTGAGCTCTGATTGTTTCTGGTTAGCAGGCGATCTGGTGGTATCAACAGGGGTATACTTCTTGTGTCTTCTGGTGCTAGGCGATCTAGGGCTATGGGCAAATATCAACAATGTCCTCCATGCGGTGAACGGCGAGGTTAGCTTTAGTCGAGCAGGACAGAGATATGTAGATAGCTTGCAGTCTGAATTGGAAGTCAAGTGAAGTGCGAGATGACGGCGTGGGGGAAACAAAGTCACCTTAAAATGTTCGAGCGTGAATAGACTGAATATTAATAAGTAATAAAGTATAAATAGAATTCGGTGAATTAATTAATTAGGTCAGATACTGAAACATGTGGGTTTTATTAAATTGAAACACAACTACAAAGCTATACATTGATATTTCAAGAAAAATATTAACTTAACAATTCTACCAGGAACACGAACATCTCAACATTCGGGCGACGGGGCCACTCGGCGAGGAACGGTAGACTCTTTATATCGGATGGCGATCCCTAATAGTCTTTAAGTGAAATTCTAACCACAAAGGGCACTTCTTAATACAAGGAAACTAACTTACAATTGGTGGCCTCGTATTCGTCACCTGGACTTCTAGGTTAGCTGGCTGCCTGGTGTTCGGCTTCAGATAATCACCGCTTTCCTCTCTGGAAGATGATGACAGTAGGAGGACCTCAGAGATTGTAGGTAGACCAATAGGGACCCTCAGTTTGATGCAGGAAGCCTCAGCTCGGTGTTAACAGGTCCACGGTTAAGAAGCTAGTGAAGTGCGAGATGACGGAGTGAGGGAAATAAAGTCCCCTTTATCTGTTGCCAAGGTAACAAATGTGAACGAGACCCGCGAGATTTTAATTTTAATTTATTAGATTGATTCGCGACGGAACAGTATCTATACATTCTTAATAACTTTTTTACATCTATAAGAACATTAACAATGATATAAGATAATTTGGTATCCTACAATAATAAATGCTTTGTTCTTTTATACACCGCTTTATACTATTTTTTGTGTAGTTCCCAATATTTTTTATAAGTGGGTTTTTTTTGTGTTTACACTTACAAAAGAATTTGTTGCATAATTTATTGATAAATACTTTAATATAACGTACACATAATTCTTTATCCATAATTTTAACTTTAGTGTAATATGCATAGTTTCCAGCAATTCTTAGACATTTGTTTTGAAATATTTGTAGTTTTTTATAATTGGTTTTCGACATATAACTAAATATTGGGCATGCATATGTTATCTGTACTTAATTTCGAATTCCAATTGAAGTATGTATATATAGTACACAGAGTTTTCTTACACACATAATCAGTGTAGAAAGTAAAAGTTAACCTTTTGCCAATGTTAAATCCTAAATATTTAATCTCCTTTGTCCAGATTAACCTGGAGCATTCTGTTACATTCAGTTGGGGGATATTATTCGGTCGTCTCTTAGATAATGTGGCTTGGGTTTTGTCTTGATTTATTTTAGTTTTCCATTTATTGTAGAACTTCTCAATTTTTTTTAGAGCTGTAGTCAGTCTATTTGTAATTGTGTCTGTTCTATAACTTGTAGTATAAAAAGCTGTGTCATCTGTAAATAGGGATTTTTGTACTTTGAATGTATTCGGTATGCCATTAATACAAATACTGTAGAGCGTTGGCGATATAACCCCGCTCAGAAGGAGTCCGGCTGTGAGTGTACGTACTGTGGAGTAGTGGCTTTCTATAGTTACTATAATCGTGCGGTTTGCTAAATAAGATTTATTTAATGGTATTAAATATGGAGGGAAATTGTAAAAAGTGAGTTTGAATATCAGTCCGTTATGCCAGATAATGTCGAAAACTCTTTGCACGTCGAATAATACCATACCCGTCTGCTGTTTATTACTAAACCCCTCAGTGTCGGGCCATAGGGCTGGTGTTTAGCGTGGTCTGGCACTCTGGACTGAAGCAGTCCCCGGCTCGTGAAGTTGTGAGTGTCTTGGCTGCAGGGAGGGAATACATCTTCTAGTGAGAGCTGGGATAACAAGTTAAATCAAGCTATAACGTGTGTAAAGAGAGTTTGTCGGACGGCGCTGCTGCTGGTGCCTGTGGGCCGGTCGGGGTCCCGTGAGGAGTCGGTGTTGGGGGGGCCGTTTGCCTGGTAGGTAGATGGGAGCTTTGATCTATCAATACATCTTTATCTGTTTAAGCAAATAAAGGATTAAATACAAGCTTCAATATTAATTCCAACAAGATATTTACTTTAGGTATACATATCAACAACACCATTATCCATTGGCGCTAATAACCTAAGGTTATTAATGGGTAAAAAAAAAAAAAAACCTCAGTAATGTGGTCGGTCAGTCTGTTTGCCTGATTGAGCTATAGCAATATGCTGGTGTCTGAAACCAAATTGTTCATTTATAAAGATTTTATTATTTCTAATAAATTTTTTTAATTCATTTGAAAAGAAAAGATATGTCCAGGACCGGGACTCGAACCCGGGTCTTCCAGATCACTAGTCTGGGACTCTACCATTTGAGCTATCCTGGGCCCTAATGTAGCATGCTTCTCGGCCATGGTCATATCTTTTCTTTTTTCTGGTCCTAAGTCCCCGCGTTCTTGCATTTTGCGAAGTATACGAGAGGAAGAATGTTCTTTGAACATTATTTAATTTGGATCTAGTTGACTTACGTCATATTAATTATTATAATTAATTTTATTTTAGTTGTTACTAATTTTTAAATATATTCATTTGAAAAGAAAAGATATGTCCAGGACCGGGACTCGAACCCGGGTCTTCCAGATCACTAGTCTGGGACTCTACCATTTGAGCTATCCTGGGCCCTAATGAAGCACGCTTCTCGGCCATGGTCATATCTTTTCTTTTTAGATTAATTTTTTGTAATATGATACTAGATCAAAAATATTAGGCTATTGTCCGAAATTTATTCTCGATGTGCCACTGGAAGTATAAGTATAAGTTAAAATAAAAAAAAAAAATTCAGGTTTTAAAAATTAAAAAAAAAAAGTTTTTAATGGTTAATGTATGAATTTCAATACCATTATTACAATGTTGATGCCTTTGCTTTACCCACATTTTTAATTTTTTAACTTTATGGAACTTTCTATTACCTCTATTGAAAAATTAGGTTTTTTGAGTCTTTACGTTCTTGAACGAGCGATATTTTTTTTTTTAAATACTACATTATTATTTTTTGCCTTTACACTTAAGGGTTATATTTTCGATAAATTGTATTTGATTTTTTTTTTCGTTTTGGGTATCTTTAAACGATGGTACTCGTGATTTAACTGTGCTGTTGCCATAATTGCCACTTTCTGGATAATATTTTTCGGCGGCATTTTGAGCTTATCTATTTGGCTTGCATTGCTCCATTTTCCTTCTGAGTTCTTTCTTACTCTCTGACCAATTTTTATATGGGATAGGACCTAATAGTAAATCCTTATTGGTTACCACTAAATGGCATGTTACATAAGGGTTAGTTCTGGCCACCTAATGGTAGTTTCTCCTGTCTCAGATGGTAACTTGATTAATTTTGTGATGTCTTTCTCTACTTACTTGCTGTAGACGTATTTTGTAGCTTTGGACTTGAAAACCTTGAAAATCTTCCGGGGTCGTCTATTAGGGTCCATTCTGTAAAGATGTTCATTAATCACCTTGGTTGTTTGTTTCCATTATGCAGAGAAGTCGCGCCATTTTGTATGGGTGTTATTATTATTTTTTATATTTTATATTTCAAATAAGAAAAAAATTATCCATTGCATTTAGAAATGTAAATCTTTCCCTTAACGGGTTTTTACCTGGATCACTTAAGCATTCAAATCTATAAATTTTGAATAGATTTACATATTTTATTCGATCTATAATAACAAAGTTCATTTTGTAAATCATTATAAAAGGTTTACAAATTCTGATAAATAATTTAAAAACCAGGTACTAGTGTTTATTTTGCCTTACTTCACTGAAAGCATAAATTGGTCATTCCAACTACGGTTTTTCATTCATTTAAACTGTCCAAGATCGCGGGTTCGCATCGTGGTAGGTGGCCATAGGATTTTTTAAAGGGTGTAAAAACTCCTTGGTTATGCCGTAGGTCGGAGGGGACGTAAAATGATGGGACCCCAGCCTGTGCGGTCTCAGGTACTCATTGAGGATCCTATGCTAATTATACGTTGATAGAGCACCATAACATCATAAAGTGACGTTAAACAAATAAAAAAACAAAACAATAAAGAACTGTTCCAAGAAAAAATCTCACATATCTCATGCAGGATATTTTTTTTTCTAGAATAATAGTTTTTAATTCATTTCATGCATAGAAAATTTAAATGTTCTTGCAAATTCTTCAATTTTTTACAAAGTATTCTTGCTTACTATCAAGTTTCATCTAAGTAACATTGTATCCTGGCCTTGTGTGTTCTCTTTTGATAACAATGTATTCTACTCAGAAGATACCATTTGAAATGGTCTTAATATCAAGTTTTATAATTTATTCTGTCTATGATCGATTAAAAACTTTAGGTCTCCTAGGCATATCATAATCTGTCATGAAATAAATTTATAATACGTTCCACTATTCGTTGAACTAAGCAATCCTATCCTTTTCTTTCTGTTAATGGTCACTAAAATAGTGGTGCCGAGGTCATCATTTAATTGCATCATTAATAATTCATTTATGCTTTGCTCCCTATTAATTATACATTATCTTCTTTATAATACTCCTTCTAGACCTTCTAGGCAAGCAAATGACTTTAGTTTGAGCACAGTTAATTAGCAGCTAGAAAGTGAGACCAATCCATCCAGAGGGAGAGTAAATCTTCTGCACTCATTTAATTGACATGCGTGCTAATCAACTGTTACTTAGCATTCAATAGAAAATTTATTTAACACTAATTTAGAGGATTAATAAGTAAAGAATTTAGTTTAT
The DNA here is from genome assembly GCA_964056705.1 of Troilus luridus. NCBI lineage: Eukaryota > Metazoa > Arthropoda > Insecta > Hemiptera > Pentatomidae > Troilus > Troilus luridus. Next base: position 78,706,834 of record OZ057414.1, on the reverse strand, counting down.
TTTTTTATTTTGCATTTCGCAACAACTTTATTTTTCTCTGTCTCCAATAATCCTCCATGCTTTCACTCATGTTTCCTTTGATTTTCTATATAACTTCATCTTCGCCCTGCAACCATTCCAAAACTTTTATTTGTTCTTAAATTAACTTATTTCTAAAATGTGGGACTCTGTGATGCTCAACTTAGTCCAAGACCTCCATTTTTCAAATAAAGAATTACTGTATTGTAAAATTGTATTCCATCGATTTTCGGAAAATAAAATCTCGTTCCATGTGGAAAAAACAAGCATAGTTAAATCCTGTTCTGTTTTTTATAATAATACATATTATCTTTTTATTATAGTAACAATAATAATAAATACAAATATATGCTTATCTGTCGATTTTGTATAATACGCTATTCACACCAATTTCACTTTAAAAATTGGAAAATATTGTCTTCTAAGCTTGAGCACTTCCCCTACTTTGATTACTTCATTCTTTAATATCTTTACAATTTACACTTATTTTTGTTGTTATGTAGATTATGTTTTCTAATTTCTTCTCCTACATATTTTCATTTTCACATGAAGAAGATTCTATAGACCATATAGAATATATTAACTATATCTTAATTAACTATATTTAATATATAGTTAATTTAGTTTGATGAGGGATTAAAATAATAATACAAATGCAATATTATCCGAAAGAGAAAGCCATATTTCATGTTCAAATCGTAGACTTTTTTGAAAAAAGGTAATCAATAAGTCATACATCCTCAATATTTGTATTAAGCCCAAATAATCGCAATAAAGAGACGTAAAATTATTCAGCGCAAACTGGTAAACTAAGTAAGAATAATCTGTAATTTACTAAGAGTAATAAATGCAATCTAACAAAAAGTCGGTAAAAGTACAATGTACAGTTACTACTTACTATATTATGCATAATACTAAATACATTATCTTTTTTTTTTTTAAATAGTTCCGACGATTCCAAACTTTGGTAAAAAAATTATTATTTTGCATTTAACTTTATAATGAGTGAGACTTTGTTTTACAGAAAAACATTAGAATAAAATAGAAAAGTAATTTTATTCCGGGACCAGGTACCTTAAGAATAACAATATTGTACAGAAATTAATAGAAATATATCGGGCCAGACGGCTAAATTATTGGAATACTGCAATTAAATATGAACTAAAACGTATGTTCTGATAGAGAATAAAAAAAAATATATATGTTTATAAATCATAGAACTTGTCGACTGTAACATTTGATTTTGTTATAAATTTCATATATATGGAGTTTAGTATAACAATAAAAATAATCAAAAATGCAAATATTTTTAATTAGCGATATAATTGATTTTATAATAGAGTTCAGCTATTAATTATTTCATTGTTCATTTTGTAAATTTAACTATTCAGATTGCTCAATGGCATACCTCACTACAATTTTCACTGCTTTAATTTTTTTTACAATATTATAGATCAATATTAAATATGGATTGGTTTTTTAAGTTATTTTATTGTTTTTTCTCTTGAAATGGGGAACCTTTATGACACTTATTTTCTTTGTTTGATTTGTAACTTAATATCGAAAACTACACATGATATTTTGTAAGTTCAAGAATTGCTGAAATATTTTAGCATTTTAGCTTGTCTTGGGATTTGGTCTACCGTAAAATGGTAAGATTATGGTTGTTTTAATACTTAACCTCTATGGTGTGTTATGGCTAAAAACATTGCTTTAATTTTGTTATGTTATCTTCAGTTATTATGTTGTCGTATAAGTATTTTTACATAGTTGTATTACGTGTTTTTCCGCATTGATTTTCCTGTGAGAAATCAATTAAATATAACCAAAGCGATTGGTAATTTTGTGGCAAAATTAAAACTCAGTTTGGTTATCAGCAACATCAATTCAAAATCAAATTCTCCAAGACTAAGGAGAAGTTGAAAACCACCCAGGTGGATAGGCAACCAGTTTGTGATGGGAATATCACACATCTTCCTTGAAGTGGTTCTTCTGTACAATCCACGAATGGATCAAGGGAAACGAGTTCCTCTTCATGAAAAACTATTCTTGTACAACATGTGGCAAGCATCTACGCTCACATGCCCATCACTTAACGAATCCGAAAAGGATTTAAAATGGATCGGTAAATTGCCTACTCCATGACATGCCAAAAGTTACGATAATGACACGATTCTGCTTCCCTCAATACAGTTGACTCTCTCTGGACATAATTCGACTTAACCGAATATTCACCGGAGATGTAAATTTTATCGTAGAGTACATCGTGGCGAACATGAATAGTGATTAGGGTACCAGTTAGTTGAATTTTCGGAGTGCTTTTGGTTTTAGAATTGTTAAGTATAACTAAATAAAATTAGGTGCGTTAAATATATCTAAATAGATAGCGTTGTGCATAAAGTGTATTTATTTGGAATTTCGGAATGGAAACTGCTATCTCCTTTTAATTGCCAAATTACTTTTTTCCCACTGAGTAAATAACAAAGCCTTGATGTAAGCATATTTACAAGAAACAACAGAACGAGAAAAATTTAGTGCTGTGAATAAAAAAATATCTAAATCTCAAAAACTGTTTTTAAAATCAATAAATTTGTTTGTCAGTACCGTGGATGAATGAGGCAGTTCCGTGGAATGGAAAATTTGAAATTCGATTATTATTTTCGATAATTTGGAAGTTTCGTCTCAGAATTTCTTTAAAAAAAGTATATATAATTAAAAAAGTTTTGATAAAAAAATTTACAGACGGAAAAGAATCACCCATATACTGTATATATGTCGGTTCCTTACTGGTATCGAAATAACACGATACCGCACGAAGATATACGAACTATAGAAAATAAACAGAAAGTTTAGTAAAAAGTGAAAGAGTACGAGCAGCGTTGAGGATAACCGGTTTGGTAAGAGGCAGCGGAGTGGCAAGGACGGCAATCCAAATGTCATTCTCATTTTGTGGCCGATGCATGTTTGAGGGGGCCAATTAAGCTTCTTCATTCAGGCAGAAAATTAATTTTCACCCATAAAGTACGATTCGGCATTTATATCTAAATTTATGCCGTGTCCCATTTATAAAATATATATATTTTAGGTTGATAGGAATTTTCAAAAAGAATCTTACAAAAATTCTATCCCCTTGATATTTGAGGTAATATATTTACCAACAATTATTGCACAGTTCATTAAGCAAATTTAACTGTTTAGATTACTCAATGGTACACCTGCTACTCTTTTAAAGGATTTTTTTTTACAATATTATAGATAAATATATATTTGAATAAAAATTATTTATAGAAATATACAAACGTATTGTAATTGTACAGCAAGTAATTATAATCAATGATACATAACGGCATCTATATTTGCAAGCAGAGACTGGTAGTGCTCAAACAACAAATTCAATTTAGAAGGTCACGAGACCATCTTCTTTTTAGGCGCCTCGGCGGGTTATTGGAAATTGAAGAAGTAGCTAGGTTTAAAACCAGTTGCGCTGAGTGGGAAATGAGGTTCTCTTGAAAGGATTGATATTGGTTTCAGATCAGCAACAAAGGAATAATGAGGATTCTACGAAAGGTTTTGGATCGTAAACATAAATATTAAGTAGGGATTTGGCTTTCTTACTGTTTTTCTTTTACAGCAAAATATGTAACTCTTATGACAATCATTTTTGTTTTATGATTTTTAATTTAATATCGTAAACAGCATCAATTTACTTTTGATGATGGCTTTACATTTAAAACGTATTATATATTTGTTAATTATTTCGCAGTGATCTTTTTATAGAAAAAATCTATTGTATTTTATAAATTGTATACAATTTTAGAAATTTGTATCTAATTATTATTTTCTCCTCCTAATTACCTTCTTCTTTTTCTGCCTTTCCTTTAATTATTTTTTAAAAATTACTTCTTGTGAATTGTGTTCTATTATTCAATTTTAGCCTAAAATGGGATATTTTTATGGTTCATACAACGCTAAATTAAAACAAAAAAAAAAAGGTTAAAATTTATTTTTGTAATTATCACCTTATTTATTTAATATAGTAAAAAACATAATATTTTACCCATGTGAATCATCCCAACATTTTTGTTTATCCTTAATCGGGAATGAAACCTGTCGGTTGGACGTGGTCTAGTAAAAATCACTTTCCCTGAACCATTGCTGTAGAAACAATACACTCTGTAGAAAAGACGGAACAAAAGACACTCCATGGATTGTTGTGGTCCAAGTTTAGTTTATTTTTTTATGTTTTTATTTTTCTGTTATATACTTTTCTCCTATACCCTCCCTAATACTTTCTTTTTTCTCCTCCACATACTATAATAACAAATTGTATTATTTTGGATTGAATATATTGCTCTATCTTGAAACATTTACCACCATAATTTTATCATCTATATTGTATAACCTTGACTCCTTAAATTTAAATCAGTTATATAATTTACAATTTAATAGAATATATAATTTATATTGTACATTGTTTGTTTTGTTTTTTCATTTTAATCATTTAAGATAATATAACTGTTTAGTAGTCTTTGTTACTGCACTGTTAGGGTTGTGATTTTGTTACATTGGAACGTAATGAATAAATTATGCTTAATGCTGTGAATTCTATCTACCACACCTGCTACCATTTTCTTCATTATCAAGTACTTCATGTTCATTTATGAGGTTTCACTCTTTCGCCTTCTCAAGGTTTCCAGTTAATGAAGACATGAATACAAGACCCAGGAAGTAACTGGAAGATTCCGGCATAAGTTAATGCTGAATACACTTCCTGGTCCTGGTTACACGCACCGTTGAAGTCTCTGGTATCAACTTCCAGCCGCTCGCCCGTTAAAGTCTCCGGCGTTTCACGTGTCTGTGACTCTCCACGCGTCATCTGAAGGCTTTGTTCTAGAAGTTGAAGCCGAAAAAAATAAACGAAAACTAATAAGTAGAATAATTTCATTATTTATAATCAATTTGATATTGAACAAACCAAAAATCCTGTTTTTTCTTTTTTCGTATACTGACTTGCGTTAGGAATTTAATAATTGTATTGTGAGATTATAATAGAATAAGCAATAAGGACGTTGTAATAGAATGATATTATAAATGGCATGAAGTATTTTTGTATGCTATATGTATTCCAGCTAAATGGGGGTGATTATAGATTATATTTTCAAAGAAATTATTTATTCGCAAGGGCCAAAAGACACTTCAAACGTAACGGATTAAATAAAAAAAACTCTCTTGGAAGATATTTGATAGTTCTCTTACACATTTGTGTTTTTCGCATACTGTACAATATAAGTTTTTACCGAAGACCTCAATTAAATTGTTAGTTATATTTATCTATCTACCTTGTTTATTTATACCTAGTATTATCAATTGTTTTAGTAATGATTCTCAATAATGGAATCAAACTATGATGTTGATTTATTAGAACTAATTTCGAAAAGAAAAAAATAACCCGTTATAAAATATATATATATATAGATATATATATTATAAAAAAATAATAATGGTTATTACACCAACACGCACGCACATAAAAAAAAAAGAGTACAACACGTGTTTATTTTATTTAAAGTTAAATATTTAAATTTTTAATTTGTGGCTTTAAACATTTAAAAAAATATTATAAAATATATTAGGTATGACACAACGCATACCACAATTAAACCCTTCACAGCATTAAGTGGCGTAGTCATTAACAATTATATAACGTTGATGTCTCATTGCGTAATCCCTTTTCTCTGACCATGATAGATATGGAGAAATTTAAAAGTTTTCTGTTGTAAAAAGATATAAGAATAACCCTCATGCACAGGATATATCTTTTTTAAGACATATCCTGTTCAAACAGGATACTTCGTACAAAAAACCGTATGCGAGATATCCTCTTATAAATAGATTAGTTACAAAATAACAATATAAAATATATACACACACATATATATATATATATATATATATATATATATATATATATATATATATATATATATATATATATATATATATATATAAAATATAAATACAAATAATTAAGGTTTCTACAAGGAAAGAAGTGTAATTTAGGCATGAGGGCTGTTAGTGAGCTCACTTATATTGTATTTATGGGAGAAATTATCCATCAAATGTAGTCCCCAACAAGACTTTGATTGACGTTGCTATGCCCGAGTTCAAATCCCACAATGGATCAGTTGGGATTTATGGGCCTCCTAGAGATTGTACAGTCCCTACTACGTATTGAACCCAAGAACTTTCATCGGTTGTAGTGGTTCAGGTTTTTATTTTTCACTCTAAGGTTTCCAATGAATTAAGTCCAGTCTTATTATTACCAAGAATGTATCCATGTATCTCCCGTTAACCAGTAAATTAATTCACTTGTGTATTTTTTCTTGATTCAAAAAACAAAACAAAAGTAATGTAAATAAAAAAAGAGCAAGTGTTTAAAATAAGATAAATAAGGAAAACACTTACCTACGTCTGAAGAAATCGTCAATGATATTCATTATTCGATTTAAATTAATTTAACCTTCATTCTTCCGCTTCGTATCATATACCGTCAAGTTAGATTAAAAAATAAGAGTAAATATTTCTTCAAAATACTTCAGTGGTATCTTCTGGTTTAGACCGTGTCGCTAACTTTTTCGCCAACGTTTCGCTTGACATGCTGCTGACTTCTTCAGGGCAGAAATAATTACTATTATCAGTTGTTTCGGTAATGAATTTCAATAATGGAATTTTTCTTGAAGAAGTCAGCAGCATGTCTGGCGAAACGTTGGCGAAAAAGTTAGCGACACGGTCTAATCCAGAAGATACCACTGAAGTATTTTGTATAAATAGTGGCCGTGGAAACCTAAAAGAGTATTTAAATATTTCTTCTTTATTGTTACCATGACCCAATAAAACAATGCTACGATCACTTTATAGATATATAGTTAGTAATTTTTGTTAAATTATCTTCAGTTAGAGTTACAGCTTTACATTTTTCTCCAGTTTCTGTGTAGGAAGTAGTTGGAATTCGATTTACATATCTCGTTATTCCCTGACAATTATTAATTGGACATTAGAGGATTGGAATGGAGTGAAGAAGTCCTTGAACCCTCGCTGGAAAATCCTAAAGACAACCCCCATCCGGTTCTTGAAGATGTAGGAAGCGGAATCCTGGAAACCCCGGACCTGCCCTCCAGTTCAGAAAGCCACTAGTCTTATCTGCCCCAAGAGCTTACAGATTATAAGTTTGCTTGGTCAAGTTTAATTTTAATACTAAATATAAACGTCTTATTGGTCTTGATAGTAGCTGTATGAAATACCTGTTTTAATTACTGAAACATGTAAATATGTATGAATAATATACAGAGTAGAATTGGACAGTAGATACAGTATATCCATATTCATGCGCCTTAGTTATAAAAAATTGTTTGTTCTTATCAATTTAAAATATTATATTACACGAGAAAAAAAATAAAGAAAAGATGAATAAATTTGAATTGGTATCTAATGTAATATATGTAAGCAGCCATGTTCATCGTATTTACTTCAGTAAAGGTATTTCCTTATATCACACTTAGTTGGTATGTTCAGTTAATAAGCTTAATTAAATTTCATAACAACACTAAATTTGTTGTTCTATGTACTTATAACCAATGATGTAACAATAATGTAGTGTAAGAGGAAGAAAATGGACCGGGTGGATTGAATACTACTCAACACAATATAGTGAAGATTATAGAATATTCTAAAGTGTTGAAAATAAATTGAATTTATTACTCTATTACCGGCCATACGCATAGAGTTGTACTTAAGAGGTATAGCTCAGAGGCGAACAGCAAAGGTTTACCTCTAGAGGCTAGGAGCCCACACAACACAGCGATCTGCCTCTCAACTTTGCTACTAGTCTAGCTTATGCTGCTGCATCACTTGGGTTACTATCGTGTTGCTATATGCACTTCACCCGCCATAAATATATTTAAGATTTATATAATTCATTGATCTGTTAAAAAATGGTACACTTTTCTGAATTTTAAATAATGTAAAAAAAAGAAGACTCTTTGGTATTTGCGACGGCTGAAAAAATTAATAAAATATCAATTGCACAACTGATCAAGGAAGACACGAAACACCAAATTAATTTTTTTACTCAAGTACATATATTTATTCCTGCAATAAAAATAAGAGAGTTATCCGGCGTTAGTTTCGGGTATTTTTAGAATTACATTGAAGGATTGAAGGACTCAGGCTGAGGATGACTAGATGGAGTTCTTCCCATGCGACCGCATAGCAATAATTAACTATACTAATTGATAATAATACCCCCTGCTGTGCATTAAACATTTTTAATCAACCCAAAACAAAAAGACACGATTGTTACAGGCTGGATGGATGAAAAATTACGGCAGCATATAATAGAAGACGTCAAATTATGGGTTAAATAACAATATCTGTGTTTTTCTTCCGATTTTATTGAGATTATTTCAATCTTAAAGGGAATTTATGGCCTTACTCAGGAATGGGAGAGTTAGAATATGAATACCAATGAGGAAGAAACCTCCATGGAACACATTAATTTGTTTACACCATAAAGAGGGCCAGAATAAAATGGCTGGTGCACGTCTAAAGAATTGGGCGTGGAAGACTCCCCATTGGCTGAAAGATGTGGAAGACGACCTTCGGCCGTTGGGTGTCGAGGAATGGAGAAGGGTAGCCTAAGACAGGTGTACAGGATTGCTGAGGAGGCCAAGGTCCTGCAAATACTTTAATCATAGCGCCGTTAAAGTAGTGCAGAGCTTAATTCAGTCAGTACAAATATTTGTTGATATTATTTATTTCGAAATTTACTACCTCCAATCATTATCAAAACTGTTTAATAGTTTAAATGTAGTAGAAATGAACATGAACGATCGGTAAATAAAAGCTAAATTAAACACTCGACAGGATTCTAATGTCTTGAAAATCAATTTAAATACCTTCTAGGTAATCCCTTCGTTATTTGTATTACAATAAACAATATCAAATTAATAAATATGCAAAAAATTGTCGAGGTTACGGTCAATTAAACTAAATACACTTTTAACAAGTATAATTTTTGTATTGTGTTCGGCCTATATAAATCAAGTAGCTATTCCTTTCGTTTTCATGAATCATCCGGTTTTTTCCTTTTTTTCTTTCGAGTAATTAAGTAAGTTGTAGGCCAAATTCATATCCTGATCGTTATATGCCATTTGCACAATCTTATGACGGGATTGTGCTCATATAGTGAGGATGTCTTCATATAGTTAAAATGGTAGATATATCATGATTAGATTCCAATGATCTCAAAATCCTCAGAATTTTCAAGTATGTACTTATAATGTATAGGAAATAAAGAAATGTATAATTACGATAGACTGAGGGAGAGAGAGAGGGATATGTGTTTTATTTAAAGTTCCATGAAAAATAATTTTTGCAGTATATAGATAATTTGTGAGCAATATGTTAAACATTACTTTCTTTTTGGTTTCAGCTAAAACTTTAAGTATATATATATTTTTTATTATTATTTCAGGTGAGTCACGAATTTCCTTCCAGTATCTCTCATGTATGAACTGGCGAAAGACTCTTTAAATTCTCACCACTTAACGTTCTACTCAATATTTGATATCCAATTTTGAGGTAGTTTATAAAAAATACTCATTATATATAACTGCATGTAACAATCTCTTATTTTAATTTAATATCCATCTGCACATTAATTAGTTTTTGAGATAACTTAACTTTCCTCAAGATATGGGTGCGTTGCTTCGTGTCGAGATCGTGAAAAATGTATTTTTTAAAAACTTTATCTCGAATACTAATTAAATCTATTTAAATTAGACTCCATAAACTACATAGCTTATTATAAAAGTAGTTTCTGTAGGATTTTTTTTCCTTATTTCCTTTAATAAGTTTACAAAATACAAGGAAAATCTTAAACGTACATGTAGTGTCCATTAGAGCAGGGATTTCAGCAAATTAAATTTTCTTAAAAAAAAAATTTTAAATATATTTCTAGGAATTGGGGTCTTCACAATATTGAACACATTACGAAAAAGTGTAAAAGTTTTAAGTGTTTTCTATAAAAAAAATGTCCCTGTATTAAATGTTGGTTACTTTATATTTGAGTGGAATAAAGTTGACTGGATAATTCAATCCATTGTTAGGTGCTTTAGATCCATATAATTAGACATACGTTGTTACATAAAACGCCGTAAATTTATGTACCTCAAAATCAAATCTCTACTAAAAATCATGACGATATTTTGATCCACCTACGTGATTTAATTAAAATATTATAGAGAATTAAATATTGTTTATTTCGATATAGAGAATAATATATAGGTCACCTATTAACGTGGAACGTATAAAAAAAAAATATTTACAACTCACTGAAAAATCTATAATTAATTCATTGTAAATTTTTAGCACACATTTAATTACCCAACACTGATGTTCCATGGTAGTTTTTAGCTCAATATCTTTTACCGCAATGTTAAACATTTTTGTTCGAAAACTCGTATGCTTATTTATTTCACTTTATACTGCTTTATATGCTACAGTGAGGGTTAGGACCCCCATATTACGACCCTTCCGAAGGACGGCATAACTAAGGCTTTGTTACTCCTTTCAGGTCAGCTGCCGGGGGGTTTTGTATTTTTGTGACTCGGATAGAAAGAGATAGTATATAAGGTAGTACCCTTTTTAGTAAAATTCAGTTTGTTGACAACTATAAAAGAACCTAAATTCAATTTATATGTATATCGAGTAGGAAAATATTAGTTATGTAAATTAAAATTAAACTTTCTTTGTTATATTTATTTATATTCTTATGAAAAATTATAATAAAAATATGTGTTTTTAGTTAATTAATTACGGAGGCGGTTTATTAACGATTAATGGAATGTTATAATAGTAAAAATACCTTATTTTGTTTTATATTACTTATTTTGGGCACAATATGTGGTATTTTTTATTTTATTCTAAAGAAAAGCTTCTGTTTGAATATTTAATTCGGATGTGGTCGAAGTACCCACAACTTGTATGAAACGTCTACACTGAGTTAACCTCATTCTAGGCCCTTGGTTGCGAAAAGATTTCTTCATTCTTTTCTCTCTTACTCTTTGCATTTTCTAGCTTTAACATTTTAACCTTCCATTATTTTATCTATCTCCTTCTGTTTCCCACTCGATCAGTTTCGAAACAGCCGTTTATAAATGGAATAAATTAATCGCGATAAATGCTCTTACCGTTTCTTATACAAACTCTTTTATTTGTTACTCTACTACTTGAATAAATGAGATCAGAAACGAGGATTTTCCACTTCATAACGAATTGTCCTTTAATAAACATAATGAGTAGCATTACTAAATTAACTCATTCAATCGTGAGAAAGTAATTTTCGGAAAGAAAAACGAGTGATGATAATGAGCATATTTTCAAACAATGGATAGCAAATGAGCATATTTATGCCTGGGGATTTTTCGTACGATTTTTTGTATAAATATATTGACGTGTTGATTGACGTATTTCATTATGAGTAGTTCAAACTTGAGTCTGTTGTGGGAAAAAAGTTGTTTTCATAATATTTTTTTTAAATCGTTTCTTATGTTCTTTTGTGGACCGAATTCAATGTCGAAATCATATAAACTCCTAAAAAAATGCATTATGTATCTGCGTGTGAATAATCTAATTTTTAAAATTCAGAGTGGTATGTAGAGTACTATATTAGATTCACTTAGGCTAAAATTATTCACCAATTGTTTATAATATATCCAACTATTATTGTTTACTAGAAACATTGGAAAATATTATGTTAAGTATAATGTTATGGTATATGATATTTATAAATATAAATATAAATATATGATAAGTGCATCCCTTTCTTAAAGGAGAAATTCTGCGAGACCTTCGGAGAGAGACAGTTATGGTTTGGGTCTCGCGGAACGCTTCCGAAAAGACCATGTAGCTTCCTCGATGACCTGGGTGTCAGATCCAGGGATGTGGCAGTGCTCGCTGAGAGTATTACACTCGACTCCCTGGGGATAATTCACCATCAGATATATAGTAGCTGATACCCCACACGATTGTTTTATATTTTCTTTGCTTTCTCGTCATTAAGAAGTAAAAAGAAATAGGAAAAGTGTAACCCTAAGTTTTATTTGGATTAATGGCATAAAAAGGAGAAATAGAGAAAAGGAGTGAGAAAAACGATTATTCATAAATTTAAAATTGTTATGTAGGTAGATATGTCCAATATGGATTGATAAGTATGCTGTGCCGTATGGCAATCCAATGTATTTGGAGAGCACTGCTGAAACAATAAAGCGTTTCTCTCTCATTTATTTTTTCTCATGGAAAAATAACACATACTTCTATACACAATATTCTTATTGTTGTGTCGTTGAATATAAATAATAGAAAGAGGTACGAAGGGATTATTTTTATAAACTTTTAATGTTTAGTTCTAAAAATTCTGTACACTAATACTAAAAATTATATTAATTATTCATAACATATTAGGATAAAATAAGTAAATGCTCCATTAAGAAATAAATTCGGTTTATAGAAATACATATGTGGCTTACCCTGTGCCTTTCTGTAGTTACTTCAAAGGCTTTGATGTAATCACTTTATGGGGAAAAATAACAATAAAAGTGAACCGTATGAGGATTCGAACTCTGACAATGATGATGATTCATTTTCTGAGGGTGAGGGCCTATTCTACCAATCGGCCTACTCCAGCTAGTTCTAATTTAAGAGCCACCCATTCAATTTTCTTTTTACATGTAAAATAAATGAAGGTAAAGACGCATTAATGTCCTAGATGACTACATCGCATTCGTAAACCCTTACAGAATCAATTGTTTTAATAAATGTGAAATAAAAAGGGAGAATAAGAGAAAGGTATATTGATAATAATAATATTCATAGCTATAGATAATAATAATATTCATAGCTATAGATAATAATAATATTCGTAGCTATAGATAATAATAATATTCATAGCTATAGATAATAATAATAAGGGCCATGGCTAATTTAAGTAAAACTTATAAAGAAGTACTTATCTTTTTGACCCTGATTCTTATGAATTATTAGAAGAGCAATGCTAAGCCTTTTCAATTTTACACAAGTGATAACGCGAGGCAATGCTATTCAATAACAATACTTTTTTTTTTTTTTTTTTTTTTTATTGAAATTTACAACTGTATACAGAATACATCAAGTAAATATTATGAATGAATACATTGACATGAAAAGACAAGTAGAGAGACTACCCAGTGGTAGTACTCAAATAAAAGGTTTAGCTTAGAAGGTCACGAGGCCATCTTCTTTTCAGACGCCTAGGAGGATTATCAGGAATTGGAGAGGTTGCGATGTTTGAAACTAGTGGGTTTGGGTGGAAATGAAGTTTGTCATGAAAAGATTGATATCGGATTCGGGCCAAATCAGCAATAAACGGCACGTTAAGACCATTACGGATTACTTTGTTCGAAACTAAGTAAGGAGCATTGAGGATTTTCCGAGGGATTTTAAAGATTGGATGCCAGAGGAATTCGATGGCTTAGTGTAGCCCCAAAGCTCTATTCCGTAAGTCCAGATGGGTTTAATGATTGCCATGTGTATGAGTCTCTTGTAATTAATTGGGAGCTTAGAGCGTTTATCTAGTACATGTTGAAGTAGCCTGAAACGGCGAGCTGTTTCTTGTCGTTTCAGTCAAGTATGAGGATTCCAAGCTAAGCGTTTGTCAAGGTGTTGTCCTAAGGACCGGATCTGTTCTACAAGACTTAGAGGGATGTTATTAAACGATAGAGGGGTGCAGGAAGTCGCTGGTTTACGACGGAATAACAATAATAAAATTAAATTAAAGTAATATTACTTACTTTATTGGTTATTATCATAACCATTGTTGCACAAAGTATTTACATATTCAGGAAACCGTAAAAAATGTAGAATAAACGTATGTACTGCACTGAATAACCTTGGCATTGTAAGAAAATAACCAAGTAGCGAGTCCATTAATCTCGAAGCAAACTATGCAGGAGTAATTTATGAGATCAGTTAAGACAAAAGATGAAGTCAATTTATTCATTCAAGGCCTCGGGGCTTGTGTCTAATAATTTAGCGACTATATACAGAAGAAAAAGGAGATTTCTTTGTCCGACGAGACTGGTGGATCGTATTTGTTATAAATATATTCTATTAAATATTATGATATGCATAGGATTTCTTAAATTTTTAATCGATCATATTACGAATTAATTATTATATTATGTCAGGGTAGAAGACGAGATTAAGAACAGGCCAAGACACGATGTTAATTGAAATGATACCTGATAGTAAGCAGGAACACTTAAATGTTTATACATATTGTGAATATATTTTTTTTAATAGTTTATCCTGTACAAGATGCATGTAAATAAATGAAATGTATTTTCTTTTGTTTTTGATTTTTCAACAACTTATTAAATTTTTATTTGAGGTAACTTAATGATACCTTGGTTAATCGTACGAAGCTATCACGAAAGTGGGAGTCCTAGTTATCTAGATATAATCAGAGTAGGGATCATTAACATACCTGATACCACACAGGCTCAGGACCACCATTTTACGACAACCAAGTATTTTTTTTCATTTCCGGACTGCGAATACGTTTGTTTGTTTATTAATTGAACGTCACTTTATACTCCTGTGGCTAATCGGACGATGTCAAAGTAGGAGTTCTTAATTTTGCCTCTCCAGTTATTATAATTAGGATAAGGGCCTTTAACGAGTACCTTACAGAGCACAAGCTCCGGATCATCATTTTACGTCTCTTCCGAAGGACGTCATAAGAATGCTCACCTGCCGGGCTTTGAACCCACATTCTTGGGCATAGTAGAAGGTTGATGTACTAACGAATGCCACTATAAGTAAACTTATATTACAATTGTAACCATATGTGTTCTTTCATCCATCATATCTTGTAATCAAACAGTTCACAATTTCCGATCTTCATAATTTTATAATTTATCTCATTTCTCAAACTTTTATATCTTACTATCAAATTATTTCTTATCAATCGTTTCTTCTATATTTACATCATATTTTGTATTAATATCTTTAACTTCATTCTAATTGTATACATTTATATTACATCCCATTCTTATATTTTCAATTTTCAATTTATATTTTACTTCTCTACCTGTCATTCACGAGATTCCTATCAAGAAATAGTTGTTCAAGAAATAGTATCTTTTTTACAAACCCTTTTGCATTATCTGTTATAACATGTTTCTATCGCAAACCCTTGCTGAGATTTATTAGAAACAAGATCCCGACATTTTATTACAAGTCCAATGGACACCACGTTGTATTTTTAGTTCCTTGTACGGAATAAAGGCAGTATTATAATCATGAAAAAATAATTTTAACTGAAATATTCAATTTGAAAAGTTTTGTCATGATGATTTCTACGCCCGTACGTTTTTGCATAACTCAAAAACAGTCGGCCGCAGAAACTTGAAATTTTTATCTTGGAATTGATTTGTCATTTATTAATGCATCGCTGTATGATAGCCAGAAATAAAAATCTACTTGAAGACCATTATAGATTTTATCATAATAATCTCAGACCAAAAAATGAATTATTGTTAAATTTAATGTTTAAGATACTTTACACTTATCCCATTCCCTTATTCCTTCCATTCCAACTAATGCTATCCAATCAACCTCAGTATCCATAACTACTCGTCCTTTCCATACCACATTTTCAGCTGTATACTGTCCTCCCGGAATTTCCGTTTCTTATAACCTTCTTGAATCCTTATTCCAATCTCTTGGTCCGCGCTTCATTGCTGGAGGGGACTACAACGCTAAACACCAACGATGGGGTTGTCGAACATCCAACTCCCGAGGAAATATCCTGTCTACTGTAACATCCAAAAAGAGTTATTCCATCCTGGCACCAAACAACCCCACCTATTGGCCTACATCCATCAAAAAACGTCCCGACATCCTTGACATATTTATCACATCCCAGATTTCCACCAACCAAACCGATCTCAAATCCTTGGACGACCTTTCATCAGATCATAGCCCAGTTCTCCTTTTATTACATTCAAGTTTCTTTCCCAAGCCTCCCCTTCCTAGATTGATTAAAGGACGTGTAAACTGGGACAACTTCTGTTATGATTTGGAGAACAAACTGGACTTAAAAATTTCACTCAAGACAAAACAAGACATTGATACAGCGATAGAAAAACTTACAACATCAATAAAAACCACTTTAAGCGATAATACCTCAAATCATAAAATTAACAATTCTCAGAAGACTGACCTCCCAGAGCATATTCATACCTTATTAAGAGAGAAACGCAGAGCAAGAACGAAGTGACATAGAACTCGGGACCCAGCAGATAAATCTATCTATACTAAATTGACTAACCAACTAAAAGCAGAAATTAGAAAATTCAAAATACATAAGTTAACGAATCTAACTGAAAATCTAACGTCTTCTGACAAATCATTATGGATGACCACCAAAAAGATCCTTCACTTCAAAGACTTTAACCATCCACTCCTTACTGAATCCAATGACTGGACAAGTTCTGATGAAGAGAAAGCACAGTTGTTCGGTCAATTCCTTTCTAAAACTTTTCAGCCTCATCCTGATATCATGAATCCGTCTCACCATGAATATATACAAAGAGAGTTAAATATTCCCCTTCAAACGACCCTTCCTCCCAAAGCATTCCATCCTTCAGAAATATCGAATATTATTCACAGACTACCTTCTCGCAAAGCTCCTGGACACGACCTCATCACTATTCACATCCTAAAACATCTTCCTAGAAAAGCCATTATATTCCTTACCTACATATATAATGCTATACTCCGCACTACATATTTACCTAACCTCTGGAAATTATCCGTCGTGAAAATGATACCTAAACCTAAAAAGAAACCGGAATACCCTTCCTCTTACCGCCATATCTCACATTTACCATCAATGGGTAAAATCCTGGAAAAGCTCATCCTGAAACGACTGTATCCCATCCTAAATGCAAATCACATTATCCCAGATCACCAGTTTGGATTCAGAACATCCCACTCCACTATCCAGCAATGCCATCGTGTGGTGGATGTTGTTTCCTCAGCTTTGGAACGTGGATTGTATTGTCCAGCAGTCTTCCTTGATGTCGAACAGGCTTTCGACCGAGTCTGGCATCCCGGGTTGCTTTACAAACTCCGTAAATTCCTACCTCCTACATACTTTCTTATTATCCAATCCTATCTCTCCTACAGGTCATTCACAGTAAATCATAATAATGTCTACTCACCCCTCTTTCCTCAATCTGCCGGCGTTCCTCAAGGCAGTATCCTCGGCCCGATTCTCTACACAGTTTATACAGCTGACATCCCAACTCATCCTAATACTATCCTTACCACGTATGCGGATGACACATGTCTATTATCTGTCAACACTGATCCAGTTATAGCATCCCGTACTCTTCAAACCCACATCACTGACCTAGAAAATTGGTGTCAAAACTGGAGGATTAAAATAAATTCCCACAAATCTCATCAAATCACCTTTACCCTCCGTCGTAAACCAGCGACTTCCTGCCCCCCCCCCCCTGTATCGTTTAATAACATCCCTCTTAGTCCTGTAGAACAGATCCGGTACTTAGGACTACACCTTGACAAACGCTTAACTTGGAATCCACATACTAGACTGAAACGACAAGAAACAGCTCGCCGTTTCAGGCTACTTCAACATGTACTAGATAAACGCTCTAAGCTCCCAATTAATTACAAGAGACTCATATACATGGCAATCATTAGACCCATCTGGACTTACGGAATAGAGCTTTGGGGCTACACTAAGCCATCGAATTCCTCTCGCATCCAATCTTTAAAATCCCACGGAAAATCCTCAATGCTCCTTACTTAGTTACGAACAAAGTAATCCGTAATGGCCTTAACGTACCGTTTATTGCTGATTTGGCCCGAATCCGATATCAATCTTTTCATGACAAACTTCATTTCCACCCAAACCCACTAGTTTCAAACATCGCAACCTCTCCAATTCCTGATAATCCTCCTAGGCGTCTGAAAAGAAGATGGCCTCGTGACCTTCTAAGCTAAACCTTTTATTTGAGTACTACCACTGGGTAGTTTCTCTACTTGTCTTTTCATGTCAATTTATTCAATCATAATATTTACTGGATTTATTCTGTGTACAGTTGTAAATTTCAATAAATATATATAAAAAAAAGATACTTTACTTGAAACTCGAAGCTACCTTAAACCGCCCACTAATTGCAAAAAGGGGTTGTTCTAAAATTATCTATCTAAATCGGGGGAAAATCTTGGGGTTGTTCTTGATTTCGGCCAAACCACCTCCCTAGTCATTCTTTGTCCAATACAGACAATACCGTGTACGGCATAAATTGTTGTAGTTTTCTTTTGTTTTTTGTTCTACTTTTACAAAATATTTACTAATCTTAAAACAGTATAAAAATTCGCATTAGGGAAAAATTGGATTTAATTTGTAGTCCCTAATATGCGAATCCAAGATTATGGAATGATCGGCTTATGAATGTTTCTTGAAACTTATAGATTGTGAATCTTAAGCTGAGCATTACCTTATTGAGGACTGTTACGAGTATTTTTATTACCCTTGTAATAAATTTCCATTCCCATCTCCTGTTTCTCCATTGAGCGACATTTTTTTTTATTTACTGAAATAAATAAACAAACACCTAACATTTGACTTGACAAAATAGCATATTGGGAATTCACCAGATCGACAGACCATATACTTGTACATATATTATATACTAGATGTTAAAAAATAAAAGCTATTTATTTTCAGATTTAGCAGATAATGTAGAAAATCTAGCCTTATTTTATATTCTTTATTATTCTGGAATTAGTGATCATTTAGACAATTGTTTTAAATTATTAGAGGGTATACACGCTCATTTTGATTTTGGATTATTTTTTGGACACTTATATGTATTTAGTGATTTAGTAAGTGTACAAATAAATCATTGTAATAAGTAAATAATTATTGTCCAGATCCAATTTATTGTTTTGTCAACAGTTGAAGAGCTTAGCTACAATTTAATAATTATAATACTTCAATAATTTACCACCAAGAACGTTACAAAAATTCGCATAAGGTAAAAATTGGATTTAAATTTTTGTGGGTCATTGTGTAATGAATCGTTCAATTATCAATTCGTGAACATGGCATGTCAATAAGCATTAAACCTTTTTATCGATTTCCTCCAAGTCGTAAAATTATATGATTCATACTTAATTTTTCTTAACAAAATTGCAAACATTTAGTAAAATAGTCATTAGAATGGGTTCTAATAACATGTTTATGAACAACATTTTAAGAATCTATTAAGTTGGAAATTATATGAAATTCAAGAAATAAAATTACAATGATATAACATTGTCTTTAGAAACTCCAATTACTCAACTTGTAATTGTAATTTTATTTCTTCAATTGCTAATAACAGTGATTGTAATCACAGAGTAATCGTAACTCAGGCGTCATCTGTAATTTTTGTTTTATTGCAATACTATAATTGCAAATCTTTGGTAAATTAACATCAGTTATCCACATAACCCTTTCTGATGTAAAAACCATTTCTTTATATTTCACAATTGCGTTTTTATAATAATATACTATAAAATACAAATAGGGGGCTGAGTAAAAATTGTATGATTCGTGGATTGTAACATATTTACTTCATAATATTTGAATTTTATTTGTATCCAAGTCTAAGATAATTTAAAATTATCAAGCCCGAATCAATTACAGATTCGAATATTTAGTGCTGATTATTTCCTTTTCACTATAATAAATCATAGAAAAATATCTTTTTTTTTTTTAGTGGAAAGTTATTTACGGAATAAGATATTCTGATCGCACCCCTAAGGGAATGGTGGAATTTTGAATATTTTACTACTTTTGAAATGACTGAAGTAGCCACAAATGACCCTTGGCCGTTTTTAACATTATGTATAGGAAAAAGCACAAATTCTTAAACCTTCAAGAATTTAGCATTAAAATGGCATTGTTCAAATAATCGAATAAGCGATTCTAATGTTTAATGTATCAATCATTTAACATTTTTCCAATTTATCGCTAATCCTATCCATAAAACACAGAAATTATGTAAAATGATTCCTCCAAATCAAACTGAATCATTCCTGAAAATAATATTTACTCATTAGTTAAGAGACTGACAGCTACTGTCTATGATAAATAGTAATATTCAATTAAATTTCATTATCATTATTGATATTAACTAAAATGATGAATGAATATGAAAAGGAAATAAAAAATTAATTAATTATTTTTAATACAGTTATACTTGTTTACCTGTTGCGGTTCGCGTAACAGAAAAAAATTAAAAGTCAAAACTCCTGTGTTTTTTGTTTTTTTTCTAAAACATAGTGATTTTTATAAACCAATTTTCTTAATGTTTACTGTTAGTAAGTCACATCCTTTACATAATTTCTTTTATATTTAATACTTATGACTGCAAAATTGAGTTACTTTTCAATATTTTTAGAAGTAAGCCCAAAGCACTCACTAACATAAATCGATTAAATTTATTTTAACCGAGTAAACTTTATTTTATTGATCAAATTTTTATAAACTATTTTATTTTATTTTATTTTTTTTTTTTTAATGTACTTATTTTTATTTGGCTCTGTTTACCGTCGCTTCGTCTGTTGGGGCCATTAGCGACGACTGGTCTTAAATTTCTTTAAGTAGCTTCGTAGCGTTTAAACACACCAGCCTCTTTTGTAATGAAAAATCTCAATTTTTAAACTATGTTTGTTATATAATTTTTTATTTTTATTTATTGAATCTTTTCTCTTCAAAATAAAAATATTAATGTTTGTTATAATTGTTTGTGATTTTATTAAAGCCCTCTTCCTTCTATTAAGGTGATATTCATATAGAAATAATTAATATAGATCACATCCTTAAGTTAATTTCTGATTAGATCTATTCCTTACGCCTGCAAATTCCAACGCTGGAGTTATTTACCAAAACTCATGCTTTTAATGTGTTAACAGCCTTGGCTCGGCCCTGAATCATTGAGCGTGATCTCGGACTAATCACATACTCGCTCAACAGGATAGTCTCTACCCTGTACTGAACCCAAGACCTTCGTGTGTTGTTGACAGTTTTTCTATCTATTGAAAAGTAAGTTACAAGCACACAAACACAATAAATAAATTTTATTTTATTAATAAAGCTAAAAAAAAAATAATCACAGACCGTTTACATACTTATTTACAGACTGTTGAATTGAATTCACCTTCGAAACACTGATGGTACGGTATTATTGGAGGAAATAACAAACAATCTGCCTAAATAAATA
Organism: Troilus luridus; assembly: GCA_964056705.1. NCBI lineage: Eukaryota > Metazoa > Arthropoda > Insecta > Hemiptera > Pentatomidae > Troilus > Troilus luridus. The sequence continues at coordinate 78,685,412 of OZ057414.1, read as the reverse complement.
TGTTTTTATGAAACCTAGCGATTACACAACAATGAGAACCGTGCAGTGATACCTCTCTCGAGATAATCATAACTAAAGATAAGGCAGTTGTAGCCGAGGCTCAGTGCTGTGAGGACAGCTGCCATGCGAGGTCCTTCTAACATGAAGGGGGCTCCGGGCCCCAAGAGGCATCCCCCTCCGCCCCCACCGGTCAGTATAAGGCAATAAGGCAGTTCATTCATCATAATTATTAGTTTTCTTAATTGTATATATCATTAATAAAAAAAATAATTACTCTCAAATTTAATAAAAACTCAATACATTTTTTATGGAACGTCTTGAAGTTGGTTGGCTGTTTTAAATGGTTGTTAAAGTTGAGGCGTAAAATCTATATTTGTATGTACACATACATAACTTCTCTTTACATAATATATTAGTTGCTCTCATACAAAATAAAAGTTTATGGATTTAAAGCGCATATGTTCTGGAATTAATTATCAAATATTAATTACTGGAATTAATTATCAAATATTTATTAATTATATTCGTTTTTAAGTAATAATTTTTATAGTTATACCGAAGGAAAAAAATAACATAGGAAATTAAATAAAACTAGTACGTTCATTTAAAATAAAAATAGAAGATATTAATAAATAATTAAAATAAATAAATTCGAGAAAATAAAATTGAGAAGATAACTGTAGATATTTTTAATTAATCCTAATTTTGATAGGGCCCTGGAGTGAGATTGTTGTCTCTGATCAATGAGCCTGTTTGGACTGTCAATGTCAAATTTGCTACATTTTATATTCATTGATGCCAATTATTTATCGCTTATGGGATTTATTTATATATCTTTATGATGCCTGGATGGTTGAAGCATTGATTTATTAGTTAGTTTTGGATATATTTCCAATATTTCAGAAACTCGAGGCTTTGTCTTTCTGGGTTTTCTAATATCATTCTAATTATTATAGCTTTTATGTTATTCTTTATTTTTACAGTTACAGTGAAATATTCTAATCTTGCCAAATTTTCACGTTACAGTTTTCTACATACATCTATATTTGCAGTGTAAGAGTAAAGTGGAATCGTGTTATTCTATTAGTTTTTGGTTTGAAATTATGGTGTAATATAAACAATAACTCCTTTTCAAGCTAATGTCAGACTTACCACCTTATTCAATTCGAAAATAACACGATTCGGCTTTCTTGAGTACAAGTAACTCATTTTACGGAAAATTCGACTTGACAACTTATTCTGTAGATATGTATATTTATAGTTTTAAGTGGGAATGTGTGTGTAGGCTTTACAATTACAAATGCACCCTTTAAAATTAGTTGATACGAACATGTAGTAAAGAATGAGGAGCGTGTACTTTAGATAAATTGTTTTTTATAAAAAAAAAAAACTATTGCCATTAATATTAATATTAGTATGCTTATACTTATAAAAATATGTTATGGGTTCATTTGAACGAATTGGTGACGTATTGTCAACTTTTTTTCCGAAAGAGAATCTGAAAAAAAAAATACATACGTACATAAAAATTGATTTCCTCATTGTGAAGATGAATTATGTAAGTAACTAATGAATTTTCAACAAACAACGGTTCCAATAATCGAATCAATAGCTTAAGTCATTTGGTATTTGGTAAAAATGTTGTGACCTTCAGGATCTAAAAGAAATTATTTTCTTTATCCATAAGAATGTACCATCTAAAAACTAATAATTATGAAGTATTAGTATATACTAAATATAAATAATTGCCATTGACGAGGGAACATATTTTTCCTTTTTCTTTATTAGTTTGTTAATTAATTCTTTCAGTTTAAATTTATCCATTTCTCATTACAATTAACAATGGCAGGTGTTTAGTAATCTTAAATTGCCAATATTAAAAGGATTTTTGTAGAACAAATCTTTAAAAAATCGGTATTTAAACCAGGTCAGAATATGATAATGAATACAAAACCTATCTGATGTGAAATTTGATGTAATTTTTCTTCAATATATTGAGTTTATTTGAGATAGTTACGGCTTCAAATTCATAAAATGTATAGACTTCTAGAAATTTGATTTTCCCAAATGAGTAACTATCAAATAAATTATGAGAATAAATATCAAAAGTTTAAATATGAAATTACAGTTTTGTTCATTTTTTTTGAGCTTGATTTACCTACATACATATACATTTTGAGAGATCAATTGATCTTTATCTTCCATCGCCGGATATGGCAGCTTAATAATGTATTCTGTTATCAACTATGGAATGACCTTGTGGCATTTGGAGATCACTGAAGCTCTATTATCTGCGCTCTCTTAATTAGGAAAAATCTGGGTTTTGTGCGTGATCTCGGAAAAAATCACCTTTTTAAACAATTATTGGTTAAAAATAGAACTATTATCACCATGTGCTGAACCGAAGATTCGAAGATGAATTATTGCTGTATTGGTTTGGTTGTGTAGGTTGTGTATTCCCATTGATGAATCCTATTCTTTCGAAGTACACTCTTTCTCTTGACATATATTTCATATATATGCAACCGAAAATAATTAAGATTAGGATGAAAATAAAATGTCTTATTTTTCACGATAAAATACTGTTATTTAAAAACTATTATTTCAACATTAATTTAATTTAATGAAATATTAAATTATTTTTAATCTACTAGCTATGGAATCGAATTGTCATTAGCTCTTCTTTTATAGCCTCTCATAACATGATACAGATGGTAAGATGGGTAAATGCTATTCTTGGGGAGGGCGGAGTCAATAAATAAGTGATGATTTTGGCAAATATATTTTTTTGTATTCATTACATTTAAAAAAAAAAATGATTGAGATAGAATTTGAAATCAACGCTGTTTCATATTCTGATTGTGTCTATGGAATGGGTCTGAGGTGAAAAAAGTATTTCATCAGCCATAACGTAAGTAATTTGATTGAGCTGCCAGGTGTTCTGTAGAGTGTTCATTTACTTAGTCTGTTTGGCTGGTGAATTTCAGGTTGTCTCTCCAAAACTTCTAGATCTATTGGTATTACCCATTGAGTCGACATTACGATGAGGAAATCTTACATTTTATAATAGATTTAAATAAGGCTAATTATAGAAGGGGGGAAAAGTACTACATAATTACGTGTTAAGTGACATATAGACTTAAAATAGGTCTGATAGCATCTGATTGGATTATCAGGATGGAGGATTCTCTTCACAACTTCAGTTCTAGTCTGTTTACACAATTCACTTTAATGTTAATAAACAAATGATTACTAAGTGTATTTATCGTTATTTACTAACAGAACCGTTAACTGCTAATGTTTATACAGTTTCCACATTAAACTAAATTATTTCACAGCTGTTACTTTTTATTAGTTGATAATGTGCCTTTTAAAATAATAGCTGGCGCACGTGAAGAGTTATTTTACCAAGTTAACAAAAACAATTATGTACTAATGTTGAGTAGGTCTCTTGGCCAATGCCTTTTTAATCTTTTCCTATCCAGTCCAGGTAACAGGGAGTAGGAAAGCGGAAGAATGAGTGGGTTTGGGTGATTTTGTGTCGATGAGTGGAATGGTATGTATTTATTTTTATAGTGGGAATGTTCATGTCGTTGTGTATGGTGTGATTCGAAATATACCATGGTGTATTAACAATTTTTCTGAGAACTTTAGATTGTGCTGTTTGTATATTTTGTATGTGGACTTGTTTCGCTGAACACCGAAATTCTGTTATTATATACTTAAATATATTTACTTAAACCTGTTATTATATACAGTTTTAGTAAACTGTTATAGATAAGTCGTTTGATTCGTAAGTCAAGTGAAGATCTCTAGTCAATGAAGATGTGATAGTTACATGTAGCGTCTTGTCAGTTCTTGTATTTTTGATTTAGTATTGTACGTTCCATGTAAGTCTTTTGTCCAAGTATAGTCCGAGATAACGTACATAGTTTTTGGAAAGTACTTCGTCGTTGTCAATTTTGACTGCTGGACACGATGCTTTGCGTAGAGAGAAGCTTACGATTCTGAGGCGTTTATTCTGATTTGCCATTTATAGAACCACTTTTCTTAATCAAATAAATGATTCTGAAGAGCTATAGATGCTAGTTTTGTTTCACTGTAAGAAGAAATAATGGCTGTATCTTCAGCGAAGGTATAGATGGTTGTGCATGGGTGCTCTGGAATATCAGAATTGTAAATGGAATAGAACAATGCCTTGTGGTGCACCCCTGTATTGAGGAAAGGAGGAGGAAATTGGAGAGTCAAAAGAAGTACGGAAGAATCTGTCTTGGAACTAAGGTTGTAGAAATAAAAAGTGAGGAGAAGGCAAGTGAGGTATTGAGAGAAGACCCTTGTGCCAGACACTATCAAATGCTTTTTCAATGTCAAGAAAAATCGGAATATTTGGGAAGAAATATTAATATTAATAAAACATTATTAATTACATTGTAAATTTTCTTAATTTATTTTCAAAAAGAAAAAAACATTTTATATTATTAATTTTCAGCATATATTTAAAAAAAAAAATCGTTTTTACGATTAATACATATTTGATCTTATTAGTGTGTTTTTGCTTGATTTATGGTCATAATAATATGTTTTCTTATATGTTGGCATTGTCAGTAAATTACAATTGCATTTTGTTTTGCTTTCAGGTGAGTCTTGACTTCATTTACGATGTACAAGGTATGGTTAAGGTAAGTTTCAAAAAATTAGCTCACGAGTCATATTCTTTCAAAAAGTTGTATATACAGTAATCGAATAAGTTAAGTAGAAGCGCAAGATCAACAAGAACTTCTAGGACAAAAATTATTATACTTGCTTGTTTCTGTTTGATGCTTTTAAAATAATAGTATTTATTCATAATTTATTTTGAGGTAAATACTTTTAAAATTTTAGAATAATATAAATCCAAACATTTCATAAATCGAACGTCCGATTTTCGCGCCTTAAGGTAAAAAAAGAACGAAATAATTAAAAAATAAAAATTATCAGTCTAAATAGATCATGAAACAAAACCCTGTACCACTACAACCCGTGAACGGGTCTAGGGCTCAGTACTTGGTAGAGACTGTGCGGTTTCATGGATAACCGTTTTGCAAGGAGGTGTCTTGTCCTAAGGTCACGGTCAACCACCAGATTCCCTCCCCCCTTATTTTGGGTACCCTTTATATAAAGGCTGGGAAACCTCAACGAGGGTCCTGGACCCCACATGATCCATCTCCCGCTGGAAACAGACTAAATAAAGCTACTGCCTGCAGCGGGAATTAAAACAGGATTTCCGGCATGACGACTCAGTGCTCTACCACCGAGGTACTCCGCTCCTATAAATAGATCATGAGGTAACTTTATATTTTATAGCCATCTTTGGCCGAGCCATATGGTCATCTTGGAAAGATATATTTCTAATGGCAGTACAGAGAGCCTGTGTTTCACCCAATCTCCCGTCTCTGCAAACCACGCATCGTTTCCATGGTGGTGCAACGGGCCACCCATAGCTCCCTAACCAGACGCTTGGTGCCGATTTACCGTTGTCCTTTCCAACGACGTGGATTTGAATTCAAGGACAGTGAAAAATCGGTCTTGATCCAAGGACCAATGGCTGTTCAGTATTTAGTAGACCGTCCCAGCACCAAATCACCCGGCGGCTACTTGATGTTCTGGAAAACCACAAAGCTTTTCCTGATAAATTCTCACAGTGTCGGGTCATAATTCCTATGCCAAGTCTTTCTGAGTTTCTTCCAATAGGATCCCGATCCTCACATGTCCGAAGGGTGGGGAGGGGGAACTTAAGGTATCCCGAAAAATGGATTCAAACTCACGACCTATGGGTTTGTAAGCAAGTCAAATTTTTCAAGTTAACCATCTCAGCCACCTCGATCCATTTTGTAATGAAATTGTAAATTCCTCAGATTTACTATTATTTACAGATTTACTATTGCGATGTGAAACTTTAAATATATTAAACCTTTACCACAACAGCCCATGAAGGGTCTTGGGTTAATAATGTAGTAGACACGGTTCTGTTTTTAAGACAACGGATGTGTGGAAATGTGATTAGTCCTAGAAGACGCACAACCGCTAATTTTCCTTCTATTAAAGATATCCACTTTATAGAAGCCTCTGTCACATACAACTCAGCACGCTACCGCTCAAATACCCCGCCCCTTATAAAGATAAATCTACAAAACAAATTGTCCAAGTTAAATAGCTATATTTTAGTTATTAATCTATTAATACAAACGAAATCTACACCAACAAACTGAAGCGATCTTCTCATTTGCTTTTCGGTTTCATTAGGGAATCACGCCTCGGATAATCGACAATATATTCTAAGTGTTTTGTTCTTTATCCCGACAACTTTGCATGTTCGATCGCCGCTATCTAAATTGCCTTTAATTATACTTACAGTGTTCAGATCACGCCATCTTGTCTTGAGTTGTCCAGAATTATCCAGGTGCCACGTATTTCTTCGCACTAAATATTATTCGCATTATCCTCATCCGCCAACAACGCACCATGAGTCGTCAGTTGTTTACGTTAGGATATGAAATTCTTATTAGCTGCTACTTAAAATCACATCTGGATCCGATAACAGCAAATATTCGGCCCACATTCGTCAATTATCTTCAATTTGCTTTTATCTTTTGAACTCTACAGATTTGGGATATAGTTGTTCACCACGCGTCTAAATAAGGCTATTATTAATTTTGTTAACAGGTTATAGCCGTATACATTATACTTCATATATATTTAATTTTAAGTTCAAATAAAGTTATTAATTTAAATTTATTAGTACAATCTTGTCTTGCATATTCGTTCATTATTCTTATTAATGTCAAATTAGCATTAGATCTGATAATGGTGCTAATGCCTGACAATAGCTGAAACAGCTTGAAGGAGTAAAGCAGGTAAAAGTCGATCATCTATTGTCCACTTCAGTAATATCATTCTCCACGAGTTTTTGTATGCCTAAAAAGAAAACTAATTATTCATTTATAAATAAGTAGTTGGGATTTTTAACCACTTAAGTCATTTTTGATTTTTCATTAACAAATATTAGAAATTATAACGGATCATTCTCAATAACTGATTTATACAAAAAAAATCTTTGATTTTGGGGTGATGCATACATTTTTCTGCAGATTTTATAATTTTTTTAAGATGTGGGTTATATATTTTTTCCAGTCCCTTTTCAGCTTCATACGCTGAGCTCAATGTATCTACGTCATGGTAAGTTTTATTTATTTTATAGGATTAATTTTTTTTTATATGTATCCCAATTACCTAAAGGTGTAATTAAAAACCATGAGCCTATTATAGGATTCAAGAAGTGTTGGAGATTAGATATTCTAGATATCAATGTCTTGTAAATATGTAATCAGTTTCTTTGCCCGGTATTATTCAACTGAAAGTAATTCACAATCGGCATCATATTAGCTCGGACCCTACATTTTATGTCTCTTCCGAAGGACGGCATAACCAAGGATTTTTTTCTCCCTTTTGAAAAATCCTAGGGTTATGAACCCGAGATCTTGGGCATAGTAGGTTGTTATGCTAACCACTACACCACGGATACCACTACTTGATTGTACTACTTGTTATACTAACCACTACTTGATTACTTAAACCCAGCTAAAGCCGTACTTAGACTAACTGATGCAGCCTAAAGACTCGACAGTAACCAAGTAAGTCTATGCTCACTACATTTTACACAATCGCTCCACAGATTACATAATTCAAGGCTGTTTACCCCACAATCTCTATCTTAATATAAATTAAAGGGGTCAAAATTGATAGTTAATCACTCCCTTCGGCAAAATCAGACACTCTCATGTTTTATTTCTGATTATCTTTTGTATTTCTGTTTTGGACGGCGATGGATTCAATGTCTAGTTTATTTATTGTTTTTTCTTTACGTGATTCCTATTTAAAAATAAAAATATGTCTATTTTAGATAGGGTTATTAAGCAATTAAAACATAAAAATGAAACTAATTGAAATCAATAAGATGTTAATTAATTATCGAATTAAAGATGATAAGATTTAATTACATTCTTAATTTGATTAGATAGTTAACAATTAGTAATTAATTGGACCTGCTTAACTATGGGATTGGCTATAAATAAAAGTTGTCGGGAGGTAATAAAAGAAAATAAATATTTTAAAATAAAATTAAACTACTATTCTAAAATCTTGAATTTTTAAGGAGCAGATATTTAATATTGTGACTTTAGATCATAAATCAAATTTTAAATTATTCTAAGTATTTTTTTTAATTTTCAGATGTCGACAGATTCACAATGACTTTCACAATTTAAAAAAAATATAATTGAGTTTAGTCTATAGCGGGTAACAACCATGTCTTCTATTCAGATAAACTTTCTTTTGGGAACTCATTAGCGATAATAAGGTCATCGCAAGTAAGATATCAATCGTTAATTATAATTGGGATGATATCATCACTAATTTATTGATCCCGGAATAGTTAATTTTGTAATAACTTTTTTTTTAAAGAATAAAAAACATTGGCGCTTCAGTATGATGAAAACGAATGCCGTGTTGGATATTGTTTCATTTATTTTAAATTAAAATATAGGTATTTTCATTTGGCCTTTTAAAATATTGATGTGGAATATTCATAATAAACTTCTAGAATGTCTCGATTTGAAATCACAATCAAATTGACTATCAAAGGAAATGATTATTTGCATAAATCATATTATTTTACATATTTGACGGCTCCTGATAGTTTGTCGCGTAGGAGCTAAGGATAAATCCATTGAAGCTAAAATTCGAAAACTAATATAAGATTCGAAGAAATGAGACACGTACCAAAGATTCGCAGGATGGAACGAGTGTTAAGATTTGCACATCACAAGTCGTGTGTTGTCGAAGCGTTAGTATTTGACGTGTGTCTGATCATTATCTTGAAAACCACTCAACCCTTCCGATTATTAAAAAAATGTTGGAGCTTCTCATGCATGATATAAATTTCTTTTCAATACTTGTCGGCAGTAATTGTTTTAAGATGATCGATAAAGCTGATAGAAAGTCGTAAAAAAATAGTTATTTATTTAACAAGTGAAGAAAGTGCCAATTTATTACACCCGAGTGAATTTCACCGAAGGCGAGTGTCATAATTAAACGAGTGTGTTATAAGCACACTCTCACATGTTAAATATTACATTTTTCCTCCAACCATTTAAAAATTAAGAAATTGAACGTGAAACTTTAGATTTGTTAAAACTACACTAGCGCTATCTCTTACAATGTTCTATTACTATCCATGCCAATTACAACTCTAGGGCGGTTTACTCATTGAAACATTTATTTATTATTATTTAGAAAATAATATTCTGATAACACATATAAAAATAAAATAAACGTATATTATTATATCTTGATTTATATTTCTCTTCATATCTGACTTTAGATGTTTTTGGTATAAGTTGATTTATTGCCTGTTCAGCCTGTTCTTTTATGAATGGAGGAGTACATTCTACGAATTCAACACTATCTATTCCCATTTTTTATTTTGTTTATGGTCTGATCACATTGATTAATGCTAGACCTCCAAATTTCTGATGTGTGAAGGTTCTAATATATTTAAGGTTATATTAAATATTTCTATAAAATCGCTTCAAAATAAATAAAATCTTGAATTAAATATAAAATTATTTATTTTAACATTTTAGGAATATATAATGAATAATATTATAATACCGCCATTTAACATTTAAAATAACAGAGTGCTGATTGTCAAATTCGAACTTGGTGGCTGTTACTTTCCCCAGATAGTGAGGGAAAGTGGTTTTCCCTCACTAGTGGGGGGATTGCAGAAAATTGCATTCAATGGTTGCAGAAAAAAACACTTTTTGTGCAAATCGGATTAAGGAAATTTTTTGGTAGTTCGTCCTTGCCTTGATATTGATCACAACACTTTCTGTTATCGTATATAATCAATTTCTCACCATACATCATTGTGTGATTAGGATCATATTTATGTGTTAGCGAGCTTTTTGGTTTAGAAGAGGTCTCAATGAAAATGGAGACTTGGTTCACGCAAAGTTCTTCAGCCATCTCACGTATGGATTTCAACCTGTTATTGCTTGCTTCTGCTATAGACTCCATCCTTGACTCCTTCATTCCACGACCATCCTTGTGTTCCAACTCAAAATCTACACTGCTAAAATACTGAAACCAACACAGCACTATTTAATATGGTTCTTCAACACCACGGCTCTGTTGCAGATACCTTTTATTGATATACCGAGCGGTTTGCCAAGGTCTGTCTTGACTACAAGATTTATTGATGTTCATAAATCAAAAAAGAAAATATATAATTTACATTTCACGAAGGATAATAATTGTAGTTAGTAATAGTTTGATCTCAATCACTATATAATTATGAGTAATGATTCAAATTATATTCGGATACATTAAACGATCGATAAAATACTACACATGTTTTTGTCGAGGACAGGCGACTGAAGTAAGGTTTGTTTCTATTTTTTATTTTTTAAAGAAACCTGTCATTAGATGTATATGGCTTCGATTTTGTAGTGACAGTACGATATATAGAAATATGTAATATTTATTAATTTCTTTTCTTGCTATAATAATATTAATAATTCTTAACCGTAGATATCCGAATCATTTCTTCATTTTGTTACTTCTAATTTTTTCTTCTAGCTGTTATTATTTTTTATTATTAATAATTGCCGTTCGTTCACATCCTAAATTGCTATACAAAAATAATGAATTACCTGCAAGATTCAAATCGGACATTATAATAAATAATTATACTGCAAGTATTTATTATACAGTTTTAATTTATTAAATATACAATATTTATTTTCATTATATCTTGAGTTATAGTTTTGGAATAGTATAGTTCAATTGGAATAACTACTGCTTGGATTTTTTGATTCTTGGCAAACCTTTTAGCCAATTTTTTTATATATAATATATTTTAGCTTATCAACTTGTTTTTAGATTACTGAGTACGATAACATGTCCATACACTAATTCCATTGTCAAATTCCAAGAATTATATAATTCAGGAATATACGAAGTAGATAATTACTGAAACTAATTTTAAATGAATGTGTTGCATTGTTTTACCTTTATTGACCAACAGGCTGATTTATCGTCTTTATACAGAATTGATTCCTGCATAGAATTAAATGAAGCCACGGGAGCGGTACCGCTGGGTACTGTTCTTCTTCCTGCCTTTCATGTCATTATGTTTTATTTTACTGTCAGCCAATCTGCTGGTTGTCAATTGTTTGTATTTGACAGAGGTGGATACAAATATAAATAGAACAAATAAAAAACAAAGCTTTATATTATATTATACTTTTGTGTGTTATGGAAATGTAGGAATGGTCTCCTAAATATTAGGATTAACATATCTCTTTTGATCGTACCCCAATATTACTACTGGAAAAAAATTGTTTATTCCAACATCTGGAAGCATTTCTGTTGTTTTAAAGCGTCAGATTTTATAATCACTATTTACCTTTTTCTTTTTTTTACTTTTTAAACGCAAACGACTAAACTTATTATTAGCAAGACCATTCATTAATTCTCGTGACGCAGATTGCGCGCATTAAGTTCATCATTATTGCAGGAAACAGGGAGGCCGGGTCCAGGTTAACATTGTGCGGTATAATGAGCTCGCGTTTGATTGGTTGAAAAATTGACTATGCATGTCACTAACCAATTAGATTTAATCAATGCTTTTGATCCTTTCTGCTACGGAGCTTGTCCACTGACGTCAGTAAATAACGGTCGTATTCTTATTCCTATTGTGTTTTATTTTGAATCTCCCCCTTCTATCAGATATCCGTATCGCAGAATAATAATACGCGTGTTAGTTGGATATCTTTCGAGCGATATGTGTACACGCGATGTGAGGCGTAGATTGTTGTTGCTATCACGAAAATAAAATAATATTTAATCCAGATAAAATAGATAAGTAAAAATCTTCATGACCATTCATTGTTTTGGGTTATAAAATGAAATAAGTTTAATAAGTAAGGGGACTTAGAAAGAAGATACTCTCAATTGGCAAATGGACAGACTTTTAATTATCATTAGTTTAAATCACATACATGACATGAAATACGTTTAAATTATCAGTTTAATCACCACAGTATGCTTGATCTCTTCCTACTATCCTTTGGATTGGTTTACGACTGATGCTTACGCAGCAACTTTATTGATGATGAGTGTAAGTTTAAAGTCGTGACTCCCGGCCGGAGTATACGCACTCACACCGTTCACTCGTTAACTTCACTTGGTCTACTGACTTGGATCGCATGCGCGCACTGTAGACACTTGTTTACGTTACAATTTTTTTATATTTCTTACAATAGATATTTTGGTACTTGTGTATATAAACCACCACCGGTTAAGGGGAATCTTGTGCGCATGCGCAAGCAGTTACATTTTATAACAGGTAATTTCTAACAGTAACAGTTACATTTTTGACAGATTCATTCTTCTTTGTTTCCTCGTGTGTTCTAGAGTTTTTGTTGTATCCTCATTTTTGTTTGTTGCTGATTTGTTGTTAGTTTTGTAGATGTTGTATTTCCAGCATGAGGATTTCGTACTCAGTTTTGATAATATTTTTTGGTTAATTATCTGTAAAAAAAATATATTCTAGATATAGATATCAACAACCCTTCCTCGTACAACCGTATTAGTATACTATCTGTTTATACTAAAAATATTTTTTTGAATAATTACTTATCCCACTTTATAAAAAAAAATGTTGATATCTCATCATTTATTTTTCAAAAATCACACTCAACAGCTTAACAATAACGCTAAATAACTGTCAAAATATCGCCCAAGCACTAGGCTATATCTGGCACCAAGGGATCCTCTTAAAGCTCAAGACTATACTGAGACTATACTGAGACTATAAAAAGACTTTAGGATTTCCGATCAATCAAAAACGATTCGATCTATTATTATTATCTATAATATATTTGTATTTATTGTCTTTCGGTGGTGATTATTTGTAAATATTTTTATTTTGAAAAGAAAAGATTTGTACTGGCCGGGATTGGACGGCCAGGATCGTCTCTAGTGCAGTGCTCTAACCACAGAGCTACCAGGGATCGTATCCAAGTGATTTGCCTCACTTGGATGATTTGATATTTAATATTAATATATTAATATGATGAGTCTAATACTTTGCTATATTATGTAATTTTAAATAGATCAAACACTAGGGAATATATTTAAAAAATAGCATGTAGTTTATGCCATAATTATATATATAATAAATACTACGGCAGTAGTTTGGAAAATATTATTTTTGGATAAATAAATAATTTGCGAAAAACAGATATTTAAATTTCAATATAGTTGTGCATGAAAAGATCCCCCATACAGAGATAAAGCCGAGACATGACAAAAACTAGCCTACCCGATTGACCCCACTGTTTTTTTTGCTTCTTCGATCTATCTCTTCAGATTAGATTAAAGATCATTTAATGGTTATTAAGGCTTTAGGACATTTAAAATAATCTTAACTTCTGAACCATAATTAATTATTGCAAAATTGTTATCTGCTGCAAATAAAATATTACTTCCCTCAATTACACAAGGTATTGATATAACCATTGTGATATAATCCTTCATTAACTCCAAGATGAAACTGAAATCAATTAAGGATTTGAGTATACTATATTACCCATGGTAGTGTTTTTTATTTGACAGCTAAGAAATTGAGATTTTAATTATAAAAAAACAATTAGATGGTCTCTGAACGGTTTTATTTCTTGATCCGAAATTAATGCCTAGCACTCCCTAAAAAACAACCATAAAATATAGATTGATCAACTACACTCCTATTTAATTCAAAAGATATTCTTGATAAGAGAGATGATTTATTGATTCCTGTATTAAGTGATGGTATTTCTGTTTGCCTGACAGAAAATTGTTAAAAAATATTTAATTTAACAGTTATTTAGAGCATTAAAGACGTCGCAATTTGCGTGTTGTGCGTATTATTGTGTGGTCGTTTAAACTGTTGTTCTAAACTGATTACAAAATCAATCCTGTTAGATTAAAATCGTTGATTTGCTGACGTTTCAAGCAAATTGTCTTAAATCCTTGAAAGTTTAGAAGTCTTCAATCACTACTTGGTAGCGAGGCACTACAGTATATAGTGCGCTGAGTTGATGTGCTTAGAGTCCCGAGTTCAAAACCAGCTGGGGCAGATAAATTATTTAATCTGATAACATTCACAGATGGGATCTACAGGCCCTCGTAGAGCTAACCTAACCTCTATAAAATAAGTTCTCTCCTGTTTGGGAGAAAAATCTGGCGGTTGAGCTTGGACAAATCACCGACCTCCACAGTCCTATAAACAGTATAGCATTCTACCATGGTGCAAGTGTTAATTTCCAATCACTGTAAGTAACTCACAGAAACTCTCTCTTTCAAAGAGTACTAATTGTATAAAGTTCTTGAAAGAAAATTGAATGAGACGTCTTTCACAATCAATCTGTACGCTTGACCACTTTAACCGTCACTTATTTTTGTTTTAAATATTATGCTAATATAGTTAGTAATCAATCATTTGAGACACTGTTATAAAAATCAATTGATTTTGTTGTATTATGGTTGCTAGTTGTACAAATCCTGAACTTGGTTGATATAACATGATGGTCGAGTAATCAATAGATTTATTAGTTACATACCAAGCCGTCAACGTCATCCTCCTAATATTTTTTTTCGTTCAAGCCTTCGGTTTGGATGCATCTATAAAATATATTTATAAAATTTAATATCCCAGCAAGATTTTAGATGTCATTTTATGCATAATGCCTGTGACACGAGTGATGTTACTAAGCTTTAAATTTTACTAAGCTATTTGGGTTATCAAACTAATATATAAACTATTATGTTTTATTCACTGCTATAGATACGAATTGTTCAATAAATTTACATTACATTACATTTATTTGGCTACAAAAATTTGTACTATTAACTCCAGTATACTGGAATAACGGAAAACTTTGCATTTTCTTTTTTATTTAACATTTGTCCAGCTATTGTCCTTTAAAACCTTTCTTACGATTGAATTTGGTTATATTTGGGATTTGGTGATATTGAGATTTTTCCTCTGGTTGATTGCGATGAGTTTTTCGATGTTTCGCCTTTGCTCTGCTACTATTCTCTTTCTGTCCTGAAGATGTCTGGATAGGCGAAATATGGACAAGTATTTTTGTTTCCCGTTATTTATTTTATAGCCTTTTTTGGGAATTTTTTTCAAATAAATACATAAAATGAGTTTCCTCTATAAATTAAATATATGTGTGAACAACAATGCTATCCCATGCTGTTTAATGCAAAGTGTTTTACAGTAGTAAGTTTTAATGATCTGTGTGGTAAGTTTTAATAGATATCAGAAAATTAGTGCCATTCTGAACACGATCGTGCAAGGCAGATACAATAATAAATTCTACTAAGATGATAAACTGATATACCTTTTCCCTTAGCGGTTCGAGACTTCGTTCGATACTCCGTCGTTCTGAACATCTCACAGCGCGCACTGACAATCGCCTTTCCACTTCGGTAAGCTACCTTGGGCCAAGATATAATCTTATCTCGGTTTTGATCCAAATCTACGATGCTGTGTCACAATCAAAACGAGGAAGCAATTCGTTAATTTATATCTGATCCCGTAATCTTGAGTTGTAATAGAAACTGGCTCTTGAAAGCGATGTTTGCAATGCCACTTAGTGAGTGCTTCTGTATTATTTGTTTAAATAAAAAATAATAAAAATCACATTGCATTACTTCAATATTGGAAGAAAATCACACGAAGGAACGTTGTCTTTAATTTATTTAACATCTCTTTATGTTAATTTGGCTGGACAGACGATACTACAGTGGGAATCCTAAATTTTGTCTAAGCTGCCATAATTAGGATAGGAATCTATAAAGATTGTATGACACCGTACAGGCTCAGAACACCCATTTTTTTTTAAACAACATTGACATTTTATTTAAAACTAAAAAAAGTTATTATATTTATTCGCTTAACCAATACATAAAAAAAATGTATTGAAGTAAGCATTCTGAAACATTTAGAGTATTAATACGGAAACTCCGAAAACTCGTTATGACAATTTTACAAGGTATTAAAAAAGAATGACGGGTAGAAGATTGGATAGATAAATAGTTTTGTTTATAAAGAAAAAATAGGAGGAAGGATTGAAAATTCAGGTTAAGGAAAAGGGAGTAAATACTTACAAAGTAAAATATAAAATATAACTGTGATATCCTTCTAACTGATCGGCTAAATTAAAAAAATATAAAATCTTGTAAAAATTACATTACAAATGTAGTAATATTTTGTATGTGACGTGAATATTTCTGTATTAGAATGTACGACTGCCCTTGTATAAGCAAAAACTCCAAATAAGATTTATTAGTTCATTGACTTCAAGTTTGAAAGCGCTTACACCTTCTTGTCTATAACTACATGCTTTACTGGGACTTGATCGGATTAGTACATACAAATAAAAAAAAAATTAATATATCTGTTCAATTCTGTTCCACATTGGATACTCTTGACTGCTTCCGACGATTTAAAATGTTAATCACAGGCAAGTTTTACTTTCGACCATTACATAAGAATACTAATCCTCCAGAACCGTACTCTTGCACTTTTCCCGGAACTACTACAACTTGAATGAGTCTTCCAGATTTTTTAGTGTATACTTAATCACAAAGGCAAGTTTGTACAATTTAGTAGTAATGAAATAAATCATGAATCTTATAAAAATATAAATGTGATTCAAACTAAAATTATCTTAATTTAAAAAGGCATGAATATAATATTTGAAGATAATCATTTGTAATATTAATGAAACCTACTACCACTGCAACCCATGAAGATTAGGCTGTACTGTTTCTAAACAGTTGTGCAGGAAATAATTTGGTCATGATCACCTTCAACCACTAGGATTAACCTAGTTTAAGATTATCCGCTCTATTGAGGCTGGGTGAATCCTAGAGGAGTCTTCTGATCCCACGGCGTCGATCCACCGCTGTCCATAAAATCAAAACCCTTCTTCCAAGGCTGGTTTCAAACTTGGGACCTAAAAACCAGTGACCCAATTACCCTAATATCTTAAAAAGTAATATAAGACTTAGATTAAGTTTTATCCAAGTGAAAAATATAGGTAAAGGTTGAGGTTTTACAGTAGAATTAAGTTGGTTTTGTAAAATCGAGGCTCCTTACAATAGTAAAAAAGTAGATACCTTTATGGAAAGTAATAGTTCCATCGTCATTATTTAAAAATATGTTGGGTCTATCTCATCCCATAGTCAAACACCTACTAAGCAGACCTGAGACTGTGAACTAATTTTATTCTGTTAATCTGAACTAGTTCAAAGTCTCAGGTCTGCTTATTAGGTGTCTGACTATGGGATGAGATACACCCAACATATTTTTAAATAACGACAATGGAACTATTATTTTCCATCATCATCATAGTCGTTCCTCTCTACCGCTCTGCAGTGTGAGATTTCTTTCTGTATAGCCCGGACCACACCTTACGATCTTCTGCCATTATTATTTCCCATAAAGGTTATAAATTATAACTTTTTAGAATATAATTTTATAGTACCTTGTATAAATTTGTAACTGCTTAAAGTGCTATATTTGTTGTGTTTAGGCAATTGTTTATAATATTGAATTTTTTAATTGTTAATTCCTACTTATGTATTTTGAGAAACAGTTTATGCCTTGTTGACTAATGGGATCAGTATGTATTGAAAATGACCATGCAGGTCGAAAAGTTTAATAAATTGGTGAAATTCAATGATTTTGGACTTAAGGTTTTCTACATCCCAAGAAAAGTACAAAATCGTTATAAATTGTAGCCTATGTGTTCCTTCCAAATCCGTTCAGTAGTTTTTGCGTGAAAGAGTAACAAACATACATACATACATCGATCCTCACAAACTTTCGCATTTATAATATTAGTAGGATTTTTTCTCCAGTGTTTTTAGAAGATTATGCAAGTTATGGTCTGAATGGTTCGATCGAGGATGTCGGGAAGCCACAGAGAGGAAAAACAGGGCCTATAAGAAAATGATCAATACGCATAGGACTCGTCAGGCTGTTTCTGACTACAGAGTGTTAAGATTAGAGGAGAAATACCTGCATAGGAGAAAAAAGCAGGAGAAGGAAGAAAGAATGAGAGAGATTGAGGTTCTAAGTAGACAAGGTAATGCCAGAGCATTCTACAAGACAATTAACGTCCAGAGAAAAGGATTCAAACTAAGAACCAATACTTGTAGAGGTAAGGATGGTAAATTGATCACCGATTAAGAAGGGGTTCTAAAAAGGTGGTCTGAAGACTTCGGAAGTTTGTTGGTAAATGTTCAAAACCCTTCCCTGGAGGACTCGGATTCAGATTCAAACACTCGTTTTAAAGAGTGTGAGCTTCTTGGCCCACCAGACGATGAGGAAGTCGAGGATGCGATTCGGAGGCTTAGGAAGAATCGAGCGCCAGGATGTGATGGCATACCAGCTGAACTTCTGAAGAATGGTGGAAATGAAGTGATAAAGGTGATCCTAGATCTTCTTCATAGTGTTTGGTTAAACAAGACTCTTCCGCGTGACTGGTGCATTGGCCTATCCTCCCTCTTCACTAAAAAGGAGACCAGATGCATTGTGATAACTATCTTGGCATAACACTCCTTAGCTCTGCCTACAAAGTTCTCTCCAATGTGGCGTACCAAAGACTACTCCCCCATGCCCAAAGAGAGATAGGAATGTACCAATGCGGCATTATGAATGGTAGATCTTGTATTGGTCAAATTTTTTCCCTGAGAATTCTTAAGGACCAGGGAGTAAAATATAACGACCCACCACCTTTTCGTGGATTTAAGTAATGCCTATGACGGTATCTTCAGGGAGAAACTGTATCAAGGTATGAAAGAAATGTATGTCCCCAGAGAATTGATAAGCCTTGTGGAATTGCTGATAAGGGAGTCGAGAGGCCAGGTCAAGATCTAGAATGACTTTTCTGAAGTATTCAAGACAACTAGGGGTCTGAGACAAGGGGATGGACTCTTGTGCCTGTTATTCAATTTCGCTCTTGAAAAGGTCATAACAGACTCTGGATTACAAGTCACTGGTACGGTTCCGACTAATTCCATCCAAATAATGGCCTACGCAGATGACATAGATCTAGCCGGAAGAACACAGAGGGATTTACAACAAGCGTTTCTTGCTTTGGAGATAGCTGGACGACGAATGTTTCTTCAAGTGAATCAGGCAAAGACCAAATATATCCTTGCTAGATCTTGAAGGCAATCAACACCCTCTTTTACGTTTGGCACCTACACGTTTGACAAGCGGATAACTCAACTGGAGCAGAGGTTCAAAGAAGAATTTTGACCGCTAATAAGTGTTATTTTGGGATGGCAAAAATTTTAAGAAGTCATCTGATATCAAGAAGAGCCAAGGTGATACTTTACAAGACAATGATTATGCCTGTTTTAACTTACGGATCGGAAAACTGGCCTCTGTACTGGGCAGATGTCAATAGTTTACTGCTATTCGAAATAAAAATATCAAGAAGGATATATGAAGCAGTTAGAGTTGGCGATCAATTTAGACTCAGGCAGAATGCAGAGATATATCGGATGTATCAGGAGCTAGACGTTGTTCAGTATGCAAGAATAGCTAGGCTTAGATGGGCTGGACATGTGGCCAGAATGGAGGACAACGCTACTCATAAGAGATTGCTATTGGGGTGCTTTGACGGAAAAAGGAAACGTGGACGGCCACGATTAAGATGGGCAGACGAGTTCGAGAAGGATGCAGGTAGCATTGTTGGATCCAGAGCTTGGAGGACCTTGGCACAGGACAGAGAAGAGTGGAGGCGACGTCTTGATGCGGCCAAGACCCGTACTGGTTTGATTGATTGATACAAGTTATGGTATTTTTTGTAGAAGATAACAAAATGATATAAACTACCAATCACTTAGATAGAAGAACAATGAGCGGAGATATTAACTACTCTGACCGACGTTATGACCCAATTACAAGTTTATATCGATTGGGCCATCAAACCCCGGGAGGTACTGACACCAAGTGTCATTGATGTACCAGACGATCATCTCGCCCGATAATTGCTGCCTTTATTGTTGGTTGTCACAATGGCTCTATCGGCGGCAAGGAAAGCTTGAGCAAGATCTCAATCCTAATTGTCTTCAATAAATATTTTTTTCGATACACGATGAACATAACCAAAAGCTGAGTTTGTATGGGAGGATTTCAAGCATTAAAAGTGTATTACGATTTGTTCTCAATTAACTCTGTCGTATTATCGTCGATACAAATGCAAAGTATCGAAAGTGAAAAATATCACTTATCAGGGAAGTGTTTCAAACTGTTTCAAGGTTCATTCAAGCGTATCGTCAAACATATTTTACTTAGTTCTAGATGTTTTTTTATATCCATTATTAATACTAAAGCAAATTGTTATGTGTTTATGTTCAGAACCAGACCAAAACCATGAGAAATAAGGTGGCAAAGTTTCGTTTAATTTGTTTGTGTAATACCCTCGCCTTCCAAAGGCGATAGTATATATATATATATATATATATATATATATATATATATATATATATATATATATATATATATATATATATATATATATATACACATATATATTTAATATGTGTTAATATGTGATCTTCATCCATATTTTTTTAAATATATTATTTGAGGTCTTAATATCTTAAGCAGTGATAACTAAGATGGATAACGGTTAGCTCATTTTAGTTTTTCCCTCCGAATACTACAAGTGCGCAATTTCTTATTTGCCTTCACCTTATGTGAATTAACCAGTTGTAAATTTTGATAAATAAATTTTTTTTAAATAGTTTCATTCCAGGGAGAGGAAGGTTCTGTAAGAAATAATTTATAATAATTCCTTTTGTTTAGAATTTAGACGAAATGATTAGAAATTCCACCAAAAATGTATTGCGCTGAAGTCACGAAGAACCTCAGGAAACTAAACATAAATTGGACTAATCTAAATAAAAATAAAACTATTATGTATATGTACACTGTACAAACAACTCTTTCAGGATATATCTATACGCTTTATGAACACAGATAATTGAATTTATTATTTTGTTTACATTATAAAAAATGCAGAAATAATTTACTCTCAAATATTACCATGTTTATTGTTCGTCCAGGTTAGGATAGCGGAAAGTCTCCGTGATGCCAAACGATGCATTGGCTTTAATATGGGATGTTTATTGTTATTAGTGATGATTAGTTATATATCCCATAATCTTAATAAAAGTTAATATTTTAACTTCGTAGTTAAAATGCACAATATAGTGACAATTTTTTTATCTTGCTTTTGGATAAAGGTGTACAAATCATTTTTGGTGACAACGGATATTCTGGAAATAAGTTTTATTTTTTAAGTTAAGCTATTTGAACATTATTTTAGTGTTATTTGATGATTTTATAACATATAATTTGTTTTATCTCTAAATAGATTAAAATAAAATATTGAAATTAGAATATTTACAATTTATCTTAGTTAACATATGTAACAGAATACAAATTTATACTATTTTGTTTAGTAAACTAATGTTTTTCTTTATTCTCCAAAACAATTTCGTTGAATATTCTGCTTTCAAAAAATTAAACCAGAGAGAAATTCTTTTATATTATTATATATTATGATTAAAGAAATCAATCTTATCAAAGAAAAATTAATATTTACTCCGAATAGCAGTATTTTTTTTTTTTTTAAACTTTCTTAATGTTCATTCGCAAAGCAACCAATTTTCATAATGGATGTTCAGAGAAAGTTGGGTGGGGAGTTGGTTTGTAGATTTAGAGCCAATTAGCTTTTGTAATGAGTTTTATTTATACCCTTTATTGTTCCAAGTTATTTTCGGTATAAGGTTTTTTTTTTTCAAGTAAGATATATTTGATGCAGAAACAGAATTAAATAAATGTTTGTCTTATGTATTTTATTGGGATAAAAACTGTATATTATTATCTATACATTTATCTATTTTTTCGATATTTGCAAACCAAAAAAAAAACGGTACGAGTTTTCATTTTTGAAAAGTAAACTCTCAGATTTCATGGAGGTGGTTACCAAATTCTGTGAATTTCAGCAAATCTTAAAAAAATGAAAATGGCGATTGTGAGCCAATCTTATTTTACTGACCGCTCCCATAAACAACTCTACCGATGGTAATTCTGTCCATTGCTTGGGGTTTTTCAGCCAGGAGTGACGCTTGCGGCCTGGACCTCTCTTTCCTTCAATCTTGCCCTGTATGGTAGACTGCAGCAGGCGGTACATTTCAATTTGAAACACATGGTCAAAGTATGTTTATATCTTATGATACTGTTCAATATCTCGAGGGGCTTCTGTATTAAATGTAATTTGCTTTTGTTTTCGACATGGTGTACCCATGGAACTCGGAGCAAGCGCCGATAACTCTACATGCCCGAATGCTTGTGGACGTTAGCCTTGGTAAATCACAATTTTTGAATATTGAAAAGAGTAAAACGACCCGATTCCTGTGAATAAATATATATATCAGTAGGTGAAACGTTTGTTAAATCTAACTTAATTACTCGTGTGTATTAAACTATTAACGTGTAGAGGCTGTTGCTTGAGAATTTAGGGAGTTCTCTCTAGACTTTATTAAACATACAATATAAAAAAATGTAATTTTGTTACAAAGATAGGATTGGTGGAGAATAGTTTTCTAAAATTCATTGTCTCTTCTGATTCCAAAAAGAAATAAATTTGATAAGTTTTCCGAAGATTTATAATAATGATAAGCTCCTTATATAGTTCAATTCTAATTTTTTTCACTGTCCTGGACCAAAGGTAGGAAAAAAGCATAATACTGTATAAAAGTATAAAATACAATTACGTTATTAGTATGCTACATTACGTTCTCTTAGCACCTATTAATCATGAGATAATTACAAATAGGTTAGTTGATCTCATTATAAAACACACAAAGAACCCAACTAACTGTCACAACTCTGTGAACATATAAAAATCATTATTCAGTCTTATCAGATCAGCTCTCTAGTTCAAAAGCACGTAATAAGTGAAGGGCTTGACTTTTGCAATATTTTAGCGTCCACTCAATGGGAAAACCGAGCTATGATAAAGGCATCGTCTACTATATCGAAGAATCGTTTCACTGATCGAAGAATCTGGGGTATACCTTGCTGGTGGTCAGCCTTGGGCGAAGACTGATCAGTCGAGTGTTTTGTATGGATGGTGGCTTCGGGTCAATAGCTGGGAATTCCTTCCAAGTTGCTAAAGCTAGTTACTCTGTCTGATTTCTCTCACACCATTACGTTACCACGCCTCTTAGCACATACTTTATTATGAGATTCCGTGTATAATTCTTCACTAAAAGTCTGTAATTATTTAAATTTAATATGTATGTTAGATTGTTTATGCTGTTCATCAGATTTCTCAATAATTCTATGTCGTTGTTAACTCCACTACTTCGGCTATCAGAAAGTTATTTTTTTACATGAAAATTTTCAAGAATAAGTTCATACAGATTTATTCTTAATTTATCTGTATTGTGTTTTACCAGAAAAAAAAAATGAAAACTAACAAGGATTCTTGTTAAGGCGAACCAAGATGTTCGATTTAATTTAAAAGTTTAATTTCTTTTGAACTGAGGCGATCAATTTAAAAAGCATCTCAATGTATTTGCAAAATCTTTACAAAAGACAAAGAAAAAAAAATATATGGCACGTAAATAATATCCGAAAAATCCGATCAATTTGATCCAAATATTTAGTATCTTAAAAATAATTTAATTATTAGGGGGAAAATACACAGTTCTTCATTAAAAATCAGAGACGTTTTAAAAATGTGAGCAAAGATCATCGAAGTTTGTAACTACTGTTTCAGTTTAGAGCTACTTATGTATTTATTATTATTATTTTTTAAGAGGAACAGTATATACCACTTACCCAAAATTTAAACTATTTGATCAATTGAAGAAATGTATTTTTTCCTCTGATTCTTTTTAAAATACTAAGCATTTGGATAAAATTATTCGTCCATATCATAGGTGGGTTTTCCTATTGAGTAGGCGCTAAAATATTGCAAAAACCAAACAATTCACTTATTCCGTGTTTTTGAACTAGAAATCTGATATAATAAGACTTCCCTTACTACATAGTTTTTGAAATTAGTCTCAGCTGCTTTTGAAACTTATCACTTCACACAAAATAAGTACATACTCTTATAAGAAAAATTTAATATTCGTGAAATATACAAAAATTTCTTTAGAACTTCAACTATAAAAAAAAAAATCATCTAATAAAGATATATTGTCGACCGGTAGATATATTGGAGTCCAAAAAGTTAAAGCATATCCCCCGAAAATAATTAAAATTCCACAGTAACGATAAAACACTATTTGTGTTTACAAAAAAAGTGAAGCAAACCTGTTTTGCCACGTTTCATTCCAATCCTTTCACCTCCAAATTATCGGCTCCTTACTTTACATAACGAAGTAATATAATAAATCGTCATAAAAACTCTTATTTTTTATTGATTCACAGATCAGAAGCTTACACAATGCCGTATTGCCTCAAACGCAAATCACCTTTGGGTTTTCCCACCAAATTACCATCTAACTGCTATTGCTACACATCCGCGAGTTCTAATTATGATAGGCATCCTTGCGTAATTCCTTTGAGTCCGTTAAATTTAATGATTATCATAATAATAATTATCATAAATGTTTCTTCTTTGGTCTGGCATTTTCAAAATAACAGACCAATGAACTATACGCCCGAGAATAGGTGTTTGGTATGGAGAGGTGCAGCTGAACCCAGGTTATTACAATATACACCTGTAGGTGTATAAACAAATATAATAAATATTTATTTAAGAAAGTGTACAAATGCCATTTGGCATCTATTGTATTTGTGCTCTCCTTTTTAAAACTCCTCTTACTGATTCACACTGAACTGTGATCTGTACTCTTAAGAGTGGGAGTCGGAGATTCAACCTTTTCTTCAAATTAATCACACGTGATTTCTATGGCAGTCTTCTGTCCATTGTATTTGTTGTCCATTGCCCAAGTATTTTTTTGGGTTAAGGAGTATTGCAAAGCGTATCTCATAATAAAAAAATATATGAATCTACCTTTAACGTTAGGGTTGTGTAACTTAACAACTTTCTCGCCAATAAAATTACTTACTTATTTTTTACCCTTACTTACTTTTGACTTTTGACCCTTTGCATTTATATATATATATATATATATAATAGCCCTATGTCCACTGGATTCTTGATTATATTCCTTTTATCTAGAACTTTTTACGTTCATTTTTTATTTAGCTAGTTTCCTATTGTGATTTGTTTCATTTTATTTTCCTTGCTGCATTTTGAAAATCTGGTGTACGTATTTTATATTTTTATCAGCTGTTTTTAATTATCCATTATCAGCTGTCCTGTCACCTTCCCTATTATTCAGTAGTTGCATTTTGCCTTGGCGGTGATGGGATAATTTCTCTGTTTGGAATCGCTGCACTTTAAGGTCAAGATGTACGTTATTTCTTTTATATCCTATTATTTTCTGTCTGTCCTTATAATCCTCCTTTGAATGGCAAAATATCGAAAATTATTTTTGTTTCCTGATTTAATTTTAGAGATTTGAGGATTTATTTTGAATTCATCTAAACCAAAATTAATGTAAAAAATCAAAATTATCTAAACTAAAATGAACTGCAAAGAATAAATTACTTATTTGAAAAAATGTGTTCACTAGCTGTGAAGATTCTTAAATGAAGTCAATTCATACGAACTTATTTCTAACTGCCTTGAAAATTTACGAAACAGGATGAAATTTGAGGTGTTTACTAGATCGGTTTTAGCAAGCTTTCGATAATTTAAAAGGACGCTTTCTCCTCTACCAAGTAGAGAATCGAAAATCCAAGATTTAAAAAAAAAATAGTCAAGTAACTAAGTGTTTCCTTCTAAATAAGTTTTTCATTACATGGTGCTGGATTTTTTCAACTAATTTTATCTTTAAAGTACCTTTGTTCTTCCTGCCTTCTTCTTAATTTTAAATTTCATTTATAAGACAATCGTATAATACAATATGAGGTAAAAGTTTTATTTTCCTGTCTGATTTGTGGAAGTTGGCATTTGGCACGTGAGATGCATATTTAAAAGGCTACTTGATTAATATTTAATCAATTGTCAATAAATGAAGTTCCTTGAAGATCCTTCTACGTCAAGACGGAAGAATGACACCCAAGACGGCAAGGCGACTGGTACCTGAGCAGCCAAGGACCGGACATGCCTCCAATACCATACACTGCTATTAGAAGTCGCTGACTGTACCACTCTCCTTCGTACAGTTAATGGCTTTGTACTCTCATCAAGGACGATCTATTACAATGATTATATGCGTGGTATTTATCAGGTGCTCGAATTAATTGAAGGAAACAACACCCAGAGGAAGGCACGTCAATCGGGTAATTGATCCCAACCCGGATCCGCGTAGCAGGTATTTGTTTTTTATGTGGGACTGTAATATGCAGGCCCTGTGAATAAGTAGTTGAGTTAATCGTATTGAGGAAAACGGGATCATGCCATTCTGTTGGACTAAAAATGGAGGGTGATAGCTCAGTGGGTAGAGAGCTGAGGTACTGTGCCGAAAGTTCAGGGTTCAAATATACCTGTGGCAGAACTATTATTTAATCTGTTAACAGCCACGGATGAAACCTGTGGTATTGGAGACCCTTCTTAAGGGGCCCATACACGGTCAATATTACTGACAGTATTTTCAGATCCTGTCAGTAATACTGATCGTTTAAGGGCAATACTGATGTACTGAAGTAGGGTATTGACGAGTGATGGTTCACTCCATCATTCCTCACTTCAATACGGCGGAGGGGAGGGGATACTGACAGTATTACTGATCGTGTATGCCCATTTCTTTCATTCCTCAGTATTTTGTAGATGTTGAGGGCGACGCATCGACTGATTTCCGATGCAATAATGAAAACATAGACGCATTTTTCAAAAGTTATAAATGATTTATGTAATATTTTTCTTAAAACTTCGTTTTTTTTCTTATAACAGCAGTGTGGAACTTAATTTTATACGTAAAATTGTGTAGGTATTGTATATGGAAAAAAATTATATTTTTCCTAGTGTCTAAATGAGAGCTTCACAGGTTTCTATTACGGCTGACGGAGAAATTAGCGTTAAAAACTTTAAGTCCTCAAAATTTCGGGATGTTGCTAAATAGCGTAGGGTAACCAACCGCTGTTTTAGGTATATACCCTCATATTTGTATCTTGTTTTTTAATATGAGGAGAAACCATATTTAATAAATTATTGAATAAGTTTTCATCCATAATAATTAATAATTTTAGTAATCTGATTGTTCCTTTACTGAAATCTCGTTGATAAAGTTTAAATGGATGAACTTATCCCTGTCAAATAGCCAATCCTTCACTAACAAGCGTTTTTTCCTCTTTTTTTTCCAATGCCATGGCGATCAAAATTGCTAAGCACGCTCTATCCATTAAAAAAGTAGGTATAAATCTCCGTGAGAAAAATATGACTGTTCTAATATTTCCACTACATCAAAATATGGATAATGGGTTAAATATTGACAGTAATATTGATCGTGTATGGAGTAAAAATATTGAAGGGTGATTCCTCAGTCTCTGTCTCATGATTCTCAGTCAAATATTGGTTCGTCATTCCAATACTGTCAGTAATATTGACCGTGTAGGAGTTAGGGGAAAACCTTGCAGACAAGCGTGTTGTAGGTTAAATCACGTTCCTGTTTATCCATTGTTCTTTAGTCAAACAGTATAGACTCTTCCATGTACTGAATCCGAGACCCTTCGTGGGTTGTAATAGTACAGGTTTTTTAACTAATATGACCGTCATATTTCCGGATAATCCTAAATTAATTCGGACTACTCGTTATATAAATGAGCATTAACATCATTTCTGTAGTGTTACAAGGTTTGTAGGATTTCGGTCCTGGGTACAAATAAAAAGAAGGAAAAAAAATCATCAATTCATTCCGAAAATGAAGTTGTATTATCATCATCTTTGTGGCAAACTGTTTTTTATAAGACCAACATAATATAATATACCACCAATTAAAAATTAATAATTTTTTTATTTATACAAGGTGGAAATCTCAATAGACACCTGAGACCAAAAATCTTCAGATAGTGTGGGACTCTAACCCACTAAAACCACCTTGTTGTGCAACAATTGAGCTAGCCCAACAAGTCGCTCCTCTTTCAATCTCGGGTGTGGGATATAGCCCATTGGCTAATCTCCCAATTTAGTGTAATTTTCTTTCGTTTGGAGTTTTGATTTATTTTCTTTGCGTAATTGACTTTAATAGCAAATCTCTAGGCTTCACTAAAATAAAATAAAAAAAATAATCTTAGTAAAAAAAAATGTTATATTCAATTTTATATTCAAAATGATAAAAAATGGAAATTTCGGATACTACTTAGCCAACTATAAAATAAAACTGAGGTATCAGTTCCGCTGGTTGTCGCTTCGAGTCAAGTCACACCTTCCCATTCGTTTCCTTTTTAATATTCTCGAAAATAAAAACAATTTTACCACTGACAGTATATAGTGAATTATTAATATATACTTATAATGTATTAATAAATTTATTATTATACTGTTCACAGTAACTATTACTGGCTGTATATAGATTAAAGTACGGACTTAGGCTACTTCTTCATCTATATCTCGAATGTTTGTTCAAATGCTGATTTCTTAATGAAATCATCACAGAAATATACCCACTTCACATAATTACACTTTTTTTGTTCATACTAAAACTCCTGATTATTTTTATTTTCGATAATATTAAAAATGAAGCGAATGGAAAATTAAACCTTTTTGTGACTCAACTCGAAGCGACAACCTGCCGAACTGATACCAAGGCATCAATCCATACGTAACAATAGAAAAATGTTAGATTACAATATCTCCTAGGTCTACCCCAATAGGTAGCAGCACTTGACGAACGAGATATGGGATAGGAAATAGTCGTTGCAATATATAATCTGCAATAAATATCAATGAGCCTTGTGTGAGACAGGCACTAGCTTTCTGTATTTTATTATATTCAGCTGCTCGGCCAAGCAGTTCCTGTTTGGACTTTCCCTGCGAACCGGTGTACTGGCGATATCATGTCCCGTTGGTGGCTTCTGGGATCCTGAGCAAGGTACCACCATCTCAGCAGTTTCGTTCTGGAGAAATCTTTGCTGAGGTAAATGACCGGGATGCTAAGAGAAATTTCAGTTTTACGATTTCAAGTTATTTTTGATGCATTAGGGAACATAAGTATCCTAAAGCCAAAATTATCAAATCTACATAAGTTAAAATTTAGGACGAAAGAAAAAAAATTAACACCATAATAAACGGGTATTATACCAGTATAGGAATATTTAAGATTTAAAACTGAACAAACGTCCGAATCAGGATATTTATTAAAACCTCCATTAAACCCATCCTTTTTCAATCTAGTTAATAGCTCAACCAATTGAAGCTTTTCTCCACTCTTGCCAAGTTTCTTAAATTGGACATGACCTTATTAGAATTTCATGTTTGACAGATTTCAGTAGTTCGTTTGTTTTTGTATTTAACGCCATATGCTGCCTTAGCTAATCGGACTGTACTACAGCGGGATTCCTAAATTTTGCATATCTAGGTATAAGTATGAATAGGGAGCTTTAAGGAGTACAACAACGCACAAGATCGAGACTGCCCCGATTTTACGTTCCCTTCGAAGGACGGCTTAAAAAAGGATTTTTCTCTCCCATTAATATATTAAGGCCACCTACTAGTATGCGAATCCGTTGATATTCTTACTACTACACTACAGGTGTACCAATGTTAATTAGATCATTTGGCCCCCAACTTATCCTAAGACAAAGTTCATAGAACTTGATGTAATTAATACAACAAAATCTGAACCAAACGTACAATCTAACCCAAAACGAGTATTTTTCAACAGAAAGTGAAATAGAAGTCAACACGGGCTTATAGATGCTAACGCAGAAGTGAATAAGGTGTAAAATGACACGGGAATCTGGTGTCTACTTTGGAAATCATGCAATACCCCTCAACCATGAGATGCGTTTTCATTATAGAAGAGAATAGAAAAATTATTTTATTCTGAGACGAAGAGGAATAACAAATGTGTACAATAATCATAGAATATATACCCGTCCAAGAGAGTGCATAATAAGAATCATATAGTATTTACATAAGTTTATGAATATATATATATATATATGTATATAACTAGCTGTCCCGGCAGACGTTGCTCTGCCCTTTTACCTTAAAACAAAGGGCTTCCAAATTTTCTCTAACCATTTGAATGGCAACTTCATCGATTGTTGGTACATTGAAACATCTCGCATGTTTTCTTACATGAGTTTTATCAGCTCTGATTACAATTTTATGATTACCAGATGGCATAAGATCCAGCGTAGTTTTAAACAATGAAATCAATTGATTTTGTTGATGAAACAAAGTTTGTAATTTTTCTACAATA
Source organism: Troilus luridus (assembly GCA_964056705.1). Taxonomy (NCBI): domain Eukaryota; kingdom Metazoa; phylum Arthropoda; class Insecta; order Hemiptera; family Pentatomidae; genus Troilus; species Troilus luridus. The sequence continues at coordinate 78,654,776 of OZ057414.1, read as the reverse complement.
GAACTCCTCACTTAACTGTTCTTTGCACAATGCTGATGAATCTCTTCTGGTGTATTGCCCATTTATTCCATTTGCAGGAATTTATAGTCGCCATCAGTCACCGGCAACAGGGAACCAACCTGCTTTATGATATATTTGGCCTTGTATCAGAAAATTAAACAGAAAACTTTTATTTTTACACAAGAACTTATAATATTTTATTATATAATAGGGACTGGACCCTGATAAACTTTTTCTAACAACTAACGCGCCTTTGTTTTGCTTTGATTGACGTCATATGTTTGATAGCTGGGAACAGATTGGTTTGTATGGGTTAAGAAAATTGTTATTTTTATTATTTCCCTCGTCATTTTTACGGGTTTTCTCCTCATAACAACCTTCTTTGTGCCTTAAAAAATATATGAAAACAAAATTAGCCAAATTGGTCGAGCTGTTCTCGAGTTTTGCAATTAGCTACACATTTGGCGATTCATTTTTATTATGTAGATAGAAGATAGATAAGAATCCAGTTATTTATTATATGATAGGGACCGAACTCGGAATCTATTAGTCCTACAGAGCTGCAGTTGGGCTCAAATTGTAGCAAATTTGGTCTACTTTAAAAATGGTTAGCCATGTTTTGTTTTTTTAAAAACGCACCGATTAGGAGATACAGGCCAAAAACCGAAATAAATCCGAAAATTTCAAGGTTTTTGGGCCACCGAAGGTTTCTCTCGTCATTTTTACGGGTTTCCTCTCCATAAGAACCTTCTTTGCGCCTTAAAAAAATATGAAAAAAAAAATTAGCCGAATTGGTCGAGCCGTTCTCGAGATTTTGCGGTTAGCAAGGAAATGGCGATTCATTTTTATTATATAGATATATAAACTAAAAAGTATGTTCTGGTCTAGAAAAATAAAAAACAAAAATAACATGAATTGAGCAAAAAAATATTAAATACGCATAAAATTTGGAATAGGTACACATGCCCAATTTTTGGAATAATCGTCTATAATGGATAAGTTATTAAAAAAATTGTAAACAGTATTATCAAAGGACACACCAAGTAACGTTCAGAACTTTCACTCAATTTCGTTTATTTAATGTAAAACTAGCAGCTAGTCTTGTTCAAATTGGCCTCCGCTATTTCCCATACGAAAATTAAGATCCATGTACGACTCCACAACTCATTTCCTCCAGGAAACCCTTCTGAAAAAGGACTAAAACTAGAGATCTGAAATTATAGTTCTTTCCTGAGTATGGTCCAGTGAGCAAAGTCGCAAATAACCGCATAGAACACAGTGGGAAAGACAATAACCCGGGTTAATCCCCGCGGTAATAAGAGATCACGCTACAGCGACGTCTGATGACAGGAGATGTCAGTAATTTACCCGACAAGCACCGCTAAGTACCAAAGTACCTAAGCAGTTGTTTATTTTTCCGTCTCTTGGGATTTTTCAATCTGTTGTCTCATTATTTTTTTTTATTAATTAAAAATTCATTGTACATTGCTTTAACCGATTTTTCCCATAGTATTACGTTTGAGTTAGTAACCAATGAAGAGGCAATAGCGAAGTGATACACAGTACATGGTATGGTGAAGAAAAGCTACATATACTGTTTTAGACCTATAAAGAAACCACCATTATCTTTTTTCTCATGTAATTTTTTAATTATTTTTACTTATAGTTTATACTGTCAATTTTAAGATAATTCACTGTTTTCAATTATCTTAGCCAAAAGAAGCATTAGGGTTTGTTAAGAAAAACAATATATAAGACTGTGAAAAACTAATTGCTTTCCATATTTAGCATATTTTTCACTGAGGGTTGTATATAAAAACAGTCAACTATCGGAGTGCCGGCAAAATCTAGTCACATATTTATTTCTTAAACCTCAAAATATTTAAAAACTTGTTATACACTCATAGACGTATGTCAGATTTGTAAATTTGGTAATGAGACTGATTTTATAGTCTTCGATCTTGCAGGTAAACATCTGATACGCCTCCAGTACACAAGCTGTGACATTTTCACAAACGTTCCTACTGACATTTTTTATAATAAAGGCTTTTTTTTACTGCGCTATTAAAACAAGTGAGGGAACATCAATGTCTAAAACTGTTGTTCTATCAATGTATGCTTCAGACTGGACGTGGACGTGGACACTTTTGGACAACTACTTCAGGCCTACGCAGAGTCCAGGTTTTTAGGTGGATTAAACAATTTTTCAGAAGAAAGAGAATGAATTGAGCCATTGAGTTTGGAGTAAGTCATAAAGAGTCTATGCCTCAAGGTCAAATGGTTAATTAACATGTTTACTGAAGACGTCTCCATAGACTTTGAGAGAGAAAAAGAGTCGTGCACGTGAGACCAACCTCAGCTTCCATATTCACTCGACTTGAGTCCTTGTGACATTTTTCTGTTCCTAAGATTGAAAAATCACCTCAAGTGGTTATATTTTGGAACATTGGAGAATGTTATAACAGCCGTAACCGACCAACTGTAGGCTATTCAGTGACCGAGTTTCCGCACTATATTGAGGAATGGAAGAAGCGCGCTGTGTTTTCCCAGGTAGTAGGAATTGTAGAAGGAAGAAAATTATAAAAAATCATTACTTAATTTACAATCACGTATTTACACACACACACACAGACACATGTATATATTATATATATATATATATATATTGGTGTAATATATAGTGTATTGGCTCCGTCTGTAGCGGCTACAGACTACAGAGTGGGGATGTGCTTGGCTCCTTCATTAGAGAAGTCGTCAAGTGATGTATATTAATAATCGTACTAACGATTATCCTTGTAAATGTCTATTCTGTTATTAAATTTTGTGTTTAAAACTATATCTGTCTATCAGTCATTTTATAAATATAATATTTATATATATATATATATATATATATATATATATATATATATATATACATATATATATATATATATATACATATATAAACAGACAGTTGCCTCGGACCAATGAGGGGCGAGCCCAGACTACAGGATGCAGTGAGCGGAGATTCTTGCTTTCTCTAGGGAAAGTGTTAGAAAGCAGTGGCGACCTTTCATGGTCTCCTTGCGTAACTGCATCAGGTGACTATTCCTGTTAGTTACTTCTTTTAAATCAGCCCGTATACACCACGCCTCTATAATGGTACAAAAAAGGTCTTAGAATAAAATACAATTACGAATCAATAAATTAATTAAATGAAAATAAAATATGAGTTAGTGCCCAAATTAAAAGGAAAAAAATACATAAAGAAGATGACAATAATTATTTTTAAAAAAAATATATATATACATATACACACAAAAAAAATGTAAGCTTCTAGATTAATGTGTACTTTACTCTGTAGAAAGTGAGAAAATGACGTCGAAGTCATTTTCTATTGTCATCTGGAAATAAAGTGATTTAAGCGCATTTTCCCAACTCTGTAACGAATATCCGAAATCATACCCATGATTTTTTTATATAAAGAAAATTAATTATTAAAATCTATGGCAATCACTTTATCTTTCCCAGTTAGTAGTTTCATATTAAGGCCATAAGTCTGTCTCTTGAAAATGTATCATTGAAATTGATCGGTCATTTTTAAGTTATACGGTTGTTCTTTAAAACCTTGAAACCAAATTTTTTATGTGCTTAAATCTGTAATAGTAATAATAAGCGCTATACTTCTTTTAGAATTTCATGACAGAATAAATAATTTTACATGGATATCCAACTGACCGTAAAACGTTTTTATAAAGAGCATTTGATCCAACTCATAATGCATTCGCATGTTGGAGGGATCGAGTCCCTTTCGGTCTTGAGACTAATGGCTTCTGCCGTAGAGAGTTAAATGAGTATACTGGTTATTAGTATCCGATCTAGTCCAGAGGAACTAGATACCGGGGTGAGACCGAGGGTAGCGAGGGGGAAATTTCTTCCCGCCCCACTATTGTTTTATCTATGATTACTATTTACTATAGTAAAATTTGATTCTGGTTTTATTAAATTTTTATTTGATGAATTTTAATATGTAAATATTTGTGTGTCCTGGGAATTTATTTAAATAATGTTTCTAGAGAATTTTTTAATCGCAGTTTTTATTTGTATGTATTTAATGAATTAAGACATAGTCAATTTTAAAATGGTTAGCAAAAATTTTTCCAGCAGCTGCGGGTACACAATTAGCCAATATTATTTTTATTAGAATATTATTAGTCTTTGATTATTGAATTTAATTTTAATTTTACCCTCACACATGACTGAGAAGAAAAGAAACGGCTAGACGCTCCCGACTACTTCAACACATACTAGACAAACGCTCATAGCTTCAGATCAATTACAAAAGACTTATTTATGTGACTGTTATAAGACCTATATGGGCTTATGGAATTGAACTATGGGGCTCCACCAAACCATCAAATTCCTCTCGTTTTCAATCCTTGCAATCCAAAATCCTTTGCAAAATCCTAAACGCTCCTTATTTTGTCACAAATAAATCCATCCATAAAGACCTTAACGTGCCATATGTTACCGAATTAGCCCATTCCAGATACCTATCATTCCATAATAAACTCCAGCCCCATCCAAACCCACTAGTGTCCATCCTTGCATCCAATTCCATCCCGGACAATCCTCCTAGGCGTCTGAAGAGAAGATGACCTCGGGACCTTATATTATAGAAATGTTATAAGAGTGCTGCCAGTTGGTAGTGCCTCTACATGTCCTTTCATGTATCTAGTTAGTCATATAACCCTTGTACTAGATGTATATATTACAGTTGTACAATTCAAAAAAATAAATAAAAAAAAAATATATTTCACATAAATATTACATTTTTTTTAAAAAATTATTTTATTGAATTGTACAACTGTATTATATACATCTAGTACAAGGGCTATAAGACTAACTAGACACATGAAAGGACATGTAGAGGCACTACCAACTGGCAGCACTCTTATAACATTTCTATAATATAAGGTCCCGAGGCCATCTTCTCTTCAGACGCCTAGGAGGATTGTCCGGGATGGAATTGGATGCAAGGATGGACACTAGTGGGTTTGGATGGGGCTGGAGTTTATTATGGAATGATAGGTCATCTTCTCTAAGTGAAATTTAAATATTAATATTATGTTTTGGTAATTTTAGAGATTATAAGAAATTCTTTTTTGAGCTAGGATTAGATGCCTATTATTTTGAATGTAAATTTGTTTCTTATTATTAACAGTTATGATCTTTCAATTGAAAGAACTTGACGGTAATTTTAATAATTTTAGAGGATCCTGTTCTGTAATTGATAATCCACGATCAATTTTACCTTAATTTCATTGTTTGTATATCTCTGTCTGATGAATGTTTTATTAGAAAATTTTCGTTTATTTTTATAGAAATATATGTCAGGTCAAGGTGCAGCTGTATTAAGGATTGAAATGGGTTACATTTAATATGTATATATTATTATTGGATTGAAGGCATTTATCTGTTTTTATGAAATTGGATTTAATTGTAATGCTTAATATATATTATTCATGATATATGTTCTTGATCAAGTACACATCGCCGGTCGCTCTCATCATTAAAATGAGATAAGCCGTAACAACGTAATCCTATTGGTAGATGGGGTTAGAATTATACAGGCTATAACCTAGGATTAATTCTTATTTACATTAAGGATTTATTTGTGCAATTCAAATTGGTTTGATTATTATTTAATATTTATTATAACTTTGTTTATTATATTTTAATAGAAATAACTTATGCTTTAGTATTTTTTAAAGAATTAAATTATTTATTATTTATAGTTTATTTAACTGCAAAGGTTAATTTATTTATAAGTTTAAGTAGAATTTATTATTTGTATCTTTGGTATCAGGGTTAATCAATTTAATTCTAATTAAAATTAGATTTCCCGAATTTAGAGGAAATATTAACAATTGTTATTTAATGTATCATAATTATTAATAGTTGCTATATGTTATTCATCTTTAAATATCTGTTTTTTTTAATAATTGAATTTAATTCAGAGCTAATAATACAGAAGTTCCTACCATAATAATGAACTTTAATTTTCGATCACTTTTTATTTTTTATCATCATTTTTACCTTTACCTTTTCAATAATAATATATTTTGTGGAATAGCCGTAAGTCCACTGGTTTTCTTGATAATGTTCTTTTTTTCTTGGACTTTTACTGTCATTTTTTCATATGGGCTTTTTTATTTTGTGTGTGTGTGTTGTTTATTACTATTATTTATTTTATTTTATTTTCCTGTTGTGCTTTTTGAATTTTGGTGAGTGTATATTGAATTTTCAATTTCTGAAGTATTGATCAGCTTTTTTTTTTTTTAACCTTATCCAGCTGGGGTCAAGTAACCTTCCTTATGAGTCAGTAGTTACATTTGAGCCTTTGGAGGTGGTGGGATGTTTCTTGGGTGCATTATTCATGTTTTGCTTTGCTGTTATTCTCTTTCTACCTTGAGGATTTCTGAATAGGCGAAATATTGGACAGATATTTTCAATTTCTGTTTTTAGTTTTAGAGACTTAAGGGCTTTTCGTTAGAATTTTTCCACGATCTTAACACTTATGTAAGGTCTCTTGTTACCTTTCCCTTTTGAATATTAATAATGTTAACGTTTTACGGGTGGGATCACCTGAGGTGTAGTGGTTAGCATGACAACCAACTATCGCGGGTTCGCAGCCCTACGGGTGGACTAGGTTTTTTAAATGGAATAAAATTTCCCTAGCCGTTCTTCGGGAGGTAGGTAAAATGATGGTCCCGAGTCTGTACGATGTACTCGATTAATATCCCTATAATAATTATATCTGGAAAGACAGGATTTAGGACTTCCATTTAGCATCGTCAGATTAGCCATGAAAACAAAAAGTGACGTAAAACGAAATAAATAACTTACTATACATTTGTATTTTTGAACACAAATTTACAATTAACTGAAAAGTGTACTTAGATAGATAAAAATATAAAAAAATAATACACCAAACTTTTTTCCGAATAACCAGATATTCATACTGTTTGAAGAAAGAAACACGCACATAAGAAAATAAGGACGGCCATTAGTAACGCCTGTTTGAGCACTAATCGGAGCCGATTTGCCGAGACAAGTGGCTGCATGATTTCGCGGTTCCTTACGCTATCTAAGAGACAAGTGGAGAATTATCTTGAGGAATATCTGCTGAATAATCTCCTGCATAACTTCGCCTTGGCGATGAGTGCCATTGCCAACACAATAGTGCATCAGCTGATCTGATAAGTCCTTGGACACGGTGAGGTCCCGATAGGCAAGTCAAACTCGGGCTTCTTCTTTCGTGATTCAGAGTATGTAATAAATGCATATATTATATATATTTTTATATGTTTAATGTCATTTTACAGGACTATGATTAATCATAAGAAGCTAAAGTGGGTGTCCTAAATGTTGCCTATCCAGTTATAATTAGGACGGAGGTTGTTAACGTGTAAATAGTATATCATAGGCTCGGGACCGTCATTGTACATCCCCTCCGAAGGTGTACGCACTCCCTTTAAAAAGTCCTAAGGACAACTCTCGGGCTACCAACTCGTGATCTTATGCTAACAGTTTACCATTGGTGACCCCTATTATATATATTGTTAAATGTAATCAGGGAAGTATATTTCATTTTATCTGGTGTTGGCGATCGACTCTTTCGTCTCCAAAATGGCTGCTTCTATAGCAGTTTGTATCTGTACATGTCTATCTCGTTTAAGTTAATTTCGGTATCATATTAATTCTAAACGATAACCATCTCTTAATTGTATTATGCCCTTTTATTATAAATATGCATGTATTATGTTAAAAAAATTAATGGCATACAGATGGTCTCAACGCAAAACAGCAGAATACTAATATCAACAAAGTTTTCTTGGCCATATCATACAATCATGTTTATCTACTATGTACCTTCCAGTCACAGAAATTTTATGATAGCGAATTAGATTCTAAAATCCAACTGCATTTGTTTTATTCCTAGATGTTTACGAAAATTGAAATGCATCGTTTTTGAAAAATAATTAGTATTCATAATTACCTAAAAAACAAAACAAATAAAATATTCTTTATTTTTTTAAGATGTTTTAAAATATGATACAACAACATTAATATGTTAAAACAATAACATTTTCACCACAAACCTACAAAACCCCGAAAGTTCAAAGAGCATATTTGACTTATAGACGTATCTTACCATATACCTTTAGAAACATAGAATGAAAGTTATTTTTCTTAAGGTAATATTTATTTATTTGACAAGTGAGGAAAGTGCCATTTTATTACACCCGAGTGAACTTTACCGAAGGCGAGTTTGGTAATTAAACGAGGGTGTTATAAACACTTTTCTCACGTGTTAAATATTACATTTTTCCCGCAATCATTTAAAAATTAAGAAATGAAATGTGAAACTTTAGATTTGTTAAAACTACACTAGCGCTATCTCTTACAATGTTCTATTAATAAAAGCAATAAAAGTTGATTTATTGCCTGTTCAGCCTGTTCTTTTATGAATGGAGGAGTAAATTCTATGAATTCATCACTATCTATTTCCATTTTTTATTTTGTTTGTGGTCTGATCACTGTTTTAATGCTAGATCTCCAAATTTCTGATGTGTGAAGGTTCTAATATATTTAAGTGATATTAAATATTTCTATAAAATCGCTACAAAATAAATAAAATCTATCTTGAATTACATATAAAAAAGTTCTAAAATTATTTATTTTAGCATTTTATGAATATAAAATGAATAATATTATAATACCGCCATTTAACATCTAAAATAACAGAGTGCTGATAGTCAAATTCGATCTTGGTGGCTGTTACTTTCCCCCACTAGTGAGGGGAAGTGGTTATCCCTCATTAGTGGGGAAAAGTGGGACTTTCCACAACAGTTTTAGTTGAGTAATGGATAGCATTACTCAATGGTTGCAGGAAAAATTGATTTTTAACACTGCTCTGTCAGTGATCTTTGAAACAAGGAAAACCCAATATTTATTAAATTAAATGACCTAATAAAATTATGCACTTTAGATATGGGGAGGATCCATGGAAAGAACTGTAGAGGTTGACTCAGTCATGGAAGGTTTCAACAGAACCAGCCAGCCCTGACGGCTGTAGGTGTTTCGCAACTTAACGAATGTCTCAATGGTCCCGAACTGTCTCTCTTATCAAGAGCATTCCTATTCAAAGTATTTGTTTACTTCCGTTTTTCTTTTAGGAGTCTTTTTAGTACCAATAGAATATGACAATATATTAATATGAAAAAATTCTCAAAATTATTAAACGTTAGTCTCTTTAAAACATCAATACTCTGACGGATAGGCAACTGACCTGACCTGAGTGTTTCGATGTAATTTTTGATGTTGTTATGGATCAAAAGTGGATAGTACTAAACTTCAAAACTTGCCTTTTTCGCATATTTTTTCTACTTTAGTCAATCAATACTTATCTCCCGAAACCTCAGGTTCAGAACCGGACTCAATAGTCAATGAGAAGCAAGGTGGCAAACTGTCGAGTTAGACAAAATTGCTTGACTAAACTAGAAAAAAATGTGAAAGTCAATTATTAAAATTTCGAAGCTATCCGCTTTTGATCCTTAATACATCATATAATAACTGTAGCCTCGGTGAGTGATTGGTTAAGTCGAATTTTCTCCAAAATGAGGTTTTTGTAAGCAGAGAAGCGGAACCGGATTATTTTTGTAGTGCATAAGTGGCTGAATCAGGCGTTGGCTTGAAATGGAGTTATTGCTTATATTGCTGCACCATTTCAAGCCAAAAGCTACGAGAATGGCTCCATTTTCCACTGTACACTTAACTCTCTCCGGACAAAATTCGACTTATTCATAAACTTATTCTCCGGGGTTTCCCCAACGTATTCCAAATTTATAGCACGTGCTTTCGAAGATTAGTTTGAAAAAGTGGGGGGATTTCCCGCCGACCGATACAATAATACATAGCCAGTATATTTTGGATTTTCCATTCCATACTTTTATTTTTGGCCGCGTATTCTGTTAATTGGATTCTGCATTTTTTATTGTGGAGCTGTACTTAGTCAGGAGTTATTTGCATTCAAGGTATTCCCCATACAGAATTGTCTACATTGACATCCAGATGAATACAGAAAAGTGAAGGAATATCTCTATGGTAGAGAAATTCATTTAACATATTTTATTAAACTATTTTAATCTCTAGGTTGATTTTCTTTATTTGATACCATAATGGATCATTTTAATTATAAGTAAGTATTAAAAAAAGTCACAGATACATATATTTACATTTCAATCTAACCGAAGTTTTGGCCAGCTTGAAGTTGCTATGTTATAAGAAAATAAAAATGGTTTATCAATATTGTTGATTTAGGGATGCCATGAGTAATTATTGATCATAATTACTCTACTTATTATTTATTTTAATGCCCTAACTTTATGTTTAATCTGGTTCTTTTCCAGAGTTATCAATTCATTGCATCAGGGTTAAGTATGTACCTAATTAACCACAATGAATATACTGTATTAGTAACTAACTAACTAATTCGGCCCAACAACCCAGTGATGAGTCTTGGGTTCCACCAGCAGCTTCCGCCAATCGTCACGGTTCTGAGCAGCTGCCATCCAGTTGCGTCTAGTTTATTAGTACAATGTCTAATTTAATTAATTATATCGTTTAATGTATATTATCAAGCAATAATGATTCAGACAAATAGAGGATTGCCATAAAATACGTACATTAATTAAATTGACACTTATCTAGTTTCTCTTACAGATACTTCTTTATTACTGGGGGTTCCCCGGTTGTAGCATCTCCACACTCTGCTGCTGCCAAAGCCTCTGTCTTCTTCCCTCGACTTCCTCTGTCCTCCTTCTTCTTGCCGCTAATTTTGACGGTTCTTGATTCAACATTCCTTCATTTTCTAGTAATAAATCCCGATGTGGTTTGTACGATACATAGCAGTGTCAATTTTTCAATATTGTCTTTTGTCAGAAGTATGGTTTATAATATATTAACCTATTGAAAAATGAACCTATAAATTTATAGTAGAATAAAAACAATGTATGATCTCCATAAAGCGGTTATATGAAGTATTCTGGTAAAGCACTAACTCTGTATAATCGCAGTCTGGCAAGCTAAGACGTTAAGTTGACGGGTTAATGCATTATCGCTAATTACTGTGGCATATATTTCAGCCGTGGTCTATTTCTATAGTCCATGTTGTATTTATTATAGTAGTCAATTATACTTATTACAGTAGTGTTGTACTTAATACTACTGAAAGACTTTTTAGAACGTTTAAAGTTCTTGATAGATAGACTGTTCGTCCAAAAAATCTTGAAGCCCTTCAAGACCCTAATAAACTCGACATATGTATAATAATTATAGTACTTATACTTTTCCTTCTGAATATTCATGGAAAGCGGTTAAGTTTTTCAAGATCAGAGATTATTTTAATTATTTTATCATTATTTAAAAAAAAAAAACTAAAAATCGTAATAATTAATGTTAAAACATTTAATTTGCTCTTTAACAAAACAATATCTTTACAATATATGAATAAGTAAGCCATGATTCTAAAAGGTTTAGACAATTATGTATACCAGTACCAATTGGCTTAATGAAATGTATTAGACCGTTTAAATCTTCTTTGTGAGTGGGTGGTCTGTAATTGTGAATGACAGAACTTTTAATTTGCATCGTCTGCAAACGTAATATGGGACATTAGGATCTTTATTATTTGAGAGAGGAAAATAGTAGCCTGGAAGATTCTAATGAAGGATAGAATTGGTCAGGGGGGTGCAGTCAATAATTACACAAAAATAAGAAAAACTTGTTTTTTTAATAGTGACAACGTTTCGGCCCACGTTGTAGGTCATCTTCAGGACTAAGAAAGAAAAATAGAAAATAACTATAAAACATTGCAGAACTAAGCATTTTAGAATAACATATACATAGAGTTATAGAAAAACAAACAAATATAGTGTCGGATAGATTATTATAGATATATATGAATAACAAAGTGACAAAATGTGTGTAACAGGAAGGTGGTAATGTAAAGAAATACAAAGATTAAGAAAAATTAAAAGGTAATATGAAAAATAAAGAAAAAGGTACACATGTAAAACAAGGTGAGACTTAAAATTATGGAAAACCTAGTTAAATATCAGGTAATCATGTAAAATGTAATGATAATTTACGTATCAGAAAGAATTTATAAATATTAGTCATTTTTAATTTAATATTAATATATAATACTTTATTATTTTAATAATGACGCTATAAATTATTTACTATTTGATAGTCTAACAAAACTCAAGCAAACGTGAGGTGTGTAGCCCATATTTGTTATGTCTACTTTAGAAATTAATAATACAAATCAAATGTAAAACAAAACTAGCAAATAATGATTTAAAAAGTTATCAATTTTCCACTTGGCGGACGATCAGAAATTAACATATAACTTCAACTAATGAAGTAAACAAATATTATGAAGGTAAATAAAAGTCTTGGATTATTGCAATCAACTTGACCATAGTTCCCGGTATTTATTTTAAAGCTCGTAAAATCAAAATCATTGTAATCCAAGGATATTTGGTTTATTTATATAGCTTCTTTCAAGGGGATATCGTTTTAATATTTTCACTTGCTCTCCACGATTGGTTAATTTAATTATAAGAAATTTATGATGAATTCATTTGACAATGAATTCATTTTTTCATTGATAGTAGATATAGATATAGATTAATGAACTGAAGTATATATAATGTTTAGGTTAAATCATCATATACACTTCGTAGTATGTGTTGAAACGATCATTTCTTGATTAAATGATTACTGAAATGTACATATCGTATTCTTTTTTCATACTGCAACTCAAGAATGTTTTTATATTAAAGAATATTAAAAGTGAAATGAATGAAAAATTAAAACTCATTGTAACTTAACTCGAACCGACAACCTGCGTAACTGATATCTTAATATGTTTATTCTGATACATTACTTACAGACCATTAAAACTTTTCAATCAAAATTCCTTCGTTATGTTACACATTGTCCCATTTACATTAACAATAAATCATTACACAAAGATCTCAAAATACCACTCGTGACTGACACAATCAAGAAAAACTACAAAATATTTAATGACTCACTTTATGGACATCCAAATTTACTGGTACAATCATTACTGAAAGACACATTACCACAGAATCCGACAAGGAGACTGAAACGTTTCTGAAGCAGGGATCTACTACAGTGAGATGAACCATGCTAGGAGTATGCCTTCAATCGGAGGTTTCTTCAAACACGTTTCCACGAGAATCCCTTAGGGGAGGTTTACCAAAAGAAGATTGAAAATAGAATATGTACCAAATTATATCTATATAATTTCTGAAGTAAATATTTTTTTAATTATAATTATCATTATTCTAATGCATTACATCGTCGCTGTCAAAACAATACCGCCTATTTACTACTATTGGTGAAAATGAGTTAGTAACCCTTACGGGCGTATAAAGGTCAGCAACATGGCAGAGTATGATTTTTTGATACTTCTCTTCAAGTATCAAATTTTAGTAATAGTTCCAAAATTGTATAGAAAAAAAAATTATAAATTGCCATGTATACAGTCGGCACGGATTTGTTTTCTCTCCTGTAAAATCGCACAAAGTGTACTTAGGCGGCATTGTTTTGACAGCGACGATATAGTGCTTTTGTGAACTCGTTTGTTGCATCCTTTAGATTTCTGGTTATTTCTCCATATTGGTCATTACATTATATACATATTTCAACTTACTAAAGAGAAGTCTTGTATTAAAACATATATATGGGATCTTTACTTTCAAGTTTTGTAGGATGGTATGTGCGCTAATTATAATGAAGAAGATAAATACGAAGAAAAAGGAGTTCATATTTCGGACAATTACTTGGAGTAAAAATAACTTAACTTGGAAACAATGAAAAATAAATTATTATGTAAGCATATATCTACGACACCGGCGATTAAGTGGTAAGGCGGATTTTGTCCATTGAGAGTTAACTGCTTTCAAATAACCGATATCGTATCATTCTCGAATTGTTTGGCTAGAAATGGAGATGTAATATAAACAATAACTCCTTTTCAAGCCAATGCATTACTTAGACCCTTATTCATTAAGAAAATAACCCGAATCTGCTTACTTAAGTACAAGAAACTCGTTTTGAAGAAAATTAGACTTAACCACCGAGGCTGTAGATATAATTCTTAAATATTTTAGCATAACTCCAGTATATATCCTTCCCAACTCTGGGACAATCTTAAACTTTTTATGGAATTTCCCAAAATGTTTCAATGTATTTTTTAGAACTCATTTAATAGTAATTATAGTGTACCCGATGCCATTATCCGATTATTTTAGTTGAATTAGTACTCATAATATATCACTTGATATACGTGATGACGTAAGCTAAATATTATTCGAATCGATTAATCGTTTAATCAATTGTTTAATTGCTAATAAAAAATGGTTATAATTACCGTCCTTGCCGGTTCATTTGCTAAGTACATAGCTATATGATAGATTTTTTTTGATGCAATATTTTTAATGTTGACCCTCACACGTGCCATATTCAGTCAATATTATGGTGTGGATTTCGTCAAATAATTATATACTAACCTGGCAACTATTCTCTAAATATGAGTGTTGTCGAAATATGATAGACTAAAAAAAAATATTTCTGCTACTACCAGAAAAATAAATTAAATATAACTAGAAGTTTATATTAAACTAGCGGACCACACCAGCTTCTATCTTCACATCTTATGCCTACATATTTTGACTGTCGTAGGATCGCCTTAGAATATGTGGATTAGATTTAAATTTAATACACTCCCTATGGAATATTTTACTACGTAGAAATTACAAATACAAAAACAAACTAAATTATTTCTTTATATACGATTTTATTTTCACGCGCGTTAATTTTTTGCGATAACTCCCAAGATATTCATTTAAATTATACGGTGTAAAATTTTATAATAATGTGTTAAGGTAACTCAAGTATTTCAGTTGATAAGGATTAATAATGTAACCGTCTAAATAGCTTTCCAATTCCCGCATTGTAAGTAACAATTTTTTTAGAAGATATAATGGGTACAATAAGCTTTTCTTATAAGATAGATATATGCGATCCAGGACTTTTTTGTAGACATATAAAAGAGGAATATTCCATCATGCGTTGTTTTTTTATATCTTAAAAGGATTCGGCAACGTCTTCGATGAAAGCTCCCAGACGGCTTCACTTTTTCCAACACTTCCAACAATTATCGTTATATTCCAACCAATTTACACAAAACCTTGACAAATTAAATACAATTAGATTAATTAAACCTTTTTCATGAATCACTCTATCTATTGGTGAAAACCAGATGAAAATCCGTGCAGTATTTCTTGAGTTTATCTCGAACAGTCTGACAGACGCGGCTATGTTTTATAACATGTAATCTATGTTTTATAATATGTATAGATAAACATAGATATTATGATCTTGTTATTAAATATTAAGTGCCTTTGACTGACTAAGAAAGATGGTGTGCGTCTAACTTTGAACCCGCAGAATCGAATCAAAATGCTCAATATTACATGTTCTTCATGTTATCATATGGATCAGAAACATCGTCACTTACGGATTCTTCAGATAGTAAATATCTGCAAGCATTCGAGTTGTGGTGTTATCGGCATATGCTAGGAGTTTCACGTGTACACCACGTCAGACACGAAAGTATACTACTAAAAATGAATACTAAAGTTCATCGATATATTGAAGAACATCAGAAGATGTAAAATTACATACTTTGGTCATGTGATGCGAATTAAAAGTACCATGTGATGAAATTAACCATACAGAGCAAGATTGAAGGAAAGAAAGCTCCAGGTCCGCAGGTAACTCCTGGTTGAAAAAACGCAGGGATTGGTCAGGATTAACATCTGTAGACTTGTTTCGTACAGCTTTCAGTAAAATGAGATGGGCCATATCCATATTCCAATATATGGGCCATATTCTAAAATAGCCAACATCCAAAGAGGTACTTTTAAAATAATTTTTATTAAAAAAACATACATTTTAAAAATTAATTGAAGTTAATTTATTTGTAATTATAAGCTAACGTTTGAGCAGTTAATTGAAACTGTCAGTTTAGGTCGTTCGTTAATAGATTGAGGTTTGGAGATTCAAACATCTCGACTCCAAACCACATGAAGCGTACCATTGAAGAAAGAAAAATTTCACCACAATGCATTGTATTTTTTTCTTTATTTTAAAGTTAGCTTTAATTATTAAGATACATAATTAATTGGTTAATCACCCATTTACTGGTTGTTAATATGGGATAATATTTTGTAGCCTGGAAGAAGGGTACACCCACTAACCTTAACCTAGATCCAACAAACTTCTGTCACCTTTCATTTCGTGTTATCATAATGTACTGAAACCGCCTGAGTAGTGATTCTATTTTATTGTTTATTTGACCTTTTTGTATGGAGCTCTTGATATCTTTGTCTCCATCACGCCCAAATAAGAAATTTGATGCCAGAATCGACCAATAGTTTCTTGTATTTTATGAGAATGTGAATAAGTCTTGTGAGCTGTCCCTGAACCAGGTAATCACTTCTCCTGTCTTATTTAACTTTTTAAAAATTGATTTCTATATTTATATTATTTTTTATATTTTAATTAACTTATCTTCAATAATTGCTTAAATAATATTTTTCTGTTGGCAGGAGATGCCGGCGCTCACACTCTTCGGAAGAAAATGGCTGGCAGGGACAGACGACATGGTCTTCCCCTCCCTCATAGAGCTCTTCATCAGGCTGCTATGGTAAGTTTAAGTTTTATTTATACTATCTATAATTATCTACAAAATTATTCCACATATAGTTTAAATCTTCTAGTGATTATAAACATATTTAATCATTCTATTAACCCCACAGCTCATATTTTAGACCATCCCTAAGTCAAAAACAAAGTTATGCTCACTAAGGTCTAGGACATTTATACTTAGACTATTTGTAAAACGAAGAGAAGACTCCTAGCGAATTTCATGCGCAAAATAAATCACTGTGGAAATACGTGGAAGGGTCCCGGAACGTCCGCACCTAGTAGTTACTGTTAGCATTATTTCAGATCGCCGAATTTACCGACTGTGCCTTTTCAGGCTCTTTATGTAATTTTCTAGAAGAATATTTCAGTTACAGTGTTGGTTAATATGTAAGTTACAAGTCAGTTTGTTGTCAAATTAGCTAAGTAATTATTTTTTGGAAGTCGTTCAAACTTTGGTGTTCTTTAGTTGGAATTCTATCTCTTTCACATCATTTTTTCAGAAGCTATGAATTCTTTGATGTGTGTCAGTTCCTAGACATTTCTCAATACGAAATAGGTACCTACTAAACGAAAGAAAGGGTTGAGAGCTAGATTTTTCAGAACTCTACTTTCAGAATTTCCGTCATTTGCTTATAATCACATCGAAAACATCCTCGAAAATGATTGTGAGAAAAATCCTGGCATCATTGTCCATTACCATGACACGGAAGGAGGTGTACAATCATGATAGAATGATAAGTAAGTATACCTGTCAGCGGTAAACTAAAAGGTGGCCGTTCTCACTTTTTGCGAATCTGATAAATATTGCTGCATAAAATGCATTCGTCCTTTGAATAGATATGGATCCGGAATGGAAAAAGGCTCATCACCAACGACGACGGGTTTTTTTTACTTCAATTCGGAAAAAAATTGGCTGCACCCACGATTCAGAAAAGGCTACATGAGAAAAGGGCATGGTATTACTTATGCTGAAGAAAAAATAACACTTAAGTAAACCTTGTTTTTAATGTTTGAAATAGATATATTCGTAAAGAGCACAGAACCACAACATATTCATGCATTCATTGTAAGGAGGTAATTTAGATTCTATTTGAATTTGTTTGTTGTTCACTTAAGTGAGTTATTTTCAAAATAAATACAGTTGTACATTTTGAGAGTTCACAAATTATTGCTATTGATTTTCTACAGTCCCTTTCTATCAGCATCATAAATGTTGCTTTTAGATGAATGATAGCATCGTACCTGATGGAAGAAAAAGATGGGGCCTTCCAGCGACCCCACCTGGTAGGGGGGTTAACCATGTTTGTGGATTTAAGACGGTCAAGTATACTAATACTACTACTACTAACCCACATATGTAGATGATCCTTGGCCTCCCGAGTAATCGTGCCCATCTTGTTTTTATAAGTTTTGCTACATTCTCATTTTTCAGCAAACTATCCCTGTATTCCTTGTTCTCCTTGTTCGCCTTGTTCTCCCCTAAACATCTATTTACTTAGCACCGTACATTTTTCTTACAAAATGAAAAATATTGAATGGTGTAAACGTTTTAAAATAAAATGATTATCTAGGCAGAATGCAATACTTTATATGGAATGCTTAATTTACCAAACTTTTGTGAGTTACTAAGTCCTCACCGTCGAGAAATTCTTGTAAAAATTCGATCATGTTCATTGTTAAAGAACTAAATTATCCAATAACTTTTAAATTTCAGGGTACATTAATTACAGTTAGATTACAGTCGTGGTCTTGGAAATTGCATCACCTACGATTGTTACCTTTTTGATCCTAAATGTGTACACAAATAGTAGGATTGTATTTGTTTACCTACTAGCATTAGAGTGAGATGAAATCAGTGACTAATAGTGCTCACAAAGAGGATACATTTGTGCCCAGAGTATCCAATAATAAGCACGCATTTCTTATCATTATGTCCAATAGACTGAGTTTTAAACAAATGTGTAATGAGAAAAAATTTAAAATATTGATGTTTGCTGAAGCTGGACTTTCTTCGAGTGAGATAGCAAGAAGGGTGAGGTGGAACCAATCCACTGTGGTAAAAAAAATAAACAAAAATCTTTCCCAGAGATATACCGAAGAGACATGAAGGAAAAGGAAGACAGATGAGCGTTTAGATCGCATGATGATGAGATTATCCTTAGAAAATCGCTTCAAAACTGTTAAAGAAATATCTAGCAGATAGCAATTTAGCATAAATGAGTCGAGAAACAGTTGGAAGAAGATTAAGAGAAAAAGGTTTACGGGCAAGAAAACCAGCCAAAAAGCCATTTCTTAACTGAAAAATCAAACAATCTCGCCTAAATTGGGCAATTTGACGACTCCTGTACTATAAAAAAAGTGAAACATCCGGGAAGTGTGATGGTCTGGGGATGTTTTTCCTACTTTGGAAATGGCAAAATAAACTTCATAGATGGGACGGTTAGTGTAGAAAATTATTTTAAAAAATTTAGATTTTGATTCCCTCAATGAATTCTCATCTTACACACTGCGGAGACTTCATTTTTCAAGATGATTCTGCTCCATGTCATAGAGACAAATCGGTAAATTAATCATTTATTTAGTTATTTAAAAGAATGTATTTGCTGTAAGATACATTATTTTTTATTGTTTAAGATACCTTTACCATTATGTTTTTGTAAAGGTAAAACAATTTCTAACAGAAATCGAGATCTCCAAGCTGCCATGGCCAGGCAATAGCCCTGATTTAAATCCTATAGAAAACATGTGGAGGATCATGAAAAAACAAATTAATATGTCAAAGCCTAAGAATAAAGATGAGCTAAAACAAGCAATCGAACCGGTGTGGAATGAGGAGATTAGTGACGAAATCATTAAAAAAATGTATTAACTCGATGCCAAACAGGACCGGCTCAGTTATTAGGGCTAATGGCGGTTCGACAAAATGCTAGTTTATATTAATATTTGAATAAATATATTTTAATGTTTTTATAAATTCATATGAGTACGTAAAAAAAATTTGTTTTCTTAAATTCCTCGTTAACACTAAAAATTGTATTTATCATTTTATGAATATTATTTATTTTTCGTTTGGGTTTTAACAATTTTTCACGCCCAATAGCATACTCTTTTCCTTTGTAAAACATTTTAAAATTATCAAAAGATAAGAACAACATTGGTTTAAGGAGATCCTCCATTATAATTAAGTGATGCAATTTCTATCACCACGGCTGTATTTATTGGAGTGAATGTCAAGGTCCTTTAGAGAATATTAGGATAACCAGTTTTATAAAAACAGAGTAAAGTATCTCTTTTCATCATAAGATTTCCGTACCTACAGGCAGCAGATGGAAAATAATAGTAATTATACCTTATAAATAATCCTTCGTCAACTTATTAAATATTTTGTAATAATATTTAGCTAGTGGAATAGTCATTAAATGTGTGATTTACAATTTTACTTTATAGATTAATAGAAAAATATATATACATAATGGTAGCTCATCTCATTCCATTTAATGGTCTGTGGCTACCTTATTTCCTATTTACATTCATCACTATGGTATAATTTCTTAGAAACAATATATTTTCAACTGTAATTATAGATACAAAATGTATTAAGGTTGGTATTAAATAGACATCATTTTATAAAAAAAAGAAACATGAATAATATTGTGTTCAGCACTTGGTAGGGTTGTGACTTGGAAGAGATTACGCTTGACCGCCAGGTTTTCCCCCAGTAAATACGAGTAGCCACTTTATTTCAAGGTGGGTGATACTCAAATGGTTTTCCAGAATCCAAAGAGACGAGTCACGGCTTTAACCATAAAAAAATATAGCTGGCATAGCCGATTTCGAACTCGATACCTTGAGGTCAGTAACCCAGCTCTCGTATTGAGCTAACCCGCTGTACATCTTAAAAATTCTTTTATTATTTTATTGATTAATACATATTGATATTAATTATAATAATTTCAGATTTATTAACTTGTAAGTACATTTCACGTTATTACGTTATAATTATTCACAATAATGAGATGGAAGTATGAGTTTTATTTGCTTAAAATTAATATTTTAAACATAATATTTTATGTATGACATCAAGAGACCATTTAAAAATAGAACAAACTAAATTATTAATAACTACCTGGGATACCCGGCTGCGCCCAGGGAGTTGAAATGAGATTGTGTGGTAGTTGGAATAAAAGAATAAACTTTAAAATGTATGAGATACAAATTTTTTATTGAAAATATATTCTAACAACAATACTTCTATTTACAATACTTGTTTATAAACAACACTTTTAATTTTGTTATCCGGAGTGTATATGTATTCATTTTTCGAATTTGCTACTCAAGAGAAACGTCTAGTTGACCTGAAAAAGCAAGAGATGTATTTGAGGTTGATGCCGCAATATTTTAAAGATTGTCCTTGCGCTTTGTTAATTGTAAAAGTATAGGCTAAATTGATTGGAAATTGCAGTCTTTTAAATTGGAATGCCAATTCTGTAGAGATGAGTGGTATTCTGGGGATAAAAATTGTGTGTCCTTTGTCCTTCCCAGTCATAAGTTCGGCTTCGATGATGTTATTCTATAGCTGTTTCACGATCTACTTGCTGAGAATTTAAAAATTCTGTAGAGAAGTTGACACTTCCTTCAACTTTTACCTTCGTGTCGATCGATTTATATATCCTATCTTCCCCAGGAATTTTCATTTGAATATTAAAGTTGATATCGTCAACAATATTATTTTTAGTTGCTAAAATTGCTTTCTGAAATAGCCTTATGAACAATATTTGGATAAATTTGACAGATGAGTTCTTTTTCAGTAGTGGCTATGTTGCAGAAATCACTATTGAGTTCAATGAGGCCGTTCGTCATTGGTCAGTAGCACATATCCTACTTCGCCGATTTGTAAAAGATGTTGAGCAAAATATGCTGCTGTTTCGTCTTTCGATAGTTCAACTCCCATATTTTTTGTTAGTCGCAGTATTTGTATGTGTTGCCAGAGATATGATTTTTTTAAGCATGCATTGATTTCGTCTGCTGATGTTGACTTGGAAATAACTGGAAGTATTTGTCGAAAATCTCCAGAGAGTATGAGCAGAGCTCCTTCCATCACTTCAGAGTTCCTCGCAAGTCTTGTAATGTTCTGTTCATGGCTGGGAGTGATTTTTTATGTTCCATCGTGCATTCGTCCCAGAAGATAATTTTAGCATGTTTTAGAAGTTCACCTTATCTAGATTTTCTTGAGATTTTACATACCGGGAATTGTTCTTTGGCTATATTAAATGGTAGTTGTAGGGCGGAATGGGCAGTCCGTCCTCCTTCCATAAGTGTGGCGGCAATACCGCTAATTCCGCCAGTGCTATTGTTGATCCGATCCATGATAACGTTGTAAATTTGTTTTTTATTGCCATTGAGAAGTGGTTTGTTGTGAGCAATGTATTGAAGTAGTTCATTGGGTTTGTAGCATTTTCGCTTTGTAATTTCGAAGTTTAGCACACTGAAAGCATCTGGTCGTGGTGCTGGCATCCCAAGTTGTACTAAGATCTGTTTTTTTATCGCTAAACATTTATCTTCTAGACGAATGAGTGTTTGATTGAAGATGTCGCAGAATTCGATGGCCAGTTCTGGATTAGCTTTTCGGATTTGGTACAGTATGTCATCACTCATACTCTCTTTGAAGGAGCCCCATAGCTCTTTTATATTCGATGGGTAACATGTTGTTTGAATAATGGCGAATAAGTCTCTGATTTGCTCAGCTGAGGCTGCGAGTGAGGCTTGTTGTAAAGTTAATACCCAGTGGTTGTCATTTTCCAGTAGAACTAAATGTTGGCATACTTCCCTACACGTCTGGCATAGGTAACCTTCAACAGTCTTGAGATCTGTAAAATTTTTTGGTTCCGTGTAGCAATATCCGGAGATAGAAACATTCGGCGCAGTTCGGATGTACGGTGTATACTCGGGCTAGTGCGTTAGTTTTCATGATTCCTAGATTATTCTCTACTGGAATTCCTTTTTTTTGTTGGATTTTTTTTGTTGTGTTCCACGTATAATGGTGGAGAGGTCGGCATATAGTAATGTTTTCGCGAATGGATTCGTTTGGCACAGTTGGAAAAAAGTTGTTAAAGTTGTGTTCTAAGCGGTTCGTTTGCAATTTTTCTGGTGGTGTCTTTGGTGAAGTATACTCTCTGTTGGTAAACACTTGATTCGTGTTCGTGTATAGGATAACCGAAAATCCGCCACGCTGCTTCGTTACTGTTGATGTATATTCCCATTTGGTACATAAGGATCTCATCGTTTCGGTTTTGTTGTTTGCTATAATTGACTTTTTGAAATACAGTCATGTCACTCACTGCCTTTGGTCACATACTTACAGACATATTTAATGGATTTCACTGATGTGCAGTATTCTACATTTATGTGTGCTTAGAACAATTTTGAAAGTAGTGGGTTATATGTTACTACCAATTGATAATCTATTTCCAGTTTGTCTCTGCCTCGTATTCGAATTTTCGCTGTGAAGCCACCTTTTTTGGGTGATCGTCTTCTGTATTCGGGATAACCATCATCTTCGGTTAATGTGTCGTCTAAATATGGTTTAAGGTATTTTTTTTTACATTTTCCATCACTCATAAATGGCGAATTGGGGTTAATGGCATGCATGGTCCGTGAATCATGTGTTCTACAAATATGTCGTACAGCTCCGGATCTTCTTGTGGATTGGAAAATTCATTTTGGATAATTTGTCAATATCCGTGGGTTGAATTATGTCATCTAGCCGTATGAAATTGGATGAGTGAGGCAGTCCTCGTTTTTGCTATTCAATTGTGTACATCCAGCATCTAACGGTTACAAACATGTGGCATTTTCTCATGATTTCAATAAGTATCAATTGGTTCTTGAACTCGTGGCGATCCATGGGGGCTTGTCCGTATCATAGTTGTTCTTTGATTTCTGGCCACGCGTAGTTTCGAGTGAATTTTATGAAGCGGTCAGGTCGTCCGTATTTTCTTTCGTAGGTCATGGAATCTTGAGCGTATTCGTGCATATGTCTTGGACTTCCTATGTAAGATGAGGGTAATATTGTCATTGTTCCAATGTCGCCAATCTTTTCGTCATTTATGATCTCGTCCCGAAGCTGTATGTATTCTTCTGTGCCTAGTTTCTTCTCTTAGAGAGATATTTTCATGGGTGACATGCGTTTGCAGTCTTTTATTATAAAATTGTGTCATAATTCTTGATTTTTTAATTCGTTTCACTCTTCACTGTTTGTTTTTATTCATTCGCTGCACTTCACTGGTGAGAAACTGACGTTCGAACCCACGACGCATCATGATTTATAAACCCTTTCAAATGGTTTAAAATATTCCAGAATATTCCAAAATATTCGAGAGGGTTCAGGAATCTTCCACCACATTCGAGAGTGTTCTAGAACGTTCCACATTGATCTGGGATATTCCCGAACATTCTAGACTATTCCCGAACATTTCAGAATATACTACAACGTTCGAACCCACGACAGATCTTGGTATAAACCTCAGAAAAAAAAAGAGTATATAAATACTCTTATCAATAGGTAGCTTCACAAACAGAGAAAAGTCTTCAAATGGTCCTCAATGTTCCGGAATATTACACGACATTCGAGAGTGTTCTGGAATGTTCCACAATGATCTGGGATGTCCCCGAACATTCCATACTATTCCCGAACATTCAGGAATTTTCTAGAACGTTCGAACCCACGATAGATCTTGCTTTATATACTCCTATCAATGCTCCACTCATTCGAAAAAGTATTCGAATGGTCCACAATGTTCTAGAATGTTCCACAACATTCGAGAGTGTTCTGGAATATTCCACAATTATCTCTGGATAATATTCCAGAATGATGCGGAATGCTCTCGAATACTCTCGAGTTATTCTTACTCCTCTAGAAATTTCTAGAGGGCGAAAACTTCCAGCCCTTATATCTTCAAAAGTACGCCCTTTAGGTAAAAACGGGAACCTTCTTCAAGGACGGGAGATAGAGGGCTACCACACCAAATAACTCCCTTGATCGTACCGGGACTCATTTCTGAGTTTTAGCGGCACTCTCATTGTACACTTTCCTTCATAATATATATTGATTATTATATCAAAATCACAAACATTGTAAAAACAATGAAAATTGATTTGAGGCAGTTTTAATGTAGGAAGGAATAATTAATCTCACTCTATTCTTTTCCCAAAAATATTTAAATAAATAGATTAGACAAAAATAAGAAATAATAATTACGTTAGTCTTTATAATATGTGTGCTTCGTGTTTTATCTCTAGAACACAAAAAGACAAGGTATGTGTATGATATCATGCCTTGTACGAAGAGTAGATATATTATCTCTCCTAAAAATACGTAAATTAATGAAAATTTAATAATCAATAAAATATTAACTCCGTAGATATTATAAATGAAAGGTTGAATAAAAAAATATAAAAGAATTTTATCGTACGTTAATGGATCGTTGGAGTAGGAAAAAAATGTTTACACAATATATGGAACATTTACTCCATGATGTATTTGTTCATTCTTGGTAGTTTGTTAAGTCCACCAGTGGGTTTATCATTCATGACATTTCATGAAAATTTATGATATTTGATCATATTTCAAATGAGATGTTCAAATCCTAATTTGTGTAAACTAACTCCATATCAAATCTCGAAGCCACACTAGTGCTGTATAGTGTGCTTACCAGTGTCATTAATTCCACTTTCCAGTTATCAGCCAGATTTAAAACCACTAACAAGAAATCCTTGGTTATGCCGTCCATCAGTAGGGACATTAAATGGGATCCCAGCTCTATGCGGTATCAGGTACTCGTTAAAGATCCATACCTTCATTATAGCTTGATTGGAGAAATTTAGGACTCCCAATGTAGCATTGACCGATTACCCATAGTAGCATGGAGGATAGCATTAAGGGACGTTAAATAAATAAACAACGAAACAACTAACAGTCAACATGAAAAGTCGTTAAAGTTTTTCTCAAAAGTAAAATGGTATCTCTTGTTGTGTAATTGAACACTAATAATATAAGTAGAGCGAAAAATAAATATTACTCCATTTATAAAATAAAAAATGTGCCTTCTTAGTTGGATAATCGCAACACTATAAATTCTGGGAGTGAGAAGATGGAGAAGAACTGAAGAGGATCGCTCTGGGTTGAGGAAAACTGTTGAGGAGGTCAGGGTCCTTCATGGGCCATAGCGCCGTCTGAAATAGATAGATGGATAGAATCGCAAACTTTTTTATTTTATAATTATTTCAATACCATCTAAAAAAATTTAATAGGTCAATATTAATTATTTATTAATATCGTATTTTTTAATTTTCCTAAAAAAGTATTATCTTTATTTTATTACTTATAACTTTATTTTCTTATGTTGACTTTATGGGTAATATTTCGAATGGTCTTGGAGCCCAGCCATTAACTTTACTTCACACCGTTTCTATGGCAACATGTGTACTGACTACATCAATGTTAACAGTAATGTAAATGATTAAAAGGTACCTACCGTAAATTATTTTATTGATAAATAAGAATACAAAATGTTGTTTTTAGGAGAATTCGGTTTAATTATAACACGTTTCAAAAGCTAACCTTGATGAGGTTATTTGGATGATTAAAGGTGATTAAAATTAATACGAATTTTCGACACCGGAAGCAGTCGTCCTTCGAGAACACAATCGCACAATAGCCTGCAAGAAATATCCCTGGGATCAAATCAATGTTACATCAAATTTAAAAAATATATTACATTTTTATAATTTTTCTTAAGTGAAGAATGAAACTTCGGAAATTATCCATCTTGACGAAGATCTCTATAGTCCCAAGAGCTCTGTTAGTTTCATGGCACTCATCGTCAGTGTGTTGAATAATAAAAATCAGCCGTTTATTCATGTCAAGACTCAGGAATTTAATTAACATGTACCTGATAACGACATGTTTAAGCCGAAACGTAGTAGGGAAAATAATACTCTAACGAATATAATAAAGTTCAAACGCATCGTGTACTTATTCTTTGCCGAATATTAGTTGTCGATCTTATGACCGGTATTTGCCTAGAACCCAACATTCGGGTATAACATCACCTGACGTATATTTATGTTAGTTCTTTTCAATCATATTAAACATTAACCATTCGCCTAGACAGAATACTTCCAGACGAAGTACTGAACACAAGAGACCCTTCTGTATTGTAGAGGAACTAAAGCGAAGAACCAATGGTGGAAAAACGGATATTCTAATCGTGTCTATTATTCTCCTACTGACATTTTAGAAGTGTCATTGGAAACATAACAACCTACTATAACCAAGATCGCGGGTTTGTAGCACGGATGGTGGCCCTAGTATTTTTTAAAATGGAGTAAAATATTCTTGGTTATGCCGTCCTTAGGAAGGGAAGTAAAACAGGGGTCCCAAGTCTGTACCATGCCAGGTGCTCGTTAACATCTCTTCCCTAATTAAACCTAGATAGGCATAATTTAGGGCTCCCACTGTCGCATCTTCCGATTACCCAAAAGAGCATACGTGACACTATAAAAATAAGTGAATATAAAATAGGTTTAAATATTTTTACTTGGAATAGAAAAGATTTGCCCCCAGCTGATATTCGAACCCGGATCTCCGCCTCACCGTGGCAACGCTCTAACCATTTGAGCCACCGGGGTCGCTCCCTACCTAAGACAAATCTGTTTTCTTCACCGATCCCATATCCCCCGTGTTCTCGCAATTTTGCGACGTATACACGAGGAAGAATGTTCATTGAGCATTACTTTTAATTTTAGGATCTATTTGACATACATCATTATATTATTTATAATTTATTTTAATTTTTTAATCATTGCTTTAATCTTTTAATATTTTTAATTTGAAGAGAAAAGATTTGTCCCCAGCCGGGATTAGAACCCGGATCTCCGACTCTGGGGGCAATGAACATTCTTCCTCGTGTATACATCGCAAAATTGCGAGAACACGGTTGATATGGGGTCGGTGAAGAGAACAGATTTCTCCTAGGTAGGGAGCGACCCCAGTGGGTCAAATGGTTAGAGCTTTGCCACGGTGAGGCGGAGATCCGGGTTCGAATCCCGGTTGGGGGCAAATCTTTTCTCTTCAAAATAAAAATATTTAAAAATTAAATCAATGATTAAAAAATTATAATAAATTAAAAATAACATTTAGTTGCTTTACCTTTATTCAACCTTTAAGTGTGGCTTTAAGAAGGAGTGGATTAAAATCAATGACCTTAACTTTTAATCAGTGTAATCAATTAAATTAAGCGGCGTTAGTTGTCATAAAAACTTATTAGTTCAAGGATTCACATCCCTCCCAAGTAGAGTTCGTTCGCTTTGAGACCTTGGTCTATTCCGTTCCTCCAATCGTTTTTCAGACATTTCCAGTACGTGCCACCTCGTAACGTTAATTTTTAGACAACGTTCTTTGGGAAGAAGGAAGATGAGATAAACGTTCATTCAGTTATTTGATATTAATTTTGTAAATTAACGTAAAGTTACTGTTTAGGTGCCTAATAACTTTTTCCTATTTAATAGCCTTCGTAATTTTTGTCAGATTTAAAGCCTTGGTTACTTAAGTACAAATTAATTTTATAATAGTTCGTCCTCAAGGTTCACAAGAATGAAAACTGAAGAAATGGTTTAATATTGGTGGTTATTAACAAGAACTACCCTATAAGTTATATAAGAATAACTCATATTCCTCCTTCCTATCTCCGCCAAGGGGGTTGTAGATAGACGCCATAGGGTTAGTGAAAAATAGTTCGGTACTATTTTGGTATGTTTTGTTTTTATTAAATGCTTTCTGTGTGAGGCATGGGCCACCCAGAAATATCTATTTACATCAATGATCATTCTTCCTTCCCTCCAGCAAACAAACAGTATATTGTGCTTCGGAGCAGAAAATGTCCATTCACATTAACTTCCTGAGTATTCCAAGCTATATAATAGTCGGTGTTGTTTTGTTTGTTGCGATGAAAACAAAGCAATACGTCAGTGACACACCCTTTCATTAATATCTCATTCGTTTAGGCTAGTCTTGCAATTGTTTATCAGATAAATAAATAGTATTTATATAACCATAACCTTGTCTAGAGCGAAATGATAACCTTACGTTATCATATTATTAAATTATATCGAAAAAATACTGAATTTTTAACTCCTCTAAAAAAATTGATTAAAAAATAAGATATTTTAGTGATAAAAAACTGAAAATCAGACTGAATGTCATAACCCAAGAAAAAAAATCTAAACAAGTTGGGAAATGTCTGATAATGATAAATATATCTTAATGTTCGTTAATAATGTCCATTGATGAAACCATGCATATTTGAGGAGCTCAAGATCAAAACCGGATAACTCCACAATAAACAAATTTCCAATATTTAAGTCATGGAATTTTACGCTCCCGAAACTTCAATTTCTAGCGAAAAATTGTAAGTCAATTTTGGAAATTTCCTAGCTATCCGCTTTTTATTCCTTGAAACTCATATATAATCAAAAAATATCTTTCCTTAAATAATGATTTTGTTGCGGTTTATAATGAAATCATTCAATATTGAATCACGAATGAATGAATCCTATGAATTTCCTGAAGAATACATTAACAGGCCATCGCATATCAAAAAGAGGAAGAGAAAATCTACATTACTATCAATAGGTGTAGGTAAAAAAAATTTGACTGAAAAAAAAATCAGATTGTTACACCCATGAAGGATTTTGTGATACAGTACTTGATTTAAATGTACTATTTTTAATTAATTATTGTGTAAGTGATATGGTCCGGATCAAACTCAACTTTCAGGTTCCCCGATTTTTTACTTCTTCGCGGGCTAATAATTTCATTACCTCTAATTTTGATTGTGAGAAGGGATCAATTCGTTTCATGCGCAAATATTGATTTTAAAGTAAAATTAGGTTGGAGTGCTACCGATGGGTAGTTTCTCCACAAGTGTTTTCATGCCATAGTCTACATTTTTGCACATTTACTTGTTATAATACCATTATAGTTGTAAATATCATTGAATTAAATAAAAAAAAAAAAAAAAAAAAGTAAAATTAAAAATCATTTTTGTAGATGCTGAAGAAAAACAGAAATGTAAGCCATCAATCGTGTTTTGCTAGACTGGTTGAGAAGGGTGACATCCCTTTTTTTGTAGAGTACGCAGGAAGGTGGAAATTGGTGGTGCTTCATTTAGTAGGGGTTACCAGATCCAAGAATTTTTTTTTATAAGTAGGTCCAACATTAAGAAAATAACAGTTATTGTCTTTTAGGATTAGGTGTAAAGTAGAATGTTCATAAACAGGTAACAATCACAGTTACTCTTGTTGAGAGTTGAGAGTTTCACAACCACATTTAAAATAGAATAAGGGGAAGCAAAGATTGACCTCTAGTTGAACTAAGTTTTGACTGGCTATGATTAAGCAGCCAAGTTGATAGGCAAATGTTGATCTTCAAAGAAACAAATCTTAACATTCTTTCTTAATTTTTTTTCAGGATGGGGCTCCTTGGTACGGCGACGTGCCGCTACTACTCCGCGACGTTCAGCTGCTCCTCAGGTGGGGAGCTGGTGAGGATCTACCTCATCGGAAAGTTGGCCACCCTCTGCCTCGTCAGCGTACTCCTCATCATAATCATGAACAGGAGCGCCCAGGGGTCGATAGTCGACGTCTACGCAAGGCGGCATGTTCCTACCCTTATGGCTATTAAGTGAGTAAGCCAGGGTATTAAAAGTTATTATAATTATGTAGAATTAGTTTGTTTTTTTTTTACTAAGTTTTATGAATACTTTAAAATGCTAGCAGAAGCTAAAGCAGCAGATAAAAACGTATACGCATTTAGATCCTAAAGATTCTCTGAATGGTTAAAAGTAATAACCAATAAGATTTAGAAAAATGTAGGCCCACATTGGTTGGTAGTCACATATCTGAGGAGTAAAGAAAGATTACAGGTGAAGAAATGAAGAGTTTAAGGGAAGAAACGATGAAGGAGAATTGAGTGGAAAGTCTTATTTTAAATGTGGTCCACACTAGCTCTGATTCGGGAGGGGGGAAGATTAATACAAATTGAAATGAATGTAATGAATAGTGGGAAAGACTTCCACAAAGACATCTCCATCAAATAATGTATAAAACATTGCTTTAATATCAAAATAAGCAATCAAAAAATCAGACTCACAAATATGACTCATCTCCATCTTCTTTTAGGACCACATAGACCAATGAACCAAATTTATGTTATCTTACTCAAAATGTAAAAATTATCAACAAAGAAAGAAAAATGATGACCAAAACATTTCTACCATACAAATAAAGTATTATAATACTAAATACAATGATATATTTAAAAGGTGCCAATTTAATTGAAGGGATTTAAGAACAGAAGATATCACTGATGACCCGAGCAGTTGAAGTGTGCTTCATCAAATGCAAATAAAAACATACTAATCCAAGAATGTAATCATGTTTTTATTTATCATGTTTTTTGTTTTTTTAATTGTTATAAAAATAACATAAAGATAATATAATTAGAAAAATAATAAATTCTTTCAATCTATTGTTAAACTGAAAACTAAATTTCTGTTGACAGAATTTTCCTACTGATCCCCGAGATATGCTGGAACGTGATGGGTACTATGTGGGCCTACATGGAGGTGATCAAGTGCGAGGAGTATGATCACTATACCAACACTGCCATTGATGGTATACTGCATGTACATAGTCACTTTTACAACTTATAATTATTATAAAAATATTTTTAGATTGAAGAGAAAAGAATTGTCCTGGCCAGAAATTGAGCACCGCACTAGAGATGCAGAAGACCCAGGTTCGAATCCCGGTCATGACAAATCTTTCCTCTTCAAAATAAAAATATTTAAAAATAATCACCATCAAAAGAATAATAAATAACAAATATTATAAATATAGTTCATTCCTGAATTTGAACACTCTCCAATCTATAAGAAAACTGTCAGTAACTGTAATGATACAGCCAGAGGTGTTCTGAAGTCCTAAGTGTGCCCAGGGTAGTCCACTTCTCCTGTTTATCCATCTCACTTATCCAATTCTCCCCCCTTTAAGGGATTTGTTTTAATCTTTGATAACAGTGAATTTATTTTAAAGATTTTCTTATTACAATTTAACTTTTTCCAAAAATCTAATTTGGTTTTATACCTCTTATTTGCCCACCATGCATTGGTGTCTGGGAAGAGCTCACCATCTCCTTGGCACACTGATACATATTGATGTACTGAGTTAAGTCAGTACGTGAAGGAGGGCATGTCCCGAAGATCGCGGTTAATTAGCCAATAGATAGATTGCTAGATGTTGATACAATCATAGATTTGTGGAGTAAAATACAAAAATAGGGAATAAAATAAATTAAAAAAAAAAACAACCTGAATTATAATAATTTAAATATGAAATGTACTTATATTGGTGTATGAAGTATTAAAGGCTTTAATTGAATTGTGATATTATTTTTATTATTATTGGATGGTTTAATAGAATTCATATATTAATTTTTTAATTGTTCTTATTTATGTATATATATTTATATTTATTTATTAATTAATACTTTAGAGATAAGAAAAATAAATGAGATTGTTAACACAGACCTCGACAGACGGATCACCCATTGTCTAGTGTTCTTGTTAAGTTTTAATGATTTTTTACTGTATATATATATTCCTTTGTATTTTTTCCAAATAAACACGTTCAATCAATCAATCAATGTACTGAGTATCCTCTCATCCGTTTTCTGGTAGAACCCACCCAACTTTAAGTATAGCGACTAAGAGTTTAATTATTTCTCTATTAAATAATATAAACAAAAGTACATCTAAGAAAAGATGATTTAGTAAGCTAATATAAAGTTATGAATATTTTGATGTGGGTTTAATTAAACATAGTTATATTATGCAAACTCTTCCATATTAAATTCCAATACCACTTTAAATATATTATTCTATATCTATCTATCTATCTATCTATCTATCTATCTATCTATCTATCTATCTATCTATCTATATATATATATATATATATATATATATATATATATAAAAACATCTCATGTCACGATCTTTTTCCGGACCGATTTTAATGAAATTTCGCACAGATATGTAGCATTGTCCAACTGAAAATATAGGCTATATTTTATTTTGATTTAGGACTGCGATATTTTTATTGCAAAATTATATTTTTCCTAACCATGATGCTGCATTTTTGATATGTTGTAAGGGCATGTCTGAGTAGTGTAAATCCACGTTAGCAACCGAAAAAAACGGATGGGAAAACGTTTGGTGGCCGAAAAACGTCGAAATTTTCGGAGTTATTTCAGTTTTTGGCCGGTATCTCCTAATCGCCGTTCTTTGGGGAAAAAACATAGGTTACCATTTTTAACGAAGAATTAATTAGATCCAATTTGAGCCCAACCGCAGCTCAGTAGGTCTAATAGATTCTGAGTTCAGTCCCTATCATATAATAAATAACTGGAATCTCATCTATATATAAATCTCATGTCACAATGTTTGTCCGGGCTAATCTCCGAAACTACGAATCTAATCTACGAAACCGATTTTAATGATATCATAATTTAAAACAATGTTATTAGCCATAATTAAAAATCCACCATTATATACCTCATTCATTAAACTAATGTTTATATTTTATCAATTAAGAATTTTGTATATTATTTATTTATTATATATTATTACTAGATATAAGATGAATAAAATGTAAAATACAAAATCTATTTAATTCATTTTTTCATTCATTGTTTCTTTAAAATTCAAATTTTAATGTAATATTTTTTTAAACTATTATAACAGCCACATCAATGCACCCGAGTCAGCTAGTTACATTATAAATGTAACAAACTATTGGCACTTGTCAATTTTTTATCTCTGAGGTTGAATCAATATCTGCACCAAAAAAGTCAAACTGGTGTATATTATCTGGTAACAAAATAATAATCACATTTTAAATTTTGACCTAGTTGATCAGCTCATTATCAATCTCATTCAATACTAATTTGTCTATTTGGGTTATTAAATATAAGTCAAAACTCTTTTCATATTTTTAGTTATCGTGATATTGGACTGGCTTCTCTTTGCACTGGCTATGTTCACACTTTTCATGGTGATAGATCCGATTGGATCAGTCAAACTGAGGGGTTCGCAGCCGGATGTTAGCCTGGACACCCTATACCACCGCAAGGTGACCAGGATCTGGGTGAGGAGGTTCCGCTGGGTCTTCTGTTGGATCATCAGGGACAAGCAGAGCCATGAGGCATTTTCCCAGGTGGCAGGTACATTCAACTATTTACTTTTAATTGCATTTTTTCCACAGCTAAATTTTTAGCAATCTATTTATTTATTAAATGAGAATTGATATTTCATGAAATAATTTATTTTTGAGCATTAAAAATCAAGGATTTAATTCATATAAAAAAATGATCTGTGCCATTTCAACCAGACCTGCAGAAGGTTCAAGGTTCAAGTCTGGCTTGGGCAGACAAAGTAATAAACCTTTCAAAGCCATGGATAGACCCTATGGGGTCTACAGACCCCCCTGTGGTTCACCCAGCTACAAAGAGGTTATCCTTAATTGGGGGAAAACCTGTCAATTAAAATTGATCTCAGACAAATAACTTCCCTGTACAACTGTTGTCCTAGAAACAGTACAGTCTCTAGCATGTACTGAGCCCAACACCCTTGAAGGGTTCTAGTGGCACAGAAAGAAAATTGTTTGTTTTTTCTGAAAAAAAGTTGTTTACATCATAAAAGAAGAAAACTACTTTTAAGTATGTTATTTTTTTTTCAAAAGGTTAGAATACACTGATTTTATCTGAAACATCTATAATTTCTATTCTCATATTGAAAATGTGCATTTGAAAGTTATTATAAAGAATAAACTATTGCAACTCCTGTTTTAACCAGATAGCCATCATTGAAAGAATGAGTTAGATTTGGGAAGAACCTAAAATGTATTCTGTTGAAAATAAAATGCATTGGTTCCAACAAAGTTCACTAATAAATCAATCACTATAATATAAAAATGCTAAATTTCTTTATATGAATCCTAGATTTGTTTGTTTAATTAATATTTAAAATATTGATTAAAAGATGAATAATTAATTTCTGCCTGTTTTAGGGCTATTCAGCTGCATGTTCAGGGACACAGATCTAGTTCCATCAGACCTTATTGCTGGATTTGTCCTTCTCAGGGTGAAACAGAAGCGGGAGTCCCGAGAGCAGAGGAGGATTGAGCTCATTGCGGAACAGAGGCTTAAATACACAACAGGTAAATGTTTTAATTATCTCATCATTACTTTATATATATATATATATATATATATATATATATATATATATATATATATATATATATATATGAATAAACATTTATAGAAAAATTTTGGACGTCATGTCCCAAATAAATAATAATGTTAATGTTCAATAAAAATGAAGACTTTCCATTAATGTAGTCAGAATCTAAAACAATTTAATTTGTATTTAATATCTTTTCAATACCCTCAATTCTTTAGCTTGGTAACCTTTGAGATCATGACAATTGAGCACATTGGGACAAATGTCACAAAGTATCTAGCTCAGAATGTTGTGAATTTAATTCCAACCTCCATAATTTAAAATATTTTTCATAGTGGTCCTGAGGAACAAATCATGACAGTCCCATTCTAGTTAACACATTGACGCCTGGGAACGAGATTTCTTGTTTTCATTAGACATTAGACCGGCTTCTGACCGGGAACGAGAAGTATCGTTTTGGGGATAAGCTTCGGTCACATAGTAAATTAATATTATAATATAAATGATAAAAATTATATTGATATATGATAAAATCACCTTTAGCAGGCGGCAATGTGGAAAAGACAGCACCAAATACATTTACATTATTACAATAAATATATTTTTAAGATAAGCTTATTTTATTATTTTTTCTTTTATTAGATGTAAAAGAAGCGTTTTGCAACATGCCAGAATGGATGAGCTTGGAGAAGGCTGAGCACTACATGAGATTCGCCCTTTCCTCATATGGGTGCCCTATGATTATGTTCCTACACTGTGTGACTGGGACCTTCAAACTAATAGCAAATAGTACGTGTTGCGCATGTTTTAGGTAATATTAATTCCTTACTCTTCATAGGTACAGATTGTTACTATTATTGTAAAACAAACTATTTCATTAAAATAGTATTATATATCAATAAATAATAGAATATAACGATTATTGCAGATCGAAACCTACACAGGTCCGAGGTGATAATTGTTGCCTTTGCAACCTTGCTGGTGTCAAAGCACTATCTAAGCTGTCGGATAGAGATATCTTGTATGCATCTTTCAAAAACTATATTTTTGAGGTAAATCATTATGTTTTATGTAGATTTATTTTATTCATAGTGAAAGATTTAATTTAATGAAATTCCTGTTCCAAAAAGATATTATTGGCTTTAAATTTAATAATTAAATAAATCATTAAATCCAACTAAAGGTTGTTCATATAATTTGTATAATTGATTACCCTATCAAATGCCAACTCATTAGTTATTTTATTATATTTATTTATTAATTAGGCCACTATACTATTTTTCTATAAATTTTATAAAAATAGAAATATATTTGTTTGTACTATTAAATATATATAGTTAAATT
Organism: Troilus luridus; assembly: GCA_964056705.1. Classification (NCBI taxonomy): domain Eukaryota; kingdom Metazoa; phylum Arthropoda; class Insecta; order Hemiptera; family Pentatomidae; genus Troilus; species Troilus luridus. The sequence goes on along the minus strand of OZ057414.1, from coordinate 78,618,213 downwards.
TATTTATAACTAATCACAAAATGTAAAAAACTGAATGCTTTACTGTCATTAATATGATATCATATGGCCTTCAATCGTTTCCATTCCTCATGAACTAATAGTGCATACCTTAAGCCTCATCAGTACTTAATTTGTTAATACTATAATAATTTTTTCCCTGTTTATAGTATTACAAAAAATTTAGTAATACAAGTGAGGTTCATTGTGTCAAAATACCTAAAAATGATGTTGAGCTCCACCATTACAAATTGCATTAAACACCAATCCTCCCTTTTTGTATTTAGTAAATATTATAACAAAATTAAATGGAACAATTTTGATAAAAACGGATGTTACAATAGACCTATTAGGTTAAGAAAGAATTTTCCTACAATCCTACCGGTTTTTATTGTTCTTCAATAAAAATTGATTTCTCATTTAAAATTGCCACTAGGAACCATTCGGCATTGTTCCTGGCAACAGTTCAATAATAATATGAAATTATAAGTTTTTAAATATTGTTACGATCAGAGAGAGAGATAGGAGGACCGACTGAAGGGATTAAAGAATGGTGTAGAAACATCGTGATCAGTGTGGAATGTCCGAGACCCCCCCCCCCACCCCGACCAACCTTGCCTATATAAGAGGCCAGCTGTTTCGGCCTAGGGAGTAGTAAGTTAGTAGTACAGTTAGTATCAGTCAGTGACAGTGGATGGTGACAGTCCATGTGAGTAATTAGTGTGAGGCAGTGATGAGTGATAAGTGAGTCTCACCAACTCAGTGTATCAGTGAACTGTGACAGTATGAGAGTGTAATAAACTGTTTCTGCTTATTACTGTGTGTCAGTATGTCATATTTGGAGAGTCTTAAGGTCGGTGGACTTTAATTAAAGGACCGTAAGTGTTAATTTGTAGTTATAAACTCTAGTTTAGTTTTATTGTATTTGTACAAATTTATGTAAATAGTTAAGTTATTTAGTATTAGTAATATCTTATAGTATTTGTATATTATTTTAGTAAATAGATAACAGTCAGGCCTAGGTTATAATCTTTAGGAATTGCTATTGTAAATTTATATTTGTTTAATAATTTAATTGTTTTAAATAATTTCATTGTAGTCTTTTTAATTTGTTAATAAATATCAGTATTTTGAATTTAGTAATAGTTCAATTCATTTTACACCCAGTAGCCCGTAACAATATAATATTGCGGCTCTTATAGTTTGCTTTTTATTTATTTTAGTTTGTTTTTTATTAATATAGGCAGTTGAAATGGCGTGGTTCTTAATAGGCCAGTATATAATGTATTTATTATACATACATTTGTTTATAATAATATTAACATATTCTTTTAGTTACCATTTTTGGTGGTTGTTGATCATAAGACGAAATGCATAGTTGTCGTTATAAGAGGATCTATATCTATGAGAGATGTCTTCACTGACCTAACTGCGTATCCTGAGAGACTAGAAACTGAAGGAATCCCTCCTAATAGCTTGGTAAGCAAGTATAACATTCATTTATCAACTCATCTTATAAATTGTAATTGTAAGTTCAGTATTATTTATGTTTCCAATACTATCTAGAAGCAACCAGGAGAGATTTTGTAAATACTCAAAACTACATTCATTATTTCTCTTTCATGTCCATATGAAATCTCATCCAATCTACCTTAGGACCCCATTCATTCATCATATCAGAGCAGAAAATTAATGTATGTCATCATTGAAAATAAATTACGATTCATGATCTAATTTAATTGACTATTAATAAATTTAATTCAATATAGTTAGTTTTTGTGAGAAAAATCAAATTTCTGAAATGATAAAATGTTATTATTTCATTTTGTAAATTATTGAACTTTGTTCTCCACATATAAATATTTTAAATTTTACATGTTGTTTAATAATAAATAATTAATGTTTTACAGTTCCATAAGGGATTTATGTTGTGTGCGATAAATTTGAAAAAGCATATTGACGATAACAACCTCCTCGAGAAGGCTTTTTCTCAGTTCCCTGAATATGGACTAGTACTCACAGGTAATCAACCTTATTATGAATAGAAAATTATAAAATAATTTTCCTTATAACATGAATTTATGATATAATTATATTTTTAATTAAATTAGTTACAAACATATCACTATCAAAATGAAATATCTTTCTTTTTAACATTGATATAAGATTCCATAATCAGAATATTTTCTGAGGCACATTCAAAATGATTTAATAACAAAGTAATAAATTAAAAAATATTTTTTATTAAATAACTAATGGCTTGGTTCATATGTTTAGAAAAGTATTTACTTTAATTGATAAATAATTAGTCATATTTAATTAATATCTATATTACTCTGATAATTAATTAAAATTAATCAGTTGTACTCTTCATTTCTCTGGCCTGAAGTCGGCCACAATCTTAGGCTATAATGGTCAGGCACCCACTGACCATTTTACACTATTCCTCCTTATAATTAATCTTATTTCATACATTAAAATAAGTTATATTATCGTGATTGTATGAAAAAAATCATTTTTGTTTTACAATCAGAGGTTTCTAATCTTCACATGTCATAATTTTTTATTTTATGACATAGTTTTGTTATAGTTATGCAACATTTATGCATATGCTTATGATGCATATTTTTTAATGCATTATTAGATGAAAATTGTTTATGTGCTTATAAAAGATAAGAGAATCTCAATCATTAGTGTCCTTTTTTTCTGTTAAAATAAATTGTTTTATTTTTCAGGGCATAGCCTGGGTGCAGGAACTGCAGCAATTGTAGGCTTACTCTTAAGACCTAAATATCCTGATCTCAAAGTTTACGGTTTCTCCACCCCAGGTCAGTATAACTCACATCCAATCGTCTGCTCAAATTTTCGGATTAATATTTCATTTTGAGAACTTTTGTTTAGGAGGAATAATGTCGAGGGAAGCGTCAGAAGAGACAAAGAAATTTATGATGACTGTTGGGATTGGAGACGATTTTATCATGAGGCTGAATGTCCCGAACTTTGAAGATCTGAGAACACAAATTTTTAACGTCCTTCAGGCCTGCAGATTACCTAAAGTAATTTTATCAATAATAAAAACAAAAATAAATTACATTATCGCTATTATTGTGGCGCCTTCCATTAAACTGTATGATTTTTTTAGTACAGGGTGTTCCTTAATGGGTTTGGGTATGCAATATTTGGGGTGCCAGCAGCTGACCTGGAATCGGTCTGGCGCAATGAGAGGCCAACACCACGCATGCGACAGCCAGAGCAGCAAAGAAGGGTTTTGATACCTCCTCACAGTGTAAGTAGTTTATAGAGATTGGCAGATTACTCTGTTCGTCCGAAATAAACATTTTGAAAAGTTAGACAAAAACATAATAAGTTAATAAAAATGTCAGTGTTATTTGGGAAGGATATTGTAAGCATCCTAATCTCATATTCTTTTGTTTACTAAATACCAGTAAGTCAAGCTTTTTGAGTTAAAGTGCTGATAATGTAAACTAGTCCCTGTTCAGGCCATTCTTCTTCCCTTTGCAGGGCCCTAATTCAGAGTATTCTTATACTATAAAGTTTTATGACACTGTAAAAAATATTTGATATTTAGTATAGCATTGACAAACTTACAAATAATATTAAATATAGCACAACATAAATGACCAAATTAAGTATAGTTAAGCAATAAAATCTATTGTACAAGGTAGAATAAAGTTTAACCATTAAAGCATTTGTGACTCTTGAAGTAAACATTTATTGAACAAGAGAAAGAAAAATATTGTTTGTCTTACAAACTTTTATCTATAAAAATAAAAATAAGAATTAAAAAACTATAGTAAATTATAGGTCTTAAGTTTAAGAACAGGATAACAACGATATTGAAAAGTTATCAGAATGGGTTAGGGATAATTTAAATAAGTTGTTGATTTGTGTTTTTGTAAAAGAAAATCCTGGTTTGGTGAGAATTATCTAAACACATATGAGAAAAGAAAAATACTAAATTAATAATTAAAAAATGAGATATAATATTACTGGATCATTCAGTTTTACAATACATTGACTCTTTCAAACATGTATTTAAAAATATTTAACTAATTCACATATTTCTTCTTGCACAGGATGTAATGTCAAGGCGATATACACACGTAAAGATGCTTTCTGCTGGCAGAATACTACACATAGCAAGAAAAAGAAAAACAAAAGATGAAAAGTAATTAATTTTATTAATGAATATTTATAGTTTTATTTGAATTAACCTATTAACAATGACATCCTACATAACACATTTACTTTTCATTTATTACCTTATAAAAACTAAATTATTAAATTATTTGTTTAATTAATTGTTTTTTTCACTTTCTGAAGGAAAGGTGAAGATGACGAAACTTACGAAATGAGGTGGATTGATCCAGAGGAGCTCGTTGAAGAGGAAATCAGGATCTTGCCAAGAATGTTCCTTGACCATTTTCCCAATAATGTGATGAAAGCTATTTCAACAGTATTAGAGGAACAGCGAACAGAGATAGAAGACTACCCTCAAATAACAATAATATGACAAAGTGAGAATATCTCAAAAAGTTGTTAGAGGGCTTCAAAAAGCACTAAATGGTCTGAAGTTGTGCCTTCTCAGAATCAAAATCATGAAGTCAATGGTCCTACTGCCAAAACTAAGTTCAAAACTGATAAACATTAAGTTTTTTATACTGACTAGTATATATGTAAATATTTAGTTTTTAGCTCACTTATTTTTATAAACTAATATGTATATGTATTCTTATATGTGAGATTTATTTGTAATTTTATACTTAAATTAATAAGTGGCTAATGATTAGTTCAATTTTTTACAGGAATGTATATATTGTAACTAGTAAATATATTTTTTATATAAAAGTTAATAATTTTTTACTGTCATATTCTTAGTACCACAGACTAAGAGATACTCTGCAGTTTTAAAATCCAAGAATAACATTTAAATTTAAACATATGGATAACATGTTTGATAAACTTGTAGATTATAAACTGAATGTATATGTTTGAGATTAATAATAGTTTCAGGGGCAAACTAACAACACTGATGTAAAAATAAGCATGTTTATTAACCACAGTGAACATGATCTCATATCTCCCACGAGTCAGCAGCTTTCCCGTCTCTCCAATGCTAACTATACTAAACAGTGACCAACAAGTACAATACAGACTTAATAATATAAAATAAAATACTCTCATATTATGATCTACAAAATGTTTCAATAGACTGAATGAAAATATTTATTAATTAATGAAATAATAGTTATTAATAACTTAAGAACTTAATAATTAAGTTCTCGATCATGTAAACCAAGAAAGAGAATTACTCCATACCATCAAGGTCCGCAAAACATCTTACGTAGGTCATTTACCCAGGAATCAAAATTTTTTCTGTCACAACTCATCATACAAGGTAAAATTGAAGGAAAATGCGGAATTGGAAGAAGGAAGCTCTCTTGGATAAGAAACAAGTTTGAACTATGAAGAAGTTATCAGAATAGCAAAAGTTCGAGACAAATTTGTCTAAGTAATCGCCAACATTCATTGCTTGAATATGGCACCATAAGAAGAAGAATGAAATTAAATTATTATCCCTAAGTCATTTAAAACAATTCTGATTTTTGCCAATACTACTAAAATATCCAAGCATAATTAAGAAACATTGCTTATTCAATTAGTTAATTTTTCTTAATCAATATCAATATAAACATCAATTTCATGGCAAATTCATTAAAATATCAATTCACTTCACACTTAGCTTAATAAATTGTACTTTGGAATTGAAAAAAATATGTATATGCTCTTACAAATTTATTGTTTGTTTCTAAACGTTATCTAAAAGTTTAAGTCCACCCATCCTTCATGTTTAATGGTTCTGAAAAAAATAATTCAAAACTGGCTTCATATTTCATATTCAGCTGGCTGTCATAACAATGTCACCAGAAGGAAGTTACTAACAATTTATTTTAGATATGTTTTTTGGAAATGTTCAATTTGAAAAAGTAAAAATTTTATTTCAATCTTACAAAGAAATTTACTAGCTCTTCTAATATGCCAAAACACTTTATTAATGTACTAATATCATTTAGGTCATTATCCAGTTCTGAATCTACAAAAACTAATAAAATCATTATTAGATTGTTTGTTTGTTTGTTTATTCAATGTCACTATAAGTAATTTTTTTGTTCAATCTGTTCAAATTTATTGGTAGTGAAATCCTAAAATTAATAAACTTGAAATAAAAAATAATACCAAATAGTTAACTAATACAATGAGATCATCGATCAGTACTCGACATATTAAAAAAAGAGACAAATTGCATAATCTAAAGAATAATAGTATTAATGACAAATCAGTAATGAAGAAATATAATAAATTAAACAAGACGCATTAAAATTAAAAATTGAACAAATTTTAAGTTCCTTGGTATTCATTGCAGGCTTTAAGAAAATACAATAGTTTAGATACATTGTCAATGTCATAAAACTGGAACAAAAATTACTTATGTAATACTAAACTCTTCTTCACCCACACATAAATATTTCTAGTATGTGGGTCATTATCTGAATATGTACAAATTGTACCTCTCGTCCATTCTATTCTATTCTTTTTGCTATAAAATGGAGATTATATTTTGTTGAAGTAATTCCTCTTTGTATATAATGTATATTGTTTATTAAGTAATGTTCATGTTAGCATGTGTAATGTGAGATCCAGGGTTTGGAGACACAACAGCCATATTGTTGTCAGTTAGTTAGTGTTGGTTCTAGTTAGGACTGGACTGTGGTTGGTGTGTGAAGTGTTTGTCTGTCTATATATGTTGGTATTTACATGTTTATATAGTGTTTATATCCAATAAATCTGTGCTCATATCGTAATAACTTGTACTGTTGTTTTCACTGCACTTTTTCACCTTTTTACTTTCTATGTTAAAATATTTTCCCTTCAAAATAAATATTTAAGTAGTAAACAAAAAATTAGAAATTCCTCATCATGTTTGGCCACCTTAATAACGCATTTTAAAAATTCATACTCATTCTAGCATTGACTGTTTGTTTATTTTTCTATATTTGTTTGTAGTATTAACTCCACAACTGACTGAGTCAATTAATACGTGAGAATTCCATTAAAATTAGTTTAATAAAACCTATGATGTTTATTATTTATTTCAAATTAAATCAATTATATTAAATCATCCCCTATTTCAACCCTTACAACCTTTTTTTCGCATTAAAAAGTAGCCTATGTCCTTTCTCAGGCTCTAGACTATCTCTGTACCAAATTTCATTTAAATCGGTTCAGTAGTTTAGGCATGAAAGCCTAACAGACAGACAGAGTTACTTTCGAATTTATAATATTAGTATAGATTATTTCATTGATCTTGTATAGTGACTTCAGCAATATAACGGAAGTTCTGATATGAGTAGATATTGAATCCAAATGGTTTGATAATTTTATTAACTACTTATTTGCTAGTTCATATGCTAATATAAATAAAAGTTAAAATCTATAATTTTCAAAATGGTTTTATCATTATTGACCAAGAAATATTAATTAATTATTATCATTTTTCATTTTTGTTATGTTCTATTTCAATATTTTTCTTCTGGCTATTAGAAGAATCTGGATCTTCAATTGCAGAAATACTTGAACTATTATTAGGATCCATTTTCATCAATTTTCTTTTATACAGCTGTGCAAAATAATCTTGAACACCTTTCGTGAATACACTGCGTTGTATCCGAACCCAATTTTTTTGTATCTGCTCGGCTGAAAACCAAAAATGCTGTAGTTGACAGTTTACAATCAACATATGCTACATATTAAATTAATATTTCAAATGAACTAATGAAATTTTAGTTGTTAACAGTATTGAGAATTAAGGAAATGTCACAGCCAGCAAGACAAAAAAAAAATAAAGATTTGTCAAAGTTAGCAAGTCATTTTTCGTCAGATGCTTTGACTCTTTGATAATCTATAAGGCTATTAAGGATCATACTCACTTATTCATATTTTTTTATGTTACTAATTTACCATCATCATCTACTAACTACTCATCATCTCCAAGAAAATCTGTGATTCCTTTGTTTACTCCAGTTATCTCTATTATCCCTAACCTTTAAATTCTTTGTTAGGATATTAAACAATATATACATTTTATATTTTTGTTTTGTTGGCAACACTTCTACCCACTACCAGTCGGACGGCACTGGGCTTGCACATGTTAGGAATGTTATATTTTTAAATATTTTTATTTGAAAAGAAAAGATATGTCCAGGACCGGGACTCGAACCCGGGTCTAAAGATAGCTCAATTGGTAGAGTTCCAGACCAGCGATCTGTGCAACCCGGGTTCGAGTCCCGGTCCTGGACATATCTTTTCTTTTCAAATAAAAATATTTAAAAATTAATAAAATCAATAACTAATAAAATAAAATAAATAGGAATGTTATCGTGTTTGTAATTCTTTTAAGTGTTTAATATAAAGTCAAATGAAAACAAAACAGTGTTTTTTATTTCTAAATAATTTTCTTAATATGGTAGCAGTAAGTGGTTTATAAGGAAATAATCAGTAAGTGAGTTAATTAAGATAGATAAACAAAGTTCCGTACAACAAAATGAAAAATAAAATGGCCAATAATCAAATAATTATACCCATATTTGATGGGAAGGAGTACGCTAGTTGGAAGATCCGTTTATCGAAGTATTTAGAATATAAAAAATGTCAAGAAGTTATAAAAAGAAAAATCATAAGCACTGATGACAAAGAAAAATGGGTGGAAATGGATGTGCAAGCCACGAATCACATCTATGTGGCCATTACAAACAAAATTTTGGAATACATTACAGAATGTCAGACTGCATATGACATTATTATTAAATCCGACTCAATGTACTTGAAGGGCTCAACATCATTACTAATAATATGCAGAAATAAACTAGAAAATTTAAAGTTAAAAAACTATACAGAACTAGATTCCTTTTTGAATGATTTTCAAAAGTCAGTCAATGAACTCAAAAGTCAAGTTGAACTGAAAGGTGCAACTACAACTGAAGATGAAAAATTAAATTATATGTTGAGAGCATTGCCAAATGAATATAGTCATATTGGTGATTTACTGGATGTCTTGGCAAAGGAAGAAAGAACTGTCGATTATGTGATGAATAAAATTAAAATAAAACATTTTGCACAAAAACCAAAAGAAAAGTCAGAAGTTCCGTATAAGTAAAAAGCATTCAAAACAGAAACAAAGTCAATGTCAAATTTAAATCTATGTTTTATTTTTGGAAAATCTATTCATATTAAACGAAATTGTTGGTACGATAGAGGACAACAAAATAGAAATTTAAATAGAGGAAGAGGTCAAGTTCATTCTACTCATCAGGGACGTGGTCGAGGATTTAATACTCATGGTCGAGGAAGAAACATTGATCATAGTGCATCAAATACATAGAATGAACAACACAATTTCCATGCTTCGGTTATTCAAAGTAACATGACCTCAAGTGAAAGTGAAAATAAGTCAAATAAGAATCAAATTACACGGTTCTTGGACAGTGGATGCACAGACCACATTATAAATAGTGATGAATATTTTGAATTGTCAGTTATATTGAAGAATCCAATTAAAGTCAAAGTTGCTGATGGTAGAATAATAGAAGCTAATAAGGTTGGTGATATAAAGTTATATTTTCCTTTTTATGGTTCAAGGTCATAAGTTACTGTGAGAAATGTATTTTATGTGAATAAAATGAAGGCAAATTTATTGAGTTACGCTAGGATCACAGATAACAGTAACACTAGTATCAAAACAATATTGGGCAAACATTTATGATTCAAATGGCAAAGTAATAGCAATAGCACGAAAAGAGGAGAGTTTATACAAAGTGGTCAGTTATGTTGAAAACAGTAAAATACAAGCAAATGCGAGTAAAACTGCATTGTCAGTGAAAGAAAAATTACATTGTACACTTGGACATGTCAACATTTATTATTTGGATGTTATTTGTAAAGGTCAGTTGCTTGAAGGAATACCTAAAGAAATAGAATCAGAGTATACGAAGTGTGCTATATGTATTGAAAATAAAATTCATAGCTTACCTTTTAAAAACAGTAGAAGAAGAGCTGAAGATATATTAGAAATTGTTCATACAGATGTAAATGGGCCACACAATACAACAGGATATGGTGGTGAAAAATACTTTGTGACTTTCATAGATGACTATAGCAAATTGGCAAAAGTTTATTGCATCAAGTCAAATGTCACAGATTGCTTTATAAAATATGTAAATGCAGTTTAAAAATTGAACTGGTAAAATGATAAAAGAATTAAAATGTGACAATGGTAAAGAATATATGCACAGTAAGATGTATAATTTTGCAAGAGAAAAAGGAATAATGATAATGGCATGCACAGCAAACGTCCACGAGTTGAATGGAACTGCAGAGAGATATAATAGGACTATAATGGATATGGCAAGATGTTTACTAGCAGAAGCAAGAGTGAATAGTTGCTATTGGATGGAAGTGATTAAAACAACAGCTTATCTGAAGAATAGGAGCTTGGCAAATACCATAGTAAGGAATAGACCCTATTAGATATTTTTCATTAGGAAACCATTAATAAAAGAATTGAAATTATATGGAAGCAGAGTTTATGCCAGATTACCAGAAGAGAAGAGAACATCAAAATGGGATAAAAATGCAGAATTAGGAATTTTACTTGGATATGTTGAAGTTGGATATAAAGTTTTGATAAATAACAGAATGATAGTTGCCAGACATGTTGATATTATAGAAGAAGATGTTAAGTTTATAGAAAACAATGAAGATATGAATTTAGAACTGAGGATGAAAGGCAAGAAGAAATAATAGAAAATAACTTATCGGAAGAGACTCAACTAATTGATCCAAGCAGTGAAGTTAATAATGATAATCTGAAAAATGATGATAATAGCGATGAGGAACGAGGAAGAACAAAGAGACAAATCAAACCTCCAGTCAGAATTGATGAAGAATTCGGATATTAGTGTATTTGTGGAAATTTTTGTAATCCTATGATTCCAGGTACACTTCAGGAGGGGATGCAATGTGATGAAGCCAATCAATGGAAATATGCAATGGACCATGAGATGAGCAGCCTTGTTAAAAATAATACATGGACTAGTGAGGAGACCAGTGGGCAAAGAGATTCTAGATGTTAAGTGGGTGTACAAGATAAAACCAGGTGACATTTTTAAAGCTTGTTTAGTAGTTTTCAACAAAAGGATTAGATTGATGATATATACTCACCTGTTGCAAAAATGCAAATATTAAAACTGTTGTTATCTTATGCTTGCCAGTATAGTTTACACATTTATCAATAGGATGTGGAAACAGCATTCTTAAATGGTAAAGTAGTATCAGAAGTTTATGTAAAGCAGCCACAACGTTATAATGATGTTTTTAATAAAGTTTATAGGCTAAATAAAGCTTTGTATGGTTAAAAGAAAAGTCCAAGAGTTTGGTATGAATGCTTTAACAATTTTATTGAAAATCTTGGTTTTTACAGAAGAGAGTATGATTATTGTCTTTATGTAAAAAGAGAGAACAATGTAACAGTGTATATACTTTTATTTGTAGACGATTTATTGATTTGCTGTACAGATGTTAACATGATAAAAGATATTAAGGAACAACTTCATATTAAGTTTAAAATGAAGGATTTAAATAAAGTAAGTAAAAAGCTATATTGGTATAGATATTGAGAATGATTATGATATGTCTATTAATGTCTTAACATTGTGTCAAAAGACCTATATAGATTATTTAGTTGAAAAATATAATATTAAAAAATCGAAATTGTATAAAACACCAATGGAACCTAATTTAAAACTAAGTAAATGTGATATAAAGGAGGATGTAAAATATAGAAACTTAATAGGTGCACTCTTGTATATCAGCCATGGTACTAGACCTCACATATCTTACAGTGTAAATTATTTGAGTAGATTCCAAAATTGTTTTGATGAAACACATTTTCAATATGCTTTGAGAATCTTAAAAGTATTTGTATTTAACAAAGGATCTAAAATTAGCTAACCGACAAAGTCTTAAAACTGATAATATTGTAAATTTTTATGTAGATGCTGATTGGGCAGGAGATATTACAGATAGAAAGTCAACTACAGGTTTTATTATTGAATTGTTTGGAAATCCAATTTATTGGAAATCTAGGGAACAAAGTTGTGTAACCAAGTCTTCTACTTTTGCAGAAGATGTTGCATTATCTGATGCTATAACTGAGATAAGTTTCTTAAATAATTTAATCAGTGATATGTTTATTAAAATTTGTAAGCCCATTAGAATTTATGAAGATAACTCAGGAGCACTTGCTATTGCCTAATATGCTAAATTTACTAAAAACTCATAACACATAGAAGTACACTATCATTATGTTCATGAAAACTATAAAAATAAAATTATTGAAATTGTAAAAATTGACTCGGATTCAAATGTTGCAGATATACTAACCAAATCTTTGGGAAGATTAAAATTTCTTAAAAAATTTAACATTTAAAATGATAAAAAATTGTGGAAATTTTGGTAATGCTATGATTCCATGTACATTTCAGGAGGCGATGCAATGTGATGAGGCCAATTAATGGAAAGATGCAGTGGACCATGAGATGAGAAGTCTTGTTAAAAATAATACATGGACACAAGTGAGGAGACTATGTTGTGTTTTTTGGAGTTTGGTGAGTGTATATTGATGTTTCAAATTCTGGAGTATTTATCAGCTGTTTTTATCTAACCTTAGCCAGCTGGGAATCTAGTAACCTTCCCTATGATTCAGTAGTTGCATTTGAGCCTTAGAGGTGGTGGGATGTGTGTTTTGGGGTGCATTATTCATGTTTTGCTTTGCTGTTATTCTCTTTCTGCCCTGAGGATGCCTGAATTGGCGAAATATTGGACAGGCATTTTCAATTTCCTGTTTTAGTTTAGAGGCTTAAGGTTTTTAGTTGGAATTTTTCCACTAATGTATTAACATTTGTTAAATGTCTCTGTTGACCTTTCCCTTTTTCAATATATTTTGTGGAATAACCATAAGTCCACTGGTTTTTTATAAACTCTCTTTTTTTCTTGCACTTTTACTTTCATTTTTTCATATGTTTTTTTTTCTTCTGTTCTTGTGTTGTTTGTTACTATTATGGATTTTATTTTGTTTTCCTGTTGTGTTTTTTGGAGTTTGGTGAGTGTATATTGATGTTTCAAATTCTGGAGTATTTATCAGCTGTTTTTATCTAACCTTAGCCAGCTGGGAATCTAGTAACTTCCCTATGATTCAGTAGTTGCATTTGAGCCTTAGAGGTGGTGGGATGTGTGATTTGGGGTGCATTATTCATGTTTTGCTTTGCTGTTATTCTCTTTCTGCCCTGAGGATGCCTGAATTGGCGAAATATTGGACAGGTTATTTTCAATTTCCTGTTTTAGTTTAGAGGCTTAAGGTTTTTAGTTGGAATTTTTCCACTAATGTATTAAAATTTCTTAAGTTTAGAGATATGCTGTAATTAGAATAAAATGTTGATTCAGTTACCTATGTAAAACCTAAATATATAAGAAAGTTAAGTAAATAAGTAAGAAAGTTTTAAGTTTGCTTCTATATTTTGTTAAGTGGCAAGAGTCTTGGCACCGATGGACCAATCCCAAGGGAGCTAGAAAGAAGAGAATCTGTGGCATGGTTCCATTTGGCCACGGGGCATGATTACTTGCAAGCCCATCTCCACCCATGAAACATGCCCATTGTGCAATCTTGCAAGAATGGACAGCGAACACCTACCGAACTGCCAGTATCTATAGTGCTCGGCTGATGACATTATAAATCGCTACTGGGAGCCTCGACGTCTAATGGTTGAGGAACCACGTACGGGCGTTTGATAAAGAAAAGAAAAGAAGATACTTTGTTAGTATTTAAGATAAATAATACTGTTAAAGAAAAAGTGTGCAAGTCAGGTAGAAGTAAATAAATATTATGTGTGTATGAAAGGATAACTGTAATAGATGTTGCCTATTTGGTATTTGTTAAAGTAAATAAGTATTAAAATAAAAAAGTGTGATAGTAAAATATAAATATAAGGAGGCGTGTTAGGATTTTAAACATTATGTACATTTTATATTTTTGTTTTGTTGGCAACCCTTCTACCCACCACCAGACGGACGGTCACTGGGCTTGCATATGTTAGGAATGTTATTGTGTTTGTAATTCTTTTAAGTGTTTAATATAAAGTCAAATGAAAACCACGTGCCCCCCATTAATCCCCCCCCCTACATAGTAGTACCTATTAATACTAGCATTATTTTTTGTATAGGTAATTTACAAGTAAATATTTATACTTTACAATAAACAAGCTGTAAATAAATATCTGACTTTCCTTTTTATTTAAACATTCAAATATAATTTAGATTTATTACTGAGCAGTTAATTTTCTACAACATAACAAATACAAAAAAACCCTCCGGGGGGCCGTGCTCCCCCCCCCCTTAAATCCGCCGATATGAAAATTTGGAAGACCATTTTCTTAACTTTGATAAAATTATAAGAGAACTGAGTGATGTAGGTTCTACATTGGACGAAAGTGACAGACTATGTCATTTGCTTCTTCCACTTCCTGAAGACTATAATACAGTGGTAACTGCTTTGGAAACAGTTGAAAACATAAAAATGGACTTTGTAAAGGCACGTCTTTTGGACCATGAATTGAAAATTAATTGTCAAGATACTTCTGAGACAGGTCTCATAGCCCACAATGGTGGTTGTTTTCGATGTGGAGTTAATTCACACTTCCAAGCAAACTGTCCTAAAATTTTCAGGGGGCGCGGCCAGGCCAAGCGACGTGGACCAAGAGAATGGCGATACAACTCACACAGTAGAACCAGGAAGAACTGGGGTGGCAATTTCTCAAAACAGAATCGTGAAGAAAGTTCTGCAGATAAGAATAGTACTGCTAATCATGCACAAAGTGAGAGTAAAATTACTTTATTGACAACTGAAACTTGTAATTCAAGCATAATCTTTGAAGAAAAATCTTTTATCGACAGCGGTGCTTCAAATCATTTTGTCAAGGGAGAATTAAAACGATTTGACTGCAAATGAAAAAGGTGAGTTGAGTCTTTATTTCAAAGGAAAATAATTCATAATTGGAGCATTGATCGTTCCAGGAATGAAACACAATTTGCTTTCTTCATCAAAAATTGCTAGCCGTGGGGCAAAAATACTTAGAGATAAATCAGGTACTACGGTTTATTTTTAAAATAATCCTGTTTTGTTTTTCAAACCCTATAATGGTCTTTATTATTTTGAAGCAGACAAATTTAATGAACAGTCCTTAGTAACTATCGATGAAGGGGAGTTGTGGAATAAAAGAATGGGTCATATTTCAAATATGGACTCTCACAATTGAGTTTACCTATCCCCAGAAAATTATGTGAATCATGTGCTGAAGGTAAGGCATAAAGGAGACCATTTTATGAGAACAACAAGCGTGCAACAGAAATAGGTAGTCTTATTTCTAGTGATTTTCTGTCGTCAACTGATGGAGAGCCAAAAACATTCGAGCAGGCTATAGAATCAGAAGAATGGAAAAGTGCAATAAATTCGGAATTGGAGTCGCACGGAAACTAAAAACTTGGACACCTGCTCAAGAGTTGAATGATTTGAGCCAAATGAATCGGACAAGTAGTGAAGTGATAAGTGAACGTGTATTGAAGTCAGTTAAAAATGTGCTATATGAGAAAACACAAGAGCTTGATGAAATGAAAGCAGCTCTTAAAATAGATAATGCTAATGGAATATCTAGCAAATACTTTTTCAAATACAAAACGAGGAAAACACATAGAAATTAAATTTCATTTCATCAAACATCTGTGCCTAAATAATGTTATCGGAATTGAATGTGTTAGTTCTAAGAATAATATTTGCTGACAATTTACCAAAGCTGTAGGAGCTGAAAAATTTCAGTCATTTAGAAGTAATCTCCTTATTAACTGATTTTATATGTATATATTTGTCATTCCGTTTAATTAATTAATATATATATTTTTTTAAATATGTTATAAACTATTTCAGTTCATGTAAATACGTGTGTCATTATTCAATTAGATCTATTTTTTGTTTTTGGTGGTCAGTATTCAGTCCAAGTATATGATTTACTTTACTTGCAATGTAACCTGTGTTAACTATAGTGTATATGTACAAGTTATCTAATATGTGATAACTACATCTAATTGAGAGGGGGTGTCAAAGATAATGAGTTGGTAAGACTTGTTGTTTACCTCCCTCTAGGTTACAAGTTCCTGTGTTCCTACAGTTCTTAGTTATGTTAGTTGTGTTAATAAATTAACTATGAACAAAAGTGTTTATTATTGTGTCCTCACAATATTCCTTTAAAGATAAAGGTAAGAACTAAACTCAGATATTTAACAGTTTTAACCTTTCCTTTGACCTTACAACCTTCCTCTCATAGTATATACAAACCAAACGAATACTAAGTTGTACAAGCACCAGGAGTTGAAGAGTATTTGTTGACGCTACTTGCAAGGTACCTACATAATTCATCATCTACTGCATTTAAGGTTCTAACTTTACGTCTTACTCCAATAGATGAAGAGAAAAATGAATTTCTAATCGATTCTATACAGGGAAAAACTCTAAATTTATTACGTGTTAAAATAAATTTTAAACCCCACATTTTGGATTCGAACCAGCACCTCATTTGGGGTTTGCTGCACTATCTAAAACATCTTATGGTATCTAATGATCTCTTGCGCATTAGATATTCTCTATAAACAAATATGTTGCATCCAAACAATATCCACCTACCAAGACCAAATTACAACACTTTATGAATGGCGCCGACTTGAACAAATCCTGGAGTTAAATTTGGAATCGGTAATAAATTGTATATCATAATTTGTTTTCGATATTTTAGAATTTGTCTTCCTTAAAATTACTCGACGAACAATAATTCAAATTATTTAAAGGATGCAGCGTAAAGTTTGTTTCTATATGTCAGACTAAACAAGACATGTGGGGAAGACTAGTTATTAAAACGCTGTAAAAAACAGTTTCTCTGTACTTTAACAATAACTTGTTTTAAGATCATCTAAAAATGTATAAGCTTTCATTATTCGACATCTATACTTCTCGACTGAGTAACAAAACTTGATAAATCGTACCTGATATGGTCAAATCAGAATTCTTTTGGGTCTTCAGTTTTTGCTCTTTCTTTTTCAAGTAGTATTGTCTCTGTTGCTCTTTCCTTCTTTTTTCTCTCTCTTCTCTTGAATACTTACATTTTGGCATCTTATAAGTACGAATCCGTTTATATTTTCATAGATTTCTAAAATCTTATTTTAGATTAACAATATCCCAAAATAAAAATAAAAGTTAAGAAACTTCTTCTGAAATCGTTGCATGAAAAATGTCAAATATGGTTTTCCATGTGTTTTTATGTTTGATACAAATAAAAATAATTCAACAATGCTATTTTTAATTATATTAAAAAATACAGATATATGGTTGATATTCAAAAATATCAAGTATGCACAACCTATTTACATTAACTGTAATTTTTGCGTCTACATTTCCCTGTGCGTCAAAACATGTTTTCATAATCATTAGACATTTTGCGAATTCATTAATTTAGAATTAAATCTAATATTCAGCACGCAGTTCTCACAAATAATTCAATTGTCCTGCAGAAATATGATGTAATATTTTGAACAGGTCTGATTTTCAGATGTTAGCCCAACATTCTGAACTAAAAATAGGAATTGTCAACGGACCTTGTCACGTCACCATTGGTGATGCAGGATATTGCGAGTGTATATATCAATGTGGTATGAAAATATTTAGGTAGCAAAATAATTATCAAGTGAGAATATTATTCCACGGATTTTCTTAAAACCACAAAAATAGCAAATGAATTGAAGGGCCATGACTTCCGAATGGTTAAAAAAAAAAAAAGAAATCGATTGATCTGCAGTTCGCCTGATTGCTTAAAATTATTTGAAGCGATGTCAGATAGGGACTGTATCAGATATTTAGGAGCCAATTTAGCCTTCCTCTATCATTGAATATAGTTAAAAACTTACAAAATTGGATAGCAGTTTGACGGCGATGTTAAGTAGATATTGCTTTATCAGAATTCAAAACCCAAAACAGCCAGCTGCTTTTACGACGGTGACATAATCCATCAAATGGAAAGCACGAATCTGAATTAGGCCGATGATAATTCTAATTAAAAAGTGCTCTAAAAAATCTTCAGGTGAGTACTTAGCTTTTTTGAACTGTATATATAAATAAGTATCGTGGGATTATATATTCTTGTGCTGAAAGATATAATGAAATTTCCATTTCCAACAGCTTTCACCAAATTTAATTAACTCTTAACATCATGGCGTGGAACTTGGAAGGCCCTCAAAAGAAACCCTATCATTTATTACAATGTAAGCTGTAAATGTATTACGCTGATAAAGATTGACCAGTTTATTTCCGATTGATCAAATTGGTAAATGTGATCATATCAATTCAAAATCAAGTTAGGAAAATCTATTTTTATACTATAGATTTTTTACAGAGTACAAATAATAATATAAACAAGTGTTAAGGAATTTTACCTTTGTCTTATTCACTTTCTGTGTCATCCTCACTGCTTCCTTCTTCACAATATTTTAACCAGTTAACTGTCTCCTTTAACTTGTCCAAGGCTTCGAAGTCGAACATCACATTTGTTTTACCTGATCCTTCTCCTTCATCGGTTGATGGTTTTTCAGTTTCGCCGAGAACAACTTTTTCGTCTTGTTCAATGAACTTCCTAGGGATCAATGATGGGAGATACCTGGAATGCATAGGCTCATCGACTAAATGACAAGGAAGGTATTCTGGTTCTTCATACTTGTTATCATTTGGTTGGGGTATGAGTTCTGGATTTAATTTTGAGACGATCTTGAGCCACAATTCAGAATGTTCGATTGGCTCATCTTCAAGAAGCTCTCTACGAATGATAGCTTTGTCTCCAAACAAATCATGATGGGGTATTTCGTCCTTGCGATATTTTGTTGGTTTTGTAAGTCTTACTAGATCATACTCGATGAAATCAAGCGCAGAAAGTCCATCAGGAAGTAACTCATATCCAATGTCTAAAGGTCTTCTTATTTGGGGTTCTGGAGTTTCTTCCATATCTTGAGATTTATAACACTTGTCAACAAGCAATATTTTCTGTTGAAATAAATAAACAAAACTTATCTAGTCTCTTAATAACGAAGTTGAACGTCGAGAGCATGTGCATAGGTTTATTGATCAAACTTAACTTTGGATTCTAAGATAGTTCGTTATTAGTTACTCACCTAATTATTTTTTCCTCAATAAACACCAAATATTTAGTTTTATTAACAAAATATTTATGTTAATTACCCATTTAATTGATCATCACTAAATACAATTAATTGAAAATAACAAACATTAATTCCAAAATAATAAGAATTATATATCGTAATCGACACTCTTCACTATCGACTCTGTTACAGTAAACAGTCATGTTACCTGCCACAACTAGTGTCTACCAGAAGAAATCAATAAATCAAAGGATATTTAATTTTGCCTTTGTTTTTTTAAAAATCCGTTAATGTTGAAATTATTTCAAGTTTATTTTACTTTTACCTCGTAATTTATAAGAATTGAATTTAAAATGCATGATGATGAAAGGTATAAAACTGGAAATATATTGTTTTCAGTAATTATTTTCCATTACTGTTGAAATGTTAGTATGTAATGTTCTTTTGCAGAGTTTCTGAAGAACTATCTGCTCTTCAAGCAATTTTCGATGAAATAAAAATCAAAACTGATGACAGGTACTGTTAAAATCCATCTCGCGTTTATTTTAAATGGATCGAACATTTCCTTATATGTATTATTATTTATTTAGTGGTAATGCAATTGGTGTTGAAGTGGAAGTTCACCCATGCACAGCATTGGATACAGAGCAGCAGTATGTGCGGCTGACTCTACAAGTTATGTTAACAAAGGGTTACCCTGATGTTAAGCCTAGTGTCACACTAGCAAATCCTAGGGGATTGGATGAATCGCTTTTAAAAATCATACAGAAAGAAGTGTCAGCAAAATGTAATGAAAACTTGGGTCAACCTGTATTGTTCGATATTTTAGAGGTAAGCTATCTTCAAATAGTTTTCAACTTTATTAATCACAAATTGCATTTCTTCTGATGAAACCAGTTAAACATTTTCAGATAATGATATGTGATTGTAGATTACACTTATTAGCTATATAAGTTGTAATTAAACTTTGTCGTCTAAAATAAATTTTAAAAGAGTTGTTTTAAGGCCCATTCAGAATTGACATTAGTTTTTTTTTTTAGATATACAAAAAATGTCCTATTTTCTAAATAAATTTTTAATCAGTTAATGAAAGATAATTACAATTTTTTAAAAGATTGTCTATAGGCTTGATAGAATAGAAGAGATGTTCAGGTATTTAAAACAATTAATTAAACTAACAAATTTATAATTTTGTTGATGGGGTGTGGTGATAATGACATAACTAGGGACCTTTGTAAATTTATTAACCTTTTTTTTTTTACTCTTGATGGGGTACATCAACTATTTCAAATGTACATATATATATTTCAAATATCTGATCAGACCAAAATTTAAATTAAAATTTTTCTACTATGATATCTGCTTAATAGGTAATATCTTTATGGTGGATTTGCTTTACTTTCATTAACTTATATAGCATGTTTGTATAAAATCATATACCCTTGCTAGCTTTCTGGTACTTTTTAGATTTTTTGTTTAAAATAAGTTTTCGGGATAAATTGGTGAATACAATTGGAGATATTGGGCAAGAACTAGTTTATGGAATTAATTGTTTTTGGTCTTATGGTGTATAAGTTCAGCTAAGCGGGATCTTATTATATTTTTACTTTAAAATTATAATTATTCTTGTTTAATTATTAGTTCTGTTCTCAATTATAAGAGCTCATTCTCTTAATGTAATAAGCATAAAAACGATGTGTAATTATAAACAATTATCTTAGATTGTAGTGAAAGATAGTTATTTAGGTCTATTAGTCAGTCAGTGCTTAATAGCATTTAATATTTTAGTTCTTATATTAAAATGAAACTATTTTACCTATAGAAATAATAAAATATAATCTTTATTTATAATATAAAATGGAATTGAGAAACACACAACATATTTTGTGTGGCATTTATTAACTAAACTAATTTCATCTGATGATCTGATAAATTATAAATGTCTTCCTCTCTTTTTATTCTTAAAAAACAAAAAATCCTTTATGATTGTTGATGTTTAAATGGTCTTGATACCACTTACATATTTCATAATGCTAGTTTTTTTATCTAGATATCCCTTAAAGTGTAATAATAATTATGTAATAAGTATAATGTTGAATAAGTATTGATCAAGTGCTTAAATTATAATTAAAGATGAGGTATTAATATGCAATATCTTTATGCTAAATTTGCTTTATTTTCATTAACTTACACAGTGTGTTTGTATAAAATCATACACCTTTGCTAGCTATCTGGTACTTTTTAGATTTCCTTTTTAAAATAAGTTATCAGTGATATAATATAATAATAATT
This sequence comes from Troilus luridus, assembly GCA_964056705.1. NCBI lineage: Eukaryota > Metazoa > Arthropoda > Insecta > Hemiptera > Pentatomidae > Troilus > Troilus luridus. The sequence continues at coordinate 78,596,544 of OZ057414.1, read as the reverse complement.
ATGTAATAAGTATAATGTTGAATAATTATTGATCGAGTGCTTAAATTATAATTAAAGATGAGGTAGCCTAGATTGTGGTAAAAAATTAAACACTATTAACTATTTATTACTAACTAATGTGAGAGTTCTCTTCTCTTTGTGTTGCCCTTAAGATGAGCAATTTTTTTTTTAATTATCAAAAGATATGTTATGCGGCTTAGTCATTGAAGCTCATTAATTTTTCAAATATTTTAAAATGTATCTTTAAAAACCAGTCCTCTTAAATACTATTTTTATTTATGATGTCATCTTTAAAGTGTTTATTTTTAATCAGTGGTGGATTGCCAGTCACCAAATTCTATGAATTTCAGAAATTTTATAAAAATAGGATGCAATTGCATTCTTGACTATTGGATAGCCAAGAACCGCTGACTATTTCATATATTTAGCATTTATACACTTACTAGCTTATTATTCTAGCCATTGAATATGATGGAAAACTCATGGTGTCTCCATGAAATAAAAAAGAAAATAGATCTACAGGAATATGAGACTTATCACATCTTCTAAAAGTGGCTATCTTCTTTAGAGGTTGTCGATTATAATGGCTTATATTATTTTAGTGACCGCTGCATTAAAAAATACTAGATATGTTAATCCTGTCCATTGCCTGAGGTTTTACAACCAGGAGTGACCCCTGCGACCTGGATGATTTACTTCTTACTTTCCCTGTATGATTGACTGCAGCAGGCGAAACTTTTCATTTCACATCACATGACCAAAGTTTGCAAATTTATATATTTTAATGCTGTCCAATAACCCCAGGGGCTTATGTATTTGTTGTAGTATGCTTTAGTTTCTGGCATGGTGCACCCATGAAACTAATCACTAATATCTAGCAGAATAAAATCAACATATATTATTGTTTTTGATAAATAAATGGATCTTGAGTCACTGTATAATCACAGATTAAAAAAAAAATTTGTTGGTTAATAAATGTATTAATCCTTCTATGTAAACTATTGGAATAACTGTTATCCTATTGCAAAGAGCTTTTCAATGTACGAAATCACTTATATTGACTACAGATAAAATAATGGAGAAGTATCGTTTAGATAGCATAGCTGCTTGTTTCTTCTTTCTCTTCTTTTAGCATTATAAGACAAAATGAGTAGAGAAATTCGGTAAGATATAAAGCTAAGATGAAAAAGCAAGGCAAGTGGAAGGGAAAAAGTTGGTAGGGCTCATTAAAAATGTACTGGCTATAAACTGGTTAAAGAGAGATTTTGTAGCCAATTTCAGACACTTCACAAAGCAGGATTAATTTTACAGATTGGAATAAAATCCTACCGAAAATGCCCACTTTGAACAGATCAGTGATCGATGGACTCAGTGCAACTCATACATATGTGGGTGCACCCTCTGTTTATTAGTTTCAGCATACCTACCTATTAGAGGTAAAATTGAATGGTGTATATCTGCCCTGGAAATAATTTCATTGCTATTTTTAATAATCCATTTTATCTTGGGAAATCTGTCGGCCTTTATCAATGTTTAAACTGATTATTTTTTTGGTTAAAGGGATAAATGAGATTATAATATATATGGATGATAATAAGGTATAAGGGAATAATGATACATTTCTCTGAGTACTCTATTATTAGAAGATACATTATTAACAGCCTCTTCTATTCTATAACTTCTTAACGAACTTAAGAGGCTAAAAATAGTAAATATGGTTTAGTTGTTAAATAAGGCTAATATTAGTTTGCTGTGTTAAAACATATATAAATGAATAATGTTTAAGAAAATACATTTAAATAATATACTTATGAATAAATTAGTTTACAAAAAGAAAAAATATTGTTTTGTGTATTTGTAATTTTGAATATGCTTAAAATGTTAACTATTTTTATATTATTCGAAGATGGTTCAAGATTAAATTATTTTATGCATTGCGTTATTAGAGACACTTAAAAAAATCCCTATATTACCTGTTAATGATATTGAATACCTAATTCACGCATTTGAAGTACTTATTATACATCTAATGAATGAATAAATTAATTTTATTTAAATGTTTTTTTCTCATTTTAAAAACTAAATCAAACAAATTTTTCTAGATTGTGAAAGAGAGGTTAACAGCTAGTAATATTCCATCTGTTCCTTGCTGCATCTGTTTGTATGGATTTCGGGAGGGGGACCAGTTTACGAAGACAGACTGTTATCACTACTTTCACTCACGATGCCTTGCAGGACACCTCACAGCTTCTGAGGCTTCGTACAAGGAAGAACAAGACAAACTGCCACCATGGCAAAGGGGCGAGGAGTTTCAGGTGAGCCATTTATTTCATAATTTACTGTTGACAAAAAGTACATTTCAGAATGCTTCAAGTTGTTAGTAACTGAAATTATTTTAGAACGTAAGTGTATGCCTAGGTTTTTATTGCAACTTTCTGCAACCAAAATGGACTTACTGAAAGTGCCACGTTATATCATGAGTTATTCAGTCCCACTATTGATATCTTTCCTTATCCTTAACTTCTATGGGATGTTGGTGTCATCAGAGCTATCAAAATTTTCATTTATACATTATTTTTTTTTTTTATAAACTTCAACAGAGATTCGTGCATGACACGAAAATAGAAGCCACAATATACAAAGAGAAGGCCAAATGCCAATCTTTCATATCGCAGTAGTATTTTTAAAGTAACATGACTTAAAAATCGGTGTTTTAGTTATGGCCATGAAACAAATGGATAAGTATCTCTCTTTCACTCATCAAAACTGTATCAAATTTTTTTTTTCACCTAGAGCTTATCTGCCAGATGGCACTTGAGTTACTTTTAGTGTCCTAATGCTATTCCCCTCCCTAGGCAAGAGCGGCACATTGTCAGGTGATTCTTGAATCTTGTGGGGAACAAAAGTGACACAAAGTTTAAAATTGCATTATTTCAACTTGCTAGATTGTGACTTTTTCAGAATCTGAGAAGACATAGTTCTACTAATAATATTTCCAATTTCCAAAAGAGTAGGTTTTTGACTTGTGTTACTTTGGAAAACTTGTGCGGTATCATCTCAGCAAAAAAAAAAAAGTGCATGATTTCAACGTAGTGTCCTTGACATATGAAGAGACTTCCCACTAGTGCAAATTACAGTTTTGCAATCCCTGATTAGGAATTGTCAGAATAACTATTCTTTGCTTTATAAATCAATAAGACACCCTTAATGGAACATAGAGGAAAACCATGAGGAATATGAAAATATGAATATATGTGTCAATGAAAAGATACTAGGAGAGACACATTTCCAGAAGATAGAATGCTGGTTGGCAATGATGATATTAGTATTATCGTTTGCAATATTCAAGGAATCCTCTTGGATTTGTTAATCAAATCTCATAAATCCTGGCATGTTTATGTAATAATAATTCTTTAGCTTTTTCTTATAGCACAAATACTCATATTCTTGAGCTTTAATTCTTAGGTATGATATCTAGAAATTTATTTTTATTTAATAAAATTTTACATCAGAATAATATTTTGTTTTTAAAATTTAAAATTTATTTGCTTAGGCTGTCTGCCCTATTTGTCGAGCGCACATCTGCTTTGATGTTGAGGTGCTTAAAACAGCTGACCCTCCCTTGGAACTGGAAGAGGCCCCTGTATTCGAGCCGACGCCTGAGCTGAGAATGTTACAGGAATCCATGTCTCGATTGTATCTCAAGCAGTATTCCAAGGGAGGGATCATCCAGCCAATGAACAAAACACTCTTTTTATCGGTAATTTGATTAAAATTATTTACACTTTTGTACTCTGAATTCCTTTTTCACATGTATACATAAGCATACTAGAGTATTTTTTTTGGTTTTGTTGAGTAATATTTTTAATTATTTTTTCACATTTATCCCTATCTAATACTATATTGATTATCAGTAGGTTATTACTGAATAAAATTTAGATAGGGTCCATTATTTATTAATTTTTTTATTTTAAACTTTTATTATTTATTACAGATTTTATGTTCACTATTTTTGTAAGAATGCCATAATTTCTAGCTTATAAAGGATTAATATTTTCAATATTGTTTCGCTAAATGTTTCAGGAAGAAGAAAGTAATGGTGAAGGCACAAATAGATGACATCTTCACAATTGTCTTATGTTATGTAGATCCCCCTGAGTGATGAAACTATACTTCTCTGCATTCAGTTAACTGAAATATGCTTTAGAAAAGTCATTTATAGCTGTTTGGTTTTTTTTTTTTGTTGATTATAACTGGACTTGACTCTGCAACTGAGATTTGCCGTTTCCGTTATGTATTCCAAATCATTATAATGTCATATTCAATCACAAAAAAAAAAAAGACGAGGTTTTATTTGCCAAAGGCATAAAATTGAAATAATTTCATCAATATTTGATTAAAGGGAAATAATAAATTTTGCTCTCACAATCACCGTAGAGTATATTTCTTAAAATGATTGTTGTTTGTATCTAATTGTATGTATTGATGTTTCTATTTTTTAATTCTATTTTTGTGTTGCTACTTTAAAATTTTGTTACTTATCTCTTTAAATTTTGGTTCATGCTATTATTCGCAAAAAATAACAGTATTTAAAATTTTATTTTATACTTGTTGCTTGTTACTTAGAACTAATCTTCTGATCAAATTGTTTGTGCATTTAATGCCATTAAACAATTTTTTTTAGATCTTATCAAATTGAATTATAATATATTGGTTTGATTTTTTTTTCAGTTTAACAAAATTTTATTTTAAATTCTGTTGCTAATTAATTTAAATATCTTTTCTGTGAATAGTATTTTCTTTCTTTGTTATGTATTCTTGTGATGTTGGGTTACATGCAGTTGAATTGTATATTACTCCCATTTTGATTGCTATCAGATTTTTCATATATCATTTTATAAGTGTTGAATATTTACCTGCAGCCAACAATATACTCCAAAAAAAACAACAACAGCCAATCAGTACCAATTTCAGGCTGTTGTTGGTGTTTTTTTTATGTTTCCATAATATCAAATGTTTTGATCAAATGAGAAATTTTCATTAACTTTAGCCCATGTCTCAGTAGTATATTAGTCTCGTAATTTTACCACTTGCTGATAGGGATTGACTGCTGATTGAGTGCTGTAAATTCGGTGAAGCTATCACTAACTGGTAATATTCTTTTTAATCTTCCTACTGTTATTAATTTCTTGGCTTTGCAGAATTCACTATAAACAACTAATAAGCTCTCAAAAACTTTATCCGAAGGATCTTTGCTTGCAGAAGAGATGCAAAATCGGGTAAAATCGAAAATTTAAATACAGATTTATTTGAATGAAAAAAAAATTGAATTTTTTTATAAAATTTGTTTTTTCATTATTATTCCCAATCCATTTTAGTCTATATAGAAAATCATTTCCTGAAAGACATCTATATTTACTTTACAGATTTATGAAATAATTTATTAAAAATTAGGCCAAGGGTTCGAAAATTAATTATTACAGAGTTTGATAAACTCTAAAAATTTAGAACAAAAGAATAAAAGCCTCAGGTTTAGTGACTCTTTAAACTTGAAACAGGTAATCATTAATCTTGTAGGATAATTGGTCAATACTTCTACATTTAAATTTAAAAGTTAAACAGAGATGATTTTTTTAAAAATTTATCCACTGTATAATTATTTCATCCCTAAAAACTGTGATTGAATCGGTAATCATACATCTTGCTAGTGATGTTCAAAATTAATGAAATTGTATTATTAAGTCTGTAAATCTCTATTTCTCATGTGTTGTAAACATTGAAATGATTTATATTTATACATACATATATTGATAAAAAAGGTATAAGTTAAACTTAAATTTGCAAAATGCATTATATTGATTTCATGTTTTCTTTAAGTGTTTTTGTCAATCATGGATTTGTCAAAAAATAAGAAATTGTTAGCCAGAAGTTAGATTGGACTAATGCTATCGTGACAATTTAGATTATCAACAAATCCTTTTCTACATGTTTTATTGGGAGTTGCTTGTTTTTCTGTTCTAATACTGTTTTTGTATGTTGATTATTCAGAATTAGTGATGTAGTGATATCAAATTGTGATGAGTTATTTGATTGATTAGATCATTCACTGGATGGTCTATTTTGTTCATAAAAAAGAGTTCCTTTGTGGATTGAATCTATAACTGAAATCATGTTAAAGTTACCTTCATCTTAAGTTCTAGTATAACATTTCGCTATGTATTTAATTCCATTTAGTCTGATGGTCAATTGATTATTAAATTAATAAAAATTAAATTATGTTTATGTGGGACAAGAATCTTTGTGTTCAATGTGGTATGATCGTTAAAAAAATATCTGTGTGGTGGTAAAAAAATAATCTGTTTATGTGATTGAATGTTTGATGAAATAAATATTTCAGGTGTACGAATTATTAAATATTTTTCTTCTACTTTTTTTTATTTTTTTAGATAAGGCATTCCATGTTAAATTTAGACTTGTTCTTGATGAAATGTTTTATGTAAATTAATTATTAAATGTAAAAAATGTTTATCCTAAATACTCGTGGGAGTTTTAATTATTAAAGTAATACTTTCATTAAGATTAGGAAGACTTTTCTTACTGTTTAAAATGTCTCTCTACAAGGTGTTTTAACAGTTAAAATTTATTTTTTAATTAATGTCAAGAGTTTGCCATGTGTAATTTGTTTATTTTTATTTATTTGTAAATATTACTAAAACTATTGAATAATATATAGATGAAATCATTTTTAAAATATAGTTAAATTATTTTATTAGTTGTTAAATTGAATTTTATATGTATTTCATATAGGATTTTTTGATGTATTAGTTGGACAGTTTGTAACATTTACTATCTCTTTTAAAGGGAAATCTAGTCAATGTACCGTACTGGGTGCATAGTTTGTTACATCCTTTGTGCGATATAAATAAATGATATAACTGTCAGTGCTGTGGTTATTTTTTTTTATTGTTATTAAAATATAATTGTAAACATCATCACGCATTTGCAAGTAAACAAATTTACTAAGCATTGTAGGTCTTAGTGATCTAAAAGCAAAAATTAATTGACATAGGAAATTTATTTATATCATTTAGAAGAAACAAACAGTCATGGACATAACAGATAACTGCATTTTTTGGTGCTTGCTTCCACTGAATGGAAGTTATTTCTGGATTTAAATCTGTTGGCATAACATTTATAATGCTACATAGAATATTTTAAGTTTAATAAACCTTTTTATATATTTGACTTCTATAATATTTAAATAAAACATGAAATATTAACCTGTTATACAAATTAGAAAGCAGTATTTAGTAATGTTTAAACAATAATAATTATAAAATAAAATAAAAATTCCTAAAAACATTTGATCAGTAAGTAAAGTGTGTGGAAACAGTTTGTTATGCCCACAATGAAAAGTTGGACAATTTTGATTTGTATAAAACTATAAATCTTAGATATATTTTTATTTATTGTTCTTTTGATGATGATTATTTTTAAATATATTTATTTTGAAGAGAATTTAAAATCATTTTTAAAAAATGAATTTTTTTTTTTAAATATAAATCTTTGAATTCAATATCTCTGGTCACATTCTGAAACTAAGTATGTACAAAAATTTTGATTTTGGGTTATTTTAATTTTTCCAAAATTTTAAAATTATGCCGAACCATTAAATGTCCATAATAATAAAAAAAAATTATTTTTTGCTCATCTTTATTTATTACATTACATCTTGCTTCTTTTTAAAATGAACATTCCTTAATTTATAAAAGTATGAGACAGTAAGGTGTATGAACCATAACTAACCTCTCTTCCCCCACTCAAAACACGAACACTTCTAAGGAAGTTCTCTCTCCCCCACCCAAAACACAAACTACACTTATTTGTTGGTTAATATTTTACAGAATTCCTACCAATTTCTTAGTACACTTTCCTGTGGTTATGGAAAAAATCTTGCCCTCTTCCTAAATCCGCCCTTGGAAAGAAGATATAAATGAAAGAGAAGCATTTCGAGAAAATATGTTGAAAATAAAAGGATTCCAAGGGAGAAGAGAAAACAAAACAGGTTGAAAGTGGTCTGAGGATAGGAAGAGGAGGCGAACGGATGAAAGTATATAGGAAGAAAATAAAATAATGAAAACTTGTTCTAAGATTACCTATTCATAAAAAAAAAAAAAAAAAAAATGAATAGAATTGTATTAAAATAAAATTGACATTCTGTATGCGGCAGAATGTTCGATCCTGAACAATTAAGTATTGACGGAACAAATTAAGAAAAAAATTTCGGCTGACTAAAGATCATTTTAGACGAAGCCATAACCAGGTATTCTACACACAAGGATAAAATTACCGATGCAATAAGAAAACGAAGAATTCAGTTCTATGGACACCTACAAAGAATGAACCCAGCTGAATGCCCAAAAGTATATTCATGTATCTAAAAAACAGAAAATGGCCAACATGTGGATTGAGTAAACTGAAAAGGACATTGAAGAGCTCGAGGTCTTTCCGGATGGCATAGAAGGGTATTTTCCACTTAAGAAAAGATTTTCAAAATACTGAGGGATTTCATGAAAGACAAAAAAGAAAAGCAGGCGCGATTAGGACTCAGGAAAGAAAGCAATAATAAGGGAACGAATGAAAGAGATGTCGAAGAGAACAAAAGAACAGTTGAAACCAGCGTAATGCATAGCAGCTTAATTGTAAAAAAAAAGATACGAATCCAAAAAGATCTTACGAAATATGAGCTCATCTGGCATCCCAAGGGGTATTGTGAAGTTTGTATAAGGAGGAAAAAATGGCCAAGATTTTAATGCATTGTGTAATAATAGCCGATAAAATTTGTTTTATATTAAACTTAATATGAAGAGTAAAAAAATTTTGTATCTCAGGTATTATTCCACAGGTTGTCGCTTCGAGTTGAGTCACAAGTTTTAAGTTTTCATTCCTTTCATTGTTATTATTTTCCAAAAAAACAAGTTGTCGTGAGCTTTCGTATGGAAAAGAGAATGTGATTATGAATAAATGTTTATATTTCGGTAATAATTGATCTTGAAGTGAACGTTTCAACAAACATGTACCATTTATACTTCGAAATGTTAGTGGCAACTTTTATTTCTTGATAAAATGATTATAGAAATCTACCCATTACCCTTAATCACATTATTTTTTTCCATACTAAAGCTTATAATAACTTGTATTTTCGGAAAATATTAAAAATGAAACAAATAGTTAAAACTTGTTGTTACTCAACTTGAAGCGACAACCAGCGGAACAGATACCGAATACATGATTACTAGTCAAGTTAACCTCAACAAGGCTTTAGTTACAATGTTTCAAAGAGCTCTACCGACAGGAACGATTGATTTTCGGACATTCTTATAGTGAGAAACGCAAAGGTCGAGACAGAGCTAGATAAATATGTGTGGACAGGCCGGCGATACCCTGCCCTGTAAAGAGACACCTCAGGCTGACAAAAAGCTAAACGGTGATTATAAATCAGGACGGCCTGTCGGCGGGGGTTTGCACCACTGACACCGACAATATGTCTCCACTAAACTCTCCTTTAATGTGACGCTAATAGTCATCGCCCTACTCCCATGGCTACTTCAACAAGGTTTTCTCCAATCTGGCAAAACTATAAATGAATAAAAACAGTTAATGACGCAATAATCATAAAAATAACATGTGCCACTACAATCCATGAATGGATCTGGGGATCAGTACGTGGTAGAGGCTGTACTGTTTCATGGACAACGGCTGTGCAGGGATGTGATCACACTCTACCCCAAGATTTACCCCCCTTATTTTGGGTACCCACTTTATAGAGGCTTGGCGAGCCCCCGTAGGGTCCTAGATCCCCTTTGATTCATCTCTGGCCGTTAACATATTAAATAAAAGTCTTGCCAGTAGCGGGATTTGAGTCCAGGACAATCATAAAAATAATCATTGTAATTCATACAGTAAAAACTTGGGTAGCTAAAAATAAATAAAATTTAAAAGAGCATTTATCTGGATTGGTCACATCAGATTATCACTTCAAAATAATCATTCAAATAGCTGTAGTCTATTCATTTTATGCCACTTTTTGCTGCTATGGCTGACTGGACAATGCTGCAATGGGAGTCCAAAATTTCGCCTATCCAAATTTATTTAGGATAGGCATTTTTAAGGAGATAACAGACATCCCAGAATCTCGGGATCCCCATTTTACCTACCTCCCGTAGGACTGCATAGCTAAGGATTCTTAGATCCCTGCGAATTGCCGGGCAGCGAATACGCTATCTTGGACATAGTAAGTTCTTAGCTAACCACTAGACCACAGGTGACTCCTATCTTTCAAATAATTGTAGTAGTAAGGATAATTATTCCCCCAAAATATTTAATTCCGCCAGGATTAGCTGAACTATATTCTCTCGAATATTGGAACGTTTGATTAAGATAGATCAATGCCAACTTTATTTTATTCACATTTGAAGAAAAAAAATGAAAAAAGTGTATATCATATCATTTTTTTTTAAAAATTTATTATTATTAATAAAAATTGTTCTTTTTTTATGTTAAGAATGTTTTTTGTTAATATATTCATTGAAATTTAAAACTTTATTATACCAATGTAACAAGTAAATGGCAGGAATGATACATAGTGGCATGGATAAAGACAAGTAGAGAAACTACCCATTGGTAGTACTCAAATATAAAATTCAACAAAGAAGGTCACGAGGCATCTTCTTTTTAGACGCGTCGCAGTATTATCAGGAATTGAAAAGGTTGCTGCTAGGTTTGAAACTAGAGGGACTCAAGTTCGCCATGAAAAGATTGATATCGGATTCGGGCCAAATCAGTAACAACTGGGATATTAAGGTCATTATGGATTACTTCGTAACAAAGTAAGGAGCATTGAGGATTTTATGAAGGATTTATGATTGTAAGGATTGAATGACAGTTGAGAGGTGTTCGATGCCCTGTTAAGAAATTCAACTCTTATAGTTAGGTCTTATTAATGTATATTTTTATCATTAATGATAATATGTCCTTTAATAAATTTTCAGTAATTAATTCAATATTTTCCACTTTACTGATTAATTTTTTTGTTTTATGAAACTTATATTTTTTCAATATTCCGTATTAAAAAGTTAGTTTGGAGTTATCCGGTTTTAGTCCTGAACGCTTCGTTTAATATGATATTTAATTTTGTATTGACCGATCATTTTTCTTGTAGTGTAAGAAATCATGGTGTTTTTTACTACAGCGTCTACCCTTAATATATACTGTGAAACAAATTCCTTTAAGAAGATGCTTACACCACACAAACATGTTAAGATGTTTGGAGGCTGTATGTTTAGGTTGGCTAAGGGTGAGGTGGTAAACACTGGACACGTGCTGTCATAGTCCCAGAAAAGTCTTTACGGTTAACAAAAAATATTTTTTCTAAGTTTTGTTATGTCTAAATTTCTTTAAAAAAGATATATATCACAGTTATCATTTTTAATTTCCTTACAGCAATGTTATGAAGGACCGTCCTAATAGTAACTGCAAACAAGGAAATCAAAAAAAAATTTCATATATGAAACTATGAGGAAACTTAAATTCATGCTCTAACCGATAAGATGTACTCTTAAAAAAATAATAATTAAGAAAGCTTTAAAAATATAATATTAACAATAACTTATGTTAATGAAATAGGAATATGTTTACAAAACGTTGAAGATTGTGGGTAATGAAGAAACTCAAAACTATGTTATAATAATACAAAAGTAAGCATAAGGAAAAATATAATATGCCATAGATAGCGGCAAGTTGTTAAACCACCCAATGGTAGTTCCCAAATAACAAATTCAACTTAAAAGGCCACAAGGCCATCGTTTTATCAGACCCTTAGGAGAAAATGAAGGGGTAGCTAGTTTTGAAACTAGTAGGTTTGGAAGTGAATAAGGTTTCTCATGAAAGGACTGATATCGGGTTCAGGCTATATCAGCAACAAATTTAACATCGAGGTCCCTATGGATGACTATTCGTAACAAATTAAGGAGCATTTAGGATTTCACGAAGGGTTTTGGATTATGAGGGTTGTATACGAGAGGAACTCGATGGTTTAGTGGAGTCCCAAAGATCTACTACGTAAGTCCTAATAGGTCTTATAATAATCATGTACATGAGTCTTTTGTAATAAGGGAAAAAATGAGTTATACGATATAAATGAAACGGGGCAAATAACTACCAACGATAACTTCCCATCTGTAGACGAGGTATGTTAAGCCCTATTTAAGGTCTTGGTTGGTCTCTTGCTGCATTTTGAGGATGGGGTGTGCTTTATGTATTTATTTATTTATTTTTTTATTCCCTTTCTGTCTTGAAGATCCCTAAATAGGTGAAGTATTAGCAGGTATTTGTGTTATCTGACTTTATTTAAGAGACATATGGCTCTATTTTTGGAATTTGTCCACTCTTGACTTCATTGCTTTAGATTACAATTTTATACATACGGATGTTCCTGTAATTCCAGGTACCTAGGTTGTTTATTTCATCTTGTACATATTTCTTTCTCATGGTATCTATGGATGACACGACACGAATACTGTTATATATCGGCGGGATAGGATTAATGCGTGGGAGACTTCCTGTAGGACCAGGTGGGCTCTATCACGACTTCTATTCTCGGTTGATCCTCTCCTGTCTTCCGCCTTCCGCTCTTGGTCCTGCCAGAGCGCTCTGTCGACAGTACAAGAAAGGATGATTGACATGGTATATTGAGTATGTATGTTATTTCATATCTGAACGTACCTATTTTCTGCCTTCCTGTACTTAAGTTGTTGCTTCTCCTTAGTTAATAAAGAATCTTGGTGACATAGAGTATTATACTAAATATTCTTTTGAGACTAATTATATAAAAAATAATCAATTCTGCTATAAAGACTTATTTTGATAGGATCGGATGTATTGTAGGAGTTTGCATAATAACCTACTGTGCCCAAGATTGCGGTGTCACAATGGGATTTTTAAAAGAGAGTACTAAATCCTTAATTATGCTGTCCTTCTGAAATGACGAAAAATGGTGGTCCCGAGCCTGTGCGGTACCATATACTCGTTAAAGATCCCTATCCTAATTAAACCTGAATAGGAAAACTTTAGGACTCCCACTGTAGCATCGTCCGATTCTCCATAGCAGCATTAAGTGACGTTAAATGAATAAACTAATTATGAGGACACTTAGGGGTTACCTTGATCCAATGGTATTACTTGAACAGACTAGATTCATAGCTGATTTCTCAATTATATTGTATTTATTTCTCATGTCTTGAAAGTATAGACAAAAGCCTAATATCTCAAGCAGTGAGATATACTACCAAGGTGTTGATACAAATTTGTGGTCATTTATTTAGAAGTATTATCATGTATCAGAATTACGATTTTTTTTACCATGCACCTTTACTTCGTTCCACAGCCTACATTCTTCTTCTTTGAGTCCTTTCGGAGGGTGGCGATCATCAAGGCTATTCTGGTCTTTGCTGCTGCTGCTTTAAAAAAGTCAATAAATTTACACAAGTTTCACTCACGGAGCTTTCTCAGGCGGGAAATTCGCCTCCATACTATGCATATTTTCCCCTCAATTATTATTTTCAATATTTAATTTTTTTTTCTATGAAGAGATCGGCGATTGAAAAGACCTTGAAAATATTCGATCTTTCATAAAAAAGATCGAAGTTTTCAAATATTGGTATACCGTCGCTTGCTGAAAACCTCTCTATTGAAATAATAGATTATTAGATGATGATAAATTTCATATACACTCTTTTAGAGTATTAAGATGTTTTTAGATATAAAAGTAATTAATGTTTATAAATTCATTATAAAAAACAACTCATATATAAAAAAAAGGGTTAATTTTGGTTCATTTCATTGTTTGAACCTATTATCATAATTCAAATAATATATTTTCATATTCCATTTTATATAGTAAAATTTTATTTTATAAAACAGTTGATATTATTATAATTATTGAGATACACACACACATAATCATAGATAAAAGTTATAACTCCAGAATAATCTGTTATATCTGCCATTGTGTATATAAAAATGGACTACATAATTCTGCAACTTCCACGATTCTTGGCGGTTTTTCCAAGAACGAATTGTGTGCTTCACTGAATGAGGTTTATCTGGCTAATTCAAAAACTCCAATCTAAGAATCAACCATTCTGAATCCCGTTCAGGACAAAAGAGAAGAAAGAAGTACAGAGAAGGTCCCTTAACCCATTCGAGACCGATTGCACTATTGATTTTCGACGCTAAAAGTGTGCAATAATCAGTTTTTCTTGAGCTAATGAAATCTGTAAACTAGAGGAAAACAAAATTTTTCATGGGTTTTACTGTGTACCAAAAAATCTAAAAATTATCTGAAGCCTTTCTTACATGTAAATTACTATGAATACGCATGCAGCGCAGGCGTAAGATAATAAGTTTCGTTTAGGCGGTATGAATAGAATTTCACGTTTGTGTTATTTTTTTCATTATTCCACTTATTTTATTTTAACTTCTTAATACTTTTTAAAAAATTTCTTTGCATTTTATTGTGTTCTTTATTATTGAAAGCAAAATAACGATTTTATATTATATCAATATTATAAATATTTTATATTATATTTTGGAAAAAAAGGTTTATAAATTTTTAAATGATGTACTTTTCATTTTACCTTACATTCCACACCCGGTGTTCAATCCGCTCCTCGCAATCAAAATTTTCCCAGGAGCGAGCTGCACACCCTGTGTGCAATGACCTTTATGTGAATTCGCTTACAAATTAGGTGATTTCCATAGTAAACATGTTTTTGTAATTAAAAATGAACAGTATAAAGAAAGAAAAAATTCACTTCTGGGGACCGTGTCCGCTCGTCTCATCGTCATAAAATCGTCTCGAATAGGTTAAATGAAGATAAATTCGTCATTATGAGATGTTAGAATATGTTATTCCCTATTATGACATTGTGAATAAATGATGGGGTCCATTGCAGCTACTGAACAGGGCTCGGTATAGTCTCGATAAAAGGTAATTTTATTTCACCTGTAGTGTAATAAAAAAAAATAAAGACCTTAATAGGTCATTTCTTGAATGTGAAATACATTTTTAATAGATAAGTCGCTATTTTTATTTCAAGATACTAGATTCTACTTTAGTGCACTACCTAATTAATTGTATAATTTAGGTTGGGTTAAAATAACCCTAGAATATATATATATTCAATTTAAAATAAAACTTTGGTTTGAACAATGCTTAATGTGCTGTAACGATCACCTCCGATTTTTTAAAAAACTACGAACATGTTAAATTTTTGGGCCCAACCTTAATTATGCTTTTCCTTGAAACAAAAAGGAACTATCTTCTGTTTTTTGTTCTTTTTCTGTTTTTTCTTTTGCTAATGCAATGTTAAAGTATGTAATTTCCGATTTATACAATATACGTTAATCAGCCTCAGAAAAGGTTTAAATCTGGATGTTGAAAAACCTGCTTGGTTTTGAATACGTTGGTTGTATTTGATTGAATATATCATTCATGAAAACGAGTTTAAGAATAGTTCTCAAAGGCAAATGACTTAAATAAAATTTATGATTAGCTGAGGAAACGTCCATGTTCATAACATATAATCAATGAAGTTTTATATCTATACACAACTAGTACGATACTTAAAAGCAGACAGACAGTTTTGTTGAATGCCGTATTCATTTATCAAATGAATTGTAGGGAAATTACAACCAACAATTATTAACGATTATTATTCATCAAATTAGACTTCGCAATAGGTATGCCCTGCTGTTTCTCCCGCTTTAAATTAAGATTAACTCCAGTGTAGAAAAATATCAATAAAAATAATAAACACTAATGTTGTTCGTTTATGTCTCCTTTGTTGCAGAAATTGCAAGGAAAGGATAAAAATGACTACAATCAAATGATTTTATAAATAAATAAATTAGATTATTTAATTTATCAAATATAAACGACAATATTCACTTAAATATTGTTACGGCCAGAGCCGGAAGGAGAACCGGCTGTGAGGATTAGGCGAACAATGGGATTAAGCCGGAAGGGATCAAAGGTAGTCTAGACTCATCGGGATCTGCGTGGAATATTCTAGATGCCCCCCACCCCAATCTCCCTTGCCTATATAAAAAGGCGAGCTGTTTTGGCCGCGCAGTCAGTAATAAGTCAGTAATAAGCAGTGAAGTAATAAGCCAGTGAGTAGCAGTCGTTAACTAGTGATAGTGCGTGAGTTACAGTGAGTTAGTATCAGTCTGTAATAAGTGCTTAGTGAGCAACAGTGACAATTAGTGGCCGTGTAATAAGTGTAATAAACTGTGTGGCAGTTTGTCATATTTGGAGAGTCTTACGGTCGGTGGACTTTAGTTAGCGAACTGTAAGTGTTAATTTGTAATTGTAAACTATAGTGTAATATTATTGTATTTGTACAAATTTATATAAATAGTTTAGTTATTTAGTATTAGCAATATCTTATATTATCTGTATATTATCTTAGAAATTAGATAACATTTAGTAGAATATTGTTATTGTAAATTGATATTAGTTTAATAATTTAACTGTTTTAAATAATCTCATATACAGAAAACAGCCAAGGATTTAATTTTGTTTTAAATATTTAAGAAAGTTACCTACTCCGATACTTAGAATTACATCGTGATAAACGTTTAACTTCGAACCCTCCTACTAGACTGAAAAGACAAGAAGCTGCTCGCCGTTTCACACTACTGCAACACCTACCAAAGTATGCTTTAAGCTCCCAATTAATTAAAAAAGATTTATGATAATGTATATGTACATGACTATTATAAGACTTGCGGAGTAAAGTTTGGGGCCCACTAGACCATTGAAATCTTCCCCTGATTCAATATAAAATCCTTAATGTTCCTTACTTTGTTACGAATCTATAAGAATTCCGATTCCAATTTTTTCATGGAAAACTTTATTCCCACTCTAACCCACTAGTTTCAAACCTAACTACTTCGGGTATCGATTATCCTCCGAGAGGTCTGAAAAGAAGATGACCTTGTGACCTTCTAACTTGAATTTGTTATTTGAGTACTACCAATGGATAGTTTCTCTACTTGCCTTTATCTCTTGACATAATATTTATTTGTTGTATTATTATAATGCATTTGTATATTTCAATAAATATTTATTTTTTTCAAATTTCTGTCCCCAATTTGTAGGAATATAAAACAAATAATAATCGATTAACGTCTCTCTAGGCCTTGAATTCTACCGCTAGGTAGTTTCTCTACTTCCCTTTACCCATGCCATTATGTATCATACCTGTCATAATGTTTGCTTTGTTCTAATTAAGTTGTTAATTTCAATAAATAAATCTTAAAAAAAAGAAACTTACTACAAACTAAGTAAAAATATTTTACTTTGTTGCACGTGAATGCTATACAAATGCAGGAGCATGACATTCATAAGTATTACATTAATAAATAAAATAAGTTAGGTGTTTTTTATAAAATTTTTGAAATCAGTAAAAAATATCAAATTTTATGTTTGATCCTCTTCATTAACTTTTTGTTGATCATCAAATTAATTTTGGATTGATAGGGATTACGTTGGCCTAGCTGTATAGCGAAGTCGGATCTACTTTAGGATTATTTCTATCAATGTAATTTACCGCTGGCACGAGATCAAAGAGGGAGAAATCTATCTGGCTGGTCGGAATGGAGCTACCCCCGATCCTGCGATCTGATTGGTCGGTTGCGGGCCAATCAGGGCAGGCCACGCCCCCACCCTAAATATACACCAGCTGAAATCTTTTCAGTTTCACGCCTCATTATAGGAAAGCTGTCTCTTGTCTCGGATAATTTCAAAGGTAAACTGTTCTTTGTATGTTTTTTTCTCGCATTAACAGGCCTTCTAACTTTGATAGGTCGTTGAAGTCTAACATAGATTAGTAATTACAAACATTCTTTATCAAGATAAGGAATTATAAAAGAAAAATATTTAATAACTATTACTTCCTGACTCCCTTAAGGGTAATAAAGAGTGGTAATATTTTAAGCATATAGAATTCGCTATATAGTGATCGCTATATAATCAAGTCCCCGACTTTTTCTTCAGACATTGTTTTATTTAAGTAAGTCATGAGAACATATTAAATTTTAAAATAAAATTTACATTTATATATAAAATTCTTTATTTATAATTTCGAAGTTTGAATAAAACCTGACTTTTTCATTAAAAAATTAAAACAAGGCCCAAAAGTATTATGTTAGAATTTTATATTTGAGGCGTTCTGGATCAAAAGGGGATTACTCCAAATTTCAAAAACTGACTTTTTCACATGTCTTGGCTAGTTTAGACAATTAAGGTATTTAATTTATGGTCCGGATATTTCAGGTTTAGAAATGAACTAAAATATTGAGAAATAAGGCTACAGAGTGTCATGTTAGACAAAATCGCTTGACTAAACTTGTGAAATTGTGTAGAACTCAATTATAAAAAAAATCTGAGTTACCTGCATTTGATCCTGAATGAATCATGTACAAAAGTTTTATTTATAATATAAAAGTAATAAATAAAACCTGACGTGATTAAAAAAAAATGAAACTATGGGAGAATAGTTATTTATTTGAAAAGTGAGGAAAGTGCAACTTTATTACACCCGAGTGTGGTAATTAAACGAGTGTGTTATAAGCACTTTTCTCACGTGTTAAATATTACATTTTTCCTGCAACCATTTAAAAATAAAGAAATTAAAGGTGAAACTTTAGATTTGTTAAATATAAAAGGGCTTGTGGGTTATGCTAATACTAGCAGATCTCCAAATTTCTGATGTGTGAAGGTTCTAATACATTTAAGGTTATATTAAATATTTCTATAAAATCACTTCAAAACAAATAAAATCGATCATGAATTAAATACAAAATAGTTCTAAAATTATTTATTTTAACATTTCAGGAATACAAAATTAATAATATTATAATACCGTCATTTAACATTTAATATAACAGAGTGCTGATTATCAAAAAGGGTTTCATTTTTTTCGAGAAACAATATTTAACCTTGAAAACGTTATTACTCTTCATTATTTGTGACATTTTGGGCATCTGTTCTTCATCAACGACTATTGAGGATTGTATAATGCATTCACCTATAAGTTAGTGTTTAGGTATGTATGTTTATCGTGAGGTAGGTAGTTTCCATTATATCGAAAGTGTAAATGTTTTTAAATTTGTGTGTATATGAAAATACACTCAACAAATTAGAATCCTGTAGAAAACAATAAATTTTCAGTCGTCGGCTAAGGCTACACCTACATTGGATCCGATTCGGTGCGACGTGATTCTATCACATACGATGCTGGGGTGTATACATTATGCATATTTTACTATACATTATAGTAAAATATAAATGTATTAAAAATAATCTTAATTTTATAAATTTAAAGAACCAAATGTTATAAGTCTCGATATATTTCAGTCATTTGATTTGCTAGCGACGTCTCATCGTATCACACCGGATCCAATGTAGGTGTAGCCTTAGGCTGCAAAATTAGTTTCGTAACGGCAATCCATACTCAAAAGAAACAACATACCTGAAGCTCAAAAAAACGAGACCTTTTTTTATTTGCGTTGGATTGTTCTAAGCCATTACATTAACAATAACCGCTCATAAATATACCTGCAGTCTCGTTGAATAATTGTCATCTAGAATTTTATCCGAAATGAGTTTGCTCTACATAGAGAAGCAGAATCGTGTTATTCTCGTAGTATATAAGTGGGCATACCTTGAAATTGAGTTATTGCTTATATTAAAACTGCTTTTCAAGAACTAAATTATAACAATGACATAATTCCGCTCCCCTTCGTAAACTTAACCAATTTTGGACAAAAATCTACTTCACTACTTTTTAAATAGGCTGCAGCTATAAACTAGTGGTATGTTCAAAATATTCATTAGTCTCAAACAAAATGAAAACTTGTTGCAACCTTGCTCAGATCCCTCCATGCCAAGAGTGAGGTTGTTGAGTTTGCTAACAACTGTTTGTTTTCTGTTGGCCGGCTCTCGAGTGTTTGTTCACATGTTAAAGCCCTTCCTTCAGCCAAACAGCTTCTTGTATAGCTTTTTGTTGATGGCTTTTAGTGTTTCATGAGAAATAGTCAAACCTATTAGTTTGAAAGATGCTCCCATTCGAATTAATATAAACAAATTATTATATTATACTATATTCCAAAAGGACAGAACTGTTGAGCTTTTATCTTTTGATTTCTTGTGGTAGCTAAGTGTATAAACTGCTGAGCTGCTATGTTCAAGGTTCCGGGTATCAAATCCAGTTCTGGCAGATAACTTATTTAATTTGTTAACAGCCACGGTTGGACCATGTGGTATATACTGGACCCTCTTGGGATTTGCCCAGCTAGCGTACCCTATAAAAAGTGTACCCTTAATTTGTGGGAAACCTAGCGGTTGAGTGATCTCCTCCCTGCCCAAATATTGCCCTATAAAGTGTACAGTCTCTACCCTGTACTGAACCCAAGACACTTTATGGATTGTAGTGTTTTAGTTTTTTTTTTCTTTTAATTTCATTACTAAGCAAATTTAAGCATTCCACATATGACATGAATTCGGTACTTAATTATTTTTCTTTCAAACATAATTGGTAATGCACACTTCGTTTTGAATAATCGTATTAGTGTGATGATGATAACTTCTAAAAAATGGAGTTACGAGAATTTATAATTAAGATTATTATCTAGGCTACAGTGCAGACTAGTTTATCTTTTAATAATTTTATTATATAAAATAATTATAACTTAGAGCTATCAACGTTTCGGATTTCTTTATTTTCATATAAGCTGTCATAGGGTCGTATTCTATTTCCATGAGAGTTTTTTCAGCTGCATTTTTCACTTCAATAAAATTATCTCTCTATTAAAACTAGTTCATTATTTTTGCAAGGAGACATTACCTACTTACTAACATATTTTTGTCATAGTTCTACTAATAGTTCATCCCGGCCTATAAAATGTAAAATGACAAATAGTGTAGTCAATGAAAATATAATATAATAGTATAATAGTAATATAAAATATAATAGTATAATATAATATAAAATAGGTATCTTGGGCCGCGTTCACACTAAGGCGATATATGAAAAGCTATATACAATAATCGACCCGCACAGACACTTCCATGAAATATAAAGGGAGATGAAAGAGTTCCACATCCGCGCCATTGTGGAACATATGGCAATTGATATGTTTCTCCAAATGCCACTTTACGGTCTTCTCAGCGATTCGTCTTCTTTATCGTCTTAGTGTGAACGCAGCATTAAAGGCGCCATGACTGATGTTGCAGATGCCCAGACGACGGAGCCTGGAGACGGACTCTGAAGAGGAGGAGCGGCCGGCGAGGAACGCAGCCAACGCCCGAGAGCGGGCCAGGATGAGAGTGCTCTCGAGAGCCTTCAGTAGGCTCAAGACGACCCTGCCCTGGGTACCGCCGGACACCAAGCTCTCCAAGCTGGACACATTGCGCCTCGCCACCAGCTACATTGCTCACTTGCGCAGGGTACTAGGTGCCGGCCAGCCGCAACCCACCCTTCCGCATCCGGTCAGCTTTGTAAGTACATTGGCAATTTTTCTGAATAAAGTAATTTAAGTTACAAGTTCTACAATGAAATGGTATTATAAATGGTTCTTGTGAGTTATCGAAACGCCCAACAATTCTTGAAAGGCTTAGATACTTCATGAGATACCGGGAGAGGCCTTATCATATCTTAATTTAAGTAATAATAATATACATTAATATTGATAATTATCATTTTAATGGTTAGAAATCGATATTAGGCCAAAACATTGGAACAGAGGCCCGGGACATTTATTTGAGACAGCAAATCTGAAATAGACAAAGTGGTGAAATTCATTACAAACTGTAAATTAATAACCAATATTTGATCCTCCATTGTCCTTGCTATAGATGCATTTGGTGTTTTTCCCATTGTTTTATATTCTTATTATAGATGTATTATTTATTAGTATGTGTGTGTATATGAATATTTAATTTATTTTTATTTTTATTTTTATTTCTTTTAAGATAAATAACTATAAAAATCAAAAATCTACAGGCGTTGATGACCCTAGGGTTTTACGCCTCTAAGCAACAACAAACAAACTAACAACATTTATTTGGCTTTTTTCTTCTCGTATTGCCCACAATAGATCATTTTACTACTTTATTCTCCTCTCCTTTCCTCACCTTGGTAAGTTTTTTATGTCTTCAATATTCTTTCACGCGTTAACTGGGACGTTTCTTCTCATCTTTTCAATTTCGTCCAACCTTCTCTGTTCATTTTTCATCCTGAACCCCTTCCCCAGACTTCTAAATCTGCTCCCCAATTAACGTCTATCTAGCATTTGGCTCTGTGATGTTAAACTTTTCCAAGTCTCCTTCTTTAGTCCACGTTGTTGTCGTCTTATTTTTCTAAATATAGGCAAATATTTGATTGGTAAATCTATGCTTGTTCATTATGTACAGAGGCCGGAGATTGTCAGACTCCTCTTCCGCATAACATCTGAGATTCTTAGCATTTTATGGTAACTTCCCTCCATTACTTCGCAATTTCCATTCGTTCCCAGTAAAAAGAGGACCCACGATTTTTCTTAGTATTCTTCTTTGTAAAACTTCCAGTTTTTTGAGTTTATAGTTCCCTGTAGTTCAAGAGGCATTCACAGGTGGAGAGGGATTCCGTTTTTACGAGAGTTTTTTTATTGATACAAAAAAAATATTTATAATATAATAGCCTAAGCCGCCTTTATATTGAGAATTTCCCAAGTCTTGTGAATTTGGCATCTTACAGTTGAAATCTTGATGAATAATGAACGAAAAAAAAGCTGTTTGTGCGGTTATCACTGTCCTTCTTGTTTGTAGAAAGCTTGGAAAATGATTACCCCCACTCACTATAATTCAGATGAACCAATTTGGGTAAGATATTATATTTTAATAACCTAAACACCGTTGAGTAAATACAAGTCTCTTCATCGTATGTTTGCATTCTGGAGAGGTTTAAACCATACTGAGTATAGTGCCGTCAACATCGATGTAAATGTCTAAAGTTTGGTTACTTCTGATGGTATAATTTTACCATTACCTTTTACTTTACATTTCTTAGATTTTTAATTTTTCTTTAATATGAGTGGGAAAGTAATATGTGTTAATCTCATTTAACAGTCCCCAATGTGGAGGAAGTAGAACCGTCTGGGTTTGTTTGTTGATTGTTCATTTAACGTAACTTTATGCTGTTATGGCTAATCGGGCGATGCTACGAGGCGATATACTAGGGGCTCGTACATTGGGAGCCCTAAATACTGTCTATCCAGGTTTTATTAGGATAGGGATTTTTAACAAGTGCCCGGTATCTTACAGGCTCGGGAATTCTGTTTTACGCCTCTTACGAGGAACGGCACAACCAATTTTTAAAAAATCCTAGGACAACCTAGGCTGCCAAAATGGCGCAGGACACATATTTTATAGGTTTTCTCGAAGGACATGATTAGATGAAATGGGTGAATGTTTATGTAAAATTAGTTACTTTTTTCTGCATTAGTCCCCTTCTCGATATAGTAACAACTGTTTTGATGCTCTTGGCATATTACTTAATATTATAGTACTAAACTGGGTATCAGTTCAAAAAGGTTGTCGTTTCAAGTTAAGTCACATCTTTTAAATTTCGTTTCCTTTTTAATATTCTCGAAAATAAAAAGAATTGTAATACTGGCTGCAAATAAAACTATAACTGACTCTGTATAGATTAAAGAACCGACTTAGAAATACTGTGAGGGTTCTCATCTTCGAAATGTTTGTTGAAATATTAATTTCTTGACAAAATGATATACCAAAATATAAACATTTCCGATAAAATGTGTATATATAAATTATTATGTACTGAAACTAACGATTTTTTTTGAGAATTTAAAAAAATAAAAAGTTAAAACTTGTGAATTAACTCGAAGCGACAACCTGCGGGACTGATACTGTAAAGTGTAATTATAAATAATAGTAAACAGTAGACTGCTTTAGGCGTAGTTACTGACGGATCTCGATATAATGTTGTTCATACAGTGCCATGGTAAAATTATAAATTTATATGCTTGTAGATGCACAAAGTTAATTGTAAAAAGTCGTACTCCCTAATTTAGAGCATATTCTATTCCCACTGACTACAGGTGTCTCGTGTCAGAGAAGTCTATTTCTGTTTTTCGAGTTATGTGTATATTTACTCCCTATCTAAGGCTTTAATTTTATTTTTAATTATATTTTTCTTGATAATAGTTAACAATCAGTTGTTTACCGTTCTAAATGACTAATTGTGTCTACTATTTTATTTTTAAAGTCATTATATTTTAATTTCTTTTTAATTAAAAAAGAACGCTAAAAGAAAAATTGTATATTTATAAATCATTTTTCTCTATTTTTTCCTGTCATTTATTTCTAGTTACCACTATATTTCCTTTATATTTAATTTATTTATAAATTAATATAAATATAAATTTATAAATAATTTTATAAATTTAAAATTATCCCATAATTGTGTATAATATGAGTCCTCATACAAAATAAATCTTTTGAGAAAATACATGCCACATTTGTTTAAAATTAAAAACATTTTAATTTCAAGCCTCAATCAGGTAATCAGGAAATATGGTTCTAGGGACCGGGCAAAAAAAGCTGACTTATTTTATGCAATGGTTCACCAATTTCATTTAATTATGTCCTAAAAAATACCTTCCTGCCGCCATAAAGCTTCCTGATACAACATGGCGATCTATCAAATGAAACGCCATTTATACCGTATAAGGTATACCGTATACCGTATACGGTTATTGACTCCGAATCAGTGCTTCCCAATAATCTTTTTTTATTTCAAGAATTAGAGAACGTTACATACACGTGACCTATTATAAATTTGGTTCGTAATCGACGATCGAAATATAACATTTAGATATTCAATGTAAAACATTTGATGGAGCAATTTTTTAATTTAAAAAAAATATGCGTAAACTCGGTTTTGTCCTGCACGGACTTTCTTTTTCACCCGTTTTGAGCTATTTAAGCTCTTTTATTCCCCCACTGAAACCAGTTAACCCAGCCATCGATCTATCAGATCTAACTGGAAAATCTATCAGAGACAGCTGTTACTAAATGCCTACTAATTACTCTTACTAGGAAGAAATAGAATTACCTCGTTTTTCTCCAATAGTCTTCAATCTGAATCAACTTTACCAAGAAAAGTTCCTTTTGTGACTTTTAAACGATTTTACTGTGGAAAAGACTATTCGGTTTCCTTTCTTTTTTTTGAATAATGGTCGTTGGTTTAAGTACTATTAAAACTGAGACGGTTGCCGGGTGCTCATCTCATCCGATTAGATTCGATAATTTCGATTGTATGTATCTACTTATATTTGTTTGTCTTCTCACGCATCTCAAGTGTGTTTCGACTGTCCCAAGTGTTCCTAGAATTCTTCATTATATTTGTTTTACAATATTGCTTTTCCGAAACATCATAAAAAAAAAATCAAGCTCGTTCTTGTTGTTGAAATATTCATTTTCTCATTCCCATCCAAATCAATTGATTAATTGCATGTAATCTATACATATAAAATGCTTTGTCCTGAATGACTGACTTACGTATCAACGCACAGCCTAAACTGCTAATCGTATAGACCTGAAACTTTGAGGGTGTGTTCTTTGTATGACGTAGGCATCCTATAAGAAAGGGTTTTTCCGAAGTTCTACCCCTAAGGGGGTGGAAAAGGGGGGCAAAGTTTGTATGCTTGCTCACGTGTTTCTTACTCGCAAAATCTACATATTTTCGCTGAAAAAAACAAATAACCTGATTGACTAACACACCCAGCAGTCAACGCACCGCAGAAAACACTGAACTTAGCATCTTGAAATTCGCAGATATGTTCTTTGTATAGTTTAAATGAGCACTAAGAAAGGAATTTGGACAATTCCACCCCTAAGGGTTTCTCCCTTAATAGAATGGGGGCTCAAAGATTGTATGGAATCCGTCAGTTTTGATGTTAGACATCTGAAATTTCAGATGTACGAGAAACTTATATTTAAAAAAAATTAAATTACTTATTTAAAATGATCCGTCACGAAACTTTATGTGGAAGAGCAAATTCCACGCGAGCGAAGCCGTGGGCAAAAGCTAGTAACATTATATAAATACTTAGCAACTCTTGTTTTAGCTCCCCGCTTGCTTGTATTTTATTTTTGCTATTATGATTTTGATTTTTGTTAAATTAAATAAACTAATTTTGGTCACGCGTCGAATATCCCTGTCTTGGTTTAAATATACAATACGAGCAAGCTCTAGGATTCCAGGTAGTTTCAGTCCAGTATGTGGACATGTTGCAACAGCATCTCAAATCAGTGGTAAGTATTACAAACTTCTATGTCCAAGGTCGTGAGTTCGAATCTCGGCAGGTGTCCTAGGATTTTTTAAAGGGAGTAAAAAATTCTTGGTTATGCAGACTTTCGGAAGGGATATGGAATGGGGATCCCGAACCTACATCAGGTACATGTTCAAGACCCCTATTCTAATTATGATTATCCATAGCAACATAATGTGACGTTAAATAAATAAACAATAAAATCTCAACCGAATTAATTTAATTTTAAAAATTCTTACAAATTAACGATGGCAGGACCTAGTTTAATGGAAGAAGCCAAGAAGCGGAGAGCCTGTAGAGGCCCAACAGTTGTGGACATCTGCCGCCAAGTTGTCACAAAGCAATGTAATATAACTTTGTTGATGTTGATCCCTATTTACTGTTTATTACCCCTCACCGCCTCTTGTTTATCTCTGACCTGTTTATTATCCCTTAGCCTACAAGTGGTTATTTATTAGGGATTTATTTTTTATGAATGAAGTAGGGCTCAGTAAAGCATGGAGTAAAAAATGCACTTAAACGTAACTCCCTAATCGGCATCGTACATCAGCAGATTTAAAGTGCTTACCGATAATATAACACGAAAGCATAACATGATATTTTCTTCAATTAATATTTTCTGCTTTAATATACCTACCTGCCTTATGAACTCACTCATGCAGGTGAAGACATTAAAACAGTTTTATATTCTAAAAGTAATTTCCAGTTCCTATTTATGAACATCAATTATGAAATTAACAATTCGATAATTAAATCCGGTAACCTAAAAAAAAAGTTTTTGTTTAATTGCTATAAATTAAATATGCCCTATACAGGGGAAGTTTTATATTTCTTTAAATATTAAATATGTAAATCATTCATATCACAACGAATAGATATTGTAAACAATACGATGAATCGCGCTACAACTTTGCCTTAAAAAGATTTCTTCTTCTTTCATTTTTTTCATATATCCTTTAGGATGGAGAAGAAAATATTTTAAAGACACAAAAATGAATACA
This sequence comes from Troilus luridus, assembly GCA_964056705.1. Lineage (NCBI taxonomy): Eukaryota > Metazoa > Arthropoda > Insecta > Hemiptera > Pentatomidae > Troilus > Troilus luridus. Next base: position 78,569,080 of record OZ057414.1, on the reverse strand, counting down.
AACGAGATATGAATTGAGTGCTTCAATATACCTTATAACTAACTGTGAGCCTCTTATTTATTAAAAATAAGAGTAATTTTCAGTGGGATATAGATAGTCTGGGGGTGCAGTAAAAAAAACACTAGATGAGACAAACTTATTTATTATAAGTGCCGACGTTTCGACCTACGTTGTAGGCCATCTTCAGGGCTGACAGAAGGCTGGAGCTAATTTACAGTGAGTAGAGTTTAAAGAGTCATTTACATTGTATTTATAAATGTTATTTTTACATTAACAGTGAAATAAATTTTTAATAAAATAATAAAAATCCTAATTATAATAAAAGATACCAATAATAAAATTATAGCAGATGTTTATCCAGATATAATAAAGATTTTTGTCCTACCAATCATTCAAACTCATTGTTAATTTAAAAAAATAGTAGATAATCATTATTATTCCTTACTTAATTATCCTTTTGGAGTTTACTCCTTAAGAAACGATTTTCATATTTAGCCCGGGGTATGAAAATTTTATGAGTAGTAAAATCGAATTTAGCTATATGTGGTGCTCTACGTTCCTTTCTCGATAATATTGTATTATTATTGTTTTGCATAAAAGATAGAAATTAAAAGTAAAATTCCGGGACTTATCGGGAAGAGATACGTGTGGTATCTATGGTAACAGTATATTATATTGCTTAATTCTCGAAGTGTTGAGATGCGATAATTTTTTAAAACCTCAAATTAAGGTTAGCTTTGTCCGAACTAGTTAAGCAGATAAATATATAACCTCCATGTTACCTTTGAGCTTAGATGTTTTAAAATACATGCAAAAATGGCTACGCAAATGCAAGAGTAATAACTAATGAAGCGGTTCCTATAAATCGTAGATCTGGAACAATTCCTCTGAATCGAAATAAATCGGTTCATGTTAAAAAAAACATTTTCCATTAAAACCAGCCTGTTCATTGACAATTCATAAATCGCAAGGCGGACCCTTTGATGAAATTACAAATACAGTAAAACACATTCGCAACCTTTAGTGTACGTAACTTTATTTAGAGTCACGACTCAAGAAGGACTATATATTGTACCTACTGATGAGCATAAACGTTATTACTATGGAAAAAGGGAAAATGAAACGATGCTTCCGTTACGAAATGAGTTCACACGGCTTTCAACAGTCTATCTTAATACAATTGATCGGACTATACTAGAAAAAAAATCAGTGAAGGGAATATGATCGTCTTTTCTCTCAACTGTCAAAGTCTCATGTGTGTGACCTTCGTGGTAATATAATACAAAAATCACATGTATTAATATTATCAGAAACTTGGCTTGGTATTGACGAATTTGTTGAAATTGAAAATTTCAATCGCATAACACAATACAGAAGAGCAAGCATTAGGAGTCTGTAGCTATCAAAATGATCATTCGCAGCTCATTGTATTTGATGATGCTCTCTTGAGAAGAAATACTCAGAGCATTAATCTAACTAAATCTGCTGTGGGGGACATTTGTTCTGCGAGATGCACTTTGCCTAATGGCAAAGAAATTGTTATGGTCACTGTTTCTATATCAGTTTATCAGAACGTTACAGACATAATAGATTTTCTCCACGAGGCATTGTTAGTTTATACAGAAGGGGGGTCAAAACTATTGAAGAAACATTACCATGAACTTTCACTCATACTTGGTGGAGATTTCAATATTGATTTAAATAAAGATGAAAGTTTACACTTAATACAGTTCTTGAAAAATAAATTTAATGTAGATTTTATTTCTGGCAGATTACTCGAGACGACTAGATGTGGTACAACTATTGATGCAATATTTTCACGATACATAACTCATGTAACTTATTTTAGTTACCACATACCTATTCTCACAGTATTTAATAATGATGATAATACTATTCACGGACTGATGTAAATATGATATAAATAATATGAATACATATTTATCTATGATTAGATCATTTTTTATGATGGTTTCATTTACCCTCTTTTGACATAGCCTACACAATAATAGTAGGTAAGGAGTAAACTCCAGTCGTGCGTCGGAGCTGACACACACAGTTTTTTTTTCTTTTTTTTATGAGTTGGTACCAATCGTTGACCGATCCTTACGCCAATTAAAGGATAGCAATACAGGTTATACATTTCAATTAAGCCGAATATATATAATTAAAAATTCATTTTTTAGGGTGGCTTTAATTCATTAATTTATTTTAAAATGATGTCACAAATTTTAAAGAAGATTAGTATTGTAGTTTTTAGCAGTAAAATCTTTTATTTAAATAAATATGCATACATAGAAATTTTAAAACATTTCTACAGCTAAGGCGGCAGCACATACCATGTCTATTTAAAACTATTTCTACGTCAAATGTGGCCCTGAAAAAAACAAATTGGCTGAGAGAATGTATATCTTATATAGTAGTTAATGTATTATGACGTAAATTAATACATTTAAATAATTGTAAAAATAATAGAGGTTTTCATGTAGGATAACACATAAACAAAACCGTATCACTACAGCCCATGAAGGGTCTTGGGTTCAGTACATGATAGAGACTATACTGTTTCTATGATAACAGTTACGTCAGTTTTTTTATCTTAATTAAGGTAATTAGTTTGTTGTGAATAACGATATTTTGAATGAAATTTATCCTCATTTCTGGATATTTAATTTTTAATCGTGGTTTTAACTCTAAAATGTCTCTTCTTGTTCACTGAGATTTCAATAGTCGGCTCAGAATTTTATATATTTATTTCTTGCAGTTCTTGTAGATTTCCTAATTGTTATCAATTAACAAGCTAAACACAAAATAACTAAATCAATCTTGTTGCAGAGTTGGCCGTTCACCTTCCACGGATGCCCACCCAACGACTGCCAGCAAGAACAGGAAACCCAGCAGCTGTACAACCCAAACCCGTACCCTTCAGACCCTCTGGTCCAGATGGGATAGGATTCAGATCCCGATCATAATCCATCCTATTTTAATCATATCTAACCTTATTGTAAAATACTTGTATAAAATATATATATTTATTTATGCTTTATAGTAAAATCACTTTTAAAATATCCTTTAATTTTAAGACATCCACAATAAATCAGTTATGTGTTAAATAACATCTATCAAGTTCACACAATCCAATGTGGTAAGTTGAAGATTTTATGTTTAAGTTAGGGTTAGTATAAGAAAGTTTGAGGGAACATAGAATAAATAAATAAGTTATGTTATCGATTGCATATTTTTTATCATAGATGTACAAGTTACACATACCTACACCTAGATCGTGTGATCGAAAAAACGGGCATAGCGTTTTTTTCTCATTTTTTAAAAAACAGAGACCTAGAGTTGGATAAGTCATGAGAACAAAGTTATAGAGGATAACTGAATCCAAATAACAAGGCTTAAAAAATGTTGGGTAGGAATGGGTCTTTTTTTTGTTTTTCTATAAAAAACGAAAAGTTGATTGTAACTAAAATTAAATACTTAACGTAAGTATATCTCTAGAATATTACAGCACTTTTTTTCGCTCAAATCGACAATTAGAAAATATCATGTTACAAATAAGGCCAGTGCAGTTAGCTAAAGGGGTTAGTCTAATTTTTTTTTTTTCTGTATCACTACGACCCGTGAGCGAGTCTGGGGGTTCTATACATGGTTGAGACTATACTGTTTCATGGACAACGGTTCTGCAAGGAGGTGACTTGTCCTAGATCACGCTCAACCGCCAGGTTTTTTCCCCCTTATTGTGGGTACCCTATTTTTATAATATTTTATAGAGGCTGGGCGAGCCCCAGGAGGGTCCTAGATCCTATATGATCCATCTCCAGCTGCAAACAGACTAAATAAAAGTAACTGCCCTTTGCGGGATTTGAACCAGGATTTCCGGGATGGCAACTCAGCCACTCCGCTCCCTTAATATTAGAGTATTAATTCTAATATTAATGAATATGAAATTAATTCAATAATTTAAACAATACTGATGTTTGAATCATTAATGAAAAGATAAAATATGTAACAGAAGCAGCAGCTGAATCCATAAATTTTAATTATCATAAATATTAACTAATATACAAATTAAGAAAGATCAAAATGGTGAATTGGGAAAAAGTTAATTCCCTGCAGGAGGTACACTTCCAACACTATTTCAATCATATAGTGTTGTTCAATGAGTCCAGTTTAATGAGTTTTCAGCTCACTAACACAATTTAGTGGGGAAAAATGGTCCGGGTGGAGGTCAATAAATTTCTTTTATATATGGAGAAATGTTTATTAAGAAGCCAACGTTTCGACCTACTTTGGAGGTCTTCTTCAGGGCTAAATATGCAAAATACAGACAATTGTCGAAGTGCTTGAATAGCGAATTAAAAAAAAAAAAAAAAAAAAAATCTTTATTTATCATAACTGGTACAAACTACACAAAATTTGCTTAGCTCTATCTCTAAACACATAATGAATTTAGACTAGTTCACGAATCGGCCAAGACTGATGGCTTAATCTCTAGAAATTACACATGTCGGAAGGCCTGAGTAGGGGATAGGTTAGCACTTGTAATAGCATTGCCTGTTAACTATACATCGCCTATCAACATGTTTTACTTTTTCGGGTCAACTCCCTTCTGCTGGATTATTTTTGGAATTATTATTTTGGATTATTTGCCTAAGACTTGATCTACAATGTAAAGTATATTCAGAAATTAGTTGAATATATTTTTGAGGGATACTGTTATCGCATAATATAGTAATCGCCTGATTATAAACAAATATATAAATGATATTGAATAGAAAGGTCTTTAGTTTGTTGTCTCGCTACACTCTTGTCTTGTCAACCAACAATACAGTGTCCGCTTTTATCAATATCAATTACATTAACGCTACAAGTATGTTCACACTTCGATTGGCCGAACGTATCTTCCAACAATTCACGACAGGTCGGAATCATGGAAACTAAGACTTTCGGATTTTTGAGATATTTCGGATTCCCGTACAACTCCAAACCTAAACCATCCGCTTTACAAGTCCTAATCCACTCAGTCTTGATTCTTCTGCACATGATCAGCCTGTCTCGCACGGCGTTCAGTATGATCCTGGTTGGATCCACTTGGCTCACGAATGCCATTCGTTGCTTCTTGGTTATAGTACGAAATGTGGTTAACATGTTCTTCTTGATCGCGAACCTGAGGGCTTCCCCCTTGGCCCTTTTCGTCGACGAATTAGAAGCCATTCCAATTAAAGTCAAAACGAGTTATTATAACGTCTGGATCTTCCTAGCCTTATGCAGTGTACTTTTTCATATCACGATTGAGGCGATGTACTTTGACATTTGGTATATATTGTTTTTAATACCTATGTTTGCGTTGAGCGATATGTACCAGTACATTTCACTGGCCCAATATGTAACACCGCTTTTTTCTATCGCATATAAAATGTCCCAAATAAGATACTTTCTTTACATCTACGGTTTAAAAGATAACCTCGTTCATGTGAAAGATACCTGGCGACTCGTTCTGTGGCAAAGAAAACTGGAAGAAATATTCTTACATCTAGCGGAATATTATTCCTTTCGTATAATCGTGGTTGTGTTTTGTTGCACCTGTAGTGCCACCGTCAATATTTATTTTGCAATTGTTACGATCGGTAATCTCAATTTTACTGAAACACTTCATGAAAAAGCATCTTTGTTTTTCATCTTCTGTTTTGGTTCAATTTATGAATTTTATAAAATCTGGTGTGTTGCACATTCAACTGAAATAGTGAAAATAGAGGTAAAGTATATTTTCATATGTAGAATAGAACAGAATACTTAGAATGACAACCATGAAAAAAAAAGAAACAATATATTTAGGCCAGAAGGCTAATACATGTGCATATGTGTGTATAACGATTGCTAGATATTGTATAACGATTGTATAACATACTGACTCTAATGACGTAGTAATCCGCCTTCTATGAAGTAGGATTGTTTACATGCTGAAGTAGGATTAAGATCTATCATTACCCAGGTCTGATAGTTAACTCCCCCCTCCAGTTTACGACAAGCGTCGTAAACTTACTAAAAAGGCACTGTCCGCGGGAGTATCGGGATAACCTGTGTATCATATAATGCTCAATCTTGTACGTCAAATAAAATAACACACCCAAACAAAAAGAAATAGTTCTCATTGGGTACTTATAGTACAGAAAAGAAAATTTCACAATTGATAACCTTATTCCAATACAGAGAATCAAAATAACTGTCCTGTCAGAAAAAAAAGAAACATCATACAACACATATATTTATATGCAAAATAACATAACTGAAACCAAAACACTTTTATTATTACACTTCCTCCGCTTCCAAGGGCTAAGGTGCTCCGGATCCCAAGGGAAATTTTAATTGCACAATGTGTACCGTCTGCCGTCTTTTGATGTCCCCTACGCTTTCTATCTATATTTTTTGATTACATTATGCTATCGAATGACAACGATATAGAACGGTCCGTCGAATTTCCTTGGTTCCTTTCCTCTATTAGATCCAATTCGTCGGTACACAATGGTGCCGATTTTGATATCTCCCTTGCAATCTCTTACCCTTGCGTTCTCCCAACTCAACCTGGTCCGTTTTTCCTTAATAATTTTTTCGCGAACCTTTTTCCATACTCCCCGAACTCACATATGTTTGCTACAATGTCTCGGGCAGCTGTAAGGTCCCCTGCCGTGTCCTCTTAATCCCTACTGGGCCCTCGTACCTCAAACAACATTTCGAACGGAGAAAACCCTGTTACGGAGTGAGTGGAGTGGCTGTATGCTACGACCGCTTTACGCATCGCCACATCCGATGTTAATCCTTGCTTCACGTGGTAAACCCTGAGGTGGTCAATGACAGTGCTATGTAAGCGCTTTATTCTTCCCCTACCCTTCGGGTGCCCCGGCGTGTTAGAATGCCAAGTTACTTTCAGTCTCTTCATCTCCTCGCTCTCGGCGGCAATTTCAAATTCTCTACCCTTGTCGGATGTGTGGCACCCCGTAAAACATGAACCATGTATGAACTTATATAATCGTTGTAATAGATAAAATCTTATAATTTCTTTAAAGAATAAATATTAAAACCATTTTATAGTTGTTACAAATATACAAGTTTAATTTTATTTATTTATATACTTACATATTACTAAATTATATTTATACATATCTGCCTTCACCATTCAAAAATTTAATTGTTGAATCAAAGGTTTTTTTATTGAAATTTTTAAAATATTAATTTTAATTTTTTTTCATTTTACTTTTTATATCCTATCAATGACAATGTAAACTTATTTTCCGATGTTATAGTGGAAATGGTTATAGTTCTATAAAATTAGGAAAAATTACTATTATTTTTATTGAGCAATACAGAACTGGAGGAACTGACGGGAAAAATTTAAAGAATAATAATTTTTAAAAAAATAAAAGCCAATTTATACCAAAATATTGCTTCGTTAATTTTAGTTTAATTAGAATTTAGTTGAATCCTTTAAAATATTTTGTGAATAGAAGTAATTTAAAAAAAAACTAAACTTTCTATATTTTTTAACTTTGAATAAAAAAATAATGGCTTACATTTTTTCCCTTTGATTTTTAGACTGCACTTAATCTGGATAACTTTTTGCTGAGTTTTATGAATACTGTAAAAATGAACTGTTATTCAGATTTTTTTTTATTTCAGATAAATAAATTCTATTGCCAGCTATACACTTTGTGCCTATTTGAAAAAACTAATACACTGGTGAGCCATGTGAGTGAATAATTTTTAAACATCTACTGCAAATTTGTATGGAACCTTTTAGTTTGTTTAAAAAATAGAGTATCTAAAAATAAAATAAAAGTATGCTTCAAATTATTAAGTTTTTTTGCCAAGGGATGATTTTAGGAACAGTATTTTTCCTTATCGATGAAACTATTCATTTACTTTGATGGCTAAAAGAATTCCGTTTGTGTTTGTAGTTGCCTACAACTCTTGAAATTCTTTTTGACTTAAGCTATACCTATCAACATCCTCAATGCCTCTACAAACACTTGGAATTTTTTTATGTCCTTTGAGTTTTGAGTTCTCAAAGTAGCAAAGCAAGTTATTTATATTATGACTATTTTTGTAGGGCATTTAAATAATGCAGTATTAACTAATACTGCATTATATACTAATAATAATCATAGAACTAATGATTATTATAGTAATAACCTGACCAATAGTGACTAACACAGTTTTGTTATTTAAAATCATATTAAAGTCAAGAAATCCCTAAATTTAATTGCATCCCCAATTTCATATAATTATAGAACACGTTGGCCTTTTTCTTCATCAGAAACACTTTTTACGAGTTCACCTAACTTTGAATAATTTGTTCTATAGTACTAAGTTATAACTCTTTAAAAATATTAACAGGCTAAAATAAATAAGGAACAGAAAAAAATCAGCCTTTACAAGATACTAGAGGTGACTAGCTGACATACTATCAAATAACATACTTCTCTTACCTATTTATTATTATGCCAAATTAAAGTAATGAGTATAATTAAATAAAAAATATTAAGCGGTTAATTACTACACATTTTCATTCCCTGGCTCTGTAGTTATGTTATTGTTTGTTAAGAAATATTGAAGTAACTGTTTATTTACACCATGATAAACCTATACTCAATTGTATTTCATCATTTTATGTTTCAGGATCTAGTAAATGTTCATTTAGAGAGAAGAGAACATGTCAAATCATCAAAAAGTCGAAGCATTCTCCTCGACCATTCCTTGTTTTTTTCTGTATGTTTATGTTATTTTGTAAAAAGAATACTTAAGTAATAGTTGAATTATCACTATAAACTAAATATATTTTTGTGTATATTTAACATGGTTATATCTAATTTACATCAGAATAAGATTGAAATTAGCTTTGGCAGCAAGTATTTTTTATCAAAGTTGTTTTTAATTTATATACGGAGGTAAAAAACAATAATTCATTAAAAAGGTAAACTTTTCCCAGATTAAATCAATTGTATTACAGAAATATTTATTGGAATAGTTTATTTCCAAATATCCAGTATTTAATTAAAGAAAATAAATGTTGATTTATTGCCACATAGGGTAATACCAATCCACTCGACAGGATTCCTGCATGATATGCTCCCAATTACTAGCTTATCAATCTTGATATACCAGCTAGTAAATTGTGTATTGTATCTCTTTAGTAAGTATTAAAGTGTGCTGCACATGTATACTTAAAAAAACATATAAACATAGCTAATCCAAATGCAAAGGATATAATTTAGTTTATTGCTAACAAAAAATATTAGTGAAATTTTTTTAAGGCATGTTAACTAGTGAAAATTCAAGAAAATACAGTCTTGAAACGATTAACAGCTGTTATGGAGGGGAGAATAAATAGAAGACTATTTTACAACTTCAGTCCTTTTCTCACTCCCCCTTCTTGCCTTTGGATTGAACTCAAGTCACTCATATTGAAGTAATTATAAAACTTCCTATAGTTCTTTTTAATTCTCATGACGTAGTGTTAATTGATTTATGTGAAACCTCAAACTGAAAATTTTTCCTAAACCAGTGCTTTTCACTTATTATAATTGTATCAACAGACAAGAACAATTGATAGTACAATATTTGGAGTAGGTAATTTATAATAGCAAAGAGATCTAATAGTAACATTGTAAACCAACAGATTGAATTAGGGAGTAACTAGTTTCAAACAGGCTTGTTTGATGACTTATTTAAAAATGTAAGGAACTGATAAATGATCTAATTTATGCTCTGTGACACCAGGCCATAAGGCACCTACCTTATCTCTCATCCAAATAAGAAATAGGTGTCATGAGGGAAAGTTATGGAATATTTAACAAAATAAATATTATAAAAAGGTGATAATTATGGGAAAAAGAATTCAGTGTTAATGCAGAGAGGTCTGTTTGGTGAACATTGGAATACTAGATATCTCAAAGCAATGCTACTCAAATTAGATGCAAACCTCAACATATCAAGCATCTTTAACAGCTAAAGTTGATAACGTTATAAGATAAGGTTGGAAGTTTTTACGTTTAACATAAAGAAAGTTTAAAAAATGTCCTTGTACAAAAGCTATGCATATATATAAATACACAAATGTTGGGGTCGTCAATCGGATTAATATAGATGAAAAAGGGCATTCAAACCTAAAGGTTGTGCATTCACACGGGATTTCACCGTGTAGTATTCCACCACCTCTCAGATAAGTGAGGTCTGTATACAGTTGACTTGCATGGTGGTTTTTCATGTATCCAAATAGCCACCAGGAGGTCAGATATCAGGGAATTCAGGGAAAGAAATGTAGGTTCTCGTACGCCCGCTGAACTCGAGCAGCCATAATTCTTGGATCTAGAATTTTTTTATCACTGTCCTTGAATCTGTTTGAACATCGGTAGGTAGGGAAATGGTGAATCGGACTGGTCATCGAGCTATGATTATGGTCAATAGCATCAATTCAGACTGCCTGCACTGCCTTAAGCAATATGAATGTCTTCAAGAGGAGCAGAACATATGGCAAAGATCTTTATGGTCTATAGCCCCAACCGAAAAAAAATAAAAATCTATATATATATATATAATGAAAGGATTATGAATGAACAAGTATTATTACTACATGATTAAGAAATATTATTAATAGTATATTATATAAACATGGTATATTTTTCTTTCTCAGGTGATGTCAACGACTGTAACACTTCTCTTCATTATCATACAATTTCAAACACATGATCCTTGTGAAAATGTATTACAATATTAATCTTAAGCAACCGTAACTATAAATATTATTCCATTTTATAATAATGTATGGTCTATTATATGCATAAGGAATAAATGTTTTCAAAAATTATAAACGTTATCTTCTAATTTAAAGAGAACTGTTGAAGGTGTTAAAGGAACTTATCTTCACTAGTCTGGGGAAAGTGTGTATTAATAAAATAATATTTAGTTTATTCTTTACCTAAAATTTTAAACCAGGGAATATACTCTAGTTGGAAATAGTAAAGAGGTATTAATTTATTAGTTTAATTTAATAAAATCAAGCATGAAAAATGTTCTAGAAGTATGTGAACAGCTATCACAAAAGTAAAAGATTTTGTGAAACCAAAATAGCTTGTCGGTGACAGATAAAATACCTGCAATGTTGCTAGAGTGTTTTACAGCAATTTACTGTGAATATCAGGGAGCGGAGTGGCTCAGTGGTAGAGCACTGAGTTGCCATGCTGGAAATCCTGGTTTAAATCCCGATGCAGGCAAGACATTTATGTAGTCTGTTTGCAGCCGGAGGTGGGTTATATAGGATCTAGGACCCTCCTGGGGCTCACTCAGCCTCTATAAAATATTACAAAAATAGGGTACCCAAAATAAGGGGGGGGGAAATCTGGCGGTTGAGAGTGATCTAGGACAAGTCACTTCCTTGCAGAACTGTTGTCCATGAAACAGTACAGTCTCTACCATTTACTGAACCCCCAGACCCCTTCACGGGTTGTAGTGGTAAAGGTTTTTTTTTTACTATGAATATTATATTATACTATATAGTATTATATATTTTAAAATGTTAACAGAAGATGTTCTTACAAGATGTGTTGACCTCATTATACGAGTATAGTTGTACAATCATATAGCGCTCAATATTTGCTCATTAAGACAGTTGGATGGACCCTAATTAAAAGCACAAATTTTCAAAAATGACATCCTCTATACTATCTTAAATATTTTTTATTTGAAAAAATCATTAGTCCATCATTTGAAGAAGTTAAATAGAAATTATGAAAAAAATTTGATACCTAACTAAAAGAGAAAGAAATGGATAGTATTTCTCCAGGTTGAAAATATTTGTTCAGTATTGTTTTGAGAGATGATAAGAATTATAATTATGTGATAGTTACTTATGAGAGAATTCTAGATACTTATTATATAATAAGGATGGTTATTATAGCTGGGTAAGAGAAAATTGGTGAGATTTGAGAAAATCGTACCAGGCTTTGTTGGTATACATTGAATTGTTTATAGTTATTTTGAGCTTTCTCATTGTATTAGAATTTTAACATTTCATTTTTTATTACTTCCCCTTTTTTTCTTTTATTGAACTCACCATTTTTAATTACGGATAACAAAAATGGCATGTCCTTTTTCTAAACAACTAGTCTTTGTTCTTGAAAAAATTCAATTGTGTTGTCACTTTTATGTTTTTAAGATTCATATATTTGAGTACTACCACTGGGTAGTTTCTCTACTTGTCTTTTCATGTCAATTTATTCAATCATAATATTTACTGGATGTATTCTGTATACAGTTGTAAATTTCAATAAATATATTTTAAAAAAAATAGATTCATGTAAATCTACCGCACTGAATGAATGGTAAAGAAATAAAGAAGTCATTTGGTTTTATATTTCTTTTAATTCTATCAATTAATCTAATTATATAATCAAATGTAAGATATAAATATTGACTCTATTTCAAAGTCACTGCCTTCTTCTTTTTCTTCCTTCCACAACATAGTCTGCCAGTCATTTCTTCCCCCTGCCTTCCAGTAAAGAATACAGAGGACATATGTATCATCTTGCATCACTTTTAGATTAACTGTGACTATTGAAAGAAACTGATGGGTATGGAACTAAAAATACCTCAAAGATGAAGGAATTAAAGTGCTCCAAACTCATATGTGGTACATCTCAATGCAGGAGCCTCTGTCTGTAAAGTCCTATACTATCTTCCTATTGTTCATGATGTTTGTGAAATTATTTATGCTTGTTGAATGAATTTTTTTAAATATTAAAATGCTTTATTGTGTAACATATACATTTATACAAGATTATTATTGGCAGGACTCAGATAGTAAAATATCCATGAATGTTGAAAATAGCAAGAGCAATGTAACCAACATAGAGGATGATCATGAATATAGCCGTGAAATACCTCGCCGCCCGTGGTCCGCCAACTTCTGCGTACCCACACAGTTTGCAGTTCCTCCTGAAGACCAAGAAGATGAAGGCTATGAAGCAACAGATACCGTAGAGAAGCACTACTTCTGCGAACCCCTCAGGTGGTACTTTGAAGTCGATTCCCTGCACACATCAAATAATATCGGAGGCAATTGGATATAAACAATTTGTATCATTTAATACTTAATCAGTAGCACAATACGCAGGCTTATTTTGGAGGGGATTTGCTAATAAGAAAACATGTAATCTGTTATAACATATCTACATACGTTTCGATGCTTAGTTACTTCGATTTCATTCGTTATTTAATTGCAGAAGTATTACTTAGAATTCGTTTGTGAGTATGTGTCATATTTTTTTTCCATAAATTTTGGTGAAAGGTGAGGGAATTTTAGTGATACATCTTCCTGACCCCTTCTCTGCGTACCCCACTGTTTTTAATTAACATTTGTTATTGTTTAGTACCAAATAAACCAATACTTGACTAAGCATCGAGTTAAGAGGGATGAAGGTGGTCTCACCATTCCCATTGACTATCATTAACATTAACTAGCCGTTATACGACACTCATGTTGTTTATTATACTGTATTCCAAGAGACACATATCGATGCCTGAGTTCACAAATGTGTTAATTGCTAATTTTTCAAAAATGGTTTTTGTTATATAAATGATATTGTATAGTTGTGATCAGGAAGTCATTGATCAAATGTTGATATAGAATTAATAGAGAAGCAGTATAGGTTACATAAATGTATTGTGTGCTAAAAATTGAACTGTATTTCTTGTGTTAAATTATTATCAAAGTTGACTCATGTAAAATCTTTTTTTCGGCACTTAACACAAGTGTGAATTAAGGCATCGATATGCCCATGGTATCTGTCAACATGCACAGTATGCAGTCAGGATGGTTATGTATGCAATACAGATACCCATTTTTTAAGACAACCCGATGATAAATTTACCGATAAACACAACCAAAAAAAAAAACCCAATATAAGTTGGAGATACAAATTTTCCATGGTATATTAGGACTCCAGTAAGTATCTTAATCAGCTCTGGAATTAAGTAATGAGTACCCCGAGTAACTATGAACTAAATTAATTCATTGTTTAATAACTTCGCAGCTAAAACTGCCATAATACTTAAAATTCCACAACAATACCTTGATGTAATGATGAAGCGCTGCCAATGTCCAGGGGAAACCGAGACCGACGAAGACGTTGACGGAGCAAGTGCCGTTGATGTTGCCGATCGCCTCGTCCGCCGATCTGCTGTGCCTCATCGCGATCAAGCAGGCGAAGACATCGGGAAGAGATGTCCCGAGCCCCACCAGCAAGAGAGCTAGGAAAACAAAGAGTCCTATACATTTTTATTTAAATTGCTACACACATATTAACCCATATTATATTAATTTTATCATAAAAAACGATATCAGTTTATTTTTAAGACAAGGATGATGATACCTGTGAGGGAATCCTCAATGCCCGCGAGACAACCGAAAATGGAAGCCATGTCTCCTATGAGAGTCGCCATGATCCCAATGAGAACCATTGAGGTGAAGAATTGGAGCCATCCACCCAAAAGGCCTGGAGGAGGTATAAGCGAAAACAAAACCTGAAGATTTAAAAAGATTACCCACCTAATTGATGATGGTTGTTAGGGGAAATATAATTGGACAAATCTTCTGATACCTTCCAGAAGAAGCAGAGGAAGTGCAGGAAGAAGTCCATGTTGGAAGCCGGCTCTACCCCACCGTTGACCATCATTGCCTCTTTGATCTGCTTGCACCAGTTCTCACTTTGCTTCGTCAGGTTTTCCATCTTCATCTTGGTCAGAGTCATCACATTTTCTAAGTAGTCCAAGACGTCTAGAACCGGGTATAGCTCTTGTTCATTTTGATTTCTGATAATAATATTACTAAGTGTTTTAGATTTTGCGTCCAGTATGAAATTATATTTGTAAAACCGTATATCAATTATTTTAATATATCTCTTTTGCAATCACTAACATGTATCTGATTTCGGAAAATCCTTTTTTAATGCACCGAATAAAGGATATGGCGTTCTGCCCATTATTTCATTAAATGGAGTGAAATAATAAAATAAAAAAATAAAGAAGCTCTCGAGCAGTCAAATTTTAATTTAATTAATCAACTTAGATACTCGGTTTTATTTTTGTAATAATTAATTTCATCATATTCTTGGTACTTTATTATTCCTACGATTGGAGTATACATGTGCATAACTTTTAAGAATTATTTTGTTCTGAAATTCGAGCTAACATGGTTATGAAACCACAAACAATATTTAAATGTGGCTAAAATTTAACTGTCACTAAGAAAAAAATTAAAGGATACGTGCCCTAATAAACGACTTCGAGATATTGGGCATAATACATATCGTAAATCCAAAATGATACAGACCCTATTCAAATCCTTATGCTCTCGTACATCACACAAGTTAAGCTCGACATAGAAAGTCAAAGGGTGTTTCTTCTACAACTTTATGTTTATTGACTATCGTTCTGTTTGTTTGGTATTATGCTTGAAAGCTGACTGCTGTTTTGGAAAATAAGGATTTAACTAATAAAATGTCTGACTTTAGAAGTGCCTCGTTCATTTTGGAATGTATAGATTAAATGAATGAATATACTACTAAATAAAAAATATGACAAACAATACTGTCATCATCGGTGATTATGACCGTAGTCCTTCTGTTGTCCCCGAGAACAGCTCCTTCCGCAGGATTGAATAAGTCCACGTTGAAACGAACGTCTTTCTCCTCCGTCATCGTGTCGATAATCCGGATCATAATGAACCTCCTAACCTAGGCATACCTCTAATGTTACCATCAAATTTTTACTGGTTAATTGAATTCACCTAATTTATATATTGATATAAATTTTTCATAATAAATAAGTAAAAAGACAATAATCTAGGATATTTAAATTAGCCAATATGTACCTATTTGATCTGGCAGTTTCCTGTTCCTTTATATATAATGATGATTATATTAGCCTTCCCGTATAACACGAAATTATGCCAGTTGAAATTGCTCATCTTGGATTACCCATTACTTACTATGTTAGTCATTCTCAAACCATATATTTTTTTTTGTTACTAATTTATAAATATTTTTATTTGAAAAGAAAAGATATGTCCAGGACCGGGACTCGAACCCGGGTCTTGCAGATCACTAGTCTGGGACTCTACCATTTGAGCTATCCTGGACCCTAATCAAGCACGCTTCTCGGTCGGTGGTCATATCTTTTCTTTTCACTGATCCTGAGTCCCCGCGTTCTCGCATTTTTGCGAAGTCTACTCTTCCCCTCTTCTAATCTTCCCCTCGTATACTTTGCAAAAATGCGAGAACGCGGGGACTTAAGATCAGTGAAAAGAAAAGATATGGCAACTACCGAGAAGCGTACTTCATTAGGGCCCAGGAAAGCTCAAATGGTCGAGTACCAGACTAGTGATCTGAAAGACCCGGGTCGAGTCCCGGTCCTGGACATATCTTTTCTTTTCAAATAAAACATATACATTTCAATTAGTGACGTAGAAATGGTTTACGTAACTTAACTTGATGGGACTATAACTACCTCTACTGCCAAGCTGGTAACCTGCTAAATACGTAACGCAATTACCTTAAAGGGTGATTCCAATGGCAAAACGGAAAATGATCATTGCAACAAACATGGTGTTATAACTATGCAAAGATGGGAGCCCACTCTAATATACATGCATAGATAGAGCGCGATAAATACTTTCGAAGTTCTCAGAATCGGATGAAAATGAATTTACTTTTAAATTCTAACTAAGTTTATGGAAGTATTTAGTCGTAGCGGATGAAATGTCAGTTTCGGGTATTTACAGTTGTCTTTTCATTAAGGATTAGATTATTTGTACACAAACAATTACGTTATGTATACCTTTTGAAAGATCATTTAATCCTCTTTCATAATCAGTCTTACTTTTTCTTTTGAAAGTGAAGCAACGTTCTAAAAATAAATAAGAATAAAATTATGTCTTCCGTGGAAATTCGTATAATTTTTCTCTATTTGCCCAATTTAAACTTGCCCATAGCGTCACGGAGGCGTTCCGAAACATTAATATTAATACGGTGAAGACTTCGTGAGCGAAAGAACAATCTTCCGTTGGTTTGAAAAATTTCGGTCGGGAGATTATGACCTTACCAACCAAGAACGTGGTAGGCCGAACACTAAGTTGGACAACGACAAATTGAAAGAGCTGGTCGAAAGGGGCCCTTCCCAAACCACTCGTGAATTAGGTTCACAACTTGGAGCCATGACTGTTTCCAGGCACCTTAAAAGAGCTTGGTAAGACAAAAAAGCTGGAAATATGGGTACCACATGAATTAAACGAGGCCCACCAGCTCACCTGATTGGAAACGTGCTCCTCACTTTTTTGGATCGTTTGGTCACCTGCGACGAAAAGTGGGTGTTATACGTTAACCGCAGGAGATCTAGATAGTGGTTCAATAAAAATGAAAAACCTCAACATATGCCTCAACCAAACCTTCACCCCAAAAAAGTAATGATTACTGTTTGGTGGAGTATGGCTGGTTTAATCCACAATTCTTTTTTGTCAGCTGGTGAAACCATCACTGCCAACAGTTACTGCGAAGAATTGGAAATGTTTAACGGAAAATTGGGTAAGAAACACTGAAGTTTCATATATTACAACCCAATAATGTGGCTGATTTATTTATTGTTGTGATTTCACAAAATTTATTGAAAAGCGACTGATACCTCACCGTGCTGGAACTTGACCATTCCTTCACCTGATTCGTAGTCAACGCCACCAATGGCAGTGTCGTTGACGGTCCTCCAGCTGACCTCCACCTCACCATCGGCACCGTGGAACCTCTCCAAGAAAATAGTGACCACTCCCACTGCTTCATCCACAACGTATCCTCTCTTCTCGAACTGGATCACACCCGGGCCTAGAAGGCATGTTTTCTGTTCATGATTTCTTCATATAATTAAGACATTATTATATCGTCGATACAAATGCAAAGTAGCGTTTTAGTATTTATAATTGATGTAAAAATCATACGGAACCTTATGGTACAAAAACAATGTATAACGAGATTATGTAAAATACGTTTGACGACACGTACTGATTTTAAATGAACCTTGAAACAGTTTTTTCACTCAATTGAAAAGTGGTGTTTTTCACTTTCGATACTTTAGATTAATATCGACAACAAGGTTTACAAATGTCTGAAAATATATGATATATCTTAATATAATTTGAAAGCAATGCTTAATACAAGCCAGATGCGCATTCACACAACTGAAAGGACTGCTATGGGACCCACGTATCGCTTTCGAGATGTGGACTTACAGAAGGATATAAAAAACCCTGGACCGACCATGTAACAAATATACAGGTTCTCGATCATTTAAACCAAGAAAGAGAATTACTCCATACCATCAAGGTCCCCAAAACATCATACCTAGGGCATTTACTAAGAAATCAAAAGTATTTTCTGCCGCAACTGATCATACCAAGTAAAATTGAAGGAAAACGCGGAATTGGAAGAAAAAAGCTCTCTTGGACCAGAAACATAAGATATTGGACGGGTTGAACTATGATCAACTGATCAGAATAGCAAAAGATCGAGACAAATTTGCCGAAGAATTGATTGAATAAGGCACCATAAGAAGATTACTCAATAAAATGATCGTTTTTTATGGTCTCAACTCAAACCAGACTGATTAGAAGAAAAAGATACTCTGTTTTTAAAAGAGATGCTAAGAAATCTTTCAAAATCATTCTAAAACGTTGAATTAACTATAATAGCTGAAGCTAAGTGAGAATATTTTTTATTTTCAACAGGTGTCATTCGTTTCCTGACATGTCTTCATGCCCCCAGGTTGAGAACCACTATTCTTGGAGGAGCAACGATCGATTTTAATCGGTTCGCTTTTAGCTGTGGATTCACAAGATCAATATAGAAATAATTTCTGACGCATTGAAGTGTTGTATGTCGTAAGGCAAAGAGGGTGGTAGGAAATATTTGATTAATTTTGCTGGGATGTTATCAGTAGTTTTTGTAGGGTGTAAATAAAGTGGTAATGAACTATTCAGGACTAATATGAATTAATAAACACTTGCGGTTAAATTAGGTTGGTCAATAAAAATTGGCAGGAAATGAGTTAATAACTTGTACTTAGTATTTAAAAAAAAAATATTTGTTACAATTTTCATAGATAATACGGATCCCTACTTTCGTCGTGGATGATCTTGATCTCCATGATGGACAGAGTTCCTATCTTCACCTGAAATCCTTGCGAGTGAACCGGAGTCAGGCGCAGGAAGAACTCCTCAGTTGGCTCGTACTTCCTCTCATTTATGATTGTTATTTTCACCTGAGGAAAATTACAACATTAACAAGAGCAACTGGTCATCTATCGTGAAGGTAAAACTTCAAATTATTCCTACTTGAGCATTAGTTTGCTTCCTCGAGAAATTGATTACTTCATTCACTTGATCGTAATCTTCTCCGTGTTTAGCTCTTCCGTCCATTGATTGAACTCTGAACAGTAAAATTGATGTATATCACAAGGCACTGTTTATTAGATACACTAAAGATATTTCTAAAATCTCGGTTATGCTCTGAATGTTATACTGAATAGTAATGCACTTTGATTGTATGTCTACGCATTGATTGTAAATTCTGTGACAGCCAGTTAGTAAAAAAAATTGTTAGTTGTTCGGAAAGTCGAAGCAATGAAAACTACTGTCGTTGAAGGAATAGTAAACTACACTATAGTTAACAAAAATTAAGAAAAATTTCTGTTTCTTGTGAAATGGAGAGAAATAACATGATTATACAAAGAAAGTTTTTGATATAAATTAGATTGACTTTTACTAAAGGCTAACATAATAAGTTGCCAACAAACATTGTGACTAATTTATTATCTATGGGTTGTGCAGGTTTTTATTTTTTCTTTAAAATACACCTGGGGAGCGGAGTGGCTCAGTGGTACAGTACTGAGTTGACATGCCGAAAATCCTGATTCAAATACTGCTGCAGGAAAGACTTTTATTTAGTCTGTTAGCAGCCGGAAATGGATCATATAGGATTTAGGATCCTCCTGGGGCTAACCCAGCCTCTATAAAGTGGGTACCCAAAACAAAGGGGAAAATTTAGCGGTTGAACGTGATCTCGGACACATTACCTCCCTGCACAACTGTTGTCCTTGAAACAGTACCGTCTCTACCATCTATTTGAACCCCAGACCCGTTCTAGGGTTGTAGTAGTACAGTTTTTTTTTAAATACCCCTTCCAATAGTAAATTGTATATGCTTCTTGGACTTTTGACTTTTATAAATGTAAACATTTATTAATCCTCTTTCAAACAAAAATGATTGTTTATCTTTGTAACGTTTAGTTACTTGGAAATAATTTAATCTTAACATAGATATCAATGCGTGATTTTCGCCTTATTTTGTTTTACGAGTTCAAACTCGGCCGGAACAGGGCTCAAAAGGCCAAAAGTATCTGGGCCGAAGGCAGTATAAGTGACTGCACTGTTCAACGTTGGCTCCAGAGATTCGAGAGGGAGACTTGAGCCTTGAAGACAAACAAGGCCGTGGAAGAAGTTCTACCCTTGATGACGATGCTCTCCGAGTATTGGTGTGAGAAACTCCCAGGACTGTCGACCTCTGCACAAACTATAAATCACCAAATCAACCGTTGATGAACACCTCAAGGCAATTGGGAAAGTGAAAAGGTCTGGAAGTTTGCAAAACTTCTAACATATAACAATAAAACTCTGCATTATTTTCAGGACAATCTAAACATACTCTAATTTTAATGAGAAATAGAAGTTTACAGGATACAAGGAAGCCAAACTTAGGTTAACTATCTCTTGCTTTCTGCCTAAAGATATACAATAAATACAAAATAAAAGGCTCATTGAATCACACCATATAGCGCCATGTTTAAACATAATGCAATTTATATTGCATAATGCAGGGTAATTTTATCAGTTATGCTTGATTGATCAAAAATGCTTGGACACTTTTAAACATATTTCCCATTATGTATTAAATTTATTCCCGCCTATTAACGAAAACATTGCTGCTTCAAACCTTACTGACACTGCGGTGTTGATGTTGCCGTAGCGGGTGAGGTACACTGGGAACGTCCCAACATTTTCTGTGACAGCGACCGTAGCGGCTTCGAACTCGACTGTCGCAGTTGTGGCATCTGGGATGGAAAACCTGACACCAACTATCGAAGAGTCCCTCCCTAGTTTTGCATCCACTGCAATTTTTAAAACCTAAAAGAATAAAACAAATGTACATGTTTTGATGGTGTAATAAATTTAAACACATAATTAGATTTGATTTAATTGCCTCTTTGAGATGTTTATTAAGCCTTTGCTCCAATGGCCTCCCTGAAGTCAGCGCTCTCACTCCACCTATTCTGTACCAAAGAAACGAGTGTGGTTCTGATTCTACCAACCTGCAGTTTATTTTACCAACTTTATTACTAACACATTTACAGATTATTATTTTTAATTAAAACTAAAGGAAACATATTTATTCGCTACCAACTCAGTTATCACAGTTTTATAGTCTGAAAATTTAATAAACAACCTGCGGTGGGATTGGAGTCAGTGCTGGGGAGATGTAGAATGGGGAGGGAGGTGCACTTACTGTACCATATTCTATTGAAAATAGAGTCCAAAGAAAGCCGAGCCAGAAACACAATAACAATAACAAGTCCAAAATGAAGTCCAAGGGTAGACGAATCGAACGGAAAAGAACAATGATAACTCCAAGATAACGCAAAGGTTTTACTTACAAAAAACTATTCACGTTCAAGACAATGAAATGAGCTAAATAGTGTGGGAATGAAAGCGGCCTGTAGACTCTCCTGTGGCTAACTTAAATAGGGAGAAAACCTGGCGATTGAGGTTAATCTTGGCAAAATAATCTTCTTGAACAATCGTTGGTTTGAAACAGTACAATCCCAAGCAGAAACCCAATACCTTTCAAGGATTTGCTCATTTGTTTCATAGTCACACATTTTCAAACATTGTTTATTTGCTGTTTGGCCAGTAAATATATTTTACACACACACACACACATATATATAAATGTGAGTTTAATTGATTACAGTGCTTTGCAGCTGCTATTCGAAGAAATGACTACAAAACTGTAGTAAACAATAAATAGGAATCT
Organism: Troilus luridus; assembly: GCA_964056705.1. Taxonomy (NCBI): domain Eukaryota; kingdom Metazoa; phylum Arthropoda; class Insecta; order Hemiptera; family Pentatomidae; genus Troilus; species Troilus luridus. The sequence continues at coordinate 78,546,894 of OZ057414.1, read as the reverse complement.
TTGTTAATCATTAGAACGTCAAAAACAGAGTTGGAAATGAAAAGTTTTGAAATTTTGAAAATGGGTATGATACGGATAGATGATCAAGATAATGAGGATGTATGCTTATGAATGAGATAATTTAATACTTATGTAACGACGAGGACAGTGTGCTGTTCTTAGATTAAAAATGCTGATTCATCTGAGGCGGAATTTTGTACGCAGGAGATTTATGAGTGTTTTGACAATTGCTTAGTTAATAACTTTAATTGCTTTTGCACTGATTCAAGAGAGAAGCCCGAATCTTTTAAAAATATTTCTAAAATCTGAATTTATTTACTACATTGTTTATTGAAATTAATCATACAACTCGGAGTGGCTCAGTGGTTGAGCACCGAGTTGCCATGCCGGAGATCCTGGTTCAATTCCCGCTGCGGGCAGTTACTTTCATTTAGTCTGCTTGCACCCAGAGATGGATGATATAGAATCTAGGACCCTCCTGGGACTCACCCAGCCTTTATAAAATATTATAAAAATAGGGTACCCATAATAAGGGGGAAAACCTGGCGGTTGAGCGTGACCTAGGACAAGTCACCTCCTTGCATAACCGTTGTCCATGAAACAGTACAGTCTCAACCATGTACTGAACCCCCAGACTCGTTCACGGGTCGTAGTGGTACAGGTTTTTTTTTAAATCATACAACTAATAAACTAACTGTAGCTATAACCTACTTGGCTGCTGCGAGTATGGTAGCTTCCTTCGTAGTGATCCCAGGGTAGGTCTTTATTTCTCTCAAGAACCAAAGAAGGTTCTGTTTGTCCAAGACACCATCTTTGAATAACGTTGCTTCAGCGATCTCCTTCTCACCTGTCCATCTCAATTTATCAAAACTTATATACGAGTATTGATTTTATTATTATATTCAAGTATTAAATTAATAATAAAAAAAGTTGTATTACTCAAACCGACAGTATCTATATCAACTAGGTGCATAAGTGTAATTAGAAAAAAAAAGTAGCCAGACTCTAAAAGTTTTATAACCGAAAAGTTGGGGAAGTATTTTGGACAATTCAGAAAACGAACATTTGCGAAATCGGAGGAGGTGGGGATCGGGAGGTGTTGTAATTGGTTACCAACCTTAAAGTGCTACGACCCCAGAAATTATCGCAAAAGTGCATAAAATAGTCATGGAGGATCGTCGACTGAAAGTGTGAGAGATTGCTGAAGCTGTAGGGATGTCATATGAACGGGTATATCATATTTTAACCGAAGAATTGGGAATGAAAAAATTATCCGCAAGATGGGTGCCACGGCTCTTGACATTGGACCATAAACGCACCAGATTGGAAATGCCAGAACAAAATCTGGCCCGTTTTCAGCGCAACCAACAAGATTTTTTGCACCGGTTTGTGACTACAGATAAAACTTGGGTCCACTACTATACCCCAGAGACAAAACAGCAGTCAAAGCAGTGGAAACATGCTGAGTCACCACCACCAAAGAAAGCAAAGGCGGTACGTTCCGCCGGAAAGGTCATGGCCTCAGCTTTCTGGGATGCAAAAGGCATTCTGCTGATAGATCATCTTCTTACTGGCCAAAAAATTACGGGGAAATACTACGCAATCCTCAAAGACCAACTACAGGAAAAGATACGCGAAAAAAGGCTCTGTTTGGCAAGGAAAAAGTCATGTTTCTTCAGGACAAGGCCCGCCCGCACACAAGTGCTATTGCAATGGCAAACCATCATGAACTGAGGTACGAATTCTTGCCACATCCACCTTATTCACCTGATTTGGCACCATCAGACTTTCATCTCTTCCCCAAGCTGAACATTTTCCTTGGTGGACGGAGATTTCCTAATTCCTAAGTCTTCCTCATTCCACATGACACAATACAAATAAAATAAATACCAGGAATTTCTGAAACAGAATTACTTTAACATCCTAATAAGAAAATACAAATAAAATAAATACAAGGAATTACTGAAACAGAATTACTTTAACATCCTAATTACAAATAAAACAACTACAAGGAATAACTTTAACATCCTAGTTACAAAAAAAAAACAACTACAAGGAATGACTGAAGCAGAATTAATTTAACATCCTAATTACAAAACATAAACATATATAGGTAGACAGACACTTCACACACCAACATCGATCCAGCCAGAGCACCTGTAGGAAGCCAACATACTCACTACAATGGTGAACACAACTTCTGGATCTCACAGTACACATGCTAACATGATCTCAATGGTCGCATTACAGTGTTGTCTGTCTATAATACAATATAGATGATACACTGGAGGAATTATTTACTTGCAAGCACAAGGCGGTACCGGGAAATCGTTTCTAATAAACCTATTGCTGGTGAATACGTGCGAAACAACACATCGCACTTGCACTGCCATCAACGTTATCATATCCGATTCATGATAACGTTGTAAATTTATTTTTGATTGTCATTGAGAAGTGGTTTGTTGTGAGCAATGTATTGAAGTAGTTTGTTGGGGTTGGAGCTTTTATCTTTTGTAATTTCGAAGTTTAGCACACTGAAAGCATCTTGTCGTGGTGCTGGCACCCCAAGTTGTCTTCCAGACAAATGAATGTTTGATTGAAGATGTCGTCGTTCTGAATTCAATGGCCAGTTCTGGATTAACTCTTATCGGATTTGTTACAGTATGTCATCACTCATACTCTCTTTGAAGGAGTCCTATAGCTGTTTAGGATTCGATGGGTTACATATTGTTAGACTAAGGGCGAATAAGTCTCTGATTCGCTCAGCTGAGGCTGGGTAACCGCCAACAACATTGAGATTTGTGAAATTTTTTGGTCCCCGTATTTTGTGTAGCAACACCCAGAGATAGAAACATTCGGTGTTGTTCGGATCTACGCTGTATACCGGATTATTTTCTACTGGAATTCCTTGATTTCGTCGTTGAAAGATTTTTTGTTGTTGTGTTCCACGTATAATAGGTAGGGACTTCGACATACAGTAATGTTTTCGCGAATTGATCCGTTAGGCACAGTTAACCAAAAAGCTGTTAATGTTGTGATCTTAGGTGGTTCACTTGCATTTTTTCTGGTGGTGTCTTTATTGAAATAAACTCTTTGTCCATTCTCTTAATGTACTGCTAGATGTTGCACAGTTGGTTCGTGTTCGTGTATAGGATAACCGAAAATCCGCCAGGCTGCTTCGTTACTGTTGATGTGTCTTCCCATTTGGTACATGAGGATTTCATCGTTTCTGTTTTGTTGCTTGCTATCTTTGCCTGTATGAAATACAGCCATGTCACTGACTTTGCTCACATACTTACAGACATATTCAATGGATTTCAATGATTTGCAGTATCCTACATTTATGTGTGCATAGAAAAATTTAGAAAGTAGTGGGTTATATGGTACTACCGATTGTAACGAGTTTTCTTTTTTGTCGCTAAATTCGTCCGTCAGGTGTCTCTACCTATCTGACCTCACTTAACTGAGGACCGTCATTCCATACGGATGTGTATCAGTGGTTTATATGGGCAAGTAATTGCCAAATTTAACTATTTTTCCTTATCGTATCTTTGCGGCTCAGCGTTGGTGTTGGTATTATGTTACGTTGATGATATGTTATATTATGGTCATGTCGTTGGTGTTACCGTTGATGTAAAGTATAAGAATACAACATTTATCTTTGGACAGTCGTTTATTTAAATAATTTGGACCTTGGACCGAAAACCCCACAACCTGGTCACAAATATTATGGCGCCCGAACAGGGACTACAAAAAGAAAAATCTACAGTAGTTATTAGTTGAAGATTTATTATTATAATAACAATTTTTTTGAAATAGTGAAGTTAACTGATAACAGTTTTTATAATAATAGTTACAGAGTAAATTTTTCCAAGCAATAGTTTAATATTTGTTTCTAATGTTTAAATATAATTTTCGTATTAATTGAAGGTACTAAATTTCTGTTGATTGAAGCAAAATGTTTGTCTTAGACACAATTTTGGAAATGTAAAGATAATTATTTTTAATTTATAATTTTGTACTGTATCAACAACAAAAATTAAGAATTTTTACTTAAGGTCGTAGAACGACTTAGTTTTGTTTAACAAATGTTTTGAAAATTATATACTAATATATTATTTTATTTTGTATTTTTACCGTAAGTTTAAATAGTTGAATTGAACATATGATAGATTAGCAAGTAAGCATTAAGTTCACTTAGAGACAACAGCTGTTGTTTGTTTCTATTTAGTATTATCTTGTGTTTCGTTTCAAAAAGAAAAAATATTTGTTTTATCTATTGCTAACGTATGAAAAAAATGTATATATTAAGTTTGTAAAGGACGCTTACCGATTTAATTTAATTTGTTAGTTTTAATATAATTTAATTAATTTAATTTTCAGTATTTTACAACTTTTAAAGGTTCTGTTGGTATTTTTTACAATATTTAATTTCTTTGGCATTTTTTGTATTGTTGGGTAAAGTCTTGTTTTATTGTCACGATGGGTGATCCAGTCGTTCTAGTGTCAGAGAGGGAGGATATTTTTGCCGCAGTTCAATCCATTTTCACAAAATCCAAATCTTTGAGTACCGATTCAGCATCCGCTTTTAAACCCGCTTATGACCGCTTACTCAAAAATGAAATTCGATTTGAAGAAATTCAATCAAAAATTCGGATATTTAATGCAAGTGTAAAGAACAAAAGTGAAAAACTCGAGACAACAGCAGTACAAAATTCATTTAACGATTTAGTCGATATTACTAAAGCGAATTATAACAAAGTGGTGCAATCTACCTGCCCTCCTGAGAATAAACCTGTGGTTGTCCATTCTCTTTCCTCAGGAGCTACCGAAAATTGATTTGCCGATATTCACGGGGAAATTAGAGGACTGGAATGGATTCTATTCCCTATTTGATTCTATGGTTCATAGGGAAGAATCTCTATCTACCATTAGGAAATTTTACTATCTACGAAGTAGCTTACGCGATGAAGCTCTGTCGCTTATCTCGGGCTTCGCATTAGACGAAGCTATTTATTCACTCGCTTACGACGCATTGGTCTCTCGTTATCAAAATAAAAGGCGACTAGCCAGATTTTATATCAAGAAGGTGATGGATTTTACCCCTTTAAACAATTCTTCAGCTTCTAATTTGCAGAGATTTTTATCTGAGCATGAAAATAATTTTTCTGCGTTATCGGCTTTAGGCATTGAAGACATGGGGGATTTCATCAAACTTCATTTAGCTCTTAATAATTTAGACACAGGGACTAGAAAAGGATTCGAAGAACGAATAAAATCAGGAGAAATATTCCCTCTTATAAGGATTTGATTAATTTCGTCACAGAACGAACTGGAGTATATGAGATGATGGCTCAAGAAGGCCGATCAGAAAAGCCTATTATAGAAAAATCCCGCTCTGCGAATTCCACTAGACGATATAACAAATCCAATTCCGGAAATGCACAAATATCTCCAGGAATTTTTACTGTTTCGAAATGTGCAAGGGAATCGGAAGTAAGGGTCATTCCTATTCCCACGGTTTCAGCTGACCCACCAAGTACCGATTTACCTATTACCGTGCCTTATCGTTTACCTTTTTGTACCGCTAAATCTGATATCGTTTCTCCTTGTGTCGTATCGAATTCTCCCGAAAGTTCTACCGTATCTTGTTATCGTTTACCGTTTCCTAAACAGCACTATATTGATTTCCGAATAGGGAAACCTGACAAAGGAGGCCTGTCCTACCTGGCCCTGTTTGACCCTGGTTCCACAACCTCATTTGTTGGACCAGAAGGGGTTGAAGTTCTCCTTAAATTGGAATATGAAGTTGAGAAAATTCCCGAATTTAGTATTTGTGTCGCTAATGGAAGCTATTGTATTGTTGATGAAAGATTCTCCATTTCAATTACAGTTGGGTACCGTCCATATGACACGAAGCTTTACGTTTTAACCAAGCTTCCATTTATGTTTCTTTTAGAGTTAGATTTATCGTTAACACAAATATGAGCACAAATCATCGTGAAGCGACATGGTGGTTTCAAGATGACCCTGACCATAAGTTATCGTTTCGTCAAGATGCTCAATTAGTAGAAGAGGAAACATCAAAAATATGCGGTATTAGTTCACTTGATTCCTCAGAAAGGGTGGATCTGGATAGAATAGTCAGTGAAGATTTGCGAACTCTCCAAGATTCTCCAGGATTAACGACACGCATTAGCCATAAGGTAGATGTTCAGGATGCCCAACCTATCAAGCAACGCTCCTACCATTACTCACCCAAAGTACTTGAGGCAATGGACCAGGAGTTAGATCGAATGTTGGATGAAGACTTAGTGGAACCTTGCCAATCTCCATGGTCGTCCCCGGTAGTCATGGTTCGTAAGGGATCAGGTTATCGTTTCTGTATAGACTTTCCTATGGTTAATGAAGTAACTTGTAAAGATTCCTATCCTATGCCTAATATGACATCTCTCTTAGACGGACTTCGACAGGCTAGATATCTCTCCAAGTTTGACCTCAAGCAAGCATTTTTGCAAGTTCCCCTTGCCGACGAAACTAGTAAGGACATTACGGCGTTTACAGTTCCTGGCAGAGGATTATTCACGTTTAAAGTTATGCCCTTTGGGCTGACGAATTCACCTGCTACCTTTCAGAGGTTAGCCGATGCAATATTTGGACCCGAACTTTACCCTTACGTAGTAGTTTTTGTGGACGATATTTTGGTTTGCACACCAACTTTCGAACTGCATTTGGATATTTTGGAGCTAATGCCTTTTTGGATATTTTGGAGCTAATGGAAGTGTTCAGTCGACTTAAAGCCTCAGGTCTGCGTATCAACCCGGAAAAATGTGAATTTGGGTGTAATGAAGTTAGGTACTTGGGCTATCTGGTTAATAGTGATGGCTTGAGTGTAGATCCAGATAAGGTTGGTTCCGTTACTTCGATTCCTCCTCCTACCAACGCTGGGGAGCTCAGAAGATTCCTTGGAATGGCAGGATGGTATCGACGTTTTATTAAAGACTTCTCTACAGTTGTCTCTCCGTTAACAGCTTTGCTTAAGCGTAACGCTAAATGGATCTGGTCAGAAGAGCAGGACGCCTCTTCCAATGCTCTCAAGTCAGCACTGACTGAAGCACCAATATTAGCTAGACTAGACTTTGAAAAGCCTTTTCAATTACAGACTGACGCCAGTGATACAGGTCTTGGAGCGGTCTTGACTCAAATACAAGATGGCGAAGAAAGAGTCATAGCTTTTTGTTCTCGTACCTTAAGTTCAGCTGAAAGGAATTATACCGTAACCGAAAAGGAATGCCTCGCAGTTCTGTTTGGTATCGAGAAGAATAGGCATTACTTGGAAGTTTATCCGTTCACTGTAATAACTGACCACGCCAGTCTGAAGTGGTTACTGAACTTGAAAAACCCTTCAGGTTGTTTGGCTAGATGGGCTCTTCGCTTGCAGCCTTACAACTACAAGGTGGAATATCGAAAGGGGAAACTCAACACAGTGGCCGATGCCCTATCACGAATTGCCGCAATCACAGTATTGTCTACCAGTTCCGATCCTAATTCTTCTACCGATTCAGTTTCGACTTTCATAGCGACCGACGAATGGTATAATCAGAAATTTTATCGAGTCCAGAAGTCCCCAGAACTCCACCCTGGATGGTCGATAAAAGATGGACAGCTATTATACCATCGAAAGAATCCTTTGAAGGGAGAGCTAGAAGACCCCAGTGAGGAATGGAAAGTTGTCGTTCCTAGACATTTAAGGGGAGCAGTAATATATGAAAATCATGATCTACCGCAGTCAGGCCACCTGGGGATAGATAAAACTGTTTCTAGGGTTAGTAGACTATACTATTGGCCTGGATTATACCGAGATATAAGCCAGTATGTGAGGCAGTGTGAGTTATGCCAGAAGGTCAAACCCAATAACACTCCACCTCGTGGATTAATGTACCCTCGCTATAACAAGCAGCCCTGGGAAATGGTGTCAGTTGACATTATGGGTCCTTATCCTAGGAGTTCTAGAGGCAATGTGTATCTGCTAGTTTTTGTAGATTTATTTAGTAGATGGGTGGAATTATGTCCCATCAGAAAAGCTACCTCTTCGGCTATAGTAAATAAACTAAAATCCCGCATAATATACAGATATGGCGCACCGCAGAAAGTAATTACCGACAATGCGAAGAACTTCGTTAGTAATCTTGTTACTTAAGTAGCTAAGGAGTTTAGAATCAAGAGAGAAACTACTCCTCTTTACCATTCACAGGCAAATCCGACAGAACGAGCGAATCGGAATATCAAGCAACTTATCGTCGCGTACCTAGGGAAGAAACACCAACGCTGGGACGAAAAAGTAGGAGAGATCCAGTTTGCCTTAAATTCCGCCGTTCAAGATTCGACCAAGTTCAGTCCTGCCTTCTTGAATTATGGTAGAGAACTGAGGCCTCTACATCAAGCTACCGACGATGATATCCTCGTGGCTGGCACAGACGAACATGCTGCTTGGGCCGCTAAAGTGGGCAGACTGCCTGAAGTTCATCATATAGCCGAGGAAAACTCTCTTTTCCTCAAAGGCAAGTCTAAATCAGAGCAATCGATATAACTTGAGACGCCGAAAAGATCGTTTCCAACCGGGGGACCAAGTCTTAAAGATGAGGTTTCAGCTATCTTCGGCAGCTGATAAACTCGCTGCTAAACTGAACCACAAATATGAAGGCCCTTATACGGTTGTTTCCGTTAAGGGTGGTGGATCCTGTAAATTGAGAGATGAAGATGGAAAGATAATAGGCTTATGGCATCCCTCAAAACTTAAATTATTTTATCCAACCCGACGGACTTAATCGCTGGAGGGGAGTGTGTAACGAGTTTTCTTTTTTGTCGCTAAATTCGTCCGTCAGGTGTCTCTACCTATCTGACCTCACTTAACTGAGGACCGTCATTCCATACGGATGTGTATCAGTGGTTTATATGGGCAAGTAATAGCCAAATTTAACTATTTTTCCTTATCGTATCTTTGCGGCTCAGCGTTGGTGTTGGCGTTATGTTACGTTGATGATATGTTATATTATCGTCATGTCGTTGGTGTTACCGTTGATGTAAAGTATAAGAATACAACATTTTTCTTTGGACAATCGTTTATTTAAATAATTTGGACCTTGGACCGAAAACCCCACAACCTGGTCACACCATTGATTATCTATTTCCAGTTTGCCTCTGCCTCGTATTCGTATTTTTGCAGTGAAGCCACCTTTTATGGATGATCTTTTCTGTATCTGGGATAACTATCATCACCAGTTTTTGATTACGATGGCGACTTCGTCTATCTGAGGTGCGTTAAATCGACGTTCTTGTTCTCCAGGCGGTCTCTTGTCGGCTCGAATTATAACTTTATAGTCATCAGAAATCATTCCGTCTAGTACTGTTTTGAATATGTGAATAAGTTAATTGTATTTGTGAAAGACCCTCTGTACATCTTAGATTATTTCTCGTCTCAATCCATTGATGTTTGTGCATCTTTGATCAAATTATCTTTCTTCATTTCCGATGAAATATACTTGCAGAAATTTATAGCCTTCATCGGGTAGTTATAGTAATGATCATAATAGGTTTGTCCTTGGATGGAGAAAGCATAATCGACTTCACCTCTGTTAGTATTGACCGAAGTGACACCGAAAGAAGTCATTTGGAAGCAGGAATGGTACGCTTTTATGTTTTGAAGAAAGTGTTTTGATTTTGGAGTCTCCCCAGTCATGTAATGTAGAAATTTCTGGGGAGGTGCTTCTTGTGATGGTAATCGAACTTTTCCATTTGTGCAACAGATGCCTGTTGTTTGTGTGTTTCTCTACTAAATTTTTTCGTGTTGCAAAATTGGCAGATGTTATCCATTTTTTTCGATAACGGCGTGTTAGTGTTTGTTATATTCTTTCGTCGGGTCGTAGTGGAATCCTTTTTTTGTTAGGTTGTACTGTTTACTTGTCCACGTCCGCGCTTCTCGTAGTGTGATATTTTCATGGGTGGCTTGCGTTTGGAGCCTTTTATTATTGGATTGCGTTACGATTCTTGATTTTTCAATTCGTTGATCTTCGGTTTCTCTACTTCTCACAGAGCTCATACTAGTTCATTATGTACGTAAACGTGCATCGCGCTCTTCGACTGTTTTGTTTTTTCACTGTTCTTTTTGTCTTCGCCGTTTAGCTTCGGAGGCATTGTATAAAATATAACTCAACTAGCGATCCACCCCAGCTTGGCTCGGGTAATAAGGCATGTTATCCCTACATAATTTTTCTGTGTAATGTATTTTTATTTATTTTTTTTTATCACGTACCGGCCACTAAGGACCACGTTAATATCATTAGTTAGGCTTCTTTGCGAGTCTTGATTTTCTTTTTTACCATTTCAGCTAATGTAATTTATTATATAAAAATTATAAAAATAAAGACAAAACCAAATATTTCTTTATATACGAATTTATTATCCTGGACGATAAATAATTGCACGGCAAGCAGCGTCTTCGGTGAAACCCATCGATATTCCAACCCATTTACACAAAACCTCGACAAATTATATACCTAAACCTTCCTGGTGAATCAATATATCTATTGTTGAAAACCGCATGAAAGTCCGTGCGGTAATTATTGAGTTTACCGCGAACAAACGTGGCCGAGGACTTTGGTTTATAATATGTATAGAAGCATATTATTAAAAAATATACTAAGTACGCTTTAAACACTTTTCACACTTTATTTTCGATTTATATTTAGTTACTGTATCACTTTGGTTACTCACACTTCACTGTTTGTTTTTATTCATTCGCTGAACTTCACTTGTGAGAAACTGACGTTCGAACCCACGACGCATCATGCTTTATATGAATATTCCACAATGACCTGGGATGTTCCCAAACATTCCAGAATCATGTGGAATGCTCTCAAATACTCTCGAATGTTCTGGACAGCTCTAGAAATTTATAGAGGGCGAAAACTTCCAGCCCTGATATCTTCAAAAGCACGCCCTTCAGGTAAAACGGGAACCTTCTTCATGGACGGGAGGTAGAGGGCTACCACACCATATAACTCCCTCGATCGTACCGGGACTTATTTCAGAGTTTTAGTGGCACTCACATTGTACACTTTATTTTATAATACATATTGATGATATTGATTTTCCTCTGGATTCAAAGCATAACAAAATATTAAAATTATCTTATTCTTTTTTTTTTTATAAATACCTTCATCTCCTCTCCAATAAGTTATAAATGGAGCCCTCAACTGAACTTTTTTGTTCAAGATGTAAGCCCCAATAACGAGTATCGGATAAAAAGCTAAAGTGAAACAGGCTTCCCACAGCTCTATCACTCCTCTTGAAGACACCTCCAAGATTATGTAGATCCAGAGGAAAGAGAACACGCTGAAAATACCCGTGTAGCAGAACACCTAGGAGAAAATAAGCCGTTTAATAAAAAAGTGTAGTGCACTTAGAGTTAGTTCAAATTTCTGAGACGAATTATTTTGGTCTTTTATAAGAAAACGTTATTAAGGAGTATACTCTAAATAATGTTGTATAGATATTTAAGTAACACACATCACTGTTATTAAGATTAACTATGAAAAAGTAAAAATATTCCGAAATTAGATTCTTTACAACGAAACCACGTCGTTAACAACAATGGAAATCGAAGTAAATCAACAATTACTGAAGTAGGCCTCTTCCCCAAACCATAATTTAATGTTCTTGTGATCAACATAACCACGGTTTCTTTAGTAATTTCATGGTTCGGAAGCCTCTGGCCCGGTTATTGGCGAATTAAGTTAATTACTACTTACAGCTTTCAATAGTTCTCAAAAGTGATTCTGTTGTAAGAAAATGTATAAATGAATCAACACAATTAAATAGTTAACTATGTGTTTACATTACCGCGTATTCAAGTACGACTTTGACTTCACCCACATCAAGAACCATATTACATATGGCAATGATGAGGAGGTTGACGGCAGCTGAGCCGACAATCGATCCTGGACCGATGTAGCCCATCTCGAAATTGTGGCCGATCACTTCGATAATCGAGAGGAACACTTCAGGAGCCGAAGTTCCTAGGCAAAGGAGGGTCAGGTTGGCGACAACATTGTCCCATATCCTGATATGCAGCTTTTCTTCTAGGTCTTCTCTCAGTGCTGCAAAGAATTTGTTACTCTTATTGTGGATATTAAGTATTTTCAATGATTTAAAACTATCCACTCAACAAATACTTTATATTACGTTGCACCAGTTTATTGTGAAATTAGACATCACCCATATGTTTTTCTATTATATCTTTTTAGGCTCTTATGCTCTTTAAGTTCCCTAGTATAAAAATAGTTTGTTGTTTTTCTTGTTCAAGAATTTGAAAAAACATTCATTAAATTAAATCAAACATAATATATATTGGGCATTCTTCTTATTTATCTTCCTTACATATTGGAAGCGTCGAGGAAGTTTATTCAGTAATTGAAATTTCTTTGAATCTGCTACTGGCCCTAGCTAGAGGTCCAGAATCGTCAGGACAACTGGTGGTTAGGCTATAACCCCCAACATTGGGTCTTCTAAGGGAAGGTGTCCCTTAGGTGAGTACTGCATTTGACTTTCTGTATGAATAAAGTGTAAGGTGTAGTGGTATGTCGTGTGATAGTGCCTTGTACTGAACTCAGGAACATGAGAAAGCGATATTCCCCACAATCCTGGCACTTCGACCAGTCCCAACGGTTATAGCCTCCCGTCTACCTTCAATCGAATTAATCTTTTGCCCTATCACCACAGGAATAATACTCAACTAATTACTTATAACATAATTGTACTCACAATAAATCTTTTTTCTCCTGCTGACTATGTACTCTATGGATGCCATGAAGATATCCATGACAATCGCCATACCGAGGAATGAGTAGCCGAGCCCTAAGAAATAAACAACTACTCTGACGTAAGGATTCCATGAGTTCTCATTCATCAGAGGCACCAGCAATCCTGGTTTACATTGTCTTTTAGGTAGTATTTTGGCGATCTATATTCCCCAAAATTAATAAAAAGGCATTTTCATATAAGATCATATGGTGCCATTTTTCTAACAAACATTAGTAAATAACCTTGACCTTGATGTTAATCGGTAAGCATTCTTTTATTGTGACATATTGCCAGATAATGTTTTCCAAGGACATGTTCGTTAAATAATCTACTAATTTAACATATTGTTTTATAAAGTAATGTTATTTATTTCGTAGAAATGTATAGTATAGTAATGTATAGCTTGTCGTCAAGGTAATGATAACAATATTCAAGCCTCATCCATAGGTTGTCGAGATGTTTCATGTGTTCTTTGCATGTTTCAAGAGTTGGAATTCACAAGTTTATCTATGAAGCAGTACTCAGTCGCTTAGAACAAAATAAAAAAAGTCATTTCTTCTATTTTGTAATCATTATTATAACTAATGGCGATGGGCATAAACCACTGGAGGCGCCTTGCTGAGGACAGAGGCGAAATACAGAAGAAATCAGCCAAGGTTCTCCGAACTGTAGAGCCCATAAATAAATAAATAAAATATAATCTGATATTTAATATAAAATCCAAGTGATTATTAAATAAACATATCGGAAACGAGTTGAAAACTGCTCGGATTGAATTAAACTAAAGAAAGTGTTCGGCTTAGGATTAATAAAACAATTTAATGAGTAAATATCAAGTAGCTGCGTTGCGCTACAACCTTTATCTGGGTCCTGGCCTTCACCAATATAGTTTACATATCTTCTCTTATTAATTCTTTCATTCTTTAGTCCCTGATATCAAGGAGCAATCTCGATTAATTCCATTGTCTCCAGTTCTCTCTTTAACGGATAGGTCCGAAGATTTTTTTCAGGAATTTTTATTTGTTTATTTTATTAAATCATAGCAGACCTAGGTATTCACTAATTTTGAGGTCCACCAGTCCGAGGCGCACTTTAGTACCGGATGTACGATCGTGTTATAAATCCTTATCTTGGACGCACTCTAAATGAGTTTGCTGCTTGTATACTTGTGCTGGGTGAAGAAGCAACTGTTAGCAGCGGCAATACATCTTATTATTAATTGATGCATATTTTGTTATAGTACGAGGGTTGCAGAGATGGGAGCATCACTGGGAGAAGTGTGTAGAGTTACAAGGAGACTATGTTGAAAAAAAAAAAAAAAAAGTCTTGTATTTTTGTTAGTTCGGAAACTTTTCTGACCACTCTCGTCTGCCGGGATAAAAACGTATCCACACCTTAGAATGTGTATTCCGTGTCAGTACTATCCTCAGCTTTAGTCTTGTTACACATAAGAATCGCATTATCCATTGCAAGGTTAAATAGAAGGGAAGCCAAACTACCTCATTTATCTAATCCTCGTTCTGCCTGGAATCAATTCGATAGTTCACCCTTTACTCGGGTGGCAATGCACGCATTGTCATTCTATGCTATTTGGCTCATTTTTTCTTTCTTCATAAAACATCCTAGCTGTATTTTCCGCCATCGCATGAGGTTGCTCCTATCTTCTGAATAAAGCGTGCTGTCTCCTACGTCTTTGAACATAATATTCTTTTGCTTGGTTGGTTTGCGTCCTCTGTTTAGCTTCCCGTATATTATGTTATACTTTCTGCCCTCTTTCAATCCTCTGTGATGCTCAATATCTGATAATTCCTTATTTTGACAAACCTACTCTAATGCTCTGTTTTCGTCTGCACGCATTTTTATCCAGTTTCCCCTTAGCCTTTTATTGTATGGTAGAGATTCGTGAGTGTTTCTTTCGGACCATGAAAAAGATTCATTTTCGAAAATAATAACTAATAACTAAAATAAAAAAAATTATCACCACCCAATGATTGTACAATTCTTGTTTAAATTATAACTCATTTTGAACTCCTTGTAATGTGCCAATAATAGTTGCAAAGGAACAAAAGGTGCTAAGTTCAGTAGTATTCGATCCTTTGTGACGGAATATATATTGGCCTTTACACTGAGACTAAAATAGGTTGGTTATTAGTAAACAACGTTCCATGCAATGTACACTTAATAAAATAATCAGAAACAAAAAAATCAAATACCTCTTTGTTATACAAAAATGGTTCTCGTAAGTTATTAATGAATTTAAATAAAATTGAATGAGGAATTTGTATACTTTTTTCCCCCAAAGGAACAGTTAAATACAAAACTAAGCTAACATTCAGAGTTAGTGTTCAACACATACTTCTTTTAAGAACGAAGTTTTTTTATGAGAATGTAGAACTAAAACAATTTATAAATGATTATGATGTAATACTCCTTTCAGCATATTTTGTAACCAACTTCTGCATTATAATAAAAAGTGTTGAAGACCCCTTGGATAATCAAAAATATAAATACTACACTTTAACTTATTGAAGATCTCTTTTAAACAAATGTGGCGGAAGGTTACGTAATAACTAAAGGTTGCATCAGATAGGTTAGTCTTACTGGAGTTGGTTTTAGAAATATTCAGGAACGAACCCCTGGTCAGATTACCGGTTCTTTTGAAATAATTGCAAGTTCAAATTACTTTTGTTTTTAATTATTTATTTAAGTAATAAGTGGTCTCATTAAAAGTATTCTACGCGTAAAATGTACACTGTTTCTAAAGGACCTAGCAAAATCGTAGCCAAAACGAGGAGAGGTTAGATGTTTTACTTCTTTTCACATTTGTAAGATTTATCTTGGTTTGACAGTTTCATTTCATTTTTGTAATTTTCCCTTTCCTCAGGTATTTCCCAGAATCTTGATAATTTAAGAGACTTGAAAAAGAATCAAGAAGACAACGGTGATATCTTAAGGTAGGTGCATAGTTGAAATGTTTCCTTACAAATTTCGAATTCAAACTTACTAGTGATTGATAAAGTGTAATAATTTTATGTTAAGGGATGGTTATATTCTTGATTCCTTTTTCAGGATTTTGCCTCATTGCATCAAGTTCAATAATTGACTTCTTTTTCTAATTTTATTTTTTAGCCTTCCTAAACCAGTCTTCCAGCCTGTAAATGGTAAAAAGTTTCATTCCTTTAGAACGCAACAAGAAGCTATCACACCACAACATGAAGAAATCATTAGATTTATACATGATTGTATGTAATATAAATTTTTTCGTTAATTATTTTCAATTAACTGCTCATTTAACATTCAATATTGTGAATTGGCTATTAGTAACCATTTAATCTACATGTGTGTATGTAGATTGTAATATTCTTCTGGTTATAATTTACCAATTTCTTGTGTAGCGTGGACGTCGGTTTGCAAAGAAGGTGAGGAAGAGGCCTCGGAGCAGAAACAAAATCAGAGTAAGTTTAAATAGTGCTACCATGTATATAAATCTACAAAATTTAATATTAAATTAAAAGTTGTAATTATTTTTGTTTTTAGGCACAGCTAAGGTAGTTTATTATAAGTGCAATGAACCGAATCTCGATTTGAAAGGTAGGTTGATGCTTTTAAATAACTAACGGTGTCAAATTTAAATAAAATCAGATTAATTTAAATGTAATGTTGTGATTTTTGTTGAAGTAATTTATTGTAATTCAATTTAATTCTTCTATTTTTCTTAAGTGCTTAAAATTGTTTTAACTTGAATATCTCTGTACCAAATTAAGAACAAAACATTTGAAAATTATAGCAACATTTAGTAATGTTATTTAAAAACTATTTCTTTGTATACATTCAGTTTTATCTTTTTATAGTTTGTTGCATAACCTATATTGCAGATCATTATTTAAAAAAAGCATTCATAGTCTTCTATGAAAGTTGTTTGTTTGACCTAAATTTACTGTTCAGAAACGAAAAGGTCACCTTCAAAAAGTTGGCTACTAATTGGTGTGTTTATGGACTTTTTTCACTATCGTTGGAAGTACTGTCTATGATCTAGGATAAGGATGTATTAAATTCTAAATTTTAACTGTTAAAGAAAATAAAATACCACTGTGTATGCGTGAATATAAATACATTTAAAATGATTCCGTTCTTAAGGTTTAACATGGTAATTTCAGAATATTTCTTCATATGCTTGGATTGAAGTTGATTTAATGATAATTTATCTTACCACATTTTTCATAATTCATTATTGGAATAGGTTTATTTTTTTTTCTATTTATTTCCATTACTCATTATTAAAATAGGTTACTTATTTTAAGGTATTATTTTCAGTTTTTCTTTTATAAGTTATTTTTATGTAAAATTTGAAGTTAAGATTCCACTATTTAATTAATTTAATCATATTCATGAGGGGAAATAAACAAATAAAAAATATACACTGTGTGAATCTTCAACTATTGTCTTGATTAGCGAAGGTTATTATGTTTACATGGGTTCCATTCTGAACGTTTATCAGCTATAAGAATGTTGTTGGCCTGTACCTTGTTTTCGAAATATACCAACTGTTGTAAGGAAGAAAATAGTTGGGGGTGCAGTCAAATAAAACACTAAATAAGTGGATACTTATTTAGTGTTTTATATACCAACTGTTATTAATTTTATCAGGTTTTTCAATAAATATTTTATTGAGTTATGTATTACGTTTCCATTCAGGTTCAATATCCTTTGTCATCTTCTTGCAGTAGCCTGATTCCATGCACATAAATGATTTTTGCTGGCTAAAAACTGGTCTAGGTTCTTTTGACCTTTTTAATTAGTAAAGGTTTTACTTTCTAATAAAATTTGGAGAGGGGGGAACAAATAATAATCAGGAGATTATGGTGGATGTGGCAGTATGTCCCATCCAAGCAGTAAAAATCTTTAGCAAGCCACCGAACTAGTATGACATCTTGCATTATCTTGATGGAACACCACCTTTTTATGTTGATCAAGTTGTTCTTTTACATCCTAGTGAATTTGTACAGCTGATGACAATATACTTCAGAATTTATGTACTGTTGTCTGTCGAAGCTTAGAAAAACATTATTTTTTTTTAAATATCACCAAACAGATAGCATAACCTTTTTTTTCTTAAATAAATCTTTTAGGCTGAACATAGTTGTACACAAACTGCGTCTTATCTTCTTTCTGATGATGTGCTTCAAAAATGGATCATTATCATTTTCAATGCAAAAGTAATTCTACCTTTTCGATAGTGAATTAGTGAAATATGTCAAAATCATGGTTTTCACTTTCTATATTTGATAAGGTACATAAAAATAAAATAAACTGAATAAATAAAGAACTACTACATAGAATTCATTGACATTTTTCATATACAAATCTTGCTATATCAGCGGTCAAAATATTTAATGATTATGCGACTTACGTGTGAAGTTGGCTGTGACAAGACACAAGTATTCTGGGGAATGGGGAAAAATCTAAATTACTTTCTGAACATCCTGACAGTTTTTTGTACTGAGGGAGATTACACAAGTCCTTGTGCATGAACACTTAATTCCAACTTTTATAAATAATCCTTTAAGAAAGGTCTTGTTCTTACTTTATTTTGACTTCTTATTTAATTTCTTGTGACTTAAGTTGGCACGATGAGGCCATTTACATTTTTTAATCACACATGCACTAACAGAAGAAAAAAAATCATGATTCGCATTCTCTAAAGACATAACTGAAAAAAGATCTTAGCACAAAGGCAGCCGCTGAAGAAATTTATGCCATAGAAGGAGTCGGTTGTCCATCCAAATATTACACTTTGGTTCAGGTGTTTAAACAATGATATTATAAACCTAAATTAGGTCGCCCATCAATCTTAATATTTTGATATAAATCCTTCTTGTCATTTTCTTACTTTTGCCTGTATTAAATTTTTTTTTATAATTAAAATTAAAGTTATGAATATTCGGAAATGCATTTGTTGCAAGTGATTTTTAATACATGGTTATTATTTCTTACAATTGGTTATTTATTTAATTTATTGATTTCTTAAAAATATATTTTTTACCAGTAGTTTTCTTCATTGTCAAAATTTTGCATTTAGAGCTATCAAATTGGAAACCTATCAATGTACTATAAAGATGATTAAAACTATTTACTCTTATTGTTTTAAGGTTGATATACCATAAAACTATATTTCAGAAAATTCTTATTTTTGTCAGTATTAAAAATATTAGGAAGGCTTCTTAGCAACACACTCCATCATGCATGAACAAAGGAATAACCATAAATAAATTCTCTTAGAGAAAAAGTGTCCAACTTTCTTACATTTCATTGTCATGACAACTCCCTAATTTAATAATTGAAAAACTTTTTTTTTTTTTAATATTTGAATAGTTGCCTAGAAGAAGGGCGCATGTAACACTTTTCAATGTTGACGGGAGAGCCAAAATAAGAGAACGGGTCATTTAATTAGGTGACTGTCACATACGCCCTTCTTACATTTTATAGATTTTGCACTTACGCCCTTGTTCGATTGTAAAACAAGCAAAAAAAAAATAATAATAAAAAAAAAATTGTTACATCCACGATGCTTTGGTCAAAATGTTTATTTTGACATGACATTGAAAAACCGAAGAGTCAATAGAAATTTTGTGTGCGGACAGGTATTTCTTGACGAGAGAGCAATAGGGGGCATCACATGGACCTTGTTCCACAAAAAAAAAACAACTGAAAAATGTAACATACGTCCTTGTTCCAGGCAACTATTCATTTATTTTTTGTCTTGTATAAGTTTTGTTATAAATTAATTTCAAAAAAGTATTTCTTGAATCATGAACCATTTATATTTTTTCAGACTTCAAGCCCTTCGACCTGGAGTCATGGTGGGGCAAGAGGTTGTTTAACACAATCACCAAATCTATCCCGTAAACTGCAATACAGGAAACTCTTTGGTGGCATCTCATTCTGTACCTGTGACTGCTCTTGAAAACCCATAAAGTTACAAAAACAAAAAAGGATACATATTTTATGCTAAGTGAATATTCTCATTCATTGGCAATTTTCCCCGAACCAACGGTATACTGGATTTAGTATTATTTTAGATTAATGTCGAAGTTTTTCTTGCTCTTTCATTCAAGACCAAGAATGTTATCAGCGTGTGAAGAGTAGAATGTGAATGAGATGTAATTTAGGAATAGTTTTTTGTTTAGTAGAATATGTTTGTAGATGATGAAATTTGTTACGATGTATTAGTCTTGAAATTCGTATTTTCTTTTTTTATTCTATAAAGAAAAAAGAAAATAAGTAATTTCTGGATAAAATTAAAAAACAAGATAATGTAAAGATCCTTGCATTATGCCGTCATGTTTGACAAAAGGAGACTGTAATAATTAAATAATTGCAATGCTTTGTTGATTTTTCATTGTTTATTTTTTGTTTTATTATTATTAATAATTTATAATGTGATCCTCGTCTTAATACGTTAACGTCGAACGCTCAATTGTCCACTAGTTGTTTTTTTTAATGTTATTGTTTTTCTACATTTTTCTCTGGTAATTTCTTGTTACTTTGGGTTGTGTATGTGCTTATGTGCACAAATTCAAATTACGCTTTCAGTGTAAATCGCTCATACGATCCTTATATGATAAGGCTCACAAGACAATACTTAGGTTATAGAAAAGGTAGGCTGCGTGCGTTTATTTTTGCACCGAATGCTCCTCGGAGTGCGGCCTCCATTAGTGTTGATTGGCCCTTTGGCTGATGCTTTGAGTGGGCCATAATCAACAGTTTAGTAGTGAATTCGTAGTTGCATGCTCGTATAATTGTTTTATGAGACTCTCCCTCCGTTTACCCCTTTCCTTTGAAATTGTTGTGGATGGATTGTCTGAGGATATAGTTTACTGTAGCAATATATATATTTGTACGCATTCCACTAGCTTTTAGGTTTCGATGAGATGAATTATTTTTTTAGTGGCTTTTGTAATAGTTAATCAAATGAAAGGTTGTAGCTAGAATGAATATATATTTAATTTCTAAATTCCTTTAAGTTCTAAAATGCAAGATGAGTTGGCTAAAGAATTAGTCTCTCAGTAGATTATACCCACTGCAATCTCCACAGTCTTTTTTAGTCTCATTTAGACAATTTGTGTTTTATAATTAATATGTATTTTATATTAGGCAATAAATATAATTTTGAGATCATTGTTAATGTGGACACTATTTTGGATCTAAAATATAAAAAAATAATTACTTTTTGACATTGTTAAATTAGTACATTATCATTTATATCTGTTTTTTTTAAATATTCATTATTTTGTTAAAAACCATGTTTGATAAAAGATTTTACACAACAATATGCTTGGCCCCAAAAAACTAAGCAAATAAAGTTGCCTAAAAAATATTTTTAGACTTTTTTGTCTACTTAAGATGTTTCCTTGAATCTTTATGATTTATTTTTTCCTTATCCTAATTTTTGAAGGTATAGTATATACAATTTTTATTTAAATTTTATGAATTATTTAATTATCGCAATTAATGATTAGTGGATATAATGATTAGATTTTCCACTTTTTATAAAAATTTAGTATGGTATTGATATTCATATAATTTGTATGGCAATCCAACATTATGACTGTTTGAGAATCATGCCAAAAAAAGTTTCTTTTTGAAACATAAGTTGTCTGTATTGATTTCTATTAGCAAAAAAAAAGATATTATTTATTTACCTGGTATTTTCAAACCTCTATTTCTTACTAACAGCTTAAATTCTTTAAGAATATATATTCAATGAGTTAAGAGTAAAATGTAAAGTGCTCTTAAGATCCCGATTAATTACAAAAGACTCATATGCATGACTACTATAAGACCTGTTTGGACTTATGGAGTAGAGCTTTGGGGCTCCATTAAGCCCTCTAATTCCTGTTGTATCAAATCCTTACAATCCAATTCTCAATGCTCCTTACTTCATCACAAATTAAATCATCCATAATAACCTTAATGTCTCATTTGTTTCTGATTTGTCCCCAACCTGATATCATTCATTCTTTTTATGGCAAACTTTTTTTCCCCCCTGAAACCCACTAGTTACAAACTTAGCTTCCTCTCCAATTTCCGATAATCCTCCAAGGCGTCCGAAAAGATAACCTCGTCACCTTCTAACTTAAATCTGTTATTTTCGTACTACCTGTGTGTAGTTTCTCTACTTGCCGTTATATATCATTCATAATATTTATTTGTTGTATTATTTAATTCAGTTGTAAATATAAGTTTTTGAAATAATACATTTTTGAACGGTTAGTATAAATTTGTTTTTTCTGTTATGTCTTGTCAAATATAAAGAAAAACATTTTTCTACTATCATCATGATTAGATGGTGTGGGCATATACCATTTTGAGGACGACTATTTAGTGAGACAAATGAGAATTGGAATATATTTTTTAGAGTGAGGTTAATATATTCATTTACAGGGTACCATTTCAAAGCCATTTTTTCTTTATTTTACCCTTCGATTTAAGCGAGCAGAAGAACTCAATGTGACAACACCGCAGAAAAGGACCAAACTGAAAGAGCCAATTGAGTTGGCAAGATTTAATTTAATTTTTTTTATAACAGGAATATTCGTAAATTATTTGAATTATTGCTCATAATTATCTTTGTTATGTATTATGTGTTTAAATTATTATTATTATTACTATTTAATTATTTGTTATGCGTTTAAATTATACTTATTTTTGATAAGTATAACTTATTACTATTAGATTTATTTTAACCTTATACAGTCTACTTCTGTTATTCATCCTACGAGCTCAAATTTACATTTATTTGTATCTATGGTAATAAATGATCTGCTGTAAATTAAGAAGATCGATAACATTCAAGTATGGTACTACTTGGGAAATTTTACATTTCCAAATACAAATTGCAGCTGCCTACAGATGAATGTTTTTACATAATGTGAGCTAAAACGAACCTGACTAACAGTTTTCACAACGTAACTAGTTAAAAGATTTTATGGATCAAGGATGGTTTAGGGCTGACTACGCTTAAGGATGAAATGGATTAAGCTATTAAAATTTCAGGTGTTCTTAAATTTTGAGTTATTTTATTTTTATGTGAATTTTTCTGTTGTATTTATGCATTATATATATATATATATTTTGTTAGGCTCATTCATTACTAATTTATGTCTATCATCAATGTATTTATTCTGCTACATATATTTTTTTTGGGTCAGTAATTTATGTTTATGATTCACTTTGTCTTTTAAAATATAGAGTAAATAAAAAAAAAAATTAAAATGGGAAACCTCTTAGCAAAAGAAACTTTAAGCCACTAAAATCTGGCAAATAACTAACCAGTTTTAATATACTCAGGACATCAATGAGAATAAAATGCAGTACAACTCAAATCAACATGTTAAACATAGTAAGAAATAATATCCAATTAGCAATGGTCAATAGAGAAATGTTATAAACATTATTAGGTTGTTTGGATAAGTGGATATTGTTAAGTGTGATTGGGATCTCATTGATCTAACTCTGATCGTTTAACTGTAAATATTAGGTGGTTAGATTTTTGTAGGTTGATTTCTATAGGCAAAGACATTCTATAATGAATTTAAATGTATCTGAGAAGCTATGTTCGTTTGGTATTTGTCGAAAGTATGACGGTGTCGTCCGCATATGTTGCAAGTAGTGTTTTCGGCTACTATAGGATGTCACACGTGCATATAGAGTACAGAGCTGGGCAAAGAATACTCCCTTGCGGCACTCCTTCGTTCATTCGACAATAGTGAGAAAGTTTACCTTCCTATTTAACAATAAAACCTCTGTACTCAAGATACGATTTTCTGACCAATAAAATGTCAGCAGTAGAAGTAATCAATATTAATAATAATTTCAGCAGCACAGGAGACCATCGTGCCACACTTGGTTGTGATTCGTCTAAGAAAGCTACAGTGCTATATTCCTTCTCTTTCTAGTGTCACGGCAATGCCATCAACCACTCAATGACATTGTTGTGTTGTAGATTGTGCAATTCTAAAGCCGAAACGGTGGTTAGGAATTAAATTATTTACTTCTAAAGATCGAGTAGCTTCAAAATTATTTTGTGAAATAGTGGTAAAATACTAATAAATCTCTAAGACGTAACTAGGTATAATAACTTGTTTGGCTAGGGTATCATTTCAATATCTGAAAATATCCATACCGATTAAAAATAAGTATGTCGAAGAATAGATTTACAGATAGCTATCCTAAGGATTAAGAATTTCCTAGGAAGAATTCGTACTATTTTAGATGTTATAAGATCAACACCAGGAGTTATTCTGTGTGGTAAATTTTTTATAACACGTTTTACTTTTGAAGGAATTACATTACTTTTAATTTTAGGAACTTTTTGACCTACGTCATTATAATATTTATAATTTTTTTATCATTGCTATAATTTTTAAATATTTTTATTTTGAAGAGAAAAGATTTTCCACCAAGATTTTTGGTGGTCCCAATGGTTAGAGCGTTGCCACGGTGAGGCGGAGATCCGGGTTCGAATCCCGGCTGGGGGCAAATCTTTTCTCTTCAAAATAAAAATATTTAAAAATTATAATAAATTAAAAAAATAATATAGTGTTAAAACAAGCAATTTTATTTAGTCAGTTTCCATACCGTAATTTGAATCAAAATGTAGCCTTGGATGATTTCCTGCTGTATTTTGTGGCTGGTACATCTCTTTTCAAAGACCAACAATAGACTGCCAACATATTTGGATTCCACTTTCCCTGGTATCGTTTCTCCAGAGTGGATATTTCTTGATGGAATCGCTCACCAAATTCATCACTCACAGCCACAAAATATTCAGGAAAGAAATCCAAATGCGAGTCAAGAAAATGTATTTTTAGAGACATATTACATCCTAAAGCCTTATAATTTTGTAGATCAGAAACTAGCTCTCTGTAGTTTTTTCTGCTTTTTTATTTCCAAGAAATTCTTTCACAACATTTTTAAAAGCAATCCAAGCTGATTTTTCGGCTCCACTCAAACATTCCTCAATGTCTTGATGCTTCATAATCTATCTTATTAGTGGACCAACAAATACACCTTCTTTTATTTTTGTATCACTGATCCGAGGAAATGTGGCTTTTAAATATAGAAATCCAGGGCCACTTGTATCCAGTGCCTTAACAAAATTTTTCATCAAACCGAGTTTGATGTTCAATGGTGGAAGCTAAACGTTTTCTGGGTTTACTAGTGGTTCGAAAAGTACATTTTTTTTCTCCAGGTACAAGGTTTCTTTTGGGCCATTCCTTCTTTATATAATGATTTTTGCGATCTCTGTTGTCCCACTTACACTGAAAACAACAAAATTTTGTATAATCTGATTGAAGTCCTAACACTTTGAGGTCTCCACACATATTCCAAGAATGCTTCTGGTATTGTATCTCGGACAGTAAAATCTTCATATTGTCATATGTCTCTTTCATATGGGCTGCATAGGCAATGGGGATTGAGGGCTTGTCATTGCCTATATGAAGGAGAACGGCTTTTAAACTAAGTTTGGAGGAATCTATGAACAGCCTCCATTCTTTAGGATCATAATTAGATCCTAATTCTCCCATTAATGCATCAATATCTGTACAAAATATTAAATGATCTTTTGCAGAGAAAAAGCGATGGAGTTCTTGTTCCCATTGGCGATATGTAGATATGTTTGTTCCCTTCTCAAGGAGGTTCCAACCTTTTAATCTAGATGCCAACAACTCAGCCTGATTTTTTGATAAGTTAAGATCACGAACTAGATCATTGAGTTCAGACTGATTGATTCTGTGAGGTTCTGAAGACTCCACAGGAAAATCTGGGCCATCAGTATCATCTGTTTCTGATCTTAAGGGTGTACCTTCCTCACTAATGTTTTCTGAATGTAAACTCCAATCTTCAGGGGGCACTAGGATTGGCAGATATTCGTTGTGAGGAACAGGCCTAATAGCTGAGGGGAGGTTGGGATATTAAACATTCTTTAGATTTACTTGTTATTCCAGTGATTTTTGTGATGCAGAAATAAGAGTCAGTTGACTCCACACCATAGGAACAGCAAAGGACATATGTCGTGACTGCCCATTAATCCATATCAATGTAATACAGGAGGCACAGCATATATGAGGCGTCCAAGATTTGACCTGGTCACCAACTTGGCACCCAAAATAAAGACTATATGCCTTTTTTACTAAGGGAGTAATGCTTCTTCATTGAATCTTTAAAGTTAGTTCACAAAAATTGTTTGGATGGTTTTCACAAATTCGCGGCGTATTGAAGATGCTAAGAGGTTCTGTTCGGACTAAATTAATAGAGGCACCTAACTAGGTCGGCTAACAGATGTAGTAGACTGATGAGAAGACTCCAGAGGGAACTCATGTCAGGACCCGTGTCCGGGGGCCAGTGTTTTGACTGAGCCTGTTGAAACTTGTTGGCTAAACATGCTTTAAGAGTTCAGACGACTTATTTGTTATCTCTATTGCACCCAATATTATCGTGCATTGGTGGTGAGCCTTATTTAGAACAAATAAATAGAATATTAATCAAGACACGTTCATAGCTATGAAATATCACTTTTTTTTTTACAAAATTTAAAATTACTAAAAATCTGAGCCCCATGGACTACTTTGACGGTCATATTACCATAGCAAAATAAATATGAGACAGGCAGATTTACCCATTTAACAAAAATACTGCTTACCAGTGCAATTTGTAGTAATCCGTCATTTTCAATTATAGGAAGTAGTTTGCTTACCAAGTAGTTGCATTTATACAAACCAATTTTTCTTTTTTCACCAATTGTAGTAACAGTAAAAAAACTATAAATGATTTCCATTAATTTTTGTCCGTCCGTTTCTATAAAAAACAACTTATAGTATTGGGGGCCGTTAAAACACTTGGCTTCAGAAACCAATGGCCGACCATGCGTTGTTTGTAAGGTTAATTATTGCAGGCATCTGTTTTCAGCAGCAATTCCCATCATAACACAAATACGACATTTTCATTTTACTAATTTTACCACAGACTTTAACTAGTATTTTTATTAATGTATTCAATAATCCATATCTTATATTAAAAGTAATGGAAGATTAACAGCCACGATAAATGTTCGACCAGTCCCTTTGTTTCATCTTTCATTCAGCTCCCTAATGGGTTCTAGGATACAGCCAGGGTCACTAAACGACATCTTCTTTCAGGATATTAGTGTAAGAGTATTGTTGTTATTATTGAGACTGGCCGGTATCTTTCCATGTACGTATAGAAATGGTAAATTTTGCGCTTCGATACCGCTATGCATATGGTCTATTCTGATAGCGTGCTTGATGAGCTTTTCTACAGTATATTTCCACATCAACCTCTTCATACCAAAATCTTTGGTAAGAGTTCTGCTTGTTGAAACACTTACACAGCTATTAGTCCTCTTGTGGTTTTGTTTTTGTTTTTGGGTCCTGTACCTTGTCGCTGTTACGAATTCCATCCACAGGATGAGGCACATCAACACCATCTTACAGCTTCTCAACGAAGTCGACCGACACCTGCCTCCTTTGGAAGTCAAAAAGCATTGGCGCCAACGATCCATAAGTTTTGTTAAATCGTACTTTTGTGGGTTAGTTGTAGCAGTACTTTATTATGTCAACAGCCCTCTCATAAGCCTACCTGTTTATCTGAAAGCTCCATTATTCCTACCCTTCTTTTGTGTTTGGTTGAGTGCGACCCAGTTCACTTCCTTGGCAGATCAGGTAACACTTAGGCTGGACGGGACCAGCGCAGCGCTCGATGATATCTTCCTCACGAGGGTATTCTCCATTTCCATTAAGAAGTTAAACAAGCTGTCTCTAGTTCACGAGAAACTTTGCGACATCTACCTTATTTTGGACCGATCCTATGCCTTGCTAATGACTTTTGTCATCACTGCAAGCTTCAATGGGGTTTTTATTCCATTTTATGTATTTCTGAGCGTATTTTATCATCCGGAAACAGGGTTTGAACTTAACATATGTATATTAATTCTTTGCTGGGTGACTATTTCATTGCACACTGTTTGGCAGATCGTTGCGACTACCTCTGGGATCACCACGAAGGTTAGTTGTATCAAATAGAATATTCAATACGCAAAACAAACTAGTTTAGTATAAAAATATACCAAATAAAGATATTTCTGCTCTAATAAGTAAGATTTTTTTCTTTAAAAATTGGCATTTTAATAAATTAATGTGTGTAGAACTTAAGAAAATATTTCTTATTTATTTAAAAATCAAATTTATTTAAAGTTTATGGTTTATTGGCTCAGCAAGTGATCTTTAATCTAATTAAAACTTGTCCCTTCAACAAAAAGTATTTTTAAATTTTCGCTTATTACTGATTACATAATACTGCATTTATAGTAACGATATTAAAAACGAACTTGTCAAATAGATTCGGAAATGGACAGAAAGAATGTCCCCAATGTAATCTTAAAGTCCAACATTTTCGCGATTACAGTGCTTACTTTAAACGGAAAGGTGGTTTTTAGAATAATTTCTTAATGTTTGATGGGTGGTAAAACGTAGGTTAGACACCCCCACGCTAAACAGGCAGTCTATGTATGCCATCTTTATTTACAAAATAACTGATATTGAATATTATATACAATCTATGTATATTTAATATAAAAAATTTCATAGTGACCGAGTAATATTTTATTTTACATATGCGATTTTATTAAAATGTAATATAGAATAATGATGGATTGAATTGGTCAGGGAGTGTAGTCTGAGTTAACACAAAATAAGTGAAACTATTTTTTAATTTTTTTTTTTAAATTAGTTTCACTTATTTTGTGTTAGCTCTGACTGCACTCCCTGACAAATTTAATCCATCATTAGAATTATCCAGTTAACTATTTTCCACTCAAACATAAAATGACAATACTTTGATAAAGACGTACAATATATTTTATGCTTACACTATATTGAAAAAAATAAAATAAAATCTGAACTACAGAATACATGAAAATAAGAGTTATACACTTTTAACAACGAGTAGTGGAATAGAATTAACAGTTGTATAATATATATATTTATTTATATATATATATATATATATATATATATATATATATATATATATATATATATATATATATATATAAAATGGTCTCCACTTAAGGCGGACGGGAGCTACCCTTACAGTATCTACAATACTTATTTTATTTCAATTGTTGATAAGAATCGTATCTTTTGTTACCAATAAAACATTTTCTCTTAGTTGCGATAGAAGGGAATTTGATGAGGGTTTGGTAAAGTCGGAACTGACTTAAAAAAAACATCTTCATTTGGTCACCGAGAATTGGAGTACGGTTTTCGGCGATTCTTCAGTTCCGGAATTCCTTGATGTGTAACTCTGACGTCTTATAGGCCCTGGGCAAGCAGTATCTCTTCATAATGCCTGTCATCCCTTTCTAAGTCAAGAGTCAAAAGAGATTTGTTGCCTTGCGCTGCATCTCATTAAGCGAAATAATGGAGTTGTACAGAGCCATTATGTAATGTGTCTTCACCTTATTCGTCTACATTTTGTAAATGCCTGCTATGTTTTAGGCATTTACGTAGACTGACAATCGCCACCAGAGATTAACAGCTCCGATAAATGGTCGGGGAGTTCCTTTGTTCGATCACTCATTCAGCTCCCTAATGGGTTCTAGGCTGCTTCCAGGGTCACTAAACGATATTTATATTCAAGAAGTTTTTATAAGAGTAATATTCTTACTATCAAGACTTGTTGGTATGTTTCCATGCACATTCAGAAACGGTCAGCTTTTCGTTTCAATACCGTTATGCATATGGTCTTTTCTGGTAGCAGGTTTGATGAGCTTTTCTACAGTATATTTCAACCTTAACATGTTCATACCAACATCTAACGTAAAAATTCTACTTATTGATACACTGACGCAGTCAGTAGTGTCTTTATGGTTCTGTTTTTGTTTTTGGGTCCTGTACTTGGTCGCTGTTACGAATTCCATCCACAGGATGAGACACATCAACATCATCCTACAACGTCTCAACGAAGTCGACCGTCAACTGTCCTTCTTGGAAGTCAGAAATCCTTTACGCCAAGGATTCAAATGTTTTGTTAAGTCGTACTTTTGTGGGTTATTAGTAGTAATACTTTACTATGTCAACAACCCCCTCATATGTCTACCTTTTTATCTGAAAGTTCCATTGTTTCTTCCCTTCTTTTGTGTTTGGTTGAGTGCGACCCAGTTCACTTCCTTGGCAGATCAGGTAACACTAAGGCTGGACGGGACCTGCGCAGTGCTCGATGATATCTTCCTCACGAGGGTATTCTTCATTTCCGGCAAGAAGATAAACAAGCTGTCTCTGGTTCACGAGAAACTTTGCGACATCTACGTTATTTTGGACCGATCCTATGCTTTGCTCATGACTTGTGTCATCACTACCAGCTTCAATGGGGTTTTTGTCCCAATTTATGTATTCCTGACCGCATTTCATCTTCCTGAATTAGGGTTTGAACTTAACGTAATTATATTGATTCTATGCTGGATGGCGATTTCTTTGCACACCATTTTGCAAATCTCATCGACTACCACAGGGATTACAACGAAGGTTAGTTACATCAAATAGAAAACTTAATGAACAAAACAAACTAGTTTAGGTAAAAAGCATCCCAGTTGCGCATCGCACAGCTTTTCGTTACCATTCTTCTGTTTATAGAAATAAATTTCTGCTCTAATATCGATGCCTTAGTTCACAAATGTGTTAAGTGCAAATTTTTCAAAAATGGGTTTTGTTATATAAATAATGTTGTAAAGTTGTGATCAGGAAGTCATAGATCATATGTGGATATAACGTTAATAGAGAAGCTGTGAAGGTTACAAAAATATATTGTGTGCTTGAACTTGAACTGTATTTCTTGTGTTAAATTATTATCAAATTTGACTCCTGTAAAATCTTGTTTTCTGCACTTAACACATTTGTGAACTAAGGCATCGATATATATGTTTTTCCCCCTAAAAAAATGGCATTTAACCAGGAAATTTGCCTTGAGCTTAAGAACATATTTATCATTTATTAAAAAAATGTATTTATAGTTTAAAATTATTTACTTTTTATTTTATTACATTTAACAATAGGATATGGTTACTAACCACCGCCTCTCTCTATTATTGTTAATTAACATTTATATATATATATATATATAGGTATATATATATATATATATTTATATTTTATAAAAATCAGTTTTTATTGAAAAAAGAAACAATATTTATAATTGGAAAACAAAATTTTCGTTTGTGACAGTTCAAATGAGTATAGATGCGGCTTTAGTTAAACTGTATTTCTAAAATTACGAATTTTAATTCTAAAAATGATGAATAGCTTTATAAATGATGAAGAAATGCAACGCTGCTTTTCTGCTGAAGTGTTAGCTCTAATTAATTTAAATCAATAATCGTCACAATTATCAATATATACAAAAAATGAGAAATACGAAGCTGTCCACTATCAATGAATTTTCAGTAATTTCTGTGATAAATTAAAAATACGGAAACAATTTGGGATCTATGATCTTTTATTGATTCCACCTCAGTTACTTTATAGAAAGTAACAGTTAAGGCTAAAAAAGAAATCAGGAATATTTTTTCTCATATGTGATTATTGGAATGTAATAAACATAACAAGTTTAAGGTACGTTGGGAGTAAATTTGAATATATATACATATATATACATATATATATATATATATATATATATATATATATAAATATTTTTTTGTTATTTTTAGTTGAGGGGATTCAACCTTACGCTGTATAAGCTTATGATGAGTGATAAAAGGAATGAAGTGTTAGGAAATGTGAGTATATTTTTGTTATAAATATTATAAAAATAACAACAATTTAATGAGTAGTAATACTTTTGTTTTTCGACAGACCAAGTTACGCTTACACATCTCAGTGAATAGGGAGGTCGTTTTCAGAGGGAAAGGGTTTTTTAAACTGGACTTCACACTCCTTCAATTGGTAAGATTTTGATTTCAGGGAATTGTGTCCAAATATAATATTATTGAAGTTCACATCCCAAAAGTCATATCCAATATTTAAATGATTAAAGAAAAGTTCACAATTCCGAAAAAAGTGCAACATAGGTTGGTTTATCTCTACCAGCAGGCTTGGGTATCTTGCTTTTAAAAAGCTATTTACCCTTTTTTATGATAAAACAATTCTTTATTAAGTGATGTGGTTTTAAAAGAATGATCTATTTTTGTCCCTCAATTAAAATAACCATTCTATTGAAATCTGCATTATAATAACTACCACAAACAACCCTCCCACACCTTAATTTTTTTTTGCAAGCTCAAGTGAGTTAGTGACATACACTCAATCCTCGGAATCAAGCAATCCCTGTGCCTCGACAACCCATGAAGGGTCTTAGGTGAACCCTAATTCAGTAAATGATTGAGTCGATATAGTTCCTAGTACAACAGTCGCGGAGGAAAGTGATCAGGCTCAACTGCCAGATTTTTTCCTCAATTAAGGGTACTTTATAGAGGGTGAGCCTCAGGATGATCAGTAGATCTCACAGGTTCCATCCATGGCTGTTATCAGTTTAAATAATTTATCTGCTACAGCTGGATTTGAATCCGGACCTTCGGCACAACAACCCTAACTACCGAAATACCTCGGAATCCAGTAAAAAAAAAAATGTTTTTCTCTCCCACCAAAAAAGGATTTGTGTTTGGAGTAGTAATTATGCTGTAAAATTACGAGTAACGAAAAACATATCAATAGCGTCGAAATGAAGAAACATATTTCGCGATTATAAGAACTTGTGATCCCAGATGATAACGTGCCCTCTTATCTACAAATAATTCCTCCCCCCTTGAAAAAATACAATACTCAGTTTGTTAAGTTAAGGTTTTAAGTTCACCGCTATGGTCATTGAAAGCAACGTAAATCCATCAGGCCGTCTTAAAGCCCGTCGATAAAATTAGTAATGAATTATTGATTCCAGCAACTGTTAGGGTCGAAGAACAGATGAATACAACCTAATTAACTCCCCTTATTGCAATTTATACCTTTAAAACCAACTACTGAAGTAAATGAAACTATTGAACTAAATTTTTGGTACCAATGTCTGTCAACAGTACCAAAAAAAATGTATGCCATTCTGATCTAATAACACTAAAGTTTTAATTTTTGCTTTTGCACTTACTGTGCGTGATAATCTTTTGTTTGAATTAAATATGCCGTAACTAGCCACAATGCACTCCGCTATCCATTCGGAGATTAATTCGAACTATTCTTCAATTACACTGAAGTTTTGAGTTTACTGAAACTCCCCTGCTTAAGGTATAAAATGTGATCTGATAACTACAGTTTTTTTGTCATATAAATAGTTTCAGTTTCATTTCTCTATGCCTGATCAGATCTGGATATCTTTCAATATGGATAAAATACAGATTTTTTTCTCTTGGGCATCACAGGATATTTATTCCTCGTTTTGAAACCTTATTTCTCGTGTTAATTATTTTTTTTGTTTTAATGATACTGTTTTTAAACTGTTGACAGATCTTAGCCTCGGCCACTAACTACTTGGTCATCCTCATACAATTCTCTCTCCCAGGTGATGAAAAGCCTGCAGACATTTCAAATTCTGATCGTAACACAACTCCATTCCTTTAGAGTAAACGTATTAAAATGACAGATGTTGACTAAAGATTTAATTTTTCATTTGGGCATTAATAAATATTTTTTTAATAGTTGTTTAATCTTTCAAATTATTTATTCCTACTTCTTTAAAAAAATGCTAATCATTACCTACCTGAATCACCTAACTTATAAAGATACATAACACATTATTATTCTTTATTAATTTACTATTCCAGCCTCCAAAAGTCCGTAAAATTAACAACCTAACTTATCTCAGTCCTGTTTACATCAACTATGATAATGGATCTTTTACAATCACATAAATATTTTGCAAAATAGTTTCAAAGACATAAGAATGAAATATATCCAAATGAATCCCCTTAAATATACAATCAAAAGTTAGTATAAAAATATGAAGAGTATTCCCTTATCTTAAAAAAACTGAAAATATCAAACTCATAGATGAAGGAGACTGAAGAAGACATTGAAGAGCTCGATGTCTCTCTGGGTGGGATTCCTTCGTTTAGGAAAGGACTTCAGAATGCTCAAGGCTTTCGAGAATGGCCAAAAAGACAATTGGGTGCATTTGGACAGAAGGAAGGAGGCATGAACACAAGGAAGGAATGAAAGATATATGGAAGAGAAGGAAAGAACAGTAGAAACAAACATAGTCCATAGTGGCTCAATCATAAAAAACATACTATAAATATTAACTTGCCTGACATCTTCAATGGCTGTAGTGTTAAGCCAATTTCACATTTCTCCTCACTGAATATTATTAGTTCCTTACATACTGTCTCACAAATACCAATCTGCAGTTTCTATTTTATGTTATTTCGGTGAGCTCCTAGTGCCTCAAAACCTAGACCTTATCTTGGGTACCAAACTGGAGAGGTGTCAGGCCACTTTTGGGAATTATTTGTTCATACTTAAATAAAATAACTTTTATGTAAGGAAGAAAATAGTTGGGGGTGCAGTCAAATAAGACACTAAATAAGTGGTTACTTATTTTAATTACGTGCCGACGTTTCGACCCACTTTGTGGGTCATCTTCAGGGCTAAGAAAGAAAAACAGACAAAATAACAGAACTATAAAAATACATTGCAGACTAAGTATAAATGAGAAAAATATATATGTAGAGAGGTAGAAATTTAGAAAAAAAAGTGAGGGATATATATGAATAAAAAATTACAGAGAAAATGTACAAAACGGTGGTGATGCCAAAAATATTTTTTTACAAAGATAAAGGAAGGAAGTAAACAGAAAGTATTTAAAAAGAAAAAATATAAACATCAGATAATAGACTCCTGGGGAGTTTACATAAGTAAAATGAAAGAAGGTATAGCCAAAATGATATTAAAGAGTAAATAAAGGAAAATAACAGTAGCAAGTAAAGATATAAATATAACAGTATAAAGTATAACAGTTTTGAAATGCATACATATAGTATGGAGTGGTATAAAAGTATGACATAAATATACAAGGAACGTATAGAAATATAAGTGACAATATGGTATGAGCAAGGAAATAGACTGACATATGAAGAAAAAGTGATGTTAAAAGCTAATGAAATCTCAAATAATAATAACATATGATGGATGCCAAAAAGCTAATATGAGAAAAGGTGTGTAAATTGGAGAAGGAAAAGGGTGAGGAGAAGATATGAGTAATAAAAATGGGCATACCTGACCAGCGGGAGGCTGACACAAGAATGACAAGAGGTCTAACGGACAAAAAATACGTTACGGAGGTGTTGTCAGCGATATCTGACGGCCAAAAATATGACTAATTTTTATTTTTATTTTTTAATGGTATATTAATACTAATTTTTATTGACTATTTTAAAGAAATATTGACTATTTTATTATATCTAAATGTGTATCATGACTATTTTATAGAGGGCCACGAAAAATAATGACTAAATTAATGGGAAAAGGTAGGGTGATAAAACAATAGGATTTGATGTCAAGAGGTCAAAATAAGTATAATAGGAAAGAGACTATAGTAGTAACAGAATGACAATGGGAAGGAATAACAAGGTAAACTAATTCAAGGTTTATTTAGTAAATTGAAAATTTGTGAGTAGAAAGAGGATAAGTTGTTTGAATCGATCTTGAGGTTAACAGTGGAGGAATCTAAATTTATGTGGATAGTTTCAGAGAGTATGCGTTTATCATGGTTGGGAACAGAAGCTAGGATGGATGTATTATCAAAGTCAAAATTGTGTTTAAGGGATAAGGCGTGTTCGGAGAGTTTTGATGCGGTAAGGTTTTGGGAGGAAATGGAGTATTTGTGTTGGTAAATACGGTCTTTAAGGAAGTTCTTTGTTTCGCCGATGTAGGAGGAGTTGCAATTAGGAGTAGAGCAGGGGATGCGGTAGACGACATGGGAGCGTTGTTTAAGGGGAATGGGATCTTTTACTTTGGTATAAATATTGGAGAGTTTGTTGTGGGATTTAAAGGCGATGCGTAAATTGGGGATAGATGAACGTAAGGATTTTTGAATGTTATGTGAGAGGGTGGGTATATAAGGCATGGATCTGTATATAGAGATAGATGGCGGATGTGGAGATAGGGTGGGGGTGGGTGGGTTGTTATAGGCATGGATGAGTTTATTGATCACGTACGGAGGAAAATTGTTTTTTAAAAGGATTTTTTTGATTCGGTGGGTGTTAGTGTTATGGAAGCAGGGGTCAGCGAGGGATAAGCCACGGTGGATGATATTTTTGGCGACTTGCTACTGTTATTTTCCTTTATTTACTCTTTAATATCATTTTGGCTATACCTTCTTTCATTTTACTTATGTAAACTCCCCAGGAGTCTATTATCTGATGTTTATATTTTTTCTTTTTAAATACTTTCTGTTTACTTCCTTCCTTTATCTTTGTAAAAAAATATTTTTGGCATCACCACCGTTTTGTACATTTTCTCTGTAATTTTTTATTCATATATATCCCTCACTTTTTTTTCTAAATTTCTACCTCTCTACATATATATTTTTCTCATTTATACTTAGTCTGCAATGTATTTTTATAGTTCTGTTATTTTGTCTGTTTTTCTTTCTTAGCCCTGAAGATGACCCACAAAGTGGGTCGAAACGTCGGCACGTAATTAAAATAAGTAACCACTTATTTAGTGTCTTATTTGACTGCACCCCCAACTATTTTCTTCCTTACATCGATCATCCAGTCAACCATCCCTCGCTTCTCATGAAAAATAACTTTTAGTTATACTAAACAACAACATATTTAACACACTATAAAATAGATGTTTATTTATTTAAATTTGTTTCAAGAAAAAAAATCTTCTGTATTTTTTAATTATTCAACATCAGAAAATCTAGCAATGATGAAAAAAAAAATGGACATCTATTAGTTTCCTAAAATCCTCTAAAACAAGAAATCACTATTTTACAAACTTATTTTCATGACTATTGTGGAAAATGCTCCTTATAAAAATAAACGCATAATGAATTACTTTATGTGAAATTTAACTAGCTCCCATATGAGATATGGTAGACATCTTTATGGCAAATCACTCCTTAGATAAAGCTTATTTGAAAGCACATTGTACAAGATTTTGTCTATATAAAAATGAAACAATCTTATGAAATTTGAA
Organism: Troilus luridus; assembly: GCA_964056705.1. Lineage (NCBI taxonomy): Eukaryota > Metazoa > Arthropoda > Insecta > Hemiptera > Pentatomidae > Troilus > Troilus luridus. The sequence continues at coordinate 78,509,764 of OZ057414.1, read as the reverse complement.
CTTGTTTAACGCACCATAAATTATTAAATGTTGGTCTCTTTTCATGATATTCGTTAAAAATAAGGTTACAACATAGTGATTTTTTTTTTTGTTAACAAAAATTTGTTTTTTGAACACATTTTTCTTGAGATACATTAAGTAAACAGATGTCTATTAGGGGTGACCTGTGGTCAAGTGGTTTAACAAACTACTAAGCATAGGATTTTTTAAAGGGAGTAAAAAATCCTTAGTTATGCTGTCGTTTGGAAAGGGCACTAAATAGGGGTCCCGACCCTGTACAATATCAGGTACTCCTTAAAAATCCCTATCCTAATTAAACCTGGGTAGGCAAAGTTTAGAGCTCCCAATGTAGCATTGTCCGTTTAGCCATAGTAGCATAAAGTGACATTAAATGAACAAACAACAAACAGATGTATGTCTATTACCACCCATTGAGGCCATCATGTAGTTTATTGGTAATTATCTACATGGGAATAGCAATTAACATAGTTTTTATCAACTTATCAAACGGTGATTTTGGAAAGACATATGTTTAAAGAAATCTCAAAAAGCTCTCACAAGTAGAGTAACCCTCTATAAAGGTTAAAATATTAGTAAATTTACTTTAACTTTAAAAATGTACTCAAATGTCTTTTTTACACTTTTTTCCTGACATTAAGCACTGAATGAAAAGTTGACAAACATGTAAGATTTCAATTTTGTAACTACTTGAATATCTTCTTTTCTAGCAATCACACACAGTATCTGCCATTTATGTGCAGGCAAAAGCTGAATTATTTGTTAAGTTTGGAAAAAGAAAAAATTACATTTGAATAAATCCAAGAAAAAAACTTTTACTCCTTGATGTAAAAAAAATCAATAAAAAAAGGATAATAAAATAGATCCAATTTGACTATGTTTCTGAGTCGAACATGAATGCACTGCTGATGATAAATCTAAAGAAAACATATTAGCCTACCTTTCTGATTGTATATTCATGATATAACATTAAAAATAATATTTTTTTTTTTAAATATACAAAGATAATGGTTAAAAATGACCCATATAAAGTTTAACCTACACTTTTAATCACACATATTTATGGCTTTGCTGTTTATTAAGCAATGAAATGATTTTTTAAACAATTCATTTATATTAACAATTTATAACCACTCCTAACAATATCTTTGAAAATGAAGTCACTAGTACTCCTTAGTTTCTTTCCCTCTTATTTATAAAAATAAAATCTATATGATAAAACTAAGAATTGTTTTAATTAATAGCACTTTTAGTTCATTAGAAAAACAAATAAATAAAACAACTTTTATTTAATAACATTAAATACATTGATATTTTATAAACACCAGTAGGTAAATAAATACTTTAAAGATTGTTATCATATCATATATACTGTTTTTTAAATTTATTTTCTCTTTCTTCAGCCTTTTACATTTATACATATTATATTTATAATTATTGCATTGTATTTGATGGACAAAATTAATACTTAAGATACTTTGGTAACAGTAAGGAGTGGAGTGTCTGGTTCATGAAGCAAAAGTGCAGAGTCGCTAGTTGCATCAATGCTGATAATTCCCGGCGGTCGAATTTCTTCTTCAATGCAAGGGCATGATACACTTAAGTGTTCACAACGATTCACCTAAATGGAAGATAATGGATATATAACTATAACATATATATAATACAAACATATATATCATGGAATATGATTTGATTATTGAGGAAATAAATTTACAAAATATTACAAATACAGGTCATTTTTAACCTGCAGTTAAATATTTTTTTAAATTAATTTTTACTAATGACAGTTATTTACACAAATTTGTTCATTTATTGTTATTTGGTTGCCTCGCCTTATAGGATCATTAGAATTTATTAATGATCATATATTCTGGAATTCACACTTAATTCAAATAAAAAGTCAATTTTCAGCATATGGCACACCATTATGATTTATAAATAAAAAATGAATAATTCACTATTCCATCTTTTAAGTTATTACCTCAACATGGAAGCATTTAGAAGTTACATTTAGCGAGATAAACAAAGTTTTTTTCTTTTTCAATTTTATTTATTTAATTTATATAATTAGTAAATATGTTTAATTAACCTTACCAATGATATAATAACAAAAATTTACCTCCAAGGAAGACTTCTTGATAGGGCTATCTGTAATCACTTCCAGCCTTTTACTTTCAACGTGATTCGCTGCAAACCTCAATCGCTTTGGAGATTCGAAGCTTGCTGCCCTTGGAATCTTGGTCTTTAATGAGCTTCTGATTCCTCTTTGTAAACCTATTTGACAAAATATAAATAGGTTTATAAATAAAATGATAAAACTCATGTGACTCACGGCTGGGTCTGCTAGTTTGGCCTGCCCACTGAGCTACAACATCTTTTCTATATACTATGTTAATAGTTCTATTTATTCTATCTAAATCGGTGATTCTCATTTAAAGAGCAAGTTCTTTTTGTACTCATTGTGCGGAGCCCATTACAATGTGTACTCGATTTTTAAGTTTAATTTGAATTTGTTCCCAAATGCTACAGACACCACATAATGAGCATATGTAAATATAATTATGATTATTTAAGGTTCTAAAATGTCATTACTATTTCTAGCCCTTAGTTTCCTAGCTAATATGTATTTTATTTTTCTTATATTTATTTTTTTAGTAATGAAAGGCAATTAGACGAAATATCACTTTTGAATTTGTCCACTAGTTTAGTTAGCTGACCATTGAGAGGAGATACAGTCAGAATTTTTTATATATTAATCATGAAACTAACACTGACTAATAATTAATTAATTATTACATTAAATAATTAATACCAGCAATAAATGCTACATTTTGTTATGAATATTATGAAGTTAATTACCATGCCTCCTCCTTTCCCTCCAGATGGGGTCCTCACCAATAAGAAAATAAGTCTTCACCTCTCCTTTTCCTTTCATCCTAATCATTCCTCGTTCCTCAAGATGGTAGCCACCAAGTCTGTCTAGCAGATTCTTTGTCTCTTCGCTACAATGGATCTTCTGGGCTAACAGTGGTAACTTAATAGAATTTATGTGTATAGAATTTATACAGATGGTTACAAAACTTTAAAATATTTTTTATAAGATAAAGGAAATTTAAATAACCCTATAAGATCGTCATCTTAGTTCCACAAAACTGTAATACAAACTGCTATTACATATGACCCTAAACTTAAATATGAAAAAATCTATTACCAAACATATCCCCAAAACGTCAATTTTGTAGTTATGATTTTGTAACACTAAGGTGACAGAATGTTATCACAGATTGCACATAACATTTAATATACTATAAGTTGATATTATATAAAATGTGATTAACATGTAAATTAAGAATAAAATAGTTTTAATTTAATTTTTATTGAATATCAAAAACCATTCAAATGGCTATTATCGGTTGTTCCAGGGGGTGGGGAAAAATAATGCAATGGGCCTTCAACCACTCAATATTTCATTTTTATTACTTATCTCAATAGTATTCATAAATGGATTAATGTTTTGCGGAAATAAAATTTATTACACTGAAATAACAGGAGTTTAATTTAGGATTAGCACGTCTGAATAATGACTGCTTAAATCTTTTATCTTGAATTTTACGGTGTAATTATTAAATTGATATCAGAGATATAAATAGCCTAATTGTTTTTTAAAGGTATTATTCTCTAGGTGTGGAATTTCTCATAAACAAAATTGTAATCTCTTTTAGGCACTAGTAATAATGCAGCTTTTTGTATGGTAATTGAATTATATTAATCAACTAAAATTCATCTTTTAAAATTTCTTGTTTAGTAGTCTTCTCTATTATTTATAATATATTTTCTGCAATAAGTACTAATATATTAATAATGAATTATATTTTAATAGCTTTGTTAGTAAATCATGCGACATCATCATATACTATTCTACTTTGCCTTCAATATACATTTTTTTATTATCTAGCAATTTTATTCACTGAACCCTGTCAAACAGATACGTTGGCTAGGACTCCATCTGGACAAACGTCTCACTAGGAATCCTCATACAAGACTGAAAAGACAAGAAACTGGTTGATGTTTTCGCCTACTTCAACATTTACTGGACAAGTGCTTTAAGCTACCAATTAATTACAAAAGACTCATTTACATGACAGTTTTCAGACCTATTTGGACATACGGAGTTGAGCTTTGGGGCTCTACTTAACCATCCAATTCATCTCGTATCCAATCCTTACAATCCAAAATTCTTTGTAAATTCCTCAATGCTCCTTATTATGTCACAAACAAACGCATCCATCATGATCTTAATATCCCATATGTTGGTGATTTGGCCCAAACTATATACCTATCCATCCATGACAAGCTCCATACACACATGAATCCGCTAGTCTCTCAACTTGCTTCCCATACTATTCCTGATAACCCTCCGAGGTGTCTGAAAAGAAGATGGCTCGAGACCTTCTACTATAGAACTTTATTGGAGTGCTACCGATGGGTAGTTTCTCCACAAGTGTTTTTTTTTTTCATGGCATATTGTTTATGTTAGCAGATTTACTTGTTGTAATATTATTATACTTGTAAATATGAATAAATTAAATTTAATACAATAAAATTTAAATACAAAATTCATCGTGCTTTAACTTAATACTAAAACTTCAGGATATTTGTTGTTAAAAAAAAAAATATATCTATAATACTTACCCAGTCCATTTGATTCCATCCTTGAAGCTGTGTTTACTGTATCTCCGAAAAGACAGTATCGTGGCATTTTGAGGCCTACTACACCAGCACACACAGTTCCTGTGACATTAATGAAACAGTTTCATACTTATTTCCTATATTATATTTCCTAGATTAGAAACTATCAGCTTTTTTTGTATAAAGTATTGACAAGTTTTTCCCAATAGCTTTGCATTTAACTTCTTGTAATTTCTTAAAAGGTGAATCACAGCTATTAATTGAACCAATTAACAAAAAAATAATTATGAAAGAATTAATTATTTGGTAAAAAAATAAAATTAGAAATTTCTTTTTGGGAAATTATTAGAAAATGCTAAGACTTAACTTAAGGATATATTAAATCTAGGTACTAATTTGTTTTGTGTTTTTAAAAATTTTAAACAGAGTGGACCCTGATCAAGGAGAAATAAAATTAAGCACATTAAAGAAGCACTTGATCTGTAGAAAAATATTAATCATTGGTTGAACTATACATTCGTGCATGTTTAGGCACTTTTTTAAAAAAAAAATTAAAATTTTATTGGAAATAAGTTTGGTGTTTATTTAACCAAATTTTTACACTCACACACATAGACTCCAAAAAATTGTATGTTATAAATCATTAATCTAAACATTAATTTGTTTTAATCAAAATGAAAAGTATATTCAGAATTGCCTTGTTTCAAAAAGCTATTATATTGAATTTAACAACCTTTTCCAAAAGGAAAACTATAAATTTCTAGTCTTGACTCTTTTTCCTAAAAGAGACAGGAAATTGAAGTGAGATTGTGTCTTTAAATTGTTTTTAGAATATAACTAAGGAGGATGAGAATTCTGAGGAGGTTTATTACAAATAAAAAAGCCTTTTGGATTTTCCTTGTACTAATTATGTACTAGTAAAATCTAATCTAATTTAAGTAAAATCTAAGTATTAGATATTACTACTTAAGATATTTAGTATTGAAATAAGGCAGGCAATCCATTCCATAAATCAACATACCAGAATGAAGCCCAATTCTCAGCTTCAGCTTTTCGTTTGGCCTATGCCTAATCTTGAACCTATCCACTGTGTTCAAAAGGTCTAGAGACATTGTTGCAATTTCTGCAGCGTGCTGGTCACAGTTCCTCACAGGGAGTCCAGAAACAACCATGTAAGCATCACCTATGGTTTCCACTTTGTACACATCATAAGCTTCTATGATGGAATCAAAGCATGTGTAGAGGTCATTTAAGAAGTCCACCACCTGTAAGTAATTTTATTGAATAGGTGATATTAAATAAAAAAATAAGATATTGATACATAGGCGGTTATACATAAGTCACCTTAAATTGAACCCAAGGCCATTGGAATGATCTGACCAAAAAAATACCAGAGGAAAAAGTCATAGGGGCATACAACGAGAACTTGGGATTCGCAGGTAACATATACTTTTTAATAAACTCATTTGCGTTTTTAAAAAATAGATACAATTTAGGAATGAATTAGGAATTCTTAATTAAAGAAATTTAAAAATTTTAATTCTGAACATAATTATATTTTTCAAGCCCTCCATAAACTGTAGTCATTGACATACCTTTTTTTATTTTTATAGTATTAAAAATATTTCTAAGTAATTAGTTTTAGTAGTTTTTCGAAAAAAAAATGTTTCTTTTATATAAAAAATCTACTGACATTTTATGTTTACCAGTTCTGTGTACGTCAAACAAAAGTAAAAAAAAAACTGATGATGGTGACATAAGACATTGAAACGTCTACATCGAAATGTAGTGTCAAATAAATCGATTTTAGGATGTCTTGTTTTCGGTAGGTCGCCAAAATAACGCCGTATTATTGCTTGCAAAATTCGTGAGAACTGCTTTGAATTCAAACAACTGCGAGATTCGTGTTTATCGGGATTTTAAAAATTATTACTGCTTTATTTAAAAGTTATCGTTGTTAATGTCAACTAGTGCTAATATGATAAACATATCCAAAGAAGCGATAGGTTTTTTTTTTTTTTTAATGAAAGGCCTGTATTGACATTTTTTTTACTTCATTGTAATTATTCATAATAATAATGCTATTATTCATAATTGATTAAAATTTTGAATTCATACTGCCTATTTTTATTTAACGATTTCTGAAACTACTAGTTAGCATTTTTTTAAACCCTAGAGTACAAAACATCGTAATTTTTACGACCACAATAAACAGAACAAGGTGGGGGACTACAGTAAACATGACTCATCGGTTCCAGCTCTTCAGTACCTTTCCACCACTGGCAAAGGGTAGTTGTGGCATAGTATTGTGTTCAAATTTAAGTCTGTGTTTCTTGGAATCCGAACAATACGCACTCAGACTCGTAATTTTGACGAACGTTTGTGTATTGTGTATTTTTTATGAATTGCTGAATGTTGCCGGACTAAATTCTTTTATTATTTACCACCTAAATACATGTCGAGAAAAGAAAAAAACTGTTGAATCGAATAGATTATTTGATCAAACTGAGTGAAGAATTAATAGAGCCATGGCTGAAGAAGCGGTTGAATATGGCAACCATTTCTCATGAATTACTTTCAACGATAACTTCAGTTTTGGGTACTGAAACTACATCTGGTGAAGAAGAAGCGAGCACAACTCGACAGAAGCGAACAATTTGCTATCGCGTAAACTTCGGATGACCACATCATTCTGTCCTTGCAAAAGAGCTTACTGCAAAGAACATCAGTCGAGTCTTTGAATAAAATGTTCTACTAATTAAATTTAATTCTAGTTTCATTATTTTACTATTTTATCATGTTAAAAAAAACGTTTGTAATAATAATAATTTTAAACAAAATTTTAAAAACTTTTTTAATAAGTTCAAACTTTTATATATTATCTCTCTCTATGTTATATTTGCATCTTAATTTTGTAAATTTTAATGTATGTTTCTAATTTAATAAACAATTAGTTTTAACAAATCTTGTCTTATTTCTTTGGAAAAACAAATTTACTTCAAAGTCGTAAAATTTACGAACATTTGTGTTTGAGGTATGTTGAGGAACGTTTGTAGTCTAGGGTTAAACAAAAAAATACACTACGTACACGCTTGTACATACACTACTGGATAAAAAATAATTTAAAATGAAATATCATGCTTCTAATTTTTAGTTTAATTAGATATATCTAAAAAATAGCATTATAAAACTAAGGCTATCATACACATTTAAAGATGTTGAAACGCGATTTATGGGAAATTTATAATATTTTGATGACAGAACACGAATATATCAAAAATGTTCACGGGCATTACCGCACGCTGGCACACGAAGAAAAAAAGACTTAGATATTTTCAAGAACTAGAAATTTACAAGAAGAAAATAGAATGAAGCCCAAACGCCAATATCATCGAAATAATGAAAGTACAGTAGCATAAAGGAAAAATTGTATCAAGGTAAATATAATAATTTTTTAAATTGTGAAGAAGCAGCTCTTTCAATAGTGGGGAGATGCTATTGGGATAATTAAAATTAAAAATTAAAGCTACCTCTTGAATGTAACCATAAACTTGACCCATTATGGTAATTAATAATTCCATTAGCCGAGAACTTCAATATAAGAACTATTAAAAAAATTCATCTTTGGGCTACCATTTAGTATTTTGAAATACTAGGTTTTGATATTACATAAATATTTTAGTTATTTCATTGAAATTAACACTTTAGCCCCATTCAACTGATAGATTTGAAAATTTACTATTGTAATGTACTTACACTAATTTATTCGATTAAAATACATTGAAATACATTATTCTAAAAAAATAAGCAATAATAGAAAAAAAAAGTTAGATATAAATGTGGATTAGACACTGACCAAACTTTTGTAGATCTTTGTTAAAATTAATTCACTATCGCTATGGCAAAAATCTAGAAATGAACTTGAAACTAATGACTCATCGTAATAAATTAGTTGAAACAGAAAATTACAAAATGGTGCCTAGTTAAAATAAAAACTGTGAATTGAAGTGCATAATTTGAAATGAAAAATGTGGGTTCAGAAATATATAATCCTACCGTTAAAAATTAAGTTTTTCTAAAAGATCTTTTTTGAAGGAGTCATCCAAAAATTTTATTGTTAATTTACATTACATCTAAACCAACGAAGCCAATTTTTTTTTGTCCTTATTATTTTTAATACAATATATTGCTCCTTCAAAAGAACGACATAGCTCAATAGTTGGCATTTCTGAGTTAATCTTTCAGCAGTATTGGTTGAAGCATTTTAATTCAGGAACGATACATCTGATATTCAATTCCCAGCATGTTTTTTTTTAATAAGCCATGTTTTGAGTTGTATCATTTTTTGAATTTGAAGTTTTATGAGAATAATGACACGAGTTAAAATCAAAACAGTTTCAATCTTTTAAAATTTTGCTGGTGGTTATTAAATAAGTTTCAATACCATAATTAAAATAGGAATGTTTTGTTTTACCAATACCAAATTTTCTTTTTTTTAAATCATTTGAAACTTTAAAATACCCCTGATGTAAAATTATGTTTTTTGAGTTGACCTTGTTCTTTTGAAGAGGCGAAATGTTTATAAAATTAAGGAAATTCTTACAAAAATCGTATAACATAAACAAACAAATAAAATCTTCAACAAAATAGTTCTCTAGAAAGTTTGTGAACCTGTAGATCGCACAAATTGTATCAGGCATTAAGAGCTACGGGATAAGTAAGTTTCTGTCGCTCGGAACTGGAAAAGTCTCTCTTTAACTCGAGTATATCGATACCAAACTTAAGCAATTACAGTAAATCAAAACGAGGAAGTCTCATGATTCAAAAGAACACTAGTCGAGATTATGGTATTTTTCTAGGTGGCGAGGGTATATCTTTGGGTAGAGACCTAACGGAGCGGTGAAGTAAGTGGATAGATGCGTTAATATTAGAGTAAACACCTAAATAAAAATTGTATGGATGATTCCATTCTAACAGGTTTTATTAATATCCGGTAATGTCTGCTCTCATTGGTCATCCATTAACAATATATATATAAAAGTATTGTATCAATATGATGTTCATCAATATATTTCAACACTTCGTTCTTATTATTTAACTTACAGTCTAGATAAAACTTACAGTTTATCACATGAATTTCAGTTCCGTGTCGTGTCCATTTCCAGAATTTATCTACCTTAATAATAATAATAAGATTTAGCCGAAGGGCCGCTTAATCCAAAAATCTCTGCTTACAAACTACCATCCACGAACTATTGCCCAAACCCAAATCCACCAGATTACTCTTAACGCTATCCTTCCATCTACGCCTTGGTCTCCCCCTCAGATAATTAGGGGTACGACTCTGATAGTCGGTAATGCGCTTATTAAATGTTTAAGAATTCGTTCGTTACTAAGTTCAGCAACTTTACAAACTCAACTTAATCTTCGTGACGCTATTACTTTAATAATATTAACCAAGTACATGCTCCACATTTCCGCATTGTGTAATCTGCTAAATTCTATAGAGGTCTCTTCATTTTTTGGACCGAATCGAATTTACCTATGATTTCATATTTTTTGTCGCAATAAATGATCCAAGCTAATTACTTAATCCATAAGTCTTATTGTACGTTCATAAATAAGTTTAATAATTTTTCTGAAGAATGTTCACTAAATTTATTTTATGTCAGCACCGTTGATGAATGACTCAGTGCCGTGCCACACAAAATTTCTAATTTGATTATTAATCTCCATATTTTGAAGTTTTAGCGAAATCCTCGATCTTTCATTTTGTCAATAAAATATTAAATTATGCATTAAAACTTAAACTAAAAAATTAAAAAAGTATATAATTAAAAAAAAATTAATAAAAAAGTAACAGATAAGAATCAACCTTAAATGTTTACATTGTTCTATACTACACGCGGACACACCATTATATATGTTAGGTTTTAGGTGGTTATTAAAAGTGAGGTGAATATACCGCAGGTTGTTGCTACGAGTTGAGTCTCAACAAATTTTAACTTTTCATTCGCTCCCTTTTAATATTTTCCAAAAATACAAGTTATCATGAACATTAGTACGAAAAAGATAATGTAATTATGGTTAATGTATTTACTTCGGTAATCATTTTGTCTATAAATGAACGTTTCAACAAATATATACGAGTACCGTCCATACTTCGAAATATTAGTTGAAACTATTATTGCTTGATGAAATGGTTACCAAAATACACCCATAACCCATATTTATATTCTCTTTTCCATACTAAATCTCAAGATATTTTGTATTTTCGGAAAATAATAAAAATTAAACGAAATGCTGTTACAACTTGTAGTTCAACTCGAAGCGACAACCTGCGGAAGAGATACCAAAAGTAAGTTTGGTGGTCCATCTTAGCCAACATCTCGTTTATGTTTCCACCCTTATCTAGGAAGTGATGGACCCTTTGGTACCTACTTGGAAGGGAGTGCTCTCTGCAGACATTGCCGTGAAGCCGATGATATCGCTGAAGTAGATGGTGACGCAGTCAAAGCTCTCTGCTTCCACTTTGTGTCCTCGCTTCAGCTGCTCTGCAACGCACCTCGGCAGCATCTCGTACAGCAGGGCATCTACATTCAAACGTTATCATAAGCAAGGACTCAGATAAGATCAATATTCTATTTTCCATGTACATAAAAATACATTAGTATATGAAGTCTTAAGTATAGGAAGGAGGATGGGCATAATGGTTTGGTACAAGAATGCTCTAAAGAAATATTAATTACAAGAGTAGAGGTGTTAAGGCCAGATGATATAGTAACCTTATAAAATATTATTACTTTTAATCATAAAAATTAAATAATTGTTTTCGTAAAAGTTTCGTAAAAAGTGTTGCCACGAGCCCTTAGCCGTGCACATCGTATGCTCTATAGGAGGCCAAAGTTGTGTTTTGTGAATTTGAAGACAGTGTTGGCACGAGCCTCTTGACGTGCACATCGTATGCTCTATATGAGCCCAAAATTGAAGTTTGATACTAATTTGCTGCCAACCTGCAGGTGTAATTTAAACTTTGTAAGTAAGTTTAAACTTTGTCATCGATTCGACCAATTCGAATTGACACAGTCGATCATCTCAACCTCTATTGTCTCAACATCTTCGCTAGCCCTGCCGACAAAAATCCTCTGTCGTCTCAACATCCAGGTCGCCCTGCCGAGAATCTACTATCTACTGGAATCTACTTCCACACGCAGATAAGAGTTTTTATTATATCATTTCAACTAGAAAATTACAAACATTTATTATTTTGTAATCGATTTAATTTGAACATTAATTTATTTGTAATTCCATAGATTAAATTTATTATCGTAAGATTAAATAATAATTGTTTTCTTTTGGTATAAATTAGTTGTTTATAATTTAGTTAATTTTAATAACTTCATTTTCTCATTATGAAAGGGTTTAAATAGTTCTTTTAATTTAATTAATTGGTTTTTCATTATCAAAAGTATTAGTTTTTAATTGATTAAAGTGATTTATGTTATTAGTTTAATAAAAGGTTACAATCAAAATGACATACGATCTGGTATAATTGAATCAGAAATTTATTTTCCTTATCCATTTCGGAGCTCTCATCGAAAGGTCCAATAACTATTTCGAGGTTGCTCAAACAAGAGGGATAGTCTCTTTGACTCGTTCAAATACTGAGCCACCTTTGACAATAATTGTCAATCAATGAATTAAAAATTAATAATACAATTAATAATTGTAATCAATTATTGATTACTACAGCCGAAAACCAAGGTGACACGATTTTTTTCTTAAAAATACATAACAGTTGTTTCTGATAGATGTTTCGATGAGGAACGTTATGGTGCTGTCAAACACCAGAAAAACGAGTTGAAAACGCCTCAAACGGGTGAATGTGCGTAAATGTAAAAAACTAGCTCATCAGGATGGTACCCGAGGAAGAATGAGGCAAGGTGGCTTTCTCGAATTGGGTTTCGAGCCCCTCAAACATCCTCTTCATTGCCAGATTGAAGCAACAAGAAATCCTCCTGGACTTCAATAAAAATAATGACACTGATTCCGAGGTTAATTATACTCTCCTAGGTATTGGCAACAGAAAACAGTGAGTTATCTCGTTTTCCCCTGCAATCTTCAATTGTTATAAAAAAAAAATCAAACAGTTATTTTTATATCTTTTATTTTATTGTTAGATGTTATAATTTTTTTAATATTTTATTTGAAAATAATGTAGATGTATACATCGCAAATTGCGAGAACATGGAGATATAGGATCAGTGAAAAGAAAGGATATGTCTGACAGAGAAGCTAACCAGGATGGCTAAGGTGGCTAGGCCCCACGATGGCTACGTGGAAAACCCGGGTTCGAGTCCCGGTCCTGGTCATATCTTTTCTTTTTAAATAAAATATTTAAGAAATTATTTTTATTCTATGCACTTGTATTAATCTATACGTATTATAAAACAAAGTCCTCGGCCGCGTTTGTTCGCGGTTAACTCAATAACTACTGCAGGGATTTTCATGCGGTTTTCATCAATAGATAGAGTGATTCACCAAGAAGGTTTAGGTGTATAATTTGTCGAGGTTTTGTGTAAATGGGTTGGAATATTGATGGGTTTCTCCGAAGTCGCCGCTTGCCTAATCCCCTAATCTAACGTGGAAGATAATATATAAATAAATATTTGGTTTTGTTTTAATTTTTATAATTTCTATATAATAAAGTACATTAGTTGAGATGAGAAGAAAGAAAATCAAGACTCCTAAAGAAGCCTAACCAATGATATTCACGTGGCCGGTCCGTGATAAAAAAAAATACATTATACAGACAAATTATTTAGGCATAATATGCCTTATTACCCGAGCAAAGCTGGGGTGGGTCGCCAGTAAAAAATAAAAGAATATATCTTATATGCACACATTAAAATTGTTATAAATCACGCTTTGTTTTTCAAATACAATTTTTTCACAGTAAAGACTAATCTGGGGAACGGGATTGCTCAGTTGTAACGTAGCTGCGTTGCTATGCTGAACGTTCTAGGTTCAAATAAACCTGTAGCAGATAAAGTATTTAATCTGTTAACAGATTAAATGGATCTGGTGGGATCAACAGACCTTCTCAGGGCACATCTATCCTCTATAAAGCCTCAATTCCTGATTACAAAATAGTTGTGAGAGATAAGTAATTTAATATGTTAATAACAATGGATGGATATGTGATGTGTGTGATGGATATGGATATGTGAAACTATTTGGAACGTTAGGAGAAACGAAATAAAAAAAGTAAGGTTCATTGCGCTGGCAGTTGTGTCTCTTAGGATCGGTACCTATACCCTTAAGAGGGAGGATAAGTCGTATGCAAGAAGCGGGCAATTCAACATGTAGAATGTCACATATAGCGAAATGGTTTCCCTTTTCTTTCCTTGTAAGTAGGCATATAAGTTAACTTGTAACCATGATCAGCACACTATAAATATAATGTTATTCAATAATTATTATTATTTAATAAGCAACTCCTATTCATTCAACCACGCCAACCATTGGAGAAGAGAAGGATATGTCTCTTATTCATTAATGATATAGAATTACTTTATCTCAAATATAACAACTGATTGTAGGGTGGCATCCAATTTTATTATTTAAATATTATTTAATTTAACTTAAATGATCTTACTTTTCTTTGTGACCATTGCTTGGGGCAGTGAAGCCAATAAAGCAGATCCCCTTAGGGCACACTCAGTCCTTATTTGCCTACACAACCGTCGTCCTAGAAACAGTGCAGTCACTACCATGTAATCCAAGACCCATCATAGGTTGAGAACCATAAGGTTAAATGCAGCATATCATCCAAATAGGACAACCTCGGAGGGCAGAATAGCTTCCCTGAATAGAGCTTGTATGGAGCAATCTCTTTGAGCTCTATTCAACCGATAAATGCTTAGGGATCCTTTAGCCTTACCCAAAAAAGAGCATCGATTTCGTGAAGTTTTGTCATATTGTTCTTGTTTCTCATTCTGTGCTGCAGCTGACGATGGGGATACCTAATTGTGGATTTCGGTTCATTATCACATATAAGACATTAAAACGTAATGATACGAAAAAGTATGTTCTAAATGGAATAAGAAACCAAACATTTTACCTCCTTACAATATTGTGTCGCTCTATACCTATACTGTAGACAAATTTTTCGTTGAATGCCCTTAGTCCCTAACATTAAACATTTGATGGTAATTTCCTGAAGCTAAATTCATATATATTATTAATAAGCTCACATCTGACTACTCACTCAGAACAGCTATAGAACTTTTTCAGGAAATATCTAGTTTTTGCTCCTAAATGGACTTTAATCCAGGAACTTCTCCATGCCGATTGTTCTCAAATGATCACATACTTTGATCAGAAGTAGCATTAGCTAAGACAAACTATTATTAGGAAAGAATGTGAGATTGAACAAGGAAAAAAGCTATAGTCGGTCAGTGTATTTGTTTCTTTTCTTTAACTCTTTTATTTATAAATATTACCAAATATTATTAATATTAACTATTAGGAACAAGAGCCACCGACATGCATCATCTCGTAGCATGTAACATCAGTCATCAATTGTAACATCATTATTACCAAACTACACTAAAAAAAATGGTCTGTGTCAGCTCCGACACGCGACTGGAGTTTACTCTTTTCTGTTCCTAATGGATTTTAAATGTGTTCTTGACAATTAATCGCTCTCTACTGATACTTATCATGGCGTATTCTTTTTTTTTATTGGTAAATAATTTGAAAAAATTATTTTTAATTATTTTAATTAAAATTATAAATATAGATTTGTATACACACACACACACACACACACACACACACACACACACACACACACACACACACACACACACACACATATATATATATATTTTATTTATTGTTCTTTTGATGGTGATTATTTTAATTTTGAAGAGAAAAGATTTGTCCCGGCCGGGATTCTAACCAAGGTCGTCTGCATCTCCAGTTCAGTGCTCTAACCACTGAGCTTACCAGGGGTCGTATTCAAGCCAGACAAATCCATTCTCTTCATCGATCCTAAACCTCTACCCCGCGTATTTTTGCGGTATGTAGGTATACGCGGGGAAGAATGTTCATTGAACATTACTTTAATGGAATCATGTTTTCTTTTCAAAATAAAACACACACACACACACACACACACGTATAAATATAAATATATGAATATAAGTAAATAAAAAAAAGATATTTAAGTTAGATGTTTGAGTGGAAAATAGCTGACTGGATAATTCAAATGATAGATTGAATTGATCAGGGGGTGCAGTCAATGATAGCACAAAAAATAAGCAAAACTTATTTTTTATTAATCGTGCCAACGTTTCGGCCTATTCAGGACAATTAGTGGGTGCGATGACTTGTTACAACACTAAAACTGTCAACTGAACTCATATATATATATATATATATATATAAGTTAAGATAGGACATACACCAGTATGGCCACTAATCCCAAACAGGGATTAGTAAACATTGTAAATAGTATATATAGAGGTTTTAGTTTTGAATAAAGCAGTGTTTTATCAGCCTTCACCCGTGTTGTGTCTCTCCTAATATCTCTCTTTTTTTTAAAGTTTTATGTGCCGGATCTCGTAAGTTATATATATATATAATCACAATTTTATCTAAATATATTAATATGCATTCATATTTATATAACTTTCCAAAACGTAGCTTATCAAACATTTTTATATCATTATCTGTAATTTAACAGTTGAGATTTAATATTGTGAATTTATTCATTTGGTTAAATTTTGTCCTGTTAATCCTTGAATTGTGGTTGTAAGTTTTCACATAATGGAAGTAAATTGTGCGATGAGCTGAGCCATTTGATTGACAAGAGATTCGATTGGTCCGTCTACGGTGGTTGAGGTATATAGGCGAAAGTTTGTGGAGGCTCTGGTGGTGGTGGCGAGTGCATGGTTTGACTGGTTGATTTTTGTGGTTCGGTTGTCATTTTGGTACCATGAAGAAAAGTTGCGTATTCCACACCTGTGCGAACTGTCATGATGTTAGTCATTAGTTTGGGTATGTTTTGGTCAGTACTGATCTGCTTAGATCTCTTTTCTTCCATCTTTTTAGTCACTATTTCTTATATTTTTTTCCTATGGAGGAATTTTCTATAAGAAGTGACGCTCCCTCGCAATTCGAGCTGTAACTTTTAATTTCTATCTGTTATGTAAAACAAATAATGCAATCTTATAGAAGGGAACGCATCGTGCCACTTTTAGTTAACACTCGATTTTACTCCTCATAAATTTTCATACCGCGGGCTAAATATGAAAATCGTTTCTTAAGGAGTAAATTTAAAAAACGCTTTAGTTGTAACTATTAACCCCCTGACATATCGAAAACTTTATGATATGATAATAAAACAATAGAAAACTCTTGACAGTTTTAAAATTAAAAAATCATTACCATGCATATAAGTTTTAAATAAATAAATATATAACAGAACTTTTCAACCTTGTTACTGTTAAATAAATAAAAAATGTGTTAAAAAAGAAAAGAAAAAATCATTAGTTCGAGTAAAATTTATCGACTATATGAATGTAGCGATGAATGGTAATACGCTTCAGTTATACAGCAGTAGTTATCGCCGATATATGAGCAATAATATACACCGAGTATCATATTCAGTATAATATGATATGGATGAGCTTTTTTTCAAACATATATATGAACAAAAGAACATTTGAACTTTATAAGCAACAATCAAATATTCATAATATTTATTTAAAAAATAGATTTACTCCGTTTTTAACTTTTTTGTTTAAACTCTGAGCGATTTGGTGACTATAAATATTACCCCCTCTTTCACATCAAAACAATAAACATTATTATCTATTTTAATAAGGTTTTATTTTACACCTTTATCCTTAAGTACTCTTCTTTAATCCTCATCATAATATATAATATGATATAGAATTTCAAATTTTTATTGTTTTAAAGTTTGCATATAAGCGATCAGAATTTTTTATTTAACCCATATTGTAAACCATGTATTGTTTCAAATTTATTGTTCTTCGAAGAGGACAATCTGCTAAAATTACTTGTTTCTGAAGAACAAGGAGTTTGGTTCTAGCATTCGTAGAGTGAACATCGTGTCTTGCAAAAGTTTATTAAAAAGTGGATAAAAGTGAGTGTATGGTGAAAAAAATTGCAACAGTAATAAAATACAGCACCTGTATTAATTCTACGTAATGGACGAGAATTTACACCGAGTGGATTAGCGGGAAAAAAATAAGGAGAAAAATTTAAACTGGAGCAACTGGCCACGAGCGGGAACCTGCAGGTAAACTACGTAGGCTAGTGAGTCATAATCCCACAGAGTATACAAACAATATCTTAATTCCTGAAAGATAGAATATAAATGTCTAGCCATAACAAACCCTAACCAAAACAATTACAACGAAATAAAAATAACAAACATTCAATAAACCAAGACAAAATAAGGTTTTCTCTTAACAGAATAAAATAAATGCCAAAATCAATTAAAAATTATACAGTGGAAGGGAAAGAATTGTCAACGCCAATACAAAAAAAAGAAAGGGTCAAGAGAAGTCGATCGTCGCCGTAAGTTTTAGTGGGTACTAAAATAAGTCGGACAGAAGATACAGTGTCATCAGAAATGGGAGAAGAAATTAATAGAATGGATTATGGAGAAATGATGAAACAATTTTCAGCGATGATAGACTCAAAGGGACTGGCGACAAAAAAAGATATATCAGAGCTCTTCACAGAAATTAAAAAACTAAAAGACGAAAATTTAATTTTGAAGAACGAACTGGAGAAAATGAAGACCAAAAATCAAGAAAATGATAAGAGGCTAGAAGCAATAGAAAACCAGTTGAGAAGAAACAATTTAATATTTAAAGGATTTGACGGAAAAGAAAATGTTGAAGAAATAACAACCTTTTGTAAAGAAGTGCTGAATGTTGAAGTGGAAGGGAAGATAGAGGACACCTTTACAGTAGGAAAGGAAGGCAAAGGACGTACGGCTAAGAAGGTAATGTTTACCACCAGTAGAGTAGTTACAGACATACTAAGGAATACGAGGAAACTAAAGGGGACTGGCTTTTACATAGATAGGGATTACACCTGGAAAGTAAGAAATAGAAGAAACAGGATGTTCTGGATCAAAAAAGAAATTATGAGAAAGGGTGGACATTTAAAATGCCTGGTCAGAAAGGACACTCTGATTCTGAATGGGAAGGAATATCAGTGGGATGATGAAAGTGGTGTTTCGGGAGGAGAAGAAGACATTAACTACTTGAGGGGTCTACTGGGAGAAGAACTGTGGTCGCGCTGCTGTACGCCAGGGGTCCAGGCCAATCAACCAGCGAAGAACGAAGAGGTGAAGATACCACTTAGTAAATAGGAATATTCCGTCTGCCGGGTAAACTCTAATTTGGCTACAAGACTGTATGAATCTAATAAAACGATTAAATTATTAGGGTACAATATAGCAGGGATAAAAAATAAGATAGATAATGTTGCTTTTTTCAATTTTGTATGTAAGTATGACATATTTTGCCTGTTTGAAACCCATTTAGAAATTGATAATTGTAACGTGCACATTGAGAATTATTTTGTTGATTACTGTCTGTACTGCGAGCCAGCCAGCAGAACTAGTAAGTATGGTAGAGCTAGCGGTGGTAAAATATTCGGATATAAAAAATGGTTAAAGGAGGAAAAATTATGTAAATATTTAACGGTAGAAAATCAGACTCTAATACAGTTAGAAACGGGAAAGGAATCAGTACACATTGTTCCACTATATATTAATGCTAGGTATTGGGTAGAAGAATTTGAAAGGCTACAAAATTTAATTTTTAGTAAGGATAAACTACAATACCTGTTGGTAGGGGATGTAAATGCGAGGATAGGAGAAAGGCAGACTACATATTGGGAAGATAATAACCGAGAAGGAGAATTGGTAAAGAATAGGAAATCAAAAGACAAGAAAGTAAGTAAGCAAGGAAGAAAACTCTTGGAACTGTGCGATGATAATGGGCTAATTATACTTAATGGTAGATCAGAGGGGGACAGAGAGGGAGAATTTACATACATCAGTAATGCCGGTTGTTCCACAATAGATTTAGGTATAATTTCAATAGGGGTTAAAGAAATAGTAAAGGGTTTTGAAGTAGAAAAACAAATATTTTCGGACCACATGCCTCTAGTCATAAGCATTGGAATAAAAATGGCGATAAAGGATGAACAATGCTGTCAGCTAATCCCGAAAATGATTTGGCATAAAGAGAGGTCAGCGGAGTATAGGGAAAAGATAGAAAAAGAAACAGATGCATTTTTGAAAGAAAGAAAGCTAATAGGGCTGGCAGACTTTGAGAAGATGAAGGAGCTAATTAAAAAATGCTATGTAATAAGAAGTAGGGGTGACTTTAAGATTAATAAAAAACAACCTTGGTATGACTATGAGTGTCATAATAAGAGGAAAAGAATATTTAAACTATTGAACTTGTACAGAAATACAAACTCCCACTTGATCAGAAAGGCATATTTAAATAATGTAAAAAATTATAAGGAACTCTGTAAAGGGAAAAAAGAAAACTACTTCAGGGAGATAGGTGACAAGTTCGAGAGGGCGAGGGATTCCAAGGATTTCTGGGACTTGACTAACAAATTTAAGCAAAAAAACTACTTCCGTATTGGAAATATTCAACCACTAAAATGGAAAGAGCATTTTAAAAAACAGTATAACCTTCATCTTTCTACTGAACTTTTCTCATATGCGGCTCCTTGGGTAAAGGATGGGTATTTAGATAATCAATTCAGTTATGATGAAGTGGTCGCAGCCATAAATAAGTTAAAAGACAATAAAGCACCTGGGCTTGACCGAATACCAAGTGAATTTTATAAAAATTCTCCTGAATGCTTTACGAAAGCTCTACTGCAGCTGTTCAATTTCTGTTTTGATGAAGGTAAAGTTCCAGAGAGTTTCGGAAAATCAATCATCTTCCCTCTCCATAAAAAAGGTGAGCTTGGCGAAGTGACAAATTACAGGAGTATTTCTTTTTTAGATTCCATTTCGAAGATATATTCTGGGATGCTAGCAGTAAGACTTACAAACTGGTTGGAAGAAAGAAATGTATTGATAGAAGGCCAAGCAGGTTTCAGAAAGGGCCGCTCAGTTGTTGACAATTTGTTTATTTTAAGCAATTTAATAGAGTACATGTGGCATTTAGGGAAAAATAAAATCTATTGTTTTTTTGTCGACTTCAAGGCAGCGTTTGACTCTGTGGACAGGAATGCGTTAATTTACAAAATGTACGAAATGGGTTTGTCAACTAAGTTCACTAACGCTATAAAAAGTCTTTACGAAAACACGGAGGCAGTGGTCTGGACAAAAGATGGAGTTACGGAGTCATTCAAGACGGGGATGGGGGTCAAGCAGGGATGTGTACTGAGTCCATACCTGTTTACTCTTTTCATAAATGATTTAGCGGAGAATCTCGGGGGAGGAGTCATAGTGGGGCATAAGAAAGTGAATATGTTGGCTTATGCTGACGATATTGTCCTAATATCAGATAATCCGGTTGGTTTGCAGTACATGATAGGCAATTTAGAAATCTATTGTAAAAGATGGAATTTGTTTGTAAATCTGGACAAATCAAAAATTATAGTATTTAAGAAGAATAATAGAGGCAAAATGTGTACAAAAAAAGAGAAATGGTTCCTAAATAATGAGCAAATTGAATGTGTGAAATCATACAAATATCTAGGGGTGGTGATGTGCAATAACTTAAAAATGAAATATGACATTAAAGAAAAAGTAAGTAAGGCAAAAGTTGGGATTAATATGATGTGGAGAGAACTGTTCAAAAATCCAGAAGTGCCATTAGAGTCAAAATTTAAAGTATTTGAGTCAACAATTAAAAATGTCATAACCTATGGATGTCAAGTTTGGGGCCACAAATATTTTGAGGAAATAGAAAAAGTTGAAAGGTATTTCATTAAAAAAATTTTTAAATTACCGGTTAATACCCCAAATTACTTTGTGTACTTAGAAATGAATAGAAAATTAATACACATGTACACGCTAAAAATGCAATCCAATTATATTTTAAAAATACTAAATTATAAAGAAAATAGGCTATGTACAGTTATAGCAAGAGAAATAATAAAACAAAACATATCATGGTTTAAAGAGTGGGGGGAAATTGCAAAAAAAATAAATTATAGACTGGATTTAACTTTAAACTCCGTGGATACTTGGGAGGGAGAAATGTTCAAAATGTTGGAGCTGTACAAAGATTATTTTATCCAAGTTTGCCATGCAAAAGCAGCAGAGGGCACACACCACGGCCTCTATAGCTCATTAAATAAAACAATAGATTACCATAGACATTTTAAAGCAACAAAAAAAATGAGCGTAGTTATGAAGTGTAGAGGGGAACTTCTGAATCTAAATTACAAACCATTTGAAATTGATTCGCAAAATATACAGCTATGCTCACTGTGTAATCTGAAAGAAATTGAAAACAGTTTTCACTTCCTGGCAGTGTGTCCCGTCTTAAAATTGTATAGAAAAAAATTCTTAAAATATGAGCGGATATCAAAACAAAAATTAATAGATATTCTGAATGGAGAGAATTTTATAGGTTTATATAATTTTGTAAGTAATGCAGGTCGTTATAGACATTTTTAATTTCAGAATTTAATTATTAATGTCAAAAAGAAATTTGATTTATTTTTTGGTTTTCATTGTTGTTTAGTAGTTTAATCAAACTCCCGGCAGACGGTATAAGTACCATGCTGAGGTTGCTAATGTGAAAAATAAAATTAAAAAAGAACAGTTGTAAATAATTTAATAAAGAGCATTTTATATCTATCTATCTATATCTATCTACTCCGTTTTTAACTTTTTTGTTTAAACTCTGAGCGATTTGGTGACTATAAATATTACCCCCTCTTTCACATCAAAACAATAAACATTATTATCTATTTTAATAAGGTTTTATTTTACACCTTTATCCTTAAGTACTCTTCTTTAATCCTCATCATAATATATAATATGATATAGAATTTCAAATTTTTATTGTTTTAAAGTTTGCATATAAGCGATCAGAATTTTTTATTTAACCCATATTGTAAACCATGTATTGTTTCAAATTTATTGTTCTTCGAAGAGGACAATCTGCTAAAATTACTTGTTTCTGAAGAAGGCAACAAGACTTAAGCCAATAATCTGAGAACACGAGCTGAGAACCTGACCAATGGGAGGACTCCATAGGACATATTTCACAAAAGGTTGCTGAGCAATTACAGTTTAATCTTGGAGGAGGATTACAGGGATGATTGAGGAAGAGAGGATTTCAGAGGGTTTCATGTTATATTCAATTTATTTTGTAGGCTTAAACTAAAGTGGTACAGAAAGCATTTCATCTCCTGTAGAACTATTGATTTTTTTCACTAATGATTTTAATATTATTCGGATAGTTTTTGATAACATCTAATTAAATACAAATCTATATTGGCATTTCCTTTTCTCGACTGTTAATCAAATAGGTTTTACTTTTAGTTCTAGAGATTTAGTTGTATACTCGTTAAACTATCTTTTGGCGACGTTTCTCATGATTATACCCTGATAGTTAAAAAACAGACTTGTTGTGAATTAAATTAATTATCAATCTAGTTTAAATATAAAGTTGAACTAAATCTTATACAAACCCTTAAGCGATATGGGGCATCCTGTTACCTCCAAGTCCCTATTGACGAAAGGCTTGGTAGAAAATTAATATAGTCGTATTACTCTAAAAGATTTGTCATTGAGTTAACAAATGGTAGACGATTTATAAGAAAGAGGTTATATTTATATAATATACAAAGTGACTTTCTTTTATGAACTAACTAGATTGAATATTAACCATGAACTAATATTATAACTTAATTACTGCTCTAGAACTAACTTAGTGACATATCATCTTCTTTTCCTCTCACTCTCTCTCTCTCTCTCCCTCTCTCTCTCTCTCTCTCTCTCTCTCTCACCCACTCAATCTCCCTCTCTCTCACTCAATCTCTCTCTCTCATTCTCTCTCTCTCCCTCCCTCACCCACTCCCTCTCCCACCTCTCCCTCTCCCTCCCTCGGCTAGATGATCTTAATAAAACATCTTAAGCATGCCCCTCATAATATAAAAAAATAAGGAAAATATTTTTAGAGAATAATTAATTATGTTCGAAATGGGAGCTTCACTGCAATAAAAAAAATTAGTTTTCTTACAAATTAATAAAACAAAATCATTAGAAGACTCATTAGACTTACTCGTTTAATTACTCTTTTACTTCGTTTAAATACGGAATATAAGTACTTGCGGAGCAGAACAAGTACCTACCGGCTGTATTAAAGCCTTATAAGGCCCAGTCCTTACATAAGCCTCACAGGCTTGGACTATGACGAGGAATGATAAGAGGGATATCCGTGTATTTGAGAAGATCATTAGAATAATATTTGGACCTAGAGATTTGTGGGGAAGTAGGAATAACTGGGAGCCCTATGATCTATAAGATGATATCGATGTGGTTAGAGCCAACGTGTTCGGGAGAATGAGCTGCGTTGGTCATGTCTCAAGGATCTGCGAAACAGCTGTCCCGAGAAAGGTCTTCAGTGTAGTTCTAAATTGCACTGGGAGAGCAGGACGTCGGAATCCAAGTTGAATGGATGGGTCAACTGGTGCTCATCCTAGAAGCTTCCATAGGACCAGAGTTTACTGGAGAACGGCTGCATAAGAGTCTAATAGTGGAGACACCTATCATGGGTTGAAGTGCCATATAATAATAATAATAACAATCTTTAAATTCAACATATTCACTTACCAGTCTTTTTTTTCTCTTCGACCAGCTGATCAGTCCTCTCATCTACGAGGGCCTCCAGGTTGTTGGCGTACTTTTCCATCATGGCTATCATATTGTCGAATATATTGGGTTTCCTGAAAACAGGATGATATTTAATAATTGATGGTTTATTACAAATTCTTAATTATATGATTAAGTTGAACAGATCTCTTTCTGATTAGTTTTGGTGTACATTGTCTTCTCCTAGATCTTTTACATAAAACGAAACCACAAGACTACACTTTCGCTTTTCATCTGGGGTGGAAGAGATAAGTGGAAAAACGGGGTATTATAATATTATGTTATATCTCAGTGTTTGAGTTGCCGTGTTGAAGGCCCCCAAGATAAAATCGGCCACATCCGGCTGTGGCATATTTTATTTAATCTGTTGGCAGGCAGAGATGGATCCTGTGGGACATCTGAAGAACCTTCTGGGGCTCACCCAGCCTGTCTAAGTTGGATACCCTAAATTGGGGGACATTACTGACGTCTGTATACTCAAATGGGACTGTGAGTTTCTACTTAAAATATAGATATTAATCTCTATGTCGAAAAAACAAAAACTACCGAAACAATTGAAAAATATTATTTATTATTATTATTTCTGACAATTCAGCTTTCATCTTTAGTTAAAATTTGCTGTTCTAAGTGCTTAGTCTGTTCTATTGGGAGCTTATAAAAAAAACAAAAAACCAAATATTACATTGAAAACAAAACATATAGTTTTACCGTCACAATTAACAACATAATAAGTATTAATTTGAGATAAAGAAGTGCTGGTAAGAGAAAAACAACTACAATTAATCAAAGTCAAATTGTTTAAACTGATGTTGTGGCCTCCGCTGACTTGTACTCATGCCTCCCCGGAGAGTAACCACTGCTGTGTAGTTTAGGCATGGAGCTACATTATATTTTAAGAAGGTAAAGTAAATGCTTGATTTCTTATTCTGTTTAGGATATCATTCATATCAAGGTCCTAAATGTGAATATTGATGAGTGATTGAATGAGTCAAGTTTTTTTGTCTGGGCTAGAGAATCCCTAAGCATTAATCGGTTGAATAGAGCTCAAAGAGATTGTTGTACACTAGCGCTATTCAGGTGGCCTGGTACTAAATAGTTAGAAATTTACTTTTAAGCCTGGACCATTATAACCTTCCTGGTATTATTACAGCCTTCATTAGGCCTGGGATTCATTACATGGTTGATACTCTACTGTTATCAAGGAAGTAACGGTTATCTATCCAAGATCACGCTCAACCCTCAAGTTTTTCCCCAAACAACGGTAGCCAATTTGTAGAGGCCCCGAGAGGGTCTGTAGAGCTCTAAGGGTTCATCCGTGGCTGTTAACTGATTTAATAAAATATCTCGGCACTCTACATTCTTAGCTACCCTACTACTCTTATATAATCCTGATACTCACATTCCCTTCCTCATGGGCCTTAGCCTGCTCCTGACGGCCTTCATGTCGGGCCGATCCTCAGGCACCTCCTGCCAGCACTCCTGGGCGCACTCCCGCACGCACTCCAAGCAGCTCTCTAGCAGCTCTAGGGGAGGCCTTAATGTATTATACAAACAGATAACTCCATTATCTCGATCCTTCACAACAACTTCCAATCCATTATTATCAGTTTTAGGCAAGCCGTTCAGGCTAGGGTTAAGATAGTTAATATAGTTATAGGGAAGAAAATGGTACGGTGGAGGTCAAAGCATTAATTCCATGACTAGTGATAAACTATTTATTAGAAACCGATATTTTAACACACTTTGTAGGTCTTCTTCAGAGCTGGTTAGACAAGATACAAAAATATTTAAAACTGAATAGAAAAAATATAATAAAAATAATATTAAATAAAATGTCACGAGAGAACTCTGGGTTACGGGCATATGCTTAGAGGAGGAACATACAAGAGCATAACCCCAGAAAAGAAGACAAGGTTGAGGATGATGCGATAACAAAGCTGATAATCAAAATCTCCGATGAGGAAAGAAATAGGAGGTCTGAGATGATAGAAAGGTACTGGGCGGAGAGAAGTTCGCGGAACAAACATTAATTATTGAATAAGATTACCCCCAATTTGGCTGAAAATAATCTATGAATGTATAAAATAATTAATTAATCAAAATTGGCATTTAAAATATTTCTACTGGATGTTTCGAAGCGTCGGTGTCTAAAAATTGGTTATTAATATTTAAGGAATCAACACTTAACCTCCAACGTGGACCATTTCTTTCCCATATATGTATATATATATAATTGCTAAATTATAATTTTTCGAAGTAATATAACTATAGCTGCTTATATAAATAAAATAAAATATAAAACAAATAGTATTAGTCTCTATAATATTAGTAGATGCTTAATTTCAGAATATCTTTTTCAATATCGAGATTAGTAGAGAGTAAGATCCCGTAAACCAGAGGTCGGCAACCAATGACCGGCGGGTCTTCGAGTTACCCATTTGATATTTGCAAGTGACCAACATAGCTCCGAAAATAAAGTTTGAAAAAATAACAATTAATATTGAAGGGAACGGTAAAAAATAAAAATTCATTCAGCTATGTTTGTAATTATTTTCTTTGTAAAATAGTTCTCATTATTTGCTTAAAGAGTATTTTATTACGAAAATATCTCTGATACAAACGTACCAACCCCTGCTCTAAATGAAATGTGAGTGAGCTCATAAATAATTGAATGTCATATCATAGTGGTTATAAATAGGTTTGAGCTACCTGAGAAATCTTAAAAGATAATGGGGAAATGTTAAAACTTGGAGAGAAGTAACAACTTGGAGATTACTCTCGAACTCTTAGAGTCCATTACACTTGCGAATTTTACTGTGGAGAGTTTTACTTTATTTATCTGCAATTAAGTGTAATAATATCTGGCGCAACAACTCGTCACCGAGTCTGGGCCGCCTCCAGCATTCTCCGCCAGTCAGCTCTATTTTGCGCAGCATCCCTCCAGTTTCTAGCATTTAGAAGGGTACGTGCAACCTCCGCTACAGCCTCCATCCACCTCACATTTGGCCTCCCTACTCTCTGTGTGCCATGGATTCCCTCTGTGAAAATCTTCTTGGGAATCAGCGTGTCCTCCATCCGTGCCACGTGACCTGTCCATCGTAGTCGGCCAAGTTTAATTGTTCTGAGAACATCTGATGTCTTATAAATGTATACCTCTCTATTGTATCGCCTTCTCCATATTCCTCCCACTTTTACTGGTCCGAAAATCTTCCTCAAGATTGTCCTCTTGAAGATTAGGATACTTTTCTCATCTGCCTTTGTTAGAGCCCAGGCCTCTGACCCATATGTGAGTACCGGTCGAATCAGCGTTTTCTAGATTTGTCTGCTCAGAGAGGAACCTGCTAGTTAGTTGCTTCCTTCAGCTATAATAGCACATATGAGCAGAATTAATTCTTCTTCTTATCTCCTGAGAGTCATTTTGTGAATTAACTTCTGTTCCTAAGTAGACGAAGCTGTCAACGCAATCGAATAGGTACTGACCAACTTCGAAGTAATCCTCTTTTTCCTGGGTACCTCCTATTCGCATCTACCTGGTCTTCTGTATGTTGACATTAAGCCCAAGTTTCTTAGCTGCCTCTTCCAGTGCTAAGAAACCTTCCCTCAGCGCCATTTTAGTTCTTGCCATAATGTCAAAGTCATCGGCATACCCTAAGATTTGGACTAGTCTGTTAAACAGGGTTCCATCTACCTGAATTCCGGAATTTCTTATGGCCATTTCTGCTCCAAGGTTGAAGAGTAGGCAGGCGAGGGCACCTCCTTGGCTCACACCCGTATCTGTGTTGAATTCTTGTGAAAGATCTGATTCGACTTTCACAAGACATTTTGACCCTTGCATTGCAATTAAGAGTGTTAAAGCTTATTTAAAAATAGGTTTCCCGTCAACGAACATCAACAGCTAATCAAATGGGTTGGTGACCTAAGGATTTTTATATAAATATGATATTTATTTTCTAATACTTCCTTGTGCACAGCATTTGTCAACTTACTTTACCTCCCTTCTTCTTTCATATGCTTATCTACCTCAAAAATATTGCATGACATAGACAGAGATAGAGCAGAGAGAAACATAGATATAGGACTAGAGTATAGTATGGGTAGTTGAAAGTATAGAAAAAAAGAATATTCACTATGTTAGCTAATAACTTACAATGTTGGTCCATAGTTAATAGTCTATCCATTTTGAATCAGAAAAACTCTTTGTATAATCATTTCGTATCATTCCATTTCACAACAAATATAATTCTTTCTAACAAGTCAAGTCTACTCTTTGCTAACTTGTTAATGAGTCAAGGGCGTTTCATCACCATGAAGGAGAATACTGTAGTTTTAAAATTGATAACACATTTATGTTTATCAATCGATACTGTTTGCAAAAAGTCAACATTCTTTAAACATGCGTAAACTCGTTCGAATGAATAAAGAAAGAATCACTAAATAGACAAGTAACACTGTATGTTAAAAACTGGATAGTAAATTTTGTCCACAGGATCTTCGGGACTATAGATCACGGGATTGTGTTTTTGACGAGGATCAGTCAGGCTGAGGTGCGCCGACATAGATTGATGATGGATCATTCTTCAGTTCTTTCACGTTCTTCTGTTGTGTCTCTTTTTTATCAATATTACGATTTTTCAAGGTTTAGGAACATGCGAAGTATTGTCATGGGAAACGAGCCGAACAGCTGATGAATGATAGGGAGTGCTGTATTTTTCCTATCTGCTTTATTAACCAGAAGCTTGAATGATGGGAGGTGACCACCAATTACCAATATAACCAAAGGTATAACAAAAGGTTTGGCATTTTTTTCGTTATTCGATGAATACTGCTGAATATCAGATCAAGAATATTCAAATAAATAGGGCATCCTAGATTCATCTTGATCATCTACGCATGCTGGTAGAAAGCAGCTTACACCAAAGCTACTTGGTCCCATTCCTGTTTTAAGAATGTCGAATTACCACAGATGTAGTAAAAAATATTCATTATATTGGCACATTTTTGAGGCACTTTGTTTTAGTAAAACTATCCCAAAATTATCTTTGCGTATGGATTTGAATCCAGAACCTTTAGTATAGCAACTTAGCAAGCCCCCCCCCCTCCTCTTAGAATTATGATTTTTATTCTGTTCTGGATACCGTACTCTTCCCCACTTAAGCTAATGACAATGCCAAAATTTATAATATGGAAAAGAGTGAATTGTTACTTAATCCACCTAAATTAAATTTAACAGACAAATAAATACAATCATAAATAATTAACTAAAATTATTTTTCGTAGCACGCTGCTATATGGATCTAAAATTAATTAACCAATTAAATTTGTATTGCTATATAATTTAACTTTTTTTGACATCAACTTGACAACTTACAGTAATTTAAGGGTGATAGTTATTAAAAATATAATGTGCTGTTGAAATCATTTATATGTTCGTATGTTTCGTATTCTATATGAATTCATGAAAACAAATATATAAATAAATGAGGGACAAGTCGAAATGGGTATTAATAATGGAGAGGCCAGTTTGAACTTCTCAACTTCTTCAGTTATTGAGGAGTTAGGCCATGCTTTATTGGCTTAGCCTAGGGCCAGTTATAAATAGTTGATACAGAACAATCGACTGTTTATTGACCAGATGAACGGAACACACGTCATAATGACGGCATTGTTTCACACTTTTACTGATAAAAACGCGGGTGGGTGCAGCACAAGCTGGATCCTCATGACGTCTTCGGTCAGGTAGCGGGAGCCCCTCCAACAGGAAAAAATCCAACAGGCGAAAAAAAATCAAATATATAAATACTGATTTTATCATTTGAAAAATCATGTCAAATGAAAAACAAATATTTTATTTTTAATTTGAACTTATTTTTTAGCCCTTATCGTACGATACGATACTGATGTGACAACAGTGATCAATCGAATAACCTAACTCATAACTGTAAGGCTATTCACATCTTAGGTAGCAATGAGTGGTTGGGAAAATTGCGAAGCCTTTACACATATTATTCGAAAGTTAAACACAAGTTATGCAAACATTCTGACGGATGTTCCCTGTGGACCACAACTCAGAGATGTTCCGTTCAACGAGTTAATATACATAAATAGTACTGTTGACTATACAATACATTATAAGTCTTTTGTATATTTAAACTTAATTTATGTTTATATGAATTTATTAATAATTCTCATAAATAATTTATTTTAAGAATTACGGATTTTAAAAAAAAACATCCATCACTGTTCAATAAAGTTACTTTGTTGTAAAAACTGTTTCGGTAATCCATAAAATAGTTCGAAGTGTGTACTGGGTGATGGATGGAACTTATAGACATTTTTTGTAATTTTTATGACAACACATCGATAGTTGCTAGATCGATCGGTAGGTGCTTCTTTACAAAATTTACTTATTCCTGTCGTGAAAATTTTCTTTGTCATCACTTATCTATGTGTTCGGACCCTGATGATCTTACGGTTTGGAATTTCTAAGTAATACATGAACATAAGTTTGTAAATATCGAACTATATTCTTGTATCGAACTTTCGGTTCCTTAAGCCTGGCATTATTATTTAATTCTATATGGATAATGTGCTATATGGTGTTATTTTTTTTTATTACTCTATTGACACAAAATTACTTTCATAATTTTATTATTTTATAATTTTAATTATAAACACACCATATTTATAATTATAAAGTAGTCATTTAATATATTTGGTGCTAATTTGATTATTTATTGGAGTGTATGAATTTTCAACAGAATAATTCTGAAAGAGACAAGGGGTAGGTTATACAATGCCCGCATAACAGAACAATCGTGCAGGCTTAGCGGCACTCGTCTATTGTAGGCGTAAAACCTCACGACCACTAATGCCTGTTAATAGAAAAAGAATATTTTCTATCTTCACTACATTGCACGTTGATAGTAAATCTGGTGAAAATGTATTTAATATATTTTTAAAGAAAGAAGTGACCAAATTTAAATAAAAGTAATGTATTTTATAATTTTACTTTAATCTTATTTATTTTAATAAACTTATTGCAACTTAATTAAAAAACCCAAATCAAATCGCGAGGCTTATTGTAAATATTGTTTGTATGCCCGCAGGTACATCTCCGACCACTATATTGCGTTCTAGCCTTTACCTGCTCTGAATGATCTGCTCTTTATTTACTGAGGATTCTTTACCCATATTTTGAAAAGCAAAAATCTTTAGTTAAAAAAAATAATAATTCTTATATTTGTTTCCTTGTGTGTTAAATTCCAACGGACACAGACACATGTTTCATTATTTTGTTTTTAACGGTTTTGGAAATGTTTATTTGTTTATTCCTTTAATTTATTCTAAATTTTATTAATGGTATGTGAAGCAAATTAGAAAGCTCAATAGGAGCGTGTGAAGTCGAAGAGCATGAGTTGAGGAGGACTCAAACGGAGAAGATGGCTTGGCAGATTCAGAAGACGTCGTGAACGGACGTAACGGAGAAAAAACTACAGAAAAACGCCGTTTGCTTAAAGATAAGTTAAATTTATTATGACTTGTTTTTTAGCAATATATTGCCAAAAAATAATAATATATTGGAATCATTAATCATAATTTCTCAAAGTATGTATTAATAGTGTCCAAAATAACATCTATATTTGTTTAATGATTGACCTGTGTTTATAATTGTTTCCATATCCACCATACACTCATTATGAGATTATTGATATTATTATTATTATTATTAACGTATTAAGTTGAATGATTAGTAAATTGGTGAACACTCAACCAACAACTGAAAATAATCCAATTGGAGATAAAGTTAGGGCATTGAAATAAATTATAAGTTGAGCAATTATCATAAATAATTACTCGTGGCACCCCGAAAACTCTAGACTAATAAACTACATTTATTCCCTTAAAACATAGCATTACATACAAGATGGAATGGTTACAACCTGAAGGGCTGAGACGAAGGATAGATTATCCTGTGTAGGATCTGGCGAGGGCTGAGCCCTGAAGTGTCACCAAAAGGACCACGGCGGGTGTGGATCTCGTAGAGGATGATCCCGAAGCTATAGCTGTCTCCTTTCTGGGTCCCGATACAGTTGCAGGACAGGGTGTTCCTCAGAAGTTCGGGCGCTCTGTACAGCAGGCCTGGGAAGGAGATAGGATATCAGCTGAGTACCGTTTAACTTATACCGACATTAATGACGACAAGCAAGAAATGTTGTTACTTACCGGAACAGTAGCACACGTCCAGTTCGTTGCAGAAATGCTTGAGACTCCACATGCTGGAGAAGTCCGACCCACTCTTGAAGTCCAAGAGGCCGAAGTCGCAGAGCTTGACGACCCACCTCGAGTCGACCAAGCAGTTGGAGGACTTGAGGTTACCGTGCACTTTAAGAGGCGATTCATGCAGGAAGATCAGTCCCTGCATGGAAAAATATAAGTGCACTCTACTGAAACTCGTTACTTACGTGATATGTTGATGAACTATTAATATTTTGGTCGACTATTTAGAACCTGTTCAAGCAAAAAGATTTATACACGGTCTTAAAGTTTTACTTATACTTAAGTGCTCTCCAATAAAAAATAATAATTTCATTTATTTTTTAGATATCAGGCGATCAGATTAGTCACACCGGGGCCCAGAGGTCTATACGATCTTTATCTACATTGGCTATTTTCATCATGTTCTCGATTTTAAAGTTAGTCTCAAAATAAATAGTAGTTTTTAAATAATATGGCAAATGTTGACTCTATCATCAACATTTATAAGTCTATGTGTATTAGTAAAGAAAACATATTAATGAATTAAAAATGTGTTTCGTATCACATTCTAAAAAAAACCTAACAATATGCCGCAAATGGTTAATTTTTTCCTGTTAATCATTATTTAAAAATTTCAGGGGTATCCATTATCAGAGATGTCGCTTATCGGAAGAAATACGGCTTTGTCATCATTATCGTTTGGTTTGTTAGGTCATTAAATATAAGTACGTTTTACTGATTTTTGTTTGATGAAACTATCCGCGTAATTTTAATAAAATAATATTACAAATAAGGTAATGAGAATAACAAAAAAGCGTGTACTACTATGACCCTTGAAAATTTCGAGTTAGTATGTGGTAGAAGACTGTACTGATTTTAGTATAACGGTTGTGCTAGGAGGTGGTTTGTCCGAGATCACTCTAAAACACTAGTTTTTCCCTTGTGTTTGGTACCCACTTAATACAGGCTGGTTGAGCCCCAAAGGATCCTTCCCCGATA
This sequence comes from Troilus luridus, assembly GCA_964056705.1. NCBI lineage: Eukaryota > Metazoa > Arthropoda > Insecta > Hemiptera > Pentatomidae > Troilus > Troilus luridus. Next base: position 78,475,884 of record OZ057414.1, on the reverse strand, counting down.
GTTCACAAATTAAATAAACTATTTGCCACTGCCGGATTTGAACGCGCGATCTTCGATAAGGCAAATCAGCGCTCGGTCATTGAGTAATCTAGCTCCTAATAATGAGACTATTGTATTGATAGTCTAAATGGTTCTTGTCACCTAGCTGATACCTAATTAACATAAATTACTGAGACAATTTCAGAGAAGAAAAAAGTTTAAGAATTTCTGAGAGGAGAGGTGACGAATAGAAGTCGGCGGAGACAGAACAGTTTAGAGCGAGGAAGGCTGCCGTATTGTTTTCAATCTATATTAATGACTTGTCTCTCTATCCGTCATGACCTTTTCCATCTTACATGGACTAGGTTTTCTGTCTTGTGAACACCCTGGATGTCCAACATCCACCAAAAGCTCCGTTTTTAGCTAATAAATTGATTGAGCTCTTCACTTCATTACAACTTAAAGTTGGAATGTTTATTTTACATCGTTCTTTGAGCTGGAGCTGGTAAAATGATATGGAATATAATACAAGAATAATGCTTTTGGAATAAAAGTGCTTTAAATCATTCATTTTCTATATTGAAACAATTGACAAATTCCAAACAGAAAGCCTCAAGCCTCTGAAATAAAACGAGATAAAAAAATATTTTGGGGGTTTTTAGCTTATTCAAGCTTTTTCAGGACAGAAAGGGTATAAGAGCAATGGAAAAAAAACCCACGAATATAGGACATTTTAACCTGAAAATGCAGCAAGACGCCAACTACAGGAAACATTCCACCTAATCCAAATTCAACCTCTGATTCCTATACTTTATAACTTTGAATTCCTGGGTAGTAGGACAACAGCTGGAAAAGGGAAAATAAAAACAGCTGATAAACAAACAAGGTATTGTTCGAAACATTAAATTCTATATCGATAACCTTTAATATTTTGGAATATTACGTTGAGTATACCAGAATAATTTAAATCCTTTTTATTTCCTGAATAACTCTTTCTGTTTGTACTGTAATACCCATAATTAGGAAGACTTCCATTTTCACATGACTGTAAACACAATCTAAATGGGCTTGAGTTTATTTAAGTCATACCTGGAGTATGTCTCCTACCAATGAGGCTCTGAACATGTTATCCAGCTTCACATCTTCGTTCTCAAGGATATCCTAAAAATAATAAAAATAATATTATCAAAATTCTATAAACTTATATATTTAATAATATTATAACAACTATGATTGAATTAAAAACATTTTATCACCCCTTGTCTTCATTTAATTTTGAATAATTGCAAATTTCGATTTCTATCGAAAAATAGTTATCTAAACAAAGAAAAAGTTCATAAAAAGAGATTATTTATATAAAAAATTGTTACCTTGAGTGACCCCCTGTTGCAGTATTCTGTAACAATGCATATATTTGGAGGGTCTGTGCAGGCTCCGATGAAAGGGATAAGGTTGTCATGCCGCAAATCCCTCATCTGCAAAGAGAGGGTAATGATACTATGTAATTTATAGAAAGAAATCATACATTCGTAGGTTTTACATGCATAGATATAAGATATTTATGCCAGCTTACAGAATGGCAATATTATAAACTTACAATTTTAAGTTCCTTCTTCATGTTCCGGGTTATATCCACAGACTTCTTATCCACCTTCTTCACGGCTAGAACCCTCCCTTTGTATATCCCGACCGTTGTGAAAAGTGAAGAGTATCTGAAGTCACAGTCCGGGTTTGAGCTGAGTGACACTTGGCTCGTCCTCATAAGCGGGTGGGTCACCTTAAACAGTAATAAAATAATTAATAATTATTAATAAGTAATTTTAGTTTTTGTATTGAAATATAATATCATAAGAGGAAAAAATTGGTCAGGGCGGAGGTCATAAAAAATTCTCTTAAATAAGGAGAACTATTTATTTTAATTTAAACCCAAAGTTTCGGCAAACATTGCAGGTCTTCGTCAGGGTTTAAATGTTGGCTTTAAAATAAATCGGTCTCCTTATTTAAGCATATTTTTATTGACCTCCACCCGGACCATTTTCTTCTTCATATTTACATATAATTTATAAGGTCAAATAATATTATTCAAGAAAAATATTATATTGTAATTATATTATTTTGAAACTTCTAGAAGGTATTCTATTATTGAAAGGGCTATTCTATTATTCTATGGTTAACTATTATAATAATTAAAACGGAGTAATTGATGGCACGTTCTTTACTAAACAGTTTAAGACAATATCTGTGGGGTCATATAACTTAATAAAATGATCTTATTGGGGGAAATGTTCAAATGAATTATAACAATGCTATTTGCCAATACAACTTAGTAATTACATTTTTTTTTTTAACAATACATTAAATTTAAGTTAGATTATAGTAGGAGTGCATTTCTATTCTAAGTTTAATAGCACACCAATAATGGTCGTGTTATTATGTAAGAGAGCAGTTTCTATTACGCTACAAATCAAATGAGATAACTTAGTGTAATTATAAAATATAACATAAATTAATATATAAAATAACATTATTGCTATGTTTGATACAAATCATCAAATAGGGCATACACGAAATTTCTTCTGATTATAGTTCTAAGGATGAGGCTTCACTCTGAAACGTGGTTTCTTTGATGTTTTTAACTAATTGTGGTGGAGAAAAATACTAGTAGTGCAGTAAGGTTCACATTTTGAATATTAAAAATATACTTAAATTAAAAACATTAATTCGCAAAATAGGAATCTTTAGTTATCAATTCAAAATGCACTATTAGAATGCTTTTGGAATACTCCAAATAAAAAAGCCTTGAATCTCTAAAATACTGACCAGCCAAGTAGAGAATCAATGTTTTACTGAATTAGGCATCATCAGGACTTAAACAAAAATATTCACATTACTGGAAATCTAATGCAGCACATCTCACTCCAACATCTCTAACAGACTTATCAATCAGAAACATCAATCAACTCCAAGAAGTTAAATCAAGCATTTTTTTTTTTTTTTAGTTTTCCAATTCCATTCTTATATTGATTCCGAGACCCTATTTGAATTTCCCCAGTTTTATTTAAATATTCAATTGATATAATTCGAGTACGCATTGCCTATTTTAATTTTCTAAATCATAACAACCTTTGCTTTATCCTTATCGTCAGTTCCTTCAGAGATAAGGATGTCCTTGAAGTCTATTTTCCAGAGGAGGCTGTCCAATTCTTGCTCATATTTGAGGTTCCTGTAGACGACTAAAGAAACAACTATGAGAAGTGCCAAACTTGCTCCAGCAACTCCCCCAGCAATCTCCATGGTGTGGCCTATTTAAAAAGACAATACATTTATATACAAATTGTTAAATAATGATATAGGGCAGGAAGGCATTATTTGCTTTTACTGAAGGTATTGGGTGACATTACCCTTGAAGAAGGATAAATGTAAGATACATGCGAGTTTATTTGAATCCTCCAGTCGTTCATTTTCTTATTCTATGATCTCTTCTACCTGGCAGTGTAGAGATTTAAACCTCGAATGATGACACCAAAATGTATAAATAAAAATAAGTTTAAAAATGTATAAAACTGCCTAGAATTATTTGTAGAATAAAAAATGAAATAAACACATATTATAACATACAAATTTTAATTGAAATAGCTTAACTAATAATAGTGTATACAACTCGCTACCTTAGTATTACAAAGTTGTACGATAGAAATATATGAAAATGAGAAAAACGATATCAAAGATTCTTAGTATCTTTTTATTTTTGGTCTTTGGATGTAAACCGGTGGTGATTTTTTGACGTTTTGAAGATCTATATATAGTTTTCGACCCATAGAACCATTTGGTATCAAAATCTCTGATTTTTCAATTCTGTAACATACAACCTTGTAATACTAAGGTAGCGAACTATTATATTATTAAATAATTAATAAAAACATTATTAATAATTTATAAAATAAATAAATAATAATAACAGTGTAAATTAAAATAAGTTTATTAATGCATGAAACAGTCTGGCATTATTTATAGAATAAATAATTAAATAAAAATGAAATTATGAGTATGATGATAAATAATATATATATGTGTCTAAGAATATGGGTGTGTGTATGTGTGTGTTGCATCATCACGGTAATGAAAGAAAAAAGGAGAATGCACAAAAATTGTAGAGAAAATGGGGGATTTAGACGTTCCACGTAACATCAACAGGGTTGTTGTAAGTATTGTTAATAAAATATTATAAAATAGATTAATATTAAATAAGACATAAATAATCTTAATTTTTTGTAGTCTATTACATTTTCACTTAAATCATCCTTGATTGAAGAATTGTTAATATAATTTCAACCATAAGTGAGCATCCGGCTCCAACAATGCAAACTGAGAAACGCAGAAAATGGTTAGGGGGAGAGTGACTTAATAGAGTTAAATTTATCATCGGCAACTCCTGGCCATTTTCAAAATTTCTCTAGTTACCTACATCTGGTCAACCATTTCCACATCAACATACACGATGATAACGCAATATAACACATAATGCAATATAAAATCAATTAAATTAATATAACTAAATAATCATTAATTAAATGGTTAGAATAATTAAAATAGATATGTTATATAATCAATTTTATATAATAGGCAACCATTTTTGAATAAGCATACAAAATGAGGATGGATAATATAATTTAAAATAAAATTATATAACTAAATAAACAGAAAAATAAAATAGTTATATTACACTGTCAAATTTATCAAATAGTCAACCATTTCCACTTCAGAATACAAAATGAGGATTGATAATATACAAGATGAACTTTTTTCTTAGCTATGTGGGGCTAGATAATCTCACTGTTTTTATTCCATATTTTTATTAAGAATAACATTTTATTTCAGTGGTTAGTTATACAATAACTTATTTTAGTTGGCATACAATTTTACAAACAGGAAAAAAAAATGATGAAGATACAATGAGGAGACAGATTAAATATACTTCGAATTTTTTTTCCAGTAAGTTATTGTTTCCTTCATATTGATCTTAGATTTTTTCGTTGACCCCAGAGAGTAATTTGGCCCCCATGGAGGAGATCGCGAAAACTAAATAAAATTCAAGGATGGGAACCCCATCACTACGGTCTAACGAGTTTTCCACTCTCTTGCTCATTCTACTGAAGATTAATAGTGGAAACTTCAAGCAATTATTTACTTCTATTTTCTGAAATAATATTATAAATTATTATTATATATTTAATTATTATTATTTAAAAAACATTTATTTGAATTTAATTTCCTTTCATCTGAATTCCTCTAAAGGTCGGTTTTTCTATTGGTTCATTGTATTAAAATATATACTATGTACCTTTTAATTAATTATTTCCATTTAAAGAAACATAACATATGATTTTTATGTATGTAACATATGTATTATTACATAAGAATATGTAATAAATTAAATAATCAATAATCAGGACAAACATATTATAAATTACTTCCTATAAGACAATTATAAAAATTTAAGATGATAAAAATTTATAAACAAATTTATTAATATGGTACATTAGTTTAGTATACATGGCCTTCATAATAAAACATCTTTATTGTAATGTCAACTTTTAAAAATCTATGCTACTTTTGAATTTTATGAAATTGGTCCAAAATTTATTAAGTAATTCGTGTTCTGAAATAGGTCAACTCCCTTTCCACATAATTTAAATAATTAATTTTGACCTTTGCATTTCGTACATAAATCATGTGATTAAATATATGTGCTTCTATATATAAAGAATTGTGTGTTATTATGAATCTGCGTTAGTATGATCATGAGATTAAATCTGTGTTAGTTTGTAATTTTTGTATTTTATTAATTTGTAAATGTGAACTGTAAGAAATTAATATCTATCCATTTATGAATATTTAAAAAGAATTCTTTTAGTAATGAATTACAATTCACTTTTATATTAAATATTTTTTACTCAATCGTTCTAATTTTATTCTTTTAACATTATTTTTCCTTAAATATATTTTTAATCATGTTTTTATAAATCGCAGAGAATATGATAATAAATAATAGTAAGAATATATTTTTTAATGATTTTCATCATATGCTGAGCTCTTATACTGAAGGCCTGTATAGATTACACAGCATATTATTTAATATGCTAAAAGCCACGGATAAATACAGTGGTAGCTACAAATCCTCCTGTGGCTCTACCAGCCTCTATACAGTGGTTACCCTTAAATAAGGGATAATATGGCAGTTGAAGTTACGCTGCACAAACGTTGTCCTGGAAACGGTACAATCCCTATCATGTACTGGACCCAAGACGCTTTACAGGGTGTAGTGGTAATTTTTTATGTCATTATTATTATAAATTAATGCCCAGTTAATTTATTTTTATTCTATTGCATCTTTTTATTTAATCCTTGGTGAAGACCTGCAAGGAAGGCCTAAACGTTAGTTTTTATAAAGAGTTTCCAACTCTACTTACACCTGAGCCATTTTCTCGTCTATCTAATTTACACGGTCAAACCTATAATTATTCAAGATGAATTATTTAAAAGTTTAATAATACCAAAGATAATTTTATTCATGCAGTCAAAGCCAACATTGGATAGTAAACAAAAGGTATGAGGAGTAGACCGATCTTCTTGAGCAAACACGGGAGATATCTGAGGCGGATATGTTTACCAGGTAAATATCATCCGTGATCTGTAATATATATTCCTAACTCCTATCGGTTTAGGGCGGTGCAAAGGTTTATTCTTTTACGATAATATTCTAACAAATATTCTATACTTAAGAATAATTCTGGTTTATTCATATCTGCATTAGGAGATACAAAGGATTCGTAGAAGTGGAAGAAATTGCCAAAGGTTTGGATAAAATTTCAACATTGGAAGTATTCCAAGCGAGAGGAAGAATGGATAATAATTTTTGTTTATCTTGAAAAAATGTGGAAACGATAAACTATATATGTTTTTTTCAAAAGCATCGCTACTGCATGGCTTATCTGGTTTACTGCACGGCTATCTACTTAAAATTATCTTAAAAATTTATTTAAGAAAATAAAACTATTGCTGTATAATTACCCAGTTAATTACTAATACATATAACTCTAATAGGTTTTATGGGTACTTGTCTTTTAAGGAGTTTTGACGTAAACATATATAACACTATTATATTTATTGAAATAACTAATAATAACACAATAAATATAATAGTGATAAAAATATAAGAAACACTTTATTAATAATAAGAAGAAGTATTTAGAACTGGACATCTTGAAAAACTAGAGAAGGGTGAAAGAAGAAATTTGAAAAAAAATACTGGGAGCTAAACGAATAATAATGCAGAATACAGGTTAAGACCAAACAGAGAGCTATATTTGAAAATTGAAAAACTAACTGACGTAATGAGGAAAAAAAGGCTGCCATTTTGTTGTCACATCTACAGAATGGATGACAACAGACTAACCAAGCGCATCTTCAACCTTCTGAACAGTTACCAATCTAAACCCACATGGTTCATTGAAATTGAGAAAGACATGAAAAATGTTGGAATTAAAACAGATACAATCAAAAACAGAACACCTTTTAGAGGAGCAATTCAAAGCGCATGGTTTCGGGAGAGGAAGAAACCAACAACTAGAAGAAAGTGGGCTCCAGAAGAGAAAGAACAACACTCTCGAAGGATGAAGGAAATTTGGAAGCAAAGGAAATTGAACGCAATGAAAAGTAACCAAAATTGACTCATCGTACCCTCATAATAGGTTATTCGGAAAAATAAGAAGTACTTAATAAGAACAGAATTTATAAAATAGAAGGAACGAACGATAGGCAATAACAAAATATACAATCAATAACATAATAATACAAAAGTAATTTTTAAAAAAAGGATATAGTGATAGTGAACATAATAATCCAATAGTAATTTTATAAAGACCCTTTTTTCTTGAAAAATGCAACTGGTTCTAGGAAGATCCTTGCAGTAAAAAATGTTTGCATCATATTTTAACATTGAAAACATGTTTTAAAATGGAAAACAAACAACACGGTAAACACCCTGGTACACAAACAATAAAAGGTTGCAATATCCTGCAGTGTTACCAGTAGTGAGGCCGACCTAACAGACATGTACCATTTTATGTTTTCTTATTGGCAGAATCAATTAACTGTTATTATTAGGTTTATTAAACAAACGGTCACAAACTACAATGTATACATATAATTAGTACAATATCATACACTTGTAATCTGAAACTGATATTCAATATCACACAATCTCATAATATCAAACACAACATCTGAACTGAATGTATGGAAGCAAGTAGGTAACATAGAGGTTACAAATGTCTATATTTAAGGCGTTCAGAATCAAAATATGATAATTCCGAAATTTAAAAAATTCACTTTTTCATATTTTTCGCTAGGTCATTCTATCAATTTTGTCTAATATGTCACTTCTTCGCCTAATTTCTTATGATTTTGGCCCGGTTTTGTACCTGAAGTTGACGAGGTTCTGCAGGAAGCTGTTAAGTCAAATCCATCCACAAATACTCACGAGCTTGAGTGGTTTGTGGTGTGTCGAAAGATACTGATAGTCATGCTCCATTGGAAAGGTGTAAAAGTGCTGTAAAATGGTCCCACATGAAATTACTCCTCAACAATCAGCTACGAGGTTAGAAATTTGTGAACATTTATTGACAACCCTTCTGATATGAGATTTTTTTTCATCCATCATGTTGTCCCACCATCGGATCACTACTTGCTTTATTCTATAGCCCATTTTCATAAAAGAAAAAGAAATTGATAATTTTTCGAAAGTTGAAATTGCGGTCCAAGAGTTCTTTTACAACCCTCTCAAGGAATCCTATCAGTGTGGGGTCGAGAAATCAGCTAGCAGATGGCTAATAGCGATAGGTAATAATGGACCATACTTTGATTATTAATTGTTGATTGATTGAAAGTTTGATTAATTGAAAATATAAGAAAATATGGTTGAAAAACGGTAAGTTGTTTGTTTACATCATGTTATAATAACGTCTGAAATATTTTCAGGCCTTAAGCTGTTTTGATCAAATTCTCAACCTGTTCAGATTTTAAGGAAATTAAAAACACAGTCTACTAATTTTTCAAGGTCCATAAATTCCATCACTACATACGGAATGCAATTATTAACAAATAATTTATGTCATTGTGAAGCATGATATAGTTTCATCCATCATGATTGCTACTTTAATGCTCTCAATACGAAATCATCAATTATCATCAAAACAATATTTTGATTACCTTTTCCCATCGTAAATATTACGTTCATTAGATTTGATTTGTATACGAACTTAACGACAACCAGAATTATAAATAACAGTTTCCACGAGTCTTGTAACAAACAAAATGAAATAAAAATCCATTAGTGGAGTCAGGTGCTAATGCGGTCTTTTGTTAAGTCAGACTGAGCTTTCTTCAGGATTTAACCGTCCCTTGGTTAAAATAGAATTTCGTTAATTTATTTCGGAAATATATATATATCCTTTAATGCATTATATATTTCCTATTGCATAATTCACAGAATACTCTCTTGTAAATTCATATGCTTTGCATTAATTCAAATTCTATTAATTTGAATATTTTTTAATTCTATTCTAAAATTAATTTTTTAATTCAAACCCTTCCCTATGTTACGTTTCATGGCTGTGGAGAGCTGAGCTGATATGCTGAAGGTTCTTTGTTCAAATCCGGGTTAGGCAAATACATTATTTGATCTGTTAATCTAATTTCTTAATAATTGTTCAAGATAGGAATATGTTCAACATAGCAGCTAAGCATGAAATGTTTGTTTTAAAAAATTTTTAATTATAATGAATTATTCAAACGAGCAAAACAAACCTTCTTTAAATAAATAAAAGAAACCAAAACCAGAAGGATATAACATTTAAAAAATGCTATCGTTCGTGGCATAATAAATTTAGTTTTCTCATAAGAAGCTTTATGAATGCTATATTTCAATGGTTGAGAAAGTAAAGAACGGTCTGAGAAGGAAATGTTTTCAATGAACATTCAGTAAACAACTCGTAGATTTTAGTTGAAGATAAAACTGAGGGCGTGAGAACTCAGAATTAAAGCAAAAGCAAATCAATTTGAGAGAATTTTCAAATTAAAATCTAAAATATTATTTCATATACTAATGCCTACTTAGTATATCTTCTGTATTTTTATTGAAAACTGAGTAGTATAGATTTAAAAAAAATCCATATTCAAAATTAATAATATCTTTAGAACAAAATTAACTTAACACCCTTGACTTCTGAAACCCCTCGATTATATCTCTTCGTGTTAATCCGATACACATTACAGTAATTTTTAACAGATTAAGAAAGCTCATTGCATTAAAGTATACTTGGAACTATCCGCCATAATCAAACAAATTTCTATGATTTTGTTTTTGTTTTTTATTTCTTCTCTTATCATGTCGTTTAGTATACAGTCTCTTCTTGTTGAGATTTCTCATTTGAACTCTGGTTATTCTATTTTTATGTCTGTCTAGATTAACCGAAATTCACTACCGTAAAGCAAACTTGGGAGTTACACTGCTTTATATATTCTTAATGTATCGTCCCTTCCAATTTCCCACTCCTCCTGTAAGGGATTACAGATTTGGTAGTAGCTATTGTTAGCTTTTCTAATCCTTTTGTTGACCTCGAAGTTAAAGCTCGAGTTTATCCTTAATCCGTAGTTCGCTACAGGAACTAGTTGGCCGTTTGTCATTTCTAAGTTAATATATTTGTTTTCCTTAACAATAACTGAGTCGTAGCAAGCTCTGATATAATATTATGTATTAATTTATAACGTTAAATTGATTGAGAAATAAACAAAATATTGTATTTATTATTGAATATATTAATTCTCCAAAATAAGAGTAAATGGAATATGGAATGAATTGCTTCAATCGGGATCGTGAACATGGCGTCTTATATTTTTGGTAAAGCTATATTTTCAGACATACAAAGATTGCGCAATCGACACTATATAAATCAATTAGGTGATAGTTTAAAATACACTTTGAATAATATAACACAGTAGGACTAGATTTGTTTTTACTTATGTTTCTATGGTAATAGAAATAAATGCAAAATAGGGTAAAAATACCAATGGGTAATATTTCTTTAATATAACGATTTTAATGCATTTTAAAGTCCTTGAAAAATTCATCGATTCAACCTAACCCACAAAACTGACTTCCACGAGTACGGAATGTTTAAAATATGTGGGACGAACAAAAATGATAAAAAAAATTATCCTTTAGTTGAACTTATTAGCCAGCTGGAAAACAAATGAATTATTTATAAAAGAAAGGAGACAGGATAAAGACACCGAGGAAACACAAGCAAATGATTCTTTTTCTCTCCTCAAACATAAAAATAGTTTTTGCCTGCCGATATCACACCAGTGCCCCCATTATACGATGTAGAAATAACAGAAGAAAGACAGCTATTATCTTTTTCAGAGGTTGGTAGCCGTGAAGACAGTTCCGGGAAGGACTCGCGAAGTTGGTACTTAATGGCGCGAAGCCTCAGCTCCTTATCGTTCCTCTGGACAGGGAATGGGGCAATTACCACCCAGGCTGAGAATGACTACTGTTTTTGTAGAAAAAAACCCACTTCAACAAAGCTTCACAAAGATTTGAGGAAGATCACAAAGTTTATTCACAACTAGTGAATCTGTCAAGCGTACAATTTCAATATTTAACCCGGGAGAAGTGTCCTTCACTTATGCAACACAAGAGGTGTCCCCGAGAGCATTTCCCTCACATTGTGACTTCCATTACTATTTCTTTTTAATTTCAACTTATAATTAATCAGGTCAGAGGACCAATGAATAAAAATCATATGCATATCATTAGGGAAATAAAGTTTACAAAAATATTTTACTAGTCCAGGATCCATGGTCCATTTTTGCACGTGATTAGTATCAAGCTGAACCATCGTGAATAGCTTTGTTTCCATGAGACGCCCAACAATTTCCTGTGCTAAAATTCTCGATTTTGGGAGCTAACAGAGGAAGCAAGGATAAAATATGTCGATTTGATGATTCTCAAACATTTATAACTAATTGTTTTTTTTTTTGTTAAATCACAAGATAATTATCTAAATTATTTGAAAAAATATTTGTCCTACAAAATGTATGGATTGATCAAAGAGTCCCCTCCTTCCAACGTGTATCGATAACGAGGTCATCAAAAATAATTACTAACCTGCTGTTTTTTTTACTTCTTCTTTTTTGACTTCGTTATCCATACATATTGGAAGGAGGGGACTCTTTGATCAAACCATACATTTCGTAGGACAAATATTTTTTCAATTAATTTAGATAATTATCTTGAGATTTAGCAAAAAAAAACCCAGTTAGTAATAAATTTTTGAGAATCATCAAATCGACATATTTAATCCTTGCTACCTCTTTTAGCTACCACAATCGAGAATTTTCGCACAGAAAATTGTTGTGCGTCTCATCGAAACGAAGCTATTCACGAAGATTCAGCTTGATACTAATCAAGTGAAAAAATGGACCATGGATCCTGGACTATACATTTCATATAAAAATATAAATTAGCAGCAGTGATAACAACTATTGGGAAGTCAAGAGTGTATCTGCGAGGGAAACGCCGCAGCGAATAAATATATTTTAACGTAAAAAATGTAGCTGTGAGGTAATCATGCCGCGTTAACATTCTCTGGCACTGGTCTTGAAAGAAACTTGAGACTTGCAAGTCATATCTATCAGCCCATAATGTAATGACAGTTTTGAGGATGTATTTCTACTACATATCTATTCAGGTCCAGTTAGACGAAATTTCAAAGGAAAAAGACGAATCTATAAGATATTTATGTGAGTGGTCACCTCTCCCGGATTAATAAAGCATTGTAACTGTTTTATCACCCAATCTGTCTCAACGTTATCAACTGGGAAAGGGATGATTAATAAAAAAAATTAAAATAAAAATAAATTTTATTTTAACTGGACTGTGCGATGTTTTGACAATCCAAGGTGATACATGGCACGCTTGTTGCACCAAATACAAAATTAAAATTATACAACTGTAATTTCTAACACTTTGTTTTTTGTATATTGTTGAACTTCCGTTAAAATAAAATAAAAAACACTTCATAAATGAAAGAAAGAAAATTTTATACTAAAGAAAAATTAAAACTATAAATTAAAACTATAAACATCTTTAAACTGATCCAATTTTATTTTATTTTATTTTATGCGCATAAAACCGTAATACAATTCGTACGAACCCAGGCAGATGTAGCTTCCGTATGAAATCAATCTTCAAGCTTCCGTATCTGAATTGCAAAATTCATTATTGCTCGTCTGAGCGATGAAAAAGGTGCTCGGGTGAGCGATGAAGAAGGTGCTCGTCTGAGCGATGAAAAAGTGCTCGTCTGAGCGATGACAAAAAAAGTGCTCGGCTGCGCGATGAAAAGGTGCTCGTCTGAGCGATGAAAAAGTGCTCGGCTGAGCGATGAAAAGGTACTGAGCCGGCCGGCTGTTAGCACTGAACTGGTCATAGTCCCAGAGTTGTAACAGGACGGTTCACATGTTGTTGACGATAAACATGGACTCTAATCCTCCATTCTTCCTTCCTATTACTGTTGTTATTACCTTATTATTATTATTATTATTATTAAATTAAAAGACCTTTCACTAAATACATATAAATGTAACCTTATATAAAACAAACATAAATGTAAACATTAAGCAAAATTTTAATGTGACCTAATTAAAAAAAATAATGCGATTCGGTCCCGAACATCCCGCCCACCAAAATTTCCATGAGATTTTATCAGCTTCAGAGTTAAGAAGCGGAATTAAGTTGACAACGGGACGCTGGAATTCCCTATTAATTGTTTTAATGGTGACTACTCTGACTACGTCATCAACACCTTTATGTAAGGCTGTTATACGTGCCGTTGGCCAGGAAAGGGGCGAAGCTGTTTTGTCATGAATTAAAACCAAGTCACCAATTTGCGGTGAATACGTAGCTTGTTTTGTCCATTTGATTCTTTGCTGCAATGTGTTCAAATAATCATGACGCCATTTCGTCCAAAAATGTTGCGTACGTTGCTGAATCAGCTGCCATCTGCTGAGACGATTTTCAGCCGCATTCGTCCAGTCATGAGTGGGACGAGACGTTAAACAGTCGCCTATTAAAAAATGGCCTGGAGTTAGGTATTGGAAATCTTCTGGCTCAGATGATAACGGATATAGTGGGCGCGAGTTCAATATGGCTTCAATCTGGACTACAATTGTGTAAAATTCCTCGAAGGTGTATGGAGTAGAAGATAAAATTCTTGTTAGATGGTGTTTTACTGATTTAACCCCTGCCTCCCATATGCCTCCAAAGTGAGGAGCTGCAGGGGGGTTAAAGTGCCAAGTTATTTCTTTCTCTACCAAGTGATTTACTATGGTATGTTGATTAGCAGGTACTCCAAACCATTTTGAAATTTCCTTCATCTCCCGAGCTGCTCCTACGAAGTTGGTTCCACAATCGGAATAGATGTTAATAGGTTTGCCTCGTCTGGCTATAAACCGATCCAGTGAAGCTAAGAATGCATCAGTGGTAAGGCTTGAAACTATCTCCAGATGTAAGGCTCTGGTTGCTAAGCATATAAATAAGCATATGTATCCTTTGGTGGTAGGGGAATTCCTTCTTGACGAAAATTTCAACTGGAAGGGACCGGCATAATCCACTCCAACATTTAGAAAAGCTCTTCCACTGGTGAACCGAGCAGGCGGCAAATCTCCCATCAAGGGGGGCGAGGGTTTCGCCTTTAATTTAAAACACTTGAGGCATTTGAATATACGGAACTTTATTAAACGTCTGGAGGAAAGAATCCAGTATTTTTGACGTAAAGCGGATTGGATCATCTGTAAACCCCCATGAAGTGTAATACGGTGGTAATGATCAACCAAAATGTTAGATAAGTGACATTTTCGGGGTAGTAAAACAGGATGTTTGCTGTCGTAGTGTAGATCAGAATGACGAAGTCGGCCACCCACCCTCAATAGTCCATGGCCATCAAGGAAAGGGGAGAGTCGTGCTAATTCCTTCTCATGGCATAGCAGAGCTGGCTCAGCGAAACGTTTGGGAAAATATTGTTGCTGGGTCCATTTAATAATGGTGACCTCGGCAAAGTGAATTTCGGGAACTGTAAAGGGTCCTATCGTTTTGATGTTGGATGTTTTTATGTTATTAATAAATCGAAAGAGATAAGCGACTACTCTTAATAATTTAGTGAATGAAGAAAACCTCTCTAACCAGATACACCAACAATAAGTGCTTGCTTGAACGTTTGATGTCAAAAGGATGTTCTTTTCAAGTTTAATTTCAGGGAGTGCAACATTTGTATCAATATTGGCTGGTTTAGGCCACTCGGTTGTCGGTTGAAGTAGCCATTTAGGACCCGCCCACCATAGTGGGTATTTCAAAAAATTAGAAGGGGTCATGCCTCTGGAGGCACCATCAGCAGGATTGTCAGATGAATCCACATGAAACCAATATGTCCGCTCGGTTTTCTCTAATATTTGTAGAATTCTATTTGCGACATAGATGTTAAGCTTATGGGGTAAAGTATTCAACCACCCTAACACTATAGTCGAATCCGTGAACATGTAAATGTCGTCAACATTCAAGCGCCTTAAAAATTCTTTTATGGAGTCATACAGTAGCGCTAAAAGGTGAGCTCCACACAGCTCGAGTCGAGGAATCGTAATGGTTTTAATGGGAGTGAGTTTTGTTTTGGCTTTAAGCAAAGAAACATGAATGTCTCCATTAGTATGTTCGACCCTAAGAAAAAGCATAGCAGCATAACCTCGTTGTGAGGCGTCACAAAAGCCTATTAATTGGGTGTTGATAGCTGTTTTTAGTTTGAGACTTCTTGATATGTGAATGCTTGATCTTAATATTGATATTAATTGATATTGATCTTAATTCTTTAATAAAAGTTGACCACTTGTTGTTAATGTCTGTAGGTATAGGGTCATCCCACTTCAAACGATGTTTCCAAAGTTCCTGCATGATCACCTTGGCATAAAACACTACGGGGGAGAGATAACCTAAGGGGTCGTAAATTCTGGCGATTGTGGATAGTATGGAGCGCTTAGTGGTAACTGTTGGTAAATCATGGATATGATAAGAGAACATGTCGTTGGATGGGTCCCAGTGCATCCCCAAAATTTTAATTGAAAAGTCATCTTTGGGGTTCAACTCCACGGCCTGTTCACGATACTCTTCTGGGATCACGTTTAGAAGTGCTTGAGAGTTACTGGCCCACTTTCTGAGCTGAAATCCACCCTTTTCCAATATATCGATTAACTGTTTCTGAAGAATTAATGCTCCTTCTAGTGAATCCGATCCAGTGACGATATCATCAACATACATATCCTGCGACAAAGCTTGCACGGCTTCAGGAAAACACTTGCCTTCATCCATTGTTAACTGTTTGATGACACGTAAGGCCAAGAATGGCGAAACTGATATGCCATAGGTAACAGTCGTGAGCTCGAACTGTTTTAGCTCTTCGTGGGAAGCTGACCTCCAGAAAATATGTTGATAACAGCGATCATCTTTATGTAATTCAATCTGCCGGTACATCTTGCAAATGTCAGCAGTGAAGGCAATCTCGTGGGTGCGAAAGTTTATTATTATATTTGCTATGTCCAACTGCAGTTTTGGCCCTGCGTAAAGGAAATCATGCAATGAACCAAATTTACAACGCATTGATGCATCGAAAACCACTCGAAGCCTAGCGGATGAGCTATCCCTTTTGACAACACCATGGTGTGGTATTATATACTTGGCTTGATCAGTGGTTGGCCTCATGTGTCCCAATTGTCGATATTCTTCCATAAAGAGTGAATATGAATTTTTTAAATCTGGATTTTTTGAAAATTTAGATTCCAAGGAGAAAAAACGTTTTAAAGCCTGTTGGTTGCCATCACGCAAATCAGGTGGTGTACCTTTAAAAGGTAACCGAACCCCATATCGTCCAGACGGTAATCTATAATGAGTTTGGTCAAAATGAGTTTCGCACGCGACATCCTCAGGATTCGATGGAATATTTGGAGAAGCTGGTTCTTCCAGTTCCCAGAATGTTTCGATTAAGTTGTCAATTGTTGATGTGGATATAATATGCAACGAAGCTGTGTAGCTAGGTTCAACATTGTGAATTCGTCCTAAAACCACCCATCCGAATACGGTGTTCATTAACGTGGCTTCCTCACCTTCGATTCGTCGTACTCCATTCCGAAGAATTTTCCAAAACAAATCAGCTCCCAATAAAATGTCAATTTCTCGAGGCTCAATGAAATTAGGATCCGCTAAAGCATATGATGCGATTTTCTGTTGGACCCTATGGGGTACGGCATCATTTGCTTGGCTATTAAATTGGTTATTTCGGCTCGAGAAATGCAGCAGTGAATTGTGAGATTTTTGACAATATGCACAACATGATTTGTTTTTACACTCTTGAGTTGAATGAGTCAAGGTGAGATGATAGCGACAACCTGGGTAATTCTTTATTGATTCAAACCGTTCTTTGGCAGTCATTGCCTTGAAACGAGGGTAGCTCGTTAAATAATGGTTTTGTATCTTGTACGGTGGAATGAGAGCGTATAGGTCCAATGATCACCCATCCGAAAATCGTCTGGAGGGCGCTAGGATATCCGTCCCGTCTCACACATTCACCCAACAGGATATGTCCGAACAAATCGGCTCCTAAAAGGAAATCGATTTGACCTGGTTTCCCAAATGAGTTATCCGCCAATGGGTATTGTTTGAAATGGTCATTTATATAGACCGGTACTGGACAAATGGGTACCTTTTCTGTAATCTTGGAAATAATTACAGCGTTACTTTTAAGCCGAGGCTGTTTACGATCTCTAGGCACTAGAACACACGAGGTTTCGTACTTCCCTCCTTGTATCGGACTATCCGCGAAACCTCTCATAGAGTGAGAATTAAGTCTTGTCCCAAGTCCTAATCTTCGTACGCAAGCCGAAGAAATAAATGATCTTTGTGATCCACTATCGATCAAAATACGAATTGGGACCAACTGCCCATTACTATCTTCTATTCTAGCCATTGCTGTCCCCAAAAGGGTGGAGACATCGGTTTTGGATGACGAGGATAAAACCGAGCCTTTCAGAGATTCGTTATTGTCGGTTTTGATATCTAATTTTTCATCTGTTAACGCACTCGTTTTTAGCTTACCGTTGTTCTCTAAATAGGGAATGCGATCTGAAGATTGACTATCGGACACACTTGTCGACCTACTTGTTGATGTAGGAAAATGCAAAAGGGAGTGATGCCGTTTTTTACAGTAGTAGCATGACCTAGGAGAGGTGCATTTACCAACATAATGGTTTGGCGACAAGCAATTAGAACAAATCTTAAGCTGCTTCATTTTATTAAAACGTTCTTTGGGCTCTAGGGAGCGAAAACGAGGACATTTATATAAACGGTGTTTTTCCTGACACAGAGGACAAATATTTTCTGGGCTAGAACTACCCGTTGACATAAAAACATGTTTGGCAATATTTTGGGGCCTACCAACTGACGAGCTTTGAGTATTATGACCGAAATTCGAGGTTAGTGAATCTGCTTGAAGCTGAAAGCATTGTCGGTGAATAAATAAAGTGAAATCATCGAAAGTTGGGACTTCAGATTTGGATCCGAAGTCTGTTTCAAATCGCTCGCGAGTTTTCGCATCGAGGAGCCTCAAGCAATAGGTAAACAATATGAATCCGGAAGGGTCCGGAAGATTCAATTTTCGGAAAGCGACTGCACTTTCTAAAACAACTTCGGAGAAATTTTCTAAGGAACGTAGATCGAATTTGGCACCAGGTTTGTAATTGAACATATTAACTAGGTAGTGTGTGGCTTGGATCCGCTTATTATCGTATTTCTTTTGTAAAGCATCCCACGCCTGTTCGTAACCTTCGGAGGTCAATTCTATTGTCGAGATAGTTTGAAGTGCCTGACCCTTTAAGGCTGACTTCAGATAATGAAACTTTTGAATATTGCTCAAATTCGCATTATTGTGAATTAATGATAAATACGTGTCCTTGAAAGACACCCAATTCGAAATATCTCCACTAAACAAAGGTAGGTTAATGGTAGGCAATTTAATGTGAGATTCGGCACTGTGCTGACTGTGGTCACCACTTCCGGATTGGTTGGAGGCAACTTCACCCTCCGCAGCGATCCCAAAAGATAACGCTTCGTAATAATAGTTTGTAGTTTCTACGCGAAGAGTGTCGAAACGATCAATCGATTCATCTTCAAGAATTTTGGCAAGTGAGTGGGCCTCTTTAATTTTTTCTAAAAATGTACGAAAGGTGTTATCCAACCGTGATAATCGCGCTGTTAATAAATTTCCATCTTGAGGTCGGGTAGTGATATTGGACCCAATAGTTCGCGTTTCTAATATGTCTCGAGATAAATAATTAAGCTCGTATTCAAGATCGATTAATTTAGTTTCGTTTTTACTTTGGTCTGATTTAGGGGCCATTATTTAGTTTGATACAAAACGAAAAAGGCCTATAAAGAGTAAATATTAGAACAAATAAAATAAAATGTAAAAGAAGATAGAGAAATTATATTATCAATTTAGAAACGGTTCCAGTAATGACGTGCGATCCGGCCGCCGGAGGACCAAATTTATGTTTGAGCAACCTCGAAATAGTTATTGGACCTTTCGATGAGAGCTCCGAAATGGATAAGGAAAATAAATTTCTGATTCAATTATACCAGATCGCATGTCATTTTGAATGTAACCTTTTATTAAACTAATAACATAAATCAATTTTCATAAATTAAATAACTAATAATTTTGAGAATGAAAAAAACAATTAATTAAATTAAAGAACAATTTAAACGCTTTTATAATGAGAAATGAAGTTACTAATATTAACTAAATTATCAACAACTAATTAATGACAAAAAGAAAACAAATATTATTTAATCTTACGATAGTAAATTTGACTCTATTAAATTACAAATAAAATCTATTACAAAATAATGAGTGTTTATGCGGTTTTCTGATTGCAATGATATAATAATAAAAACTCTTATCTGTCTGTCGAAGTAGTTTTCAGTAGATGGTAGATTCTCGGCAGGGCGAGCGAAGATGGTGAAACAATAGAGGTTGAGATGATCGACTGGGTCAATTCGAATTGGTCGAATCGATGACTTGGTTTAAACTAATTACACCTGCAGGTGGGCAGCAAATTAGCATCAAAATTTAAGTGTGGGCTCATATAGAGCATACGATATGCACGTCAAGAGGGTCGTGCCAACACTGTCTTCAAATTAACAAAACACAAGTTTGGGCTCCTACAGAGCATACGATGTGCACGGCTAAGGGCTCGTGGCGACACTGTCAGGCTCGGTCTAGCCGGAGCGAACAAAAGCCGATCGACTCCGCTTTTGTTTTTCTCTCTTCACTTTTATAACATATGTTTTCACACTTACTACAAATATTACACTTAACACTAAACAAAATAAATTACCTTTTAAATTAAATTATTCTAAACAATTACGAATTAAACGTTTAAATTATTATATTAAATAAAAATGTGAAAAATAAGAAAAGATAATGTTCTTTCTTTTAAGAAAAAATGATTTAAATTTGTATTATTAAAACTGATAATACTTTATAAGGTTACTACTTCATCTGGCCTTAACAGGTTTTGTTTGCATAAAAAACAAGTACGTAATTGTTTATTCTGTTGAGAATTTGGTTGCGTTGAAACGATAAATGAATGTCCTTTGGGCTTGCGGTTGGTATTTTCTTGAATTCTATTATCTTCGGATAGGCATGAAGATAATTCCATAACTTTACATTGCTGAGTCACAAACTTTGTAAGTTGGTCAAAGGTAGGGAACTCGACGTCAATATGTTTTGTTCGAAAGCTCTTTTAGTTGATGCATCCAAACACCGCATGGCTAAGCTGAATAGAATAAATCCAGTTTCATCCGCCAGGTGTAGCTGCTGAAATTGTGTTACATTATCCACCATGCAATCCAAGAAATGCCTTAAGGACGATAACGTCGGTGATCCAGTTATTGGCTTGAATGCTAATAACCGTTGAACATAAAGAGAGGCTAAAATGCATTTATTATTGTATCGAGTAATAAGCCTTTCCCAAGCCAAGTCATAATTCAGCTCCTGAATTGGGAGATTTTTAATAAGATTTAGAGCATCATCTCTTAGAGTCGAATTCAGGTAATGAAATTTTTCAATTTTATCTAAACCGTCATCCTTGTGAACTAGAACTTCATAGGTATCGCGGTAGTGAGGCCAATCAAGGGGGTTTCCATTGAAAATTTGGAGATTAATTTTGGGCAAACGCCCTCGTGGATTTCTGGAGTCATTTAATGAGGCAGTTGCATTTACCGATTGGTCTGCCGAACCACTTCGTGTTGTTTTGGCATCTTCCTCGGTTAGACGTTTGTATAACATTTTACATTCATAATAGTAACGGTCGGAATTTTCCTTTTTTGCTTTCTCGTTTTCATCGGGATATTCTTTTTCAAGACCTCCTTGAAAATACATTTGTGTAATTTCTTCTTGGGTTTGATCCATTTGTAGCCGAAGGGAAGTTAAATCATCATACATAGCGTAAAAAAGTGGTTTGTGTGAAGCATCGGTGGCAACCCGTCTTCCTTGGTCTGTCACTCCCTTGATTCTGGCTTGAAGCGTTGATAACTTCGACTTTAAATACTTCAAATGTTTTTCTTCAATATCTTTCTCAGTAGCCATGTTGAAGAAGAAAAGAGAAGGAAAGAGATTAAAAAAAATTATTATTGGAAGGTTCAATTCGAAAAAATTCTCACGTTAATAAGAAGGTAAAATTATGATTCAGAAAATACTGTGAATGAACAGAATGTTCGAGCCCACGCGAACTAGAATTTTGTTGTTGAAAATATTACAATCATTACCTAATAAAAAAGAAAAATATTAAAAAAATAACTTATAGTATAACCTTTTTGTCACACCACCGCAATCCGACCTCGGAGGACCAAATGTTTTATCACCCAATCTGTCTCAACGTTATCAACTGAGAAAGGGATGATTAATAAAAAAAAATTAAAATAAAAATAAATTTTATTTTAACTGGACTGCGCCGGAGTGCGATGTTGTGACAATCCAAGGTGATACATGGCACGCTTGTTGCACCAAATACATAATTAAAATTATACAACTGTATTTCTAACACTTTTATATTGTTTTTGTGATATTGTGGTGAACTTTCGTGAAATAAAAAAAAACACTTCATAAATGAAAGAAAGAAAATCTTATTCTAAAGAAAAATTAAAACTATAAATTAAAACTATAAACATCTTTAAACTGATCCAATTTTATTTTATGCGCATAAAACCGTAATACAATTCGTACGAACCCAGGCAGATGTAGCTTCCGTATGAAATCAATCTTCAAGCTTCCGTATCTGAATTGCAAAATTCATTATTGCTCGTCTGAGCGATGAAAAAGGTGCTCGGCTGAGCGATGAAGAAGGTGCTCGTCTGAGCGATGAAAAAGTGCTCGTCTGAGCGATGACAAAAAAAGTGCTCGGCTGCGCGATGAAAAGGTGCTCGTCTGAGCGATGAAAAAGTGCTCGGCTGAGCGATGAAAAGGTACTGAGCTGTTAGCACTGAACTGGTCATAGTCCCAGAGTTGTAACAGGACGGTTCACATGTTGTTGACGATAAACATGGACTCTAATCCTCCATTCTTCCTTCCTATTACTGTTGTTATTACCTTATTATTATTATTATTATTATTAAATTAAAAGACCTTTCACTAAATACATATAAATGTAACCTTATATAAAACAAACATAAATGTAAACATTAAGCAAAATTTTAATGTGACCTAATTAAAAAAAATAATGCGATTCGGTCCCGAACAATAACAATCTAAAAAAATAAGCATTGAATAAATTTATTCTTTACTCCATTTTTTCCGTTAACTTCTTCTTCTTTACCTTGTTCTTTTGCATTGAGATATCCGTTTATGTACTTAGGAAATTAAAGAGTAATTTTATAACACTGGTTAATATAACTGATTATTTGCTAATGCGGATTATATCATATTAACTAAGTATATATGTTTATATATCATATTGTAAACAAAAGACTACTATTTTGTACTACACCTTAGCAAAGTCATACAGATAAAACATTCTTATCCTATTATTTTTTAAAATTAGAAAGCTAGATTTTTTCCATTTCTTTTTCTTAGTGATAATTGATCTGATACGGAACAGGGAATGGAGTGCAATAAAAACAATCTGAATAGGAAGAAAAAAAGATAAAGGTGAAGAGAAGACCATAAAGAAATGATTCCGCGCACGAAATTTACATTAACAGTTAAAAAGTTCATTCAATAACAATAATTTTGTTTTCTTCTAGGAAATATAAAAAAAATACAGTTATCAACTGATAGGTTCCCGAAACTCCGAATAAAAAATTTTAATCTACTCTTGGATATCTTACTCTCCTCAGCACAATGTTTTTTAGACATTGCTAGTAATGCTTTGTGTTGCTGTTTCCCAAGGGTTTGTGAAGACGACAATGTTATACCCCAGACTAAATCTTACCTTTAAAAATGTGTACGGGAAGGTATTAGGGTTTGGCACGCACCAAATAGATGAAGTTTTGGTTTCCTAAAGAGACTAAACAATGTTGAATCACAGTACTTCATTCATTGGTTTACAAATATGAACGTGTATCTCTGATTTAAAATATTTTCAGCTTAGTTCCGTTTTTTTACACTTTAATATTATTACATACGAGTTCTATTTTGGCGATTTTTACTTTAAATACCACCATCCGAATATCAACTCAGAACGATTGCAGAAACATTTGGATGTTTAAGCTATCTAGTTTAATCCAGATAATATAACCACAGAACTAGCTTGCTGTGAATGTTCCACAATTCAGGTATCAGGACAGATTAAAATTAATTTTAATAATCGAATAAGGGAATTATTTTTCTCATAATGATCTCTTTGTCAACATATCTTGATGTATGCAATCAAGACTACCTTTGTAGGTTCTGGCCCGATTACATTTCAAATGATTCGTTCATCAAACCCAAATAGCTTTATGAGCTCAATGATAATTGTAAATGATGATAATTATAATTGTTTCGTTCGTTTCGCGCAAAGCTGAGTTTAATATTGGCCGTCCAAGTTTTCCGGGAGCCCATTCACTGTGCCATCTTTGAAAATTTATTTCATAAAACCAAAATTCGAGAATGTTTATCTGAAAATAAAATTAAAGTTTTTTTTTTAAATCTAAAGTCTAATTCGTTTAACATTCCTGTCTAACAAAATCATATTATTAATATGGAAGTCTATAAAAATAAAATGAACTCATACCTATACAAATAACTTGAACTCTTTTTAGGAAAAGATTATCGAATTTTTTTTCTTAATTCGTTTTAATAACTGTAGAGCTTAAACTAAGGAAGGAGATTTATAAGTTAATCATCACCTTAAATATGATTAATTACAATAAAAATACAATTCTTTATATACTCGTAATCATTTAATTGAAGTTAATATAAAAATAAATAATTGTGAAAATAATTTATTTTATCAGTTTAATTTATTATTATCTTTTAAATCAGGAGGGACCATTAACATACCTTGCACACGTTTTCAACACGAGTACCTTCTTATTTTCGTGGTTTGCTGTCATAGGAAATGCAGGAAAAAATGATTAGTTAATATGAATTTTTATTTGACAAATATATTTTTTAAAAGCCTATACCAGTACACTTCATTGAGAGGCTTGGGTTCGGTACATGGAAGAGACGATATTGTTTCTAGGACGAAGGTTTCGCAGAGACATGATTTGCCCCAGATTACGCTTAACTATCATGTTTTCTCAATTAAGGGTATCCACTTTATTGAGGCTGGGTGAGCCCTTGGAGGATCTGCAGACCACATACGGTCAATCTATGACATTGGAAGACTCGATTATTCATATACCCATTAAATTTTTTTGAAAAATTGAAAATAAATAAATGATAAAATAGCATAGCCTGAAAAAAAACCCACTCAATAACAATCAACCATAGAAAAAAGTGGTCACTTGTAAGAGCTGGCAATTTCTTAATAAAGGCTTTACAACAGTTCTACAGGAAAGACTACAATAATTATCATTAAAATTAATTATCTAAAATAAAAGAATTTAATAGTTTTAAACGCTTCCAAGAAGTTCCTATACTCATATATTTAAGAATTTTGTTAGTTGAAGTGATAGGACAAACCGGAGAGGTTCCGAACGTTGTTTATTTACTTGGTATTAGAGTACTTGAGTGGGCGGAGAAGTACTAAGATGTTATGGCAGATTTTGTCGAATCAGTAAAAACCAATACGATCTAGGAAGCTACTCTAAGCCTAGAGAACGGTTGCCGCTATCCTAAGATTCCGGATAAGCGTGGGCAGACAATGAGCCATAGCAATACCTTAGAGATATTGCTCTAATATTTCGCAAATTGGGGAAATTAATATCATTATTGTTTAGAATATGGAAACCCGGTTGGAGAGAAATACGCCCTCGGGCCAGAATTAAGAAGTTTGAAGGTCAAGGAAGTTGCTCGAGAGAATTGAAATACGAGTACAACTTGATGAGTTGGACTAAACTGGTAAATAGATTAACTGCTCTTCCTAAATTAACTGAGAGCAAAATTCAATCAAAACCGTACTGCTCTTACAATTTACTAGGTTAAGCTAATCATGTAGTCAGGAAGTTTTTTGATTAACTATTATTTTTGTCTTAGGTCAGTAGACAAAAAGCTGCCTCAAGGCAGCTTTTTAAAACACAAAAAGAGAGATAAGTTATAAACTAGAAGAAGAATTTAATATAATTATCAATCAATATCTATAAGCATATTAAATAATCCTAATAAATCTTTGTAATTTATAAATATATTTTAATTTTTCTGATTATCAGGTGTTTTTTTAACCTTCCCAGTTGCTTGTGAATTATCTTCCGTTTTACTATAGTTATTCGTTGAACGTACTGGAGTAGGGTTACTCTCTCTATTTGATGGGTCAGTTTGAACTGTTGATGTGGGATGTGCTTTAGTGTGTTTGATGATTTTTCTTAGTAATACAAGATAATTGTGTTGCCCGAGTTGAAGAACAGATTAAAATACTAATCAAGTCTTGAAATTAACTTTTCTCCAGCTTGTACTGATGAAATTTATACAATTTGAGGAATGACTAAATTAAATAAATAAAAAGTTGTAAAATTTAAAAAACGGGGGAAGTTTTAGCCCCTATTAATTAAAAAAAGGTCATTTCTTAGATGACCGATAATCTCTGAAATGACCATTTCATCGTAAAAGAAATATATATTTTGAATTTATAATTTTCACAATAATTTTTTGAATAAACTTATAATTTCATTTCAATCGATTAAGTTTGACAAATCGTAAAAAATAAACTAATATTGATTCAATTTTGAAAGTACAATGATTTATTTTTATTTAATGCTACTTGTATTTTTTGAACTTGAATCATTTAAAAAATAAATCTATCAGAAATATATTACCTGATTTCAATAACTACAAATGCAGTTATTCGGCTGAGATTAATTAATTGGAAATATGACACACAATTTGATATATCCCCTTTGTGAAAAAAAAACTTATACGCGTTTTTTTAAATTAATTTTAATTAATCGGGAAATAAAGTGTTCATGGAAACTCCTGCTGATTGATTTATGATTGGTTATTTACAAAAAAAATAATAATAACACCGATGCTACATGAAATTATTCTTTTCACTGAAAACGCTACCCCTCTTTCTATTTGTAAATATTAGTTAATTGTATGACATCAGTTTCAATGGATTTAAGATAAATATGTTTACATTAAGTTGAAAATAAAAAAATCCATTGTTCTTTTCAAACTCGTATACATACTCGATTGATTGCAATAATTTTTTATTTTCGAATCAAATAATAACAATAATATTATAAATTAATAAATCATTATAACAACAATATTATAAGTTGAAATATGAATGTAATTATGATTAGGAAAAGTTATTCTTGCTTCTGATAATATTATAACTTCATTATCGTCTCTGGGATTTTAATGTTACGACTTTTTTGAACAATTTCAGCTCTATTTTTATATCATTATCTTTAATTTTCTTCATATGTTTACGAATTATCTTATGCATTATCTACATATTTCTATTGATACTTTTCTCATCAGTGTGTAATAATATCCTTTGATAGTATACTAAATTCAAACAGAATTTTTATTGAAAGAATTTCCGTTATAAAAAATAGCGCCGGCGAGAAAATACAATAGTTTCTAGTTAATAACAAACTATGACTTTGTGGAGAGCCTACTGATCCAAAGAGTTTTTATTTCAACAATTTTCATTTCCATCAAGAGCTGTATAAATTATGCATGAATTTACTCATACCATTATTAGAATATAGAACCTAAAGACGACTTCTGCAGCTGAAATACCAATTTACAGCACAGGAGTCAGTAATAATAAACTTATAATTTACTATACTTAAATACTTCACTCCTGTAATAAATTTTATTGTAATTAAATACTTAACCCCTGTAATATATTTTATTGTAATTAAATACTTTAACCCTGTAATATATTTTACTGTAATTAAATACTTTACTCCTGCAATATATTATAATGCCTGTACCCCTACAACCCGTGAACGGGTCTGGGGTTTAATACATGGTAGAGACTGTACTGTTCCATGGACAACGGTTCTGCAGGATTTTTTTTAATAGAGGCTGGGTGGGCCTCAGGAGGGTCCTAGATCCTATATGATCCATCCCCCGCTGCAAACAGACGTAAAAGTATATTTTACTGTAAATAAATACATTGCTCCTGTAATATAATACGTTACCTCAGTAATATATTTTCCTCTATTTAAATACTTTGATAGTGAACTATCAATATTATCAAAAATATTATCCTCCTAATAAATTATTTGAAATATAAATGCAGTTACAATAATTCAAATATTAAGCAAACCTGGGGGAGGCCTGTAGTCCAGTGGTTAGCATAACAAACTACTAAGCCCAAAATCGTGGGTTCGTTTCCCTGCAAGTGATTCTAGAAATTTTTAGAAGTAAAAAATCCTTACTTACACCGTCATTCGGAAGGGAAGTTAAACAGGGATCCCAAGCCTGTACGATTTCAGATAATCGTTAAAAATCCCTATCTAAATTAAACCTGGATGGGCAACAATTTAGAACTCCCATTGTAGCATCGTCCGATTAGCCATAGCAGCATAAAGTGACGTTAAATGAACAAACAACAAGCAAATCAATTAAATAAGTTTTATTTTTATAAAGTGCATTAACTTTAAAAAACGAAATCGTCGTCGATTGAAACATTCTGATAGACTTTCCTCCACAATTTCCTCTTCTTTAAATTATGCAGTGAGTGTTTAAACACCTTGTCTGTGTAAAACGAATAGCGAAGAGCTAATCTAGCGACATTCCAACCCGATCCTAGTGACACTTCAAAGATATCAAACTATCTCTAAATCTTTTCCTTAAAAATTTCAAGCAAACACCTAGGTAAGGAAGGTCAGGGACCACCATATCTGGTTCTAATTCTGATTCTATCTCCTACGAGTAGAATCTCAAGGCACATAATAGTCTCTAACATGCTCACAGAACTGTTCGAGTTCCTCTGAAGGTGTTATCGTCTTATCCCCCAAATCCAAAATCGGGAATAATAATAATAATGAGTTTGATAATAAGAATAATAAGTGACGACAGTCGCCTTCTCATAATATGTCAGTTTTTCTACTTAAAGATAAATTAAAAAAAAAATTAAATAGGAGCCATGAGGATTTTTTTATGATGTTAACATTTACGTTGGCATTGCTTTGTCGGTGGAAATGAAAACAAAGTATCAATAACAGACGGTAGTGATGAGAGGCCCGACCTGGAATGTTTGAACTTCGACAATATGAGAGGTTGTAACATTCGATCGGTCGTTAAGAATGAATACTTGTTATCGAATTAAGACAACAAACAAAATAAATAGGCAGTCATAAGATCTGCCGAAAGAAGTTAAAAATTAAGACTTTGGAATCACCGTGTTCTTTTTTAAATTTATCAATCAATTATATTTTTAATTATTATTAACATTAGTCTCGTTTTCTAATATATCGAAACTTTGAAAACATTTATAAACATCTGTAAATTGTTTATTTATAAACAAAACATATTAACGCATTATTAGTTACATGCATGTCACTCACCTGTTGAGCATATCCTCCTGCCAAAAATCACTCACAAGACTTAAGAAGATTTTGCTTCAAAAATATCGAAGGAGAATTCGGGGAAAGTGTACTCAATTACGTCCTATATATTTAAGAAGCAATTTTTAAAATCACTATTTTAAAGCTGTTTTCAATGTAATTTTTTACTGGAGACATTGTTGGTTTTTTATAACCATTAAAAATGTGAGTTCTATCATTTTTATTTAGAATTATTATAGCATACATTTATTAAAATTTAATTGATTAAATTAAACAAAACAGTGACAGTTTTGGACTATTTCTAAAACGAGTTAAGAATACTAGATACGTCACACGGTTTCTTTGACAACGCCTACAGAACGTGACCTGCATACGTTGTGTAACTTCAGGAGGGGTAAAGTAAATTTATTTAGTAACAATTTACGATTCTACTTCCCGAAGAACAAATAAAAAAAGAAGATAAAATTAAATGTATGTTTAATTATATTAGCCACATCCTGAGACAAATCCTAACATTTATATGTTTATATGTAAGTATTAAATATATTAAAAACACTTATTGATTTCTGCCAGTTAAGATGTATCCAGTAAGTAATGTAACTTTTTAATAATGATATAGTTTACTCCATATACATTTGGAGAAAATGCTTCTGTAATTATCACTGATCTATGTTCATTAGGAAAAAAAAACAGTGTAGAAATTTTTTTTATTTACATGAATGGTAATTTTTGAGTTAGTAGAGATATATTTAGACTATTGCATGATTTTTATGAAAATGAGTTTCACTAATTATTAATCATGTATATTCATTAGATTATATAAAAAAAACGGCGTAGAATAACTTTTTATTTTGGTCATGAATGGAAATTTAAGAGTTAGTAGAGATTTTAGTATGTTGTTGCACGATTTAGGTAATGATCTCAACGTCTAAAATATAGTTAGATGAATCATGGAAAACACCAAAAATTGTATATATCTTAGTTCGTAGACTTAAGGCATATAGAAAACCGTTAGTCGAGAATAAGTGTACTGTCAGAACATGGAATGAAGAAAAAGATGGTGTAGATTTTTTTTTTTTATTCTTGCTATCAATGAGAATTTTAGAGTTAATGTGGATTTGCATACCCTGTAGAAATGACCTCAGTCTCTGAGAAAAAGGTAAAAGCGTGAACAAAAACAAAATTTTACACATCGGTAGTTCGGAGAATAATGGAGTTTATACAACATATATTGTAAGTGGTGAATGAATAATGATGAAAGGGTGAACTTTCTCGCCATCGAAACTAATTTGAACTTTAAATGTTAAAATTACGAGTGGACTGGAATTTAGGCAAAAACACTTTTTTGTATTTATCAGAGAGAATGGCAAGTTGCTTAAAATATATTTTCGACTTCTATAAACATCCTCTGCTTCTCACAACCATTTTTACTGCGCGTTTCATCTAAATCAAATCTGAATAGGAAAGAATGCGGCCCACACAGTGGGCTTACAGAAAAATTAAAAAGTGTCTTTCATCTAAACATGTACCAATGATGCGACAACCCTATATACCACCATTTATTATCCTACAGGTGTAATATTAAAGGACCTTGGCCTCCTCAACAATTATCCTCCACTCAGAGCGATCCTCTGCAGTTCTTCTCCATGTCATCACTCCCAGAAGCTGTATATCAGCCTCGACATCTTCGAGTCATCGTAATCTGGGTCTACCTTTTCCTCTTCTACCGTCTGAGCGTCCCCTCCTTATCTTCCTTGGTAATCTTTCCTAATCCATTCGATGCACATGACCCATTTAGTCTCCCTTTTTTAATATATGAGACTTAATCGGGGTCTTTATACAAGTCTCTACGATTTTTATCGGTTTTATCCTGTTTATATTTTCGATATTGGTTGGTCCTTATATCTTTCTCAGGGTTTTCCCCTCCCAAGCATTAATTCATCTTTCTTGTCGGTTTGTAAGGGTCCACGCCTCAATATCATATCTCACTACCGGTCTGAGAACGGTGTTATATACTCGCACTTTGAGGTAACGTCTTTTGTCCCGAAAATAAATCTAAAAATCAGAATATAGAAAACCATCTTCCTTCCATATCTTCTTTACAGTTGCGTGGCCGCTAATGCTGAAGGATAAGTAACGTCTTAAGGTATTCGGAAATAAGGTATGACGTAGTGTATTCGGTCCTAAAAAGGATGGGACCACTGGAGAATTTAGGAGATTACACAATGCGGAATTGCGAAGTTAATATTATAGTTCTGATAGCGTCACGAATATGAAAATGTACTTGTATAGTTGCTGGGTACTTGTATAGAATCGAACGAATTACCAAAAAGTTAATAAGCCCTGTGCCGACATGGAATCGTCAGAGAGGTACACTGAGGCATAGGTGGGAAGATTCCGTTCAGAGTGATCAAGCGTAATTGCTTTGGGAAGTGGTATGTGGACGGAAGTTCGTAAGCAGACGCTGGATCGCTGGTGGTATAGGCATCGAGCCTTCGGGTACGATAAGCCGTACTGTTATTAATACTTACAGAAAAAATGGATGTTGTTTTGAACATAATCGTGCTGTTATATTATCATAGAACCTAAATTAGATATAACAGTAGTTTGATTAAGAAACAACAATGTCATATATGTTGTTCACGTTGATAAACCGACATTTCAATTTAAACATTTGACTTAAAAATCAAAAATAGATATTTTTTGCTATGAGCTTTAAGTACTGTTTACTCGATATCACTTAATTAGTGAATACATTTGTAGTAGGTTATAAGGAATATTTTTGTTTTCTTTAATTATTTACTCTTTTCAATAAACTACAATTTCATGGGAATTACTAACAGAGAACGTCCATAGAGAAGGGAGGAGATCATATGTTTTTAAGTGAATCAGGAGATGCAACGTAGGGAGAAAAGGTGTAAAAAGGATACAATCAACTTAAAATGCTTTTTGGTAAGGAAAAGTGTGTATGTCTCCGGTGTATATTTCGTATTGAATTATAGGGGGAATTATGAGTTTATTTATTTTCATATCTTGCTATCACTGGATTATTGATTTTATGTCATTAAATTTGTAGGTATCATGGATTAATGGTTATTTTCTTTTTAGATGTCGATGGGAGAATCTTATGAAGGAACATTTTTCCTATCGAGTCGTTATTTGCCCCAAAATGTGCTTTTGTCAACCCATGAGTAGAGAATTTAATCAAACTATGGGACAGTGACAGATGGCCGTGTGTAGTACAATATTGTGCGATATTGAGGGAACTTACTCAGGCACCGCATGTCTCTGACTATTCGTCAACTCTCTCTTTTATTCTCTCTCTCTCTCTCTCTCTCTCTCTCTCTGACATACTTGTGCATGTACCTACTGAATTTGATTTATTTTTTCCGCCCATAGATTTTTATATGGATTTACTTTGTACATCCGATATCTATTCTAGCAGATAACGCAGTACTTGGAATTCGTTTGGACGTGTTACGAGTACTTCACATTAATATGTCACTCCTTCGAAAGAATTTTTAAACATTTTTGATTTAAGTCTATAGTAGCAATCGTATTGGCGAAGCTTTTTAATTCAGGAACGACATATCTAATACTCCATTTCCATTACATTAATAATAATAATAACAATGTCTTTATTTATTTTAGATTTATTTTTAAGTCCCTTTAGAATAACAATACAGGTTTTGTAAGCTATTATGCCTTAGAGGGTAAAATAATTAAATTTAATTAATTATTACAAATAATTTATTAAATGAGAAATAATAATAAAAAAAAGAAAGAAAGAAAAATGAGAATTACCTCCAATACGATATTTTTTAAAAACATATTAGAAGAAGAGAAAGAAAAAAAATTAAATTATTTAACAATAATTATAGAAGAGAAACAATTTATAGTTACATCTACATCAAATTTATGCCAAGCAAAAAACAAAAAATACTGAAGAAAAATTTAAACAATACTAAAAATTCAAATTAAGGAAATATGTGTAAATCACTAATACACTTATTTCACTTCTTTTTATTAAATATCTAACTAGATGATATTAATACAAATGTACGTGGTATAAAATGAATACGTTATTTTTTTAATATTTTGAGTTTTATCATACTTGAAACTGAAGCTTTATGGGGATAATGGCATAAGATAAAATTTAAAAAAAATCAAACTTTTAAAAATTGTCCAATAATTAATAAAATAATTTTAATACCATATTTCCAATAGGGGTGCTATGCTTTAACAATACCCAAATTTTATTTTTTTAAAGTCATTATATTATTATATCAAAATTAGGTTTTTTGAGTTATGATATTGTTCTTTTGAAGAAGCGTTATAAGAAACAAATTTGTAAATTTCCTTAGTAATTACCGTGGGGTGTACAAAAACATTATATAATCTGGTCAATATACTATAACAATCATACAATATGCTATTACTAAAGTGACTACTAAGCATGCTTTGACAACTAATTTTACTAAAGGCTACCTACTAATGCACTTCTCTCCAGTGAACCCGCAAGGTGGCTCTGCGATGGGCACTTCACCGTTCACCCACTCGATCTCCGACATCAAGTGAAGTTCCTGCAATAAAATATGTTTAAAATAAAAACTAGTAGTTGATACTAGTCCATTACGATACTATTAAATTGTTTTTTAATGTTTCTATTTTTTTTACAGATCGTGACATTATTTTAATGCTCCTAGCATTTTTTTTTCGAATCATTCGTGATCGGCTATAGTTTATCAAAGACTTGAATTGAATGAAACAAATATATAAACAGTAAGTTAGCAGATATATTAATTAATAACAATAATTACAGTAATACAGTGCAACGATAAGAAAATGACATGTTTTTATGAGACCTAAAAACAGTCCTCGTCTGGTAGAAATTTTATTCCAATTTATATTATTTGAAATCTACCAATAGTAAGATAATGTTCTTAAGAATGTTTTAAACATTCAAGTCGAAAACTTTTTAATTGAACCATGATTTAGTAATTAATAATATGTAACCTTTGAGTTAGAAGGAACTAGGTTAGCTCAGTGTGTATATCCATGAGTTGCAGTTCGAAAAGGTCCCGAGTTCAAATCCTGCTGTGACAGATAAGTTTATTTAATTTATATCTGTTGATAGCAGTAGAACCTGCAGCATCTCCTGGGGTATACCTAGTCTCTAAGTGGGTAAAATCCCAGTCTCTAAGTGGGTGCCCTTAATGGGGAATAAAATTTGACGAGTGAGCTTGATGTAGGAAAAATCACCCCCCAGTACAGCCTTTGTCAAAGAAACAGTACAGTCTCCGAAACCAAGAACCTTCATTGGTAGTAGTAGTACACCTATATAGTAATTTGTACGGACATTTATTTTATTAAGGGATCATTAGTATTATTTGTTTATTTTTATATGACTTTTGTACATTTGATAAATGGTGGTATGAATTTACTTAGAAATACTATCACTAATTTATACTATATATCACAGACATCCTTACCGGTAGCGGATTGGACTGTCCGGACCTGTAGGTGAAGACTCCGACCGGGTACAGGCCGTACTTGCCGGAAGGCCCAGCCCTCCGTACCAGCAGTGTGTAGTTACCCTCTGCGTCCCCATTCTCGTCCATGTACACCATGTATCTGCAACGTTAAGCAAAATAGCATATCATAAAACATTCAAATAAACCTTACACATTAGACTAGCATAGATGAGCTAGAATAGATCCCTTTTCCGCCTCCCAGGAAGGAAGGAATTAAATGAGTATTGTATTAAAATACTATGACGATGAAGATTACGTGCTACGAGAACTGTAGTAGACCTATTCTAGTTGGTAATCTTAAAATAAACCTTAGACTAATTGAATACATGACCATTTACGATTAGGAGAGCCTGATTGTTGAAAGAATTAAAATTAAAAGGGTGGACAATTTTAAATATTTAGTCTATATAATGAAAAGGTACCGCCTGAAAAAGAAGGATACATCCAACCCGCGAATCTTTTAGTATGCTCAACAAGGTCCTTTGGAGCAGAACCAAGAAACTCATTGAAAGCAATACGGAATATAAAAAAGAGACATAGACGATAAGTGCTACTTTAGGGGAAAAAAGTTATTTCGAATTGAGATGGAATATTGGAA
This sequence comes from Troilus luridus, assembly GCA_964056705.1. Taxonomy (NCBI): domain Eukaryota; kingdom Metazoa; phylum Arthropoda; class Insecta; order Hemiptera; family Pentatomidae; genus Troilus; species Troilus luridus. The sequence goes on along the minus strand of OZ057414.1, from coordinate 78,440,444 downwards.
GAGAGCTGGCAGGATGTTCAGGCTAGAAAGAAGGACTAATTTAGATATCAGAGAGAATGGAAACCGAATTAAACGTCCTAAAAATATTAGAAAAATATATTGGAATGATATTGCCATCTTAGGAGAATGAAGGAGAAATGGTTGGATTTTAAATCGGAATGGTGAAGAAAAGGTAGATACAAAGAGTTGATGAAAGCATGCACTGTCAGAGCAAGTAAGATATACAATACAGGAATAAATGAGAAAAGAAACTAAAATAAATTTTAGGTTGACTATGTTGGTTGGTTGACGAAACCCTCACAATTATCCTGAACCGTTAAAAAAAAAATTATCAATCGTCAAAGGGATTATAAATAGAAATCTTCTGATAAATGAGAATAGTTCTTATTTTCTTCTTATTGCTCTGTCATCTCTTCTACCTTGCAGAGTAGAGATTTTTGAAAGAGCGCCACCTATCTCTGTCAAGGGCGCCATCCAACCCCTTTCCTCATATTGTTACTAGGGCTTAAATAAAAATAAGGTTGAATTAAATGGTGTGAAAGAAATGGGAAGTCTCAAAATTATAAAGTTTTGAATACGGGCAAAATTAAAAACCCTTAACATCATTGACAAAAGTAAATACATCCAATGGTGCTAAAATCTTAAATACCTTTTTATCTTTTTTTTGTTACTACTTCTTAGCCTACATCATTTCATGTAGACTAAGAAGTATAGATTTCATACTGAAGTTGTTTTGTTTCTTTTCTAGGGAATTTATCGATTTTTTCCAATATCTATGGTTAAGCGTATTTTATAAATTAACATCCACACAACAGTAGACCAAGGACTGAGAGGGGCTAGGTATGAAGTTACAATAATTAGTACGACCATAAGTTACGGTTTAACACATATCATTGTATTAAACATAAAAAATGAAATCTTTATACCCACCGAATTTTAAAGGTCATAAATACTGTTATACCAAAATGAAATAATTCTAGTAGACATATTTAGAACATAAATGCTATTAATGATATTTCAGACCAATGACTTTAATTAATATCTAGCAAGTATTTTAATTGATTCCAGATTAAAATTCAAATCTTGCTAAATATCACTTACGTCAATTAATTAAACGACATTATTTTTAGTGCCTCTCTATTAATTATTCGACATAATGTAGAGTGGATTTGAATAGAGGTAAGCAAATGAGAAAGGAAGATTGCTATGAGGCGATCGATAGCTAGTTGTGTGGTCAATTTGTGAATGCAATTAGTCTAAAACAGCAATTAGAGAAAGCAATAGAGTCAAGCCTTCCGAGAGGGATCAATTTGAATTTAAAATGCATTAATCACATATGGTCGCTTTAGGCAATGTGGCCACAAACATTTTGAACTGGCAACTAATTAATCGAATTCTAGGGCTAGTTAGGTTGTGGGATATTTTATGGTCCTAACATTTCGTTAGTCAATAAAGTGAGACATATACAAATAATGTAATATTAATAATGTGATACTAAGAGATGAATCTAGTGGGGTGCCTGCTTCTAATTCACGATGTTACGGAAATGCCTACCAGGATACTGAAATTTTATATATATATATATATATATACAAAAATATTTAATATTAATAAGGCTTAGCGAAGATGAAGGCTCGATTACCGGGGCACTAACCAAACACAAAACCGCCAGATTACCAATAACGCAATCTTATAATTTATTATATCACGAATATAGCACTTATTAACTTCTTAGAAATCGTTCGTTACTAAGCCCAGAAACTTTACAAGCTCATCTTAATCTTCGTAACGCTATCGCTTGAATAATATATATTAAGCGGTTGCATGCTTCGAAATTTCGCGTTGTGTATTAAGTCGGCTGAAAAGTTCTTAGGCTGACATATAATTGGTATTACTAAAATTGAATATATTTGATTTTTAGTTAGAACTAGCCTTAGTAAGTAAAAGAAACGCGCGCAAATTTGAAAGCTGCCGGACAATTGGTTAATGAGCAGCATTTGGATAGAATTGTGAATGAAGCAACATTTGTCAATGTAAAAAATAATTAAAAACAAATTAATGAATCTTTGCTTTATTATGAAAAAAAAATACTGTTGAAGCCAGTTTTTTGGCTTGATAGACAATACACGGAGTCTGGACCAAGAAAATCAACCTATATTTAAACTGGAGTAAATGAACAACGAAGACGTGATACACAATGGAAGCCCGGAAGAAAATGTATCTGACAAAACATAAAAAAGTTCACAAAATAATTATGAATGGCCATAAATTCAAGTTGATTCAGAAAGATGAGACTCTGATCATGCATGCATATTTTGACATGCAAAAGCTATGTGCAAAGTGGCTACCGCAAGAGCTCACAGTCTAGCATAAATTTTAAACCTCCGTTGGTTCGGAGAAATGTTCACCAAAATTCAACCGTTACACACAGGGGTATTTGACACCAAAAGTCGATCAAAATAGGAAACATTTTTTTTGACGATTCCGGGAACTACTTACGTTAAGCCAAATGTTTATAGAACATAAGGTCATAATTTACTCTGGGAAAACAGCTGTATCTGCCGCTGTATTAGTTTTATTATGAAGGTATTACAAGTCGCACGTGCTGTTACCAACTGAATGAATGAAATATCTGTTTGTTTTATATTGGTTTTATGTGTGTTATCAAGTGAATGTTGGTGATTTTTAAAATGGATATTATACAGCCAGGTGTGTAGAATCAGAAAATAACAACATAAATCTAGTGATGCCTTTCAATGTTATTTTAATAATTTTTGGTCGAATGATTGATTTTGTGCACATTTTTTTTCATAAGAGATGTATAAATTAGTAATTTTGATATACTTCCGGCCTTTTCCCGGGTTTGATTTTTGACTTTTCTTTAACGTTAGTGTGGTCTTTCCCAGTTTTATCAAAAACTAGATGCCAAAAAGTGCCAAAACATACATTAAATGAACAGTCAGTTGTTGTAGAACCAAAATACGTTATTTATTATTTTCACACTTCTACTTTTTTAACTGTTCACTTGTCATAGGTTCCTCTGGATTAAACCTGTTAATAAAATGTTTAAAAACTGTATAGGAATGGATTTTGCACCGAAGTTGGAATTACTATAGGAAACTATTGTAAAACTCAGAAGAACAAATGCAACAGTTTCAGGAAAAGTTTTCAACACTCAAATCGGATATGAAATCAGGCTGCTAAGAGTACAGAAAGTGTATTTTTTAAGAAATACCACGATTGTTTGCAAGGAACCATTGAAATTCCTATAAAACCATGTTTACCTAATTTGGGTCGTCCTAAAAATCATTCCAAGATTTGGCTTGGGCTAATAGTGGATGTGCCTAAAGCTAATTTTGCCAACTATAATTGCATATAATGATGGAAACACCAGCAGGAGGTCCTTTGCTAACACCGAGGTATCTGTAAATAAAGCAGGTATTGACAGAAACCGTATCGACAGATTTGCGACTATTTTAGTAGTGATATCTAGTGGCCACAAAATATATACTAAAAAATTCGCTGCCTATTGAAACGGCTGAGAGGTACATCGAACTGTACTCATGGTATTCCATGTCGCCTACACTACATAAAATATTAATACATGGCCGAATTATTATTGATCATGCTCTTCTACCAATTGGTAATTTGTAAGAGGAGGAAGCAGAAGGAAGGAACAAACATTTCCGGCAATACCGAAAAGATTTTCCAGAAAATTTTGACGCATTAAATGCAATACGGATGTTGTGAATAGGATTTTATTGAAATCTGATCCAGATTTGAGCTGCATAAATCCCAGACCCCCAAAAATGTTAGTCTTCCAAGCAAGAAACCATTGAAATGTGTCCCCTATGGGGCCCATGTACCCAATTTGAGGACAACAACACAGAAGATGAAATGACTTCTGATGAAGAAGGATGGGATGATTTCTCAGATTAATATTATTTATTAATATTATTGCACTGCCATACCATTATTTTGTACCTATTTTAAAGTTTTTTTTTTTTTTTAATATAATATAAGAAGGTTGCGTTCAATGTTTTTCTTAGTTTCTTTTATTCCTTTTTTATAGTCCTAAACTCTATTATACTAAGGTTATGAAATGGCATCAAAACTTACATAAAAATAATTTTGATCGACTTTTGGTGTAAAATACCCCTGCGTACGTCATAATAAAAAAATGTCGGTTGATATGTGATAATGGATTCATCACTACTCTCCAGAGTCCGATCGACAGACAGCCGATTGGATTGCTCGGGAGAAACCGAATCCAATTCGTGGAATGACGCAACGGTCGGCTAGCAAGGTTACGTCATCAGTATTCTGAGATAAGCAAGGTTTTATGTTCATTGATTAGCTTTAAAAGGGCCACACCATCAACAGCGATTAATACACCCTTTATGAGCGTTTGAAGGACAAAATCACGAAAAACGACCCCAATTGAAGAAAAAAAAGTTCATTTAGACAATGTACCATGTCATATGTCAATGAAAACGATGGCAAAATTGGATGAATTAGGCTACGAGTTGCTTTCCATTCCATCATATATTTTAAATCCCCCCCCAGTGGTCTTTTCCTGTTTGTAGATCTTAAAAGAATGCTCACTGTGAGCATTCAGCACTACTTAAAAAGTAAATGCCGACGGTCAGCTCTATTTCGAGCCTAAAGAGAAACGGTACTATAAAAGTGGTGAAGAAAAATTGCCAGATCGCAATAAGGCACATTGGACCCAGCCCACGCCTGGGTGGTTCTGTGAAGTACGGAATTGAATGAGTCGCCGCACATTGTCCTCTGCACATTGGAAACGTTTGTCCTCTGCGCACAGATTTCGTAGGCGTGGGTACCATTGTGCTTTCCAATAAAAGTTCGAAAAGTTAATAGAAATCGTTCGGAGCCATCCCTTTCTATTTGACACTAGTTATGCCGACTATATAAGATCCAAAATGAAGGCTGAGTCGAAAACTATTTTAAAAAATACTATCAGGAACTTCCTGAAACAGAATGAACTCTGCGTATGTTTTCCTCGCAGCTAAATAAATATTTTTTCCTACAACCATTGAGTAATGCTATCCATTACAGATGTATGTAGAAAACACTTTCTTTAGTCAAAATATTAAAAGCTTTTACCAGATCATGAAAAACTGAAACTTAATGTTCTTATCTGGAGATTGCTTCTAGAACTTCATTGAGTAATGATAGAAGAGGATTCATTGTGCATCTGTGTTTGTTGTGTCTCAAATGAAACTTGCAAAATTAATTTATTCTTTCGATGATATATTCGATTATTGTCTGTTAATCACCATATTGGACTAAAGCTTTGAAACGCATTAAACTAAGAAGGTTATGTTCATATTTAGAATAAATGGAGTTGGTAGAAGTGGTTTATTACAAAATATGTATCGCGGATTGTTATATATTTAAAAATATTGACGTAATGATTGTATTAAATATTTAATATATCTTCATTTATCACTATACACCATATCCTTCGCAATTTACGCAAAATTCACATCTATCTAATTCCCCTTGTATTTTTAATTGCATTAAAATATCATGCTTCACAAAAAAGTAACCATCATCATGACTGGCGCGACAACCCGCTTAGCGAGTTTTGGCCTCCTCAAAAAAGTCGCCAACTACAGAAAGGCAGCAAGTCAAATATACAAATTTTACAAAAAAAAATGATCTTGCCCTGGACTAGTTCCCTATCTGGAGTAAACAAAATATTGAAGGCGCTGTCAAGACGGTGCTATCTTGAGGACAAGGTTCCTTCTGTCTCTGGTGAAAAGTTTAACCAAAAACGTCAAAGGATGGATTAGTTGCCTTTTTACAGTTAGCTGTTTATATAGCTAAACGGCTTTATTGTTTGTAAAATATTTTATTAGAAACTCCTTTCAAAATTTACATATTTATTTTTTCCTTAGTTAGTTTATAATATAAATTCAATCCATCCATGCATGTTGTTATTGATGCCATGGAAGTCAAAATTACTTAATTTAATACTTATCTACCCCTTTCCAAATTTAATACTTTAAAGCTGGTAATATAAAGCTAAAAAGCTGTTATATTTTTCCTTGTATATTTCATTTCATGACTTAGAAGAAATTTTAAAAATGTCGTTTCAATGTTAAAAAGATATTATAAAATTGAATGAACGTCAAAAAGTGGCACCTGGAACATTAAGGCATCATAAAATTTTCTTCTCAGAGGGAATATTATATTTCAACCTAATAAAGAGAAACTGCTCTTAAGTAAGAAAAAATATTACAATGTCGACACAAAAGTGTTTAAAATGTAGGTCTAATTTAAAAAAAATTATAATTCGAAGTAGTATAAATTAAATACGTATAATGTTACAGGCTACTGGGTGTAAAACGAACTAAACTATTACTAAATTCAAGATACTAAAATTTATTAACAAATTAAAAAGACTACAATGAAATTATTCAAAACAAATAAGTTATTAAACTAAAATCAATTTACAATAACAATATTCTACAGATTATAACCTAGGCCTAACTGTTATCTGATTACTAAAATAATATACAAATAATATAAGATATTGCTAATACTAAATAACTAAACTATTTGTATAAATTTGTACACATACAATAATATTACACTATAGTTTACAACTAAAAATTAACACTTACAGTTCGCTAATTAAAGTCCACCGACCTTAAGACTCTCCAAATATGACAAACTGACGCACAGTTTATTACACTTATAACACGGCCACTAATTATCACTGTCACTGTTCCTCACACGGACTATCACAACAGTAATGTCACAGCATTACTCACTTACTACAGACTGATACTAACTGACCCGGCCGAAACAGCTGGCCTTTTTATATAGGCAAGGTAGGTCGGGGTGGGACAATTCTCGGAAGATCGAGAACCGCCTCGCCCCATCCAGGCTGATCCAGAAAGCTCTACGCCGTTCTTTGATCCCTTCCGCTTTATCCCACAGCTCGTCTAATCCTCTCAGCCGGTCCTTCTTCCATATCTGACCGTAACAATACTATAAAGTAAAAGTCGACGATGAGCCTGTAAAGAGATTAATATTTCATCTGTCTGTTTTTCCAGTCAAGGAAGAACGGACTGTTAGCATTGTGCCCTACAGCTATCAAATATTATACAAGCTAATAGAGTTGGGTTTATGTGAGCCAGAAACATCATACGAATAACAATAATAATGAAAAACAGTATGAATATAAAATTATGATCGAGAATATTGTTACGTGGTACTGGGTGAAAACTGAATTAAACTACTCCTAAAGTCAAAATACAAATATTTATTAACAAATTAAAATGAATACAATGAAAACTCTTACAACAATTAAATTATTAAACTAATACAAACTTACAATAACAATATTCCAATGATTATAAACTAGGCCTAACTGTTATCTACTTACTACAATAATATACAAATATTATAAAATATTACTAATACTATCTAACTTAACTATCTACATACATTTGTACAAATACAATAAAATTACACTAGAGCTTATAACTACAAATTAACACTTACGGCTCACTAATTATTGTTCACCGACCGCAATACTCTCCAAATATGACTGACACACAGTAATATACAGAAACAGTTTATTACACTCACTTATCACTTATCGCTGATTGACTTATCACTGACTAGTTTATCACACTGCCACTCACTTAGTACTCACTGAAACTTATTGCCTTCCTACTGAAACCGGCATTTATATAGGCAAGGTCCAACGGGAGTGGGGAGGTTTAGCATGTTCTCGACTGCGGAAGTGGGGCTGGGCTCTTCTAGGCCTTTCGCGATGTTTCTAATCTGTTCTATAATCCCCTCAGCCTGTCCTAATCCCTCTGACCGTAACAATATTAGGTAATGAAGAAATAATGCGAATGATCTAATAAAGAATGGTCAAAATGAAAGGATGACTTGGAATATTTGATTATATACATTTAGAAAATATATCGAAGCTCTCTCTCAAGTATCACTCAACAACGGGCATTTTCGAGTTAAGCTTTCAGTAGCAATTGTATTGGTTGAAGCTAATTAATTAAGGAACGACATATATGTAATGATTCCGTTTCCAGCATGTTGGTTTGTTTTTTGAGATGTACATTTGAACTTGAAGTTTTATCGGAATAATAATATAAGCTAAAATAAAAAAAAAATCAAGGTTTTAAAAACTTGTCAATGATTAATAAAATAATTTCAATACAATCAATACAATAGAGATACTTTGCTTTACTGGATACCCAAATTTATATATTTTTTAAAACTCACATGGATTTTTTAAATACCACTAATGAAAAATTAGGTTTTTTAAGTTATTTTAAAGGAGCCATTTGAAGTTGTCCTAAATGAAAGAGCTACAGCTGTAAACTAGATATACTCGTAACTTTGTGCAAAATAATTTTGTATTCTGTTTCGAATCCTAATAAATTTTTGTAAGGATATTTGTAATTCTGAAATTGGATTTTTGAGTGTATGATACTAGGCACTCGACTCAAACAGCCGATAAAGTGAGTCTTAATACAAATTAATTATATTAAAATGTTCATTAATTAATGTTAATCATTAGTGGAGATAAACGAAGTTCCGATTTCAGGACGCAACCAACTTACGTAACCCTACCTTACAAAGTTTGTCAACAACAAATCCCTTGCTCAGCAGAAACCTTAGCACACTAATCCTTGAATCCTAATAATAGTATCGGATAAATAGTTTTTTTTTTATGCTATCACGATTATCAGATCTATTGTTTTTTTAATAGTATATAAATAAATTAATTGGAAATCATTTAATTTAATATTTATAAATTTTATATTTTAATTCGATAATTCAATGCTTCGACTTTTGCTAAAGGGACGAAGCTAAACCTATATTTTAGTAAATATCTAGTATATAAAATTGATAGTAATATAGAACATTTGTAACTTTGTTAAAAGTATGTTTGGACCGGCCCGGCAAAAGGTATCTACACTAATGATGTCTTTAAGTGTATTGTGCAACTCTATTTTACAACTTGGAATAGAGAGTATGCGTCCAGTTATTCGATATGCATTTCTTTAACAAAAAAATAGTTTATTTATCATTTTCACTCAAAACCCTGTAACATTTTTTGAGATATAAGATACCGACTGCTCCTTCAAAAAAACAACAACGAAATAACTCGACTATTGACATTTTCAAGTTATGCCTTCAGTAGCAATCATATTTTTTGAACTTTTTAATTCAGAAACGACATATCTGAAATTCCATTTCCAATAGTTTTTATTTATTAAGTCATATTTTGAGTTGCATAATCTTTGAACTTGATGTTTTATCGGAATAGAGACTTAAGTTAAAATCAAATTTTCTTAAAAATTGTCTAATGGTTAATAAAATAATATTAATAGTATCATTATAATATGAATATTTTTATTTATTTATTATTTGACGCGAAACAGCCCTGAAGGACTACGCGACTATGATGCAGTATTTTTTTTTGTTTCAGTTTTTCTTGGCCCATCTTTGCCTCATGGCTTCACTGAAGGTTTTTCTTCTTTCTTCTGTCTAGGTCTTGGATGGAAATTGTTTTCTACCTGCCACTATTGCCGCATTTTTTAAGAATTTTCGGTATTCCGATCTGTTTTCTAATAAATTTAATGTAATCCCGTATTTCTGTGCTTTTTGTTTTATTTGATCTGTGTATCCTTGTTTGAATTTGAGTTTTGCTTTACTAATACTTAAATTATTTTAACTTTGAAAAGATGGAACTTTCCATTGAATAATTAGTTGTTTTTTCTAGTTATAACATTGTTCATTTGAATAAGCGATACGACAAAAGAATCATACTGGCGAGAGTTAACCGTGAGTTATTTTTCAGAGTTACCTTTTTGATTGATGCTTAGTAACTTTTTTTATTTAAAATTATGAGATGTTTCAATAATATATATTATGACACTTAAAAAATGTAATTCTAAGCACTAAATAATGATAGTTAGTTTATTAATCATTAAAGAACTTCTGTCGCTTTTGATCAAGATAAGCGTGTGCCAATGAATTATATTACCTGTAGGTTCCAAAGTCATGATGATGGCGTTATTTTTCCTTTTGACGTAAACCATTAAAATAAGGAAATTAATGTCGGATGCACTCAATTAATTTAGTATCGTTACAAATGCTTACAAATACACCCATCTCTTACGGCTATACTCTCCGCTAACTTCGCATTACAAAGAAATATATTTGGTAATTTCCTGATACATATCATTTCTGGTTGTTAGTAAAGCTTCTTATTGAAAGTCTTTTTCCAGCTTGGAACTAACTGTACTGAATTATTCAAATTCGTTTCCCGACGGAAATTCAATATTCTCTCGATACAACCGTCGTATTGATCTCCGGGCCTTCTCTGGATATTATGTAATATTTATGATAAAAGAAAATATGATTTTATTTGTCGATCAAATATAAGGAATTGAATATGCCACTAGGATATATTAAAAATCTAAAAAAAATATTCGCTATATTAAAAATCTGTATCATTAAATTAATCTTCTATGAAATAATGATAGTATTTTTAAACTCATTGATTTGTTTAATTTACGTATGGTTGGAGTAACCAATAACTTGTTGCTGCTACCTCTAGCTTTCGACGGGTTGACATTAGGCAAGGAAATCTCTAATCCTGTTATAGGTAAGGAGTTAGCTGAGGTTATTCATGTACAAGCAAGTAGAATAGCTAAGCTGTTACGGGATGATTTTCAGATAGAAGAGCCACCACGGGACTCTATTTTTCTATTTCTAAAGACTCTTATTCCAGATGAGGTGCGGATGTTCATGGATTGGGTAAGATGTGGGAACTCGCTTATTGAAGAATATGTCGCTTATTTACTTATCAGAGTAAATAAATCGGCTCTTTCAGTGTTAGGTATTAAACGGTGTAGTATACCACAATTCGTAAACGTTGCAATATTCTAGACTAAGTGCAAGAAATAATCTTATGACTTTGACTGTAACTTATGAATTTTGGTCTGTAAACGTATTATGTTTGTACGTACAATCGGACTATGTTTAGGGTATGGTACGTACACCTGGTATCCTGTGCAACGGGGTTGTTTGTTTTGAAACTGTTCGATTTTAACTATATTCTCTAAACCTAATATTGTCTATAAAAAACCCTTTTCACAGAACATTGACTTAGATTTGTCAATGAATATGATAGTTCTAGAAATTGAAAAAAGATCATTTACATTATTGCCATTCTGACCAAGCTTCCATAGTTAATATTTTATTGTTACTACATGGGTGGCGTGTTGTAACTTTATTGTAATCCTGAAACACAGACTTATAAGTACTTGGTTGGTATGGAAGGACACAACCCCAATTATAAACTAATATAAGGCAACATGTGTTTGCATTTTAGTGAGCGATAACACCTGGTAGTAACAGCTGAGAGGCAACAAGTGCAGTATTATTTCAGTATAAAATGAGGAAATCAAACTAAATTTGTATTTAAATTAAAATGATTAACAATACGAATTAATTACAAATATATCGTATTATTTATACAGAAAGAGAGGATAAATAAAATGCGTTGAGTTAAAATGATGCAAAATAAATAACAGCAAAATAATCGCTTTCGCCGAACGATCGATTATACAAAAATTTCCGGACACCAATAGAGAAGCAGCTTCTGAATAATGTCATAATGCGAATCTTTAGCTCATTTTACAGAATCAAATCCGTATCAGTTTACATCTCGAAGGTGGCAACCGGCTGTCAATTTATCCAGAGACCACTTATAACAGAATATTAAAAACAAGAATCTCACGTAGACCAGTCGATGGTAACAGGAATTTAACCACATTGTATTTCTTAAAGAAATATTTTAAAATACTTGTTTTTTTTTAGGCTAAAATAATTGCTTTGAAAAACTATATAGCCATGCATTTATTTTCAATTTTCAAAATAAATTATCGTCATACTATTTCTATACAACAAACAGCGTAGTATATTGTAAATCCTGCAACAAAGCGAGGTAACAAATCGCTCGTGGTGGCAGTTTATTCTCTCCTCCATTCTTCTTTTCTTATCTCACCCTCTTTAATCCCTCATCTAAAATAAACAAGCCGATTCATCTTAGTTTTATCTGCAGTAATTAACTCCGTTATGAAATACTTTTCTCTCTATATTCATTTGAAGTTCTGTTGCATTTATTCATATGGCTATTAGATGATTTTTTGAAATTAAAACTTCTACTTTTTTGCAGAGGGTAAACTTGAGGGTTCGCGTTAGCAACACTCTCGAGACTGGTGACACCTAGTGCCCTGTGCATGAGTTATAAAATTTCTTCTAATAAACTTTAGTTTATAGGTTGTAAATCTTAACTCTTGGCCCGTTCGATGGTGTAAATCAAGATTGAAGGATAAAAAGTAATCATGAGCTCTACGACTTAAACAATAATACCGAAGTCGTGAGCTTTATGAAATTCCGCCGAATCTAATGGTAGGAGCACTTTCTAAGAATGCCGGCTGATCGGATGCCAAAGCAAAATTTATGGTACCAGAAGAAGAGGAATACAAAAAAGATAATGGATGGATGATGTGGAGGATGATCTCAAATGGCTGGGAGTAACAGACTGGAAGGTAAAATGTAAGAATACGAATATCTGGAGGAGTTGTTAAGGAAGCCAAGGGCCCAACCCAAGCTGTAGACGTATGCTGTAACTAAGAAATCATATACAAATTCCCAATAGCAATATCTCCTCGACATCTTTCCTCTATAACCATAGAAAAGGAAAAACCTTCCTATAACACTGATCTTGTTACTATTTTCTTTATTTTACGAACGAGAGGTCAATACCCACTGATTCCTATGTTCTCATTCATGGAATTGTTTTATTGGAATCGGGTCCTTTAGGGATTTCCTACGCCCCCCTAACTGATTCGATCCCACTCTAGTTTATTTGCCCACAAATTTGTTGTCACTTTCGTCCACTACTACCATTCTACCGAATGGAAAGTATATGTCTGTAAATAATTTATTGATCTCCTGCATTTTGATAGACCATCGACTAAAGATTAGATGTAAACAGAGTGACAGAACATTTATGCATTTATTTTACATTCAATAAAAACTCGAAACAGACTAAATTAATTATTAATAACAGAATTAAATTGACTTCATTAAGAAAAGAAAAGAATACGAATATGAAATTTTCAATATTTTTTAATTAACTAAAAAGTTTAAATGTCTAAATAAATGTCAAGGATATAGAAATGAACCAAAAAAAACACTTAATAATTAATAAAAAGCATTAGATTTAAAAGAACACCTTAAAAATACGACTCTTCTCTCCTTTTTAGGTTTCTGCTTCTAAAACCAGGGAACTTTATTATATTGTTAACAAGTATTAAAAATTAATATCAAAATCATTATCAAAAGCGGATAACTCCAGAATTTCAAAATTTGATTTATTCACATTTTGCAATAGTCAAGGCAAACAATTTTATGGTTCCGAAACTTCAGATCAGAACCAGACTAAAACTATGGAAATAAAAAATTATTTGACCCAAGCGAAAAATGTAAAAAAAACCAATGTTTATAATTTTATCCGTTTTTTCCAAAATACCTCAATATATATATATATACTCGTATAAAGTGAAAAAACACCACAACCACCGGTCCACAATTTATATCTCATTGTATATGCTATTTTTATCCATTCACTGTTTTATGCCATTTTCCATGGTTTTATAGTCATATTACGTCACTGAATCGGCAAAATATTTATTACTGGTTACGTAAAGAGTGCTCCACAAAATAAGACATTTATATAACGACTTAATGACAATTTTCAAAGCATACTTACAATAACAACCCATGATGTCTATATTACTGTAAACGTTATCAAGTGGATTAATATATTATTTTAAAAATTTTGCCTACGCCTTTATCAAATTCTAGAATCTTTAGAATGTTAAATATGAATTTAAAGGGCATATCTTGAAGTTTAATAATTAAAAATGAATTCTATTTCTCATCTTGCATTTTTACAAAATTCTTGATAGAATTATTAAGTACGACTCATTATACTCAAAAATTGTGACTCAGAATGAATCTGTTTTAAAATTTTATTTACATAAGAAGTTTTAAAAGTATGTCTTATTGGATAAATTACACAGAATAACTGGAAGAATACTCTGGTAAGTTATTATTTGCAATAACCCTTAAATTAAAAATAAAGTTATATATTGAAATTTAAACTGTAATATAACAGTACAAGTAATAAATATAATGGCATGAATGGTAAATAAAGGCATAGATAAAGACAAGTAGAAAAACTACCCAATGATAGTACTCAAATAACATATTCAAGATCACGAGACCATCTTCTTTTCCTCACAGAATTCTCGGGTATTGAAGAAGTAGCTTGTAGGTTTGATACTAGTGGGTTTGAGAAGGAATAAAGTTTGTCATGAAAGGACTGGCGTCGGGTACTAGCCAAATCGGTAACAAATGGGACCTTAAGTTCATTATGTGATGTCTTTGTTCGTAAGAAGGTAAAGAGCGTGAAGGATTTTGAATTTAAGGAATTCGATGGCTTAGTAGAGCCAAAGCTCTATTCCGTAAGTCCAAACAGGTCATATAATAGTCATCTATATGAGTCCTTTTTAATTAATTGGGAGCTTGAAGATATTGTGTTGAATCAGCCTGAAACAGCGAGTAGTTTTTTCTCATGCATTATAGCAACTTTAAATAATTCACATATGATCCACAAAATTTAATTTCGATAGTTATGAACTTGACATAGACATTAGGGTGTCACTCCTCACACATATATAATATATTATATCATATATTATATTCATTATATATACTTACCCCATGGCGCTGTGATAGTGCCTCCTCTTTAGCCTGGCGATGATGGCAGTGCCGTTGCGGTGGTCCTCACCATCCTCCAGTGCCTCTACTACCGCCTGCACGTAGAGGTGCACTGCGTCGTACAGGTAGGCTGCCTCTGCTCTGATCTGTCTCAACAAATGCATCTTCTGTTATACAACCATATTTATCGAACGAATCGAAATTGGATTAAGTTGAACCTTTGCCATAACTTTCAAGCAAATATTAACAAACTTTTATTGGAGAATTGCTATTACAAGACCCACCAACCGATAAATCCTCTTTTCCTAACATTTCCAATTTAACTTTGGGCCGGGAGTATTTTTATTATTTTTTTTTTTAGAATATCAAGGAACTTTCCCGGAACATGCTCCGATCAATTAAAATTAATATTGAAGTTAACTTTGGGCATTTGCTGCTTATTTTAAGCTATAATATGTCTATATGAAGAGGAAACATTTCAAAACAAACTTTCTGTAATTTTTTTAATTATTTTATTATTGGATATGTTTCTTTCTTCCATATTTACATTCATTCATCTCAGTATTTCTAGTTATGTTACAGTGACAGGACTATGCCTATTAAATAAAATAGTTATTTATGTTTACATGAGTACGTCATCAAATTTCCATCCATAGTGGGAGGGTAAGTGCGACCATTTTGCTGCGTTTCGAGATTTTTATTCAGTATACTTTGGACACGGAAAAGCTACGACGTTTAGGTTTCAAAAGCTGTCTTCAAAATCTGTCGATCTTATATAAAACATCAGCATAAAATAGTGATAATGAATTTAATAAGGTGTTATAATAAAAAAAAAAACTATCAAAAGTATATAATGTATCCCTCCCTATACGCGTCGACTAGCCAAATTCAACGGATATCGTATGCGGTTGGAAATCGGTTCTCAAGAGCCATCGAATGGTAACAATAAAACATCATATGTTCGAGTCAAACAGACTTATAATTAATAATGTTATATTGTAACACAGTAATTATTTGTTTACTTGATTAAATGTATAAATATTAATATTTTATATGAAAAATATTATCCGTTACGTAAACGTATACACGTAAAACCTACAGACATATCCATGGCACAACCAGACCTCATTTTTAGTCTTATGTCATTCTCTGATTGTCTACACAGAAAATATATTTATTACGTTTCTTTTGAAAAAACTTTTGGGCTAATTGATCAGATGTTATATAAACTTTGCTTCAGTGAATCAACAATCAGCCTATGTTTAGCTGTTAAACAAAATATTTTTGGAATCAACTAGTAATGTATTGTAACATTTGGACACCTATCATATTCTATATAGGTTTAATTTTTGTTTTAAACCATTCGTAAAATACGATTTATATTCTTCACATTGGAGTGCTACCGATGGGTAGTTTCTCCACAAGTGTTTTTCATGTCATAATGTACATATCAGCAGATTTACTTGTTATAATAATAATATAGTTGTAAATATCAATAAATTAAATTTTTAAAAAAATATTCTTCACACTATCTAAATCTTTATATTACACTGAATACTTTTTTTTTCATAAATAGGTAATAATAATGTAGTAAAATATAAATATGAATTACCAACAATTTAAAGTTTTGTGTTTTACATTTTTATTTTATTGCTGGTGCGTTATGCACACATATAGAAATCATAAACATCCATCTCTCCCCGTCTAATTTCAATGTGTTTTGTTTAGGTTCGGCATCTCAGTCACATATAACCCTGAGATGAGCTTCAGAATTCAATATTTTGTTCCACCATTCCTTTGGATAATACCTCTTCGGAAGTCAAAGATTCTATACGACGATAATTTGTGAAAATAGAGAAAGAACAAATGAAATATTTAATGTAATAATAAACCAACCATAATGCAATAATTTTCTATGTTTTTGTTCTCATCAAGGTTATTTTTAATGATTTATAATTGTTTCGGTTCATTATTAATTTGACGAAAACTTAAATTTCCATTCTTAAGACCCTAATCTAGCTCCCTTTCTGGAATCTATTTCATCTATGTTTTAGATTGTATATACGTCTTTATAAGTCAATAAAATAGGCTTATATAACTATCGAATTATATAAATATCTATTTGGTCGTATGTGCTGAAAATAATGTATTATGTAGAAGTTACTGTACTTTAACTGCGAGGCTATCTATTTAAGAAAAAGATGTTTGTGATATATAGAAAATGCACTTCATATAGATTATGTTATAACATCATAATTAAGAATTGTCCATTGACAATACTCATGGCTAATTTATAATTTTAATATCTTATAATGATAAGAGGTTAAAGTAGCTCGTATTTATAGTGCAATGTACCGTTCTGAAGGCTCTAGTTTGAAATTCAGCTGTGTATATAATGTAATAGGTTTAGAGACATGAGATGACCCTCTTGGGAATCACCCTGTCTCTGTAAATTGGGCCTCCTTAATTGGGAGATATATTTCTATATATTTCATATGGTGGTCTAGCGCGAGCTGTGCCAAACAACCATATGGATTCCCTGTACAACCGTTTGATCTACAACAGTGCAATCTCAACTATCCAATGAAGCAGTAGAGAATTTTATTTTTACATATGATATATTATAACCTTTTATTGAATAGAAATATAATACAATCTGCTACATTTAAGGGCAATGAGTAGTAGAGATCTAGGAACACAATAACATATGGTTTATAATCGTGGTGTGAGCGGAATGGTTCAGTGGTAGACCACTGATTTGGCATAACAAAAATCCTGTTTCAAATCCCGCTGCAGGAAAGACTTTTATTTAGTCTGTTAGCAGCCGAAGAAGGATCTAATGGGATCTAGGATCCTCCTGTAGCTTACCCAGCCTCAATAAAGTGGGTAAACAAAATAAGGGGGGAATCCGGCGGTTGAGGATGATCTCGGACAAATCATTTCCCTGCACAATTGTTGTCCTTGTAATAATAAAGTGTCTACCTTGCACTGAACTCCAGACCCGTTCACGGGTTGTAGTGGTACAGGTTATAATCATAGTAACTGCTAACAAAAAACGTGAAAAAAGATTTGTTTGAATAAGTTTAAAATTAACAAATTACAATCGCTGATGAGGAACTACACTATATATTGTATATAGATGTGTTTTTTGTAACCGATGGACTAATGGACGACATGCGGGAAGTGAGGCAGGAATATTTACGGCAAGGAATGCTGGCTCACATGTATTAGGAAAATAGTGCAGGTGCATATGAGGTGATGTACTGCTGGTCCTTAAAAATTATGACAACTTTCTTAGAAAAGAAAAATATTATGAATTACCGTTTTGACCCCTCCAATAGACCTGACAGGGTTGGGGTAGTTGAAGGGCGGGCCTTCCATGTAGCTGTTGACGACCATCGTGAAGTTCTCGAAGCCCTTGGAAGGGCTCGGCGTGACCCCGAGGTAGCATCTGAAGCCCCGGACGGCCCTCGGGTCCGCCTCATCCTGGAGCAGTCCGTGCAGGTACTTGTCCGGCTGCTGCTCGTCGTACTGGTCTATGTCCACCCCGACCACCCAGTACTCTCCTGTAATACAAGAAGTTGAAGGTTCATTATTTTTGTTCGGTGATATAATTCATAATTAAAAACCTAGAAGAGAATCAGAGATATACTCGCTAGTGGAGACTAGTGACCGAGTGTAGGTCACTTCATTGATAGTGATAGTGATAGTGACCTACGCTCAGAATTTGCAAGTTCGGGCGTCACCGATAGTCGGATGTCACAGATCCCGGAAACATCTCTTTAAGTAGAACCCACTTCGTTATTCTAAAAGCCCCTTTGAACAAGCATTCTCTAACGTATTGGTCCAATTTTTAATATTGTCTCAACTTTAAAATTTCGAAATTGAAAAAAAAAACTGTGAAAATAATTAAATTTAAAAAAAATGTTTTTTCATCATCATCATGAATCTTAAAAGAATATTCTACATCTAATTTTTCAGAACGTGGAGAAATTTTTGAAGAAGGTGGAATTACTTCTTTTAAGAATTTTACATTTCCAGTTTAATTTAATCTAACTTTCATTTGGGTATCTTAAATTTATAGGTAAAACCTGCATAATTGAAATATTAAAAAAAAAAGGAAAATTATTGAGAGAAGTTAAGTCCCCAGGCGGTAAAAGTCATATCATCATAGGATTCATGACAAAATTTACAATTTGAGAAATCGAAAAGTGTAATCAATCGTAATTCCGTCCACTGTAAACGCAATATATCGTATACCTCACTGGGTTTATATTATAAACTTAAAGCAATAAAAATAAAATTATAAAATAAGCCAACGAATATCGAAACAAGGATTTTTTTTTTTTTTACCTGGCTTCTCCTACACATTATAGTTCTTTGCAAATGCAGCGCATCCATTAATCACCAAATATATTATAAAAAAATTATTAGGCACAGAGCTGAAAGTCCTCAGAAACAATATCAGGGGTTTTAGACTGTCAAAATCACAAACTCTAACTTTCAAATGGACAAAGTCCTGATTATTATTATTTTCGAGATTATTCATTTTTCAGGCGACAAGAGCCTCAATATTAAAAAATATATCGCTTTTATTGATACTGCGATTTAGATATTTATAATACACTGTGTGTATTATAATAATTATAATAATTAAGCTGATTGTTAAACTAGTTAATGTATTATGGTAAGTTAAAATATTTCAACACTGCCATTATAATATATGATAACTATATATTGAAAGAAAAATTGTAGAAGTATGGTTATAATTTTGTAGGAATATTATAAAATTACTTTATAATATTCCGAAAGTAAAAGGTTCCCTACTCTTGGCCTAAATCATATAAATACGGCAACGCCTGATCCCGATTGGTGACAAACCCGCATTACCTATCTGTCGCGAGGGTTTAATTTACCACAAGCGCCTTGAAGGTTTCTATTATATTACGTTTCTATTGAAGGTTCTGTATTATTATACTTTCTCATAGTATACTTCTCCATAAATTAATATAACAATAAATAAGGTCATCTGTTATTTTCTTCACTATTCAGAAGAAGAATGATCAATAATTTGTAGTTGAGATTAGAGGTTGAAGAATGTTGGATAACAACTTTTAAGAACTTCAAAAAAATGCCATAGTTATCTAATTTGTTCTTATAATATCATTATACAATATATAAAATGTAAAATATATTTTTATTGGAACAATTTATTTAATGATTTTAATTCTTTAATGAAATAAATGTAAAAACGAATGTAAATAAAAATATTAGATTATTAAGGTCTGATATTACTTAGTAGCATCCCTTCCTTCATGTTCAAATTCTATATATAAAAGATAAAATTAGAAAAATGAACAATTTTCTTCTTATGGATAATAACACATCTGATCAAGATATCGCATGATAATTGCAGATAAAATAAAATTATTTATAAAATATTTATCTTTATTCCATAGTCACCTTTATCGAATAAATTTTTCTCTTCAAGGGCGACCAGCAGTCCCAAGTGCTCGTGGTACTGACCAAGTATCAGATAAACTAAAAAAATAATAATTATAATGTTTACTTCTTTAATTTATATTAAATACTTCGAAATATGATTTTAGTTTTTAAATTTTAACTTATGTGAAAATTAAAAGAAAGTTATCTTTTGTCAGGTTAATGAATTTCTTCCTTCATAAACTCTTAGTTGTACAGTTTTGAACTTCAGCTAAAAGTTTTATAAGTTATGGGGCTCATCAATTCTTACTGTAAATAATTTCGTTACTTAATATGTCTGCTGTCAATTAATTTCGTTACTTTTTACGATAAACATTATGGTTATTTCGAAATGTATTTCCTTTAGAAATTCTTTAGACGTATAATTGAATAGTGAAAATATGTTTTTCTCTTTTCCATTTGGTTTGAAATAAAAAATATGGCAGAAGTTCACTTACAAGTACACTGTTTAATCACTACTAGTGTGTGCATTTAGATATTATTTGGTATGTCAGGAAGTTCATCGTCAATATAAATGATTAGGGGATTTTTTAAAATATCATGAGTAAGTTGCCACAGATACTCTATGCTCTTGTTTTCCAACCAATGGTATATCAACTTACTACCTAACTGGTTTGTGAAAAATCCCAATCAATGGCTTAGTTAACCAAAACTTCATAAACATTAGTGTAATTTTAGTTGTCTCAAGCTACTAAGCTATTAACGAAGTTACTGATGAACCTGGTATTCCTGGCATAGAACAAAAATTCAGATTATTGTTTTTAGAACGCAATCTGAAACAGGGGTATATGTTGTTAATATATGCTAGTGGTTATGCAATGGAAATAATATTTAAAGCAATACTTGTTAAAGTCAGGCCAACATTTCTAAATTCTTACATCGGTGAAGATTACAAAAAAATTGTGTGGTTATTTATTAATTGAGGCCAATTGTTTTTGAATTTTAAAATAATAAGTATTCTGCAAAAGTTGCGTTCATATATTAAGCAATATTTTTGAATATTATTATTCAGGATCAAAATGGTTCACGTTTAAACATCATAATATGCCTTTTTTCCTTTATCCCTTTCGAGACGACGATTTTTTTCGAACACGGTCCCCAGGAGTGAACATTTTTTTTGTTTTAATTGTTCATTTTTAATAAAAAAACATGATTATTATGGAAATTGAAAGTGAATTGGAAGTTAATTCACATAAATAAGATAATTGCACACCGGGTGTGCAGCTCGCTCCTCGGAAATGTTTATTGTGAAGAGCGGATTGAACACCATTGGTAAAATGAAAATACATAATTAAAAAATGTGTAAACATTTATTTCAATAATTCTTTGATAATATAAAATCTTTATTATGCTTTCAATAATAAAGAACATAATATAATGCAAAGTAAATTTTTAAAAAGTACTTGAAAAAAATTAAGTTTAATAAAATAGATGCCCCAATGCCAAGTTTTATTTTCCTGAACTTTGCAGATTTCATAAGTTCAAGAAAAATCTTTGACGACTAGTTTGCTCAGAATAACAGATAATTGCACGCTACGGTTATTGCACACGCGGTGTGCAGGCCGTCTTAAAGCCCGGGAAATCAATGGCACACTGTGTGTCCCCGAATTGGTTAAACAAGGTATTGGATGAAGTATTGATTTTACATGATACATTTAGTTAACACAGAAAAAGCCATTTTATGTTTAGAAATCTTTGTCAGAATTTCTTATAAGTGTTATTATATTTATGTTAGCTAATTATAAAGTATTCATATTATATTCTTGGCTTCCTACCAACTATCCACTTACTTCTGGTCTTCATGTAGGTCCTCTCAACCATTGCAGTAAATGGGTTGTCCATGTAGCCGTGGTGATACACCGGAGACCAGGTAGCTACA
Source organism: Troilus luridus (assembly GCA_964056705.1). NCBI lineage: Eukaryota > Metazoa > Arthropoda > Insecta > Hemiptera > Pentatomidae > Troilus > Troilus luridus. Next base: position 78,418,192 of record OZ057414.1, on the reverse strand, counting down.
TCCAACACCTTAACCCCAGCGCCTTCCAACGTCGTCAGGATTGTCTCCGCGATTGGAGTCATATCTGACTCGCTGGAATTCAAGTAGAAGAATGTCACCTGGAAGATAATATATCTTCGTAGTGGATAACGGATTAACGTTAATCGTTTGTTATAAATATTTTTTATTGAAATATCTAAACTAAATACATTGCTTTAGGAAGAATGACAGACTTTTAGTTCACCTATTATTTCAGTTTACTAGAGAACGGGGTTTTATGAAACCAACTTATTATGGATACCAGCAAAATTTATTTATTCTAATCGCGAATATTTTGTTTTTATATTTAAATGAAAATATGCAGTTCAACTTGTACAGTAGTTATTGCAGTGCGTGCCTTTAAATTCCCCGTAAAATAAAAATAATATTAGCAACCTATGGAAAGTCGAAATTGTAACTTTTTTTTAATCAAATTATTTCTGCATATTTTCCTTACGTGATTATCAAAATGGTACAATCACAGGAGTCATAAAATATATTAATATACAATTGTATGAATATAAAATTTAAATATTTTTACATGTAGTATGTAACACTTATTTATTAGATAAATAAACTTGATGTTAGGAAAAGTCAGAAATAGACTCACTTTTTACAGACAGAAAGAGGTTTCGGCAAAAAGAAAATAAATATAATCAAGTAATGTACTGTGATATAATAAACTTTTGTTTTATATTAACATTAATAACCCATCAATTCCAATAGTGATACAAGAATTTTACAGAAATTTTTTTTCATATTTTACTTATTCTGTTACTATTCAATAAGTGTGGTTTTTATTTTTTAAAAATTAATGAAGGTATGCGAGTAGATTATTATTTGATTTAGAATATCACGCGTCGATAAATAGGCTTGTGGTTTGATAAGCTTACAATGAAATTAACTTTTTTTACGAATACTTACGAGTACTCGTCATAATCAACATTTTGAGAAAATTTTCATATATTTGTTTTAATAAATTTTTAAAATTAATTTCCAATGAAATATTCCTTTAATTTTTATGGTTCTAAAAATGAAAAACATATACACGACAACAAAAATAATTTGAAAATTAGTTGAGCTAAAGTTGAATGCATTATCATTCTATGCTGAAGTTTATCAAAAATGGAGTTCGGCCGTATGGAATCTACAACATTCTACTCCAATAACTCAAAACAGACTTCTGTCGCTTCATACGACCGGTAGCTATCCGACACTCGATAACATTCTGTTTTATCTAGAAGGCACAAAGCGAAGTCGTGGCCGCTATCACAGATGCTTTGATAACTAAACTTGTGAAGTGTTCTTTGAGCTGGTTCCAAGCGTGGGTGCGTTTGAGGAAACATAGCGCGAGATTATTATTAGGACATGCGGGCCTGATTTTCTTGAAAATGGATTAATTAACTTACGTAATCGCGTCTACCAAATTAGAGCATTGCCTTCAAATGGGCCTGTCTGTTGCAAGATCCTTTACTAAATTTTATAGAGTTTTTCAGCGTATGTTCGTTTTGTCGGAAATATTAATGCTATAATTTCTCTGTTGAAATCTTTATGGGAGCGTAGAGGCTCTGAGGTGGAGCACTGAGTTGCCGTGCTAAACATCCTGAAATCAAATACCGCTGGTGTACACCAAGTCTCTATAAAGTAGGTACCTAAAATATCTTCCTGCACTATCGCTGTACAAAAACTACCACGCACTGAAACCAAGACCCTTCATGGATTGTAGTGGTACAGGTTTTTATAAAATTTATTTATACCTTTTTTAAATAATATTACATAATTATAAAACCACTAGTTTTCTTTAGAAAAATTACATTTTTAAATAATTTTTTGTATCTATAAAATTATTTTCCAATATTTGCCACAATCCATCTGTCGCAAACATTATTACATACTTTGCTACATCATCAAAGTCCGAAATGGACTTTAATTCCTTGTATAATTCTACTCAAATCAAAAAGTTATAGTGCTATTTGTTATCATCCAGTAATAATAAAAGCGATTTCCAGTAATAAGCCTCACCAGGTCTTCCTCTATGTCATCCAGCATAGACAAGTTCTTTCCCATTATTCTCTTCGGCATCATATTATCTATTATTTAAACATGACAGCTAGCTGAATCTTTGTGCTTTTATGAATCAATATTATGTATGCTTTTATGGATGAAGCGTAGTATGTTCCCTTGTTTTATTGAGCTACCCACTTCCTGTTTATTCCTGATGCCCCATACACCTTGCACTAAACATACGCTTCAGAATTTTTCTTTCAAAAAATACTACCTTGGGCCACTCAGTAACTTTCATCGTCCAGGTTAGGTCTCAAAAGAGATTTGCAAAGCTTTATCTTTGTAGCAGAAGAGTGAAGTGTCGATTTCAAAAGGCTTGTAAGACCATTTATTTATCTCTTAATTTGTTCAACCACTTCAAACGTAGTATCATTAAATCCGGAAATCTACCAACGTTGTTGCTTCAAATGTCGAGACCATTATCCAATGAGAACTTCTAATAACCAATGAGAACTCTATGTCGTGATTGGAACAGTGTCATCTATCCATCTATGTACTGAAGTAAAGTTTTAGATAACATTCTAGAATTGTTAATCTAATGTAATTATTGAATAATATGATAATTGATAGTGATTTACAATGAACAAGAGACTTGTCGACGACATTATAAATATTCAATAATCAAAAGCGACTAAGCTTAACAAAAAGCCTTTCAACAGAAGACACTTAAAATTAGATAATCTATTCTAGCGGTAAAAAGCGCTAAGCCTAAGCGACCTGAACTGCAAGAGGAGGGGTCTTGGGATAATCTGAGAATATAATGCTCCGGTGTAAAACTAATTCTTTTAAGTTTTTATGTTTGACTTTGAAATTATATAGCTAGAAGTGTTATTACAAACTTTATATCGTCTAAGAAATATGATGAAAACTTTTTTTTAAACAAATTTATTCAGGTTTTTAGAGCGTTTTAATACAGTTCGGGCTTCTAAAACAATCTTCAACTTTTACAACATTTGATAACCATCTTTATATTACATCTTAGAAAAAAAATTGAAATTGGATTATTTTAAGACTCTACTTTTCGTCTACTTTTGTATTCAAATTTATATCAAAAGTCGCTAGTAAAGGTATTAGAGTAAATATGATGTAATGTTATATACATATATAATTTTGTTAAACGTTAAACTATTATTGTCCAAAAGAAATTTATTTCAATACTTTACATAATATGTCCATATAGTGATATTAGTAAACAATTTGATAATATTGAAAAATACGATCATTATTAACAACTAAAAATTATAATATCTTTTGAATGTATAATCTTCTTTGTATGTATGCCAAATACTGACATTGAAGCATCCATCTTCTTTTAAACCCTTAGTTCTTATTTTATTCTTCCAGCCCTTGAAGCAAAACCATCAGGAACTATTCTTATAACACCTGCCTGCTTCTTCAAGATTCATTTCTATTCCGCTCTACTCCTCACCGATTTCTTCTAACTCTTTTCCTTGGTCTTCAGAGTCCATATCAGGAACCGGAAATATGTTAATATGAACTGGTTTATTACTTTTAATGGGAACACTATAAGTAGTTAGAAATTTGCTACCAATGTCAATCAATTTCTAATAATAATGGCCATTTTTGGTACGCGTTCTTAGAGTATTTATTCCTGGAAGTATTATAACGACGGAAGCGGAGTGGCTCAGTGGTAGAGCACTGAGTTGCCATACCGGAAATCCTGGTTCAAATCCCGCTGCAAGCCATGACTATTATTTAGTCTGTTTGCAGCGGGAGATGGATCACATAAGATCTAGGACCACACTGGGGGCCCACCCAGCCTCTATAAAATATTATAAAAATAGGGTACCCAAAATAAGGGGGGGGGGAATCTGGCGGTTGAGTGTCACCTAGGACAAGTCACCTCCTTGCAGAACCGTTGTCCATGAAGCAGTTTGTAGCGGTACAGGTTTTTAAAATATTTTTATAACGACTAAACTGAGGTTCCTGTTAAAGTATTAATTATTTAATATTTTAAGAGTCGGTGAAATGATAAAAATATGCTTAAAAAATTAATATTTAATTTTTACATATTAAATGAAAAATGAGATAAATTGTAGAGAATAATTATAGAATTAATCAAACGTCTTTAAAATGCACAATATTTCTCTTTTGTGTTTTTTATTTTCATCGAGATATTTCAATAGAATAATTATTAATTTCTATTAGACAGCGAACTCAAGTATAAGAGAAGGAATCATAGCATTCATTCCTAAAACTTAGCAACTTATAAATTAAAATGAATAATGAAATATGTATAAATAATTTTAGTTCAAAAGAATTTCTGGTTTTCAGTAAAATTATTATAAATGAATCTGATAAATTTGAGTTGAACTTATATCGTGGTAGCATACTCTTACCCAAGATTATTAAGAGTAGTTGCCTGAGATTGGCTCGCTGTTTTACTGTTTTGTTCATGGCAAAACTCTTGGATTTATTAGTGATATTTACCTATATATTAGTGATCTTTTAATTAACGGATAAATAAAATTAAGTTTTTTTCATTTCTCTATCTTGGGATTAATTGATTTTCCCGCTTAGTACTAGAAGGGCAGTTGGAGTCAAGTTGACTCGGCGAATTAGCTTAAAGAACTTAGCAACTATTACTAATTAATTACTTCACTAGCAGGAGTTCTACATCCTCGCCATACCACCCTAAACTATTTTCTCAATATCTACCCAGTCTCAGGCTCAGTCATAAATTATATTCAAAGTTTGTAGTATAGTATATAATAATATATTGTGTTACGCAATAATAATTAAACATTAATGCAAAATCACTAGGAGAAAAGGGAATACTGTGACCTACTATTTTATCTTTAATTTTCAAAATTTAAAACATAATTACTTTAAAGTTAATTGTTTAATTCAGATCTGAGCTTAATTACTTATAAAAAAAAAGCCACACTCGGCTCATTCATTCACACATTATTAAAACCGGGCACCTCAGTTTATATTGTAAGGGTATTGTAATGCCAATTTTACAGTGAAACTTATTTTGAGAAATGTAGTGAATGTTTTCCAAAAATAAATAAAACAAGATTTACCGATAGAAATTTTATCGAAGCTTTGTTATTTCGTAATTCCAAAACAAACTACCCAAAGTATATTAACTTTAATAAAAATACTATCGATAGCTTTTGCTAAATTTCTATCTTTATTTTCTCCATTATACAGTCTGATTGCGCGCGTATCTGTGCGCGCTTGTGCATGTTTTGGTGAATGACCTTATCTCATGTTTTAATAAATGTTTTTTTAATTTATTTATATCATAAACAAATAAATAAAAATTAGCGAACCCTATTTTGATTTATAGCATTTAGTGAACCCTAGGTGTTGATGACCTAAGGGTTTTACAACTTTGAGCATAAACTAACCAAAATTAAAATAAATCATTATTTGTCAAAGTAGTTAGGATAACAACCTACTGTGCCCAAGATCATGGATTCGTAACCCAGCAGGTGGCCCTATTTTTGTTTAAAAGTGAGTAAATATCCGGTTCTGAATCTGGAATTTCGGAAGCATAAAGTATTGTTTGACTATATTGTCGATTTTTTAAATTTAAAGTTATAAGCTCATGATCCTGAACGCCTCGCAATAACGTAATAATTATCACCTGTTAGCATAACGACTTAAGGTTCCCAATAACACAGGATTGTTGGCAGGCAGGTGGATTCAGATTTTTTTAAAGGGAGTAAAAAGTCTTTGTTAAAAGTCCTTCTTCGAAGGGACGTACGATGGGGGTACTGTACAATATCAGGTACTAGTTAAAGTAAATCCTGATTATACCTGGAGAGAAAACATTTAGAGCTTCCACTGAAGCATCATCTGTTTAGTCATAGCAGCATTAAGTGATATTACACTAAATAAATAAGGAGGGATCATTAAAATCAGTATGGGTAATTCAAGTTTCTTTTTAAACATACTATTATGTCGGATTTTTATTTATATAATGAAAAACAAGTTATTACTGAGTGGGATTAGATTGATTCTACACCACCAACGCATAATACTAGACCATTACATGCTATATGCATGTTAAACGCCTGTGCCTTGGTCCCGACTATTACGGATAATCGGAAATCTCCACGAGTACAAGGCAAGTTAAGGACCATTAACTATTTCATTACGGAGAGGCTTTGGCGAGAGATCGGTTCATTACTCTCGTGTTCCTTTACCTGCCTTCCCTCCATTAACCAAATTCCGGCTAACCATTCATATCAAAAGAGATTATCAGCTCGTTAGGTTTATACTAATTAGATTTTTTTAATTCAAAACTCTATCAAGGCTCAGGTTTTCGATAACCGATTTTGATAAAACATTATTTAAAATTAAATACTCTCTTAAATTGCCAGAACCAATATTTTGAATCCATTCCTTAAAGTTTTTTCGTGTTAAAACTGTTTCAGACAGGCTCAGTTTAAGACCTGAAGAAGCTAGCAGCAAGTCTCACGAAACGTTGGTAAAGAAACAGTCGAGACATGAAGAAACCTTTAAGGAATTGATTCTTTTATTTGGAATTATTTCTCGTGACATGTTTTTTCTTTTTAACTTGACCTTATTATCTGATATAACACAATGAAAAATGTATTACATTCTTACGGTAAAAAATTAAAGGGGCAACAAATATTAAAAACCTGTATCATTATAGCCCATGAAATGTCTTGGATTCAGTGCACGGTGTATAAACTGAACTGCCTCTAGGACAACGGCTGTGCAGCTTTGAGCCCTTATAAAGATCTCGACATCATTAGACAAATAAAAGTAAAAAGACTACAATAGGCAGGACACATTGTAAGACAAAGAAAGTCCTTTAACGATTATATAAGAAAATGTGCATGCTACAAGGAGGGTTGGACGATTGAGGCTTCGATGGGTGGATGATATAGCTGTGGAAGCACAGACGATCCTGCACTGGAGATCACCAGCAATTAACTAACAGAGATAACTGGGGGATGATGTTGCGGGAGACATTGTCCCATTATGGGATTTAGAAATTTATGTGTGTGTGTGTGTGTGTGTGTGTGTGTGTGTGTGTGTGTGTGTGTGTGGTTGTGCAGGGAGGTCATTTGTTCATTTGTCTAAGATCAAGGGTACCCATTTAATAGGGCTAGATTAGCCTAGGGAGGGGGTTAGGTTCGATCCAACAATGTCCAAATCAATCAATCAATCAACACTGGCTCTACAACCCAGTACGGGTCTTGGCCAAATACAGCTTTTAAAATACCTGCCAAAGCCGGATTGGAACCCGGAACCTGCGACATAGCAGCTCAGAGCTCTACAAATGTGCTACCCCTCTCCATATTCATCCATTACTAAATAGAGGGATGTGCTATTAAATTAAAACAAATAAGGAAATACATTGTTTACGAGTGAGTAAAAAATGGAAGGAATCTCTTTACTTTGCTTGATATAGAAGCTCAATTTTACAAATACAAAGGTACAAAGGAACGTACATTATAAACACATCTAAAATTAATAAATTTCAAACGTTTATGGTTTCGTTACCTGAGTCCAATTGAAGGCCAGAAGTGTTGCAGCAACTGATTTGGAAATCTGAGTATCCGGTGGCCTTGTTCTTGCGAATGTTGGAAACTGCCGTTTGTCACTGGTTTCGTAGTGCGTACAATACTGGAACAATTTATTTTTATTTTTATGGATATACACTCTCATACACAGTACAGTTACACATTTAACTAACTAATTATTTATTGCTAAGTATTTCAGTGTAAGTAATTAATATAGACAACCATAAATAGCAATATATTTGAGAATAAATTATTTACAAGTAATTGGAGCCATTGTGCTCATTATATCATTGCCTATTAATAAAGTAAACTCTAATCAAAGACATTATATTAAATAGTTTAATAAGGAAGAATAATATTAAACATACCCTTCTTAAAAAAAAAATAATAATATTAATGCGGAACAATACATATGAAATGTTTGAGGCATAGTCAAATCATACCCCCCCTCACTCAGTATTATTTGTCTTCTTACATTCCAACATATTAATTTCCTTTATTTCTTTTTGCAAATCTAAATTGTTTTGCATTGTCCTGCACATAAGATTACATTGATGGCATCAAAGTTACGTTTAATATTTTTTAAATGCATCCATACAATTGACTGCGCCATGGAGTATGCAAATTTATTTACAATTTTAGACTAATTACTACGGCTTTTAAATTATATTAGTCATATACTTATAATTAATAATACAAATAATAATGATTATAAATAAATAAAGTTTTAGTACATAGTACTCAGGCTTACATAAGATATCATGGGGAGATTGAAGGCCGCCGCCATCCTGGCTTCGTGGATGCAGGTCTCCTGAGGGCCGATGTAGGCCGAGACGTTAGAAGTCCAGAGCGCCGCTGTCTGTCGAATGCTGGCTTCCTCTTGCCCGTAGGTCTCCGCTACCTGGAACCTGAAAATATAGAGTTGTGGGATATGTTAAGATGTAGGTCTCCAATATATTCCGTGTATTCTAATCACAAAATATTCTGTATATTCTAGTCCATGAAAAGGAAGAATCTGTCAAGGATAATCGTCTTTATCGCACAGATATATGATTGGCTTGGTAACCCAAGGTAATTATGTATACTTGTGTGTTCCTAACCTCTAAGTTGTGAAATATCTTCCGTGTTGTCGGAAATGTAATTTCCTTGATCTCCCCTCTTTATTTACATGTATATATACCAGCTCTAAGATTAGAGAGTAGAAAGGCAACTAAAATCTTACCATACAGATTATAATATTTAAGAGAGTAGGCACTGAGTTAGTTATATAATAATCAATAAGTTATGCTGTTACTCCATGGTATACTTTAGTCAACTAGTTAGTTCATACAATGTACCTTGTATATCAATGTTTAATATAGAATATCACAATAAATCTATATCTTTCTTACAAGTCGGGAGTTGGTCAGTGGTAGAGCACTGAGTTGCAATCCCGCTGCTGACAATACTTTGATTTAATCTGTAAGCGGCCGGAGATGGATCCTAGGACCCTCCTAGGGCTCACCCAGCTTCTATAATGTGGTCACCCAAAATAAGGGGGGATATCTGGCGGCTGAACATGTTCTAGGACAAATCATCTCCCTACATAATCGTTGTCCAAAAAACAGTACAGTCTCTACTATGTACTGAACCCCAGACCCATTCATTCAGTCTTTTTTTATCATATGTATTTTGATGAAACTTTTTTATGGATTCTAAGTTGGGAATATTTTAAATTTCTAATATTTCATTGTAGGACTATGCATTATAGTTATCTTTATGTGATTGAATCAATCAGGTGTGATGGATTCAGGTGACAGCACCTGTACAAATTAGGTTCCGTCGCAAAAGTTTAAAATAATAGAGTTGTCAACAAGTTCTTGGCCCAACTTTCGGAAGTGATTAGCTTTCTTACAGGTAATGTTACATGACGAAGTTAAAAGCAGAACTAAGTTGGATCTGCGGTTTTAAGGGAGCGAGATTATTGAGTTACACGGACTCCATGGCGGTCCACTCATCGGGGAGTCAGTTATTCCGATACCGGGCTAGAAAAGCTAGAACCAACCAAGGCATCGTTTGCCCTCTCCAACTTGCTCGTCCAATTTATCTCTTAGTTGGAGCAAATTTAGCCAGACACAACTTCTAACCCTCGTTGCTACAGTACACCGCTGTGGTTTCATCAACTTCGCTGTATTTTCCGCCCAGGAAGTTGCTTGTTTCCACTGGAACAGGGAATATACCGCAGGTTGAAGGTAGAAGAATCCTTGTAAGACATCAATACGTTCTCTAGTGACAGTAATTAGCTCAGATTGAACCACCAAACCTTGTAGTTTACCTTTTACTTTACGGATTACTTGTAGTAATACTAAATCTAGTCTACCTGTATCCTATATAAATATTTCCTTGTTCATATAACCCTTTTTATTGGTAATTCAGATATAATGCTTTCAGGATCAAACGTGCATAACTCCATAATTTAAAAATTTTACTTATCCATATATATCACTAGTTTAGTTAAGCACTTTTGTATAATTCGGAACTTTCTTATATTTCGGAACAGGCTTACGTATCATGGTTTTAGTTCCTGAACTTGAAATCGAAAATTCAATCAGTTACCCATAATTTACGACAAATCATTTTCGAAAATATCTACCATCTCAGATTAGCTTTTGAGGATCCCTGAATCGGAAAAAAATCAATTTCATAGAAATGTTTTGCTACTATCTGTTTCTATATGAGGCGTTTAGGTTCAAAAGTGGTCAACTCCGACTTTTTCGCATATTTCTCCAGTTTAGTCATGCGATTTTATACAGCACGACGATTTCCAGCCTTATTTATAATGGTTTTAGTTTAACCTGAAGTATCAGAAGCGCTGAGCGTTTCTTGACTAAATTAGCAAAAAATGTGAAAAAGTCAACTTTTGAAATCAGGGATTAAATGCTTTTGATCCTGAACACCTCATATGATAGTTACAATCATTTATACTGGCTCAGACTCTAAATAAGAACAGACTATAAACAATCCTATTAAAACAAGTTCAACTACTCTTAATTAATTAAATGTTATTACATTATATTCTAAGACATAATAGCTTGTATATTAATGTCTGTATTGTTATTCCAAAATAATTAAAGACTTTATCATTATTATTATTATTATTACATCTGGTTTATCTTACGCACATCAGTCATTCGTTTTGAGTAACTGCCCAACCATAATAATGGTCCATCGAAAACTATTTAGCGTACTAGGAAAAAGACTTAAATGAGAATTGACAAAAAAAAGTAACGAAAAATTGTTTATTATTATTTGTTCTGGGTATAGAGTTTGACAAAGCATTAGCATTATTCTTACATCATCGTTCCGCAAATTCAGTTTTTTATATTAAGTAATTCCTGATATCAATTTTACTGGGAAAAACCCTAAATATCCGTCACAAAACTTTAAAAAAGAACTGATCGTTTTTTTACTCTCTTATCTTTTCAATTTAATATACAAAACCTTTTATTTGAAAAGTACAAATACACCCTAGTAACTCCGACTGCTCTTAAGAATGTAATAACGCTATATTTGCAACATGGTCACGTAATAATATTCAACCTCCAGATAACGAGAACGAATACTTTTTTCTCGGAACCAGTTAGAAAGCAGGAAAATATCGTATTGGTAAGGAACTCCTGAAATTCTCCTGAAATATATTCTGAAAATAAGCCAACACAATTCAATAAGTATTACACAGATATGACCCCAGCAGCTACAAAAACGAAAATTATTATATTATGTTGGATAACATATATGAGAATTCGGATCACATCAAGTAATGCATAAAAAAGAAAAGTCATGCTATAGAAATCTTTTATTAAATTTCTTATCTGATATAATTACTAAAATTGATGTGATATTTAATTAATAAGTATTTAATTTGTACAAATACTTTCTTTAAATATATTGTACCTTAGAAAGCACAATAAAGGCCGGCGGCCAAATACCAAAAAAGGGCTTTAGGTCGCAATTAATCGAAGACAGTTGCATTTTTGATGTGTTGTAAGGGCATGCCTGACTAGTGGAGTTTGCTACCGAAAAACGGATGGAAAAACTTTTGGTGGCCAAAAAACCTCGAAATTGTGTAATCGATTAATAATGTTGTATGTTGTAGATTAAATTTGCTATTATTTGAGATCAATCTCAGCTCTGGAGCTCTAATAGATTCTGAGTTCGGCCCCTTCGAAAATTTGTAATTTTTTCCAAAAAATCCAAATTTTATATTTTGGCCGACTTTCATGAGGAACACCGGCCGAAGGAGTGATCCTACGATGAAAGTCATGGGGAACGATGCTGTAGTAAATTATATTAAATTTAAGCACAAACCGAGGCCTGTAGGGCTCAAATCATAGCAAATTTAATTTACATTAAAAATAATTTTTTTACAAAATGTTTTTTTACCAAAAACGCACCGAATACGAGATATAGACGAAAAACTGAAATAACTCTCACTTTTTTCGCCCGTTTCACTACACTTAATATCCGTCATGCTTCTTCCTTATCCAAATTTAAATTAAAGCTTTTCTTACATCTCCTAAATTCCAAGATAAACGCTCTCTAATTTATAATTATATTTATAATAGCTCACATCCATTAGAAATGATAGATGAATTACTGTAAATTTTCTTTTTTAATGGGAAATTCAACGATATTTTTTATTGATATTAGGTTATTTTATTTTTTTTCTACCAGTAAATAATTTTTAGTTTATATTTATTTTCATGTGTGCAAATATTGTATCATTCTAATAATGTAGCCCCTTGTACTATTCAGTTATTCTTAATGGACCTGGGCTCAGAATAAAATTATTTTTCTATTTCTATTTTTCAAATAAAATAGGTTTTGTGTCAGATCACTTACTTAAGTTCCCATAAGGCCTTCCGGACTGCTAAAATAAAATAAAATTACCCAACCAAATCATAGGGTTGCATTAGGGATTTATGAATTTTCTATGAGTGATTCGAATCGAAGCATTATTAAAAACAGGAACCATCCTGCAACTTACTTGAGACTATGCCCCTTCTGCTTGAGTATCCCCTTGGAGAGCTGGTCGGCGGCGAAGGCGATCGCTCCTGATATGGTGAGACCTGGCCTGGTGTACTCCTGGTCACCGGGAGCCCTCTGGGAGCCAGTCAGGTAACCCAGAAGGAGCTCTTCCGCAGATGAAGAACAGACCAACAGGACAATGGTCGGGAGCCAGTGCATCGTCTGTAAAGAACATATGGCAGTCAGTGTGGAATATATCAGCATTGCTAGAATATTATTATTACATCCATTTGTATTGAAGCTTAGTAAAATTGCGACAAAGACAGATTAAATGTTATATTAGGAGCTACTGCAATAAATCGCCTGGAAGGGATCGACATGTGCTTGCATAGAAAAATGATCCGAACACCATTGAGAAGTAACCAGAAAATGCTATGTTGAACAGATACAGTTTGTGAATTATTTAAAACTATTAAGACATGAAAATATTGGGTAGCTCAGTATGCACAGTTCCGAGTCGCTATGCTGGAAGTTCCAGAGTCAAATCCGGCTGCGAATAAGAAATTATTTAATCTGCTAACAGCTTTCGATGGACTCATTGGGATCTGACGACCCTCCCAGGGCTTATCAAGCCTTTATAAAGTGATTATTCTTAATTGGGGAAAAATCTTGCGGTTGAGGATGTTATCGGTCAAATCATTTTCCTGCACAACCGTTGTCCTAGAAACAGAACAGCCTATACAATGTACTGAACTAGGCTCTTCATGGGCTGTAATAGTACAGGATTTTTAAGGATAAAGATATGAAAGATATCATTACTAGGATATATTCATCCTATATAAGATATACTTCAAATTCTCTCGTATTTTCCTTAACGCCATCATTCAACTTCAACGCTGACATTTCACCCAACGACATTATTTCGTCTGTTCTGAAATCCCACTCCAACTCCCCAGGCTTTGATGGGATTCCTGTCAAACTGCTAAAATCATGCCTTATCGTATTCTCTACCTGTACTACTCTTCATATACAAGTTTTCACTGCAAAAAGCAGTATTCCCTATGTTTGAGCAACCTCGAAATAGTTATTGGACCTTTCGATGAGAGCTCCGAAATGGATAAGGAAAATAAATTTCTGATTCAATTATACCAGATCGCATGTCATTTTGAATGTAACCTTTTATTAAACTAATAATATAAATCAATTTTCATAAATTAAATAACTAATAATTTTGAGAATGAAAAACAATTAATTAGATTAAAGAACAATTTAAACGCTTTTATAATGAGAAATGAAGTTACTAATATTAACTAAATTATCAACAACTAATTAATAACAAAAAGAAAACAAATATTATTTAATCTTACGATAGTAAATTTAACTCTATTAAATTACAAATAAAATCTATTACAAAATAATGAATGTTTATGCGGTTTTCTGATTGCAATGATATAATAATGAAAACTCTTATCTGTCTGTCGAAGTAGTTTCAGTAGATGGTAGATTCTCGGCAGGGCGAGCTGGATGTTGAGACGACAGAGGATTTTCGTCGGCAGGGCGAGCGAAGATGGTGAAACAATAGAGGTTGAGATGATCGACTGGGTCAATTCGAATTGGTCAAATCTATGACGAAGTTTAAACTAATTACACCTGCAGGTGGGCAGCAAATTAGTATCTTCTTCAAATTCACACAAAACAATTTTGGGCTCCTAAAGAGCATACGATGTGCACGTCAAGAGGCTCGTGGCAACACTGTCTTAAAATGCACAAAAACAACTTTGGGCTCCTAATGAGCATACGATGTGCACGGCTAAGGGCTCGCGTCAACACTGTCTTCAAAAATACAAAACAGAACTTTGGGCTCCTCTAGAGCATACGATGTGCCCGGCTAAGGGCTCGCGTCAACGCTGTCTTCAAAAATACAAAACAGAACTTTGGGCTCCTCTAGAGCATACGATGTGCCCGGCTAAGGGCTCGCGTCAACACTCACTGCCTCGGTCTAGCCGGAGCGAACAAAGGCCGATCGACTCTCTTTTGTTTTTCTCTCTTCACTTTTATAACATATGTTTTCACACTTACTACAAATATTACACTTAATACTAAACAAATAAATTACCTTTTAAATTAAATTATTCTAAACAATTATGAAATTAAACGTTTAAATTATTATATTAAAATACAAATGTGAAAAAATAAGAAAAGATAATGTTCTATCTTTTAAGAAAAAATGATTTAATTTTTTATGATTAAAACTAATAATACTTTATAAGGTTACTACTTCATCTGGCCTTAACACCCTACATCTTGGAAAAAACTATAGTACACCCTTTCAACAAATCCTCTACCCTGTTTCACTCAAAGATCACCGCCATATCTCAATTCTCTCCAACCTTTCCAAGCCTCTAGAAAGAATAGTCCAGTGGAAAATGTCAAATTTCCTCGAACAGTCCAACCTCCTTGATCCACTTCAATCAGGTTTCCGTCCCGGGTCTACCATCTCTCCTCTTCTTTTCAACTGCTATAAATTACCAGGGCCGGCTTACCTTATGTACAGGGTGTGCGGGGCGCCGGGTCTTAAGTGGCGCCGCGAGGCGTCTCAGGGTCTCAAATAACTTAATTTTATGTTGATCCCATAGAAAAATTTGTTTAGTTTCATGGGCACATTCGCCTCCTTAGGGGATTTGCCGGTTTTCTTAACACCTTGTATAAGTGTAAGTGTTCAATTTCAATCACGTGCCGCTACTAGAGGGCGCCTAAGTCACGATTGGACGCGGGCGCGACATGGCTAGACCCGGCGCTGTCAATGACCTTCCTAAATCTCTTCACCACTGTTCCTACCATCAATATACTGACGACTTCCAAATCTATTTGTACTTACCTCCTTATGAGCTATTAATTTGGTACACCAGTATTCTGGAATTATAGGATCAGTGCCTGAGCAAAGCTGAACCAACTGGAATTGATTCCATTTCCCTCCTTACATCCATCCACACCCTTCCAACATTAATCCTAAACGATCACCCAATCACGCTTAGCTCCTCTGTGAAAAACCTAGGCATTAACGACCGAAACCTTTCTTGGAAATCCCACATCGCCCAGATATCCCGTCGCGACGGTCAATTGTTTCGCTGAAGTTATTCTATCGTTCTCTACATCTCTTTTCACAATCTTCTCGTATTTTCTCTCATCTTCCCCCACTTTGACTATTGTGGCGTGGTATATGGAGACCTTTCTAAAATGCTCGAAGACGGATTAAAGAGAATAATGAATTGCTATCTAAGATTTGTGCTGGGTACTCCGAGGCGATTGCGCGTGTCCTACCTTTATGATGTGTGAAAGTGGCTCTTCCCTCTCTTCCGAAGACAATATTTCCTCTGTTCATTCTTATAGCAATCCATTTATTCTCAACACCCGTCATACATCTACAGTCTCCACTAATTCAAATCCTCAGTTCAACACCATAAAACAAGATCTCGCCTTTCCGATCTCTACATACGTTCCCACCGAACCAAAGCATTCGAAATTCCTTTCTCGTCCGCGTTATGATCGTGGTCCGCAGTGGATTAGGGAGGACGCAGATGTCACGGCTGAAGAGCATTCGCAAACTAAATGTAATATGCTGAAGAATTATTGAGATTTACCACGTTCTCCAATCCAATTACAAACGTTAAGAGAACATGATACGCCACCGAAAGAAGAAGAAGATAATTTAATATAACTTTAATATTAATAATTGAAGCTAGAAAAGTTGCGATAAACTCAAAAGCAGAACAACTTGGACTAAAGAATATGTCTAAGATTTTATTAGTTAGAAGAAAGAAGTCAATTGTCTGTATATTTCTTGATTCCGATTATAAAAACCTGTACCACTTCAAGGTCTTTAGTTCAGTACAACGCCCAGGATTTTCCCTCTATTAAGGTTACCAGTACTAAAGAGGCTGGGTAAGCCTTAGGAGGATCAGGAGATCTTACTGGGTCCAACCATAGATCTTACGAGATTAATTTATACGCCAAACCAGAACTTGAATATAGTAACTCTAGTGGTATATCGCTCCCCCTTGATTCTGGCTTTAGCTTCTAACATTTCTCAGCATTTAAAAAAAATGACAAAATACGCAGTAATGACGGCAGGCTAGGTATATAGTTTATTTTAATTTTGAACTTTTTAAAATCATAAATAATTAGAGTCTCTATTTTGCTGTGTTGCACAAACTAAAAATATTTAAAATTCGACAAAAAAAAAAATATCTCACGAAAGAATGTTCTGATAGAGGCGATTGAGGAAATAACTTGCTAGGTCTGGTTAGTTACCTTTTTCAGGAAAAAATTCAGGAACTTCAACACGGTTGTCAGGGTTGAAAAATGTCCCTCATTAATCTTGGGACTATACGGAAGAGTCGTATATAAAAGGTCACAAAAAATATTACTGTAACATATAAAACATGCTTACAAATTATAATAAAAACAAAAACACTATCTATGTGATTATTGCAAAACTAATATACAAATATTATCGTGATTAAAATAAATATTTGTGTTCGTTCATAAGTAAGACGTCTGGAAAATTTCAATATCGCTTATTGTGTAAATTAACTATTTATTAAATAATAATTATTTCCAGATTTAATAAATAAGGAAAACTATTTGTCAGGAGAGGCATTTTCTAATTTTTTTCTATCAGTATAATATTTTAAAGAAAATATTTCTTGTGAGAATGATGACGTATTTGCTTTCTAATTTATGAAATTGTTTATTTTACATGATTGTAATTACATATAAACGCCTATAAAATATCACATATAAAACATATAGCATATAAAATACTTGTAATTGCATATAAACACCCTGAAAAATCCTAATGGTAAAGTTGATCTTATAGCTCTGAGGTTATTATGCTAATTAAAAAATATTCCTAGCTCCAGGAGTTAACTACAATACGCAATTCTATTCTATTTGAAACTTCCTTTCATTATCTTTTCTGCTTCTTCAAAAAAAAAAATGTCTTTTCATTTCCAAAACTAAATTGGAAAGCGTAAGAATCTATGGAGCAGGCAAACATCTTGGATTGCACTTTTGTTATTCTAAAAGAAATAAGGAACCCAAAATAAATATGGTTTTCTTTGTATTTTCATTTCTCGTAGATATTATTAAATCCTTATTATTATTATTCGACTTGAGCTAAACTATCAGTGCGAAATTCAAAACGTGTAATTACTTCCTGGAGCCACTATTAATGATTGTTTTACATATTAATAATAAGATAACAAGTAAATAGATATTTTAATTCAACGGTGTTTTGTAGTTCTTAAATCATGGTAAGTTCCATTATATTACTATGTATCTATCATTAAGTTAAATCAAATTAATTTTCATTATTTCATTGTTATTCAAATGTTATTTAATTTTGAATTATTATCGAATATATCATTAATCTTGCCCGTTAATATTTACCTACTTTGTCTTGTTTGCTTTCAATCATCAATCATCTGATCGCACAAAAAAAGTTTGTACCGAAACATTGGTATTTCATCATATGGATATAGTCAACTATACAACATCAATAAGTATTTCTCCATGTACATACATATTGTTAAAGATAATATTATCCGGAATTTGAAAAGTATTTTAATATTCATATCAACCATTTATGAATTCATATGAACTCAATTAGATTGGAATTAGAATTAGTATTATTTTAAATAAGGCTAATTTCGAATTTCATTGTTGCTTAAAGTTAAACTTATGCTTCAAAACTGGAGTCCCCTCTGACTTTATAAATTTACTGAGGGAAAGAGAAAAAAAAACCTTCTTCATCCTAGTTTTTATAATATATTTACAATGCATTATTTTAAAAGATCATTGTCAATGTCAACATAGAGGAAATAAATAAGTGATTGGCAATCAACAAATATAAAAGCATTGGTCTAATAAATATTATATATTAGACGAAGGCTATGATATGGTTTTGTACTTTAGTCATAAATAAATAAAAAATAAAACTATCGAAACTAGATAAAATAAAGACAATATAAAATAAAGTATCTTATCTTCTAAATCATTTTCCGGAAGGTGCCTCCTCGAGAAATGTTTACGATGTCTCTTTAAGTTGTTTATGAAGCTGTCACCGACAGAAATACAGCTCGGTTTTATCATAACAATAATAATATTATTTTTTTTCGGAAACTTGTTAGCAACAAGAAATTATGAGGTGGTTATTTATTAAGTTGAGAATACGATGGTAAAGTCAGGTTCGATCGGTTGTTCAACAACGTTTAGGTTGTGATAATCGAAAAGGTTCTACAACCAAATATAAGCAGATAAATAACTTAATATAATTAAAATGTAATCCAATGTTTTAGTTAGTGAAACAATATGGAGACTGAAGCATTCAATAGCTATCCTATTCAACTTTAGATGCATTTTCATTTGATCGTAAGTGAGCTAATCTTATTTCATTCTCATTTCATTAATACATTGTGTAGTTATGGGAGTTGGAAAAATAAAAAAATAAGAATAATATATTGAATAAAACTGTAGATAATAAAATAATAATATAAGAATTTTTAAACTTTGGTTCGGTATTAAGGTTATATGATGGTATCCAAAATATTTTAGAAAATGAGCTATTTTTACAAAAGAAAAAAAACAACTTAGATTGATCTTATTTCTCCAAATAATCAATGGTACTATCCTTTTGTGGTGAAATGTTGGAACAATAAACCGAAGAATAAAAAAAAAATCAAGGATTTGTTGATTGTAACGCTATTAGTCCAGGATCCATGGTCCATTTTTGCACTTGATTAGTATTGTTACGGGCTACTGGGTGTAAAATGGACTCAACTATTACTTAATTCAAGAATCTAATATTTATTAACAAATTAAAAAGAATACAATGAGATTATTAAAAACAACTAAATTATTAAACTAATATCAATTTACAATAACAATATTCTACTAAATGTTATCTATTTCTAAAATAATATACAAATAATATAAGATATTGTTTATACTAAGTAACTAAACTATTTATATAAATTTGTACAAATACAATAATATTACACTATAGTTTACAATTACAAATTAACACTTACAGTTCGCTAACTAAAGTCCACCGACCGTAAGACTCTCCAAATATGAAAAACTGCCACACAGTTTATTACACTTATTACACGGCCACTAATTGTCACTGTTGCTCACTAAGCACTTATTACAGACTGATACTAACTCACTGTAACTCACGCACTATCACTAGTTAACGACTGCTACTCACTGGCTTATTACTTCACTGCTTATTACTCACTCGTCTTATTACTACTGCCGCGGCCGAAAACGCTGTCCTTTTTATATAGGCAAGGTAGGTCGTGGTGGGGCATTACTCGGAACACGGACGAGGACCACCTAGACCGATCTAGAAGGCTCTACGCCATTCTATAATCCCTTCCGCTTAATCCCATTGTTTGCCTAATCCGCTCTAGGCAGATCAGAAGCCGGTCCTACTTCCCGCTCTGACCGTAACACTGCCCCCTCCTTAAAAGTGCTCTGCCCCAGAGCATAGTCCGGAGAAATCGGGCGGTCATGAGCTTCCCTCGATGGAGACGCATTTCCTTTCCAGGGGTTGAACGTGCACACCAATATGGCGAGTTCAGAGTTGGCGAATATCTGTTCAAGCATGTTCCTGACAACCTTCCACTCCAGGCCGTCATATCCACAGCCCAACTTAGGGATCGCGAGCTTGGTGACACGCAGTCTCAGAAGCTTACTCCGCAGGTCGTCGAGGCTTCGCCGCAGTGCGTCATATGTGGGCTTCTGATCAGTAGCACACTTGGTGACTAAGTAGAACAGGTGTCGTCCTTCGTGCGTATGGTGGAGTGCTTTCCCGACGCTTGGTCCTTGGCGTTCCAGTTCCTCAGTTCCAGCAAACTTCTTCCTGAAGACCGTTGCAATCCCTCGGGAAGTCCTCAGATCTTCGGCGACACAATGGGCCAGAGAATAGTCCGCGGGTAACGAGAAGATATCTCTGTATACTGTCTGAGTTACTCCACGGGAACCTTGTACCTTAGGTTGTGCAACTGATACCTTACTGGTCTCCACGTTGTTGAGGTACCTGACTTGCTGGTCTTTTGTCGGGCCATGGTCTCCTTTGTATGGGGCCAGTCTATTAAAATGGACTACCCTGGGTTTTCCTTTTGGCTGCTTTCTGATCCTATAGATGACGTCGTTTATCCTATTGATGATCTCAAACGGGCCATCCCAGGAGTTCTGAAGTTTAGGTGAGTAGCCTCGCCTTCTTCGAGGATCGTGTAGCCAGACCAAATTTCCAGGTTGGAATCCACCTTTCTCTGCCCTGATGTCGTAACGCTCCTTCATTCTGTCACTGGCTCCCTGGATGTTTACACGAACCTTCTCGTGGATGTTATCCATCCGCTTCCGTAGATTCGTGACGTACTCCTCTCCGGCAACTTCCTCATTAGGCTTGAACCCGAATTTCAGATCACAAGGCAAACGAAGTTCTCGGCCGAACACCACATTTGCGGGGGTCTGCCCCGTTACTTCATGGACTGAACTGCGGTAGGCTAACAGGAACAAGTGAAGATACTGGTCCCAGTCCCGCTGATGGTCGGAGACCACTTTAGACAAATATCGACCCATTGTCCTGTTCATGCGCTCCACCATGCCATCCGATTGAGGGTGAAGAGGCGTCGTCCTGGTCTTCCGTATCCCCAGTGCTTCGCACATTCCGGAGAAGACTGCAGACTCAAAGTTTCTTCCCTGGTCAGCGTGAAGTTCCATGGGTACTCCAAACCGGCTGACGAGCTGCTTCACAAGTACGTCTGCAACCGTGACTGCCTCTTGATTCGGAAGGGCATACGCTTCCACCCACTTAGAAAAATAGTCCATGGCCACGAGAATATATCGGTTGCCTTCGTCCGTCACAGGGAAAGGGCCAGTGATGTCAATCGCTATCCTCTCGAACGGTGCTCCCACGTTGTACTTCTTCATAGGGGCCTTCTTTCTTCTTGTTGGTCCGTTAGAAGCCGCACAGGTCGCACAACGCCTGCACCAGTCCAACACATCGTCCTTAAGGTTTGCCCAGTAAAAGCGTTCACGAACTTTTTCCAATGTACGGTGAACTCCAAGATGGCCGCCAGTTACACCGTCATGTAGTTCCCTAAGCACTTCGGGCACTTTATTCCTTGGAACGATGAGCTGTAGCCTACGCTGATCTCCTTCCGCGTTCTCCAATGCCCGTTTCAGCAGCCCGTTGTCCACTAAAATGGAGTTCCATTGGGCCCAGTACGTTTTTACATTCTTCGACATTGGAGCAACATTCTGCCAGGCCGGTCTTCCTCGCCCCGATATTTTCCATTCCTTTATTTGTTTCAAGTCCGGGTCCTCGTCTTGCGCCTTTGACACATCTGCGTCCTGCCAACTGTCAATAACAACCGTTGTCCTCAATACTGTTGCCTGTTTCTCTTCTTGTCGGGAACAATGTCTGCATTCTTCATCTTCACATGGTCTTCTTGACAGCGCATCCGCATTCCTGTGGCTCGTTCCAGAACGATGAGCAGATTCAAAATCGTACTCTTGAAGGCGCTCGATCCACCTCGCCACTTGTCCCTCCGGTGACTTGAATCGCAGCAGCCACATTAGAGCCGCGTGGTCCGTTCTCAGCAGGAACCTTCTTCCGTATAGATATTTATGGAAGTGCTCTATGGATTTTACTACTGCCAGAAGCTCTTTCCTTGTGACACAGTAGTTGCGTTCCGGAGCTGAGAGTGCTTTGCTGAAATATCCAATCACCCTTTCTTCTCCGTCTTGGAGCTGAGAGAGGACACTTCCAATGGCGATGTTGCTGGCATCTGTGTCAAGTATGAACTTGCCCTCGGGACGTGGATAGCTCAGAATAGGAGCACTACTCAATTTGCTCTTCAGCTCCTCGAAGGATGCCTGGCACTCGTGATCCCAATGAAAAGTCCTTTTCTCCTCGGTTAGCCTGGTAAGAGGTTTTGCGATGTTAGCAAATCCTTTCACGTACCTCCGGTAATAGGTGCAGAGCCCGAGAAAACTTCTCACCTGGTGCTTATCTCGAGGTACTGGCCAGTTGGTGATCGCTGCTATCTTCTCTGGGTCAACAGCAACTCCGTTGTCTGACACAATATGCCCCAGGTAGTTGACTTGCCTTCGGAAGAGATTACACTACTTCGGGTTCAACTTTAGGTTTGCTGCACGCAGTCGTTCGAAGACCTTCTCCAGATTCTTCAGATGGTGAGCGAAGGACTTCCCCAGCACAATGATGTCGTCTAGGTACACCAGGCATACTTCCCAAGAGAGACCTCTTAACACGTTTTCCATCAGCCTCTCGAATGTGGCAGGAGCATTGCAAAGCCCGAACGGCATTACTGTAAACTGCCAGAGCCCAGTGCCAATTGAAAACGCCGTCTTCTCTTTATCTTCAGGTGCCAATCCAACCTGCCAATATCCACTGCGGAGATCCAAGGTAGAGAAGAGTTTACACCCCTCTAGGGTGTCCAGCGTATCGTCAATCCTGGGAAGCGGATAGCTGTCCTTCTTGGTGACATTGTTCAGAAGACGGTAGTCTACGCAGAACCTCGTTGTGCCGTCTTTCTTCTTCACCAATACGACAGGAGACATCCAGGGGCTACTCGAAGGCTCAATGACACCATCAGCCGCCATCTCCTTTATGATCTTCTCGGCGTCCTCCCGTTTGGCTAACGGCAGCCTCCGCGGGACCTGTCGGATGGGCTTCGCATCCCCGGTGTCAATCCTGTGCTGGACGATATCCGTTCTGCCCCGTGGTCCTGGTCCGATCTCGAAGACGTCATGCCATCGGATAATCATGTTCTTCACTTCCTCGCTCTGTTCAGGTGAAAGGTCGTGGCATGACTCGTTAACAAATCCTTTTAGTTCTTCTGGTAGTCCTCGGAGCTCGGTGGGACGACGTTGCAGCTGACGAACCACTGAGGTAGCGGTTGTACACTCCCCGACCGGTGTTCCTTTCTTCAGCGTTACCGGGAAGCTGTTCAGGTTCATTAGCCGGATTGGAGTGGTCCGTCCGACCTTGATGAGAGACCTGGCAACAAGTACGCCACGTCCGATCTTGTTCTTCGTGCCTTCCGGGTTCAAGTAGTACACATTGACCCTCCGGTAACTGTCCTTCGACCGTCCCATGGGTCAGGATTTGGCTCCGTGCAGGTAATGTGGTGTCTTCTAGTAAGAGCACTCGTGCGTAGAGGTCCTTTCCCTGCCGAAGGATGACTTCCTCATCTCCCAGCGTCATCACACCTCTTGCCATATCCAACTTAATCCCGTATTCGATCATCAAGTCCGTGCCTAATATGACATCTTCATCGATTTCTGCCACGAGAGCACCGTGCCTCAGATGTTGACCCCCGATGATGAAGGTGGCAACTGTCTCCCCGTAGACCTTGGCTGGCTGTCCCGTGGCGGTCCGTAATGTCCAAGTGGTTGGTAAGACCCTCTCAGCGGGAACTATCTTCGAGTTCAAAATTGTCATGGTTGCGCCAGTATCCACTAGAAGACTTCGCAGCTGCCCGTTCACCATCCCATCAACGTAGAAACTGTTCGTTCTGCTTCCTATTGACGCAATCCTGATGGTCTTCCTGGGGCCTTTGACGTTACGGGTTGACAGTTGCCCCCTCCCATCAACCCTACTTAGTTTTCCTGTGGCTTTTCTTGCTTCTTAGATGGACACTTGCTTCTAGGGTGTCCAAGTTGGCCGCAGCTCCAACAGCGTATCTCCTTCTTAGGCTACACCTACATTGGATCCGGTGTGATACGACGAGACGTCGCTAGCAAACCAAATGACTGAAATATATCGAGAGTTATAACATTTGGTTCTTTAAATTTATAAAATTAAGATTATTTATAAATTATTTTTAATACATTTATATTTTACTATAATGTATAGTAAAATATGTATAATGTATACACCCCAGCATCGTAAGTGATAGAATCATGTCGCACCGAATCGGATCCAATGTAGGTGTAGCCTTACGGGTCCTGAGAGCCTCCAAAACTTTCGTTACTATGTCCTCGACGCTGGGGTACGCATTTGGCTCCGCTTCTGCTGCTCGTACTCGCGCATGGCCCCGTACAGACTGCCTAACAGCCTCGAACTCCATGGCCTGGGATAATGCGGCTCCCAAAGTTTTCGGCCGGGCGAGCTTCACTGCTTGTTGTGTCTCTGGGTCCCGAAGTCCATCGAGGAATTTGTCGACAGCCAAGCTTTCGTAGACATCGTCGGTGACCGATGGGTAGGCGTTCCTCACCAGCCGGGCAATATCCGCTTCAAATTCCTGCAAAGTCTCGTTGGTCTTCTGGACCCTGCTTCTCAGCTGTGAGCGATACAGCTGGTCCATGTGGCGGTGGCCGAAACGCATCTCCAGTCTTCTCATCAGCTCACCGTAGTTGGACCGTTCCGACATGGGCATCCCCTGCAGTACTCCCAAGGCGTCTCCGCGCAGGGCCAGGCACAAAGCTGAAGCTTGGGTCTCCGGCGACCACCCGTGGATCGAAGCCGCTGTCTCGAAGAGAGTCATGTAGTCTTCCCACGGCGTCTTTCCGTCGAATACTGGAATGGTATTGTGAGTTGGTGGCGCCCCAGCATAGGCGGGTAGAATGGTGTCACGATGGCCGCCCTTGGAGGAATGGTCGGTGTTGTTCGTCGGTGGGTTGCTCTTACGTCCCTCGAGTGCTTCCATTCTTAGCCTAATTTCGTTCACTTTTTCTCCTAGCCTAGATTCTACATCTGCTACTTTATTATTTACATCGGCTAACTTATTATCTACATTTTCCATTAACTTAGTCTCTAATGTGCCTAACTTAGACTCTAATGTATCCATTAAATCATTTTTTACAGTACCTAGCTCATTTTTAACAGTGCTTAACTCATTACCTAGCTCATTTTTAACAGTGCTTAACTCATTACCTAGCTCATTTTTAACAGTGCTTAACTCATTACCTAGCTCATTTTTAACAGTGCTTAATTCATTTTTAAAAGTTGCAGACAACTTGCTTAAATCAGTTTCAAACAGAACGTCATCTGGATTTTCCCCTAACTCTACAAAAAATTGACGCAAGCGATGTTGCAGTACACTTTTATTTCCGGAAGAATCCAGATCACGTTCTTCTAATTCCCGTTTTAAATCTGCAACTTTTAAATCCATTAATTTAAGACTTTGAGAAGCCATTTTTCATACAGTAGCCCAATAATTACAAAATAATAACAATTACACAAAATACCCCACACCTGACACCAATTTGTTACGGGCTACTGGGTGTAAAATGGACTCAACTATTACTTAATTCAAGAATCTAATATTTATTAACAAATTAAAAAGAATACAATGAGATTATTAAAAACAACTAAATTATTAAACTAATATCAATTTACAATAACAATATTCTACTAAATGTTATCTATTTCTAAAATAATATACAAATAATATAAGATATTGTTTATACTAAGTAACTAAACTATTTATATAAATTTGTACAAATACAATAATATTACACTATAGTTTACAATTACAAATTAACACTTACAGTTCGCTAACTAAAGTCCACCGACCGTAAGACTCTCCAAATATGAAAAACTGCCACACAGTTTATTACACTTATTACACGGCCACTAATTGTCACTGTTGCTCACTAAGCACTTATTACAGACTGATACTAACTCACTGTAACTCACGCACTATCACTAGTTAACGACTGCTACTCACTGGCTTATTACTTCACTGCTTATTACTCACTCGTCTTATTACTACTTCCGCGGCCGAAAACGCTGTCCTTTTTATATAGGCAAGGTAGGTCGTGGTGGGGCATTACTCGGAACACGGACGAGGACCACCTAGACCGATCTAGAAGGCTCTACGCCATTCTATAATCCCTTCCGCTTAATCCCATTGTTTGCCTAATCCGCTCTAGGCAGATCAGAAGCCGGTCCTACTTCCCGCTCTGACCGTAACAGTATCAAGCTGAATCTTCGTGAATAGCTTCACGATGAGACGCCCAACAATTTCCTGTGCGAAAATTCTCGATTGTGGTAGCTAACAGAGGTAGCAAGGATAAAATATGTCGATTTGATGATTCTCAAAGATTTATTACTAACTGGGTATTTTTTTTGTTAAATCTCAAGATAATTATCTAAATTATTTGAAAAAATATTTGTCCTACAAAATGTGATCAAAGAGTCCCCTCCTTCCAATATGTATCGATAACGAAGTCAACAAAGAAGAAGTAAAAAAAAAATCAGCTGGTTAGTAATCATTTTTTATGACCTCATTATCGATACATGTTGGTTTAAATAGACTAAAATAACTAAAAATGTGACTTAAAAAAAAAAACTTGGAAAGGATACCACGAATTGAGCGAGGGGGTGATAGTGATTGTTTAATATTATTATAACAAAAATAACGAGTATAACAAAAGCCATAAAGTATTTTAACAATAAAAAACGATTTTAATGGAAGTTTAAGAAAAAACAATCCATAAAGATTATTGGGTACACAGTATGAGCTGAACTGTTTCTATGACAGCGGTTGTACGGGCGATTTAGCCGAGCTCACGATCAACCACCAGGTTTTTCCTCAATTCAGGCTACTACCCACTTTATATATTCTCTAGACCTCAGAGAGTCCTTTCTTTCATGGTTGTTGTGAAAGAATAAGAAGGAAATAGAAAGTTTACAGTGGGACTGTGTGCTTTTTTTTTTCTATTTTATTATTTCTAAGTTGTAAATATAGTCACATCGCTTTGTGCAAAATAGTATATCATTTTTTATATACTATTGTTTATGTATTGTATATAATTTACATTATACAACATACAATATGAGATTAAAGGCTATTTTACTGTGACGATGGCTACAAAAAAAAAAGTAGTTATTTGATTACCATGACTAACCACAATACACTAAAATTAGTATTCATATACTTTAAAATTTTATAATTAAGAAACACATACCGCGATCGTGGGGGCGATTACATGTGTGGAATTGCAATCTTGAATAGTTCAGCAAAGCTATTTGGTTGAATTAAATCAACTATTAATCAAGTAACCTGTAAATGAAATAGGAACACTGAATAAATCGCATAGCATGCATATGGAGATGAGATTGTTAGGGTCTAGAATGAATAGTCTAATTGAAATGTGATTAATTTTAGGAATCGCAGTAGTTCTGAGTAGTGAATTCCGCTGCTTTAAATTGTGCAACTGTAACAACTGAGTTCGCTGATATGTAACCTGTTGGTTAAATGTTAATTTCTTGGTAGATTATTTGAAAATGCTTTGTGCAATAAATGGAAAATTGCAAGAACTATTATAGTTTAAATGTTATTTTACAGAATACAATTAAAATTTAATAGATTAGAGATAATCAGAATATAAATCAGTGATTTATAATTTCCGAAATACCATTCTAAAAAATAACAACCACCTCTCATGAATATTTGACGTCTCCTGAATCAGAAAAAATACTTCTCTTCTTTTTTCCCTTCCTCCATATACCTTTCAGTGTGGATGCAGAAAAAATAGAATTTCTTGAAATATTTCCTAATTTTATTTACATACCTATTGCAGCATATATTAAATAATTATTATTGAGTGGGGACTTAACTAACAGTCTTTCATAGTGGAGATAAGACACAAATACGTAATATGATGCTAACTCTAGCAAATAAAGATCTTATCTTCAAGTGCAGAAGCCTTTGAAAATGGTAAAAAGTGAAAAAAATTATAGTAGAATGAAACCCATTGTAAAAGGAAGATAATATAACAAAAATGAAAGGGAAAATAATTTACAGGCGATCTGAGGTCGGGAAGTGGGAGGGGGGGGGGGGTCTAAGGGTAGAAAACGGTTTATCTCGATTTCCGGCAAAACTACAAGTTCCTATGGAAAAAAGTTAAATGACAAACTTGTAGCTAATAAGAAGATCTACAACTTTTGTTTTAACACTTTTTTCACATAACCTTAACCTGTATGTGAAAAATTCAAATAACCAAGTTTTTGGTTTTTATTTTCATCTTTTACAAAAAAAAAGTTATTTCACGAAGTTCGGTGAAAACTTACCTTTTTGTGTCTCAAATTCACTGCCATTTTTTTATTTAAAATATATATTTTTGTTCACCTTATTTTGACTTAATATCGTAAAATCACCTAAATTTTCAATCGAAAATTCTCACGTCAAAATATCTGTTATTTTAAAAAAAGGCGAGGTCTGGGGGTTTATTTGTTGAAATCTCTACTTTCTGATGGTGTAAAAAA
Source organism: Troilus luridus (assembly GCA_964056705.1). NCBI lineage: Eukaryota > Metazoa > Arthropoda > Insecta > Hemiptera > Pentatomidae > Troilus > Troilus luridus. The sequence goes on along the minus strand of OZ057414.1, from coordinate 78,389,266 downwards.
ATATACATTAGTATGGTATGTTCTTAGAAAATGCAAAGAAACGAAAAAAACTCGAATACGAAATTTTTTTTGTTGATCATTTTGTACAATTTTGAGCTATTTATTTAAAATTAATTTCATCTGAATCATTAACTTCCTCTTCCACATTGGAACAATTTTCAGAAACATGACGATTTAGCATAAATTTGTGAAATTTATGAAAATTTAGCATACAAAAAAAAGACATTCCGAAACAATTTTTACTAAATCGTTTATTTATTTGTGAGGACAGTCATGACTTTTAACCCGTCATTCACACATCAACCACTTTTTTAAAGCTTATTTAACCCTCAAAGAGCAGAAGAAAATTTCCAAACCTAATTTCCAAATATAAATTAATCGTTCCTTACCAAATCAATTTCCCAAACTAGGAATATTCTATAAGAAACAATTCTAACATAATAAATAAATAAATAATAACATCTATCAGGGTAAGGAAACTCAAGAAAAATATTCGAAAAACTGTTCATTAATTAGACCTTTGATTAGAGTTGATTAGATATTAGTTTTCTTGAAATAATCTATACAAAATAAAATTGAAATTACTGATTTCAGACAAAACATATTCGTATTTATTGTTATGGAGAATTATTAGTAATTGTGGACGGTGTAAAATAGAACACCCAAAATGCATTCTCCTATTCACATTTTTTTCATTTTCCGTGATATCCGATTACATGTTATTTTGATGCAAAAATTAATATATATTTTGCGTACTCATATAATTATTTTTAGATTAATGAGTTTTAAACTACATATTTTTTTTAAATATAGGGGTTGAAGCTTTCAAATATAAAAAAAAAAATATGCTTTGCATTGTTTATACAAACTACTTGTTTTTCTCTTTATTGTATTATTGAATTATTATTAAACCGGTTATGACCGGGTCAAAAAAAACAATTAAACTAAACAAAAGAACAAGGATAACTGACGGGTTATTCCCACATCCATTGTTGCAGATTGATCCAATAATGCTCTATATACCCGTCATACTAAAAAAAAACAACCAAAAAACTGCACCACTAAAACTTATGGATTGTCTCGGGTTAAGTACGTGGTAGAGACTGTACTGATTCTCGGACAACAGTTGTGGAGGCAGTTGATTTGGCCAAGATCACGCTCAACAACTAGATCCCCCCCCCCTATTTTGTATCCACTTTATAGTGGCTTGGTGGGCCCCAGGAGGAAGAATTTCATTTTCTGAAATATGACGATTTAGCATAAATTTGTGCATTTTAAACCATGTTTTTGGCAGCCACATTTTAAACTATTATATCCAGTGTCACAGCTACAGCAAGTAGTTTTGAGCAATATTGCCGGAATTAATTCCTCCCTCCCTCCCACTTCCCGACCTCAGAGCGCCCGTAAATTATTTTTCCTTTTTTTTTTGTGGTATTCTCTTCCTTTTCCAATGGGTTATAGAAAAACCAATGGGTTTCATTCTACTATAATTTTTTTGGTTTCTAAAATTATCGACCTTGGTCCTATATTGGTTTGATATGCATATGAAATGCATTGTATTTGGTAGTTAATCGAACCCTGCTAAGACATTCTGAAACAATTTTTACTGATTCTTGGATAGTTGAGGAGGGAGTTGATTTGGCCAAGATCACGCTCAACCACTAGATTCCCCCCCCTATTTTGTATCCACTTTATAGTGGCTTGGTGAGCCCCAGGAGGAAGAATTTCATTTTCTGTAATATGACGATTTAGCATAAATTTGTGCATTTTAAACCATGTTTTTGGCAGCCACATTTTAAACTATTATATCCAGTTTCACAGCTACAGCAAGTAGTTTTGAGCAATATTGCCGGAATTAATTCCTCCCTCCCTCCCACTTCCCGACCTCAGAGCGCCCGTAAATTATTTTTCCTTTTTTTTTTGTGGTATTCTCTTCCTTTTCCAATGGGTTATAGAAAAACCAATGGGTTTCATTCTACTATAATTTTTTTGGTTTCTAAAATTATCGACCTTGGTCCTATATTGGTTTGATATGCATATGAAATGCATTGTATTTGGTAGTTAATCGAACCCTGCTAAGACATTCTGAAACAATTTTTACTGATTCTTGGATAGTTGAGGAGGGAGTTGATTTGGCCAAGATCACGCTCAACCACTAGATTCCCCCCCTATTTTGTATCCACTTTATAGTGGCTTGGTGAGCCCCAGGAGGAAGAATTTCATTTTCTGTAATATGGAATTGTTATAAAAGCACGAAAAAGGGGGATAGGATTTGTTGTTTATAAAACGCCGACACTAAGATATCAGATAGATTAACAATTATTTTTATTATCAACAGTTGGGCAATCAAGTCCATTTCATAATCCACATACGAACGATAACGGAAATATCAAACAAATGTTTACCCTGGTCTTGGCCTACTCAGGGAGAGAGGACTCAATCCCAAACTTTTGACATTAACGCCATAAGTCCGAAACTCAAACAAGTTCTACCGGCTTGTTGCCTCTAGTGCATACTGCCCGAACCTCGGCAGAGTTTTTTTGTTTTTTTTAATTTAATTTATTGATATTTACAACTATAATATGATTATAACTAGTAAATTTGCTGATATGTACATTATGACATGAAAAACACATGTGGAGAAACTACCCATCGGCAGCACTCCAATAAAGTTCTATAGTAGATGGTCTCGAGACCATCTTCTTGGGCAGAGTTAAATCGTTGTTCTTGACCGGAGGTATTCTTAGCATGTATGCAAGCGCATTAAGATCTAGTTACAATAGTTATACATTGTAACTATTGTAAGGAGAATCCTAAAATCAAAGCTAAACAAAACCCAGGAAGCAAGAATAATTTAGAAATAATCAGCAAAAGAAAGATGCCAAGAACACTTGTACTACGTTCTTCACCCCCGGTAATTAATTCATCATCGACCTGGAAATTAATTACTACTTTTTCTTGGCTCACTGAGCTCCTGAACTGGAAGGAATAACAGAGTCTCTGGGCGTAGGATTAGAAAAAAGTATTGCGGTATGGATCTTTTTACGACCTGATTATATTTAATATTAACATCTACTGTAAATTACTGACAGGAAAAGGATCGCAAATGTGCCTTTTAGATTTCAAAGTGACATTTTAAGGCAATTTAGGGCGTGAAATATGTTTAATTAAACTAATTATTTAGTATTTAAATGTCTAAAGTAAATTAAGTTATTACAGAAAAATTGGGAGGTGTTCATCTCCAATCACATTTATATTGCATATCGATGCAATTTGATAAAACACTGTACCACTATAACCTTTAAAGAGTCTTGGGTTAAGTTTATGGTAGTGAATATACTGTTTTAGGGCAGCTGTTGCTCAAGGGAGGTGATATGTCTGAGAACACCTTAAAGTTTCCCCCCAATTAAGAGTAACCACTTAATAATAGAGGATGAATGAGCCTCAGGAGGGTCACCATGACCCATTGGGTTCATCCGTGGCAGTTTACAGATTGTTTTCTGCTTTCCGAGATTAGAACCCAAAACCTTCTGCATGGCACCTCAGCGTTTTATGCATTGACCTTCTCCTCTCCCGATACTCGGATAAAGATAGTAATTTATTGATAAAAATTTATCTATTCCCAAGCCGAAAAAAAATTATTGAAGATCGAAGATTGGTGATTAATACAAAATATATATAGCACATATCTGGAAAATCATGAAAACATACGAATTCGTAGCTCTTGAACGCTAATAAAGTGTAAGGAACTTCTCCTCTTACATTACATCAGATGCTTTAATAATGTACAAAATGATTTCCATACTGACTACCTTCCGAGAAAGCCGAAAGAAGCCTTAGAACGACTAATCCTGTTAATAACCTTGAAGGATTAAACGAGAATTGAAGTAAAGCTATAGCAAGATTCATTAGACCTCAAAAGGTTAATGAAGCCTGGAAATATGACGGTTAGAGGTTCCATCCCAAAGAATATTCTTTTTGAAGAAATTCTCAGATCTCGGTGTTAATGAAGAAACAAGAATTATGGAAACACGAAAAAAAAAAGAACAGGTTAATGGGAAAAAATAAATGTTAATGTGATTGAGAGATAAGGTAGAAGAGATTCAGAACCCGTTTTCTTTAAATTACTACCAGATGATAGTTATAAATATTATCTGTCACTTCGAATGATCAGGGCCAATGATATTATTCATTTCAGAAGAATAATGAATCCTGCTATTGTCAAATAGTCATTTATTTACTATTTATAATTATTTAAAATAATAAGGAACTAAATATTTATGAACTTTTAAATAGACAGATGTCAAGGACAGCAAGATTACGGCTGTATAAGACACTGATCAGATCTACTTTAGAGAAATGCTAGGAGTTGTTGGCCTACGAGCCAAGTTTACATTTACATTTATGGAATTGATTATGGAGTCGCACAGTGGAGTATTATAAGTGGAGTATTGGCCCTTAAAACCTTGCCAAAAATATTAATCTTTTGATACCTGTTATTTATGTGGTAAAATAAGTTTATTTATGCTAGTTTATATATTTAAGGGTATTTTTAAGCCTCAACAGAGTTTTACAGCTAAAGAGACTAGGAGGTTTAGGTTGTGCGTAGATCCCACAAACTTTGCCCCCTTTTTCACTCCCTTAGGAGTAGAATTTCGGAAAATCCTTTCTTATCGGATGCCTACCTCATACTCCACTGTGATTCGGTTAAGCATTCCGCAGGAAAGGTAATAAAGAAAAATATAACCTTCTTGGCGAACCTAACATCGTAAAAAATGTAAGGCTGGGAAGATTGAGAAGGGGGGGGGGCAATATGGCTCGAATGTTAGAGGCCGAGATCCCAAAGAAAGTAATGAATAAGGCCATTCTTAGTACCATTAGTAGAGGAAGACCGTGTCTGAGAAATGTGGAAGATGCTCGGAGGATCCTGGAAGTTAGGGATTCAAGATCTGCAGCTCAACAGCGCGCTGACTGGAGGAAATTATTAGAAGAGGCCCAGTCACCAGTAATTGGAAGAAGAAGAAACATAAAAGAATTGATACAAAAATATCTCATGCCAATGGAAGCTAACTTGAACTTATTTAAAGAATAATTAACTGAAAATCATCAAACCGACTGTCAGTTGGTGGATCTCATCTGTCAGGAGTGTGGAAAACAAGTGATCTACCTTCGCATTGGGGATAGTTGTTTGACTCACGAATACTTCATAAGGGACGATCATCCTCTTGAAAGTGGCAAAATGCTACATATATTGGAGGAATGCCAGTATTGAGAATTGATTTTTTGAAAATAAATTAGTCGCGCTTTGGCAGGTTTTAGAGGCACTGGACGATGGTGAATAATGCACCAACGGTACCTTAAAATTTATTTAAAATATCAAAACATTACAGTTGAAATAGATGTATAAATTTATATTTGAATTACTTGTACGACTAAGTATCATATAATAATAATAAATATTTATATAAGAAATTATACAAATATTATTTGGCAGATATTATAGATAAGCTCTTCTTCTGGAATCACGTGGAAGCGCGGATGGAGAAGCTTCCAATGGAAGGGAGTCCTATCGTGTTTTTTCTCTGTAGTAAATCCTCGCTCCAGAGACGTTTCAGTTTCCTTGTCGGATTTTCCGGCAATGTGTCTTTCAGTACTGTTTGTACCACTAAGTTTGCGTGTCCAGCAAGTGAGTCATGAAATTTATTGCAGTGTTTCTTAAATGTGCAAGTCACGAGTTGTATATTCACTTCTTTGTGTACCGATTTATTAGTTATGTGTATTATTTGTAATTCAACGAAGGAATTTCACTGAAGGATTTGAACGCCTTGTATGAGAGGATTATGAATCGGATTTTCGTCTGGTTATGAAGGTAAACAATCATTTTACTTAACTTTAAACTAAACATCTAAGAACATTTAAACCCAGAGTAACAATACTCAATTTAGTTGGTGCTCTGCATGAATTTGAAGCATTGGTCATAAGGAGTATATTAATGGATGGCTAAACTAATGGACCCATTAGACAAGAATAAATGATTAATCGAAGAACTGCTCTCTTGTATTGAAGTACTAGTTAGTACTAAACTAACGGCTGTGCATGGAGGTGATACTCTGTGGGATGTTCAATCGCAAGATTTTTCCGCCAAACAAGTAAAATGTCAGTTACCCAGTTTATAGGTGACCTTCAGGAATGTCCCTCAACCCAGATCCTGATTAAACTTTCAACCACAACCACCAAGTGGCCTGAAACTTTCTGAACTTTGCCAATCCTACCGAACCTGTATTGATCACAGGACAGGATACTAAATGACTGTGATCTTAAAGAAAAAAACGATCAGACTTCTCACCACGCCATGACACAGGAGCGTGTAAATATTTCTATTATTATTAAGGTTAAAATACAGAGGTCATCATAGAGCGATAATCGTATTATCATTAGGTAGTTCAATTACTTTAATAATAATTTAAATTGTTAGGTCAATGATTAGTTTGGTCATAAGTATATTTTCTTAATATTCGGAACTTCAATATCTATTTAATGCTAAATATAGAGAAATGATATTTGAAAATCACAATAAAACGAAACGTAACGTTTTATGTAATTAATAGCATCACCAGGCTTATAATACGTTATTATAACGTATGCGACTGAACACAGTAGACTCAGAAGAAGACTAGACAAAATATCATGTATGCATCTAGTATAATATATTAATGTCAAAACCTGTGATCGAATGCAATTTTCGGTTGTTGCTTTCAACCTAACTCTAATCGAAATCATAATTCAATATTGACAAACTTATTATTATTATTATTATTATATATTATTGTTAACAATTTTAAATATTTAATTAATTTTTTATATATTTTTTTCCAATAATGAAGCGTAAACGTATTTCAGACAGGGGTAGCAACAGATCTAAGCAAAATAAGCAATATTCACCTCCAATCTGACAATATAAGTAAATAGTGTAAATTTAAATGTATATATTAAATTAATAAAATTAACTTCACTATTATAAATTTAAAAAAATTAAATTCACTATTATCGTATAAATCGTTAATTATAGATGACTGTTAAAAATTATGTGCATGACGGAATATTTCCTAAAGGCCTAAAGAATACATTTGTGAAAATCATGATGCTTGCCAATGATGATAACAATATTAAATATATAAATGAATGACTATGTATAGAAAAAGTAATTATAATGTCTTTACTGATTTCCAGAGAAAATTCTTCATTCTGTGGAGGCTAAACTTTTTGAATGCCATAATTTTATGGAGGACTGAATTCTTCCAAAAGGGCTGATATTCTTCTCATCCTGAGAACTGATGTGGAAACATCCTTTGACGAAATTTGTCTTGACCGAAATACTTCACTCTCTACTTGCCAGTTTTGCGTTTCTCCTTCTTTGCAAATATTGTTATGTTCAGATTATTCAAAATTTATGGGTACATGTATTATTTATTATATGTACATGCTATTGTTATTGAGAATATTACAGTCATTCTGCATCATAAATTTAAAAAATCGGTATGAAAACTAAGCAAGAAAGAGCAAGCTGTGTATAATTAAAATTGTGTAATATTTACCTGCAGTACATTGTTGTTGAGCTTGTCTAAAAGTCGTTCAAGTCTTACAAAATTACAAATAGCAAAGGGAAAATCACAAAGCAATAGGGAATTGTTTAATTGATATTTGTCGAATATATTTAATATTTTGTGGCATTTAAATAACAGATCGCAACTCTTAACATTAAATTATTCTTTTTAAGCAATGGATATAAGTAAAGAGAAAAACAAATTTAAAACAACGTTATATCTTGGATATAAAGTCCGCATTGCGTTGCGAAAGGTTTTTCCTCCCGCCTCTGGCAAATTTAATTTTTACATTACGAAAAAATGTATGTCCATGTTTAACTTCCATATTTGTCTGTTTTCAGGAAACATAAATGAAGACTAACTAACATATTTGAGAAAAGATTTCCTCTTTAGACAAGATTATACTCGACTCATTCAGCTGCTGTCCCAGAAAAAAACACTTTTAAATTGCCACAAAACGACTCTAAAATCATCTGGCAGAATTAGAAGTGAGTGGACTATATATAGAACCAAAGGCCCATTAAGGATTGTACTTGTTCTTTTATTAATAATAATTAAATTATTTATATTATAGTTACGAATAATATGATAAATAATAGTTCAGGCAGTTTTGGTAACTGCTATTTGTCTCTCCACTTGTTGATCATTGTTTGGCAATGAGATCATCAAGCTACTTGTAATCCTTCATCGAAGTGGTTCTAAATTGTACAAAACATACAATTGGGTGCAAAATAAATTAACAATGTCTTTAAGAGAAACCTACATCACTATCTTGGAAATGACATAATATCGTATAATGATTCATATATTGATTGATGAGTGAAAAACTCCTAGGATACCGAACTCTCGAAGCTATAGGAAACACAAAGCTCCCCTCCCACTATCCTACTTCAATTGTTTGGACAGATCAATCCACTTAGGCGGAGGGCCTAGTGAGGAAAGGTAAAAGAGCTTTGTACAGTTAGGGAAGAGAGGCAATACAGAGAATGTAGAGCCTCATGTTCCCCGATACAGCGCGATCAAAGGAAATCACCTTTCCTATTGCCGTTGTTATCGTTGGGCAGATTGTTAAGAGTCATATGTAAAAAAGTCATCCTCTACAAGACAGAGAAGCTACAAAGTAAATTCCCTTAACATTCTCAGCCTTATTATACGGTTCTCATCTCCTCAACCCTTTGAGCTCGTCATAAGTAGTCCTTTCAGTGCTCGGATAAATTCATCATTAAATTGTTTCATAACTCTTTTTTTTGAATTAAGATCTTTATCTCATGAGGGGGAACAAATTTGAAGATATGAATTAGAAAAATCTGGAAATGGTTAGTATAGTTATGATACGCTATGGCCTCATGTACATTAGTGACATAAAAGGTGTGATGTGCCTCGGTAGGTTATCAAAGCATTTGGTAATAATGTTGAATTAATCAATAACACCTTGAAGTTTATTTTAATGTATTTAGATATTTCAGATAATTTTAATACATGAATATTACTCTTATTTTATACTTTTAACTATCAATATATTTATTGCCTTTTAAATATGATAAAAAATAAAATTATAAACAACTAAAATATATTATAATTATATAATTATAGGATGTTATATAAAAAAAAAAATATATATATATATATATATATATATATATATATATATATATATATATATATACGAGAAAAAACATAGTTAAGTATTAATTTAATATAATAATAATAATAAATATTGATTTGAGAAATTATACAAATGCCATTTTCCACAAATTGTCTCTGTGCAATTCGGTAGAAACTCCTTTAACCGTTTTTCCATCTGTAATAATAATAACTAATAAAGTATAAAATAAAATAATAAAGTTCTAAAAGTATTGGGTTGTCACACATGGAATGCCCGATTTTTTAAATCTTAATCTTTATAGAGGAATAAACCGTTGCCTGTTGATCCCTAGCAAAATATTTACTATCTATAATAAGCACTTGTTAATCCTTTATTTCCAAACTGTGTTTATTTTTTTCCCAAGTAGGCATACAGATTTTAGTATAATTTTAACCGTGGCCATGGCCGTATAAATTTCCAAACGATTTTTTTATGAGTACAAACTCGGTCATTCCGATGTCCAGGCAGCAAGAAATATAATTTATGCGTTCGGTGAAGGAAGTGCTAATGAAAGAACCATCCGTCGTCGGTTTACAAAATTTTCCTCAGGAGATACGACATTAGAAAATCTGCCCCGTGGACGGCCTCAAACATCATTAGAAGACGAAGATCTAAAGAATGCTGTGGAAGAAGACCCTCATAAAACAGTCAGACAATATGCTTCAGAGCTAGGCACAAGACGTACGACAGTTTTCAGACATTTAAAATTGATTGGAAAGGCAAAAATCTCGATTCCTGAGTCCCACACGAGGTACGTCATGATAACGCCCGACCTCATGTTTCAATACATACAGTGAATAAATTTAAGGAGTTGGGCTATGAAGTCTTACCACACTCCCATATTGCCCCGATCTATCCCCTACAGACTACCACTTTTTCGGAGTTTGGACAACTTTTTGCAAGGAAAATTGTTAACCAATGATTTATACATTAAAAATGCATTTTCTGAATTCCTTTCATCACGTGACTCAACGTTTTTCAAATCTGGGATAGAAAACATGGTAAGCCGTTGGCAAAAGTGTTTCGAAAATGATGGTATATACTTTGAATATAAAATATGTTAGATTTGATCAAATTTTTATTTTCTTCCTGGTTCTAAAAACGGCCATTTCATGTGTGACAACCCAATACAAGAGCACTCTGCAATGATCAAATTTCAGAGAAGAAAGTTGAAATTACACGGTGCTTTCTGTCACATTCTACCGATGGTTGTGAATCATCATGACTGGAGCTTTTTGACTACTGCTCTGTAAAGTCTGTTTGATAATATGTTAAATCGTTCTGTCAGAATGCGGAGCCTTGATATTCATGATCTCCTGGATAAATGTTGTCTATGAAGCAGTACAGTCTCTATCACGTACTGAACCCACGGCCTTTCATGGGCTGCAATTATACAAGTTTTTTTATTTAAAGGTAACTTTCTATTTTCTTATAAAATGTTTGGATTTATTAAGGAAAAACCAAAGAAACAAAAATATGTATTGATCTTAAATTTACCAGACGGGTGCGACCGTCCAACTTTAAATACAACATTCAAGGGCAAGCCTTGAGGGAAAGCTACCTCCTACAAGAGAATAGCAAACACCCTCCCCCTCAATATTTCCTTATATTTCCGCCAACATCTTCTTGATTGCACTGTCAAGTATTTTTTTGTTAAAGAAGAAATAGGTTTTTTCGATATCCCATATACCCTATGTTTTAAGAAAATTTGGAATTCACCGATTTTTTTAATTTTCCACGCAACGGGAATTTACGCTACCGTACATGAAGTAAACATTTAAAAGAAAGTGTTGTAATTTTTTATATTTACTAATTTCCTTACAACACAAGATTAATGCAAGTACAATACTTAAAGAATTTTAACTTTAAAAAGTATTTCTCATGGTATCTAATCATTTATGCTCGTCTTGATTGCTTACTGTAATTCACGGTAACCCTATTTTGTACTGTCAGGGCTTGTATATTGCTATATTGGCATTACCGCCCAAGCAGTGATCTCGAGGAGAAGTCCTTCCTATCGGATCCTTTGACCTGAATAATATTTAAATAATAAAATGGGATGTCACCCTCAGATCGTTATACTTAATATATATATTAATTCTATTTCATTAACTTATAAGAGACATACCTCTCTCTTCTCCAAAGGTTGACTTAGTTGATTTATTAGGAGTTGCTTGTTAAATAATAATAATTATTGAATAACATTATATTAATTTTTGCTGATCATGGTTACAATAACTTATACAACTGCTAACGAGAAAATGGGGATGCTTTATGTGACTGGCTATTTCTCGACCATTGCTTCATCCTGTTCCGTGCCTCTGGACTTAAGGTTCTTACCAACAATTGCCGTTCTGTATTTTAAGGGTGGGAACCTACATTTCATTTGATCTTTCCTTATTTTAACGAATGCTTACAATGATCTATTTATTGTCTACCGTCATTTATACCAATATAACTGACTTATATTGATTTAGTAATAATTTATTATTTAATGTCAATTAGTAAAATTGGGTGCCTTGCCCAAGACCTAGGCCTTTGAGGGGAATCTAATTTTAGGACAGAGGCAAATTCGATGCAGTGCATGTGGCTACTACAAAAGAGACCCTCTCTCACATGTTTAGGAATATCTCTTTTGAAGTTTCGGCCACCTTTTTAGAAATTAACTTTCCATATCTAGTCTTTGAAGGGCAAAGTCTGAAAAATCCATTAATTCGACCCAGAGGTGATTGGATTTTATAAAAATAGAAAAGCCTTTCCAAAATTTAAACCAATTACATATACTTTTCAAAAATTTAGAAAAAAAATAATTATGTATTAAGAACTTTTATAATAAAATTTTTCGTAGGCAGTCTAAAGGTCTGCCGACAGAAGTGATAACTCAAAACTTGGGAATAAGTGTATTTTTTTGAATTTATAAACCAGTTATAGACTGGATTATTTAAATTTCAACATTGTTAAATTATTAACATTAGTCTGGTTTACTATGGAATAGAATAAAATAGTAAAATAATTTTACTCTGGTACCAGGTTTCTTAAGGATAACCGAAGTGTATTTACAATTTATAATACACAATTAATTAATAATATATCTTGCCAAAGGAGAACATTATTAGACTGATACAATATTTACATAATAACTTGAACATAAATATAAACTAAAAGGTATGTTCTGATAGAGAATAAAAAAGTAATAAAAAAAAAATAGCTTACAAATTTACAATAAAAAAAATTGGGCAAATAGGAAAATAAATAAAAGCTAAAAAAATCAATAGTTTAATTGAAAAAATAATTAATATTTAGTTAAATTACTCATACATTGTATGTGTATTTACTTGGATTTTATTTTTATTTTTAGCATAATTGATCATTCGTACGAGATATTTAACTATTAAACATTAATTTTTTTTATTCGTTCAACCATTTATTGAAGTTTTAAGTTAATATATGTATATAGAAACTCACATAATTTTCTGTGAGTTCTAATCAACTTATATTGCAGATTAGGGTTTGAAGATGAGTTATGAATAAGTTAATAACAACTTTTCAAGACAATAGTTTCAAGTTTAAATTAATGTGAGACAATAACTTTTGCAATTGACTTATAATTCCATCAAGAGGTGACTGTGGCGATGTTCTCGAGTTCAAATACAGCTGTGGCAGATAAATTATTTAATCTTTTAGCAGCCGCAGATGGACCCTATGTGACCTGAGGCTCATCCAGCCTCTGTAAAGAGGACCTTGGGGGAAAACCTGGTGGTTGAGCGAGATCTAGGGCAAATCACTTCCCTGCACAACCGTTGTCAAAGAAACAAACCATTACATACTACCAAGTACTGAACTGAACACACTAGATGGATTGTAGTGGTTCAAGTTTATTATTTCAAAAATCTTGCTGTCAGTTTATTTTTCCATCAATTACACGGAATGAGTGTGAAATTTGTTATCTAGTAGTTATTATTAAATACTAAATTATACACAATTTTAGTTGCTTATTATTTATTCTTCTTTATTTCCAACGCTTAGTTCTTTTACAGTACATGCAACTTCTTTCTAGAATCTATTTAATGGAATTCACAACTGTTTTATAGCAATGCAACTAGTAAATAGAATGGATGATACATGAGATAAAGACAATTTGAGAAACTATCCACAGGTAGTACTTAAGATTTGAAACTTTTATTAAACTTTATTGCTCTTTCATTCTGTAGATATCAAAAGAAATCGAAAAAAATGATAAAATGCCTTATTAGAAATATTTAATATATCCACACCTGCTTATTTTTTTCATTTGATGTTTGTATGTGTGTGTTTTATTTACAATCATGATTCATTTTGTATTTAATTTTAATGTTCAACCGGGATAGAGTACGATTTACATTTCATATCTTTAAAAAATAAACTACAATAGATTTTAGTGCTTTAAAGAGTTGAAAGATGGTGAAGGGTACTCGAGAAGTATAATCGGAGATAAAGAGGGCCTGGAAGCTGAAGACCTACTGCTGACTAACGGAGTCCTGGCTCTGACAGCAATAGCCAACAGAAGAGCTGATGCTGTTGTGCGTAGTCATGTCTACCCACGACTGCTTTTTACATACAGAATATTTGTTTAGGTTGTAAAATATTTATATAGCAATGAATCCTAGGTATTTTGTTAATAATTATAATGAAGAAATAATAATGATTAAGGTCAATCCATTTCCTTTAATTTTAAGGGACTATATACCTTATATAGTCTGTTAAGAGCCGGACATAAATCATTTGGGATCTATGGCCCTTCTATTGGGGCTCAATCAGTATCTACAATGTGGGTATCCTTAATAGAGGGAAAAACCTGACGGTTGAGTGTGATATCGGAGAAACCGCCTCCCCGAACAACCGTTGCTCTAAAATCAGTACACTCTACCACGCACTGAACCAAAAGACGAATGGTGTCAGAACTGGAGAATTAAAATAAATTCTCAAAAATCCCATCAAATCACTTTTACCTTACGTCGTAAACCAATGGCTTCCTGCCCTTCAGTATCCTATAATAATATCCCACTTGTGCCTGTAGAACAGATCCGATACTTAGGGTTGCATCTCGACAAACGATTAACCTGGAATCCTCATACAAGACTGAAAAGACAAGAAACCGCTCGACGTTTCAGGCTACTTCAACACTTACTAGACAAACGCTCTAAGCTCCCAATTAATTACAAAAGACTCATCTACATGACCATCATACGACCTATTTGGACTTACGGAGTAGAGCTTTGGGGCTCAACTAAGCCATCGAATTCTTCTCGTATCCAATCCCTACAATCCAAAATCCTTCGTAAAATCCTCAACGCTCCTTATTTTGTTAAGAATAAAGTTATCCATAACGACCTTAATGCCCCATTTGTTGCTGATTTGGCCCGAACCCGGAATCTATCCTTTCATAACAAACTTCACTTCCACTCAAACCCTCTAGTTTCAAACCTAGCTTCCTCTTCAACTCCCGATAATCCTCCGAGGCGTCGGAGAAGAAGATGACCACGTGACCTTCTTAGTTGAACATGCGATTTGAGTACTACCAGAGGGTAGTTTCTCTACTTGTTATTATATCATCTCATTATGTATCACTCAGCAAATTTACTTGTTATATTACTGTAATATAGATGTAAATATCAATAAATAAATAATTTAAAAAAAATATATTTTCTTTCCAATACTTTAAACTTGTTCTTCGAGTTGTAAGATTGTCACTTGTACTAGGTGACTGATACTCAAGTGGTTCCATGGTTATAAATTTTCTGAAGCAGGTAAATAGAGCGTTATAGGGTAATAGGTTAATGGGAAAATGCTAATTACTTTTTTAATTTTTCAGATATCAAAACAAATTAAAAACTAAATAATTGATGATGTCTACCCAGGACTAGTTTTTGTATACAGAATACTTATTTAGGTTGTGAAATATTTATATGACACTGAATCTTCGGTATTTTTTTAAATAATTATAATGAAGAATGACTAAAAAAAATCCTAAGACTAACCCATTGGCATAAACATATTGAACATTTATTCTGATATATTTTTTCCAGTTATATATATATATATATATATATATATATATATATATATATATATATAAGTTATAATTAGACTGAACACTTAGAATAAAAGGATAAGGGACATAGAAACACTCGCGCTGATAGTAAAAGACTGACTTTATTTTCCTTTAGCTACAGCATTTATAGATATCTTTATTTACATCAACAGAGATTTAATCCTAACATACTCTTAACCTATAATCCTTCTAATATTGTCATAACTGCCCCCCTCCAGTTCCTTCGACAGGAGGAACTATATTTAATAAACCAAAAACAAAAATAATACATACAAATTATATTGATCTTACGTACTAACTATAAACAATAATAAACCAGAATAGTCCTGAAACTCATACGACAAAAAGGAAAATGATAACTTACTACTAAAACAATGTTTACTTATGATACATACATCCTCTATACAATCGTCCTGAAAAAGAAAAACATATACATCAAACAAAACCAAACAACTTAGTATTATCCACACAAGGTTTCACTGCTGATCGCCGCCCTCTGACTGGTGGTGAGACACTTTGTGAGGTACCCTAAGTTCTTCCAAATGAACTGTTCGGACCTTAAATGGGTAGTGAACGTCCCGAATTGTAAACAGGTTGTGTTCCCGGATTGTAATAACCTTGTATGGTCCCTCGTACCTCGGATCTGTCTTGTTTCGCGCTGTTCGAAGCCGCCGGTATACCAACGTCCCTAACGCCAACGGCCCTTTCCGATAAACCACCTGCCGATCATTGGCCTTCGTAACCCTAGCTTGTTTGTCGCGAATTAATTTTTCGCGCACTTTACCCCAATGACATTGACGTTCCTTGCGTCTATCACGAATTTTCACATACAGTTCGTTATTGTGGACGGTTAAAAGGTCCCCCCTGTCGCGATGCCGTTGACCGAATACAATTTCTACCGGGGTCAGCCCCGTCGCCATATGAATGGTATTGTTGTACGCAATGACCGCCCTTGGCATGGCTTCGTATGGATCTAAGTTACGACCCAGTTTAAACAATCTAAGGTGTTCTCCTAACGTATTGTGGAGGCGTTCCACGGCGCCCCTGCCTTTAATGTGGTGGGGAGTGTTTAAACGCCAAGTGACCCCTAACATCGCACTCTCCTCCCGAATGAAGGCATTATTAAACTCCCTGCCACAATCTGACACTATTTCCTCTGGGACCCCATACGCCGCACACCATTGTAATACCCCTTCCCACATTGCTCCCGGTGTTTTCTCTTCTACAGGGTATGCCATCGCCAACTTACTAAAGGTATCAATCATGGTTACCCACGTCTGTCCCTCGCTGGAGTATAAGTCGACCTGAACCGACCGCAGTGGCTCACACGCCGTTGGGGTAATCATCTGTTCCGCTACAGGGGGTTGACGATCATATTTCGCCCGCTGACAAACCGAGCACTGCGCGATGTACTCCCGAACGGTGTGTCCCATCTTCCGCCAAAAATATAACATTTTCAATGCTCGCAAAGTTTCCTCTACCCCGCGATGATTGGTTTTCCCCTCGTGATGCTCGGCCACGACTTGTCTTTGAGCCGCCGCGGTAGGAATTGTCTCCACCTGTCGTAAACAGCGAACGACCGAGTAGCCCACCCCGATCCTTTCCTGTCGCCATAGCCGCTGTACCTTGCCCATGATAACGCGGTTCCCTACGTAAATGTGCAGTGTACGATCAGGTATCGCGAACTCCTGAAAGATTCGTTCCAATTCGACTTCATCCGTCGTCGCCGGTAACCGGACTAAAACGCTAGAACGCCCTTCGTACTCACTAGCTTGCGTCTCAATTCCGCGCCCTTGCTTCGTTCGCAGAATCAACTGACGTCTCTTGTCATTAATGATCTCGTCAACCTCTGGTAACTCTCGAGGGCGTTCCGATGAAGCCGCGCTTTCCTCAGAATCCCGCCTAACCAATGGGATCTCTGGTCCACTCTCAGCCCAATCCCGTAAATATCGCACAGCGAACGGTTCTGCCGAGGTTCCTTCTTCGTCGATAGCATTAACGACCAGATCCCGCGACAACCAATCTGCCACCGCATTCTCTACACCCTTTTTATGTATCACCTTAAACGTATACGCTGCCAGGCGTTCCTTCCACCGCGATACCCGTGCTGAAGACTCCTTAAGGGTACTTAAATAAACCAGCGGTTTATGGTCCGTCAATAGTTCAAAGCTTCTACCATAAACATAAGGGCGAAAATGTTCCACCGCCCATACCACCGCCAACAGCTCCCGTTCGATGGCGCTATAGCGTTTTTCCGCCTCATTCAACTGCCGACTTGCATATGCGATTGGCTTTTCCCCTTCGGCAAAATTTTGTGACAAGACCGCGCCGATAGCCCTTTCACTCGCGTCTGTCGTTACGCGGAACACCAAGCGGAAATCCGGGAATGCGAGCAACGGATTCGACGTTAAAATTTCCCGGCATCTCCGGATGCTTTCTAATTGCGTTGGCCCTAATGCGAACCGTCTCCCTTTTTTCAGCATCTCCGTTAACGGTTGTGTTAATGCCGCGATTCCCGGAATGAAGCGGCGGTAATAATTCACCATTCCCAAAAACCTACGAATTCCACGAACATTGGTGGGTAATGGAGCCTCTTGGATTGCTTTCACGCGTTCCTGGTCGGGTTGCACGCCTTCGTTCGAGACCACGTGTCCTAGGAACCTAATTTCTTTTAATCCGAACTTGGACTTACCTTGCGAGAGCTTCAGACCAAATTCCCTTAGCCTATCGAACACCCTCCTTAGATGCCTCGCATGTTCCTCCTGAGACCGGCTGAATACTATCAGGTCATCCATGTACACCTGTGCAAAATCCTCTCCCAATCCCTTCTGGAATTCGTCCATAAGGCGCTGGAACGTTAATGGGGCCCCTTTTAACCCAAACGGCATCCGCACAAACTCGTAATGCCCTCTTTCCCAGGAAAACGCGGTCTTCCCTACATCTTCTTCTGCCATCCTGACCTGATGATAACCGCTCTTGAGGTCAAGGGTGCTAAAAATGGTCGCGCCCGATAGCCGATCAAGAATATCCTCGACTCGGGGGAGTGGGTATCTTTCATCTACAGTAGCTTCGTTCAATTTTCTATAATCGACCACCACCCGGTACTGTTTCTCCGTCCCGCCCGACTCACCCTGTTTCTTCTCGACCACCCACAGCGGGCTGTTAAAGGGGGAATTACTATGTCTTATAATCCCTTGCTGGAGTAACTCTCCTAATTGCCCCCTAATAATGTCCCTCATTGCTTGGGGGTATCTCCGATCTTTAACGTACACTGGGTGATCCGACTTGAGAACTATCCGATGTACTGTTTTCCCCGTAGTCGGTAGCGTTTCATTGTCCTGATAGAAGAGGTCTCTATTCCTATTTACCACATTTTGTATAGCCGCCTTATTGAACTCTACCGCCCCAACTTCCATTCCCCCCTTCCCTGATGAAGTGGTAACTTGATACTGCCGTTCGCCCATCCGAATCTGCCAGTCCCCGCTCTTCACCCGCATTTTCAGCCCCGCTTTCCGCAAAATATCGCATCCTACGATAAAATCATACCCTGGCATCAATGACTCCGTGACGTGTAGTTTTACTTTTATGTCCCTCCCGGCCAATTCCGCACAGTCAAAATGAACCTCGCCCAAAGTCTTACATCGACCGCTAACTGTGGCTATCGTACATTCGCACTGTTTGCACGTCTCCCAAATACCTAGTTTTACCGCCCCTCTTTTACTAATTAACGAGTTAGTACTCCCTGTATCTATTAAGAATTTCAGCCCCATTCCCATCAATCTCGCCACGGGCAACCTCGTCCATTTACTCTTCCCTTCGCTATTATTAATCAATAACTCCCTTGGACCGTTGCCCCGCCCCCTACCGTACCCTCAATCCAGCCTTTGCTGTCGCGCTCCCATTTCGGATCCCAAGGGACCCCCCTTTCGCAGATTCCCATTCCTTACCTCGTGTCTCCGTGGAACCGGAGTACTGTGGCCCGAACGTAAGCTCTCCTCTCCTGAAGACTCTCCGCTGGAGTATTGCTCCTCTCTCCTCCCATGTGTACGCCTCCTGGTCTCCTCCTGGGCGTTGACCTCCATAGGTTCTGGTTGGGGACCTCTCCTGCTACCTCTCGGTTTGCGCCTGGGGCATTCCCTCGCGACGTGCCCCTGCCTGCCACACTCGTAACATCTGGTCAGATGACATTGTGCTGCTACGTGCCCAGGTTGGTCGCACTCGTAGCAGCGCCTCTCCTGCCTTTTCCTCCGGTCTTCTGGGCCTCTGTTCGGTCTTTTCTCGAATCCTCTGTCTCCGCCACTACGTCTGAGTGAGCTCCTGAATTTTCTTCTTGGAGCCTTGACCTCCGTCCACTCCTCTTCCGTGTTCGCCAGCCTCGTTCCTTTCCTCTCACCCGCGTCTATGAGCTCGTGGGCACACTCCACAAAGTCCTTGTCTCGCGGAAGTGAGCCTGGCCGGTCAGCATAGTGGTTCAGCTGTACCTTTAGAATGCTCCTTACGAACTCCATCCTTTGTGCCCCCTCTGATTGGCCCAGTGTTTCGACCGTCTTCTCCACTAACCGGTTATATGAAACCAGAAGTTTCTCGGCGAATTCACCTTCTGATTGCCCAGGGATCCTCCGTTCCTTTAATAAGTAAAAGGTGTCCTCCTCCGGAGTCCACCTACCTCCGCCGTATAACTTCTTTAGGCGCCCCTTAAGGGTGTCCCATGAGTGCGTCGTATCTCCCTGTATTGAATTCAAAATTCGCCTCGAGATGCGACTCACTAGGGATGCCTCTAACAGTACTACGTCCGACTCCAGTAGAGCCCCCGACTCCTTCCTGGATGATATTAAATCTTTAATCTGGTCTCCTCCCTTTAAGAAGTGCTCCAAATCGCCGACGACTCCCGTGAAGGGCTCCAACTGTCCAATCACCTCATGGATGAACGCGGAGTTTTGTGTCCTCACCTTCAGTAGCTCTAACTGCATCGTTTCGGACGCCTTCGCTAGTTGGGACTCTAATTTATTCCTCTCAACCTGCGCTTGAGCCAGCTGATACTCGTACTTTGCCCGTTCGTCACTGTCAACCATAGTTCTGAGATATGGGTTACCGAAATTAACTGTTAATTACTTCGGACTTTAGCACAATTAACGTCCCGGTTCTCGGCACCAGTTATAATTAGACTGAACACTTAGAATAAAAGGATAAGGGACATAGAAACACTCGCGCTGATAGTAAAAGACTGACTTTATTTTCCTTTAGCTACAGCATTTATAGATATCTTTATTTACATCAACAGAGACTTAATCCTAACATACTCTTAACCTATAATCCTTCTAATATTGTCATAACTTATATATATATAGATATATATATTATATAGGTATATTATTCAGGTTCATACTTAAAAAAAAAAATTATATTCAAGCAATTGAGGTGTTGACATGAACAAATCATGAACAGATACTTTTACAGGAGAAACAAAAAATGTTTTCACACCCAAAAAATAAAGTTGGAAAACACAATAGTAACTACAGCTGTTCATAGAATCTAAACCACTCCCAGTTTTGTCTTTATTGATCTACATTTTCCATGTCAACGGAAAATTATACTTATCTTTTCTATACCTTAAATTTGTACTACTGAAAAATATGGAACATTTTTTCAGTAGACACTCGAATCGGGTGATCAATACTAAACTTGTTTCACGATTGTAAATTTGCTAAACAAACTTTTGTAGGTTAAAACAAAGTTTCGGAAAACCGAAATAACTGTTGTGATTTTTCAGATATCAAAACAAAATTAAAACTAAATTTTTTTTTAAAGGAAATTTTATAAGCAAACATTCAGTGTGCTAGAAGTTTTTAATGGAAGTAAAAGATCATAGGAATTGTTTATTATTTTATTTTTTGTTTTAAAAAGTTTTCAATATTGAAAGCATTGTTCTTTTTTATCATAATGTGAAATGTCTGAAATGGGACTCGTTTTAAAGCAGTAACAATGATATCTATATATATAAAAGAGTTCGTCCTGACTGAAAAGACCATCGCAGAGGCAAAACGGCATAAGCTACAGTCTTGAAATTCGGACAATAGGTACATATGGCCGATACGCACTAATAAAGGATTGTTGAAAATTCGACCCCTAAGAAGGTGAAACGGGTGACAAACATTTGTAAGAATACAAATAAAGCGCCATTTTTAAAGCGAGCACCATGAAATTTTATATTTAGCTTCTACATTAAAAATAAAGAAATACGTGTTTTTTTATTTTTTGAAAATCGACCCGTAAAAAAAGAAAATACGAGAAATCCTAATATCCTACAAAAATAAACTATCACTAACAAAACAAAATAATTTACAACATTCTACTTAAACGAATATAGACCTATGCCTCGCAAGTCTGGGGCTCATGGAAACAAACCCACATACAGACCATTCGAAATTTGTCAATCAAAATTCCTTCGTTACATTACATATTGTCCCTTTTACATTACAACAAATCATTACACAAGGATCTCAACATACCATTTGTGACGGACACAATCGAGAAAAAAAAAATTCATGACTCACTTGCTGGATATCCAAACTTACAGGTACAATCATTACTGACTGACACATTACCTCAGAATCCGACAAGGAGACTGGAACGTCTCTGGAGCAGGGATCAACAACAGTGAGATAAACCACGCTAGGAGTGCTTCCAATGGGAGGTTTCTCTATACACGCTTTCACGTGAATCCTTTAGGGGACGTTTTCCATAGAAGATCAAAAATACCAAATGGCATTTGTATGATTTCTCAAATAAATATTTTCATTATTATTATGCTACTAGCCAAGTTATTAATTGAGTATAGGTTATTAACTTCTTTCTGCAATTCTTAAACTCTATAAGACTCTTCAGCAATTGGCGCTAAGGATTTTTTAATATATATTTTTTAATTTTAACTAAAACCTTGGTATATAATGGTGTTATATTAATGACAACGGTGTTGAAAATTAATATGTAAGTAAAAGTAAGCTAAAAGAATAAGTTAAGAAAATGTTATAAAATAACCATGATTTTCTGGTACATAAAATTTGGGGATTATTGATACTTGTAATCACTCATATAAAGTCCCCATTAAAAAAAATCGTAGTTATGCTACTAGCCAAGTTATTAATTGAGTATCAGATAAAAAGATTTGTCAATCAAGAAGTATTTTAGAGCAAATGCTTTAAATAAGTAAACATTTTTTACTTACGTGAATTAGTTTCGTGATGGAGTTGTAACTTCTTCTGCAATGCTTAAACTCTAAAAGACTCTTCAACCATTGGCGCTAAGGATTCTTTGATATTTCCCAAAATTCGCTTATATTCATTTTATTGTTTTAAATTGGCTATTCCATCAGAAACTCAGTTGACTAATGAGAACAAATTTCGTTCTTTCTTTTATCTAAATACACTCAAGTATCATAACAACAGAATAATCTTTATTTCATTGTTATTCGCTTAACAAATTTTGAAAGAATAATATTAGGAATATTTTGAGCAATACGCCCCGCGTGGATCTAGTTACCTCGTAGGGGAAGCGGCCCATGGGGGCAGATCTGGGGATAGTCGGTGGAAATTCCTTGCAAGTTCACCCCGGCTAGGTCCGATGGACTCGCTGACCAAAAATGTGAGCGCCCCCCCCCCCCCTCCAGGTTTGCTTGAGGGATGTAACGTAGGTTGGAACGTCCTACTAACATTGTGGTTTACTTAAAACATATATCTAATAGTCATGGATCTTTCCAAGGTAAAACGCCCGTTATCCGAAGGTAAACAATTTCCCCGTTCGGATCTACGGGTGGAGTATACTTCAGGGGATTCCTGATGCAAGTTGAAATATGGAGATTTACGTACAGAGAAACTCACTAAGAATCACTTTTACTCGCTTTTATATATTCACAGGCAGATAGGGAAGATCGATTTTTAATAATATTAATAAACCAAGATTGATAAAATTAATAGAGTAAGAAAGAAAATGTTAGTTAAGATGACTAGAAGAGAGGTACCTAGATGTTAACTGTACGCTGTATGTTCCCAGACTGAGTGTACTAAGTGTCATACGTATTTTTACTATACATATTCCAATATTATATCTTAGAGTACACAGGCTTGTTATTTAAATGTTCTGTTTTAATTAATAACTTTAAATATTCTGTTAGCAAGATGAATACCTATTAAACATAACTACGACTCCTAATGAAATTATAGAACCCAAGGCAGGGCCATCGAATCAAAACAACCAGTCAGGGTCATAAACCGAGTTGGTTGAAGACTCTCCGTTCTATTCAACCAAAAGATTTCAGACCCTGACAAGTTTTCTTAGTGAAGTCCACATCGGCTCCTAAAGTGCATAGGACTCATAGCACCTGGTGGTACTTACTTTTCGTACGAAGTATAAAAAACTTTAAACTTCTCTGCACCCAATTGAACAAGGCAGTAAGCTCTGGAAAATACTATTGCACTAGTAGGACAAATGACATGAAGATCCAATCAGACACACCCGAGGAATACCGGCGAATAGTGAAATAACTGACGGAAACGAAAGCTGATTACCACACCTACTAATTAAAGAAGGAAAGATCCATCAGAGTGGTAGTGAGTAAATTGAATCCCACTACCCCGGCTGACGTCATAGAAGAAGAGCCATGGGTTTCAAAGTTCGACAAATAACAAATGTCTACAAGTACAATACTGGGCACCATGGAGCAGGCAACACATTTCCACTCCCTCTTTTCTTCATAGACTTGGAACCAGAACCGGGGTCGAAAAAATCGATGAGGTACCTAGACTTTACTATACCCAGGTTAAGTCGAAAAACCTTACCCGAAGAAAGACATTGTGCAATGTCATAACTCCCAAGCATACGGGCACACTAGGCACTACTGTCATCATACTCCAAGGTGCGGCAAATGCGGACAACCGCATAAAACTAAAGAGTGTGCCAAGCTACGAGAAACACATGCTGTCTGCGCATTATGTCTTTAAGGAAATCCAGCCAATTATAAAGGTTGTGAAACCTAATATGGAGTGTAATGATATTGTATGTACTGTGGTATTGAAGGCTGAGGTGTTTTGCTCATAACTTGAGGTTTTTATTTTGATGAGTTCTATATTGGGGCGTTGAGTTTAATTAATTTCTTAGGAATAATAAAATAATAATAATTTTTTTTAAAAACACTTGAGTTTGTCGGAGTGATTCAAAATGAATCCGTGAGCACCGTTGTGAGATCCGTGGTTATTCGTGCAGCTTGAGGGCATACCGGTCTTCAGTAGTCAGTCGAATACGTCAAGGTCCCTCAAAGTGTTTTTCGATAGATGTGAGCCTCTCATTCATTTCGAATGTGAAATCTCCATATTTATCTATCGTGACCTTGATCTTTTCAATCTTCTCATGGACGTGCTGATCGGAATTTTTTATTGCCGCTAATATTTCCATTAGCAAGGATTGTTCTATTTTATCTGAACTTAGTACACAGCCATTGTGTTTTTGAAGATTTGAAGGCCCTCTATTTCCTTTTCGCTTAGACTACTGCACCGCTCGTGAAAAATTAAATTGCATTTGGAGCAAGATAAATTATTTTTATCATCACGGGCGATGGCGTTGTTATATTTATAGCAAACAGCCATTTTGCCTAAGTAAATAAATAAATAGTACTTACGGAGAGAGTTTATTATGGGCGGCAGCTGCTTTTAATCCTGATGGGCTTAAGAGATAGACTATTATTGTAGCTCGAACTGGTTATGCTTGGATTTAATTTCAAATGTCCCCTCACTACACTTTATCGGCAGTATAAATATATATGCGTATATATTCACTTATATTTGATATATATAATGTATATAGTATAGTTATCCTGTTCGTATAAATTATGAAGAAAGTTAACGGCACTACACAACTTGAATGGAAGAATTGACGAGAGCGATGTACACTGGTTCGTGTCCCTGGCCAGACTTCATTACGTCCTTTTCCCAAAGCTTTGGGCTTAAAATCCCTGAAAGCTTTTGTTTTGGAAATCGTTCCCGTCTACTGCATCTAAATTGATTTCCATCGGAGTGGAAACTATTCATCTACGACGAAATTCGGCTGGATACTCACAATTGTTGTTCTCTATTATCTCGGTCACTTTGTTCAAAAGATTATCAACATGACATTTTTCCGGTTGCTGTTTATTCATTTATCGTCGATTTATGTTTCTATGACTAATCAGACGATAGCAGGAGTCTTAAATTTTGTTGTTCAAGGTATCCTGGTATAATGGGTCTTTAACAAGTTCAGAGGACACCCTACAGGCTCGGAATTCCCCATTGTATGTCAAAAGAAATAATATAATATATATAAAAAAAAAAAAAAAAATATGAGAAATAAGTATTTGTCAATTTACATTATTCGATTCTCTTGTTTATCTCATTAATTTCAGTGTCATAATTTAAACTTTTGGAAAATTAAAAAATAAGTTAATCATTTTCAAGTTATTAACAATTCACATTCCGGATTAATTGCAGATTTTTTTTTAAATCAGTGGTTCAATCAGAAACATCCAGACATTTTTTTAGACGGTCCATGCAAAATTAGATGTGAGATATAAGACTTATTTAGTTTACTATTTTTTATTTTTGTCGTCATTTGCATAAATAGTAATAATGACAACCTAATGGACCTTTGCGCTATATATTAAACTTACAGCTAAGCAATCCTACAGCCCCGGAATTTTACTCTACATGGAGCTCTTCGTCAAACTCTTTTCCTTTTAAAGAGAAGCAAATGGCACAGGTGGAGGTCAAAGAAATAATCCCTAAAATTGTGAAAAACTTTACATTAAGAACCTACGTTTCGACCCATATTGCTTGTCTTCTTCACCACCTTGACTATGTCCTTCTGCATATTTAAAAGATTAACTAAAAATTGTTCAAGACATCTGGGAGAGACAATACTAGAGAAAGCAGCTGTTGAAGATCGGATTCCGTAACTGGAAAAGCCGTATGGATAAACAACAAAGCCATCTCCTGGAATGCCAATATAAGGCATTATAACATCGTATGCATCTTCACGAGTGAATGCACTTTAGTCTCAGAAAACTGGTTTTAGTAAGAACAATTCTAAGAAAAATCATGCAGTGCTGTCCAGACTGAAAATGGATGGAAACTGCAAAGTAACTCTGGAAATCTGCCCGAAAATTGTAAGAATCTCAGATACTATGCGGAAGATGAGGCTGACATTCCAAGCTGATCTGTTCTGTGATGCAGAGATTCGTAAATATTTTTAGAAAAATTCGTCCCTTTATTATTAACTATTAGAGGCCCAATATTTGACGATGCAACATTATTGCCTTATTATTAGATGGCATCCATATTGAAACGATTTTAGTAGCTGAGAGAGAAGGAAGGAAGTTAATATCAGTAAATGTTGTTTGCGAGTGAGACCACTAACAGTAATTAAGCTACTAATAGCTATATTAGCCTTGTTGGCCAAGGATCGCTCAATAAACTTAACTTCTTCCAGGTACAGACATCTCAGAGGGAAAACATATTTTCCCTTCCGGTAAAACGGGGCGCATTAAGTGTGATTCTAAAAAAGCGATCTACCTGAAAAAAAAAACTACGAAATTTCCTTTGAGGTAAGAATATTTTGTGTCTCCTTTCCCCCAGTCCGAGATTCGAGATCGGCTATGACGAATAATTATTTGTTCTGTAATTTACTGAGGGATACTTGCTTGGCGACACAACACTAAAATGTGGATGATCTACACCACGAGAAAAAAACTTTAACAAAATCATAGCCAGACTACCTGGCCCAATCGCTGATGTAGGAACAGAATTTGTCTTGTCTAGTACTTAGTCAAAAATACTTTATGGATTTTAGCGGCACATAATCTTTTTTGAAAGCAATTGATGTAACTATGGTTGAATATCAATTCAATTTTAATTTCTTTTTAATAAATTTTTTAATATAATTATCTACTAAGAGTATTTGTTCCATTATTCTAAGAGCTTTATACGATTTCTTAATCCAATGATATGTTCGGGGAAAAAATTATTGTTGAAAACAATATATATATTTAATATATAACTACTCAAAATAAAAAAAAATAAAAAATATATATATATATATATATATATATTTATATATATTATATAATATATTATATATATTTATATATAACATATATATTTATAATATATATATATTTTTATTTTTTATTTTGAGTAGTTATATATTAAATATATATAGTGTTTTCAACAATCATTTTTTCCCCGAACATATAATTGGATTAAGAAATCGTATAAAGCTCTTAGAATAATGGAACAAATACTCTAAGTAGATAACTATATTAAAAAGAAATTAAAAATGAATTGATATTCAACCATAGTTACATCAATTGCTTTCAAAAAAGATATATATGTATATATATATATATATATATATATATATATATATATATATATATATATATATATATACACAGAAGTATTTACGACAGGAGTCCTTTTCCTTAGCAAACAACAATAAGATATTTTAAAACGATGAACTAGAAACTAGGGAGAAAATAAATTTTTAAAACATAAGGTTGTCATGTCCCAAAAATTTAATGACTGAGTTCCATATGAGACAAATATGGTTATGAATGTATTTTTTTCGGTAAAATCCACTAACAACGAACTATTCAAGATCGTTGAAATTCAATTATAAAAAATGAGAGACCTAAGAGTGAGAGAGATTGAGATAGATAAATAGATAGATAGTTAGAAAGAAATAGAGGGAGATGGAATAATTTAATTCTTTATAGTTTGTACATTAATATTAATTTAATTTGAAGCCGAGAATTTAATTAATAAACCTGTCCGTAAAGGTTTATTATAACCAGTGATATTTAAGTCTAATGAAAATCGTCTTATTAATTAAGATAATTAAACGTGGAAGTATTAACAAGTGGAATCTATCTGCTGTGATAATAAAATATAGTTTATGATTTAGCGACTCCACTAATCAGTAAACGTCTTCATAAACTGATTAACTAAAATAATACACAGGAGCTAAAACTAGTGCGAATTTAATAATAAAATTGTCTTGACTTGAATCGATACTACTAAAGTGCTAATTTAAAAAAAAAAATCTGAAATAAACTCTTCCTTTATTTAACGTTGTGTGTAATATTCTTTTTAATATTGACCATAATTCCATAATTGATGAATTTACCTAATCGATAAGATAATATTAACAGTAAAATTTTTAGTATTGTTATCTACTTAGCGTATTTGTTCCATTATTCAAAGAGCTTTAATTGATTTCTTAATCCAATGATTATTTATTGTTGAAAACGCTAATTACTAAACCACTAACAACTAAAAACTACATAACTAATTGAATTTAAATTTAAATAATTCATTAAATCATGCGCTTATAACTTAACATAAATGTACATACAATGGATCAAAGTATTCACTTCATTACCCGGCTTAAGGATAATATTTTACAAAGGCCATCCATCCCGCTAAGCTTAGCTACGAACTTTGAAACATCAGGACAAATCCCTGAGGAGAGGGTCTGTTTTAATACCTTTATCTCTAGGGATCTTTTTCAGACCT
Source organism: Troilus luridus (assembly GCA_964056705.1). NCBI lineage: Eukaryota > Metazoa > Arthropoda > Insecta > Hemiptera > Pentatomidae > Troilus > Troilus luridus. The sequence continues at coordinate 78,360,331 of OZ057414.1, read as the reverse complement.
TGTTAGCATATGGTTAATTTTAACATTTATTTATCATATAATTTGAATTTAATGCAAATGTCGCGCAGTTTTTTTTTGTACATGATGTTAAAAAATTAGATTGAATTTATACCGCCTGCTTAACATCAGAATGGGTTCTTTTGAACTTTTAATCTGTAAAATTCTCTAGAATGGTCCAAGGATTTTAAAGTTATAGCACTTGATACATGAAAACTGTGTCAAGACCGATCATTAAGGAGTCTGGCAAGGGACACCAACCAGTGTACATCGCTCTCGTCAATTCTTCCATTTAAGTTGTGTAGTGCCGTTAATTTTGTTCATAATTTATACAAACAGGATAACTATACTATATACATTATATATCATATATAAGTGAATATATACACATATATATTTCTACTACCGATAAAGTGTAGTGAAGAGGTATTTGAAATTTAATCCAAGCATAACCGGTTCGAGCTACAATAATAGGCTATCTCTTAAGCCCGTCTGGATTAAAAGCAGCTGCCGCCCATAATAAACACTCTCCGTAAGTACTATTTATTTATTTACTTAGGCACCCTGGTTGTTTGCTCAAAATGTAACAACGTCATCGCTCGTGTTGATAAAGATAATTTATACCATTTATAACATCACTGTGTGTGGAATGGATAATCCTGACCATGACCTAAATCTAAACAAGCTTATATTGACACTCAATAAGCTCGGCATTGAAATCAACAAAGAGAAAAGTAAATTTGACCTCACAAGCGTAAAACTTCGGGGGCATCTTGTTCCATTCCACTCAATCAAGCCAGGCCCAGCATGGATTGCCCCGTTGCTTAATATGCCACGGCCACATAACTCTGAATCACTGAAGCGAGCTCTTGGTTTCTTTGCTCATTACTCGAAGTGGTCACCTAAATTTTCAGATAAAATCCGGGTCTTCATTGATGCCACATCATTTCTGCTGAATCCATCTGCTGCTTCTGCCCTTAGTCAAGATCGACGGCCGGTTGCATTTTTCTCACGATCACTAAGCAGATCTGAAATCAGTAAACATCCACCAATCGAAAAGGAGGTTGCGGCAATTGTTGAATCCTTGAAACATTGGAGATCATTCCTCCTTTGCCAGCATTTTCACCTCATAACTGATCAAGAAGCTCTGTCTTTCATTTTTGACCGAAAACATGGGAGTAAGGTAAAAAATGAGAAGATCACTAGATGGCAACTAGAGCTATTAAATTGATTAAATTGACTCCGTTGATCAAATTGATGACATGGCTGATTTTTTTCCTGATTAAATTCATATTTAGTTGTTGCTGCTGTATTAATTTAAAATCAATATTTCATTAACCTGTATTATTTTTACCTAATCATATGTTAATTAAAGCGATTACTTTTAAAGTAATCATTTGGTTACAAAAAGTAACAGCTCCCAATTTCTAAAAAACTTAAGTTTACAGGGCTGACAAAAAAATGTATTCTTGTAATACGTATTAGAGAGCGGAGTGGCTCAGTGGTATAGCGCAGGGTTGTCGTTCCTGGATTCAAATTCCGCTTGCTAGAAGACTTGCTATTTAGTCTTTCAGCAGCCGGACATGTATCCTATGGGATCTAGGAACACCCCTGGCCTCGTCCTGCCTCTATAAAATGGGTACCCATGAAATATGTTATTACATAAGTGGCACTTAAAAGTTGTTGAAGAATCTATTGTAAATTGTTAATCCGTCAAATACCTTCCAATACTTCTATGAAATGTAGATATTGTAAGAGTTGTGATCAATGAGAAAGTAACGTTTTTTAGGATCAGTATTTTTATTTCATTGTTGAATCAAATTAGATTTATTTCTATTAAGAATTAATTAAATTTCCATAACATGTACATCCGAATTTTTGTTTAAAGCGCGATTTTTATACTTCACTATAGTTATCATTTCTTTTATATTCCATTTGAAAATACTTTTCTAATGGTGTATTATTTTAGGTTTATCAAATTTAAATGTATAACTGATTTTTCTATGACTAGTTAATATTTCCACGTTTAACTATCTTAATTAATAAGACGATTTTCATTAGACTTAAATAGCACTGGTTATAATTAACCTTTACGGAAAGGTTTATTAATTAAATTCTCGGCTTAAAATTAAATTAATATTAATGTACGAACTATCAAGAACTAAATCACTCTATTTCTTTCACTCTCTCTCTCTCTATTTATCTCTCTCCCTCTCTCTCACTCTTAGTTCTCTCATTTTTTTAAAATTAAATTTCTCCCTAGTTTCTGGTTCATCGTTTTTGTGAGACCTGTTTCTTCTGGTTTATCAGGATTTTTTATTATTGAATTACAACTATATTTCTGTTCAACTCTATTACATTATTCCTATGTTCCGAAATAGGATTTACCGCATTTATGTTCACAGTGTATTTCGTACATGACATTTCATTTTAGCTGTAGTTTAAGCAAATCGCCGGTTTTAATAAATAGTCATGGCACTTTCGATGTGAGACAAATATAGTTATTTATTTTGATAGACCTAAGAGAGAGAGGAGAGAGAGAGAGAGAGAGAGAGAGAGAGAGAGAGAGAGAGAGAGAGAGAGAGAGAGAGAGAGAGTGAGAGAGAGAGAGTGAGAGAGAGAGAGAGAGAGTGAGTGAGAGAGAGAGAGAGAGAGAGAGAGAGAGAGAGAGAGAGAGAGAGAGAGAGAGAGAGAGAGAGAGAGAGAGAGAGAGAGAGAGAGAGAGAAAGAAAGAGAGAAGGAAATAGAGTGATTTAATTCTTTAAAGCTTGTACATTTACATTAATTTGAAACCGAGAATTTAATTAAGTAAACTTTCCGTAACGGTTCTTTATAACCAGTGCTATTTAAGTCTAATGAAAATCGACTTATTAATTGAGATAGTTAAACATGGAAATATTATCTCGAGGAATCCATCTGCTGTGAAAGTAAAATATAGTTTACGATTTAGCTACTCTACTATTCAGTAAATGTCGTCACAAACTAATTCACTAAAATAATACACAGGAACTAAAATAGTGAGAATTTAATAATAAAATTGTTATAAAACTTAGACATGAATCCGATACCACTAAAGTGTTAATTTTCAAACAAAACTATTTAAAATAAACAAGGTCCTCGATAACTCTATTTAACTTTTATAATTCCATTATTGATGAATTTACCTAATGGATAACATAATTGATAAGATACTAGGTAAAACTATCTAAGGATATAAAACCATGAGGTATTTATGGACTAAATCTCTCCTCCAGTTGGCCAATCAAGCCAAGTCCACTAAGTAATTACCTACAGTAGAAGACTTAAACTAAGCCCAATACAAACAAATTAGTTTCGGGATCAAGTTCCTCCCTAACGCCCGCTGTTTGCAGAACAAAGGATTTTGAAAAACCGCTTTGATGAACTTAAATTAAATTAAATTATTGCTTGCCACGCCCTAGCATCGTAGTACAAAATTTAATCTTAACTAATTAAATGCAATAGAATAAAGAAACTTTATTAATTTGAGATAATCGAGTTACATTTTCAACAGGAAATTATGTTTGGAACATTGCTTAACTATTTGTATCGTAATAACAATTAAACTGAGTTTTGCATTCTTGTAAATATTAAACATTTCATGTTTTCTTTAAATATAGATATATTTTCATCATAGTAAGACCTCCGTGTACTTTTCTGTCGTCAAGAGTTCCTTTTGATAATTCTCTCTATTTAACATGTTAATTTTTTTTAAATAAGTTTTATGTTTATTTTTTTTCAATTTTCAATTGAGTTGTATATTCTTAGACCAGATATCCTAGAGGTTTTTTTCAATGCTTAAATTATTCAAATACTCCTTTCAAAGTCTATTTTAATACATATATTTAATCATCTATAATGAAGTCTACTACCTTGCTCTTCCTTTTCATCAAACCTCAAATGTAACAACTGGATTCGGATCCAACACACGATGAAATTCAAAACCTCGAATGGAAATTTCTTTTGGAGGATGGAAGGGCCTAATGAAACAGGACTTGGAATTACAATATTTATAGTTTTTAATAATACAATTTTTGGTACTTGTGTACATAACGCACGGCCAAAGCAGGCCAATGTTGTGCGCATGCCCGAGCGGTTACATTTCTACCAGTTACCTTGGATAACCTTTTAAAATATTTTTATTTGAATCTGAGATCGCCTCCCTTCGGATATTTTGAAGAGAAAAGATTTGCCGCCCGCATAAATATCCGAAGGGAGGCGATCTCAGATTCAAATAAAAATAGGAATGTAATAATATTGGAAATAAATAAATCGAAGTAATAACAATATAATTTAATATATAAGATATTATAATATAATGTAAATAAATATAATAATGAGATCAATAAATACTGCAATAGATAAACGATTTAAAATTAAAATAATTATTTAAAAGTATAAGTATAATAATTAAAATAATAAGTATATATAATCATAAATAATAAGTGTAGGATGTAAACAAATATAATAATGACATTAATAAATAATGGAACATATATCAAATATTTAAAATTCAAAAAATTATTTAAAAACATAACATTCAATCGCATTTGGGTGGAAAATGGGTTGCTATACAGTTCAACATGGATTAAAAACAGTCTCTATTTCCATCAACCTGATTTTGTCGCCATATAAATTCTGATAAATAAGAATTTATCTCCAAAACTTACGATTTCCAAGGTATAGCTTCATTTTATGGGAGTTGCTACATTTCCTATTTTTCTGTAGAATGTTTTTCTCCTGACAAAAATAAATTGCATCTTCCTCGGTTTTTGGCAAATCACAAATAAGCATTGTCGTATAATTATAAAACACTAAACAACAAAATATCGGCATTATTTTGTATTATTAACAAACAACAACTGAGCAAGAAACACAACAACGCTCAAACACAGTAGTAAACAAACAATGATGGCCGTCCAAAATGTAAGGTTATCCAAGGTAACTGGTAGAAATGTAACTGTTATAAAATGTAACCGCTCGGACATTGGCCAACTTTGGCCGTGCGTTATGTACACAAGTACCCAATATTTTTATGATTTAATAAGAATGAGTTGAATCCCATGAGAATTTGTTAAGAATGACAAACCGGATTTTTACCTAATATAAAGTAAAGAAGACCTGGATCGAAGAGGTAGTAACAGATTTACAAAAGCCCAAAAACAGATTTAATTAGCCAAAATATCTTATAGTGATGATAAATAAACAACAAAGCATTATAATAACATAATTCTTAATTTTTAATTATATTTTAAAGCTAAAAGTTGCATGCTTCTTATCACTCTTTTTACATTTTCGTAAAATTTTAAAATAAAATTCGATGGTAAATTCAAATTGAAAGCAGGACAAATTGTATACCCCTTATCACGATAGTTTCCAAAGTTCCTAATTGGTTTTAGGTGAATGATTTAGATGTTTGTGGTGTAGATTGCTGTTGTTCCAGATGTAGTCGAGTAGTTGATGGGTATTTCTTGGAGGAATATTTGTATCCCTACAGTTCTCGAGGTCATTGTATATAATGATATTTTGAGCTATTATGTAGAATGTATAAACCTCATTAATTATAGTTATATACAACAATATAACTATAATTAGTAAGGGAATAACTCCCCGTTGAACAGATACCATCAATAGTACTGCTGATTAATGTTTACAAAGTTATCCCAATTAACCTATTAATTATCGTTATTAACCGAACGACCAAGGCTAATGATACAAATTATCGGGTACTTGAAAGATACCTAGTTTGAATAGTCAACCTCTTAGCATTTTATCTTTGATCGCGAATAATCGATCATTAAGGATCCTGACAAAGAGTTTCTACAGGTATCGTTTATTTATTAATCTTTTAAAATTATTTTCTTGAAAATTATAGTTCTTTTATAATTGCTAAATTATATTTGGAAGGAATATGCTGCTCATTCAGTGGACATACAGAATGGTACGCTTTATGTACTTTTGATTCTTAAGAACAAACCAAATTTTTGATGTACCCTACCGATGTATGGATGTATATAAGCTTTTCAAAAATAACCATTATAATTGGCATATCTACATGGTGAACCTCATTAGTTAATAGGCTTATTATGTGAATTGTAAGATTCAACGTATTTAACTGTCGATTATTATTATCGGTTATATTTGATTACATAGATGATCAATTAAAAACGGTTAACGGTGCAATAAAATAATTCACAAATTAACAAGTCTTCTTTATTTTAATTTATTGTTTTAGCCTTGTGATAAAGTTATGAGTTTTATTAGTAATAATTAAATAATTTTATTATTCCATATTATATGTAAAATAAAGGAGTACACGGTGACCACTAGAAAAACTTTTAAATAATACAGAAAAAAATTGAATCAGATGCTAACATTATTTATAATTAAGATTAAAACACATTTTCATTGTAGAAACAGGTGCGACTGACGCCGTGAAGTAAGTGCACTATCATTTTTGGCTGCAGATATCTCCTGCAATCGCTCTTTGGGTGCACCACACGTGCACCTTTCAGTATAAAACCGATTTGGTCTCGTCGTTTTAATATCTTTATTTTGTTTTTACTATCTTATCAGCTCCTCAAGTAGTTTTGAGGTCAGAATCCAGTGGATAGAATGAAGAGAGATGCGAAAAGGTGGAATATATTCTGGTTTGAAGAAAAATAGTTCTGAATAATGCTGGGGGAAATAATTATAGGAATCGGGAGTGTAGTGTCTCCATTACGTCCCGACTTACACTATCTCGCTTTAGCACTTTAAAATTAAGCATAGTCAATAAAAACTTTTTATAAATAGTAGAGATTTAGGCTTAGTATAAATCCTTCCTCCTTCGCTTTCTTCCTTGTTTTCGTTTTTTTAGGTCCTGTATTTAACATTACATGCATGCATAGACTACTCTAAAAATTACCATATTTTCACTTCAACAACGGGCCAATGGAAATATTTACTCAGCCCCCCCCCCACAAGCTATAGAAGCAAGACAACGTGATTACCAGAAGCCCCTTAATAAACAAATGGGATTAACAAGTCCAATCCAGTTGATTCGATTTTTACTCAAATCTACTTCACTGTAATTCTGTTATAGACCTCATCTGGTTTCCTCTCTGAAGCTCAAGTCCCGTGGTTTATTATTGTTTCCTTTTTGTCTTAAAAGGCGCTTTAAATATTATAACATTACCAGTAACATTTACAGATTACTGCTGACAGTGTAATTTCATTGTGTTTCACTCATCTTTTATAGCCTACACCATTAATAGTTTTGTTATGATAACATTCGAGTATCTTATAACCAGGTTATTTAAATAATTTTTATATAACAAATATAAACTCGCTATTATTTTCATCTTATTGGGTAATTATTCGGCAGGCTGTTTCTTCAAGTTGAGTAACAAGTTTTAACCTTTTATTCGTTTACATTTAATATTTTCGAAAAATACAAGTTACCATGAGGTTTTGGTATGGGAGAAATAGAATATAATTATGGGAAACTTTAGTATACTTGAGTATTCATTTCATCTAGAAATGAACGTTTCAACAAACATATATCATCTATACTGCGAAATGTTAATAAAACATTTTTTTCTTGATGAAACTATTACCAAAATCTACCTGTTACCTATATTCACATTCTTTTTTCCATACTAAAGTTCACGATAACTTGTATTTTAGGAACACAATTAAAATAAAACGAATAAATAGTTAAATCAGTATAATTCTACTCTCGAAGCGCCAACTTGTGGAACATATACCCCGTATTGGCCTACAAATAACCACTTTATTTCAACTGTCTTTATTATATTTCAACTTGATATTTGCCCAAAACTCCCTCATCCGCCACCGGCGCTTCTTAATGCTAGAAACTGGAGGGATGCTGCGCAAGAAAGAGCTGATTGGCGGAGAATGCTGGAGGCGGCCCAGACTCGATGACAACGAGTTGTTTCGCCAGATATTACTATTATTATTAATGAAGATTGTTATTTTGAATTTATTCACGCTAAAATACACATGCATATATTAGATGTTCCGTAACCTATTTTGTGATCTAGAAAACCATAAAAAAACAAAAAAATGCATAAAATGCGATGAAGTTTTCAAACAATAATCCCGCTATAATGTTAAATTAAAGCGGGAAGTTGTCAAGGGAATGGCCGGGTTTAACAAACAAAATTTAATGATTGGATTTTATTTATCTATTTCATCCCATGGCTGAAGCCTAGCCTATGTTATAGGCCGGCATCCGGTCCATTCTTCTGTTTATTCCAACTTTAATTATATATTTTTTTTGTTTTTCATCTCCTCTTCAACAAATTACGACTCCTGCAATTAAACGGATAATATTTACCTTTTATCTCAGATTTAATGTCAGTCCTGACATTTGCTAAAAACTTTTACTACTGCCTCCACAATAATAAAAAATATTATTTGAACTGTATCCTCATTATTTATTCCATCATTAAAAAGTTTAAATTGAGAAGAAGTTGGTCGTGGGTGAGAGGGAGTCTTGGAAGAATAATATAGAAAATAATTACAATTTTTTTCTTTTTTGTGATTTATAATCTTTTTATTACATACAAAAACTGTTGGTAGAACAAAGTATAACATTATGTTCGTATGTAAGATATATAGAGAAATATAATATCCACGCAATGATCTCAAGGAAATGCCAGATTCTTTGATCTGGAAAATATTTAAATAATAAAATGGGATGCCACTCTGAGAATGTTAAATTTGAGATATAGTAATTCTATCACATTAATGAATAAGAGACATATCCCTCTCTTCTCCAATGGTTGACGTGGTTGACTGACTAGGAGTTGTTTATTAAATAATAATAATTATTTAATAACATTATATTTGTTGTGTGCTGATAATGGTTTCCCGAGCTATTACAATGCCAGATACTCCTTAAAGATTCCTATCCTAATTACGCTTGGGTAGCCGAAAGTAAGGACTTCCAATGTAGCATCGTCCGTTAAGCCATAGCAGCATTTAGTGGCGTTAAATAAATAATCAAACCCAAAAGAATAGATTTTTTATTTCATTATGTTTCTATAATAGATTGTCTTCAATTCACCCTTATCCTCCGGTACAGCTTCCATCCACCTCACTTTTGGTCTCCCTACTCTCTGTGTGCCATGGATTCCCTCTGTGAGAATCTTCTTGGGAATCTGAGTGTCTGTTACATCGCCTTCTCTATATTCCTCCCACTTTTACTGGTCCGAAAATCTTCCTCAGGATTGTCCTCTCGAAGACTAAGAGCCTTTTCTCATCTGCCTTTGTTAGAGCCCAGGCCTCTGAGCCATATCTGAGTAAAGTCGAATCAGGGTTTTGTAGATCAGCCGCTATGTCTGCCCATAGAGGAACCTGCTAGTTAGTTGCATAATAGTTTCTATTCGCAGAATTAATTCTTCTTCTTATCTCCTGAGACATGTCATTGTGTGAATTAATTTCTGTTCCTAAATAGACAAAGCTGTCAACGCAATCGAATCTGTACTGACCAACTTCGAAGTAATTATCTTTTTCCTTGGCTCCTCCTATTCGCATATCCTTGGTCTTCTGTATGTTGATATTAAGCACAAGTTTCTTGGATGCTTCTTCCAGTGCTAAGAAAGAAAGGTTTCTTAATCATAAATAATAAACAGTCCTATGTAAGTTGTAGCGAACCGATGAGAGTACTTATTTCTATTATCCCTCCTTTATTTTATTTTTCTATAGGCACTAAATTCTTAACTACCATCTAAATCTTCTTCATCTAGATTATTTTACCGTTTCTTGTTGTTAAATAATGCCATTTCGTGGCGGTAGAGTAAAGGCATGTCAATAGTTACAAGATGATTGTCAATACTAATCAAGAGAAAAAAACCTTATGGTTGAGCGTTATCTTGGACAAATCATCTTCCTGAAATGGAACATGATTGTACAAATCTCTACAATTCACTGAAACCCTTAAGCTTGTAGACCTTGTAGTTGTACAAGGTATTTCCTTCTTTTAATATCAAACGATTGTTATATATTTTTCGCCTTTTTCCAAAATTAAATCATAATAATTATTAAATTGTTATATAAAATTATTGTATTTAATGGGTTATAGGATAATGTGTTAACAATTATATTAAATATTATTATTTATTAGTATAATATCGAATTCGCCCGGCATCAAGTTCTCCCTGGTAGATCTATGAAGCGATAATTACAAGGATTAGTAAACTCATATGTTCAATACCGAAGCTACGAAGCTACCCATGGTCGTAGCCCCCTTACCTAATTCAACAACTATTACAGGGTCACTTCGATTGATGTAGTTGTGCATATTTACTAGCTAAATGATTTATGAATATAGCATAATATGCCATGGACGAAAAAAAAGTAACTGTACTAATTCTCGACATTTCAAAAGCTTCCGACACGCTTAACCATTCCATCCTTTTTTTCTAAATCAAAAATCTCTTTCTTTTTCCAGCAGTTCCATACTCTGGGTCCAAGCTTTCCTCTCGCATAGGACTCAAGCAGTCTCCATCCCAAACAAACCCCTATCCTCTTTCCTTCCGCTGATTACAGGAGTGGCTCAGGGTTATAGTATTTCCCCAATCCTTTTCAACTGTTACATTAATGACCTTTCTAAATCAATCCACCACTCTTTCCACCATCTATACACTGACGAATCCCAGATTTATTTCTCCTTTCCTCCCTCTGAGATAATGCATTTGCTAATTTTCAGAGTGACCTAGATAGGATCAGTGCCTGGGCTGGCCTGAATAGACTGTCGTTAAATGCTGCTAAAGCTCAGGCCATGCTAATTGGTTCCAACACCCTCCTTAAATCCATCAACTCTCTTCCCAAACTAATCTTAAACGATCACCCAATTACTTTCAGTCCCTCTGTTAAAAATCTCGGCATTGTTTTCGACCAAACCCTTTCCTGGAAACCCCACATTGCCAAATTTCCCATCGATCAATAAGCTCTCTAAAGTTATTCCATCGTTCCCGGCATCTTCTAGCACTACTTATCCGTAAGCTCCTCATCACTTCTTTCATCTCTCCTCACTTTGACTATGGTTGTGTGGCTTATGGTGAGGTCTCGAGCTTGAGGAAAGTCTGAGACGAATTATGGTTTTTCTTGATTAACTTAATTCATTCTATTAAATTAAAATATTGTAATTGGTTCGAATGGAATTAATAAGACTCTAAATCTATATAATTTTCAGTTTGAAAATTTATTCATGGAGTATTATGATATGGAGAAGAATTATCGATTATTAACCTTAGCGAAATTCTGAAATATCATTTTTACAGATCTTGGTGACTAGAAGTCCAATGCATTTTTTAATCGATTTTAAAATTCTACATGTTCCAACTTATTTCCTACAAACCAATATTTAATTAATATTGGATTTGTGTAATGCATTCAAATATTATAAATCAGAATCAAGTAGCTAATTAAATATGTATAATTAAATAAGTTGGAAATATAGCGATTCCCCGATAGTTATTATGATATGAAACTGTGGAAGTGTCGAGTGTGATCTTACTATAATATCCCTGAAGGAGACCTCCGACGTGAGTCGAAACGTTGGCTTCCAAATAAACAGATCCCCTTACATAAGAGAGTTTTTTCACCTCGACTCTGACCATTTTCTTACTTATATACATAAGGTCGACTAATATCATTAAAAATGATCTGAAACCATTTACTCGGGAAAGTTTCCAACTAGTTTCCAAAATAGGTGGGCGGGAATGGAAATAGTCAGTTTTGGGGAGAACAGGTCTACTAGGGAAAAGGCGTGGAGATTTGAAGATGGGAAGAACTGAGAGGAGGCCGAAACTATGTCTTGGACACACACACCGAAGATCCCGAGAACTGGGAGGTATATGAATAAGATGAAATACCTTCTTCAAGGACAAGATACATAGCAACAGATAGCTATTATTGAATTATAATCTAACTAACTTTTTTATTACCATGTTTCTGTTAATTTGAGACATTTGTTACCAAAACCACAAGTTTTCAAAAGATTTTATGGAATCTTTAAGTATATTGTAAAAATTTATCAAAACAACTGTTAACTATAAGACTTAGGAAGCGAAGCTGTCTTGACCGAGAATTTCGGCGATAACTTTTAGGCACCTAAAATAGAAAAGATTAAAAAAAAATCTTTAATTAAACTATTAATGAAATCTATATTTTGATGAACTTGGTCAAATCTTTTCATAACCAAAAGCCACATCTAGAATCTTCGTTGTTTAAATTTGTCATTGAACAAGTGTACTTTGTGCCCTTTTTTAAAAAAGATTTTTTTCAAAAAATTAAAAGTGTCTGGTAACATTTTAATATATTTTACCGATACAATTAACGATCTCTCGACTTCTGAGATAGCTTTCCATTACATCCACTCACTCATCGATTCTTTTATCATTTCACAGGCATTTGCCTGCACTCCTCGTGCAAATTTTTCCTCCATATTGTGAAGGACCACATTTTCCTAAAATGCTGCCTGGGAATATTTTCAAGCAAAATTATTACAGCCTAGAAATAAAGAAAATGCCAAAGTCAGATAATTGCTACGAGTAATGCCGATTAAAAACAACATTGCATTTTTATAACTTGAAAAAGTGTATTAAATGAATAAAATTAAAGTGTTATATTGATGAAAATTACGTGACTTTTATATCGTAGTAAATATGAAAATTAGGGATACTTTCGTGACATAAAGCTTTTCCTAAAATATTTATAATTAATTATTTATTCAGCCTTTTAATTTGTTAATTACGTTTAATCTCGCTTCTTACTTATGTCACACAAAGCATTTTGTCAATTTCTCAAATATTTATTTAACCATTAGGAAGTGGAATGCCTCAGTGTTAGACCATTGAGATGCGATGCCGAAAATCCTGGCTCAATTCCCGCTACCGGCAAGACTTTTATTTAGTCTGTTAGCATCCGGAGATGGACCCTATGGGATCCAGGACCCTCTTGGGGCTCACCCAGCCTCCGTAAAGTGGGCAGCCCTTTATACGGAGAATAATCTGGTGGTTGAGCGTGATGTAGGGCAAATTCCATCTCCATGCACAACCGTTGTCCATGAACTGTGCAGAACTTACCATGGACTAAACTCCTGATCCGTTAACGGGTAAATGTGGTACAGATTTTTTTTTTATTCAATAATTAACAATGATCATTATCTTTCATAAGGGAAATTTCCACCACAATTTGATTTCCAATAAATAAAAAAAATCACTGAATTTATGTAAATTTATATTTTCTTTAATCTCTAATAACATACATCATTAATTAATTTATAATTATACATCTTATTTATAACTTATCATTTACACTGGTGAATGTGGAAAATTTTTTTTGGCACTACAAAAGCTGAACTCAAAATAATAACTAATTTTGAAATGACCCAAACAATTCTAATATGCGTTCCTTTTTAATTCTAATGTTATGTTTAAACTATTGTCGCATAGTAGATTTTACAAATATCGGAAAATAGTGCTTCATACATTTTGAAGAGATATTCGATAGTATTTCGTTTTTATTTAGATATTATTTAGTGTAATAAAATATAAGGGGGGATTAAACAAAATAGTAATACAGATCTAAATTTCTGCTCTTAGGACCATACAGTTATTATTAATTAATACCTTAAGGATTATGCTATTTACTAACTGACAATTATTTGCTCACCACAGACCAGTTGAGGTCATTTATCACTCTGTGGTTCAAATATATCAGTAATTTTTTTGAGTAGTGTTCTTAAATCGTTTTGTTGTTTTTTATTTTCTTTTTCATTCTTTCATTTTAATTTAATAAATAAACAGCCGAAGCGATTTATTAGTTTTGATCAATATTGGAAGCGAATTTTGATACGTTGTTTTTATTTACCAGAAATACTCGGAGCTCTTCGGAGTCTTAGCGCTCAGTTTACCGAGGAATAGAGGTGTCCTTTGCTCTCCTATGTGTCATATCGTCGTATTTTTCAACAAACTTGTCGTGGTTTCCCTAAAATGAGACGCTCCGGAACTTTTTTCATCAAAGGGAAGAGAGACATAGATCTGTACGATTTAAGCAATGGCTTACATCTCCTCCATACCTGGTATACAAGTCTTGGGGACATTTCGCATTTACAAGAAGTACTTCGGTATGGGACTACTCCTTCGATATCAACAGCGATATATATGTCAAAGATTGAACAATCGAAAAATTTATTAAGACAGGGGGAAAAATAAGCCCATTTATTTGTCCTAATTAATGTGCATATTATTGTGAAAATAATTATGATAATGCTATTGATAGAGGGAAGATCTCTGAAGCACAGTCATTCACACTGTAAAGTAATTAATCAATAACAATAATATTAATATATACGTATATATATATTAATATGTTTAAGACAGTTGGTAACTCCGTTGTTATACGGCCCTAAGAACAGCAAACTTGTAAAGCAGCCTGAACCAACGTGACAGCTTCTGCATTGGATAGACATCTTGAGGATTTACGTTGTATTGGATCTAGCAAAACTGTTTTCCTTTCTCTTACGGTTATTCTAAGGTATTCCAGCGAAAATAGGATAGTTTTTAGTCTCTGCATAATTTTTTTATAAAAACAAATTTCATTTAATGGTCTTTATAAATTTCATTCGATTATTTATTCTAATATTTATTAATCATATACTCAGGTAGTTAGGTGGTTGTTTATGCTTTAATTGTTCGTTGGCTGTTGGTGTTTCATTATGAACAATATATATATATATATATATATATATATATATATATATATATATATATATATATATATATATATATATATTCTTTTCTTGACTATTATTAATAATTTTTAGTTATGGTCCTCGGTCATTTCTTGCAACTTCTTTACGGTGACATTTCGAGACTATATTGGTCTCATAACATACCAAATTGATAACGGATAGGTATTACCACATCAATCAACCAAATACCTCAATTCCATTCACTGTACTCTGACCTCCTTACTACTAGAGGAGATGATAAGATAGTAAAAACAAAATAAAGATATTTAAACGACGAATCCAAATTGCAAGACCAAGATTCAGAAACAGAGCAAAGCAACGTTGATTTAGCATCTAAACAAGAACATTCTGATGAACAAGAAAATTGTGCTAGCCATGTAAAAAAAATAAACAACGAAAAAATAAAAAGTATAGTTGTGCTACTTGCGGAAAATACTTATGTTTGAGTCATGTAACAACAATTTGCAAAGACTATTACTCTTGCGAAAATTCTTGTTCAGATGTAGATAGCTCAGCATCAGACAACCTCTAAAATAATATTTTATATTTATATGTGACATTGCAATAAGTTTTTCCTACAGACAAGACTCTCAATGTTTTTTTACAAATTTACTTTCAATTGTTTTTCTTTATGTTGTGCAAATATTTGTGATACTTTTATTTAATAAATTTTATTTATTAAATAAGTTTTTTAATGCTTTATCTCTCTAAAGAATCTTAAATAGGTAACAATTAATTATTTAAACTAGAATAACTTTCATTTGTCTTTCAAACAATCAGAAACACCTCATAAGCGCAACGCGACTAACCATGTCGGAAACAAGTGCGCGTCCAATGAAAGGTTAAATAAAAATCTTATTAGCCTATTTCTTTTTTGTCTGAATCCGTGTTTATTGTTTATTCATTAAACTTTATTTTATTCTGATATGGCTAACCGGATGATGCTGTACTGGCAGTCATAAATTTTGCATATCGAAGTATAACCATTAAGGATCTTTGACGAGATCTTGACACCGCACAGGATCTGGACCACCATTTTACGTTTCTTTCAAAGGACATCATTGTACAGGTTACAGGGTTGTAATCCCTTAAACAGATCCTAAATGAATTTGCGGGGTGTAAATTTCTAAATCGTTTTCCTTTCAGTTTATTATTTCATACTGGCAAAGATGAAGAAACCTAAGGAGCTGTATAAGAAAAAAAAATCAGTTACCAAAAATAGGAAGAAGATTCCGGAGGGAAGAGGATAAAACCTTCGGATATTTGTCTTAAATTATTAATTTATCAAGTAATAAATTTAAAGGTGGGCTATTAAAATTTTAGAATCAATTAATTAAGAAAATTTTCTGTTAGTATCAGACTGTATGTTTTAGGTTTTGGAACAAACGCACTTTAATTATTAAAATGAGGTATTATAAATACCAAGTATATACTAATACATATATTGAAATGACACAGTTGAAGCCGTCGTAGTGTGTACGGCGTTTCACTAAACTAGGCTGGTAAGACTGAACGGTCATGCGGGATTGCAGCATTTAACGCCGTGCTGTAGGATATGCACCGATCGTGATCTCTGCTACATTCTAAATTACGTGTAATAATGTAATTAGAAGCAACAATTATTCCGATTTTTTTGTGTTGGGGATGGGTATGGATTGATACTAAAAATCTAAACTTGCAGTATTTTTTTATTTATAAAACAAATATTTCGTTAATTAATACTTCTTTCGACTATTTATTTGTGACATTTTTTTTATACTTTTTGTAGATAATATCAACGAGGCTGCTAAGAAACTGATACGAGGAAGACATTGAATAATTAAATTAACTATGACTATTATATTAATTTAAATCGTGTGCTTATTTCTGAGCACAAGAGAGGTCTGTGAATATAATATTTCATAAAGTACATAAAAGCGTCAAACATTTCTCAAGCTGTTTAAGATTTTTAAAAATTGTATCATGATGATGTAAAAATAGGACAATAAAAATAAAACAAATAGAAGTGAAATATAACAAATATGCTTGTAATTGTTTAAATTTAAAAAAAAGTCACAGAATAATCTGTCAAAAGTATTATGTGAAGCCAACCATACATTCTTATTTAAGTTCATATTCAAGATATATTTCAATAAATATCAACATTTTTACTAAAACTGGATATTTTTTAATTACCAACAATCCGACAATTCGAGTCTCTAGTAATTTGATTTCTTGGAGTTATTTTATATGCAAATATTACAATGTTATATGTGTATAAAAACATATTCTCATAACTATATAAGTATAGTTTCAGCAGTAATCATAGTGACAGAAACTCATTTGTCTTATATAAATTAAAAAGAGGTGGTTAGGAACATTTAATATTGATTCCCAATAAGTATGACAATAATAAATAATCCTGCTAAAATAAGAAAAGCAATACTACATAAAATCTAATACATACACAATAGATGGCTTAAAAAAATGGTTCTCTATTTCGTTTAGCTTCTCAATACATCAAACCCCAAAAGCTGATGCCAGCGGGCATTGGATCTAAAGAGCTAGTAACGACTGATATTGACGTTCCAATCAAAGACAAAATACGTTCTGGGACCAAAATACTCCATGTTGGCCCTTTCTAAACCAAACATAGCATTCATAAAATAAAAAAGACTTATGGTTAATGAGATGATTATCATAAATTATTTTTTTAAATAATTTAATAATTTAATTTAAAAAAGAAATAATAATATTTATTTCAAGCAATCTCAGTTCAATGATAATCTGTTTTAAACAAAAAACAATATTTGAAAGAAATTTATGACGCACTACGATACTGCAAGGAAATGAACAGTACAGTAACTAACGTTACTATTTTCATAGGATAATGGTGTAATTATCAAAATTAAACGGTGATAGATACTAAATTATTATGCAAACAGACCCCTATTGTAGGTTATATCACCGTGGAATGTAATATAGCATGAATGTTAACATGTTTACTTTTTAGATGGGGATCAATTAAGAACTTTATTCAATCAATAATTAATGGTGCATAATTAGTAAACGTTCCAATATATATATGTGTGTTTGTATGTGTGTGTGCGCGTTTAGAGTGTCTCAAATTCATATCATGAGCAAGTTAGATAGATAGAATTAGATATTTAGTTAATCTGTTAATGAATTTGTTGAATCTGTTTAGTTTTCAAGATTCGTGAAAAGTATATTGTTTTGTAGATTATTATAGCTGCAGTAAAGGAGTCAAGAAAGGCTATAAATAACTGTTATGATAATTAAAAGTAATTCTACATCAAATATTTTCATTCTTTAATAAAAATACAAAAGAACTATTACGAATATTATATGTTCAATTATTCTCATTATAGTTATTAAAAATTAGTCACTATTTCATACTACTTAACATTGAAAAAATAACAATATTGAGTTGAGGTTTCAGCTTATTCGGTTCGAGTACTTTACCTGTACCATTACAACCCTTGAAGGGTCATGAGTTCAGTTCATTGTAGAGACTCTAGTACTTCGGACTATTTATGGCATAAATTAGAAAACCTGAATTCAGAATACAGTATTATTTGATTGATTATTTAATTGAATGATTGATTATTAATATTTAATAATATACATTTATTGATTATTACTATTTTGAGCTCTCGTTTCTCCCTGAACCCCAACATGCAGGGGCTTGGGTTGCAGTGTATGGTAGACTGTGTACTGTTTAGATGTCAACGGTTGTACAGGATTTCAACTAGATCGCGCTTGACCTCCGGGTTTAATCTCCAATTAAGGGTATCCATGTTATAGAGGCTATATAGAGGAGGTTGTATTATAATAATAGATTTTTAAATTTCAATAAATAAATTTAAATAAACGTTATATGTCCTGTAAAGAACTAAGCTTTTTAAATAGACGGTAATGGAATAATTCTTCTTCTTCTTCCCATGGCTCTACAGCCCAGGGCCCTGGCCTCCACAACAACGCCTCTCCAGTCCTCCCTGTCAGCAGCTCGACCTCTCCACTGTCTGATCCCCATCCTCTGCAGATCGTTCTCTACATCATCCAGCAATCGCAGCCTGGGCCTTCCTCTTCTTCTTTTGCCTCCTGGTTTGCCATATAATAGCTTCTTTGGGTACCTATCTTCTCCCATTCTTTCTACGTGCCCAAGCCATCTTATACGTGTAGATTTAATAAAGGTGACTAGGTCTGGTGCATTGTATAGGTCCTGAAGCTCTCTATTATTTCTAGACCTCCATTGGCCTTCATTACATACTGGCCCAAATATCTGCCGAAGCACCTTCCTCTCCCAGATCTGCAGCATCTTTTCGCATTCCTGTGTCAGGGCCCACGTTTCACAAGCGTATGTAACAATCGGTCTTAGGATTGTTTTATAAATCATGGAATAATAATGGAATAATAAAATGGAATAATATGGAATAATAACCCCATAAAATTGTAATAGGAAGAACATGGTCTGGGAATAGTTAAAAATTTCTCTTATATGGGGAGAATACTGTAGTCTACTGTCAAGGCCTGCACTTAAAGGTACCTACTTCATAGAGGTGAGTGTGCCCCAGAAGAGTCTATAGTCCCATTAACCCGTGCCTGTTAATAAATAAAATAATTGATGAACAACAGCTGGATTTTAATCAACAAAACAACTGACCACACTGTATAATGAACTAACCTGCTCAAGGTTTTTTAATACTATCGGATAAAAATGTTTTTTCTTATAATAACTGAACTACGATATATTTGCGCAAATTTAATATGAAAAATGATGAATTAAAATTAACTAAATTACATTATGGTACACAGGGGATACTGATCTCAAGTCTCAGGGTCAATTTAAATAATAAATACTAAGTAATACATTCCCGTTCTTTAACGTTGACAATGAAAATCATTGAGGTTCAAATTAAATCAGATCTCCTTCAAATTATACCAAGAGGCCCAATACCAGTAAAAGGAAGGAACGCAGTAAAAATCTTTGATCTGGAAAATAGCAGCTGGAGAAAGTCTTTACAAGGGCTCTCCATCTTCCCTAAAGGGATGAGGACGCTAATATATATTCACTCCCTAATAAAATCACTCTCGGGATTTTAGTTCTGCAAATTTATTTTATTTCCTCCATTGAAATGATCTCCGATCACTGCGTAGAAATTTCTCTATCCTATGAGCTCAAAAATTATTTTGTGGCTCTCAATATATTTGTAAATGATTAAAGAAAATAAAATTCTTGATTTAATGAGAGGAAGAGATTGGACTATGTATATTTTTCTCAAATAGCAGTTTAATACTGGATCACTTGTGCTATAACAACTTTCTACACCCAAGATTGCGGGTTCGCAGTCCGGTTGGAATTCGGGCCTAGGAATTTTTAAAAGGAGTACAAAATATTTATTTGGTGGGAACGCAAAATGGCTATTCTGAGCCTGTGTGATGTCAGCTAATCCTTAAAGATCATTATTTCAATTACATCTGAGTAGGTAAAAATTAGGACTCCCGCTGTAACGTCGTCCGATAAGCCATAGTAGCAAAATATGGAATTAAATAAATTTAAAAAACAAAAAAAATTAATTACCAACGCCCAAATATTCGGTAAACCAGCCCTCAGAACGATATAAGCTTTGAAACGTTGCAGGTGATAGACATCGCACCTGACTTGAATATAACTTACAGCTAGTCTCTGAAATCCTGTATCTCTTGTAGCCTCAGTTGAATACATTAATTTGCATTATAATAATCATGCTCATTTTATCTCCTATTTTTAAGAAATTAGTATTTACTTACACCCGTGAAATGAGGAGAGCTTTAAAGAAACGCAATATCAAATAATTTTTAATTAAATGTGTTAAGCAAAACGAAATTAGAAATTTTGTACTCATAATGAGAGTCTCACCCATTCAGATTCATATTCCTCAACATGGTAGGATGACATTAAATAAATATATTCTGCATTGATAATATTATTTTATCACTATAAATGATTATTATTTTTTTAATCTTCACTGGTCTGAAGGCGACTAAAGTGTAATTATTAACTTAAGAAGCTTGGGTATTTTTTATTTTAATATTACAATACTGGCTCCGAGAATTAACATTAATGCAACAGATAAATAAATCATATTGTCTTATCCATTATAAACGAAAGAAGGTACTCTACTTTATGAACAATAGAATCAATTGAAAGAAGTGAAAAGGGATCATTGAATAAGAAGGTGGTTTAGGACAGAAGACTTATCGGGATTTCTTTGCTTAGAGCCTTTGTGAGTGGAGCCAATATCGGAGCGCTTATTGTCCCGCCAATAATATATTATTGCTGCTTCTTGTATACATAAAGTCCAGCCAATGTTGACCACACGCTGTGTATCCAAGGGCTATTCGTACTGTACTTTTTCCATTCCTTCTTCTTATATCCCGTTTTGTTTCAATTACGTCATATTTCATTAAATTTTCTTTTTCTCAAGTTTCTTATAAAATATATATATAAGTATTCAAAATAGTTTATGGATGCATGATAGGCTGTGTAGGATTAATATTGTAACCTATTTATAGTAAAATACAAGCTTTCCTTTTTGTAACATGTTTTATTTATATTTAGTGTTTTGTTTTATTTTATTTAATTGTCACTTCATTTCATTTCAATATTCTAAGGAAACATCATTAATTAAATTTATTCAGGTATTATTATTTTTTTCCTACTTGTTTTCATTTCCCCTCTGTGTTTATATAGTGTTTTATAAATATAATAATTAAATGGTTATTTCATCACACCTTCAATATTTAAACGGAGCCTAGAAATAAATAAATAAATAAAGTTCATACGATCACAATATTCTTGAATCCTAAACACAACAATGATATTATTAATCTCTGTTACTTTCTATCTAAAGCTTTAAGTATTAGAACAGCTCTGACCCATTGACATATATAGGATTGCTTACCCACACGATAATACCTCTGAATTATATAAGTTCTCTTTTTCTTACATGGTAGCATTATCACTAGAATTTTCCATATATTTATTAAGTATTGACTCATGGCCATATTTTTTATTTTATCTTCATTGCAATGTTTAGTAATATTTACCTAATTTTTTTCTGTATGTTTACACTTTTTTAATTTTTTTACTTTGCATTTCACCAAATTAAAAAACTAATAAATAAAATGAAAAAAATAAATAAAAATACGATATCTATGAGACCAAAGCATTGTAAATTGCGTAACGTTAACGTAGTTAAATGATATTGAATAACAGTTTTGATTAGTTATTTTTTAGCTTCAATCTAATGAAACTGTTACATTTGATAAATTCATCAACTTAATTCCAACATTGTTGCGCAATGTTCTTTCAATTTTCATGACTGAACCCCATCACTTTGTAGATCTGATTATTTCTTAAATGATCAGCATGCATACACAGGCCTGCAACCAAATATATATATATATATATATATATATTATATATATATATATATATATATATATATATATATATATATATATATATATATATATATATATATATATATAATTAGTATTAAATTTCATTATTTTTGGGGAATATTTTTAAAAATAAATTTTCACTAATAAAATAGGTTTGCTATATTTTTTATAGAGTATTGCAAACTGTATTGTATTTATCCTAATCCTGGTTATTTTATATTATCCGATATTATATTTTATATTTATCCAAGGCAAAATGTATTGTATTTGGATTTACTATATTTTTTCTCTCTTTATCTATATTTTTTAGCATTACAACATACTATGCCCAAGATCTTTGATTCGTAGGGAATATAAGTTTCTTAGTTATGCCGTCTTTCGGAGTAGGAGTAAACTGGTACTACCGAGCCTGTCAAGTACTTGTTAAATATCCCAATCATGATTATTCCTCTATAGAAAAAATCTAGGTTTCCCTTTGTAGCATCGTACGATTAGCCATAATAGAATAAATTGACGTTAAATAGATAAAAAAACTAAATAGACTAGATATTTAATTAATTAAGTTTTTATAATTAATTGTTTATTGTCCTTTTAGCCCCTCATCGCTAATAATAACACTATATTCATAAACTAATGAACCGTTTCCCATTAAAACTTGGAGTTAGCACTAAGTTTATCCCCAGCTCAATGAACTTACTTTAAAAATCTTCTGTTGTGAAGTCGACTTTAGTTAAACTCGACGTTATTGCTAAGAAACTTTCGTAGCTACTTTAGTTTTTTCTTTGTAGCTGAATTTTGTAATTGTTCCTTAAACTTCAGTTCGCAACATGTATTATACTAAGTTTCAGAGAAGAGAAAAATCGAGAATATTAAAAGAAAAGTTTATAACATTCCAGTAGAACTGTTTGATACATTCGAAAATTAAATTATTATAAATAAGCATAAAGCTGAAAAGGGTGTACATATCTACATGATTGAAAGTTTATAATAAAGTAACGTTTATGTATACATAAAAAACATGCGTAGATACACACGCACGCCCACGCAGATCATAGCTTATTAACAGTTGTCAAAACGAAAGCTGAAACGGCTGTACTCATGGGAAACTGGGTTGGGGTGTTTACCTACATTACGCAAAAGAGAGTGAGCCTACATCAAACATATTCGACGAGGAAAAAGTCAACATTTGTACAGCGGTTTGTCTTTGGCGGGGCGGGGCTATCATCACTGAATCATGGAACACAGCAGCCCTGATCATTTCCCTTGCACAAATCCGCTTCAAACGTTGCTATGGATTCAAATATTGGTCGAAGCTCAATCCAATCCGATCTCTATGTCGGCGTTGTTCAACTTTAAATTAAAATATTGCATGTAATTAAGATATTAAATATTAATAAATACATTTGTGGCCAGATTTGTGTGTTTTGGTGCAAGGTTCAAAATGAAGAAATAGAAAACAAAATACCAAATAAACTACTTTGTATTAATCCATCGAGAAACCTAACATTATAATATAAAACCATAATGCCAAGTAAAAACAATTACGAAATAATTAATTTTTAAAAAAGTTTTATTTATTATATGTATTTACAAATTAATGTAGGATAATTATCGCTGAGCCGCAGTGTAAATTAAGATAAATCAAAATTTTGGCAATTACTAGGCCATATTAAAACAGAGCTATATATCAACATGTGACAATAGCTCACCACAAAATGAGCTCACAGATGGTAGGTTTCAAATCCTTTCGGTCTATTCTAATAGATAGTAGCACAGGAAGGACATAAAAAGCGATCAAAATGAAAGTCGTTACACTAGGCTTAAACCGATTCAAGATAAGTTTTCGTTAAATCCAGATTTCGTGATACATTTTATTTCCTTGCTTATAAATTGAGTCATTTTTTAAATGATAATTTTCAGAAATTAGAAACGCAGTACTATTGAAGATTAATATTGTTTACGATTAAATTATTTCCCCTAAATTCCTTACTCCGTAATTTAAGTAAAATTTTAAACTACTCTTTGCATGGACCCATATGGGGGTTACCTGTGGTATGTTGGATAGCATAACAAACCACATTGTCCAAGTTAGCGAACTCGCCACTCGGAAATTGTTCTTAGTTATTTTTTAATAGATTGAATATCACAGGTGAGAGAGGATCACCTTGTCTTAGTCTCTTATTTACCTTGAATTCTTCTGAAAGCTTTCCCTAGATCTTTACTCTACTCCTGGTATCATTCAGCGTCATTCTTACGAGCCTAATTAATTTTGACGGCAATCCCAGGTTCTTCAGTCCTTTGTACATTTCATTCCTCTCCACACTATCATATGCCTGACGAAAATCAATGAATAAGTGATCTATTAAGAAGAGCACAAACGGCACAATTTACAATAGATTGACGCAGCATCTAGCATATGCCGACGATGTGCTTATACCGGCCAGAACAATGTCAGCTTTATCAGGGGCTATGCAAGAGTTTGAGGGGGCAGCAAGGATTCTTGGCCTCGTTGTAAACAATGTCAAAACAAAATATATGATAACGACGAGAAGCGGGACATATAGGCATGGACCAGTATAGATCGGAGACCGGGAATTCCCTGGATGTGAGTCCTTCAGAAATCTGGGAGGGATATTGTTAAGAAACAACGGCATGACAATGGAAGTCAAGGATAGAATTACAGCGGGCAACAAGTGTTTTTATGCTCTACGGGAGGTCTTGAAATTTAGGAATCTCTCCCGTACAAATAAAATCTTAATCTATAAGTCAATCATACGCCCCGTTGTTACATATTGCTGCGAGACATGGGTCCTAACAAAAGCAGCCATTGATTCCCTGAGAAGTTGGGAAAGAAGAGTATTAAGAACAATATATGGTCCTATTAAGGAAGGCGAGTAATTCACAATGAGAAGTAATCCAGAACTGATGAAATTGGTAGTGGAGCCAGACCTAGTCACGGTCATTAGAAAGAGAAGGCTTGGCTGGTAGTTTTGAAAGCATGGATCCGAAGAGACTTCCTCGAAAAATGGCGAATGATAATCCGAGAGGAAGGAGAAAACGCGGAAGACCCCGATTGAGATGGATGGAATATGTAAAAGAGGATCTGCGTAGGATGGGAGAGCGGCTATGGAGGAGGTTAGCTTCAGATAGAGCGGAGTGGAGCAAGTTGTTGGAGGAGGCCCAGGTCCTACAAGGACTGTAGCGCCAGACTGTGAGTGAGTGGGTTATTTTTTAATAGGAGTCAGAAATCCTTATTTATGCCGTCCTTCGGAGGAGGCTTAAAATTTTGGATTTGAGCGCGTTTCGAATTCAAGTACTCGTTAGAGATCCTTATCGTATTTATAGCTTTAAATGAATAGAATAGAATAGAATTGAAAACAAACTTTATTCTGGGACCAAGTCCCTTTAGAATAACAATAAAGAACAAGTAAAATAAACATAATATTCATCTGGCCAGGAGTCTACATAATGATACAAATCATGAAGTAATCATGAGTGAGAAAACATAATAGAAATAAATGATTAAAAAGTACAAGTCTTTACAGGATTTTAAATAATTGTCGAAAATAATATAAAGGTTAGATATTAACAAAATAATAATAAATAACATTAATATAATAGTTATATGTATTATATATATGCAATATTTAGGGCTCCCATTGATAATGGGGTTCACAAAGGCTGCAAAAAATGACGTTAAATGAAACAAACAAACAGGCAACCATATAAAAATTCTTCTTAATAGAGATTTAGGAAGCCAATTATTTAGGAAGCCAATATAAACCAACAGCGAATTGTTTTTATAACGAGTATTACCACTAATGCTCATAATAGAAGCTATGCAATGAAGCCTTTCTCATTATCATTCAAGCAAATGATCATTCAATGATATTATTCAAGCTTATGATGTGGCTGTAAATTAATTTTATGATTACATGCAATGATTTAAAATTCCAAAAAATGAAAATCTGAAGAATTTAACTTGGAAGAAAAAACAACTTATACAATAAAAATGATTAGATAGTTTCTAATAACAGTTTCCAAGTGTATTCATCAAAAGTTCATATTGTTTGTTTCTTCATATTCAAATCACATTTAAAACTTTTCTACTAACACTCATTAAAATAACATTGAATTCGGTAAAAATATCGAATGTTATTTAGTAGATTGCCTATATCGATAAAAAATCTCAGGAGGAAGCTTGAACCAATATATGAAATAACTTCATGGAACTTAAGGAAACGGCTATTTGAAAGTTTTTTATATTTGAAGAAGGTTCCTGGTCTTTCTCTACTTCAAGTTCATTTTCTTTTGCATCCAGCAGAGTCAAACCGATTTATATTTCAATATATCAATCACATTCGTATCTGTAGATATCTGTAGATATCTGAACAACCACTTTCATCATAGTTGAAATGAAATAAAAAAAAATAAATAACTTGGCTTTAAATGCGCCATTTGGGCTTCGTTAAATTGTAATGGGAAAAAAAACTGTTCCGCTACATCCCATGAAGGATCCTGGGTTTATATAGATGGTAGAGACTGTAAAAAATATCATCCAACAGATTTTCCTCCAATTTAAGGTACCAAATTTATCGAAGCTGGGTGAGCCTTAGAAAAATATGAGATTTCCACAGGGTTCATCTGTTGCTGTTAAAGAAATTAATAAATCTGCAAGACCTGGGTGTGGGCCCAGAACCTTCAGTACAGGCCCAACTCAGTCCTCTACACACTGAGCGATTCTGCTTTCCTTGTGTTGAAAATTGTGGAAATATTGCATAAAACAATTAAATCAATCATACTTATTTTTTTAAATGTATAAAAACTTATGAATCATATTACTATATGTTATTGCAACGGCTTTTATTATGAAAACACCGTATTTTTTTAAAGCAACATAAACTAAATATTTTTACGATGAAACCAAAAAAAAAGACCTATTGTACAGTAAATAATAATAATTAATAATTAAGCGAAAGTTACTCACCAAATTTGGGAACCGTCGCAGTTGAATTAGGAGTTGGCTCAACCTGAAAAAAAAATACATAACGTCAGAAATTTCTTTATAAAAAATCTAAATAATAGATAGAAAGAACTCGGTCTTCCGGAAATTGTATTCATTAACATTACTTGATTGTCTTATAGAATCATTATAATAGAATCAATTAATTAAAACCAGAAGAATAGGAACGGATTCCTTAAAATAATATTATATTTCGAAGGCAAGATGCCAATACCATTTATATCTGTTTGCAAATCGTGCATCGCTGGTGCAAACCACTTACAGAACTCTGCCCCATCCAAAGCCTTCACGCAATCCTCCATACTTCACTTTGGTCTAATTCGCACTATTTAAGAACCCGTTCGTTGTTAAGATAAAAATCTGTAAGAATCCATCTTAATTGAATAACCAGGTTCAATTATATTGATAGGGTGCATTCTCCGCAATTCCGAGTTATAGAAAACCTACAGCTCCAAGTGAAACGCCTTTTTAGTATCGAGCATTTTATGGAATATGTTCTATATAGGAAGATTTTAAGAAATTTTTCTTTCTGTAACATTAGCCTGAAGCGAAAAGCTATAAAGAACAGCTGGAAGGATAGTTGTTTTATCTATACATGTTATAAAACAAAGTCCTCGGCCGCATTTGTTCGCGGTAAACTTAATAACTACTGCATGGATTTTCATGCAATTTTCACCAATAGATAGAGTGATTCACCAGGAAGGTTTAGGTATATAATTTGTCAAGGTTTTGTGTAAATAGGTTGGAATATCGATGGGTTTCACTGAAGAAGCTGCCTAATCCCGTGCAACTATCTAACGTGCAAGATAATAAATTCGTATATAAAGAAATATTTGATTTTGTTTTTATTTCTATAATTTCTATATAATAAAGTACATTAGCTGAGATGTGAAGAAAGAAAATCAAGACTCCCAAAGAAGCCTAAACAATTATATTCACGTGGTCCTTAGTGGCCGGTACGTGATAAAAAAAAAAATACACTACACAGACAAATTCTGTAGGCATAATATGCCTTATTACCTGAGCAAAACTGGGGTAGGTTGCTAATAATTTATAAAAAACAAAATCAATAATAAATTATAATTTTGGGAGAGATGGAGAAGCCAATATAATAGTAAGACAGAAAAATATACTGCATTATCAGCTTTGTAATAATCTAAAAAGACGAACTGTTTTACTGATTTTCGTCACCGTTTCCTTTTGTATTCGATTACATTGTTTTTACACTTCACCCAACAATCTCAAATCGTCCACGAATCCGGGACCGAAAGCGTATGAGAATTTCAACAATGTAAAAACCTGTAACCACTACGACCCGCGAACGAGTCTGGGGTTCAGTACATGGTAGAGACTGTACTGTGTCATGGACAACGTTTCTGCAAGGAGGTGATTTGCCCTAGGCCACGCTCAACCACCAGGGTTTCCCCCTTATTTTGGGTACCCTATTTTTATAATATTTTATAGAGGGTGGGTGAGCCCCAAGAGGGTCCTAGATCCCATAAGTTCCATCTCCAGCCGCAAACAGACTAAATAAAAGTAACTGCAAGCAGCGGAATTTGAACCAGGATTTCCGGCATGGCTACTCAGTGGTCTACCACTGAGCCACTCCACTCCCTGGAATTTAACAATGTATTCACGTTAAAAATTGAATAGTGCAGGTGAATCCTAGATCAAAAACCCTATTGGTATCCGATATTCACATTCCGAACTACACCTTAATTAAATTTTTCCTTTGTTATTGAACTTGAACACTAACATATTAGATCCACCTTAAAATATAAAAATAACTGTGTGGAAAAAAATGGTCCGGGTAGAGGTCAATACATTTCTCTTAGAGCTGGAGACAAATTTTCGGCCAGCACCTATTCAAAACATGTAACCCTCATCCAGATATCCTTAATCAAACCCACTCTGAATGCATTGGAGCAGAATTAAGTATTCCTATTCAGTTGCCCCCTCCTCCTAAAGAATCCCATCCTTCCGAAATTTCAAACATTATTCAAAGATTACCCGCCAACAATGCCCCTGGGCACGACCTAATCACATCCCACATTCTTAGAACGCCTTCCTCGGAAAGCGATCCTACTCCTCATATATATATACAATGGCGTATTCCGCACCACATACCTTCCTGATTCTTGAAATTATACATAGTTAAGATGATACCTTGATGAAAACCTAAAAAACCACCAGAACACCCATCTTCTTACCGTCCTATATATCTCCTGCCCATAATGGGCAAAATACTTGAAAAACTCATTCTGAAACGTCTTCATCCTATCATAGAATCCAATCCAATAACCCCAGATCACCAATTTGGTTTCCGAACATCACACTCCACCATCCAGCAATGCCATCGTGTGGTGGACGTTGTCTCGTCCGCATTAGAGCGCGGAATGTACTGCACGGGAGCTTTTCTCGATGTAGAGGAGGCTTTTGATCGAGTCTGGCATCCGGGTCTGCTGTACAAACTCCGTAAATTCTTATCTTCTACTTACTTCCTTATTATCAGTTCCCACCTCAGTAATAGAACCTTTAAAGTAAACCATACTTTTTCCTACTCTTCCCTCTTAACCCAGTCTGCCGGTGTTCCTCAAGGTAGTATCCTGGGTCCCATCCTATACAAGATATATACAGCTGACATCCCAAACCCATCCAAGCACTGTCCTCACTACGTACGCTGATGACACATGTGTGTTATCAGTAAATAAGGATCTATTTTTTGCATCCCAATCTCTTCAATCCCATAACTCAAACCTTCAAGAAGGGTGCCAAAATTGGAGAATTAAAATAAATCCTAACAAATCCCATCAAATTACCTTCACCCTTCGTCGTAAACCTACGAATTCCTGCCCTACTGTATCCATTAATAATATTCCACTGAACCCTGTTGAACAGATACGTTACCTAGGACTCCATCTGGGCAAACGTCACACTTGGAATTCTCATACAAGACTGAAAAGACAAGAAACTGGTATACGTTTTCGCCTACTTCAACATTTACTGGACAAACGCTCTAAGCTCCCAATTAATTACAAAAGATTACAATTACATGACAGTTATCAGACCTATTTGAACATACGGAGTTGAGCTTTGGGGCTCTACTAAACCATCCAATTCATCTCGTATCCAGTCCTTACAATCCAAAATCCTTCGTAAAATCCTCAATGCACCTTATTATGTCACAAACAAACTCATCCATCATGATCTTAATATCCCATATGTTACTTATTTGGCCCAAACTAGATACCTAACCTTCTATGACAAGCTCCATACACACTTGAATCCGCTAGTCTCTCAACTTGCTTCTGAAAATAAGATGGCCTCGAGACCATCTACTATAGAATTTTATTGGAGAGCTACCGATGGGTAGTTTCTCCACAAGTGTTTTCATGTCATGTTGTACAGATTAGCACATTTACTTGTTATAATAGCATTATAGTTGTAAATATCAATAAATTAAAAAAAAAAAAAAAAAAAGAGTTGGAGAAATGTTTATTAAGTAGCCAACGTATCGCAGGTCTTCTTCAGGGCTGTCCCGGGAGGGGGGGGGTGCCACAAGGGGCGTCACAAGCTCTAATCATATCACTATCTAACGTTAAAATCACATTCATCCATCTTCCACATATATTATCAAGGTCAACTATTATCATTCAAGAAAAATATAAAAATAACCTTTTAACATATACAAATATTTTATCATATAGTTTGTTCTACTTATGTTGTTATCATACTATTAGGAATCAAGTAAAATATATTTTAGTAAGCGGTTAGGAGTGAGATTCCGTGATTGTTATTACAATCCTCTTTCGGTGGATGGCGAAAATGTAAATTATTTCGATTCTTGGCGCATTATATTTTGATTTTTCATTATCTTTATAGCCGGAAAGTAATTCTTAGAAAATCCTTCACAGGCTTCCCCAAAAAGGTTCCTTTAATTAAATAGAAATGCTGTCGATTCCCGTTGCTTTATAAGATTCCAATTTCCCGATGCCTATTTCGACTCGGATCTTCGATTAAAGAAGGTTCAGATCTCAGATATTCGGAAGGAGGGGTATGACTATTGTTCTCAGCATTCAAAATAAGTTTCAACATTTCCTTCTAAAATTCCATTCATTAAGGGTAAAAACCGTAAATTAACACTGCATAAATCAGACCTTACAATTAAAACAGCTTTATCTCAACATAACAAAAGACGGTGTCAGCCAGGTGCAATAGCATGTTTATTTGATAGAGTGGTTCCTATTCTTAAAAACGAGCTTATTTAAATACAACCATCTCTCTATTTTACTAATTAATTGTTTTAATTACGAATGGTCTACAATTAACATGGTAATAATTAATATCAATAAAGATAGCTTCGGTGCGGTAATATAATCAGTAATTTAACTACAGCCTGCATTCTTGTGCAATGCTATATTTTTTTTCTCTTATATTATATTCAAAGAAAAGAATATATTTGAATCCTCATGAATAAATTTAAGAAATATTACTCAAAAGAGAACTTTATTCTATTCTGTTGCCGCCCTTCGAAAGGGGTGTAAAATGGCGGTCCCGACCCTTTGCGGTGTCAGGTACTACTCATCAAGGACCACTGTCCTAATTATAAAAAAAAACTGCACTGTTACAACCCGTGAAGGGGCTTGGATTCAGTACGATGTAGAGACCATAAAGTTTCTTGAACAACGGTTGCGCAGGTTGGTAATTTGGCCTAGGTTATGCTCAAAATCCAGAATTTCCCCCTTATTGTGGGTACCCCGTTTATATAAGCTGGGTGAGCCCTCTGAGTGTCCTAATGCCTATAGAATCCTTGTCCGTTAAATTCACTTTAAATCACAGTCTGCCAAGCAGGGGAACAACCCACGCGATCATCAGGACAGCAACTCTGCGCAATACCGCTGAGCCACCCCGCTTCATATCCTGATTCATATTATACCTGGATTGAAAAACTCGTTGTAGCAGTATAAATGAGGATAGCATCTTTTTTTTTTGTATTATATGAAAAAAAAACCAATATGATTGGAGTGCTCAAAGAAACTGTGTGTCAATTTCTTCAAATATTTATAATTTTAATTTTGAAAAGTATTTTTATTCTCATTAATAGGTTTTAATTGTCTAAAATCAAAATTAAATATATAGTAATTAATTCGTTATAAATACACCCGTTTTAAAATATGTAGGTCTTGATATGGTGACGTTAAGCAATAAAAAATTAACTAAACCTTTTATATTTCTTCAGTTTTATTCTATTTAATTGATAATCTATGAAACTTTTAGATGCTCCTAAAATCTACAAGGATCAATACCAAAATATTATTATTAGACAAATACCGTTTACAAGATACACTTTAAAACACCACGTAAAGTTGAGGACTTAGATCAAAGATGTAATTGGCCGTTACTGGCGCACTTCACTCCAACTTTTCAAATTATGAAGATTCCCTCGTCCAATAACTCCCCTAACTCCAAGAAAATAAATCTCATTGACACTTGATATCCAGAATTTTTTTTATAAGGCCCAGAGTGATATTACTTTCCGAGAGGCGCTCATAATACAGATGACCACAAAACTGCCGCCGAGAGCCCATCAAACTTAGGACCAGAATCGTCTCTAAAGCCTCAAACTTTATAAGCACCTTCTGGAACTGCCCTTCCGGAAGTAGGCCATCCTAAGGATGTAATGTAGACTATTGGTGATAACAACCACGAGCGACCTACAAGTGAAAGAGATAAAGTTAAGAGACTGTATTCTTCAATTTTCGAAGTTATACTTTTGGTATATGAGGGTGAAGTTGTTATTAAAACGGAAGATTTAATATATATATAAATAATATTTATAAATATATAAATATATATTTATAAATATATAATTTATATATACATATATAATGGGTACCCTAAATAAGGTAATATATATATTAGCCCCAACAAACCCTGGAGGTTTCGTTGATCTCGTGGGATCCATCCGAATTCTACTATATCAAATTTTAATATTTTACAATAAAGTTGGGAAATTGAAAAAAAAAAAACATAATTCTATAACTTGTTGCAATACCACTGGTTTCTGATTAGTATATTATTTTGTTTATTGTAAACATTTTCTATTTGTCACCTTCGACAAAAATTAAAAAACCTTTATTAAATATTTTTCATATCATTTCTCGAAATATTTCTTTTATAATAGTTTGAATCTCAAGCTTATTCTGTATACCCAACTGCATCTTTTATTAAATATAAAATTATTCTTTTAATTTTCACACAATTTTTATTCTTTAGTAATATAAATATAGCTTAAACGTTCTTGTTAATTTCAATTTAAAAATGGTAATTTCTTAACGGACAACGTTAGTACGTTCTACACCGAAAATAACCTACTATAACAGTACAAATAAAAAAAAATTATATTTTTTTATTAATTGTTTTGATTTTTAAATATTTTTATTTTGAAATATATATTTTTATTCCTTCAAAATAAAAATATTTAAAAATTAAAACAATTAACAAAAATGATAAAAAAATATAAATAGTAATATGAGGTAAGTCAACAAGATCCTAAAATTAAAGTAATGTTCGAAGAACATTCGTCCTCGTGTATACATCGCAAAAATTGCGAGAACACTTCTTTTTCCAGGGACATGGGATCAGATAAGAGAACGGATTTTTCCCTGCTGGGAAGCGACTCCGGTAGCTCAATTGGTAGAGTGCTGTCACGGAGAGAGAGACGACCCGGGTTCGAATCCCGGCCGGGACAAACATTTCCTCTTCAAAATAAAAAAATAAAAATCGTATTCCAAAACAAGAGCAATAGCCCTGGGGGAAGAATGAGTCCAAACTGTAAACAAATAATTCAAAAGAAGTATGCAATAAAGGGAGCTATTTTTACGCCTAACTTTGCAGAAGGAAAATAAGCATTTTGTCGCCTAATATTGCTTGGACAATTCAGAGTAGGACATATCAATTTAAAAAAAAAAATACATGTTTTCATTCAAATAAATTATTATTTTAATTGCAGATTTAATAATAATGATATTAATCATAAAGGCGTTATTTATTCTGGGACAGGTCCCTTTAGAATTACGTTACAGAAATAATATAATACATTTAATTAATTAATTACGATTAAATTAATAAATGATAAATTAACAATAAATAAATAAAATAATCGAAATTTATTTTAATTACCTCCTATAACAATAATTAAAGAAAACAATTAAAAGGAAGAAGAAAACAAGAGAAAATAAAAATAAGATAACAATAAGTATATATAGAGAGAAACAATTGATAGTAACATATATACACAAATTTTATGAAAAGCAACATACCAACAACAATAAAATTATATAATTACATAATATAAATACTATTATTATTATTATTATTTGTAAATGACTCTTCCATTACCATGCACTTCGGCCTAAAAAGGCCCGTTATGCTTGAGTCCTAAAACTCCTACCCTAGGTCAAGACTTCTGAGAAATTTTAAATAGCCTTTAAATCTTAGTTCTTGAAGTACCTGGTGTGCGCCATCTGCGCCGTGGTTCTTCTTCAATTGCCAAGCGATGCATATGTTTTCTGAGTTTGCAGTGCTCTGTGATGACTTCAACCATACTATTGAGGTCGATTCGCGACATTTGAGCGGCTTCTTTCTTGATTTTCTCAGAAAGTTTATCATTGGGATCCTTTATAAAAAGTTTGGTATGCCTTATATTGGCTATATCCCATCGCGTTTTTATCTTCCTCTTGGCTAGTTTGTTTATTGTATCCTCAGCCAGGGAGAGGGGAACCCCGCACCATGGTTCTGGTCCTATTAGAGTATTTCCTCCTCTTGTCTTTGCCAATTGGTCGGCCCTTTCATTTCCAGGTATATTGCCTTAGAAATCCAAAATATGTTATGTTATATACAGCTAATTCATTAGGTCTTATACATCATTCCTCCACTAGTCTGGATTTTTTTTACTGCATTTTGTAATGCATTGCATGCTGCATGATTGTCAGTAAGAAAATTAATTACTTTATTCTTGTGGAAGGCACCAGCAAGTATTGCCCATATTTCCGGTTAGAATACAGTGGGTGACGTGCCCAGAGCTAAGTAACGGCCTGTGCCCCGGCATTCCTAAACAAGAATCCCAAGCCGGCACCATGCTCCCCAACCGTATACACATTTAGACCCTTGGGTGAGTTCAAGCAATCATTCTTGGTTTTGCAAATCGCCTGCGTGTTAACGCCGAATCATTTGTCAAAATTATATTTATTCAGCATTAGGTCAGAATGCTTTTTTAACTCTGCACTTACCTCAGTCAAATATAAATACTAGCTATGATAACAATTTAAAAACAAAAAAATATGTTACTGGAAGTGTGAGCAGCAAAATTAGAAGTAAAAGAAAATGTATGTAAACACACAATTAGTGTTGATTAAATTTATAATACAAGAAATAATTATGAATATTGTGATAAATATAATCATATCATAATCTATCAAGAAAGAGTGAGAGATGTAAGGAACCAATTAAATATGAACTTTAGTTACTGAGTAGAAGTATAAACTTCTCTCACATTATAATAAGCAAATATCTATTTTTTATTATGTATTTTCATTCTTCGCTTACCTTTCTTTTGATTATGATTCATGATTATGGTACAAGATCCTTATAAGAGAATATTAAAAAAATTATTTTCCATCGATAGAGATAATTTAAATTGAATGTATTGGAGTTGTTTTTTTAAATATTTATTATGAAAATATACCTTTTTCATTGAAGGTTACCGTCATTTACAAATATTCTTCTATAAAATATTACATTTTTTAAAAGTTTGTACTGAGATTTTCAAAACCTTTCATTAGCCGAACTTAGAGGTTTTTTGGTTATTTAGTACTGCGCCGAAATTCTAATGATGAAAATTATAACGAAATAAAAAAAAACTTGAATTAACTGTAATTAACAAAATCAAACAATAGAAATAAAACATAATATGATTTAATAAATACGTTAACAATTGAAAATTAATTATATTATAAAGACGAATATATTATTTAAATTAATAATCATATAAATAGTAAACACTTCAAGAGAAACACTAAAAACACTATTATAAAAGTCGCCCCTCCTACGGACACGAGACTAGGCACTCAGGGCCCAACGGGGGGTAGTCTCCCGGGGTATTTTCTTCTCATGTCGGGTCCTATCATTCAACTGGGTTAACAGATATGTTTTCACTATTGAAACTTAGCCCACAAGTATTATAGTAATATATGTTTTAAGGGAGAAAATGAATTTTTCGTAACTCACTACTAATATAATAATACTATTACGGTCAGAGAGAGAAAGAGGAGCAGCGGGATTAAGACGGTCAGTCATGATTAAGTCAGTCAGTAATAAGTGAGTCAGTGATAAGTAAGTAGTAGTAAAACTTTTCAACTTGTTTATCACTGAACTGTGACAGTTAACGAGTGTAATAAACTGTTTCTGTTTATTACTGTGTGTCAGTTTGTCATATTTGGAGAGTCTTGCGGTCGGTGGACTTTAATTAGTGAACTGTAAGTGTTAATTAGTAGTTATAAACTCTATTAATTCTATTGTATTTGTACAAATTTATGTAAATAGTTGAGCTATTTAGTATTAGTAATATCTTATATTATTTTAGTAATTAAATAAGAGTTAGGCCTAGGTTATAATCTTTATAATATTGTTATCGTAAATTTATATTAGTTTAATAATTTAATTGTCTGTAATTTCATTGTATTATTTTTGTTAATAAATATTAGTATCTCAAATTCAGAAGTGGAATAATTCATTTCCACACCCAGTAGCCCGTTATCAATACAAAAAAAATGTCTGGTACAAGCGAACCCCTTCCTGTGGTTCAGTACATGACAGACCATACATCAGTACTGTTTCTAAGACCATAGTTGTGCAGGAAGGTGATTTCTCTAAGATCCCTCTCAACGGCGAAGTTTTTCTGTCGTTTAAGGGAAAACACATAATAGAGGCAGAGTGAGCCTATCAAGAGGCATATCTTTTTATCATTATATTGAATTATTATTATTTTCGTTATCTTTTTTATTTTCTTGTCTTGTTACTATCATGTAACAGAATCATTTTGTAAAGAATATATCAATTTATGTACAGAATTTATCATCTTTCTTGAACGTTGAATTTCAAGTGATAAATTAAAGCTTTATTGGGTTCAGGTTTTTAAAAAAACTTAACTAAACGAGGAAATTTGACTCATGAATTCCTCAATAAAGAGAAAATCTTTATTTTTTCATATTAAAAATTAACCTGTACCGCTACAACCCGCGAAGGGTCTGGGGTTCAGTACAAGGTAGAAACAGTATTGTTTCTTAGACACAGTGGTTATGAAGGGAGGTGATTTGACCAGATCCCACTCATCCGCCAGATTTCCCCCCTAATTTTGGGTACCCACTTCATAGAGGCAAGGTGAGCTCCAGGAGGGACCTATATACCAAAGGGTCTCCGACAACAAATAGATTAAATAGAAGTCTTTCAGCAAACTCAGCGCTCTACCACTGAACCACCCCCCCTTTTTTTATATTACAGTTTCTTATAATAATAAGGAACTTACTTCGGAGTTTATATTAAAAAAAATCATATAAATGCAAATTATTTAAATAATTTTATTTTCAAGAAAATCTAGATGAGAAAATATTTTAACTGAAAAAAGATTTTACTCATGTATCATAAATGATAAGATTTATATTTACTTTTTTTAAAAATAAAACTTATCTAAAGTAAGAAAGCAAAAGCATCTCCTTCATTAGGAATCAATGTCGGCTATCTTCTTTCCTAAACGGAAGAAAAGAGCTCGGGTTCGATCTTTAAAGAAAAGTCCTTTGCCTCATCAGCCTCGAGAAAAAGACGGAAAAATCAATGCGGAAAAGCGGATCTCTCAGAGAAGACTGGAAGATAAAAAGTTGCCTTGAGGTCATCGCCACGGTGCCAACTTGTTACGATTCATCACTGAGGCAAATATTCTAAGGTCATGTTGATATCAGTTGTTATAATTCTAGTGTGGTTCATGACAATAGAAAAAAAAAATCCTGGATGGTCTCATATAGATATATTTGATAGATAATAATGATATGATATATCATATAATATTTATAAAATAGTCCTGTCACAGTGTTAGTAACAAAACTCCTCCGAAACGACTTGACCGATTGTTATGAAATTTTTTGTGTATATTCAGTAGTTCTGAGAATAGGACGTACACTATTTTCATACCCCTAAGTGATATGTGTCGGCCATTATTATTGATTATGCGTCGATCGTAGCTGA
The DNA here is from genome assembly GCA_964056705.1 of Troilus luridus. NCBI lineage: Eukaryota > Metazoa > Arthropoda > Insecta > Hemiptera > Pentatomidae > Troilus > Troilus luridus. Next base: position 78,321,782 of record OZ057414.1, on the reverse strand, counting down.
GACGCTTGATGATGATGCATTTTTGATATGTTGTAAGGGAATGCCTGAGTAGTGTAAATCCAACTTCGCAACCGAAAAAACGGACGGGAATAATTTTGGTGGCCAAAAAACCTCGAAATTTTCGTAGTTATTCCAGTTTTTGGCTTTTATCTCTTGATCAGTGTGTTTTGGGGAAAAACATAAGAATCATTTTTAATGAACATTCAATTTGCTAAAATTTGAGCCTAAATGATGCTCTGTAGGACTAATAGATCATGGGTTAAGTTCCAATCATATAATAAATAACCGGAATCTTAGCTCTATCAAATATATAAAATTATCGTGTCACAGTGTTCGTAACAAAACTCCTCCAAAACGACTTGGTCCGAGAATAGGACGTAAACTATTTTTCATGCCCCTAATTGATATGTATCGGCCATTGTTATTGATTATTCGTCGATCGTAGCATTGACGCTTGATGGTGCTATCTAATTAATAATTAATTAATTAAAATAAATCTATGATATATGTGAACAACAACGACAAGCAATTCGGTGTTACTGTTCTATTGCTATCTGGTGATTTCCGACAAAAATAGTCAGTCATTCCTTTTCATTATATACCAACTTAGATATAACATGAATAAAATATAAAATCAAAAAAGTATTGTTATTCCTATTATATATATAAGAAAAGAGAAAATACTCAGATGAATATAAAGTATTAATATAATATTAATATATGACATTTCATAGTAACGTGGAAAAAGAGTATTATATAAGGCATACAAGATAAAAAGAGGATTTTCAAATTCTTGGGATTTCAAAAATTCACTTTTTCATATTTTTAGCTAGTTTAGTCAACCGATGCTTTATCTCCCCAAGCTTCATGCATATAATCGGACTAAACCATTTGGAATACGGCGGGGAAATATTGTGTTCGTAAAAACTGAGTTTATTGTGTCATTTACAAAAGAATACATGCTACATTAACTGACGTGACTCTTTTTTTTTTAGTGGCTTCTTTTTTAACAAAACAAGTGTGTCATCAGATTTGACCAGGCATTCTTCAAATATTTGGGCCAAGTCCAAATAATCGATGAATCTCAAAGTCCGGTCGTCTTCTTTCTATGACATATCTTATGTCTACTATAAAACTGTTTTTAGCGATTAGTGTGTAATATTTTATTTCACATATATGGTGGAATAATAAAAGGGAGCCCCAAAAATTTATTTTAAATATTATATTATATACTTTGTGTGAAAAATATGTGAAAGAAGTCCAATATTGTTAAATACAATTTAATATGTTGAGATTATATAATTCCATAAAACGTTTTGACAACTATATGTCATTATCAATCTTTTAAAATTAAAATTTCTGCATCGATACAACAATTATACGTAACTTTAAAAAAGTGCATTCTATGACTGGATAATAGTTTTGCCCAATATATAAAAATCCAAAGATTTAAAGTCCAGTTGAGATTATTGAAATTTATTTGTTTCCTTCTTACAATATATTGAAACATAAATCTTAAATACAGAATGTATGCAAATTACAGTTATACAGTTTGAGTTTAGGAGTGGTAATATTAAATTAAAAGTTGAATAATTTGTAAAATAAAGGTTGGTCTGCCATCAGGTGACAGGCTGGGGCCATTCTAGTAATTTAATAATATACATGAAGTTAATAATTTAGTATACCAGAATAATGATTATCTCCTTTGCATAGATGGATAGAAAAGTAGTATTAGATCTTATTAATTATGCAATATATAGAATGCACAAAGTTGTTCTTTATTCATTTAACCTCACGTTATGCTACTCTGACAAATCAGACGATAATACATTGGGAGTTCTAAATTTCTCCCATCCTGGTATAATCAGGATAAAGAACTTTAAAGAGCACCTGACATCTTACAGGTCAATTTTGTTACTCTCTTTAAAAAATTGAATACGAAGTCATATTATTGTTTTGTTTTTAATACCAGTAATTTTTAATAGTAGTATTTTTAATAACAGTAGTAGTTAAAAAAACACATAAATTTCAGCGTTGTAACTAACATTTGTCCAACGAAAATAACCGCTAAAATAATATATAAATACCCTTACGAAAATTTTGAGATATCATTTTTTTGCAAAAACGGAAACAGAGTGATCATATTTTTGGCCCTAATCATATTTTTTATTAATAATAGGAAATCGAGCAGGTCCTAACTAGAATAATATTGTGACCAGGTGAATAGAATTCCAAATGAGAAAATAGGAAAAAATCTATAGAAATCAAGTAGTACTTCATCTACGTGATAGACCGATCTCTTATTGTTAACCCTTTAACTACTTTATTGAACATTTATCACGTTACGTCTACCACAGCACTAAGTGGGCCGGCTACCCGTCTACCGGCCAGTGCTACATACTTTTTTCCTGCATTCTATGCTTCATTACGCCCCTTTACCACTATCTGTTAACGCATTTTACCAGACCGGAGCAGTAAGTTAATAGCCCAAGGAAACGGTACATAAATGATATATGAATAAGAATGATGAACGGTCGCGAAAAGCTGTGCGACGGAATATATCTTCTCTAGCACTGAGGGCGTGTGTGATGCAGAACGAGATATATCGTCTTAAGCAAAGGGGGCACGTTCCCTTGCGCCGACATATATCGTCTGTAGCAGTTAAAGGGTTGAGATAGATATAATCTATACATTATAGATATATTATATACATAACATAGCACAAAAAACAAAATAAATGTAAGTAAATGTTGACTACATCTTACCTGAATATAAAATAAATTGAGGAATGGTATCCATTAATAAGTAACAAAAGTACATTAAAAAAAGTTTTTGGGCTTAAAAATCTTTAAGGTCTACCCCGATAGCACCGGAGGAACGAGATAAACAATGGAGAAAAAAAGTCGTTATAATATTATAATTAATAATTCATCGTCTAATCAATTTTAAAAACCTTGTTAAAATTTGACTTCGAATACACTATAGTTAGAGTAAAGTTAAATTATATTGACTCAAATTAAAGAGATTTGTAAAGTTTTTAAAAGTGTTTACTCACTTTAATTTTTTTTTAAATAGAAGCCCTAGGTGATAGATATTTCCTAACTCCTCCCTAGAGCGAATGGGTAAAAACTTATTTGGGATGCAAAGCCAATTATGTAAAGGGTGAATCAGGGCTAACGAATTGGAGATTGGAAATTAGTTGAAGAAGGTCAACAGAACGGTGGGGTGAGGCCACCTAGCTACGGCTAATAGAACTCCTGTCCCTGAGTGCCTCTTCTATCCCCTCCCTTCTTTATTGAAAACATATTTAATTCCATTATAAATTAATTTATTTATGTATTAGAAAAATAAGGCATTTTCCCCACATACCACGACACAGAATAAAATCAATAATACTTAGGTGCTGACTTTTTCCACTGGTAAAGGTTAATTACCTAAAATGCCATTTTACAGCTACGGTAACTTACGTGACTCTTTTATTTTATCTTTGATTTCTTTATTAATATTGTTTTATTATCTTTATTATTATTAATATATTATTTCTTTATTATTGTCATTCTATCTTATTTTTTTAACACAAGGAGTAAAAGAGCCACACAAATACTGACGACAGCTAACCACGACAACTGACTAGCCTCAAGAATAATGAAAATTGTTCTGATAACAATGCGACAGAGAATAATACCATAATATGTATTTAAAGGACGGTCTAAGGACACAACTGCATATTTTTAAATCAAAATAATATTGGAGGTGGAGTATGGCATTAACTTGATGAGGCATAGCATTTTTCTTTCATTTCACTGAAGGTAAGAGGAGCACCTACCCTCGGAATCTTTAATGCTATAAAAATAATTGGACAAATCTGTGAACAAATGTTTATATTAGAAATTATATTCTTAACCTCGAAATTGGACTACCGCTTTCAAATACTCTGTAGCTGTATATAATCCAAAAGAGTAATGATGAATGGTAAAATTTAAAACAATATTCTTCAGCATTAAACCAATGTTTAAAAAATTGGAAGTTGCTGTAAGACAGTAGCTGACGCATAATTATGACATTAACTTTCTCATCCATCAATTTTTTTTAAATTCATAAAGTTAGTTTATCTAAACTGAACCTACTATCTGTAGTTTACGAATTTTGAGGTATATTCAAAAAATAAGTATTTTATCGTCAATTTATTAACATAATCCTGGGTCTGTAACGAGACGGCTTTCCCTATACTGCAGGCGTGACCATACTATTTCAATTCCCGCTCTTCCAGGATATCCTGTACCAATCGTACTCCAATATCCTAATGAATTTTGTCGCTCACAGCTCTTTTGGTCTTGCTGACAATTCTTTGGAAGAATCTCAATATGACCGCTGAAATCTTGCTCGCGTGCTTATCGAAGGTGTTCCAGCTTTTCGATCCATATAGCAACTACTGGAAGGAACAGTGATTTATACAGTCTAAGTTTCTTTCTCTTTCTGCTTAACTCTCATTGTTTTTGATACCTATGATTTATGATATATTAGCATAGGGCTTAATCGCCCTTTTTAAAAAGTCATTGTCTACATTACTATCTTGGTTTATAACTATCCCCAAATACGCGTAAACCAGCCAATATGTATACATTGTTTCTAGGAACTCGCTATCACATAAAATTCTAGGCTCTAGAATCGTGCATAATCTAGCTTTTAGTCAATTTTATGAGCAACACTGTTAATTGCAATTCCTCATTGTTTAAAAAAAATCATAAACATAAGTAATTACAGATAATTACTAAATAGCAGGACTCTAAATTGATATTAAACGAATTCAAATAAACACATAGTCACTTTTAATATTAACGCGTTGGCTAAATTTTACTGAATCGTTGTTCTATATACCAAATAGTTAGGATATACAATTTATCATATTAATTTATGTTGTTCACTTCTGTAGAGGAAGGCATGGTACACTATATCATAGAATAGGTGCATAGCTGGCGTATTCGACTGGCGATGCCTGCAAGCTGTTTGCGGCGTCCTCTCAAGGGAGCGAATCAGGCATACCAGACCCAACTCATTCTCTGCCTTGTTTTGGAGGGTGGAAGGAGTTCTCACACCGTTTGTTATATATAAATATATATACATACATGTATGTATGTATATACATAACTTAGTAGTTATGTAATTGTTCATGTATAACTTTTATAAAATTATTATTTTATTGTTTTTAAATATTCATTTAATCTTTGAAAAGATTCATAAATTCTTAATTGAATAGTTGCCTGGAAAAAGGGCGCATGTTATATTTTTCAAAGTTTACGGGAGTCAAAATAAGAAAACGGGTCATTTTCTTTAATTAGGTGACTGTCACATACGCCCTTCTTACATTTTATAGATTTTGCACTTACACCCTTGATCGATTGTAAAACAAGCAAACAAATAAACAAAAATTGTTACATCCACGATGCTTTGGTGAACATGTTTATTTTGACATAACATTGAAAAACCGAAGAGTCTATAGAAATTTGGCGTGCGGACGGGTATTTCTTGACGAGAGAGCGGTAGGGGCCCTCACATGGGCCTTGTTCCACAAATAAAAAAAACACTGAAAAATGTAACATACTCCGTTCTTCCAGGCAACTATTTAATTGTTGAGCCAAAAGATAAACTTAATTATTTTCCGAAATTATACAGTAGATGGTTCTCTAACCTTAATTGAAAATTGATTAAACTCGGTTTAATTCCTACTAGATCGCTAGGCCAACTTCTATTATGTGGTTTTGTCGGTAGATAGAGAAAGGGGATTAAGTTGATTTTCAGTGGCTGTAGACTTACAACGAACAATTGGAATAAAGTTTTCTGTTCAAATAGCAATTATACTTACCACTACTGTTGTAACTTTCATTAAATTCGAAAGTATTTTGATGAAAGTTATCTATGTGTGGATTTATATTCAATATCCATTTATTCCTGTGAATATATAATTAAACTAAAACAAATCTAATAACTAATCCATAGGGCTACAGACAGGAATCACATATACCAACTAAAAAATTTACAAACATTTCACGATAAATTACTACCCAATATTGCTTCCTCAACCCTTTTGCACACTTCCGCTTTTAGCAGGAGGCTAAAATATAAATTTTTATTTTATGCATGCAAGCTGAATTTTTGTTATTTTATGACATAAAGGAATACAGAAATTCGTATATAAATCTAAACTATTAATAAGAAAAATATGCAATATAATATTTTTATCATTTAACAGCTAGTCCATTTCATTTATATTTTTTGGCGTCATCCAATTTTATGATATCTAGTCAACCTATACCTACATAATACACCAATTCGGCTAACCTCCCAGTTACCGGATACTCAGACAAAATGATACACGGATTTCCGAATTTTAAACGGCATTTTTATGCAGTGTTTGAACCTAGTACAGAGTCGATTATTCGTATATGAAGTTTTACTAGACAAAGATCGATGGATATTTATAGTATGTTGGAAATGATATATGATTAAGATATGTGAATTGGGCATTTAAATTCTATGGTGAGCTTCGAGAAACGTCCTCCGTTTAACGATCCCTTTAGATTTAGCCGAGAAGAAGTTCCACAGATCATCCACATTCCGCCACGCGTGGAACTTTAGCCTAAGCGGAAATAAAATTATTTTCTTAAATAAAATAATTTTACTAATAATGTTAAAGGAATAAAGAAGATATCCACTTATACTGCAATGGAGAACAATTAGAGGTGGTGATAGACTTCACATACCTAGGTAGAGTGGTAGACGGATCTTGGAATGTAGATGCAGAAATATCAAACAGGATTAACAAGGCAAATGCAGTAGAAAGTAACACTGTGGTTAGGAAAAGAGAGATAGGCAAGGGTGTCAAGCTCCAAATCTTTTTGGCGGTGTATCTGCCCATACTTTTGTATGGATATTAACAGACCAACAGAAGAGCAGAATCAGCATTGCCGAAATGAAGTATCTGCGAATTAATGGATAAACGAGTTCTCAATGAAAGGATTCTTCAGGAACTGGAGATAGCCTCATTGAAACAGCTCCTAGAAACTCGCCTCCTGAAGTGGTTTGGCCTTATTATAAGGATGGATGACCACAGAGATCCTCTAAAGACCATGGAATATGTCGAAGAAGTCAGAAGACCTAGGGACCGCCGTAGGATGTCCCATCTCGACAACATTGATCGACTCTGTATGGCGAGGGGGAAGGAACTCCGACAGGCCAGGGACTTTACTAGAAATAGGGAAGAATGGAATCCCTGGCTAGATGCTCCTCTACGCTGAAAAGACACTAAAGAGGGAAGCTAAAGAAGAATAAGAAGTGAATGATATATAATTAAGTATGTGAATTGGGAGTTTAACCCGTTGAACGGAACACACGTCATAATGACGGCAATGTTTCACATTTTTACTGATAAAAACGCGAGTGGGTACAGCACAAGGCTGGATCTTTGTTAAAGCTTCGGTCAGGTACCGGCAGGTGTCCGCATCCCACCGGAAGCCCCTCACCTCCCTTCTTTTTGGCGGAAAAAATCCTAAAGACGAAAAAAAATAAAATGTTTTTATCATTTTAAAAATGATGTCAAATGAAACCTAAATGTGTTACCTGCGGGGCTCTTCTCTTTGCTATCCCCTGGACATAGGACTGGTGAAGAAATAAACCCAATAGCATTCATATATAAAAAATAAGCGCTATTTTATTGAAATAAAAATTACATATAACTACTGTTAATAAGGCATAATTAAAATAATAATTACAAATCATTCATTACTAAGGCATTAATAAACTAACAATTACAAATTTAAACCGAAATTCCCAGTCAGAATACAAATAAAACTTCAATTTAACCGAAGATTCGCAATGAACGATAGTACTAGATAATAACATGCGAATAAAAATCATATCCCAGATTCTCCATCAATAATCATAGTCCCTAAATCCACTATTAAATTAATAATCAAACAATTTCCATAATCTATAACAATAATCATATGCACTATTAATAATTACAAATTTATAAATTCCCCATCAGTGATCATTACCTCATAACCACTAATTAATAATTTCCTAATAAAACTCGATCAATCATCTGTGACAATAATCATATACATCATCTATAACAATAATCATATGCTCTAATAATAATGACAACTTAAACATTTCCCATCAGTACTCGTCTCATAACCATTAATAAAATTAATAATTTCCCAATAAAACTCGATCCATCACCTATAACAATAATCATATCCATTATCTAAAACAATAATCATATGCTCTAATAATGACTACAAGTTAAACCGTGTCTGCTTTATTGCAAAAAAATATTCATTTGTCAGGATTGAGTGACTCTATCTACAAATGAACTACATGCGGGCCTCGCCCAGAATAAAAGTCTGACTCCAGTATAGAACAAGTCCTACCTTCCATCTGATGTCTTGCTCAGGTCTCTCTACTTCTCACTGGTCCCAGTCTTTAACTCTAACTTTTGGGGGGAAACGGTCTCGTATTTGAAGGCTTATTCGAGCTAGCGTCAACATTCTTATCCCGGGGTCCGTGAGGTGGTGCAACCTGGTGGTCATGATCATCCCAAGAATCTCTTGAATTGAATTTAACTTTTTAAATATTCGATCAGAGTCGACTTATAGGCGACGGAAATGCTGATTTATTTCCGTATTGGACTGATGACACGGCGTCGCCACAAACAGACAAGAGCCTTCTAACATTTAATAAAATATATCTAACTTAAATTATCTGAGTCCGTTACAAATGTTTTATCTCTAATTTTGACATATTTTTTAGCCCTTATCGTACGAGAGGATAGTGATGTGACAACAGTAATCAATCGAATAACCTTAACTGTAAGGCTACTCACATCTTAAGAAGCAATGAGTGGTTGGGAAAATCGCAAAGCCCGTACACATATTATTCCAAAATATAGAGTATTTTACAAAAACACTGTATAAATTTCAAATAATATTTTGAAAGTTAAACGAAAGTTACACAAAACATTCTCTCATAGCCGTCATGACGACGGATATTCCCTGTGGACCACAACTCAGAGATGTTCCGTTCAACGGATTAAACCGGTTAAATCCTAGAGTGAGCTTCGAGAAACGCCCTCCGTTTAGCGAGCCCACCGGATTTAGCTATAAAGAAATTCCACAGATCACCTATAAACCGCCATGCGTGGAACTCCAGCCTATACGGAAATAAAATTATTTTTTTAAATAAAATTATTTTACTATCTGAAATATACCAAATAATTACATGTTTTTGTATTAATTAAAGCATTACTTTTTATTATTATTGCCATAGATGTTTTTTCCAGACCTCACATTTCTAAACATAAAAATTCAAATAGTAAACAAAAAAAAATGTAATAGTTATTCGCAAATTACCGATAAAAATAATAATTTTTCAGCAATTGTTTAAAAAAATTATTAGCTTTTAATAAAACTAATTTATTAGTTGAAAATTATTTCCCAAGATATAATACTGCATAATTTCTATTTTAGCTTATCTTTTAATAATAATTTAACAACTATTAATTATTTAAACATGTTTATTTTTAAAAGAAAAGATTTGCACACAGCCGGGATTTGAACCCGGATCTCCGCCTCACCGTGACAACGCCCTAAACATTTGAGCCACCGGGGTCGCTCCCTACTTAAGACAAATCTGTTCTCTTCACCGATCCCATATCCCCCGTGTTCTCGCAATTTTTACGATTTATACACGAGGAAGAAAGTTCATTGAACATTACTTTGAATTTTAGGATCTTTTTGACATACCTCATTATATTATTTATAATTTATTATAATTTTTTAATCATTGCTTTAATTCTTAAATATTTTTATTTTGAAAAGGAAATATTTGTCCGAAGCCGGGATTCGAATCCGGAACTCCGCCTCACCGTGGCAACGCTCTAACCATTTCAGCCAATGGTATCTAACCGGGGTCCCTCCCTACCTAGGACGTATCTGTTCTCTTCACCGATCCCATACCGGTTTGTATATGGATTTTGTCCAGAGTGAGTTAACTACTTTTAGATAACCGGAATAGTATCATTCTCTTAGTTTTTGGCTGGAAATGGAGTTTTAATATAAGCAATAACTCCTTTTCAAGCCGATGCCATACTTAGCCCCTCATTCACTAAGAAAATAACGCGATTCCGCTTACTTAAGTACAAGAAAAAAAGACTAAACCACTTATTCACCGGACTGTAGATATAGTATCCGGTAAATTTAAGTTCTACATTTAAAAAATATATTTTAAAAATACTGACTTCAATTCTGTACAACCATCTATAATCAAGTATCAAAGTCATTTTAGATAAAGCTATTATGTTCAAGTAACAACTCATTTATGTCAGGTTGTTACTCTGAAAAAAATCAAAACCGTTACATGTATAGGTTATTTTTTCCTGTAAAAAAAATCCAACATACCAATGTTCACATGAATGTTCGAAGCAGTTAGAAAGTAAATGATCCAAAAATTACTAATAAATAATAATGATCGGAGTAGGTGAATGTGTTATAAAGAAGAAAAACATTTATAACATATTTATTTTAATATAAGCTGGTCATTGAAATACAGTAATTTATAAATAATTGGTTTGGATCGGTAAGAACATAATAGATTCGATTTTGGTAGAAGTTTATTTGAATTTAATATTCATGGTAGAGTACAAAAGAGAAAAAAACCGAAGTGTCAGAACGAAAAAGGCCTACGGGGGCAATTTTTTTGTCATCCTTCCAACACGACGGCTATTTTTTTTTTCTAATAACGACATGTTTCCTGCAAATGGTACCTTAACTGACGGTCTAGAATGGCTTAAAACCTGGGTTTAATTTGACACCCTTAATGTTACGTTTCATGCACTGGCGTAATCTAAGCTTATCTGAAGAAAGTTACATCAACTTAAATTCTACTTAGCGAAGTTCTTTTAGTTGGTTTCTACTTACGATAAGTATTGCACTAATACTTAGCCGCTTAAGGAGAAACTTGATTCAGATATTCCGTTACATAATTATCATGTTGGTTAAAATATTGGACGACCAATTTTTACGATGCAATAATTATTAAATATAATAATTTGCTTTGTAAATTTGTATTAAAAAATGGTACCTCCGCCAGTACCATAGAAGCAGCTGTGGAGATCAAATAATAAAAAAAAAGACTATATGGATTAACAAAAATATCTACAACAGAAAGTGCAGCTCTTGGAACAACAAAATACGACATTATAACTCTGTCACAATAACGGAATGCCTCTCCGTTAATGATTGTCTCTCGATGACCAATAGTCTCAACAAATAAAAAATAAAGGTTCAGAAAAGAAGAATACTAAGAAAAATCATGGGTGCAGTTCAGATGGAAGGCGGGTGGTAACTGCAAAGCAAGCTACAAAATATACCAGAAAGTGGGAAGAATCTGGGATCGTATGTGGAAGACTAACATTCCTTGGACTTCTCTACAGAATGAACAACAGTAGAGTGAGGTCAGATAAGTAGAGACACCTGACGGACGTATTTAGCTTAAAAAAAAAAATAAAGAAACTCCTTACACTGTACCTGGAAGAAGAGGTCTACTATGACGAGACTACAGAAGTCAGAAAAGATCTAGGACATTTGAACACCACAGAATCTCACGTGTTAAAATGAAATGAATATAGGATGAAATATGAAAAATTTATAAGTTTTTCAAGATGAAGAGCGTCCAGATTGGAGGAAGTTGGACTGAGGAAGTGGATACTATAAACATGAGGAAAACCTGGTCCCGGGCAAATCATCTCCCTCCATAACCGACATCCTAGAAACAGTAAAGTCTCTACCATGCACTGAACCGAAGACTCTTTATCAAGTATGGATCGTAGTAATACAAGTTTTTATCATCTTACTTTTGTACAATCTAGGAAATTTTTATTCACCTAATTTCAATTGCAATTTCAACCGCACCATTATCATGACTAGATCACTATATATTTATTATTTTTGTCAACAAAACAGGTAAAACGAAAGTTAATGATCATAATATTAAATATAAATAAATGTTCTAATAAATATAGTCTCCAAAAATCGAGATAAGATTGGAGGAAATGAAAAAATAAATAATAGTTTTTATATAGCTTTATTAACTTTAATTATAATTTAAAATTATTGTCTGCCTTTTTATAATCCTTCCTACATTTTCCACATAAAATGTTAACAAGAACCATCACTACTGATGCATAATAAGAAAAAGGATGACTACAAAACAGTGATGGCTACAGTAGGAATGCCTAGCGACATAGCGACAGAAAGCCATGGATATTGTGCATGTCATGTCAGGCAATATCACCCTGACATCTGACCTCTCTCCGTTGACAGCTGGTAATTCCTTCACAGCCGAAGCGACAATAACAGCATACCAATGGATTCGGTTCCAAGGGATGTTTTACAATGCAATGTTCAATGTTAAACATTATAACTGGTTAATAGCGAAGGTAATTACAAATTAATAGGCACTATTTAGAATTATTCATAGTATTATAAAATAATAGGCAAAGCATCCGATTGCTATACATTTTTTGAGCGGGGTGGCTTAGTGGAGTGCTGAGTTGCCGTTTCGAAGATCCCGTGTTCACATCCGGCTGTTGCAGATAATATATTTAATTTGCCAACAGCCGTTGATGAATCCTGTGGGATCCAAGAACACACACCAGCTTCTTTTAAGTGCCTGTTGGGTGTTTTTCCTTAAGGGAAAACTTGCAGTTGAGCGTGATCTCATGCACACCACCTCTCGGCACAACCGTCGCCCCAGAAATAGTACAGTCTCTAGACGTACTGAACTCTAGACCCTTTTTGGGTTGTAGTAGTACAGATTATTTTATTCATATACTGTACCAAGGTTTGTAGTATTTAGGTTCAAATGAAAAAATAAAAAACAAAAGTACGTAGTAGCAAAGATGTATTACTTCATCAATGTTTCATAACATAACTCAGCGTAACACCAACTAAAAATTAATTATGAAAGAATTAATCCTAAGAAAACCATTATATTCAATAAAATTCACTAATTAGCATAGAATGCTTACCGCTGGGCCGTAAAGACAAACAGTTAAGATTAAGGAAAACTTTGACTATTTCTTTGCTAAATAAAACAATAAATTGTGGTAAGGTACACATTAGGGTGGGCCGAAAAAACACTTTTTTTTATTTCGAAGTTTTAATAGCGCGGAAAAATTGCGAATTATATAGACAATATAAAAGAAAAAAAATTATCAAAATCAGTTGATATCTCCCGGTCGTACAAAGGCCCTAAAATTTCACAAAATATTAAAAAACTTCATTTTTTATAATTTTTGTATTAGATGTTTTCGTAATGTAATAGTTTGTAAGTTCCTTAAATACAGTCTAAAAACATTTTGTTTTAATTTGGTTTACATCATTGAAAATTTCACATTTTTACGAGTTATTTTTTAAATCTTTAATATACTTTTTTTTTAACGTAATAGTTACAGTATATTTTTTTTGAACATAAGAAAATTGTGTCTTATTATAGTGTGAATAAATGAACAAATTCCGTTCGAGCAATGGGCCCAATGCTATAGAAAAACCGTACCAGAAAAAAATATAGTTAGGCCTATGACAAGATGGGTGATAACAGTGACAACGGATATATTACTTTTCGACTTGCTCTATATTTAAAAGCTTAAATATTTAAGTTACAGTATAGTTTTTAACAATAAACTTACTTTTATAAAAATAAAAAAAACGGAGTTCTGAATAAATAGCCCATGTTAATTGAACCTGTCCATTAGTACTGTTCTCTATTTTGTCGCCAAGGTACTTCGAAGACCGATTTGCTGGTGAAGTTAGGCATGGATGATCTGGACAGCAGAGTGGTTCTTATAAATCCGTCTTGAGATTCAGCTCCAGAAACTTATCCTGAGGCTTCCGTGACGAGTTTTACGCAGCGTTCAACAGCCTGTATGTATGTAATGTTCCAGTCAGGGATTGAGTCACTGTCGATGTGCGATTTGATCTCGCATCACCCTATTTCTGCCAACAATGGGGGAGAAGATAATTCACAGTCCAACTAGTAAATCATTCTTGCGCATTAAAAATGATTTTTGGCGGCGTGAATGTTCTTACTGTTTTCCTTCTTGCATCTATCTGCCTTGCCTTGAAGGGTTTTTTTTTCTATATCATTATCAGTTCGAGTGAAAAAATACTACGGATATTGCATTTAAATACTAATTATTTATCAAATACCAAAAATGCGTAAATATATGAATTTTCCATATTTTGGCAAATTTTGGGGCTTATGCGCGACCGCAAGATATCAACTGGTCTAAACCAAATTGTAGGCTGTATTTAAAGACTTTAAAAACTATTACATTACGAAAACATCTAATTTAAAAATTAAAAAAATGAAGTTTTTTTCATATTTTTGAAATTTTAGGGCCTTTGAGCGACCGAAAGATTTTGATATTTTTTTTCTTTTTTTTGTCTATATAATTCGCAACTTTTCCGCGCTATTACTACTTCGAAATAAAAAAAAGTGTTTTTCCGGGCCACCCTAGTACACATCCAAATGTTACGACAGCTCACAACAAAATGAGCTGACAGATGATCGGCTTCAAATCCCTTCGGTCTACCCCGATAGGTAGAAGCACTGCACGGACGAGATAAGCGATAAAATACTTTGATAATATAGTTCATTATTGATTTCCTGACAATTTTTTATTTTATTTTTATTTTATTTAATTCAATGATATTTACAACTATAATGGTATTATATCAAGTAAATGTGCAAAAATGTATAATATGACATGAAAACACTTGTGGAGAAACTACCCATCGATAGCACTCCAATAAAGTTCTATAGTAGATGATCTCGAGGCCATCTTCTTTTCAGACACCTCGGAGGGTTATCAGGAATAGTATGGGAAGCAAGCTGAGAGACTAGCGGATTCAATTGCGTATGGAGCTTGTTATGGAAGGATAGGTATCTAGTTTGGGCCAAATCAGTAACATATGGGATATTAAGATCATGATGGATGAGTTTGTTTGTGACATAATAAGGAGCATTGAGGATTTTACGAAGGATTTTGGATTGCAAGGATTGGATAAGAGATGAATTGGATGGTTTAGTAGAGCCCCAAAGCTCAACTCCGTATGCCCAAATAGGTCTGATGACTGTCATGTAAATAAGTCTTTTGTAATTAATTGGTAGCTTAGAGCGTTTGTCCAGTAAGTGTTGTAGTAGGCGAAAACGTCGAGCAGTTTCTTGTCTTTTCAGTCTTGTATGAGGATTCCAAGTGAGACGTTTATCCAGATGGAGTCCTAGGTAACGTATCTGTTCGACAGGGTTCAGTGGTGTATTATTAAACGATACAGTAGGACAGGAATTCGTAGGTTTACGACGAAGGGTGAAGGTAATTTGATGGGATTTGTTAGGATTTATTTTAATCCTCCAATTTTGACACCATTCTTGTAGGTGTGAGATATGGGATTGAAGAGATTGGGATGCAACAAATGGATCCTTATTAACTGATAACACACATGTGTCATCAGCGTAAGTAGTGAGGACAGTGCTTGGATGGGTTGGGATGTCAGCTGTATATATCGTGTATAGGATGGGCCCCAGGATACTACCTTGAGGAACACCGGCAGACTGGGTGAAGAGGGAAGAGTAGGAACAATTATGGTTTACTTTAAAGGTTCTATTACTGAGGTAGGAACTGATAATAAGGAAGTAAGTTGAAGGTAAGAATTTACGGAGTTTGTACAGCAGTCCTGGATGCCAGACTCGATCAAAAGCCTGCTCTACATCGTGAAAAGCTCCCGTGCAGTACATTCCGCGCTCTAATGCAGATGAGACAACGTCCACCACACGATGGCATTGCTGGATGGTGGAGTGTGATGTTCGGAAACCAAATTGGTGATCTGGGATTATTTGATTGGATTCTATGATAGGATGAAGACGTTTCAGAATGAGTTTTTCAAGTATTTTCCCCATTATGGGCAAGAGAGATATAGGACGATAAGAGGATGGGAGTTCTGGTGGTTTTTTAGGTTTTGGAATCATCTTAATTATGGATAATTCCCAGGAATCAGGAAAATATGTGGTGCGGAGTACGGCATTGTATATATATGTAAGGAGTAGGATTGCTTTCCGAGGAAGGCGTTTTAGAATCTGGGATGTGATTAGGTCGTGTCCAGGGGCTTTGTTGGCGGTTAATCTATGAATAATGTTTGATATTTCGGAAGGATGGAATGCTTTAGGAGGAGGGGACAACTGAAGAGGAATACTTAATTCTGCTCCAATGCATTCAGAGTGGGTTTGATTAAGGATATCTGGATGAGGGTTAAATGTTTTGAATAGGTGCTGGCCGAAAATTTGTGATTTTTCTTCATCAGATCTTGACCAGGTTTGGGATTCGGTTAAAAGTGGATGGTTGAATTTGTTATAGTTTAGGAGTTTTCTAGTGGTATTCCATAAGGATTTGTCAGTAGTACTGAGATTTTCTGTACGGTAATACAAATTTTGAATTTTGAATGTTCTGATCTCTGATTTTAATTTGTTGGTCAGTTTGGTATAATGACTCTTGTCCGATGGATATCTCGTGCGGTGCCACTTTGCTCTTGCCCGTCGTTTTTCTTTTAATAACTCGCGAATATGAAGTGGCCAGTTATTCTGTTGATAATGATTTTTACTTGGAAAAGTGTTATATTTTATATTGACTTGTATTGCTTCTGTTAGTTTGTCTATTGCAGAATTAATGTCTCCTTTTGTTTTAAGCGGAATTTTGAGGTCTAAATTATTTTCTAGATTTGATCGGAATTTATCCCAGTCTACACGTCCTGTAATCAGTCGGGGAAGAGAGGGCTTAGGAATGGGAATCGAATGCACTTGAAGCAGAACTGGACTGTGATCAGAGGAAAGGTCATCCAGGGATTTTATAGCAGTTTGATTGCAGGAAATCTGTGAGGAAACAAATATATCTAGAATATCTGGACGTTTTTTGAGGGATGTAGGCCAATAAGTAGGGTTTATGGGTGCGAGGATAGAGAAACTATTAGAGGTTGAAATTTGGGATAAGATGCTACCACGGGAATTGGATGTTCGACAACCCCATCGTTGATGTTTGGCGTTGTAATCTCCTCCGGCAATAAACCGCTCCTGACAATTTAAAATTCTAAATACAATTGCCTGCGTTCAGTTGTCAACGTGTAGGCTAATCTCTTCTAATCTAAAACTTTTTTTTTCTTTATACTAGCGATGGAAATCATCCATCAAAACTCCTTCCGTTTGATTATGTTTTATTATCTTATGAGGGGCAGTCAATTAATGACTGAATCTTTTCATTAGATTCATCTTCGGGATAAATCTATGTACGCCGAATTAAATTGGATCTACCCGATTTTCTAAATAAAATAGCTCTTAGGCCTACTTTATTCAATCCTTTAGAAATAAAAATACAAAAAGCTTCATTTAAAAAAAAATCCTTTATCATTCCTGCCACGTCCTTAAAAAATACTTTACCTAGGATTTTAATTTTTTTTTTAAATTTTAGTTGACAATAAATTATCATATTCACTCATAAATAAAGGACAGGGTAATAGTTACACTATTTCCGAAAATGACATAAAAAAATTTATATGAAAACAATAACATATCATGCATGTTGCCAATTGTTTGTAGATCTATAATATTTCAAACTCACAGACATGAAAATTTATTTAAAATATTTGTTATGCGCACATAAATATACAGGATATAACTCTGATTGGCCAATATCAGACAATCTTCACTAAAGTTACTAAGATTTATCCTGCAGTCCTTCTTAATTTGTTTTCTCCTAAGCTTGTAGTGTTTGTTTTAGTGAAACGTGGCAGGAATAGAGTTTCAGTTCTGGAGGAATCGGACCCAATATAGGCCAAAATCGTTCACGTATTGGCTAGTCAACACTGTCAAAGAATCGATTATTTATTTTATATTATGAGTAATTTTCCTTCGTCAATAAATATTGTTCTCTATAAAAAATAACAGTATCAATAACGATTTATCCAATCTATGTATCTAAACTGTGCAATTGGTACCAATCCTAATAGATCCAATAGGATCCATCAGTTTAAATAATTTATGTAATAAAGGCTCATTTGAATACGGAACCTTCAGCAACTCAGTAATCTATACACTGACTAAAGTAATAAAAAGATCTACATATTCTCCAGGCATTTACTCTGTTGTATTAACTAATATATATGTATAAATTATATATCCGACAAAAACATGAATCATGAAACGATAATAGTTAATTTTTAAATATTTTAATTTTGAAGGTGAAAGAGTTGTCCTGGCGGGGATTCGAACCCGGGTCTTCCACATCTCTATCGCGTTGCTCTAACCATCTGAGCTACCTGGCTCGTAACCAGGCCGAACAAATCTATTCTCTTCGCCCATCCTATATCCCCGGGTTCTCGCAATTTTTGCGATGTATACACGGGGAAGAATGTTCATTGAACATTGCTTTAATTACGATCTCGTTGACTTACGTCAATTTTATATTTATAATTTAGTTTTAATTTAGTACTCTTTTGATGGTGGTTATTTTTAAATATTTTTATTTTGAAGAGAAACGATTTGTCCAGGCCGGGATTCAATTCCGGGTCTCTAGCGCTGTGCTCTAACCATCTGAGCTACCAGTCTCGTAGCCAGGCCAGAAAAATCTATTCTCATCGCCGATTCTACATCCCGTGTTCTCGCAATTTTTGCGATGTATACACGAGATGGGAAGACCTGGGTTCGAATTCCGATCAGGACAAATCTTTTCTTATTTGATTTAAAAATAATCACCGCTGATACTTCAATATTTGTGAAATAAAAGTAATAAAATGTGTTTTTCACTAGATATTTATACATTGATAACAATATAATAAGTTGATTGAACAATTCATAGTAAAATGATGTTTGTTTAAATAATTGTAATGTTGTAGAAAAAACTTGAGTATTATTATTATTGATCACAAATCTACCATAATATTGCAACTAATAGACTATTTCTGAGAAAATGTCAATTAAAAATTATATCAAATATAAACCGAAGCATCCGTGACTATTTGCTCGTGACGTAAATTAAATTTGCTTAAATGCAGAGTAATTCGGTGCCCTTAGGAAAATAGCTTAGGGAAGGAAGGAGGAATTAATAGCTTAAAAGAATTGTATTCTAAAAGTCACTTCACCATCATGAGTTGCCTCTATTTCAATCTTCTTGCCTCTCCCTAAATCTTTCATTAAACTTGCTAACTTTAGAACTGCTTTTACCATTCACTGACATAATGAATGAACTCCAGATCGTGTAGGTGTGTAATCGTGCTAACCAGTAAAACAATCGACTTAATTGACAATACTTAAAATTTATTCATTGCTGTAATAATTGTTGAAGGATAAACATATAATAATAACTAGTTGAGAGAACTTTTACAGATAAAGAAACCGATTTCGCTATCGTTAAATCATTTTCACAAATAGGTCTAAATATGAAAATACTGTAGAATGTACAGTGACTTAGCGAGCGGAGTGGCTCAGTGTTGGAGCGCTGTGCAGCCATGCCGAAGGTCCTGGGTTCAAATCCCGTAAGACATTTATTTAATCTATTAGCAACCGGAGATGGATCATATGGGATCTAGGACCCTCCTTGGGCTCATCCAGTTTCTATTAAGTGGGAACACCTGACCCGTTCACGGGTTGTAGTTGTATACGTTTTTTTAAAGATATAGTGCCATAAATAAGCATAAATAGAGATTGAACGAAATTAAACCCATTCATTTAACGTCACATTATGTTGCAATGGCTAATCGGAAGGTGATGCAGTGGGAGTTCTAAATTAATACTACTCAGTTTTAATTAGGATAGGGATCTTTTCCAGGCTGCAAGTCTTCAATCTTAGGCACAGTAGGGTGATAAGCTAACCACTACACTATAGGCGGGACCCACAATTTTCAAATTGAAACAATTGAACAATTAAAACAATGGACATAAAAGCAAAATAAAAATAATAAAATTAGTCGTAGTGGCAGATCTCCTGCCTGTTGTAAATCGTTTAAAGATACTTCTGACTACAAATAATAATTTACAATATTTCAAGACATGAACATGGCTTTAAAACAAAGTAATAATTTAATTTCAATATTATGGATCCTTTGATATAAATCATAAGTGACAACGAACGAGCCGATGCAAAAAGCTGTTGCATTTCCCTTTTTAAGATCCATCTTCACCTGAATGGATAAATGAAATTACCAGTGAAGTCGAGAAAAATATAGGATGAAGATTGGCAGAGACGTCTGCTATAACACCTCCGTAAAAGAAAAAATATATTTGTCACCCTTTCCAAAAGACTGTGGCCAGGTTGTGGGGTTTTCGGTCCAAGGTCCAAATTGAATTAATATAAAGAAGTTAAAAAAAAAAGGTTGTATTCATATTCTTTACATCAAACAGCAACACCAACGACATAAGCATAATATATCATAACATAGCACCAACTAAAAAAAAATCATAGATAAATAATTAATAATAACAAAGATTATATACAATTTTATTTTAAAATTTTAAAAGGATGCTTACCGCTGAGCCGCAATGAAACGATAAGAAAAAATAGTAAAATTTGGTAATTACTTAGCCTTATAAAACACTGATATACATCCGTACGCAATGACAGTCCACAGTAGAGTGAGGTCAGATAGGTAAAGACATCTGACGGACGTATTTAGCGACAAAAAAAAATGAAACTCGTTACAAGACCTAAATTCAAAAACTATGCTGTATTATAAGCAAGCTAAGATTCGGGCAAAAAACTGATTCATTTCCATCTTTGATGACTACATGATAATAATATTTACAGTTAAATGTTAATTCGAAGGCAAATAGGATCCGATAAAAGAATAGCGATATCGATTTGTTTTTTATCTCATTTATTTAAAGCTATTTATTTATTATTTTAAATTCCTAACTATTTATTTTAAATCTAACGGTTTGACCCACATTGCGCACTAAAGAGTTCTTCTTAGTTAGGAGAATTTTTTTCTTACCTCCACAATTATCATTTTCTTCCTCATATATACAAGGTCAACTAATATTATTCATGATATATTTAATCATCAAGCTTAGAATGCATACTATAAACCAAATTCAAACCATAAGCAAAAATTCACTATTTATTTAAAAAATCTAATACATGATTTATATTAAAACACTAAAAAAACCAGAAGGCTTTATTAATTTTCATATGTGGAATGAAGTTTTTTTTTTTCAGAAATCTGGAGCGGTCGAACGATTCATCAAAACTTATTTGAAATGGATATTCATCAACTTCCTATTGTCATGGAAAGATTAATTGGTGACCTTTCAAATGAAAATTCATTTCAATAACAGATACCTCTACGGCCTTTCATTAATCCTCTCAACCCCATACGTCGACAAAAAAAATGAATATTATAAGTTATGATTTATTACATAACATGCTCGAGTGATGACAACAGACAGTTATTTGAACATATCGTATAATAATGAATTATAACAAATATGGTATATAATCTAATAATTTTATAACTAATTAGCGGTGGATTTTGAAAATATTTTTACTTAACGGATCCGGTTCGAAAAAACTTTATAAATCGGCTACTTATCGAATCAAATTTTTCTTAAATAAATATTTTTATTTTTTTTATTATTATTAAATTTTTTATATCTTCATATAGTTATTATCAGATCGTGCCTTGTTATATTTAATATTTTTTTAAACAAATTTAAACTGGAATCAAACGGAAGACCATCACTACAGCACTCTCGATCCTTCATCATTTCGACTGTGGAGAGCTATCCTCTCTTTCGGGGGGCCAAGAGCCCTTCGAGAGGTAGCAGCCAGGTAATCTCCCTTATCTTTTACTTCCGAGATGACCCCCGTGACAAAGAAGGAGATGAGGCTAATTGACCAAGAGATAAGACGGAAAAGATAAAAGTTCTTTCGGCCTTGTCTTAGTATGTAGAGCTGTGTTCTTCTTAATTCCAGTCGTAATCAGTATGACAAATGAATATAAATAAATATTAAAACCTAGGATTTCCCCAATTTGAGAATATTTAAAAAAAAATCCAATTGTCTTATTATCTAGTTTTTCTCATAACCTCACATGATGTATAACTAAAATAATAATAACAAAAATTAGTTTTACTGTTCAAACGTTCAGTTAGGTATTTTTAAAATCAGTTATCATATATATTATTGACCATAGAGCTGTCAGAGATAGATATAGATATAATAATAATAATAATAATAAAGACTTTATTTATTCTAGGACAAGTCCCTTTAGAATAACAATACACGAGTAATGTATAACAAAAATGTCTTAGAGTAAATTAGATTACATTTAGTTAATTAATTATGATTAAATTAATATATGAGGAATAAATAAATAAATGATTGAAAAAAATTATCAATTACCTCCTAAAACAATATTTAAAGAAAACTACTTTCTATAAAGGGAAAAGAAAATAACGATAAGATAACAATGATTATAGAGAGAGAAACAATTCATAGTCATATATCTGTACAATTTTTTGATAAACACAATAACAACAAAATTAGGAATAAAATAATGAAAGAAAAAATATACACAATACTAACTATGATAACTATTAAAGCTATTATAAATAAGTAAATATAAAGATATGTGTCTGGAAGTGTGGATAGCCAAATTATCAGAGAAAGCAAATGTATATATATGCACACCTCAATCACAGGCGTATTCACATATACAATTATGCAGATACACACACACATATATATGTATATAATAAATCATTCATGCATCATTTAGAAAACCTTAATCTCAAAACTAAACGTACTATTTCCGATTTTGGGGGATTCTAAGGAAATTAGGTGATTGAATATACGGGATGTAAATGTTAAAAGGTTATTGGAGTGACGAATAGAAGAAGGTATTGAATTCGAAAGAGACGCGGATCGGATAAGGAAAGCTCTGTCAAAAGCTGCTGTTCGGTGGGATACTGTTTATAGATCTGAGGGGCGAGAACGGGTGTTACGGGAGTGGACTATGGTTTTGAAATGAAGGAGATCGAAGATGTATGATGGTCGGCGGGATTGGACAACTTGGTACAGAAAGGATGCTAGAAAGTACTTACGGCGATAGGAAGGGTAGAGCCACTTCAACTTTTCGGGTGACGTCATATAGTTATATTATTATTTATATAGATGTTAATGAATTATATCATTTTTACCATTATTTCATAGTTCAAAAATAATTAGATCATTTGTACTTCAATCTTTTCATAAAACAAGACATTTCACTATGATAGATATAGTCTTTTAGGGGAAACGAAATCTTATTGCTGTTTTCAGTTATACTGCTAAGCGATATGTTGATGTTTATAACTATTCAACGACCTTTTAGCTAAATATAACTATTATTATATCAGATTAATAATATAAATATAATTCTTATTCTTATGAATATAATTATTCTATAACTCATGCATAGCTCTCAAGGCGTCACCAGTCTCGTGTGATACGCCAGAGCATGTCGGTGACTTGTTGTTTGCTCACAACCAAAATTCCCTAAATGCGGCTAAAGAAGTTTTCATTAGAAAAAACAATAATGGGTATGCAATGCTTCGAAAACTATTTTAATTAAATAAATTAGTAAACGCCTAGTTACATCGTTTACAGGTTCTCGAACTGCAATTGCAGGAGTGAATCTCATCCACTCCCGATATTACGAACAGTGTTAGTAAACTGAGGCCTGTAATGCGGTGATGTGCGGCGGCAATATGAAGCGGGCAGTGGACAGTGAACAACCTCTCCACCAATATCAGCTCATTACAACCATTGGCCCAAAGGGTCGTTATGTCCATCGGAGAAATGTCGGGCCGATATGTCATCCGTCCACAGCTGGGCACTGGTCCATGGATTAAGGCATAATCTTCTCATCTTCATTAATTTCCACAAATCATCCTTAATTTCTCGATTGACTTTTATTCTGGGCCCACTCTTCGTCATTTAGATTTGAGGTACTATATCAAATGTGAAATGAGTTTCATACAAGTTATAATTGGGGAGGCATCTATGAATAGTTTGAAATATTGTATTGATGCTCTGTTGTTCAGTCCTTTTTTTTATTTTTAGATACCTTACTCTCTTTGCCTCCTCAATTGTGATGGATCTTTAAAGATGCTATGACAAATGTAGGTCTAGACATAATGGATCTTTAAACTATTTTATTTTTCTTATTCTCTATGATTTTATTTTGTATATATAAAATTTGTACCGATACAACCCGTGAACGGGTCTGGGTTTCAGTACATGTAGAGTCTGTACTGTTTCAAGGACAACGGTTGTGCAGGGAGGTAATTTGTCCTAGATCACGCTTAGCCGCCAGATTTTCCTCCTTTATTTTAGGCCCACCGCTTTATAGAGGCTGGGTAAGTCCCAGGAGGGTCCTAGATCGTATATGATCCATCTACGGCTGCTAACATACTAAAGAAAAGTCTTGCCTGCAGCGAGATTTGAACCAGGATTTTTGACATGGCACTCAGTGCTCTATAGCTGAGCCACTCCGCTCCCAATTAATCTATATTAAAAACAACAAAAAAACAAGTTATATTATTTGATATTGTTTATATTTTGGTTTCATTTGTTTGTTTCTACTTGGCATTGTAATTTCATACGTATGCAATTATTTATTGTTTCTCTCTAGATAATTACTGTAATCTTATTTCTGTTATTTTTTATTTCTTGTACTCGGTTTTTTTTTTAAAGTTATCACTGGAGGTAATTTGCAACTTTTTTTTCTCATTAATTCTTTCTCCTTAAATAAGACATAATAATACCCTTTATTAATATACTCTGAGGCATCATAATATCCTATATAGAAACCTGTATTGTTATTCTAAAGTGATTTGTCCCAGAATAAAGAGTTTATTATTATTATATTTGTTTGAGCAACCTCGAAATAGTAAGTAGGACCTTCCGATGAGAGCTCCGAAATGGATAAGAAAAATAAATTTCTGATTAAATTATACCAGATCGCATGTCATTTTGATTGTAACTTATTATTAAACTAATAACATAAATCAATTTACATAAATTAAATAGCTAATACTTTTGATAATATAAAACAATTGATTAAACTTAAAAGAACAATTTTATAATGAGAAAATGAAGTTACTAATACGAGCATTAACTAAATTATAAACAGCTAATTAATAACAAAAAGAAAACAATTATTATTTAATCTTACGATAATAAATTCAACTCTATTAAATTACAAATAAATAAATGTTCAATTAAAATCGATTACAAAATAATAAATGTTTATGTGGTTTTCTAGTTGAAATGATATAATAATTAAAACTCTTATCTGTCTGTCGAAGTAGATTCCAGTAGATAGTAGATTCTCTGCTGGGCGAGCTGGATGTTGAAACGGCAGCGGATTTTTGTCGGCACGGCGAGCGAGGATGTTGAAACAAAAGAGGTTGAGATGATCGTCTGGGTCAATTCGAATTGGTCGAATCGATTACGAAGTTTAAACTAATTACACCTGCAGGTGGGCAGACAATTAGTATCTTCTTCAAATTCACAAAAAACAACTTCGAGCTATAGCTTGCGATGTGCTCGTCAAGTGGCTCGTGCCAGCACTGTCTTGATAAAGCCAGAGCGAACAAAAGCCGGTCGTCTCCCTTTTGTTTTCCTCTCTTCACTTTTATAACATATGTTATGAAACTTATGACAAATATTAGACTTATAACTACACAAAACTTTTATATTAAATTAAATTATTGCAAACAATTATGAAATAAACGTTTAAATTATTATATTAATAATAAAAATGTTAAAAATAAGTAAAGAAAATGTTCTTTCTTTTAAGAAAAAATGAATTGATTTTTTATGATTAAAATTGATAATCTTTTATAAGGTTACTAAGTCATCTGCCCTTAACAATATGCTAAGGTAAAATTACAAATATGACGAGCTTAGGGCCTTGGGTTCAAATCCCGCTGCTTGGTAGGCATTTATTTAATCTTTCAGCAGCAGGAGATGGATCCTATGGTAAAGTGCGTAAGCAAAATAAGGTTAAAATCTGTTGGTTGAGAGTGATCTAGGACAAATCACATCCCTCCTTTGTCAAATAAATCTACCTCGTACTGAACCGAAGGCCCTTCATGGGTTGCAGAATTAAAGTTTTATTTATTTATTTGAAAAAGGCTAGCTCGATCGTTAGAGCTTGACATTCTTAAAATAAAAAAGTATTGAGATTTTAAATTTAAATATTTAAATCGGGTGAAACTATAAATTTTGCATGTCGTAAAATAGTTTTAATTTTTTATAAAAATAAGACCATTTACGCCCAATATTATAATTTTAAAAAAAAAAATATAGAAATGTACAATGTTGCTGATTTGATACTCATAGAATTTTTCTAATGTTTGCATTTGTGTGATTCAGAAGTAACATTAAGTTGTTTCGGAAATATTATTTTTAAAGTAGCTCACTAAATCTGTTTTTCAAGAGTTAAAAATATTTGGGGAAGACGTGAACGCCAAGAGGTTAACCAAATTCACCTCATCTGAATACCAAAATATATAACCGCATTAGCAACAGACCGGATTTAATTTAATCGTTTTAATAATCCACAACTAAAGTTTTCTTATACAAAATGGAATATAAAATAAAACAATTAGTCCTTAATGTTGTGTTAGATATTATTAGATATCTTACGAAATAAATCTATTGGCACTCTATTGAGCATTTACCGGCGTCGTCTGGGTTAAGCGTCTACATCTTATTTGGTCAATTGAGCTTATTGTGCCTTTTTCATACAAATATACAGTGTTACTATTTCAAACACGATTATTAAAAAAAGATTTGTCACTCGAAATATATAATAGTTATTTTTATTTTGAAGAGAAAAGATTTGTCCCGGCCGGGATTCGATCCCGGGTCCTCCGCATCTCTAGCGCGGTACTCTTAAGCTACTAGGGCTCGTAACCAAGCCATACAAATCCATTCTCTTCACCGATCCCACATATATGTCATAATACATACTGCGATGTACATATGGGGAAGAATTTTTATAATTTGTTAATAAATGATACAGTGGACCCGGGTTCTAATCCCGGCCAAGACAAATCTTTTCTCTTCAACAAGATCCTAATTAAAGTAATGTTCAATGAACATTCTTCCCCGTGTATACATCGCAAATATTGCGAGAACACGGGGATATAGGATCGGTGAAGAGAACGGATTTGTCTGACTTGGATACGACCCTTGGGAGGTCAGTGGTTTAGAGCACTGCGACGGAGACAACCCGGGTTCAAATCCCGGCCAGGAAAGTCTTTTCTCTTCAAAACAAAAATATAATAGTTATTATTTGTCAATTATGACAGGCTTTCTAAGGTCTGTAAAAAATGTCACCCAAATCTAGATACAGGTTATAAAATATCTTAATAATAATAATTTACATAATAATAAATACCTTATAATAACATGAAAAGGTTAGAATGGGGTTCGATCTACCGTTTTAAACACCACCATTCTATCGATGCGATGTGCAGTAATTTAATACTTATGTATTAAATATTGTACAATGTTCTAGGCATCACTTAGACCAAAATGGTGCGCCGAATCAGAGGATAACACAGAGTACAGCATAGTTCATAGAATAAATGGCGAAAACTACAGGTACTATGATTAATTAAAAACTGAGCCTACTCTATACGATAGTTCAGACTAGGAATAGTAACATGAAAGTAGGCTATGATAAATAAAATTTCTTTTTCCTATACTTGGTTCCTCAATCGTATTAATCCCCACATCATTCCCCGTCAATCTATGAAATGTTCCAAAAATGTGCGACATGAGATCGGGGTTGGTATAGGTCGCCCCAGAGGCCGTTACTGCATTATTCATGGTCACTTTGATCTGTGATTGATCTGAGTGGAGATGGTTCGCTGGTTATAGGCCATCATCACCTATTTCATTAGTAAATCAATTATTCCTAATAATATCTACTGTGAAAGTATATTTTATGTGTTATAAATTATACTTCAATTATTAATTGCCTTTAATACAATAATTAAAATAGTTCCTCCGTGCAATTGTTTACAGGTAAGATTTGGATGCAAAGTCAAAGCCAACAACTTAAAAGACATCAAGCCAATTTGTAAATATCAGAGATGATAGAACAAGATACGAGTTATGGTTGAAATCCTTAACTGAGCTCTTGGAGAAAAATCAGGTAACCACTTAAGTGGCATGGTTATGTATGTCGCATGATTAAACCACTCATGTTCCGCGAAGCTAATTCGAAGACAGAGGACTCAAGAAGAAGAAGACTAATAGGTAGGCCAAGGTTCTCGTTGATGGATCGTGTGGCTCGATAGGATGGGAGAGGGGAGGAAAGGAGCTGGAATTAACATGGTGAATTCATGGAAATCGGAATCCATAAATAAGGAAGACAAAGAAGAACTATTATTATATTATTATTTATATCAGTTATTTACTCTTAATTAACTTTAATTATTGTAAATATTATGGTATTATTACTGAATATTTCTTATGATTCTCACATTATTTACTTATTTGTTTAAATTGTACCACTACGACCCATGAAAGACCGTGGGCTCAGTAAATATCAGAGACTTTCCTGTTTTAGGACAATGATTGTGCATTAAGGTGATTTGCTCGAGTATGCTTAGGAAAAACAGATGTTTCCTCCAATTAAGGGTGCACCAATTATATAGGCTGGGTGAGCCCCAGGAGGGTCTGTATATCCCCCAAGATACATTGATGGCTGTTAACACATAGTTTATCTGTCACAGCCGGATTTAAACCTGGCCATCCTGCGTTGCAACTCAGCACTTTGTACACTGAGCAACCTCGCTCCCATTATTTATTCAATCAATCAACACTGGCTGTACAACCCAGTACGGGTCTTGGCCGCATCAAGGAGTCGCCTTCACCATTCTCTGTCCTGTGTCAAGATCCTGGATTCCCATCCGACCAAATACCCAAATGCTGCATCCGGTCCTATGGAATACAGAGATATTTAAGAAAATAAACACCGTAATTTCACAGGCATAGTGGAAATCATCCTGGCCTATTCCTCGGAAACCTGGACTATGTGCTCCCGTCTGTACTCAAAGGTGCAGGGAGTTATGATGGATTTGTGGGGGAGGTGTCTCCGTATCACCAGACTGGATAGACTAAGAAACGAAGAAATACGACACAGGATGGATGTGGTTACATCAACAAATAAAAGGATCGGAGCACACTACCTAAGAAGGTACGGTCATGTGAAGATAATTGCTTTCTAATTTTGGCCATACCGAGTCCTTGATTGGGTTCCACCAGGAAGGTCAGGACACGGACGGCTCAGAAGCAGGTTGATGGAGTCCAGGAGGAGATGGGTAGTCGAGGTCTCCAGGAGAGGATTGGATGGATCGAGAAGCATAGAGCTCTGCTCTTACAAGTTGAGGCAACTCTTGTCAGGACGCCTATAAAGTAAAGTAAGTATTTTTGTTTAAATAATTGGTATTAAAACACACAGTTGATGAAACATTCATTCCTATAGGCTTCAATAGATTAACAGTGAAGTATTCCTACGTACCGGTATGTATAATATTAGTTATATAATATTTTTATTCTATTCTCTCCGGGCTTATTTGATAAATTAACAAGTGTTTGAAAAAGCATTACATATTACGGAAGAAGAATTTTCTATTTCAATACTTTATAAATTTGATAGGAAAAAAAAAATTATGAAGTATTCGATTGCCCACGACAAGAAAAATGTTTAATTATGAAACATATTTAATATCTTACATTTATTCTCTAAAGGGTTCAAAGAGGATATCCCATCGTTTTTTAGAAGGCGAGCAGTTTGATATTAATTTACTTCTAGCAAATATTAAAATTGAAATTGGCCCAAGCTCTACAATTTTCGATTAAACCTTGTATTTCTATTCCAATAGATTCTGAGAAATTCATAATAAGACGCAATACAAATATTGACTTCGTTCATTTTCAGTAAAAAATATCGTCTTTACGTTTTTCAAGACGAAAATGTTTTCTTAGCTATTTTCAGTCATATATGACGCAGTTACGACTGATAATTTTTTTTTTGAATTGTACAGCTACAAACTATGAAGGTTTCGTGGTTCTTCATTACATGCTAGATACGGCACTGTTTATAGGAAACGATTGTATAGGATGGCGATTGGTCCATGATCACGATATACCGCTAAGTTTTTTCCTAGATTCAGGGTACCCTGTCGGGAATTGTTGGGACTAAAAGCAATGTTTAAATATCGAATTGTATTTCAGATACATTTAAAAAATACAATAACCAATGTTAGATAATGATATTATTTGTATAGGTACTTAGGATGTAGGCGACCAGTGCAATTTTAGATTCTTAACAAAGTTGAGACGAAGTCAAAATGTGCTTAATACTTTGATAGATACTTACCGAATAAGACAGACAATATTCATTTTCATTCAAAGTCATTTTATTAACGGAGGGATTTCGCTTTAACATAGAGTAACATAGCATAGGCAAGTTTATATCTCAACAATCGAATAGTACCATAAAATATATTCATTTTCAGGGAGAGGAGTGGCTCAGTGGTAGAGTACTGAGTTACCATGCCGGAAATCCTGGTTCAATTCCCGCTGCAGGCCATGATTTTTATTTAGTCTGTTTGCAGCGGGAGATGGATCATATAGGATCTAGGACCCTCCTGGGGCCCACCCAGCCTCTATAAAATATTTTAAAAATAGGGTACCCAAAATAAGGGGGAAAAATCTGGCGGTCCAGCGTGACCTAGGACAAGTCACCTCCTTGCAGAACCGTTGTCCATGAAACAGTACAGTCTCTACCATGTACTGAACCCCAGACCCTTCATGGGTTGTAGTGGTACAGGTTTTTTTTTTTTTATTAACGGAGGTATTTCGCTTTAACATAGAGTAACATAGCATAGGCAAGTTTATATCTCAACGATCGAATAGTACCATAAAATATATTCATTTTATCTCTACTAAATAATACTGTCTTTGCAGATCTCAGGTATCATCTTTAGCCAAGGAGTGAGACGAAAAATCAGCTGAAAAAAGGTGGTAAATTTCACTACTTCATCTGAAAGCATCGTACTTAAGCTGAAGATTTTAATTACGAACTTCGCAAAAGTGGCGAAATGTACTCCGAATATCTCTTTATCTTCTAATGGCTGAGGCGTCTCATGATACTATGGCGTAAGGAAAAAAAAATCAACTTGGTTGCCATGGGATATTAATAATTATTCATACGTCCAGGAAGTAATTTATTATTATTTTTTATTATAATAATTTAGTAGTTGCATGATAAATGTTTACAAGAAATAAATAATCTAATATTCGGCTCCCAAAGTTTTTAATTTAATCAACAAGGATTTTCCTTTTAAACCATTTACCTTAATAATTTTTTGTTATATCTTTTTTTATGAATGGTTTATTTTTCCATTCAGTTTATTTTTTGAGATACGCATCGAAACTATATTTTAAAACTACCTACAGACCACGTAGTGGACATTGAATTTAATTTATTGTGTTATTATTATAACCTAAGGTGCTTTTATTAATTATAATTCTTTAAAGCTATTAGGAAATTAATAATGGGGTTTATAAAAAAAATGACTGTTTTATCAAATTCATGAGTTCAAAAGTCTGTAAATAATGGCGACTAACAATATCTTTCGACACTCCACACTACCTGGCAAGTTCGCGAATACTTGTGGACGGATTCAACTCAACAGCTTCCTACAGAACCTCATTGATATCCATTAATGGTCGCCCGGAGCCCTTCTTCCTTTCCAACGTCGTATCTCCACTGCTAAATATTTCAAACCAACGCCACGCAGTGCGATGGTCAAGGACACCTTCCCCTTCATATTTAATAATTTCACGAGTTGCTTCAGCGGCTGTGAATCCTTTTCCTCAATTCTCTAAAGGGATTATTAAGTGTTGGTAAATAATAAATAGCATTAAAATATTTACAGACTTTTGAACTCTGGAATTTGATAAAACGGTCATTTTTTGTATACACCCTATTAAAGTTCAAAATAAAAAAATATTAAATGTTAAAAAGGATTAGGTCAATAAATTCTACAAAAATAACTACAACTTATTTTGTGCCAATTATTTCCATAATTTTTAAACCATGATGAGGACTGAGAATAAAACAAAACAGAATATCAGCATCGACAGTAGACTACCAACGAAAATATAACGGGGCATTTCAACAGAAATGAAAAACAATTAAACACAAAATGAGCAAAAGGGGATTACAAAATAATTGATGAGAAAATAAAAAATAACAAAAGTGAAATGAAACCTATTATGATATTAAAACTAAACAAATCTTAAATCAAAAGTTAAAAAAAAAGTTGTTTACTGTTAACTGTTAACTGTTGCTTACTGACTAACAATCATATTTATAAATGAGAGTTAGAATATTGTCAAGCAACGTTTATAATTAAATTCATTTGAAAAGAAAAGATATGTCCAGGAACGGGACTCGAACCCGGGTCTTCCAGATGACTAGTCTGGGACTCTACCATTTGAGCTATCCTGGGCCCTAATATTGTTTATAATTAAATATTGTTAAGAGTTATCGCAATACGAAATAATATATATATATATATATATATATATATATATATATATAATTATTATTATTATAAATCTGCTGTTCTTCTTAATCGCTTATTAATAGCTTAATCGTCTTATATATCGAAATTTAAAAATGTTCGTACAATACTATCAGTTCCTAATAACACTTCTTTTTGTATAAGTTCCTTGTTTATGTCAAGGATTTTATTGTCTCCTCTGGAATAAGGCCATTCATAGAAACTACAATTGCTAGTACTTCAACCTTCACCAGTTTATAAAGATACTTCAACTCTTCGCTAAGCTATTAAAATTTTTTATAGGAAAATAATTTTGAACACAAACATTAATGTGTAACACAACACAGATTAGTGCTTATTGTGAAGATTTTTACTTACCTGGGGGATGTAAAACACTTTTTTATAGTATTTCTTATATTATTTTTTCAGGAAAAATGATTATGTTATGTATTAAATCTAGATACACCAAATTTGCATTGTCTTTCGATACGTAAATCTAGTATGCTAAATACATAACGATACAGATACCTTCAGACAGTCAAACCGGAGGTGAGGTCAACTAAAATCGATGGTTATAACTGACAGTAAAAGAAAGAGTGAGGTCGGTCCGTTTGTGATCATTTAAAGGGATTCATCCTTTGAGCCAGCAATCGATTTCAATGTCTACATAGGCCAATTTAATCCTCAACGACGGATGGTTTTTACCGATACAGCTAAAGGCTTTATAAAACGTAAATAAAAAAAACTAACATGAACAAATAGAATTTTAATATTGATGAAGATTCTATCATGTTGATCTTGCGATTTTATGTACTGGTACATGAACTAGCTTAATAAAAAAAAATCTTTACCGCTATAAGCTATGAAGAGTTTTGGGCATCAGTGCATGGTAGAGACTGCTGTTTCTAGGACGGAGGTTGTGCAGTGAGGTGATTTGTATCCTAGGTCACGCTCAACTTCCAGAGTTTTTCCTAATTAAGTTTCATTAATTCCCAATTAAGTTCAAAATTTCTTCTTCCAATAACTTCTAGCAAAATATAATTTCTTCAGAGCAAAGTACTTCCTTGCAAATCAGTCATTATATATATATATTTTAAATTTAGTTCAATGGCATATACACAAAACTTCACTTGAAGAAGAAAAGTTGTTTTCTAATAATTACGAACCGTATAGAGGTTACCCTTAACGATATAATTCATCCTTGTAACATGATTAAAATATTCCTATATAATAATAATAATAATGATAATAAGGCTTAGCGAACCCGATGGCTCGATGCCGATACCACTAGTCTCTGCTTACAAACTTCTGTCCACTGACCACTATCCAAACCCAAATTCGCCAATCACTCTTAACGCAATCCTCCCACCCACGCCTTGGTCTTTTCTTAGAAATTCGTTTGTTACCAAGCCCATCTTTGTTGACCTGTAACTTTACAGGTCCACCTTTGTCTTCGTGACGCTATCACAGGATGCATGCTTCGCAATTCCGCGTTATGTAATCTCATATATTCCGCAATGGACTCATCTTTTTTCAACTGAATATTCTACGTAACACCTTATTTTCGAATACCTGAAGACCCTGTTCATCCTACAGAGTTGGAAAGATTTGGAAAGAATGACTGTTTTATAAATTATGTTTTTACAAAAGACAAAAGACGCTTAGTAATGTAGAGACCAAATAATAGCAAGTATTTATCAACTTTAATCGCGCCTTTATTTCGTCTTGAATTTCGTTTCTTCTAGTAAACATAGAAATATTCCATTTTTTGAATATTGACCTATTTTTAAGTTCTTGAAATATTCCATTTCAACATTTATTTTAATTAGTACATTTTGTATTAAAATATTCACCGAAACAATTGTTTGTTGTCTTTTTATTATTATTTAATTTTATTATAATCGAATCTGATATAAATCTTAATTAGTTCCTTTGTAATATAACTAAAATCTTATGTATAGATTTTTGAGATTAGAGCGTTATTCTATTGATAATTCGACTATTTCAATATTGGAACAGCCAATTAACATTTTAAATTTCCATAAAATGGATTAGTTTACCTGATCATAAAAGTAGAATATTTTTTATTCAACTAAAATGGATTTCACTACAATTTAGATACGCAATCGAAAGCCAAGAAGATATTAGAAAGAATATATAAATTCGATAATGTCAGTACTGTGCATATAGAATAATGCCCGTGAAAATACAATATTTTATTACCAAATTTATTTAATTCTTACGTAGGTTGTTTCTATGTGTTTTGATGGATTAGTTCCGTAGTTCCGAAGTGATCAGCTTCGACCCTTTAAGCTCGAGCTAGAAAACAACATGGTAACTTTATGATGAGTTAACTTAGAATAATATATATATATATATATATATCAATTAGAATGGAAATAAAATATACAGCCAAATATTTCTAATACTCATAGTTTTGAAAGAATTACCAAAGTGTATTAAAAACTAAGCAGATAAATGTGCCTTTGTATTTTTGAGTTTCTTATACATTAGTTAGATTACCTGCTAACGAAGAACGAGAGTAAAATAAAATTAACATAACATTATTGTACACGTCGAAGAATGATCAGACACGACCAATAAGGTTGCAGATATAACTGTATCTATCTATATACTTAATTTCGCCGTATTTACAGGATACAATCGGGAAGGTCATCCGTTGAACATAGACATCTTAACCCGGCTGCCAAGGTGATGTAGAGAACTATATCTCTAGGGAAATCAGGTCTCCTATCACCAAGTCCAGTAGGTGTTTATATGTATTGGATGTTCCGAGTGCGATTTTGATACAATTCTATAAGACCTTAGTATGTCCAGTAGTGAGCTACGGCTCTGAGACGTGGACACAGAACAAATCGGATGAATCAGCTCTGCTGAGTGATGAAAGAAGGGTCTTCCGATCCATATAAAATGATGCAGGCTACTACTCTATGCGTCGGAGAATAGAAAAGGAACTGTATGCCCTCTTCAAAGAGCCTACCTTTACTAAATTCATCCGACTCAGAAGATTAAGGCGGACTGGACTCCTGTCAGAGGGATGAATGAACACTACATACCAAGTAAAAAATTCCTTGCAAAAATCTATAGGCCCAGGTGTAAAGAAAAGCGGTGCCAAGATTCTCGGACATTGCTCGGAGTGCGGGAGTGGGTGTTCTCCGAACGGGACATGGACATATGGCGTAGGCTGATTAAGGAAGACTTGACTCAGCAATGAGTTGTTGCGACCCTGTTAATTATAATATTAACATAAAGAAGGCCTAAGGCTGCATCGATAGCCAGAATCTACAAAGCTTCTTGATTGAGCAGGGAATAGACATAATATTGGGGATATTCATAACTGATTATAGTAATTAGAGGTAATTATTGAAGCATAATCATTTGAGGCAAAATTAGATGATTCCTTATGAGAATATCAATTGAAAGTCGACGTGCCGAAAGACGTTTAAATCTCGAAGGTATTTATGAGTTTGATAATGATTCGGTAGTGTTAACTGGAGATACTCAAAATGATAATACTAACTATATTCGCCGTCAAAAGTACCGCAAAAATTTAAAATATTTGTTTTTTGTTTTGTTTTGTTTTAATTTTTTATTTATTTCTAATAAAATTTGCTACAATTCACAAAAGTAATATGCTGTACCAAACAGACCAGTCTCAAACTAAAAAACTTAATAGACAAATTTAAATGTATCTATAAAAATCACATATACAATGAAAGAAAAAAAAATATACAAAAAAACTTTCAGCAGTGAGAAAAAAATATATATATAATAATTATAATAAAAAAAAACAAAAATTGTATCTATTCTACTAAATATTGGGTATCCATATGTTAGAATAGATCGTAAGCAGGCTTTATATAATAATAACTTATTATTTGTGCTTAATTTTGAATTCCTATTGAAGTATGGATATATATTACACAGAGCTTTGTTAGCTTTATTACACACATAATCAGTGTGG
This sequence comes from Troilus luridus, assembly GCA_964056705.1. NCBI lineage: Eukaryota > Metazoa > Arthropoda > Insecta > Hemiptera > Pentatomidae > Troilus > Troilus luridus. The sequence goes on along the minus strand of OZ057414.1, from coordinate 78,285,058 downwards.
AAAGTAAAAGATAACCTTTTGTTTTGATTTGTAAGTCCTAAATATTTAATCTGATTTGTCCAAGGTACGGGCATTCTGTTTACATTCAATTGGGGGATATTATTCGGTCGTCTCTTAGTAAATAATATGGCTTGGGTTTCGTCTTGATTTATTTTAATTTTCCATTTATTGTAGAATCTCTCAATTTTTTTATAGCTGTAGTCAGTATATTTGTAATTGTTTCTGTTCTATAGCTTGTAGTATTAAAAGCAGTATCATCTGCAAATAGGGATGTTTGTACTTTATTCGGTATGTCATTAATATAAATACTGTAGAGCGTTGGGGAAATATCCCCGCCTTGAGGTAGACCGGCTGTGAGTGTACGTACTGTGGAGTGGTCTTCTATAGTTACTTTAAAGGTGCGGTTTGCTAAATAAGATTTAATTAATGATATTAAATATATTTTGAAATATTTGAATTTTACAAAAACGACTGCCTTTCATAATAATGAAAGGTTCTGAAGTCTGTAATAAGCGTTTTTAAACTGCTCATAAACAAGTTTAAAAACCTTTCTTTATTATGAAAAGACAGACGTTTTTGTAAAATTCAAATATTTCAAAGTGTTGCGATACTTTTGACGGTGAGTAAATATTGATTAATACTGAAACCACCATCACTGCTACCCATTCAGTACATAGTAAAGTTTGTACTGTTTGCAGGACAAAGGTTTCGCAGGAGATTATTTGTCCAAGATCACGCTCAACCGCCTGTTTTTCCTCCAACAAAGGGTGTAATAGAGGTAGGGTGAGACCCAGGATGGTGTGTAGGTCCTTCAGCGTCTATATGTGGCTTTTTAGAGATTGAATAAGTTATCAGCCAGATTTTAATTAAGGGACTTTGGCATAGCAACTCCGCTATCTCCACACTCAGCTACCCTACTCCCATTTATTGTATATTGATTAATGGCGGTAGAGAAATTGAAATTTAAGTAACTAAGTACAAATGAGTCCTTAGAGATTCGCTGTATTCCGTAGTAATAGCTAACAAGAGATAGACTAATTTACGGCAAGATTAATTATTTGACCAACGAGCTAACGATGGTCAGTAGGAATAGCACAGAAAGACCAGGGGCTACATTTACATCTCCATTCAAATTCTGTATAAACGCCACTCTGCTAAATCTCGGGTGCCCCCTCATTTCTATACAGGACTAGCCAATTTGCTACAGAATATTTTAACACTTGATATACACGGCTCAACAATTTGACGAGGGTTAAGATGTTTGGATATTATAATAATTTCAGAGTACGCTTCTAGAGTTGTTCCAAATCGTTGTATGAATAATTGTTACTGGACGGATATTAAGGCAAAATCGTTCACATATTAAACGTCTTCTTTAGTTCTCGTGACTCATCGCTCAGGATACGTAGTTCCTGTACATAGTAATTCACAGTAAATGTTATTCGTACTGACTGTACTAAGAAGGACTTACGAGCAGTATTGCAATATTAAGTTACTCAACACTGAATATTTGATCAATAAAAAATCATATTCAGATTGTAAAAGTTACAGATCAGACCTAATACCATTCCTAAAATAACCCAATAGGTCGTAACATATCTAAACATGTACCAGATTTGACATTTTACTACAGATTACTAAACAGTAGTGTATTCACCTAATGTTATTATATACAATAGTACTACTATATAGTATACACTATCAGTGCTGAGTCGCTATACTGAAGGTTCTGTGCTACCTCAAAATTCCAATCCAGCTGTGGCAGATAAATTATATAGTCTCTTTTGAAGAGGGTACCTTCAGTTACAGGAAAAACCTGGTGGATGAGCGTTATCTTAGACGATTCATCTCCCTGCGCAACTGATGTTCTAGAAACAGAGCAGTCTCTTCCATTTACTGAGTCCAGGAGCGTTCATGACCAGGAGTGGTACAGTTTTTTTATTTAAAGGTACGTCTTCATTAAGTAATTACAAACTAAAAGATATAAAAAACATATTATAATACTTTAAGGGGATTGAAGATATAAAATCACAACCAAGTTCATATCGGCTCACTCCTGAACAAAGGTAATTAATTGGTGGTAATTAATAAATTCAAAATCAAGCCAAAAGTCGGCATGTCTTCCAGACTTATTATGCAATTGTTACATACAAAAAAGAAAGCTTACGATGTATAGTATTTCTCGAGATCTGGGGTCGACAAACTGTGGCTCGCGTGCCACATGCGGCTCTTTGGATCCATACGCAAACATTTTTTATTTTATAAAAAAAAAAAATCGTTCTGAACTAATTAACGAGGATCAGGCAGCGATTCAATCTCTCAGCCACTTAAACTCGCTTTTCGCCGCACCCCTCCTCCGTGTCACGCATCGTCACTGTCGTCTGTCTTTTGGAAGCTCTCGAATGACGCACTTGACGGATGTTTCTGTGTAGGTTTTAGTTCGCTTTCGACGCAAGACGATTTTGCGTCTTCACCTGTGCTTTGGGTGTGACTTATAGTTTGTTGTTTCAAGTAAAAGAGTTTGAAGCGAATTACCTTCTCAAAGTTATGTATGTACATATTTATATAATAATAATAATAAAACCGAAGTAAATTTAAGTAGCAACAAATGTTTAATTTTTTATTTAAGAAATATGTAATTATCTAACGATGTCATGAATATATTATCTAATTTGTTGTGAAAACACTACTTGTATATGAATAAATAGATATTTTTTCTTATGAATAAATAGATTTGTTTTTTTGTTTATCAAAAAACTTGATTTATGCGAATAATATTTAATGTTGGCAAGAAAAATTGTTGGGGCTCTTTAAAAACTTCGAAATTTTGAAAATTATAATTTTTCACTCTTGCGACTCAAAAGGTTGCCGATCCATGCTCTAGACTATAAAAAATATTACCTAAATCATCTAATGTATTTCAGGAGTAGATCAATGTATGTAAAGAAAAATGTTTAATCGTTTCGTTCGATATGCACTTAAGTGAATCAGTGCAACTATTCCGATAGAATAATATAGAAAACGACGTGATTAGACAAGAAACAAACAAATTTATTTATACTAGGCTTAATAACTATAAAGTAAAGTCAATAAAGATCAACAAAGAAAATATCAAACTAGATACTTGTTGTTCTTTTGACTGAATGTGATAGGCTCACAATCCCCTAGCTTACAAGCAATAATAACCGAAAACACGATTCTAGAACCCATTTCAGAACATTTGGAGTCAAATTTGACTCAAGATAAGATCAGAGTTAAGTCAGTCGACTAAGGGTACACCTACATTGGATCCTATTCGGCACGACGTGATCTTATTCTATCACATACGATGCTGGGGTGAGCAAACAAATGACTGAAATTTCCCAGAGTGCCTATAGTGAATCAGACAAGGCTAAATTCTATTCTTGTTAATCAGATAGTAAACTAGCCACTGCCTTCCGAATAAAATAGTATTAATTTTATTCTTTTATTTCTTATATTATATATGTATATTATAGTAAAATATAAATGTATTAAAAGTGATTAATAAATAATTTTAATTTTATAAATTTAAAGAACCAAATGTTATAACAATGAGCTAATATTACTATATTAGAATATTTTTGTCTTGCTGTTTGACTATAAATAAATAATTTAGTAGTTTTTCAATTTCATAAAATAGAATTTATATTTTTTAGATATTCATGTTTTATATAATGAGTTAATTTATTAATGGAATGGTAGTGATATTTTCAAAGCTATTTGGTTTGTAATTAAATTAACGATTGCAATTAAATTCATAAATACGAGCGGTTATACTTGAAACCTCCCCATAATATCAAATCTCAACAAGTGTTTACTTTACTACTGTATTTTTGCTTGATCCTGCATCTTTAATTGATCTTCTACTGGCTCCTAACTTTTTTTGAAGGATTTAATGTGAAAACATTGAACAAGGTAAGTGTAATTATTTTTATAATACTGTTTGTGTGTAGTATAACATATTAAAATTTGTTTCACCTAAATTCACCTAAAAATCACTGTACTTTATTCTAAATACTATTGTGTTTTAAACTTTTCTTCATTAACAATTGTCATGAAATATGTTTATGCAGTATGTATTTTTGGTAGGAGTCACAGGGTGACAAAAACCATTAATTAATCTTTCTCATCCTTTCTTTATGAGAATAAATGAAAATAGTTGAAGCGATAAGTGATTTCTATTGTTAAACTTTGATATACATTCAGAATAATTGTTTGTAAGATAACCCCATATCATATAATTAAGTATGAATCAATTAGCCAGTAAATTAACTATTAAAATCAGGTGGACATTAGGATTACTAATAATAACACCCATATTAAACAATTACATTTGAAAAAATCCATTATGGAACTAGAAATAGTATTAATTTAAATTTATATTTCACCGAAGAACAATTCCACAATAGTATTTAGAATAAATTTGCTTCAGATTAAATAAATAAGGTTAGACTGAACAGAAATAATAAATATAAATATTTAGCTTCTTTTGAAAAATGCTACAAATGTAAAAAGTTAAACTTTTTGTTAGGTACCTAATAGATTTATTATGGAATACTTTAAATTAATTTTTATTTATTATTAAATCAATGTGTATCTGAAAACATTATTTTTTCCAGAAACAGAAAGGAAATATGTTGTCCAATGAGGAAGTGGCCTTGTTCAAATTTCAATTTTATTCAAATTCATGTTAGCAGACTCTCCTACAAGTGAACATATGTGGCGAAGATGATATTGTTTTTTGGATTGTGTATATCAAGTATCAGAAGAAATTTGGTTTATACCTCTGTGTATACTTTTCTTAATGGATGTCAATGATAATCAAGAAAGATCTTACAATTTGGGAGTAAGTACTGTATAATTAATAGTGGATATTCAAGGCATCTTAAGCCAATATATATTTGAAAACACTCCAACCTAAATCTTCAGAGGATCTTCCTTAATCACCTCAATTATTATATCAAATTGTAATATTAAAAATTATATATTATTGCTATGTATTATTTTATCATATTAATATGTTAGTATCTTAATCGACAATTACTATTTATAAAATTTGTAGTGTGTAATTGTTCTTAACTTGTATTTCGAAATATTTAATTGTGTTATTCATTTATTTTTCCACTTAATTCTACTATTGTTGTTAAAAATGTGTATCCTAAATTTTATTCTTTTAATTTTATAAATAAATAAGTACTGATGTATGCTATTGAATAAATGATTTATTTTCTTCTATAAATGATTTATTTTCTTCTATGAATGATTTATTTTCTTCCTTAACAATATGTTGGTGTCCTCTTTTATTTTTCACAACATAATTTCAATATATGATGATCTTTGCATGATGTTTTGGCCAATATTGCAGATCTTCATCAGGTTTAAATTACCAAGATACAAATATTAAATGTAAAATATGATAATTCATAAATGATATAAATCATATTAAAAAATGTTTAGGTAAAAATATTAATATAATCATTATAATAAGATGATTATTATATTATATCATCACCTAAATATTTTTTAAGTATTATTTGTATCATTACTGCTATTAATCTATATGTTTTGTATTATATTATTTGTTTGTACCTTGTGTAAATAAGCCCTAATGAAGACCTGCAATGTTGGTCGAAAACATTGATAAGCTAATAAATGTATCAATTGCTTACTATTCGAGACTTGATTTTGACCTTCAATCAACATACCTTTAATTGTGCATGTGTAAGTGATGTAAATATAATAAACTTTCATTTTATAATATTAAATTGGAGCATCGATAGAACATTGGACATAATGAATATAAGGAAAAAATAGAATGCTATTGGGAATCTATACCTTAGCCCATATGATAACTATAAGTTCTTAAAAAACTTTTACCAAGAGGTTCTTGATTTTTCTTTCAGGTACTTGTTTGTTATGGTATCACCACTTTAGAATTTAATAGAATTCATTGAATTTCATGATTATGAAACACATGTGAAGTAAACTGGTAATTATATGGTTTTTACACAGTGAGTACTAGAGTGGTGGTACTATACCATAATATAAAGTACCTACTTTCAATTTCTACTAGACTTTTAGGTTAATAAAATGAATTGGTAATGCAAATAATCTGAAGCATTTTTAAAAAGATCAATAACTCCTTTCAACATGCAATTCATTGCCCATAAAACAAATAACAGTAAATACCAGATAATAATCTATAAATTTAAAAACTCAATTAATTGCTATTATCATAACATTATACTTTCCAATTACTATAACTCTATAAGAGATATAGATAAAGTTTGCATAAATATATGTATTTGACAGAATGTTACAATATTTACTTAAATGTGTTCAAAATATTAATCGAAACAAATGTTTATTCATATCAATTGGATAATAACAGCAATAATAAAAGACTTATAGGAGTAATACCAGTAACTTATATATGACATGATTGAATAGAACAATCAAGGATTGTAGAAATAGAACAAACAGAAAATAATCAAACTTACATTTTATAATTATTTCTTTATTTCCATGCTCACATAGCTAATTTATAAATAAACAATTTTCTAAAACTGGAATCTTGAGAATACTCAATGTAGTTATAATGGTATTGAACGTTCATTAAAAAAATCACTGTTTATTGAACTTATAGATGATGAGATAATGATGTAATATCAAAATGAATTTGCAATATACATTCAATAAAGCTAAAACTATTCTGATAATTATGAGGGTGTAATGTATTTGATAAACTTGATCAGTTAAATACATATTTTATTTCACACAGCCTACACTAATCTGGTGTAAATCTATTCTATTCAAACCTATAATGAAACTAGCCTTTTGAATATAATGGTATTAATTTTATTCTTTTATTTCTTGTTTTCTATATAAATTATTGTGAAATATAAATATATTAAAAATAATCTTTTATAAATTTAAAGAACCAAATGTTATGAAAATGAGTTATATTAGAATATTTTTGTCTTGCTGTTTCACTATAAATTAATAATTTAGTTGTTTTTCAATTAAAAAAAAATAGAAATTATTGTTTATTATTATTATTTCATAGATCCCGCAATGGAGGCTCCTTTCGAACTAATTCTATGAGTAATCTTTGTTTATTCTATTGTTCATCTTTACAAAGGAGTATAAAAAATCAGAAAAGCCCTTGCTAAATGTTTAACAAATAAATTTAACATTAAGATGATAATTTTATCAAAAGTTAGTATAATGTTTCCAATTTTCTTTGACGAATTAAAATTGTATGTAGGTATATTTTTTATGGACATTTCTGATAGATATAATTTTATTTAACGGGAAAATAACCTTCGCTACTATATTTAATGGATCATGAAGTTTAGTAATAAAATATTTTAATGAGAATTGACAATATTTAATTTTGATTTATGACGGATATTTATATAATAGTTAATTATCAAATTACAATGTATATTTTTTAATAAACATTTTAGACAATAAAGGTTAAGTTGGCACACATGCTAACGGCTGGCTTATCGAATTGAAAACTAATGATTTCGATTTGTTAAAATCACACTTGATCGTACAACATCGCGCCTGATCCAATATAGGCACTTTCGTATAAATAAACTATTTCGTTTCCACGAGCGACTAAATCCCTGGGATTGGTCGGATAAATATGGATTGATTAAGGCCGGATCCAATGTAGGCGCTCTCGATATATTTCAGTCATTTGGTTTCCTAGCGACGTCTCATCGAATCGCACCGGATCCAATGTAGGTGTAGCCTAAGGAATTCATGGAAATACTATTCCACCTACCGTGTTTCAGAGAATCCATTAACTATCTGTATACAAGATGCCCTTACCTCTCGGAAGATTAATGTGCAATTAAATCTGGAAGAACAAACCCGGATGTAATCAACATGTAAACATGTAATCAATAAAAACAGTGGTCCAGAAAACAATTAAAGCCCAAGATTAACTCTGTAAATTTTAGTTTTTCTTATTACTTTCATTTTATTCAATAACTAAATTTGTATCAATATGTTATGATTAGTATAACAAGGTTCCCAGTCAAGCAGTTGACCCTAATAATAAGTTATAATCCCCTGGTTATGCCTTCCTTTCGATATGGATATTAAATACCGTCTTATGGGATTATTTAAAGATCACTATCCTAATAATACCTGGATAGGAACAATTTAGGACTCACACTGATGCATCGTCCGTTTAGACATAGAAGTATAAAGTGATGTTAAATAACTAAGAATGCATATTACCGTGATTTAAATTAACTTTAAAGTTGGTGGATTAGGGGGAGGGGACTTAAAGGAACTTTCATTATAAATATTGGACTTTGCAATGCATTTTCAAGACGATCACATCATTCCATGAATCGATCAGCACCACTAAAGTCAAGTTAGGCTTAGATAGGTAAAGATTTTGTCAAGGTTAACTTAATAAGAGTTTTACAAAGAACAGGAAAAGAGAGCTTGGTTGTTTGTTTATTTAATTTGTTACTTTTATGCTGATATGGCTAATCAGACCATTCTACAGTGGGAGCTCTGAATTTTGATATCCAGGTTTAATTAGGATATGGATTGTTACGGCCGCTCAGTTTTTCATTATAAATAATTTGTTCAATAATTTTTTTGTAATTATTTATTAGTGTAATTTTATTAAAAATAAATTGATACTAAATACGTTGGGTGTAAAGCGCATAAAATTTAGGCCGCTGTTTGTAATTTTATATATAATGTTAAGTTGATGTTTAATCATTTTGTTTGTTTAATATTTAATTGTTTTATAACAGACATACAGAACTCGCACAGATTTAAAATTAATAAATAAATTCAGTCCGGAATGGTTACAGCAAAAACCCATAAACGTAAATCCTCTTACTCTTCCTTTATGATCTGAATATGAGAATGTGGAATTATTATTCTACATTCCATAGAGATTTAATTTCATTAGTCCCTACATGGGAAATAATTGAAACGAAACGAGGAAAAGTCCTTCTGATATGAAATCTTTTAGTTTACAATATTTATACAAACTCCCTAGTTCATCTCATTTATCAGAATAACTTTGTATCTCAAATATATCGTTTGTTTTTAAATTATTTTTATATAGTTTTAAAAGTGCAGTGTTAATTCTTTTTTTCTAGAGGATTTATCTGTTATTTTGTTCCATTTTATACAGTGGTAATTTCAATTGCACTGACGAAAAGATTCTACCAATCGAACATCTATATTTTAAAAGCAAATAATAGTTATTTCATTACTTATATATTCTTAAAATGCATAATGAAAAATAGAAAATATAGAATTGAATATAAATCAAAACTTATAACTTTAATGTTTATACACATTAATAAATCGAAACAAATAAATTTAAAATGCTGTTTTGGATAAACAATTAATATGTATTTGAGAAATTGAGTAATTTCTTTTAAAACCTTCCCGTGATGGATTCAAGTGTGGATGGATAAATCTTACATTGAAGGCGCTGCTAGCGTTGTTCATCTCACTGGAGTAGATCCCTGCTTTCAGTCTCCTAGTCGGGTTCTGTGGTAATGTGTCTGCCAGTAATGCTTGTACCAGGAAGTTTAGATCCCGATTAAGTTTGAGTCCCAAAATTGTTGAAGTATTTCTTGAGTTTGTCAATCACGAGGTCTTTGTGTTATGATTTATTAGCAATGTAAAACGGACAATGACTAACATAACGAAGCAATTTTTAATAAAACAATACAACAAAAAATATAATATTGATAGTTAATGTTTTGTATCGCAGTTAAGTATGTTTTATTAACTGCTGAAACTGTTTTTATATAAATATTAGATCTCATAGAATTTATAGACAACAGCATGAACAAGTAGTTGCATTGAACACTCTCATTATAGAGCATAACACATACACACAAAATACTGTATTTAAAAATATACCGCCTAACATATAAATTTAAAAAATATACTTGAAGGAAATTTTGATTTACGCCAGATTCACCAATAAATCATGCAAAAGAGCCCATAATGCATTTCCTCTGTTGGTAAGTAATTGCTATCTATTGATACTGGCAGCCCACAATTCATTCGTAACCTTTGCAAAAAGTAGTGTGAAAAAGATTTGTGGCCCTGCGTGAAGAAGAGGTATTGCTACCCGTCCCCTTTCTTTCGAAGACTGAATAGGCAAAAACTGGAGGGGTCTTAGAGCAAGGTGTCGTCTACTCAGTAAGGGATAACTTCTCAGTTGGTCCGGCGGCTGTCTCAGTCCAAGATATGTAATTGTCAGGTAAGGGTGTGAGAAGAAGGACTTACAAAAAGTAATTGAAAAACTTGGAAGGTTTTCTTTCTAATCACACTTATATTTAATTAAAATATCTATGAATGAATGTAAAAAACAACAAAAAAATACCACAAAATGGACAGTTGGTCCGATAAATCATCAAAATCAAAAGACTGATAAATCATCGAGTATCATAATCTCAATATCACGAGTATATTCCAGGTTCGATACATCTAGAAAATAATATGATATCCTCATAAGGGTCCACCTATGGTTTAGTGTTTAGCATAACAGTCTTCTATGTCCAAGATCGCGGGTTCATAGCCTTGCAGGTGGCCTTAGGATTTTTTGTAAAAGTTATATTATATAACTTTAAAAAATCCTATATTATATTTTTTAATGTTATACTATCACTAAGCATCCATCCTTGACAATACAAAAGTAATTCTAACTTAAATTCACCAAAGTTATATTGGTTATAACATTCTTCAGAGGGGATGTAAAATGCTCGGTGTCAGGTACTCGTTAAATATCCCTATCCTAATTCGTGATAATAGACAAAATTCTAAACTCCCACTGTAGCTTCGTAAGATTAGCCATAGCAGCAAAAAGTGAACAAAAAAAACAAACGATCTTAAATAGAGTAGATATTGTTACGGGCTACTGGGTGTAAAATGGACTAAACTATTACTTAATTCAAGAATCTAATATTTATTAACAAATTAACAAGAATACAATGAGATTATTTAAAACAGTTAAATTATTAAACTAATATCAATTTACAATAACAATATTGTACTAAATGTTATCTAATTTCTAAAATAATATACAAACAATATAAGAAATTGGTAATACTAAATAACTAAACTATTTATATAAATTTGTACAAATACAATAATATTACACTATAGTTTACAATTACAAATTAACACTTACAGTTCGCTAACTAAAGTCCACCGACCGTAAGACTCTCCAAATATGACAAACTGCCACACAGTTTATTACACTTATTACACGGCCACTAATTGTCACTGTTGCTCACTAAGCACTTATTACAGACTGATACTAACTCACTGTAACTCACGCACTATCACTAGTTAACGACTGCTACTCACTGGCTTATTACTTCACTGCTTATTACTCACTTATTACTACTGACTGCCGCGGCCGAAAACGCTGTCCTTTTTATATAGGCAAGGTAGGTCGTGGTGGGGCATTACTCGGAAGGACCACCTAGTCCCATCGAGCCCGATCCAGAAGCTTCTACGCCATTCTATAATCCCTTCCGCTTAATCCCATTGTTTGCCTAATCTTCTCAGCCGGTTCTCGTCCCCGCTCTGACCGTAACACTGCCCCCTCCTTAAAAGTGCTCTGCCCCAGAGCATAGTCCGGAGAAATCGGGCGGTTATGAGCTTCCCTCGATGGAGACGTATTTCCTTTCCAGGGGTTGAACGTGCACACCAATATGGCGACTCCAGAGTTGGCGAATGTCTGTTCAAGCATGTTCCTAACAACCTTCCACTCCAGGCCGTCATATCCACAGCCCAACTTAGGGATCGCGAGCTTGGTGACACGCAGTCTCAGAAGCTTACTCCGCAAGTCGTCGAGGCTTCGCCGCAGTGCGTCATATGTGGGCTTCTGATCAGTAGCACACTTGGTAACTAAGTAGAACAGGTGTCGTCCTTCGTGCGTATGGTGGAGTGTTTTCCCGACGCTTGGTCCTTGGCGTTCCAGTTCCTCAGTTCCAGCAAACTTCTTCCTGAAGACCGTTGCAATGCCTCGGGAAGTCCTCAGATCTTCGGCGACACAATGGGCCAGAGAATAGTCCGCGGGTAACGAGAAGATATCTCTGTATACTGTCTGAGTTATTCCACGGGAACCTTGTACCTTAGGTTGTGCAACTGATACCTTACTGGTCTCCACGTTGTTGAGATACCTGACTTGCTGGTCTTTTGTCGGGCCATGGTCTCCTTTGTATGGGGCCAGTCTATTAAAATGGACTACCCTGGGTTTTCCTTTTGGCTGCTTCCTGATCCTATAGATGACGTCGTTTATCCTATTGATGATCTCAAACGGGCCATCCCAGGCGTTCTGAAGTTTAGGTGAGTAGCCTCGCCTCCTTCGAGGATCATGTAGCCAGACCAAATCTCCAGGTTGGAATCCACCTTTCTCTGCCCTGATGTCGTAACGCTCCTTCATTCTGTCACTGGCTCCCTGGATGTTTGCACGAACCTTCTCGTGGATATTATCCATCCGCTTCCGTAGATTCGTGACGTATTCCTCTCCGTTAACTTCCTCGCCTGGCTTGAACCCGAATTTCAGATCACAAGGCAAACGAAGTTCTCGGCCGAACACCACATTTGCGGGGGTCTGCCCCGTTGCTTCATGGACTGAACTCCGGTAGGCTAACAAGAACAAGTGAAGATACTGGTCCCAGTCTCGCTGATGGTCGGAAACCACTTTAGACAAATATCGACCCATTGTCCTGTTCATGCGCTCCACCATGCCATCCGATTGAGGGTGAAGAGGTGTCGTCCTGGTTTTCCGTATTCCCAGTGCTTCGCACATCCCGGAGAAGACTGCAGACTCAAAGTTTCTTCCCTGGTCAGCGTGAAGTTCCATGGGTACTCCAAACCGGCTGACGAGCTGCTTCACAAGTACGTCTGCAACCGTGACTGCCTCTTGATTCGGAAGGGCATAAGCTTCCACCCACTTAGAAAAATAGTCCATGGCCACGAGAATATATCGGTTGCCTTCGTCTGTCACAGGGAAAGGGCCAGCGATGTCAATCGCTATCCTCTCGAACGGTGCTCCCACGTTGTACTTCTTCATAGGGGCCTTCTTTCTTCTTGTTGGTCCGTTAGAAGCCGCACAAGTCGCACAACGCCTGCACCAGTCCAACACATCGTCCTTAAGGTTTGCCCAGTAAAAGCGTTCACGAACTTTTTCCAATGTACGGTGAACTCCAAGATGGCCGCCAGTTACACCGTCATGTAGTTCCCTAAGCACTTCGGGCACTTTATTCCTTGGAACGATGAGCTGTAGCCTGCGCTGATCTCCTTCCGCGTTCTCCAATGCCCGTTTCAGCAGCCCGTTGTCCACTAAAATGGAGTTCCATTGGGCCCAGTACGTTTTTACATTCTTCGACATTGGAGCAACATCCTGCCAGGCCGGTCTTCCTCGCCCCGATATTTTCCATTCCTTTATTTGTTTTAAGTCCGGGTCCTCGTCCTGTTCCTTTGACACCTCTGCATCTTGCCAACTGTCGATGACAACTGTAGCCCTCAATACCGCTGCCTGCTTCTCTTCATGTCGAGAACAATGCTTGCAGCCTTCTTCACAAGGTCTTCTTGACAGTGCATCCGCATTCCTGTGGCTCGTTCCAGAACGATGAGCAGATTCAAAGTCATACTCTTGAAGGCGCTCAATCCACCTCGCCACTTGTCCCTCAGGTGACTTGAATCGCAGCAGCCACATTAGAGCCGCGTGGTCCGTTCTCAGCAGGAACCTTCTTCCGTATAGGTATTTATGAAAATGCTCTATGGACTTTACTACTGCCAGAAGCTCTTTCCTTGTGACACAGTAGTTTCGTTCCGGAGCTGAGAGTGCTTTGCTGAAATACCCAATCACCCTTTCTTCTCCGTCTTGGAGCTGAGAGAGGACACTTCCGATGGTGATGTTGCTGGCATCTGTGTCAAGTATGAACTTGCCCTCGGGACGTGGATAGCTCAGAATAGGAGCACTACTCAATTTTCTCTTCAGCTCCTCGAAGGATGCCTGGCACTCGTGGTCCCAATGGAAAGTCCTCTTCTCCTCGGTAAGCCTGGTAAGAGGTTTTGCGATGTCAGCAAATCCTTTCACGTACCTCCGGTAATAAGTGCAGAGCCCGAGAAAACTTCTCACCTGGTGCTTATCTCGAGGTACTGGCCAGTTGGTGATCGCTGCTATCTTCTCTGGATCAACAGCAACTCCGTTGTCTGACACAATATGCCCCAGGTAGTTGACTTGCCTTCGGAAGAGATTACACTTCTTCGGGTTCAACTTTAGGTTCGCTGAACGCAGTCGTTCGAAGACCTTCTCCAGATTCTTCAGATGGTGAACGAAGGACTTCCCCAGCACAATGATGTCGTCTAGGTACACCAGGCATACTTCCCAAGAGAGACCTCTTAACACGTTTTCCATCAGCCTCTCGAATGTGGCAGGAGCATTGCAAAGCCCGAACGGCATTACTGTAAACTGCCACAGCCCAGTGCCAATTGAAAACGCCGTCTTCTCTTTATCTTCAGGTGCCAATCCAACCTGCCAATATCCACTGCGGAGATCCAAGGTAGAGAAGAGTTTACACCCCTCTAGGGTGTCCAGCGTATCGTCAATCCTGGGAAGCGGATAGCTGTCCTTGTTGGTGACATTGTTCAGAAGACGGTAGTCTACGCAGAACCTCGTTGTGCCGTCTTTCTTCTTCACCAATACAACAGGAGACATCCAGGGGCTACTCGAAGGCTCAATGACACCGTCAGCCGCCATCTCCTTAATAATCTCCTCGGCGTCCTCCCGTTTGGCTAACGGCAGCCTCCGCGGGACCTGTCGGATGGGCTTCGCATCCCCAGTGTCAATCTTGTGCTGGACGATATCCGTTCTGCCCCGTGGTCCTGGTCCGATCTCGAAGACGTCATGCCATCGGATAATCATATTCTTCACTTCCTCGCTCTGTTCGGGCGAAAGGTCGCGACATGATTCGTCCAAAAATCCTTTTAGTTCCTCTGGCAGTCCTCGGAGCTTGGTGGGACGACGTTGCAGCTGACGAACCACTGAGGTAGCGGTTGTACACTCCCCGACTTGTGTTCCTTTCTTCAGCGTTACCGGGAAGCTGTTCAGATTCATTAGCCTAATTGGAGTGGTACGTCCAACCTTGATGAGAGACCTAGCAACCAGTACGCCGCGTCCGATCTCTTGTTCTTCGTGCCTTCCGGGTTCAACTAGTACACATTGACCCTCCGGTAGATGTCCTTCGACCGTCCCATGTGTTACGATTTGGCTCCGTGCAGGTAAAGTGGTGTCTTCTAGTAAGAGCACTCGTGCGTAGAGATCCTTTCCCTGCCGAAGGATGACTTCTTCGTCTCCCATCGTCAGCACACCTCTCGACATGTCCAGCTTGATCCCGTATGCCATCATGAAGTCCATGCCTAATATGACATCTTCATCGATCTCTGCCACGAGAGCGCGGTGCTTCAGATGTTGACCCCCGATGATGAAGGTGGCATCTGTCTCCCCGTAGACCTTGGCTGGCTGTCCCGTTGCAGTCCGTAATGCCCAGGTGGTCGGCATGATCTTCTCAGCTGGGAGTGTCTTCGAGTTCAAGATCGTCATGCTCGCGCCGGTATCCACTAGAAGACTTCGCAGCTGCCCGTTCACCATCCCATCAACGTAGAAGCTGTTCGTTCTGCTTCCTATCGACGCAACTCTGATGGCTTTCCTGGGGGCTTTGACGTTACGGGTTGGACACTTGCTTCTAGGATGCCCAAGCTGGCCGCAGCCCCAACAGCGTATCTCCTTCTTATGGGTCCTGAGAGCATCCAACACTTTCGTCACAATGTCTTCGATGCTAGGGACCACATTAGGCTCCACTTCTGCTGCTCGAACTCGCGAATGGCCCCGTACAGACTGTCTATCAGCTTCAAACTCCATGGCCTGAGATAATGCGTCTCCCAACGTTTTCGGCCGGGCGAGCTTCACCACTTGTTGTGTCTCTGGGTCCCGAAGTCCATCCAGGAATTTGTCGACAGCCAAACTCTCGTAGACATAGTCAGTGACCGATGGGTAGGCGTTCCTCACCAGCCGGGCAATATCCGCTTCAAATTCCTGCAGGGTCTCGTTGTCCTTCTGGACCCTGTTTCTTAACTGTGAGCGATATAACTGGTCCATGTGGCGGTGTCCGAAACGCATTTCCAGTCTTCTAATCAGCTTCCCGTAGTTGGACCGCTCCGACATGGGCATCCCCTGCAGCACTCTCAAGGCGTCTCCACGCAAGGCCAGGCACAATGCTGAAGCTTGGGTCTCCTGCGACCACCCGTGGATCGAAGCAGCTGTCTCGAAGAGAGTCATGTAGTCCTCCCACGGCGTCTTTCCGTCGAATATTGGAATGGTGTTGTGAGCTGGTGGCGTCCCATTATAGGCGGGTAGAATGCTATTACGATGGCTGCCCTCGGAGGAAAGGTCGGTGTCGTTCGTCGGTGGATTGCTCTTACGTCCCTCGAGAGCTTCCATTCTTAGCCTAATTTCGTTCACTTTTTCTCCTAGCCTAGATTCTATATCAGCTACTTTATTATTTACATCGGCTAACTTATTATCTACATTAGCTAACTTATTATCTACATTTTCCATTAACTTAGTCTCTAATGTGCCTATCTTAGACTCTAATGTATCCATTAAATCATTTTTAACAGTGCTTAACTCATTACCTAGCTTATTTTCTACATTGCTTAACTCATTACCTAGCTCATTTTTAACAGTGCTCAACTCATTACCTAGCTCATTTTTAACAGTGCTTAACTCATTACCTAGCTCATTTTTAACAGTGCTTAATTCATTTTTAAAAGTTGCAGACAACTTGCTTAAATCAGTTTCAAACAGAACGCCATCTGGATTTTCCCCTAACTCTACCATAAATTGACGCAAGCGATGTTGCAGTACACTTTTATTTCCGGAAGAATCCAGATCACGTTCTTCTAATTCCCGTTTTAAATCTGCAACTTTTAAATCCATTAATTTAAGACTTGGAGAAGCCATTTTTCATACAGTAGCCCAATAATTACAAAATAATAACAATTACACAAAATATCCCACTTCTGACACCAATTTGTTACGGGCTACTGGGTGTAAAATGGACTAAACTATTACTTAATTCAATAATCTAATATTTATTAACAAATTAACAAGAATACAATGAGATTATTTAAAACAGTTAAATTATTAAACTAATATCAATTTACAATAACAATATTCTACTAAATGTTATCTAATTTCTAAAATAATATACAAACAATATAAGAAATTGGTAATACTAAATAACTAAACTATTTATATAAATTTGTACAAATACAATAATATTACACTATAGTTTACAATTACAAATTAACACTTACAGTTCGCTAACTAAAGTCCACCGACCGTAAGACTCTCCAAATATGACAAACTGCCACACAGTTTATTACACTTATTACACGGCCACTAATTGTCACTGTTGCTCACTAAGCACTTATTACAGACTGATACTAACTCACTGTAACTCACGCACTATCACTAGTTAACGACTGCTACTCACTGGCTTATTACTTCACTGCTTATTACTCACTTATTACTACTGACTGCCGCGGCCGAAAACGCTGTCCTTTTTATATAGGCAAGGTAGGTCGTGGTGGGGCATTACTCGGAAGGACCACCTAGTCCCATCGAGCCCGATCCAGAAGCTTCTACGCCATTCTATAATCCCTTCCGCTTAATCCCATTGTTTGCCTAATCTTCTCAGCCGGTTCTCGTCCCCGCTCTGACCGTAACAATATTTAAGTATTACCATCATATTTTTAACAAAATAATATTTTATACTATTGTAATTAATATTAGTTAGCATTCATTATATAATTAAAATTATAATAAAGAACGAACATAGTTACTAAAATGTATCATGGAAATCAATGTTATCTAAAATTACTAACAACAAAAAATTAGATTTCTCCTGGATACCATGACATAGCCAAAAATCAAAGAGAGTTGCATTTTTAATATGTTGTATTTGCATGTCTGAGTAGTGTAAATCCAAGTTCAGAAACGAAAAAATAAAAGTCAAGATAGTAAATATAATTAGCTTTAATTTAAGCACAGAGTAAGCCCTTTAGCTGTAACAGATTCTGAGTTACACCTCTTTGAAAATTGGTCAATGTGGCCTATGCGGCCGCTGGCCTTTGTTTGGACTATTTGGAAAAAATGACCAAGAGTCGTAACTCAAAATCTATTATAGAAACAATGAAAAGATGGGTGTCATGTCATTAAATCGAATGGTCTTCTTTCTACTTGCCACCAGATATTTCAAGAATAAATATGGTCGAGGCATCGCTTCTGAAGAAAGGATTTTAAGATCGTAAAGAAAAATCGTAGAGCAAACTGGAAGAATATGTTTAAGAATATCTGAAATATTTCTATCTAATTGACTTATTTGATTTTTCTGAGTCGTAGTAGTTTTAAAAAGTCGAAAACTTGTTGAAGAAGACTTAAGAATTACAAGTTTCTCTTTCGATTCCTTTACGGGAAAATCTGCTTTACTAATCAAATATGTACACGACTTAATCATAAGATCTTGTATGAGGCGATCAATAGTGTATAATTCCAATTTTAAAAATTGACTTTTTCACAATTTTTCGCTAGTTTAGTCAAGTAATTTTATTCTCCCGAAACTTCAAATTCAGAACCGGACTGAAACCATAAAAAATAAGATGGAAATGTGTTGTTTTAGAAAAAATAGCCAAACTAAACTATCTCAAAATGTGAATATCAATTTAAATGTTTGGGTCATCCGCTTTTGATCCTGGACGCCTCATATTTATATACTTGATCGTTCTATATAATGATCGTTTGGTTTTATTATTGTAATAATTATACTTATAATAATTATAATTATGGATATTTCCTTAAAACTTTGACTATGTTTGATATTGTATTATTGTAGTGTAAAATAACTTTAGCTTCAGCTACTATAGCACATTAAACACACTTATCCATTTAGATATGATTAAAATTATTGATTTTAATTTTATTTAAATGAAGTAAGAACCTCATTAAGTATTATTACATTTATTATCTTTCGTGTGCTACAAAGAAAATAAATTAATAATAAACAACTACGCAGTGTTTGATTCACAATAACCATTTGCTAAGCTCAATTATACAAATTGGTTCCTGGATTTAATCTGTAGATACATACAAGATGTACACACTTCAAATCTTCCAAAATTAAATTTTCATATAATCTTATCTAATCTAACACACGAGCTAAACAAAAAAATGTTTTGCCTAACCGTTTTACTCACAGTTTTCACGATATAAGTAAAATGGTCAAACCTCGACTGGGACCAATACATATGGTGAAGTAGGGTCCAGCGATTGATTCAGCAATATAACGACTGCCTTGGGCTCAACCGCTCTCCCATGGACTAACGACGTATATAACTCTGACCATGAATACAAGTATTATTCACCTTTCCAAAAAACAGTATAGTCTCTACTATGTACTGAACCTCAGACCCTTCACGGAATGTAGTGGTACAGTTCCTTTTTTTTTTTTAACTAATATTAAAAAATCGGAAAATAGAGAGTTGTAAAGCAAAAGCAAACACCTTATTCTATCAATTGAGTGAAGATGTAAAACATCCGATGGAAGCTCCGAATCGATTTACAGACTCTATGAGGCCAATTCTATATCCCGTAATATCTATATTATTTATCTTTTATTCAAAATAGATCTTCTACAACTGAAAGAAGAAATAAGAGAGCTAATAAATACTATCTGCCTTTTTTTTTTCTTCTTTTTATCAACAGCTTTCAAATAAAACGAAAGGAGTGTTTATATAGAGCTGAAAAGAGTTTAATGAGGGCATTCAGCAAGCCTCAATGAATAGCTTCAAGGAGTATTTAAGGAAGCAAAGGGAAAAAACTGATAAAGATAAAATAAACGTTGATTCTTCAGACTAAATAAACGACTATTAAGGAAAAAGAGTACTACGATTCCTGAATGGATTAAACGAACTTATTCAAAAAATAAATGTGCTATTTTTTCACTTAAAACAATGAACTCACTGAGAAATATAAATACGATTACTCTTGAAAAGATATAATGTTGTACTTATGGTTTTGAAAAAAAAAAAATTATTTACGGTTCCACGTAAAAAAGAAAAACCCCTGCAGCACACCAACGTGTGAAGGGTGTTAGTCTCAGTTCAACCACCAGGGTTTCCACCCAATTTATGAGTCGCTAGGTGAGCCCAAGGAGGGTCTGTAGATCCCACAGAGCCCATACCTGACTGTTAACAGATTAGATAATGGATCTTCCATATTTGAACCCAGGACCTTTAGCATAGCAACTACATACTGAGCTAAGCCACTCCCTCAGCTGTAAAATAACAATAATAAACTAACAAATATTACTATATGGAGAAGAGAGACAAGTGAAAATGAAATTGATGAATAAGAGAATGGATAACAAAAAGAGTAATAGTCCAGGATCCATGGTCCATTTTTGCACTTGATTACTATCAAGCTGAATCTTCGTGAATTGCTTCGTTTCGATAAAACGCCCAAAAATTTCCTGTGCAAAAATTCTCGATTGTAGTAGCTAACAGAGGTAGCAAGGATAAAATATGTCGATTTGATGATTCTCAAAAATTTATTACTAACTGGGTTTTGTTTCTTTTGTTAAATCTCAAGATAATTATCTAAATGATTTGAAAAAATATTTGTCCAAAAAATGTTTGGTTTGATCAAAGAGTCCCCTCCTTCCAACATGTATCGATAACGAGGTCATCAAAAATGATTACTAACCAGCTGATTTTTTGTTTTTTTCATTTATATTGGAAGAAGGGGACTCTTTGATCAAACCATACATTTTGTAGGACAAATATATTTTCAAATAATTTAGATAATTATCTTGAGATTTAATTAAAAAACCCAGTTAGTAATTAATTTTTGAGAATCATCAAATCGACATATTTTATCCTTGCTACCTCTGTTAGCTACCACAATCGAGAATTTTCGAAAAAATAAACTGTTGGGCGTCTTATCGAAACGTAGCTTTTCACGAAGATTCAGCTTGATACTAATCAAGTGAAAACATGGACCATGGATCCTGGACTATAATAAATATTTTTATTGGTTACATTCAGCAAGCAAAAAACTATCAACTACTGACATTCTCTTGTACACTTGTTCATTAAACTGATGGTCTTGGAAAAACAAATTATATAAAAAACAAACGAATTTTATTGCAATATTTGTTTGTTTTTTAGGTGTTTGCCTTTTTTATTTATAATACTAGGGAAAAGGCAAGGTTACAGCAATAAAGTTCGTTGTTAATAAACCAAAAATCAAGGCTGAATACATATTCATAACTTCTCTGAGAACCTCTTACCGAACAATTTTCTGGTCGTTCTATTTATAATTTTTGAATACTTTCTTTTAAATATCAAGGCATTGGGTATTGTTTCAATTGCAAATATTGTCTCTTAATAATGGATAATGATAAATAATTTACTAATATGAGGCATTAAGCTGAGGCAAGGCCGGTTATACCTCTGTGCCTTCCCAAAGATAAATAATCAATTATAAATTAAAAAATACAGTATATTCCTCAAAAGAAGAAATGCTAAGAAGAATTGAAGTGGTGGATAACTGGAAGGAATGGGGGTGCAAGGAACCACGAGGCGATGGGGACAAATATTTATTTTGTCCTCGCAGACCTTTGCCCCGCAGTCGAGCGAGCACTCGCCCATGAGATTTTCTTTCAAATCCGATCCTCGAATAAGAAGGAGTACGGATTATCTAGGTTGCATTACTAACGAAAACCAATAAAAAAAAAAATCACTACTTGGGTGATTAAGTGGGAGAAAAAAACCCTAAAACAATCTTTAAAAGATCATTCTGAAGTTTATTCTGGTTGTTCATAGTTATCCGATTATAAAACTAAAATTTATAAGATAGGGTTGATGACCTAAGGTTCATAACCCTTAAGTTGTTAAATTTCTTCCGTGTTGACAGCAATGCAACTTCCTTGACCTCCCTTCTTTTATATATATATACAGGGTGTCCCATTTCAAGTTGATCAAACGTTTTTAATTTTAAAACAAAACAAAATTCAGAAAAACGATTCAAGTAAAAGTTGTAGTTGTTCAGACCTAGTTTGAAGAAATAAAAAAACATTTTTTGTTTCTTCACTTTAAATGGTCAATATCGACCTTCAAACAATGTAGTTTCCTCTTGACCCCCATTTATTTATATTTTTCTGAAATGTACAATCCAAAACATGGAAAAAATGTGTTCAATATTTTTTTTCTATCTTTCATAGTTTAAGTAGAAAAGGCTTTAAAACTTCACTAATTTAGTATACCTCCTTTACGAGAAAACGTAATGTAGCATTAAGTTATTTTATTTGAGAGTTTTTAGTCGCAATAACTTACTAATCAAGATATATTGAATCTTTCAGAAAATGTCTGGACATTTAAAAACCTTCTGTTTCGACGTTTTTATAGAATAAATTGTTAATTCCCTAGATTTTCTATACATACATGTTACATATATTTTTTTCATGTTTTGTATTGTACATTTCAGAAAAATAAAAATAAATGGGGGTCAAGAGGAAACTACATTTTTTCCTGTCCTGGGGGGTCGATATTGATCATTTAAAGTGAAAAACAAAAAAAATGTTTTTTTATTTCTTCTAACTAGGCCTGAATAACTATAACTTTTACCTGAATCGTTTTTCTGAATTTTGTTTCGTTTAAAAGTTAAAAACATTTGATCCACTTGAAATGGGACACTCTGTATATATATATATATATATATATATATATATATATAAGACACTAGCTCTAAGATAAAGAATATGTAACAAACGGTTCGACCGGAAGGAAGACTTGATCTGGATAGAGCCAATCAAATCTGACAATAAAATATTTTATTTTTCTTCTTTCGTTCGTAGCAAAACAAATAGGAGATCTTTTATTTATATTGCAATTAGTATTTGTATTAGTGCTTATAGGATTATGGTCATGGAGGATGGATCTTGTTTTATATTGAAATTATTATTTTTATTAGTGGTTTTGGGGATTTCGGTTATTGATGGTGAAACTTGTTTTATGTTGTAATTAGTATGTTTTTTAATGCCTTTAGGATTATTATTGTTTTTATATGTTAGGTGTAATTTTATATTATTTTTCCTTTAATATAGTAGAGTTTTATATTTAATAAAAAGGTGTTTTGGGTTTATTTCTTGACTCATTTTCCCTATGTGTCCTCGACATTACCATGTCCCTTTTAACGTGCCCACGAAGTCTAAGAGAGTAGCAGCAGGTTACAAATAGATGAGAGAGATTAGAGAGGAGAGAGAAGATGGTTACACTACAGTATGTAAAGAGAGAAGTGAATAATTTAATTCTACAGTATTTTCTAAATTACGTTAATAAGTCTACCTAGTTAACAATAAATCTAATTCTTTCTAACAAGCCCAATGCATTGTAATTAGCACTCTAACGTGCCTCATTTTCGTCCATTGATACTTTCTATGATTTATTAATAATAATACTACGACTATCTTTTTCGAATAGTAATCAATATTTAAACATAATGTATTTATAAAAAATATCAAAATCTAAATGATGCATGCTAGCCCAACATTTTCTATAATTTGCCATTGTTTAGTATTGTTTTACTTAACATATTTTTTAGAGGAGCGACAAAATGCCCAGATTTGATAATTTGATAGAAGAAGAAACGAAACAATTAGAAACGTGATAAAAACAGACATAAGTTGAATAGAACGAATTCAACAGAAATTGCTTACACAAAAAGAATGGGAGAACATAAAAAGCCTCGACGAATTCGGGAATGGATGTCAATAGGAAGAAGAAAAAGCCATGAAGTAAAGAGAGTTAGGAGAAAACATGCGAATTGGAAACTAGGAACAGAGTTGCGTCCAAGACCCTGAAATAAATTCGTGATCTTATTGACTTTTTAAAGTCAATTTTAAATATAGGTCTAAAAAAACTACAATGAAAAAAATTTAGGTTACTGATCACTAACATACAGACGGTGTTGTTAAACTATTCCACAAACAAAGATTATTGGCATTGTAAAAAAATTGAGAATTTGATTCTATATAACTTGCATTACCAGTAATTTTGATACAAACGAAATCATTGAAATATGAGAGTCGTAAATATATAAAATAAAGTATTATTGTATTACGTGGTCAGATTATTACTTTACAATTGTTTGTTAAAGTTAGTGCTTCAATTTTAACAACAGGTGGTTGCCCGGAAACTCGGTGAATACACAAAGCTTTTAATTTTTAATTGTGACAATCCCCACTCCCACCATTACGCTACAGACGAAAGTTATTAAGATTTAACTTGGCGAGCAAATCGGTTTTTTAAATATTTTAATTGGTATTTTCCTACTCCTTTTGCTGCAAACAGTTTGGGCTATTCCCAAAGGTAACTAACCTCTCTAACCAGTGGAAAGGTCGAGATTCATTCCTAGCTCCACCACGCAATAAATTTCAGCTCGACCAGGACGGACTCGAACCGGCACCGCATTAGTTATGAGCCTCCTAATCTCTCATCCTGATATAATTGGATCTTCTGAATCCTTCAAGTCTAAATCTGCCAAGTCAGGTCCCGAACATAATATTCAATATGTTCCTTTGTTCATCTTAAGATGTCTATTCGTTTCCTAGGTACTTATTACGCTACAAATGAATCGTGCACTTATTACACCTGAAAATTCATCGGGCCAATCGTATTCAATTTAATTATTCTATTCTTTTTTATTGGTGTGGAAATATATATATCGAGAAATGTTGAAGATGGCCAGGGGGTGTAGTCGATAAATTTTATACAAAATAATAATAATTTATTTATTTACTAGCGACTTCAAACGGGTAGTTGAGCATATTATGCCTACATGTTTTGTCTTTTGTAGGATCACATCGATTTGATGCTTCGAATATGTACTTTAGATTTAAATTTAATCTAATTTCTACACTACACGAAGTATTTTAATCTATTTTATTATTATGATATTATAAAAATAAAAATTAAGAATTCTCTACATACGTAGAGAGTGTAAAATATTATAATAATTTCCAAAAAGTGCTTAAGGTGACTTAAGTATTTAAGTTTAAAAGGATTAATCTTGTATCTCTAAATACCTTTCAATTTTTCTAGAAAAAAATAATGGGTATAGTAAGCTACCCTTAAAAGAATGATAAATACTTTGGGGTACTTTTTTGTAGATCTATAAAAAAGGAATATTCCAACATGCAGTGTTTGGTTATAACTCAATGGGATTAGGCAGTGTCTTCGTTGAAAGCTCCGAGGCGGCTAGACATTTTCCAACTTCCAACAAGTATCGTTATATTCCAACCAATTTACACAAAACATTGACAAATTATATACCTTCCTCCTGAAACGGTCTATCTATGTATGAAAAACCGAGCTGTAGTTATTGAGTTTACCACGAACAGACAGACGGACTTTGTTTTTATAAAATGTATAGATTTCCCAACTTTCGGCCTAAATTTTAGGCAATCGCTAGAAGGCTGAGAATTAAACAAAACAGAATAACAATATTAATATTGCAGTACCAAAAAAAATATTACAGGTTACATAAAATATAAACTGTACTATGTTTGATTATCTTCGTAGATTTCAATTTACTGTTTATTACTAATCAACTACTTTAAAATTTTGTTTATTGGGTCCTTCATTCAAGTTCTTTTCATCAATTATTTTAAATATTAATTTTTTGTTCACTGTACTTTATTCATTCTTATAATATGAATGCGAATTTATTGTTATAATGCGAATATATTTTACTAACAATAAGACCATAAACATCCCATCACGAGCTTAACCTACATCGATAACTAATCAGTTGCGCAAACAATGTTATCAACTATTTTAAGTAACAGTTTCAATAATAAAAGTTCCTAAGTCCTGTCCATAATAATGATAAGGAGAATATATTTCCGATATGAGAGCTGTATGTTTTGCCCACTCCTCATGGTCACGTCTTGGCAATATCTTTACTGCCTGAAATATTGGTTTCATAACAGAATGTTCTTTCTATTACAAATAAATAACAACGAATCTGTCCTGAGAATTCTCTCTTCTGAAAATTCTGTTCGAAATTTATAACATTGATGACAATGGATATATAGATATATTGATATCTATATGTTGTTTCTTTTAATTTAATCAACACTTTCTTTGGTTCCTTGTAAACCATCTGCATTAATAGATAAAGTTATTATTCTTTAATCTCTCAAACATTTTGAAAAATGACATTCAGTAATATGGCATAGTTATAGAGTCTCTGACTTAGCCAACTGTTTTATCAGATAATATCCAAGACAAAGAATTCAACTCTATCGCCTCATTCTTCCCATTTATTGCATTTCATTATATCTGTAGAACCGTTTCTACTCATCATTTTCTCATTCCTTGCACTCCGTGCTTTTTCTTTTCGTTAACATATCTGACAGACACCTTGCGTTGTAAAGTTTACATAGTCCCTCCTTAACAGGCTTCTCGGATAAAGCGACAGTAATAAGAGAAATGATTAATTACCTTTTTCTTTAAGGATTTGAAAGTTTTCAACTTTAAGCTACCATCATGACAGAATTTCTCTAAGTAAAAAATCATTTCCATGCATTACGCTATGTAATAAATGATCCAATTATTACACACATTACTGTTTCAAACATTATTAGGAATTCTATTTATTTATTTTTCCCGGTAATGTTCCTTGTAAATATACACAAGCATTTTGCATTTAAAACAAACTTCCTATCGTTCCCCAAAAATAACAGCCAATTCTTGGTAATGTTAGAATCAAATTTAGTTTAAAAATATAACTTTGTTAGTGTATTCAATATTATTAAAAAAAAAAAAAACCTGTACCACTAAAACCCATGAAGGGTCTGGGGTTCAGTACATGGTAGAGACTGTACTGTTTCATGGACAACGGTTCTGCAAGGAGGTGACTTGTCCTAGGTCACGCTCGACCGCCAGATTTTTCCCCCTTATTTTGGGTACCCTATTTTTATAATATTTTATAGAGGCTGGGTGGGCCCCAGGAGGGTCCTAGATCCAATATGATCCATCTCTCGCTGCAAACAGACTAAATAAAAATCATGGCCTGCAGCGGGAATTGAACCAGGATTTCTGGCATGGTAACTCAGTACTCTACCACTGAGCCACTCCTCTCCCCTTATTCAATATTATTAATAACTCGAAAAATTTCAATATTTAAATTAAATCATGTATATAACGAAAGTATGATTATAGAATTTTTACTCATCATAATCAATGTATGATCTATAAAATCTGTTTTTTGGTAAAATTAATACTTATTATTTTCAATAAATTTCTTTGACTCAATTGCAAACAATTTGACGAAACGATCGAAACCAGAAAAACAAATGGATGGATTAAAATTCTATTATTCTTTTATGTTAAATTTACCCCTGCGTAGTATCGCAAATTGATATCAATGCTTCGATTTGCCGGAATATGAAATTCCTGCACTGATTAGTGTTTTCTGAGCGTGTCTCGAAACCATTTTATTTTTATCTTCTCATCGGAATCACAGCTAAAAGAGAGTAGGAAAGAGAAAGAACTAGAGGATTTTAGTGATATGTGGACGAATGTTATGTCCACACAATATGCTTTGATTATGGAATGGAGTATTTGTGGAATGCAGAGAGCATGGCCATGTCATTAAGTATATTGTGATTCGAAATAAACCAATTTTGCATTGAAATATTAGATCATGTAGTTTTTATCTTGTCTATAAGGACGTGCTTTGTTGTACCCTAAAGTACTACTTCGTATGTTTAAATGGTACCTAAAATAATAGTGTAGATAAGTCGTTTCATTTCGTAAGTTTGTAGACCAGAAGATGTGATGGTTTTCTATAGCGTCTTGTCAGTCTAATTAAAATTAGATTAATAGGTATCAATTCCACAGGTTGTCACTTTGTAGTCACTAAGTTAGAAGGTTTAACTGTCCATTTTTTTCCTTTTCAATATTCTCCAAAAATACAAATTATAGTGCATACAATACAAATTATGGTAAAAAGAGTGTAATTACGGAAAATGTGTATACCTCCCATAATAGATTTGTTCTCATACATTATTAATATAATGATAATTCATATTTTTGGAAGATATTAAAAAAGTAAACAATTAAACAGTTAAAACATCTTGTAACTCAACTCGAAGCATGGTCTGATACCGTTTAATAGCTTTTCAATCTATCTATAACTTCGGATAACTGGCGAGAAACGGTCAAAAGGGGTTTTAAAGCCATACAATTAAGTGAAAATGTTTCGTTTTCATAATAAATTTCTAATTAAATAAACAACTGAAATTATTTATATATATTTTAAGGTATATCTCACTTTTTTTTTTTTTATTATTCTATATATCCTCATGACTTCTGTGGCTGGTTGACATGGATTATGCCCTGAGAGAGAGAGGGCTATATCTGGCTTAGCCAAAGTAGCTGGTCCCTGAATATATTTACACAAATAGAGAACACAAAGCATCAAAGCGACTACGCCGCCTCAACAAATATCTCCACTATTCACTATTCACAACCAACAACGTTTAGCTTAAAGCGTAGAGTATAAAAGCTTCTGGCTTCAAAATCTCTGTTAGTTTTTTTAATGTAATACTCGAAAATACATTTCTTAGATGAACGCCAGTGGATTACATCAAATATAGATAGGTTGTATTGCACAACGAATAGTGAACATCTGTAAATAATCTAACAACTATTATGTTTACTCAACTTATTTTTTATTTTAATGTCCTAACTTTATCACAAGGGTAGAATCAGGCTTAGCCACCTTCGGAGAATAGTCCACCAGCATATCTTGCCTGCCTTCTTCTTCTTGGGAAGTGCCACTCGACTTTCTTCCTCCAGATCTCTTCAAAGGGCAGCTTTCCATAAGTCCTGGACCACCCCCCTTTAGTGCCTCTTGAACCCCTTCACCAGAGGGTTTTGCTATCTGCATGATTGACATAGTTCTTAAAACTGCCTTTTGCTCATTTTTTAAATTGACCTATTATATTGAAAATCCTATAAGTACATTTAGATTTAAAGAAATGGTTTATTCTTTTAACATAGTTTTAATGATTATTGTGTCATAATAAAATTTGAAAGGTGAATAGGGTTTAAAACATCAATCTTTGCTAAGTGCTAAATGATAAAAACGTTTGCCCATTTGTCCTTATTTTATTTTTATTTTACCTTAAGATATCGCGACGAAGAAAACATAGAGTTATGCCACTTCCAAATATAACAGCTTAATTCATATTTATTTTTACAATAACGCTCGGAACGATATGTAGCAAGTCAATATAGTCAGCGCACTGGAAAAAATACAAAAAACTATAGTAAGTACTAGCGCGAATAAGAGAAAATATATACAATACTTCAAAGAATTCCTGATGGATATCAGGACATAGAAGTCTATTATTTATTCTTCATCCAACATCAAACGACCCCCGAACTTCGCTCAGTGAAATCTATTGAAAAATATTTAGGTGCTTCTTAATTTTTTTCAATTGTACAAATATATTTTAAATCTGTTATTTATATATTTTAATGCTATGTATGGTTATTTATAAACTTGTCATTTTCACTGGCACATATTGAAAATCATGTTTCTTAAAAGTTCATTATATTAATATAAGAGGGCTGGGTGGCTCAGTAGTACACCTCTGAGTTGCTGTGTTTCGGACAAAGTTACGACGAGAAAGATTTCGGAATCAAATTCGGTTGTGGCAGATAATTTATTAACTCTGTTAACAGCCTCTGGGTTCCTTTGGCTCACCCAGCCTAAATAAAGTGGGCACCCAAAATATGGGAAAAACCTGGCGGTTGAAAAATCACCTTCCTTCACAACTGTTGACCCAGCAATAGAACAGTCTCTACCATGTACTGAACTTCACACTCTTCATGGGTCTTAGTGGTACAGGTTTTTCACTACGAATATAATAAATCTTAATCAATTTCTGAACAATGTTTATCAATATTAATTTCGTTTGTTTTTTTCCACCTATAGGCAAGCAATGTTACGTAAACGGTTTCTAATTTTCATTTCCGATACATTATTCTTGGATAAAAAGTATTTATAGACCACCTTGATTTTTGTACATTCTTCAAATTTAATTTTATAACATTATCAGACAAGATGAGTGGATAGTGTTGTTCCTTTTCTTCCGTTTAGTTAAAAATGAAGCTACTTATAATCTATTTTTTGAGCATTTTAATAAACATCAAGATTGATATTTACAGTCCGCTTCTCAAAATCATAGGTTATACTGATGGAAATAGAATGAAAGGAAATAAATTAATATGATTATTTCCTCCTTTCTTAATCTTCATTATATGTTCACTATATTTTATATTAAAATATTTAAAATAACTAACTTAGAGCAACATAAAAAAAAAAAATGTATTTCAAATATCATATTTTCTTTTACCAAAGACATTTACAATAAAACTTAGCTTCATTTCCATCTGACCCTCCACTAATAATTTACCAAAAGTGAATTTATCAAAGTTCGATGGAAAAATACTTGTGTATTACTTCAGTAACCAAATCAAATTGCTCATAAATTTATTCATACTAGATACATAATTACCCGCAAACAATAATAAACTCATCATTAACTTTAAATATCTATAATAATAGTTTTAACAAGCTTGCTCATTTCATACTCAAGCCCAATTTGAAATGTCTAAGTTAAAAGAAACTCGCAAATGGCGTTACTAAAAATAAAGGAAACAAATTTACAATTTGATTACTATCTTTTATCGGAAATAGATCCATCATTTATTACATTGTTAAATTATTACTTCACCCAAAATAATGTAAAATTACTTAATTAATCTTACTACATCAAAACTAGTCAATTGAAAAAAAATTGTTTGTGTATTAAATATCGTGCATCTACGATACGGTCTATTAAACATCGTGCAATATTTCAGATGAGTTTCCAACAAATGATTATTCTCACATAATGATTCAACGGTGTTTTAGTAGACCGCGACCATTATAGACGTCACCATTAACGGGAACTCTATACGCAAATTCAGAAAATTACAGTTCCATTATGAATATTCAGAATTCAGTTCTGTTGGAAGCTACAAAGAATGAACCCTAGCAGAATGAAAAAAAAAGTTATTGACGTATCTTAAAAAGATTTGTATATTTAAATTATTAATATTAGTCTAGTTTTTACAAAAACTCACACGCTGAACATATTATTCATTAATCTAAAGATATGATGGGCTGCACCATCGCTATACAAAATATCATCCATCGACTTTAAATAATAATAAATGTATAGTAATATTATTTATACCTTGTATTTGCATTTACATAGACGATATTGAATTTTATATTATTTATAGCATTATTATCATCGCTAAGGTCAACAATTCTTTTTATATAAGTATATATATTTATATATGATGTTTAGGTTCTTGAGTTTAAGTCAGTTTCTGTCAACTTCTTAAGGCGACGTTTCGAGACTAGGTTAGTCTCATATTCATGCCCTGACAGGGAAAAAATGAGCTTATAGTAAAAACATTAAATAGCAGACTAAAATATATATAGATGGCACGTGTAAGTTGTAATGGATAGGATGTACTTACAAGTTCCAAAGAATTCATCAGTTTATCATCAACCAGTTATTTCGCAATATATCATAGAATGTCTATATTGCAAAACCTTTGATCAACGAATCATCATCATCATTCGTGGCGCTACAACTCCTGTAGAGTCAAGGCCTCCTGCAGCTTGGTTCGCCAGTCTTCTCTATTGGTTGCCACTGCTCTCCAATTGCGAATTCCCAAGATGGACCTGGCATCCGCCGCCACTCCATCGATCCATCGGAGCCGAGGTCTTCCCATTCTCCTTGTCCCATAAATCCTTTCGTCTAGGACCATTTTAGGAATCTCATCCTGGGTCATTCTAATTATATGACCTGCCCATCGAAGCCGGCCTACTTTTATTACCCTTAAAATATCTGAGCTCTTGTAGAGTCTTGATAGCTCAGCGTTCGTCCTTATCCTCCATATCCCATTGGTGCAAACTGGGCCATAAATTCTCCTCAAAATTTTCCTCTCGAACCTTAGGAGAAGGGCTTCCTGAGAACTGGGTAATGTCCAGCATTCGGAGGCAAAAGCGAGAACTGGTCTTACTAGGGTCTTATACAAATGCACCTTCGTGTTTTGGGAAATAGCCCTGCTCCTAAAATGCTTCAGTAACCCGAAATAGCATTTATTTGAGGACATAATTCTCCGATGGATTTCTGCTTTTATGTCATTATCCGCGTTCACCTGCGATCCAAGGTACACATATTCCTTCACCCTTTCAAATTTAAACCCTCTAGCCATAAAATGCGATGGTTCATGCACATTCACTTGTGGGCCTGCATGCATATATTTGGTTTTTGATTCATTGACCTCTAAACCTAATCTAGCTGATGCTATCTGGAGACTGTTAAAAGCATTTTCTAAATCTGTAGGGGTTCTTGCCACAATATCTATGTCATCGGCGAAGGCCAAAATCATAGAAGATCTATTGAATATAGTTCCCCCAATTTGTATTCCAGATTTCCGCACTGCACTTTCAAGAGCCAAATTGAAGACAAATGCAAGGCAATCACCCTGTCTCAGCCCTTTGTGAGTTTCGAAGCTTTCAGTCAGGTCACCTTGAACACGCACTGTGCATTGTACCTTCTTCATCGTAGCCCTAATCAGTCGTATCAGCTTCGGTGGTATTCCCATTTCCAGCAGCTCCTTGTACAGCTCGTTCCTCTTTATACTATCATAGGCCATTCGGAAGTCAATGAACAGGTGGTGTGTGTGGATATTATACTCCCTGCACCTCTCCAGAATGCTTCTAATGCAGAATATCTGATCCAAGGTAGACTTTCCTCTCATGAAGCCCGTCTGGTACTTTCCTGTATTCTGCTCGGCAAAAGGAAGCAATTTTTTATATAGTATTCGAGAGAACACCTTATATGCACATGGTAAGAGGGATATACCACGATAATTATGGCAATCAAGCACATCCCCCTTCTTGTAAATCGGGCATATAACTGCTTTGCGCCACTCACAAGGGATTTCCTCCATCCTCCAGATATCCATTATTATATTATAGAGGACTTTGACTAATTCTTCTCCTCCATACTTTAAAAGTTCAGGGGAGAGTCAATCTGGTCCTGGTGCTTTATTATTTTTGAGCTCTTCCACAGCTTCATAAACATCATCCACATCAGGAGGCTCCAATTCCCCTGGGGGCATCTCTATTTCCTCTCTTTCTATTCCACCCACGTCATTAAGTAGGACATCGAAGTAAAGCCGCCACTGTTCCAGAACCTGTTTCCTATTTGTGGTGAGATTACCCTCGTTGTCTCTGCAGGCATTTATTCTAGGTTTGAATGTCTGTCGGCTGTTGTTCATTTCTTGGAAAAACTTTCTCATTTCATTATTAGTCCGAAGTTCTTCCATCTGCTGGAGGCGTTCCCGGTGCCAAGCCCTCTTTTTCCTCTGGTGGGTCTGTTTCTCTTCCCTTCTTCTGGATCTGTATTCCTCCACTGATCTTCTTGTATGCCTTCGCTGTAACATTGTTTTATAGGCAAGGTTCTTCCGGCTGGTCACTTCTTGGCATTCTTCGTCAAACCAGGGTACTTTCTTAGTTGGTCTTTGGAATCCAAGCACACCAACTGCCAATTCTTCCATGGCTTCTTTACATTTTTGCCATTCTTGATCCATGCTATCAGCCTGACACAAATCTTTAATTTTGACATTCATGCTGTCAGTAAAGAGTTGCCTAACCTCGAGATCTTTCAGTTTTTCCGTGTTAATCTTCGCCGATTGTACTCTATTTTGATTTCTGATGTTGGAAATTCTAGCCCTAAACCTGGCGATCATGAGGTAGTGATCAGAATCGATGTTGGCTCCTCTGAAAACTCTTACATCCATCAAACTACTGATATGACGGCTGCTTATTAACACATGGTCGATTTGATCACGTGTGAATCCGTCATTGGAATCCAAGTCGCTAGATGAATGTTTTTGTGAGGGAACATAGTACTGCCGACCACAAGTCCGTTCGAAGCAGCAAAATTTATCATCCTCATCCCATTATCATTTATATGGCCATGAATGCTATTTAGACCAATTGTTGGCAAGTATTCTGTCTCCTTTCCTACCTGCGCATTATAATCCCCCAGGATAATCTTAACATCAGCTCTCGGGCAGGAATCAAGGCGTTGCTCCAGACTACTATAAAAGGCATCTTTTTCATCATCTCCTGATGGTTCAGTCGGGGCATGGACACTAATCATACTATAATTATGGAATTTTCCTTTTATTCGGAGATAACAGATTCTTGGACTAATTGGTTCAAAGCCAATAACTAACTGACTTATCTTCTTGCTCAAAATAAATCCAGTTCCGAAGGTGTGCCTCTTGTCATCGCAGCTGTAGAAGATGGTATGACTTTTCTTGATGAAAGCTCCTTGATCAGTCCATCTTATTTCTTGGATTGCAGCTAGGTCAATATGATAGCGGTCCAGTTGTGTTAGGAGCTGATGTAGAGCTCCCGGTCTATGAAGGGATAAAACATTCCATT
Source organism: Troilus luridus (assembly GCA_964056705.1). Classification (NCBI taxonomy): domain Eukaryota; kingdom Metazoa; phylum Arthropoda; class Insecta; order Hemiptera; family Pentatomidae; genus Troilus; species Troilus luridus. The sequence goes on along the minus strand of OZ057414.1, from coordinate 78,250,296 downwards.
GTCCTATAATAAGTTCCATTAGGCGTGCGTTGAGTCGTTTCCGATTAATACGTCCGGCTTTTCTCGTTGCAGGTTTCGTAATAGTAGGGTTTTAAGGGGAGGGGGTTATTAGCCCAGGCTCTGCCCCCGAGTCAGGTGGGGGGGCTGCCCCCTTTGAGCTTCCTGACCTGCTCCCCCGTCTGGGGCAGCTACCTAGGGGAGGTAGCCCTAGGGTGTATACTATAAGTGACCTTGGCCTGTACGGTGTGGGGGTGTGTGTAGTGTGCTTATTAGTGTACTGTATGAGCGTCAGTGTAGATGTCCCCCAACCTAGAGGGCCAGTGGCTGACTGCGGTACGATGACCGGGCGATGGGGCCGCCACCACCCTACGCCAATTGATCAACGAATATGTAATCAATTTTTATGAAACAGCAGTTTTATTTAATTGTTGAATCATATTAGACTATTCATTATTATATCACCAAGAATTAATCATATATATAGTTTATAATGCTTTATAGTTTTTTAACATCGGAAGATGGATCTTTACTCAGACTGATAATTATACCCAATATAATACTTCTTTAAAAGAACTGACAATAGTTATAAATAATTATGAGCGCTAATAAATAATGCTAAAACATTATCATTTTCCCAAGAAATTTTCCCACTCCACAAACAAGAAAAGGAGGGAACATCTCTCCTCTCTGCATTATCCCAAGGACCATATTCACCTCACATTTGAATTTATATTCCCCATCACAAATCAGAGAGTGGAAGATAAAAAATGTGCGAGAAAATGCAAGAGGTAGAAAGATAACATCGGATGGCGACAAAAAGGAAAAGGGAAGTCCTCCTTGTAGAGTCTCTTCTTTTCTCTTTTTTTGTTTTTTATCGATTTTTCAGGTCCCTTCACGCTCCTGAGTCACCTCAACTTACTCATTCAAAACAAACATAATTGTTTATATTTGCTTAATTGATGTTTCATATTATACTTCGGATCAAAGTGGCAATATTTTGTTATATTAATAGTATGTAGCGAGTGGACTGGCTCAGTGGTAGAGCATTGAGTTGCTAATCAGGATGTCCTAGGTTCTAATCCCGTTCGCTTGATGATTTTTACTTCGGATCTAGAATCTTCCTCGGGCTCACTCAGCCTCTCTGGCGGTTGAGCGTGATCTAGGACAAACCAACTCCCTTCACAACCATTGTCCAAGAGAAAGTACAGTTTCGTCTGAGAACGTACTCAGAAAACTGAGAAAGTACCGTGTACTCAACCCCTCCATGGTTTGTAGTGGTATTGTTTTTTTTTGTTTTTTTTAATAGTATGTATTATTTAATAGCAAAATATAATCAAAATTCAAAAAATGTACACTATACTTCGTATCTAAAAACCAACATATATATAATGTTCATTCCACGTAACCAAATTTTAGCAAAAATACATAAACGTGCTCGTCCATTAAAATACACCTATCAGCATCAATCGCTTATTTAAAATGCTTATTGAGAAAAATAAGAAAACCTAAAACATTTTGGGAAGCACTAACATGTACATATCCTGTGTATTGTGTAGCGAAATTAATGTAGCCAAACTCCGTGTTGACGTAAAGCAAGGAAGGGTGCTTAAATAAATAAATATTTTCCATTGGTCCTTTTTTGTGATTCACAAATGGAAATTTAAAATTTAAAGCCAGTTCTTAAGCGATTCCATTGGCCGGTCTTGGTATGATCCAACATTTGACAGGCTTCTTCTGGTCTACAAAGAGGAGATTTATAAATGACCAGAATGATTTTTAAAAAAAATAAAGTAATATAGAGATTAGTTGGTATGATTTTTAATGAGCAACATGGTGTAGTGGCATAACGATCTATAATGTCCAAGATTGCGGAGCCCAGATTTAGGATGTTTTTATTGGGAGGAAAAAAATCCTGTGCGCTATCAGGTTTTCGTTAAAGATCTCTATTATAATTATGCATGTATTGGAAAAATATAGGTCTCCCACTGTATTATCGTCCGATTAGCCATAGCAGAACAAAGTGACGTTAAATAAACAAATAGGCAAGGTGACAAACATCTACGAGTAATGAGTAAGAAATGACTTCCATCAGGCACTTTAAATACATACTTAATTACCGTTTCTATCTTAGTTTCTGCTACCCTTTTGTTAATTATTATCCTTGATTTGGGTTCTCATATACATTTAATGCTACTACTAATCTTGCTCTAAAGGCCATGCCAAAGAGCGCACATGTTTGATTTAGGTTTGATCTAAACCTTCCTTGCAGAACACACGCGATCCCGCATTCTCTCCTTTTATTCACGCACCGTACGCACATACTTTTTCGTGCGAATGTATGAAAAGATTAACGATACAGTACATTAACATTATAATACACACATTCATAGCACACTTATTCTTGATAAAAATATGTACAGTGGAGTGTCGATTATCCGAATGTTCAGTTAACTGGGTTTTTTACAAATGTAATTTTAATTAACTTGATCAGATCATCCAGTTTCTTATTTGTATTGTTATATTGAATAAAATTTTATGAAAAATAAAATGATCTTTTCAATGAGCGTCAATAAGATGGTCCTAATAATTTCTCGGAAACTGCAAAAAAATGAACTTAGACTTCAATACTATTTGTTTACTAAGAAGTGTAAACCTAAATAGATAATTTAATTTGTTTTTCTGATTCCCTTCCTATTTATTTGGATGGTAATAGGTCGGTCTTCTTCAGTTTTAAATCATTCTTTGTGAGGTGTACATCGCATTTGTGATCACTTTTTGTTTTAAAATTGTCAAACAGAAAACGAGTAGTTCTTTCATTAAAAGACAAATTGTAATTAAAAAAAAAAGAATTTTGTAGGGTTTTCGATTATCTGAATTTTTGATTATCCGATCCACCCCTGACAACATTAGTTCGGATAATCGACGCTCCACTTTAATTCTTTCTATTTGGATCCCTCAAAATAGTATTTACTTTTGGTCTGGACATTGTTCAAATCACATAATCTGCTATTTTCATTGTAATTCACGGGGCAACCTCTGGTCTAGTGGTTACCATAGCAAACTACCAAGTCCAAGACCGCGGGTTTGTAGCCCGGCAGGTGGCCCTAGGATTTTTTAAGGGAAGTAAAAAATCCTTGATTATGCCCTCCTTCGGAAGGGCACGATACGGTGTCAGGTACTCATTAAAAATCCCAATCCTAATTAAACCTGGATAGGAAAAAGTCAGAGCTCCCAATGTAGCAACGTCCGATTAGCCACAGCAGTATAATGAACAAACAACAGCTGCAATTCATAACTCATTTTCTTTTTTAAGCCTTATAAGTTCCACAATATTCTTCAAAAGAGTAAACAGGTTGCTACCAGGTATACCGAAATTTGCAGAAATTATTTTTTCTTCTTGTTTCTATCATTAGCAAATTGGTAGTTCTATGTATGGTTCTAACGGAACAGATAAAATTATGATTATGTTAGCAATTCTCTTTGAAAGTTCAAAACTATGATAATTAGATAAAAGTTTAAAACAAAAACTTTTTGATTTCACAGGAAAATATATTAGTCATAAAAATGTACTGCCACCTAAGTATCGTTATCGGCAAAACTTTGACACATATTATTAAATCAAGTTTTAAGCACCAATATTAATTATCACCTAACCTGAAGCTATAACACAACTGTTTTTCCAACTCATTTTTTCAATGAAGGATATAATTGGTCAGGGGGTGGAGTCAAAGATAACACAAAAATAAGAAGAACTTATTTTTAAATCGTGCCAACCTTAAAAATAGAATAGAAAGAATAGAATCATCCAGTCAACTATTTTCCTCTCTATCTTTTTTTAACATTTTATCCTACCTTGCAAATATTTATCATGATTCTAAATCGACTCCTTCTACACAGCTAGTGATTCTAAAACTCGATGTTGCGTGCAAATTCATTTTTAATTTATCTTAATTTTTTTTTAAATATTAACTTCCTTTTAAATTCAACATTCGCGCTTATTCAGATAGATTTAATCCTATAAATATCATTTACGAATTACTCAAGTTGTAAATACAGTGGCAATATTGCTTTTATATTTTTTTTGGAACACGCTGACGACTAATAAGAAACACATATCAACAAATTTCTTTATTCTTGCAATTCTAAGAAATGTTTAAGTACCCCCTTGTAGAAACCAGATAGGGGTTAAATTAATTTAATTACGAATTTTACGAAATTCTTTGCTTATCTGAATCATTAATAATGTCTATCTATACATTATATAAAACAAAGTCCTCGGCAGCGTTTGTTAGCGGTAAATTCAATAACTATTGCACGGATTTTCATGAGGTATACACCTATAGATAGAGTGATTCACCAGGAAGGTTTTGTCGATATATGATTTGTCGAAGTTTTGTGTAAATGGGTTGGAATATCGATTGGTTTCACCGAAGACGCTGCTTGCCTAACCCCGTGAAATTATCTAATGTGCAAGATAATAAATTCGTATATTAAGTAATTGGATTAGTATTATCGAAAGTTAATGGGATTCCCATTAATTATCTCAAAACCTACTGCTCGGAAATAGCGTTAATCCCACCGGAACAGACCGGCTTCCAGACCGGACTATCCCTGGACTGCACGGAGGCGTTTGCCTCAGTGTCCCATAGTCTTCTATGTAAGACACTGCAGGACAACGAATTTCCCGAGCAGCTCTATACTATCATAAGGCCCTTTCGGACACAACGTTCAATAAAGGTACGAGCCGGCGAAGAGCTGTCCAACCCCTTCCCACTTAAGTGTGGTGTATCTCAAGGGTCTGTGCTATCACCTCAGTTTTTTCAGTTTATACGGCGGAAATCGTTGGTGCCAAATACAAAAAAGCTACTGTGGCGACGTATGCCGATGACATCGCCATCTACAGTAGCTCATTGACTGCAGAGAGAGCTCTACGGCAGGCGGAGGTGGCCTGTGAGGAAATGGACGGATTGAATATTACAGTTAATCCCAAAAAGACCGACTGTATTATTCTCTCCTTCCAAAAGAATAAGCACCCTCTACCTAAGGTTTATAGAGTAGCAGGCAGAGTAAACAAACCTGCGAATATGATAACGTATCTCGGTGTCGCCCTCGACCGGAACTTATCGTTATCCCAACATTGTAATAAGAAGATCAGGTCGGTTAGAACAAAATCTTACAGGCTTAATCACCTTTTAACCTCACCGAACTTATCACTCCGCCTCAATGTAATGATCTATAAGGCAGTTATTAGCCCAGTACTCCTTTATAGGGCGCCTGTGTTGAGTATCATTTCACCAACAACTTCAAAAAGGCTCCAACAATTTCAAAACCGTATACTGAGGCGTATAGTGAGACACACCTCTCTACAAAGGACGAAATCAGACATAATACACGAGACCCTCGGCCTCCCGATGGTAACGGACTTCATCAAACGGAGGCATATCAAATTCTTTGATAGCCTCCAACACTGCACGAACCCACTATTCAACACACTTAAACCGAAAGGTCGACCTCAGCGCTGGCAAACGCATGTACAGACACTCAACATGGACTGAGTAAACTACTGACTAACTTCAATCAGAAAGAACTAGTGAGCCCCATCACTAGACCCCCACTCCTACCATCTAATTAATCTCAAGATAATTGAATGCACAATCCTCTCTTAAAATGCACCTGGTGCAGTACAAGAGATTCCATTTATCATATTATTGTTATTGTCAAAAATTAATAAAATACAAGGGGCTAAGAAAAAAAAATGTTTGTTTTTTTATATTATTTTTGTAATTTCTAAATAATAAAGTACATTAGCTGATATTGGAACAAAGAAAATCAAGACTCCCAAAGAAGCCTAAACAATGATAATCACGTAGTCCTTAGTGGCCAGTACGTGATTAAAAAAAAAATACATTACATAGACAAATTATGATGGCATAATATGCCTTATTACCCGAGCTGGGGTGGGTCGCTAGTAAATTATATTTGCTTTAAGGATTGAATTGTGTATATAATTCAATATTTGCGTTACATTCGTTATTGTATTGTTCTATGGAGGTATTAGGATGTACTGATTAGTAAACTGATAAGCACATAACAAACCTCTGGAAAGGAATCCAATTTAAAACGAAGTCAGTGCATTAAAATAAATAGTAATTTTGATTAATTATTATCATGAATTACTATTTGTATCACAAATCAAATTATAAGATGAATAAACTCACAAAGGAGAAAAAAAAATCTATAAAATAACAAATATTCATTTCAAGAAGACCAAATAAAGCTATTGGTAAATTTAATTAATGCACCATTTTTTAATTTCTTGTAACACAGCAGTATTATCGGAGTCGAACTTTCTGGATTGCGAACCTCTACATTAGGGATACTTTTACTTGATATTTTTGTATCAATTGATACTTTTACTAGTCATGGGTAGATACTGGATTTTCCTGTATCTGAATACAAGTGATTCTGCTATTTTTCTGTATCTGATACTTTTGTAGTTAAATGCAGATATCCCGACTCTTCTAATACGCTACACAGAAGCCTTTGGGGCATCGGTTTTTGTTATCATTTTTAAAGTAAAAAGAGTTATTTGCCAAAATAGTAACCTGCACAAAGCATAAAATGATTAAAAACATGATTTTTATTGGTTAATTATTTTTTTAAGCTACGGAATTGAACAATAAAAAATAGATTTTAACTGTACCTCAAATTTTGCTATTCACGTTCCAAGACACGTAGAATTTGGGTTGTAATACAAAATTTGCCTGTCCGCTGCCGCACGTTATACTCTTTAAAACGCTATAGGTGTTTTTTTTTTTGTTTTTTTGCACCCCATTTCAATCATTTATGTCGATTGCCTTTACATCGTGGTATAGATATATCCATTAATGAACCCATATTTGCCCGGACATAGCTCTAAACATATAATAACATACCTCTAAAACATATGTATTGAATTAATAAAATGTAACCATTACAATTCTTTTGGTGCTTACTTACCCCAGATCCACTATTTATTTATGAGTAATATATTGAAAAGTAAATTGGTAAACACAAGAACAGACCTCTGGAAAAGAATCCAATTAAGACTAGGGTATAGAAAATATAATTTGTTTAATCATCCTAAATGATTACTCTGGCATCCCAAAATAAAATAGAATGTCCAAAATATATCTAAGAGCAGAAACATAGCAATATATATATATAATGTTTAAGAGCCATGTTCTATGGTAAATTAAATCTCACAATTTGATTCACAAAGTAGACACAAACAAATAATATACCAGTTTTAATTCGTATATTATATGTAGTAATAAATAGCATAAGTACCATGAGGTAGTCCATATACTCGTAAATACTGAATAGCTGATGCTTCTAACTAGGGATGGGTAAGGTTGTATCAATCTGAGCGTATCTGATACTTGTATCAATTGATACAAAAGTATCAGGTACATTTCGACTTTTTGAAATTAGAAAGAATCAATTTGTAATTAATTAATTGATATACGCGTTGCCTTTGGGATGGAGATCTAATAGTTGTACTAATCGAGATAGGAGAACCCTATGCATAGCAATACGTCTCTGTCGTAGCTCTGTCGTTCCGTCAATCTCATCCGCATGTGAGTCTACTCAAATATCTGAGGAGGATTTCGTCTTATCAGGTTAAAGATTGAGTTAGTACGTGTTTTTGTTTTTTATAAAATACAAACTTGAACTTTTTTTATGTATTTAATATATTGGATCATGAATGAACAGACGTTATAAAGTATTAAATAAAACAAGAACAATTTTACTCTGACGGTATCGGCGTTGCCATAATTTCCAATTTACCATGACTTAAAAATTAAACTAGTTTTAGTGAAACGTTAAAAGTTATTAGCCTTTAAGATAAGATTCCAGTTAACGTAACAGAGGATAGGGGTTAGCCCTAAAAGGGTCTTTAAATAACACAGGCTTCTGTCTTTATCCGTAAACAGATTAAGTAATTTATCTAACACCTTCATATTCGAACCCCGCCTCAGCAACTTATCGCTCTTCACACTGAGTTCTATCCAGCTTTATATAAAATAATAAAAGATTCTGTAGACATAAATTTGGCGCCCCAGTTGCTCTACGCCTGGTGCCATTATCAGGAAGAAAACTAAAGGGACTACAAATGGAAATTTCGAAGAGCTCATGCAAATTTGTAATAGTTGAATGGAAGTCAAAATTTTATTGATCTACTTGATTACATGTTTTTGGAACCTTAATGAAAAAAACATTATTCACTCTCTACATTGTCTCATTGCAATTTCAATCAGTCTCTATCCGCCCCCGTTGTTTAGTCGCCGGGTTACAATTAGTTCACTGATTGCCACGGATTTTAATAAACACGGCAAAACCTTTTAGCCATCCTTGCATTTGCTTTTAGACATCCCATATAAAAAAATAATAGAATGAGGTAAAAGGATTAGTGGCTGGGCATATTTATTTATAATAAACTAAATACAAATTCGATTTAATAAAATTCATTAACTTCTACTGAAGTTGGTAATATTTTTCGGGTGTATTGAGTGAACTAGATTTACTGAGAAATGTATCCATTTAAAATTATTATTCATAATTATCCAGTCTGGCCAGAGACACCGTCCTGTACGCATCGTTATATCTCCTAATTTCTTCTGCTCTTTGTTCCGTGTTTTAGTAGTGTTGTTTTTAGTTTTGTCTCTTTTCTTCTCTCTATATATTTATCGGTTATTATTTATTATTTATTATACTATAAACTTATTCAAAAAAAGCAGAGAGAAGATTTTCATTCGATAAATTAAGCTAAGTTCGACGACCTTGAAGACGGTGAAGCATTCGGGCCTAATACCAACAGCATTAGGCATTATCCCGAACTTACAAACAATTGTGAGTTATTTATTTACTTACGTAATTACTTTTTCTCTTTCTTATTCATTATGGTTCACTGCACTATTTGCAACAGCGTCATTACCCGAGATGACAAAATCAATATAAGTAGCTCTAAATGCAATCTCATATTTCACGGGCGATGCATTAACCTCACTGATAAAGATTTAGAGGCCCTTAAATCTGTCAAAAAAAATCTGTGGTTATGCTCTCAATGTGACCAGGCGAAAAAGAATACGGCGACGGGAGAAAAACTTAAAGCTGAACTCTCATTATCAGATGTTCTAACGGCCGTGAAACAAATTGACACCAGTATTAAAGATGAAATTAAAAATATCAAAACAGCCATTGATAAACAAGGGGACCTCACCTTTGAGTTTAGTGATAAACTAACCACAATAGAAAAACATCTAGAGGGCCAATCAAAATTTATAGAAGAGATATTGGCGGAAAATAAAGCTCTAAAGGCCCGGGTACGAGATCTCGAAGTGCGGGTGAACAAAAGTGAGCAGGGCCTGTTATCTAACTCCCTGGAGATCCGGGGGATCCCAGTCCGAGCCGGTGAGACCCCTTCCGGTCTATTAACTAGTATCGGTGCGGCCCTAGGCATAAAATTAAATCTAGAGGACCTGGACACGGTGCAACGTCGGAGAGCAAGAAATGATGACCCGCGACCCCCACCTATCAATGCACGCTTCGTGAGGAAATCAGTGAGGGATGACTTGATACATAAAAGAAAAGTCAAAAGAGATTTCTCTACGCGAGATTTAGGTTGGCAGGAAAATGACTGCCACCGTATCTATCTGAGCGAGGAGATGACAAAAGCTAACAAGCACCTCTACTGGTTAGTCGTCAGAAGAAGGCAGCGGGAAAGATAAAGTATGTGTGGTTCTCTGGGGGCAGAGTGCGCTGTAGAAAAGAAGATGGTCACCAGGTGGTCTTCATAGATCAGGCCCAAGATCTAGACGTCTTCGGGTGACTACTAAAGTTTTGTTTCCCCGCTAGCTCTATGACAACCTATGGCTCACCACGGAATTTTGGATTTTGCCCACGCCCTCTCTATACAGTTAATTTGTTTTTATTGGTCCATATTTTTAGTTCTTAGGATCTTATGTTCTATATTTTTAAGTTTGTTCATGTTCAAGCAGCTATATATATTCTATTACGTTACTTCTCTCATTATTAATTCATTATTTTCTCTTTTTACATATTTTGACAGTATTATCATTTTTATACTATTAATATTCTTATCTGTTTTTTGTTTTATCTTGCATGTCTTCAACTATCTGGAACATTTCATAGCTTTTTACCTAATCTACCTGCTAAAATTAATTGCACACAGCATCTTATCCTCTTATACTGAGATCTTCTCTCCTACCTCACCATCATGTCCAGTATCCTGACATCCTGTCACGTCAACACCCAATCCTTGCCTGCCCATTTTGACGAATTCCTTCAATATTTTACCCAAAACTTTTATCATACCATTGGAATTTCCGAAACATGGCTAAAACCCCACATCCCCTCCTCTGCAATATCCTTACCCAGACTATTCATTCCTCCGCCACGACCGGGTAGACCGGACTGGTGGAGGAGTAGGTCTTTACGTACACAACTCCCTAAAATCACGTATCCTTGATTCCTCACCCGCAACCGGTTATCCTCACACAGAATTCCTTCTGGTTGAAATCTCTTTTAACCCAAACCCTCTCCTGTATGTCGTAGTATATCGCCCTCCTTTGGCCCCTCTTGATTCAATTTTTGAATCTACCCTTTACGACTACATTCCTCTCTATAACCATATCATTATCTCCGGTGATTTTAATGCCAATCTCCTTGTCCAATCCTACGATCAACTATACCTGGAAAATCTCTTTTACTCTCTACACCTTTCCATTGTCTCATTTTCTCCCACCCATCACACCTTTCAATCCGACACCTGGTTAGACCTGTTTGTCATTGATTCACGGCAGAACCTCCTTTCTTCCTCTCAATTACCCGTTCCATTTCTGTCCTCTCATGATCTCATCCATATTTCATACAATATCCAAACTCCTGTTATACTACCTAAAACCGTAACCTTTCGCAACTTAGATGCTCTCACCCCAGAGAACATCTCACCCTCTCTTGAAGCCTTGGATTGGAGAGAGATTTATTCTTGTCCCTCTATTGATTCGATGGTTGACATACTTACTTCCAATCTCAAATATATCCTTGACACCCATGCCCCACTGAAAACCTCAACCTTCCGTCACCAGCCTGCTCCCTGGTTGTGTCAAAAAATTAAAGATCTTCAAAGGAAGCGTGATGCGGCCCGAAGACGCTTTAGACGGACAAGGTTAACTGACGACTATCAAGCGTTTAGGGCTCTCCGCAATCTGACACAGTCGACAATCAGGCAGGCAAAAACCAAATACTTCCACGAAGCCCTTTCATCTGCTCCCGATTCTAAATCCAAATGGCATCTCCTTCGAAAGCTTTCTCTTCTTAATTCATCTTGTTCTAGGCCCTTTCCAGCCTCTCCCAATGAAATAAATTCATATTTTTTGTCCACCTCAGTTAATACTTCTAAATCATCCTCTCCCGTATTTTCCCTACCACCATCTTTCAATCCTGACAACTTTTACTTCGCTGACATTTCACCCAACGACATTATTTCCTCTGTTCTGAAATCCCACTCCAACTCCACAGGCTTCGATGGGATTCCTGTCAAACTGCTAAAATCCTGCCTTATCGATATTATACCTGTCCTACTCTTTTTATACAATTTTTCACTGCAAAACGGAGTATTCCCAGCCTCCTGGAAAAAAGCCATAGTCCATCCTATTAATAAATCCTCTAACCCTGTCTCACTCAAAGACTACCGCCCAATCTCAATCCTCTCCAACCTTTCCAAGCCTCTAGAAAGAATAGTCCAGTCACAAATGTCAATTTTCCTCGAACAGTCCAACCTCCTTGACCCACTTCAATCTGGTTTCCGTCCCGGTTTCTCCACACAATCGGCACTTACCAAAATCACCAATGACATACATACCGCTATGGACGACAAAAAACTAACTGTGCTTATCCTTCTTGATTTTACTAAAGCTTTTGATTCCTTGGACCATTCTATCCTTTTTAGCAAACTCAAATCAATGTCCTTTTCTAACAGTTCCATCCGATGGTTCCAATCCTTCCTCTCTGATAGATCTCAAGCAGTTTCTATACCTAATCATCCCCTTTCCTCTTTCCTCACTCTTTCCTCAGGCGTGGCACAGGGCTCAAGTATCTCTCCTCTTCTTTTCAACTGCTATATCAATGATCTCCCTAAATCTGTTCACCACTGTTCCCATCATCTATATGCTGACGATTTCCAAATATATCTGTCCTTTCCCCCTTCCGAGCTATTTTTTGCGTTCGCTAGTATTCAGGAAGACCTAGATAGGATCTGTGCCTGGGCAAAGCTGAATAAACTGGAATTGAACGCATTGAAAACTCAGGCCATTGTTTTAGGTTCCAATTCCCTCCTTACATCCATCCACACCCTCCCAACATTACTCCTAAACGATAATCCTATCACGATTACCTCCTCGGTGAAAAACCTAGGCATCACCATCGACCAAAACCTTTCCTGGAAATCCCACATCGCCCAAATATCCCGACGGGCAATTAGTTCCATGAAGTTGTTCCATCGTTCTCGTCATCTCCTTACACAATCTTCCCGTAAGCTTCTCGTATCTTCTCTCATCTTCCCCCACTTCGACTATTGTAGCGTGGTATATGGAGGCCTCTCTAAAATGCTTGAAGACAGATTAAAGAGAATAATGAACTGCTCTCTAAGATTTGTGCTTGGTACTCCGAAGCGATCGCGCGTCTCCCACCTCTATGATGGGTTAAAGTGGCTCTTCCCTCCCTTCCGAAGACAATATTTCCTCTGTTCATTCTTATACCAATCCATTCACTCTCAACACCCTTCATATATCTACAGTCTCCTCCAATTCAAATCATCAGTTCAACACCATAAAACAAGATCCCGCCTTTCTGATCTCTATATACGTTCACACAGAACTAAAGCATTCGAACGTTCCTTTCTCGCCCGCTCCACCACAATGTGGAACTCAATCCCTCCTACTATCCGTCATACTCCCTCTCTATCATTATTCAAATCCTTGCTGTATCAACATCTATTAGCTTCCCAAAAGGATAGTCTCTAGGTAGGTTAGTCATTTGCTTAGAATACAATGTATATAACAACTCATTGTGTTATCTATTTCTTTTAATTCTGCTCTTTGAAAAGCTGTACATCATGTAAACAAATTATTGAATGCTAGCTCATGCATTCAATTTCAAAAGCTATGGATTTATCTATTCTCTGTAATTGCTTAATATCCTGTCAAGATCTGTACTATTTATTTACTTACTATTATTTTTGTTTATATATTTCTTTTTAAATTGTTTTCTGTCATGTTTTCACGCTTTATGATTTGTAACAATTAGCCTTCTGGCCAGATAAATATTATGTTTTTTATTCCTGTTCATATCTGTTATTCTAAAGGGACTTTGTCCCAGAATAAAGTTACTTTTCTATTCTATTCTATTTTTAAACAAAAAGTTCATTATTATGATATCTCCTGTTCATGTCATATTTTACCAATATTTTTGCCAAAAAGAATGTGTGTAATGATTAAGGTACAGTATTCAGCTGTTTTTTTTTTAATTTAGTTTTAAGAGCAAAACTGCGTTCGTTTATTATTTCCTTCTTAACCGCAAGCGAGTAATTATCTCACTTTATTTTTATTTGTATAGTATATTGAGTAGCTAAAACTAGGCAACCAACACCCTCTATCACGTTTAGGACCTAAACGTGTGAAAGTTTCGACAGATTTGGCTCTTTGGTCACAGCGGATAACTCAACTAGAGTAGAAGTTCAAAAAAGAACTTTGACCGCTAATAAATGTTATTTTGGGATGGCAAAAATTTTAAGAAGTCATCTGATATCAAGAAGAGCCAAGGTGATACTTTACAAGACGTGCGTAAGGCCTGTTTTAACTTACGGATCGGAAACCTGGCCTCTGTCCAGGGCAGATGCCAATAGATTACTGCTCTTCGAAAGAAAAATATCCAGAAGGATATATGGATTAATAAGAGTTGGCGATCAATTTAGACTCAGGCAGAATGCAGAGATATATCAGATGTATCAGGAGCTAGACATGGTTCAGTATATAAGAATAGCTAGGCTTAGATGGGCTGGACATGTGGCCAGAATGGAGGACAACGCTACTCATAAGAGACTGCTATTTGGGTACGTTGACGGAAAAAGGAAACGTGGACGGGCACGTTGGATCCAGAGCTTGGAGGACCTTGGCACAGGACAGAGAATAGAGGCGACGCCTTGATGCGTACAAGACCCGTACAGGGTTGTAGAGCAAGTGTTGATTGATTGATTCTAAAACTTACGGGTTAAAATCCGGTCTGGCAAATAAATCATTTAATCTCTTAACAGCCCCAGCTAGTCCCTATAGGACCTGCAGACCCTTGGGGGAAGTAAACTGGTGGTTGAGCGGTGATTTTGGACAAAAACCGTCCGTGCACAACCGTTGCCCTAAAACCAGTACATTCTTTATCACATAGTCAAACAAAGACTCTTCATCGATTATAATGGTATTTTTTTATTATAGTTTACATATTATATTTTATAGATTTATCTATAAAATTTGTTTGATTGTATCTTATTTGTTATTAATTACATTTTTATTTTATTCTCTAATCGTTACTAAAAACGATAAAAATGTTTTTAGAGATGAAACTATTCTTGACTACAAATTAATTGTAATATCCCGTTATGTTTAATGAATCTTTTAATACTGTTGCCATATTTTTATTTATCACCCAAAGCCTTAAAAATCTATCGAAGCAAGTTGGAATCAATACTTGCTTCTTGAGGGAAATATGGGACGAAAAGAACATCTTTCCATTTCATTGCTGTACCTAGGCAACGCCTCCAAAATATGAGGGGATGCTTCTGTTATCGGGACCATGGAACTTCTACATGATTTAGTCTAAACAAGGAAAGGGGTCTTTCATTTATGTTACACAAAAGAATTCCCCGTGAGCATTTCCCTCACATTGTGATTAACATCATCAATTCCTTTTAATTTCAACTTATAATTCTGGGCACAGGACCAAAGAATAAATGGGATATTAATTTCAATAATTTTTTTTGATAAGTTTACATTTTATGAAAAAATAAAATTCACCCGCAATAAAAATAAATATTGAAACTTTAAGAATGTCTCTAAGAGGGGGATACAACAATGAATACAAATTATACAAATATTAGCACGTAGGTAAGTAGAGTGTAGCCATGAGGGAATATTAGCACGTAGGTAAGTAGAGTGTAGCCATGAGGGAATATTAGCACGTAGGTAAGTAGAGTGTAGCCATGAGGGAATATTAGCACGTAGGTAAGTAGAGTGTAGCCATGAGGGAATATTAGGACGTAGGTAAGTAGAGTGTAGCCAAGAGGGAATATTAGCACGTAGGTAAGTAGAGTGTAGCCATGAGGGAATCCACGCGTTTCCTTAGTCTCGAACAGATCTTGAATCAAACACGAGACTTGCAAGTCATACTTATCAGCGTGTCGGGTTAATATGGAAGCTTTGTCTACCCACTCCATGTCTATTCAGATCCAACTAGACAAAATCTTAATCGTATAGGATGACTAGTTTGATACTTATACTTAAGTATTGATCCGTGTGAGGGAAATTCTCACGGGGACACTACACCCTGGTTAAGAAAAGGTCGTATGGATGCGTGATCTTCGGATTAAATTATTTTATTTCTACGACAGATGAGGAGATATTAACAAAAAAATGTTTAAGTACCCGCTGAACGGTTTTAGCTTGTAGTGACGGCTACTTCTGGCTACAGCTATATTAAGATATTTAACACATTCCGCTCAACATTCTAGAGTTCGATTTCACTAGACCCTATATTGGAAAACCGGCTTGAGCTTGTCTTCTATGTTATATGATACTACAGTAATTAAAGCGTCAACGATTTAAGGAGAAACCTGAAACATGTGTGCAATAAAGTAGAAGACCCATCAATAGTAATTGTTATTATAAATTTTATTCTGTCTCCTTGAAAATATTTCGTAGACAAGCAAAAATTAAAATAACAATAAAAAATAACAAATAAATAAAATAAAATAAATTATAAATAAATATTTGGCACTTGAAATTAGAGAGCTGGAGAAACGGAGAACAGGCCGAGAATTGAAAAACCGTAGTCCGTTATGGCTTATTCGAAAAAAAAATCAGATTACCGACAGGTAGTTACAGAAAATGTTAAATGATAGGTTGAATTTTAAATTTTTACGAAATTTTCATACAAAGAGCAATATGTTTATTATTACACTTTATATTTATATTTCACTAATGGATAAGTTATTTCCGTGACATTATTTTGAGTGGTGATGGTTACGGATCAGATGACGGACATAAAAATAAAATTTAACTATAGAAAAATTAAAAAGGAATCTTAAACGTAGTGGAAACACTTGAAATGTGTACTTCAAGCTCAAAATTTATACAAAGGAAGAAAATTATTCATAAAAAACCAATAAATATAAATTGAAATTGAAATAATAAAAGTAAAGAAGTCACAATAATTTTAAATTTTATTATGTGAATATCTACAGCCACGGTGAATAAGTTGTTAAGTCGGATTCTGGTTTTTGTTCATTTAACGTCACTTTATGCTGCTATGGCTAATCGGACGATGCTACAGCGTGAGCTCTAAATTTTGCCTATAGATCAATACAATTTTGACTTCCATTCCACTTTAACAAATTTGCATGAGCCCGTCGAAATTTCCATTAATAGTCCCTTTAGTTTTCTTCCTTTTCTTGATAATGGCAACAGCCGTAGAGCAACTGGGGCGGCAAATTTATATCAACAGAATGTTTTCTTATTTTATATAAAGCTGGATAGGACTCAGTGTGTAGAGCAAAAAGTTGCTGAGCCGGGTTTCGAATATGAAAGTGTTAGATAAATTTACTTAATCTGTTTACGGATAAGACTGATCCCTGTTGAATTTGAAGGCCCTTTTAGGGCTAACCCCTTCACTGTTCCCTTGACCGGAATCTTATCTTAAAGGCTAATAACTTTTAACGTTTAACTAAAACTAATTTAATTTTTAAGTGACGGTAAATTGGAAATTATGGCAACGCCGATACCGTCAGAGTAAAATTGTTCTTGTATTATTTAATACTTTATAACGTTTGTTCATTCATGGTCCAATATATTAAATACATATTAAAAGTTCAAGTTTGTATTTTATAACAAAAACACGTACTAACTCAATCTTTAACCTGATAAGACGAAATCCTCCTCAGATATTTGAGTAGCTTATTGCTATGCAAAGGGTTCTCCCGTCTTGATTAGTACAACTATTAGATCTCCATCCCAACGGCAACGCGCATTAACAATTAATTAATTACAAATTGATTCACTCTAATTTTAATCACTATAGCTAATGATGTTGGTAAGGTAAATTTAATGAACTCTGAAAAACGTTAATTATCTCTTTAACGTCTAATGTAGATATTGAGAAGGGATGGGTAAGTTTGTATCAATCTGATACTAAAAAGTAGTTGATACAAGTATCAGATACAGTCGAAATGTACCAGATACTTTTTTACCAATTGATACAAGTATCAGATACGGTCAGATTGATACGAGCTTACCCATCCCTAGTTAGAAGCTATTCAGTATTTACGAGTATATTCACTACCTCAAGCTACCTTATGCTATTTATTACTATAATATACGAATTAAAACTGGTATATTATTTTTTTGTAAAATATATTATAGAACATAGTTCTTAAACATTATATATATATATATATATATATATATATATGTATATATATATGTATTTGGAACCATCGATTTCCGCCTTATAAACTGAGAATAATACAGGTGATAGCACAGGTACACCACACGTAAGTGGAAAGGGGTTGGACAGCTCTTCGCCGACTCGTACCTTTATTGAACGTTGCGTCAGAAAGGACCTTATGCTAGTATAGAGCTGCTCGGGAAATTCATTGACCTGCAGTGTCTTACATAGAAGACTATGGGATACTGAGTCAAACGCCTCCGTGCAGTCTATGGATATCAAAGCGGTTGCCTCGTTCTCAACTGTATTCTGGCTTACTTTCGCATGTAGCTTCGCCAAATGGTAGTCCGGGCATAGTCCTGCCTGGAGGCCGGTCTGTTCCGGTGGGATTAACGCTATTTCCGAGCAGTAGGTTTTGAGATAATTAAGGATAATTTTCTCAAAAACTTTGCCCATGTGCGGAAGTAAGCTAATATGCCGGTTGTCGGCTGGCTGATTACCATTTCTTGCTGGCTTTAGCAGCGGAAAAAGGATAGCTCTTTTCCATGCCTCAGGAAAGTATCTTAGCCTGAGACAGGAGGTTCGCCAGGTGAGCTATGTCTCTTCGTGGTAATTGTTTGTATCCCGTAGTGGCCTGGGGCTTTATTCCCTCACGAACGACAGAGTATAGCCTTCAGCTGCTTCGGAGATACAAACATATAATTATTTCCCACTTCTTCGTTCCGGATTTCGGTCGTACTGATTGTTCGAGGGGCTATAGTGGCACTGTAGTAATCAGCGAACTTAGTTGCTTGTTCCTCATCTGTCAACAAATGTGCTCGTCCTGAGTAATTTCCAAAATTTACTGTGGTCGCTATGGATTGCTCGGAGCTATTCATCCCACTGTGCAGTCCGCCATTGTTTCATGAGATTACGAATCTGAGTAGTAAGGGAATCGAATTAACTTTCGATAATACTAAACCATAGATTACTTAATATACGAATTTATTATCTTGCACGTTAGATAAACGCAGGGGATTAGGCAAGCAGCGTCTTCGGTGAAACTCATCGATATTTCAACCCATTTACAAAAAACCTCGACAAATCATATATCGTCAAAACCTTCCTGGTGAATCACTCTATCTATTGGTGTATACCGCATGAAAATCCGTGCAGTAGGTATTGAATTTACCGCGAACAAACACGGCTGAGGACTTTGTTTTATAATATGTATAGATAGACATTATTAATGATTCAGATAAATAGAGAATTGCGTAAAATTCGTAATTAAATTAATTTAACGCCTATCTGGTATCTAAAAGAGGTTATAGGATTAAATCTATCTGAATAAGCGCGAATGTTGTATTTAAAAGGAAGTTAATATTTAAAAAAAAAATTAAGATAAATTAAAAATGAATTCGCACGCAACATCGAGTTTTTGAATCACTAGCTGTGTAGAAGGAGTCGATTTAGAATCCTGTTAAATATTTGTAACGTAGGATTAAATGTTAAAAAATGATAGAGAGGAAAATAGTTACTTGATGATTCTATTCTTTCTATTCTATTTTTAAGGTTGGCACGATTTAAAAATAAGTTCTTCTTATTTATGTGTTATCTTTGACTCCACCCCCTGACCAATTATACCCTTCATTAAAAAAATGAGTTGGAAAAACAGTTGTATTATAGCTTCAGGTTAGGTGATAATTAATATTAATGCTTAAAACTTGATTTTCCGCCCAAACCGAAATCTATATATAATATGTGTTAAAGTTTTGCCGATAACGATACTTACGAGGTCACAGTACATTTTTATGACTAATATATTTTCCTGTCAAATCGAAAAGTTTTTGTTTATCATAGTTTCAAATTATTATAGCATCAAATAGTAATCAAATTATCATAGTTCTGAACTTTCAAAGAGAATTGCTTACATAATCATAATTTTATCTGTTCCGTTCGAACCATACATAGAACTACCAATTTGCTATTGATAGGAACAAGAAGAAAAAATACATTTCTCCAAACTTCGGTATACCTTGTAGCAACCTATTTACTGTTCTGAAGAATACAGTGGAACCTATAAGGCTTAAAAAAGAAAATGAGTTATGAATTGCTGCTGTTGTTTGTTCATTATACTGCTGTGGCTACCGGACGTTGCTACATTGGGAGCTCTGACTTTTTCCTATCTAGGTTTAATTAGGATAGGGATTTTTAATGTGTACCTGACATCGTATCGTGCCCTTCCGAAGGACGGCATAATCAAGGATTTTTTACTTCCTTTAAAAAATCCTAGAGCCCCCTGCCGGCTACGAACCCCCTATCTTGGGCTCACTAATTTGTTACGATAACCATTAGACCACAGGTCGCCCCCTAGACTAATTCTGTCCTGAGAGAGCTAACTGCTTTCAGGTATCTGGAATCGTATCGTTCTCGTAGTTTTTGGCATGAAATGGAGTTGTAATATAAACAACCACTCCTTTTCAAGCCAATGCCTTACTTAGCCCCTAATTCACTACCAAATTAACTCGGCTCCGCATACTTACTTTAGGACAAGAAACTCATTTTGGAGAAACTTGCACCTAACCACTTATTCACCGGGGCTGTAGATACAATAATGTTTTTATAATAACATCACATGTAATGAGAGTTATGTTAGGAAGGAAACATTCTATTCGTTGTAAATAAAAATAAAAAATTAGCATCTTAAAGTTTTCTAAAAGACTAATGAATATCAATTGAAAATATTACTCTCTATCTGTACTGAAGATCCCTTAATAGGCGGAATATTTAGTGTTAGTTTTGTTGCCTGATTTTATTTTAGAGACTTAAGGCGTTTTTTAAGGATTTTTTCAACTAATATATATATATATATTGTATGTTTTTTTTATTGTATATAAGCAATTAGCGTAGTATCATACCGAATGATATAGAATCATTTTCGGGTTTGACATATTACTTTCAATAATGAACTTTAAAAAAAACATGAACCCGCTCCCATCACTATGTTTGTTTTATGTTTCAAGAAATGTAGAATACAAAGATTTATTTTATTTTTTTTTAATTCTTCCACCGCCAATTTCTACTGATTTTATTTAGATTGATTTCAATATTACAGGTCTGCCCTAAATGATCCTCAGAGCTCTATGCAATTAGCTTTTAATAACAGTCTGCAAGAGATTTAATATTGTTATTCGAGGACCATTTATAAAAATAGAGGAACAATGATAGCAGTTTTAAAATAAATATATGAAGACTCTAAAAAAAAAAAAATCGACAAAAATGCTTTACATTTTAAACAATTAACCTATAAAGATCCCTAATTTGCTCGTCGTAATTAATATTAATTAGTTTATAGTTCGAAATGTTATTTCTCTCTCAATATTCCTGACGTTCAATGAATGATAATTATCCTGACTCTGTATCAAAGCGACAAGGAAAGCAGTGTGAATGGACATTATTTACTCTCATTAGACACATTTATTACTAAATAATAAACCATCACATAATGACTGAAAATCATTAAATAATGGCTTATTATTTATAAATACTTGTGTGTAATGCCAATATATAATGCTCATTCACACTACTTTACACGTCTGTGTACAAGTGTACAAGTCTTACTTTAAGTGTTATATGAAGAGAAAATTAAATATAATTGTTTTATTTATTTATACCATTATATTATCACTTTATTATTAATTCATAAACAGTAGAATTGTTGAAAAAACAAAAAATCTACAAAAAGCACAATTCGGTTCGGGAAAAACCATGATCAGTTCCTAAGATAATGAATGCTATCTACTATGTTCGACTTTCATACGCCAAGCATCATCCATCAGGAATGATGGATCTGATGCCAATGGAAACATCATACGTTGCATTCTGTAAGCAACATGTAAAATGATTCGACCTACTTAGAAGGCTTGTTGCGAAGGGTCCTTACACCTATAGAGCCCACATGCATCCGAAACCATATGGGCTCGACATGTTTGTCCTAGATCATGTACAAAGTTAAGATGGGTAATGGGTCGTTTCCTCGGGTTGCAATTAATTTTAATCCCGATACGTTTCCATCATTTAAATAAAGGTTAAATTAATATCATTAATGGTTACCTATGTGGGGGAGAGGCATAGGATATCGTTGTATATTGTTTTGCATGTCGAAATTCTTTTAGAAACCAAGACCATAGAGTGGAATAAAATTACAATCAAATTACAAGTTCTTGATAATATTAAACTATAAGGAATAACATTTTTTATTCGTATTTACTTCACTCAAATTATATTAAATAGGGCTGGTTAGCACAAGATATCATATGTGGTTTTGTCATGAAAAATGTACCTACAAAAAACTATCGCCCTTAACCTGGAAAAATGTTTAAGAAGTACCTAAACCACAAAGTGGTGGAAACTATAAGATATTCCTTATAGTTTTATTGACAAAATATGCATAGCTTTTTATTGCGTAGTTAAATTTTAATTGGAATTATATTTTAGCTACCTACTTTCTTCTTAAATTTACAATTTTCATAAAAGACAAAAAATGTACCAATTAATGTGTAATCTTTATGAATTAACGAGCTTACAAAATTTAACTTTTATTTTATTTCCATAAATATAAAAACGTAAGAGTTTTATTACGATTCTTTTTTTTTAATATATTTATTATTTAATTTTCATTTTCACCTGGTCATTTGCTCATCAAGCAAATTTGATCCAAGTGTTTTTCTCCTTACTTTTCTACATGATCATCGAGTTTTGGAATAAAAATATAGAGTAGGGAGAAGCTTACATGGCTCGGTTTTGAGGCGTTTATTCTGATTTGCCATTTATAGAACCACTTTTCTAAATCAAATAAATGATTTTGAAGAGCTATAGATGCTAGGTTTGGGTCTCTGTGAGAAGAAATAATGGCTGTATCGTCAGCGAAGGTATAGATGTTGGTGCAAGGGTGCTCCGGAATATAGAGAATGGGGCTTAAGGCACTGCCTTGCGGTAGTTAATTTGGGGAATATCTGGCTAATAGCGTGATAACAGACATGTCACCTTCCCACTAAACCCTTCCCCTAGAAAGGTTCATGGTTTTTGTAGTTGTTTTTTTGCTTGTAGAGGCGTAAAACCCTAGGGTCATCAACGCCTGTAGATTTTTGATAATCCTATGGCTATGGGATAATCCAATTTTTTTTTTTAATATTTATAATTTAACTTATCAACCTCGACAAAATACTAAACAAAAGTATTCATCTATCCGTAGAAGGGCAACGCATTTACATCGGTAAAAACTATTTTCTTTAAAAGAGAGAGTATTGTTGGCTTGACTCGAACCTGTTATAAGCACCCTCTGCTCACCTGTTCTTTCGATTAAAAATAAATTATTGGAAATTAATCTTGGAAGATTTGTTAGAAAAATGAAAATATTCATCCGTAATTTTCAAAATTATTCATACTTACCGTGTACAGAACGCATTACATATTATCCGTAAAAAATAAAAAGGAAACTATAAATGATTAGATGGAAAAATACACATTAGTGAATGATAACTTTGAGTGCAATTAAAATAATAAACAGTGAACTCTTATTATAAACTAGTTAGGTATTAAAGGTATATCACTCTTTTTTTAAACAAATAATATTCATTACATTAACCAGTTGAGCGGAACATCTCTGAGTTGTGGTCTACCGGGAACATCCGTCATAATGACATCTATCAGTGTAGAATGTGAGAATTTGCATATTTGTTTGCAAATTCTCACATTCTACACAGTTATAGAGTTTGCATAACTAAGCGTAAAACATTGTATGTTTTCGAATAATATGTGTACGGACGTCGCAATTTTCCAACCACTCATTGCTAAGATGCGAGCAGCATTACAGGTATGGGTAAGGTTATCAGATTGATTACTGTTGGTACATCACTTTGGTATCATTTCATACGACAAGGGCTAAAAAACAGTCAAAGTTAATAATAAAATATTTATTTTTCATTTGACATACTTTTTGAAATTATAAAATCAGTCTTTATTTATTTCATTTTTTATTTTTTCCGTCCGTTGGATTTTTTCCCGCCAAAACAAAGGGCGGTGAGGGGCTCCCGAAGCGATGCAGTCGCGTACCGATACCTGACGGAAGATGTCACAAAGACCTTGCGCTGCACCCGGAAGTGGCAGATTCTAGTAATTCAATAAAATATTTTTTTTTAAAGTATCGAGAACCAAAGTAACCAGAATTTTTCTGGGCGTTGGATAAAAAAAAATCTTTCAATTCTGTTGACATTACGTTTTTCAGTTCTGATAAATGAAACTTTTATGGGATTATTAATTACTAAAATTATAGAGACTTGAAGTTTCGTTTCGAATTTTTCCAAAAGTATTCGGAGGACATTTGTTTTATGTTAGTTGTTTAGAGAGATGAAGAGAAAGTGTGGTTAACCTTTTTAGCATATTAATTGTGAATTTATTCAATACTATGTGAAAATTTAAATACTTTAAGGACTTTTACAGAGAATACGTTAACATGAAATAGGAAAAAAAATGTAACCGGTTAATACAGAAACAAATTCAACGGGTCACAACAGTTCAGCTATTCAAATCGTCGTTTGTCAAATATAAACTATTGAATTACTAGAATCTGCCACTTCCGGGCAATAACTAATAGTGCTAAGTAGCTATACAATCGTTATATAAAAACAAAACAATAATAACATAAACGAAAACAAAATAAATAAATGTAATACAAATATATATGTGGAAATATATATATATATACATGCGGTACAAAAAAAAATAAATCCGAAAATCTAAAAAAATAAAGTCTAAAATTCTTAATACTAACTATTCTTTACTTATAGTATTAAAGAGGAATTCTCTAATGATGAATCCGAATCTTCATAATTAGCCAAAATAAGTTTACTCTGTAAGTAAATATGCAATAATCTTAACTTAAATCCATCTCTAAAGATACGACGATCCTAAACATTCATCCAATTATGTTCTTAGTTCTCGTGTTTATCTTTGGTAATGAAGGTGTAAATAATAACCCCATCCAAGTTTCACCAATTCAACCATAAGAACTGAGAAACTTAATGTTTACAGAAGTAAAACATTTTATTTTATTCAACGTTCTGAAAAGATCTCTTTTCTAACTATTTTTCTTACTTATTATTCTTTACATATAATATTACAAAATAATTCTCTAATGATGAACCAAATCTGGTACACCATAAACATAACTAAAGTATTTCGCAAAAGATACAACGGTACTAAAAATTCATTCTGTTATTTTCTTAGTTCTCATATTTATCTTCGGTTACGGAGATGTTCGTATATCATAAATTTTATTAGTCAATTTACTACCATCATAAACGATGCTTACGATTAATAGGTTCTTCTTAATATCAGTAACCAAAAGATTTTATTGCTGTATTTTAGTTGTTTCCCGAAGTTTTTAGATGACTCGGAGTTTATTGATAACAAAACAAAGTGAGATAATTTGACACATCTCTCTTTCGGTAATAACACTTTCTGGTGCTTAAGAAATTATGATAATTACATAATAGTAATTAAACAATTTGCTAGTGTGTCTATTTTATCTGTTTTGTCAATAAAACTAAAAGTTTCGAAAAAAATAGAAAGCAACTTGTAAAAATTTTAGTTCGTAATATGTGTATTAACATCGGAGGCAGAAACATAGAATGATAAATTACTATCATTATCTCTCTTATTTGAAAAGTTAAATCAATAAAACCTTTATCATAAATTATTTCCGAACTAGATTACTCAGCCTAACAAAACGGTGGATAAATTTTGAGATTTTAAATTAATATTCGTAGCAATTAAAATTTGAATATAATACAACTCATAACAGAATTTAAAAAAATTATCCTTCATTTATATTTTAAAGAATATAATTTTGGAAACCTCGGAATATTGTATGGAGGACCCATTACTCATTCATGACAGCATGTATTATAAATCTTACATATAATTTATAATACAAATTCTACCTTCTTCAGGGATTATTTTATAAGTGATTTTTTTTAAATAAAACTTTATATACCATTAGCAAAAAATTTAATAATATGCAAACTTGCTCTTGAACTAAAGAAATACGATCGCTATTAGTCGTTTTTCAGGGTTCCATTCCAGGGCAATACTCCGATATTTTAAGTATCTTAAGTGCAGTCACACTCCAATAACAGTAAAGGTAAAGTAGAAAATAACAAAGATGCCAAAAAATAACGAACTTTTTTTAAATATTTACAATTATAACAGAAAATTTGAATGAAATAAAATTATTGAAGCTGCATAGAGAACACGCGGATTTTAATTTTATTCATGCTCAATTTAAGACCTCCCTATTGACAGTTTAATTGCTATAAATATTTCCCACACAAGGTATTTATATCTGAATATGTAAATGATCTTGTAAAAACGTTCAAATGTTCTTGATGGGCCGCTGTAAATTTCCTACACAATGATTGATCACAAATGATGCCTATACAAAATGATTGATTGCTGGATATTACCAATGTTTATGTTTTGATTACAAAACTATTTACAAAAATTAAAACGTTATATTAAATTGCATAACGACAATTTTACCTAACCATAAATTCCGTTTCCGCCATCATGAATCAATAAATTTCCTCTATCAAAACCTCCTTCCTTAACACCATTAAAAATATTTTATTTTTCTTTAAAATAAAAAAAATCCTCTCTATAACCTGTTAATTATTACCTTGTTACTATTAAAACTGCATAGTTAAGGGAAGAGAAATTACAGGAATCAACTGGAGTCATCGTTTTCCCATCTCGTTACACTTGCTGGGGTTCCGCAGGCCTCTTTATGGGGTTATTTTATTATTCATCTATACCACTTATCTGTCCAAACGGTACTTAATCAAAATTGATAAACCCTGTTAACAATGCCGTTTAAACCGAACATAAGAATATTTTAAAAAATACCTTTTTTTATGTTTTTTAAGACCTGCTTCAAGAATAAAAAACAACAATTAGCATTGATAAATTTGAGCAAATAATGTTTGTGGGCTGTACGCATGATCTAATTTTTAACCTTATTTAATTTACCAAAATTTCGGAAAATAGTCAATTTTTCAAATTCCATACAAATGATTACTACCCTACACTGTGTTTCAGTAAATGTGATCAATACGCAACTACAGGATAAAATTGTTTTTAGGTATTTCTACAAACATTAGCAATTGTATGTAGGACTATCTCGTGATTAATAGAAGGTTTCTCCATCCACGCTTCCATGAGAATCTCTTAGGGGAGGTTTTCAAAAGAAGATCGCAAATATAATATGTGCCAAATGGCATTTATATAACTTCTTAAATAAATATCTTTATTATTATTATGGTTGTTTAATTTAGAAAACGTTCACAGTTATCCAGGCACGGAGGTCCATGTTTAATTAAGAAGATGGGTACATCATGTTTACGTTAGAAGGGTGGTGCCCTAAACGGGATATGGTACCTCTGGTATGATTTAAGCGGAGTGTATAAAGATGAAATGAAATAAATATATTCTGATATACATGAATACAAGAAAATCATTCCATACTACTGTTTCAGCTGTGGGTTCCTCCTCACCCTGATGGTTCTCTGAATTGATGTCTACTCCATGATGTTGATGCACATCCTGGTTCCACTTCTTGTACTGTACTCGATACTTCCTAGTGTACTGCTTGAACAGTTGTGATGTACTACTTCCCCTGTACAGGCTCTACCTGCCCATTTTGTCCCTCTTGTAGTTGGCCCAGGAAGTGATAGAGGGGTCTGCCTCAGGTACAAGGAGGTAGGTGTGGTAAAATGAGAAGAGGGGACGTTTTAGATTGAACAATTATCATTACGATCATTTATCTGCTTCAGTTCTGCTTTGAAGTTTTTTTAGTGTTAATTTTTTCAAGGATAAACAATTAAAAATAAAAATGAACTACAGTTTGAAACAGTATTCCTCTGATGTACCATGGGTTTATCGTAACATGAATCGAAAAAAAATCCTAAAACCCCCTGTAATCTCTTCCGCAGACCCAGAGAACAGCATCTCCGGAACCCTGGCCCATGGCTTTTCAGATAGTAGGGTTGCGGAGGAGTGTAGTTTTTATCTGCATTGTTAATGAGTATTAATATCTCTATTATATTATAAATGCGAATTATTAAATATTGTAATAAATGTAATAAACAAGTCAAAATGAAAATCATTACTGCCTAGAATATCATATTGATATTCATAGTTTATCATTAATCATAATTCATAGTTTATCAGTAATCGTAATTCCTAGCTTATGATTAATCATATGATAAACTGTGAATATCTATAATGAAAAAAAATTATTTGAACTATAAGGAAAAAAAATAATAGCCTCATTTCGAATAAGTTTTTCCACCATAACAGCTACAATATTATTTACAGTTAAATCATTTTCAATTGTTAATTTTAATTATAAATTATCTTATATTCAACAAAGGGATTTAAGTTTAGAATCGCCTATATACCGCAATCTTTCGTCTTACATTTCTAATGCTCGCAAACATTTAATTTTAGTATAAATTTTAATTTTATTCGACTCATTTTATTATGTACATATCTACAACTCCAATGAATGAGTGGTTGAGTGTGATTTTCTCTAAGATGAGTTTCTTGTACTTAAGTGGAATCGAGTTATCTCCGTATAAAAATAGGGACTAAGTAGGGCATTGGCTTGAAAAGGAGTTATTGCTCATTTTACAACTCTATTTCAAGCCGAAAACTACGATAATGATACGGTTCCGATTATCTGAAAGCAATTAACTCTCTCTGGACAAAATTTGACTTAACTTCTTATTCACCGGGGCTGTAGATATATCACATAATAAAATGTGAAATTATTTTGACTTACTTACTTTTATTATTTCAATTTTTACTTATACAATATTTAAATTTTTAGTTATAGATATAACTTGTGTAATGTATAATTTGTGGTTAGTCAGATTTTAAAAAACAACTATTACATTTTGCATAATCAATAAAGTTTCAGCAAACATTTTTTCACATTTGAGGTTCACAACTATTTACTTTTGAACAACAATTCACGCTTAAATATTGAATGTGAAATTAATGATGAATAACTAATAATCATCGATATTTGAACAATTTTTTGAACTTTGAACAAATCTCAGATGATCTAGTCATCTTTATACTTCACGAAATTTACTTATTGTATTTCCATTCAATATTAGGTTTTAGAGACGTCATTGCAAAATTATTAAGAACCAAATTTGATTAAAGAATCTTATCTGATTTCATTTTCCCAGAAAAAAATAATGGTTTATTTTATGTCCGTTCCCTCTTTTTGTTTCTTTTATGCTTTAATAAAGATTTTTAGTATTTATTTTGATAGATTGAAAATATTTGCTCTATAAAATATTTTTTGCAAAGAATTAGTTCTAGTTCAATGACGCAGTAAACGGCAGAGAGCTGGAAAATGAAAAGGATTTACTGAGAGTATAAAAAATGTACAAGGCTGAGAAAAAATATAGTCTCTACTATGTACATGTAAACATTTAATAAATAAATAAATTTATGAAATAAATAAATGAAGATGCTCTTATAATCGGCCTAACTGTAGTCCCATATACAGTGTATCCCATTTCAAGTGGATCAAACGTTTTTAACTTTTAAACGAAACAAAATTCTGATAAACGATTCAGGTAAAAGTTGTAGTTATTCAAGCCTAGTTTGAAAAAATAAAAAAAACTTTTTGGTTTTTAACTTTAAATGGTCAATATCTCCTCAAGGTAGTATATCCTTGGCCCAATCATTTATACAGTTTATACAGCTGACATCCCAACTCATCCTAATACTATCCTTACCACGTAGGCTGATGATACATGTGTATTATCAGTCAACACCAATCCAGTAATTGTATCCCAAAGCCTCCAATCCCATATCACTGATCTTGAAGAATGGTGTCAGAACTGGAGAATTGAAATAAATTCTCAAAAATCTTATCAAATCACTTTTACCTTACGTCGTAAACCATTGACTTCCTGCCCTTCAGTATCCTATAATAATATCCCACTTGTGCCTGTAGAACAGATCCGATACTTAGGGTTGCATCTCGACAAACGATTAACCTGGAATCCTCTTACAAGACTGAAAAGAAAAGAAACCGCTCGACGTTTCTGGCTACTTCAACACTTACTAGACAAACGCTCTAAGCTCCCAATTAATTACAAAAGACTCATCTACATGACCATCATACGACCTATTTGGACTTACGGAGTAGAGCTTTGGGGCTCCACTAAGCCATCGAATTCTTCTCGTATCGAATCCCTACAATCCAAAATCCGTCCTAAAATCCTCAACTCTCCTTATTTTGTTAAGAATAAAGTCATCCATTACGACCTTAATGTCCCATTTGTTGCTGATTTGGCCCGAACCCGGTATCTATCCTTTCATAACAAACTTCATTCCCACTCAAACCCTCTAGTTTCAAACCTAGCTTCCTCTTCAATTCCCGATAATCCTCCGAGGCGTCTGAGAAGAAGATGGCCGGCCACGTGACCTTCTTAGTTGAACATGCGATTTGAGTACTACCAGTGGGTAGTTTCTCTACTTGGCATTATATCATGTCATTAAGTATCACTCAGCCAATTTACTTGTTATATTACTGTAATATAGTTGTAAATATCAATAAATAAATAATAAAAAAAAAAAAATGGTCAATATCAACCTGCAAACAATGTAGTTTCCTCTCGACTCCCATTTATGTATATTTTTCTGAAATGTACAATCTAAAACATGGAAAAAATGTATGTAACATTTTTTTCAATCTTTCATAGTTAAAGTAGAAAAACATTCAAAGTTCACTACTTTAGTATACCTCCTTTACGAGGAAACGTAATGTAGAATTAAGTTATTTTATTTAAGAGTTTTTAGTCGTAATAACTTATTAATCAGGTATTTTGAATCTTTCAGAAAATGTCTGGACATTTAAAAACCTTCTGGTTCGTCTTTTTTTTTTTTAAATTGTTAATTTTCTACATTTTCCATACATACATGTTACATATATTTTTTCCATGTTTTGTATTGTACATTTCAGAAAAATAAAAATAAATTAAACTACATTTTTTGAAGGTCGATATTGACCATTTAAAGTGAAAAACCAAAAAATGTTTTTTTATTTCTTCAAAATAGGCCTGAATGAATAACTACAACTTTTACCTGAATCGTTTTTCTGAATTTTGTTTTGTTTAAAAGTTAAAAACGTTTGATCCACTTGAAATGGGACACCCTGTATGATCTGCTATAATCAGCCTGATGTAGTCCCAACAATCACTCAATGTAGCTCCAAAAATCTTAATAATTAAAACAAAATAAATCTGCTAAGGGTTATTGTAGAGATGAAAAAATCCCCCATTGTGTCTCAGGTCTCTCAGAGCATGTATCTAGATAAGGGAGAAAAAGCAGAGTGTCAAGACGTAAGGATTCACATTCAACAAAAAGGGGAATTTTCTGAGTAGACATATATTGTTGTAACCATGATCTAACAATCACTATATAATAAAGGTAAAGTTATTGTATGCAATGTAAATGGATCATTATTTATTTAAACAACTCCCACTCGGTTGACAAATTTGCATGAGAAAAGGATATGTATTTTAATCAAAAACTATATATTTTAGTGTACTTCAGTTGTAATGATCTCAAGGTGGCATCCCATATTAATATTTAAAAATGAATCAGATCAAAGGATCTTGAATTTCCCTGGACTAATTGTTTGGACAAGTCAGGGCAGTATAGCTTGATTAAACTATTGGATCTACTTTGGTTTGGTAACATCTGCTAGGAATAGAGAAGTTTCCTACGTTACTTCATGTCCAATGTATCCCTTTTTCCCCTCTTGCCTTGTCTCTGTTGGAGGGGAGCCTCCTTCTGAAGTCTTCTATACCAGTTTTATTAAGCTTTATTAAATTCCACAAGGGAAATATCTCCCTACTCGAGCAATTCATAAAGACTTCCAGACACAATTAGTCGGGCGGAGTTTTCTTTCTTTTCTTTTAATTTTTCATAGCGCTCTCTAATGAGCTGTAAGAGGGGTTGGGATAAACTCGGTCGGTTTTGGGAAAGTTTAATTTATCCCTTGAGGCCACGTGACTCTAGCCGAGGAATTCGTCTCCAGGTCTTTTCAGCCCCAGTTTATAATGAAGTCAGTATTAAGGCCAGGACCGTAATAAAGGCATTTCTCAGCGAATAATATTTATTTATGAAGTTGTATAAAAAAAACAAAAAACAGGCCGATTAATGGACCAAAGTCTTCTTGTTAAAAGACGGTTTTAAGAAAACATTTTTTCCCTCTTTAACTTAATTTAATTTAATATATTGAGTTAATTCATATTTAATTACTTTTCTTACATATAGCCAGTTAAATACATTCTCTGCTTCTAACACTTATAATTCCAATTTTACAACATAAAGACAACTTGAAAACAGAGGGCTTAATGTTTAAATTCTTTCTGTTTGTTTGTTTCTTTATATATCGCTACTTTTATGTTGCTATGCCTAATCAGACGATGCTACAGTGGAAGCTCTAAATTTGGCCTAATCAATTTAATTAGGGGTTCTTAACGAGTACCTTGCATTATACAAGCTAGGGACTCCCATTTAAAATTCCGTACGACGTACGCCATAACCAAGGATTTTTTACTCCGTTTAAAAAATTCTAGGGCCAGCTGCCGGGCTACGAACCCACGATCTTGGGCTTAGTAGGTTTTTATGCTAACCACTAGATCACAGGTCACCCCTGAATTCTTTCTGTTTTTGATAGCGTAAAAACGATTTTTCGAATCATATTTGATAATCAAAAACATTTAAATAATCACATTTTACAGAGATGTAGGGCTTAAAATTGCTTTGGCTACAATATAATTAGAAACAAATAATACATAAAAAATTATATAGGGTATCCGATTTTGATATAATCGAATGGGATTTAATATAATTAATTTTGATTTTTTGGCTCAACGTTCTAAAATCTATGGAAAATGTTAATATTCATGAATGAGGCGGTAATTCACATCAGATATGCTGCAATAAAGAGTTTCCCGAATAAAATAAAATATAGGAAGCCCAATCCTTTTTACTTTTTTTTTTTTTTTTAAATTATTTTATTGAATTGTACAACTGTAATATATATATCTAGAACAAATGCTGTATGAATAAATAAATACATGAAAGGACATGTAGAGGCACTACCCATTGGCAGCACTCTAATTACATTTATATTATAGAAGGTCCCGAGGCCATCTTCTCTTCAGACGCCTAGGCGGATTGTCCGGGATGGTATTGGATGCAAGGATGGAAACTAGTGGGTTTGGATGGGCCTGGAGTTTATTATGGAATGATAGGTATCTGGAATGGGCTAAATCGGTAACATATGGAACATTAAGGTCATTATGGATGGTTTTATTTGTGACAAAATAAGGAGCGTTTAGGATTTTGCGAAGGATTTTGGATTGCAAGGATTGAATACGAAAGGAATTTGATGGTTTGGTGGAGCCCCATAGTTCAATTGCTTAAGTCCATATAGGTCTTATAACAGTCACATAAATAAGCGTTTTGTAATTGATCTGAAGCTTTGAGCGTTTGTCTAGTATGTGTTGAAGTAGTCGGAAGCGTCTAGCCGTTTCTTGTCTTTTCAGTCTTGTGTGAGGGTTGCGAGTAAGACGTTTGTCTAAGTTGAGTCCTAGGTAGCGAATCTGTTCAACAGGGATAAGCGGAGTACTATTAAAGGATACAGTAGGACAGGAAGTCATGGGTTTTCGGCGAAGGGTAAAGGTAATTTGATGGGACTTGTTGGAATTGATTTTAATTCTCCAATTCCGACACCATTCTTCGAGGCTTGATAAATGTGATTGAAGGGATTGGGATGCAATATATGGGTCGTTATTAACTGATAACACACATGTGTCATCAGCATACGTGGAGATGAAGGTGTTAGGATGGGTTGGGATGTCAGCTGTATATACTGTGTAGAGGATAGGACCGAGGATGCTACCTTGAGGAACACCAGAAGACTGGGAATAGAGAGAAGAGTAGGAACCATTATGATTTACTTTAAATGTTCTGCCAGTTAGAAAGGAGCGAATGATTAAAAAGTATGTAGGCGGAAGGAAGGAATTGCAGGGTTTTGTAAAGGAGACCTGGGTGCCAGACTGGATCAAAAGCCTGTTCTACATCGAGAAAGGCTCCCGTGCAGTACAATCTACGCTCCAATGCAGAGGAGACAACATCCACCACACGATGACATTGCTGGATAGTGGAGTGGGATGTCCGGAAACCAAACTGGTGGTCTGGGATTATGTGGTTACTATCTATATAAGCTAAGATGGGATACAGACGTTTTAGTCCTTTTTAATTAAACTTGAATAATTATATATTTAAATTCTTTACCAATAATAAGGTTTTTTATTTTTTAAGCGATACTTTTGGAATAGGATATTCCAAAAAATATATGTATATAAATGAAAATGCTGGATTTCAAAAATATATTTTAAGCCTATCTTTTCTATTTGCGTTTATAACTCCATTTATTTATTTTTTTAAATGGAATTTTACACCACCACAATTTAATTACATATTTTTTCTCCATAGAAAAATATTCCCGACTATGTATTGTGTGTTTTTTATTTAAATTATTCTTCCCCACATTTCTATACCTTGGAAAGACACTACATGTCATCCATTATTTGTAGTAGAATTTGTCCAAACTCGCTTGTGATTACTGTAGGCCTGTACTACTTAGAGAGAAAGAGCAGGCTCTCAACTTTAAGTACCCTCCAGATAAAGATCTTGGTCTTGTTAAGCTCTGTTGAGCCAACATCTGTCCTGTTTAGGACTTGCCTTAGATTTAAGAACATGTTCGTAAATACTATTCATGAAATAATGATGTCATTTACTAGAAATCAGCTTCGTCAAGGTCATAATATCATTAAATTGACCTGATAATTATGTATCCAATTCTATATTTATATTTAGATATTCTTTATATTCTTCTAACTATATCTACTGATAATAATTATATTTACTATATTTTTATATTTATATTTCGTGAAATATGTTTAAGTAGCCATTTTTGTTATAAAAGAACTTTTGACATAGACGAAAACTTAAGACAACCGATATTGAATACAGATGATTGTAGAATCAATAATTAAAGAATTGGATACTCGTTTCGATTCTCAATAATTTTTAAGCTTACCGCTCCCAAATAACGTGCGCCCCTTCTCAAAGGGTTAATATAGATTAACAATTATTTATTTGTTGAATAATATAAGTTGATCTTGTATATATGAGGAAGAAAATCCCGGGCTCAGGTCAAGAAAATTCTCTTATATAGAGAGAATGTTTTATTGGTAAGCCATCGTTTCGACCTACATTGCGGGTATTTTTAAGACTAGACTGGTATCAACACCCCGTCAATCAAACCAGCCCTGAAGAGGACCTGCAATATGGGACGAAGCATTGGCTTACCAATAAAAAGTTCTTCCTATATAAGAGAATTTTCTTGACCTCTATCCAGACCATTTCCTTCCTAATAATTATTTAGTATACATTAATCAAGAGAGATTAAAATCTATTTTAATAGTGAACAACTCTTACATGTTTAATATCTTTTAATTATTGAAATTTACAACTCTATTATAATACTAAAACAAGTAATAGGAATTAATGATACGTAATGGCATGAGATAGAGATAAGCTAAGAAACTGTCATGTGGTTGTACTGAAATAACAAATTCAACTTAGAATCTTCACGAGGCCATCTTATTTTCAGATCCCTCGGAGGATAACCAGGTCTTGATAGGAATTAAAGCTACGTTTGAAACTAGTGGGTTTGAGTTAGAATAAAAATTGTCATGAAAGGATTGTTATCATCAATAAATTAGACATTAAGTAAATATGGAATACTTTATTCGTAACAAAGCACTAAGGATTTTAACAACGATTTCGGGTTGTATTCATTGAACATGATAGGAGTTTGATGAATTTGTGGAGTTACAAAGCTCTGCTCCGTAAGTCCAAAAAGATCTTAGAATATGAGTGTTTTGTAATTAATTGGGGGCTTAGAGTGCATGTCTAGTAGGAAATAGCGTAAAAAGACTAGTTTCTTTTTCTTTCAGTCCCATGTTTAAATAATTTTAATTTAATTGGCAAGTCTCATTTTTTTTCATATACGAAGACCATATTTACCACTTTGTAAATTAATATCTGTCCAACGAGGATCACTTTTATGTGTTTTTTTTATTCTTTAGTTTCATTCTTCTAACATTACAGGGCAGGGTAAATAGGACCTAAAAAAGATATTAGGATCAACCCAACAACCTTAGATGCTATACTGCGCATAAACATCTACCTAAAACAACAGAAGGTCATACCTCAACCTAAACCAACAGCAGATTTAAGCATGAATACTAATTTTACTCAGCTGGGTCACTAAGCGAAAATTACCTATATTTGTATAACAGTACTAACATAACTTAGCACCTAAATTAAACACATTATTTCCACATGTCATGAATAAGTAATTGTTGGTGCTGCTCAGGCTCTCAGAACAGGTGTTACGTTTTAACGATGGGTTGTAAAGATGAAGGTTGTTTCGTATCTTCAGATTTCCACATGTTCTTACTATTTTGTATCATTTACTTAGACGCCCATTTCTTTAATAAAACAGTTTTTGACCTGAATGCAAAATTAAAAAGAACGATATTGAGTAGAACTTTTTCAGGAGAAATTACATTTTTATCTCCCTTTGTCTTCTGCTGTTCTATCTTTTAAGTTCCAAATATTTTATTAGGACTAGAACTCAACCCCTTGAGCAGACACCCGAACCACTGAGCCTATGTAAGTTATCGAGGAGCTGATGTCTCTTGTTTCGAAACATAATAGCTACAATACTATTAACTTTCATTGGAGGAAGTGGTGGAGGAACTGGGCACCGCCTTAATTGACATCATAAAATAAACCCAAGGATCTTCTCCTGATTCACTAAAACCTGAGGATCTCAGAACCGCCCCGAACGATCAATAGAATAATCATCCTCAGAATCGTTGCATTAGAACGGATAAGTAAGGAAAGCCCAGCGCAGAGAGGCCCCTTTGGTCTGAGAAGGCAGGGGGAATGTTCTAGCAGGATTAGGACAAGAAGATCATAGGTACTTGAAGAGCATAGACATGAGTGGCATTAAGATAATCTGTTCTTAAAGCGAGGTCTTGCTATGTATTATTGCTATGGAGGATTATAATACATTGAATTCTGTTTCAGGCATCAACATTAAATATGATATTTTTATAAAGTATAAAACTATATTTAAGTTCTGAATATATATTTTTCAAGTCTGTTTAAGAAAAACTATTGATAAAAAATTAAAAAATTTACTTTTAACCAGTATTACTTTAAAATCACTTGCCAAAACTATCTCAGACTCTAGGATATAAATTGCAATTAATAAAGGATATAAGTTGCATTACTATATTTCAAATAATTTTGGAATTAAAAAAAAAAATATCATCTGAATAATCCCAAGAAATGGACATTTTTGTAAGCGCGTTTGTTTTTATTTATTTAATTTTATTTATATGTTTATACTTTAATTGTATCGAATTATCTCATATTTGTTATTAAAACTATTTTCTTTTATTTCTGTATCATGTATTTTTTTATGATTTGATACTGCTTTCGACTTAGGATGAAACGCCGGCGCATATTAGTGTGATAAACATAATCAATATTGTCCATTGACTCTTAAAATATGGCAATTTATAAATTTATTTTTATTGGTGGAAACATTTCAAAATAAATATACTAATTTTATTTCAAAGTTTGTTTTTGAACCATTATTTTGGTCTTTTATTTTATTATTTCTTTTTTATGAATTTCTGTAACTCACGATTTAATTTTTTTTTTAATATACCTACTGGCACCTACACTAGCAAAAGTACGGAATAATTTTATTTCTTTTTTAATATCATATATTGTATTTTAAATAATATTTGAGATGTTAAGAAGTCAAGCTGTTAATACATATTGACATTTAATCCATACATATGCTAGTTGACCCGGCCACGCGTTGCTGTGGCTGTTATAATAGTTTTAAAAAATAATACGTTAAAATTTGAATATTAAAGAAATAATGAATGAATTAACTTGGTTTTCGATTTTACATTTTATTCATCTTATGTCTAACTATAATATATAATGAATAAATAATATACAAAATTCCTTACTGATAAAATATAAACATTACTTTAATGAATGAGGTATATAATGGTTGATTTTTAATTATGGCTAGTAATATTATTATAAATTATAAATATTTGTTCAATTTAATTTAGCACTAATCGATGCACAATACTTTTTGATAATCTGTCCTTTGATAATATAGATTAGATGGTTTACTAACACGTGAGCATGCAACAGATAATTGCCCATGGGAGAAACGTACATTTTCTTTGTTTGAGAAGTCTAAACCGCAAATGGACATTGTCTGGAATTGAGACTTGTTGATGGTCATATAGCAAATTGAAGTTTTTTGAACGGTATTATGGGTTCTGATTGGAATACGTGGCAACAGGACGATTTCTCCTTTAAAGATTCCAGTCAACATGGCTGCTTCAATACCATTTCCGGTAATATTTTTGATGACCAAAAGTTTACCATTGCATCATTTAGGTGGATTCAAATTACGCGGAAGAAAAATAGGTGAACCGATCTTCAACCGAAGATTGTGTAGTGGCATTCCTGGTATATCGAGAGAATTTCAAAATTCAGTTGGATCATTTACGGCTTGGTTTTCATCAACAATTGTATCGATTGATTTAAAGGACATTAGATCACCACAACTGTTGTATTTGAAAGTTAATTTCGTCAACGTCAGCATTTTCCGCTACCCAAATAACACGATTACTGAGCCAATTATGATCCATGTGATTATTTAGTACATCCGGGAAGACACTCCTAATTAATTCATTTTTTTCTGAACAACAGTGCTGAAATTTTTCTGGCAATTATATGAATTGTGTATTTGGATGGAGTACTATTTCACCGATTTCAATATCCAGCAATAGTTTTGAAAATATTTGTGATGATAGATCATTTTGTAATTGTACTCGCATGTTTATGGTCAATCGACGTGTTTCAACATTTCGCCATGAAAACGTTTTAAACATGCGTTAATCTTATCGGCAGAAGTAGAGCTAGCACGGCTGGCAATGTCTGTCGGAAATCACCAGATATTAATAGAACAGCACCACCGAATAGCTTGTCGTTGTTGTTGTTGTTTTTATTTTAAGGGCAAACAACTACAAATGGTTATTATTGCCCTCACTACTGGAGAATATAAATATTTACAGTATCTACATAATTACCACTAGAGAATATATAAATATGTATATTTACCTTACATTACATTACCTACATAATTACATTTAAATATTCTTGTTACCTTATTACACTTAGTAAAAATATTGTTACATATTTAAATAATAACATACCATGCTATATTAGGTACATAGTAAAACCATATTAACATATTAAACATATGATAGAAATGTAACTTATATGAAGTTGTTCATATTAAAATAAAACGTTATACATAATTATATAAGATTTATGATATAATATAAAATTTATATTATCTATATAACATTATACACACCGACAATATATATATATATATATATATATATATACACATATACACACACATACATAAACCCATATACACACATACACATAAACGTGTAAATATATATTTCAAATTGACTAGTATATATTGGTGTTTTTAATAAATTTTAACGTATTATTTAAACATTGTTCGTTATCCCCCAACGCCTTTTGCATCTGCCGAGGTACGCCACACCTTTCCATCACTCCACTGTACCTAGGACAATCCTCGAAGATATGGCGCACCTTAACTGTCACCTTACACAGCGTACATTGCGGTGGGTCTTTCTTTGTTATCAGGTATTCGTTGGTCAAACGACTGTGACCAATCCTTTGCAATAAAAATATCGCGGTCATTAATCGAA
Source organism: Troilus luridus (assembly GCA_964056705.1). Lineage (NCBI taxonomy): Eukaryota > Metazoa > Arthropoda > Insecta > Hemiptera > Pentatomidae > Troilus > Troilus luridus. The sequence continues at coordinate 78,210,454 of OZ057414.1, read as the reverse complement.
ACAAAATATACATAGTGGGACAATGTTACATATCAGTGCGAAATTTCATTAAAATCGGTCCATTAGTTTCGGAGATTAGCCCGGACAAACATCGTGACATGATATTTTTATGTATTAAGATTTGTCAATAGGAATACTTCTAAATACTAAACAAATATATACTATATAACTATTAAGTATAGTAATAATATGAGGCTTTCTGGATCAAACGCGGATTAGTCAAAAACTTGTTTTTTCAATTTTTTCCCCAGTTAAGACAAGACATTTTTTCTAGCACGATTCTTTGCCGCCTTATTTCTCAAAATTTAAGTATAGTTCTAAAACCTTGATTAAGCCCTATGCTCTGGAGGCATAAACTTGCTTGACAAAACTGGTGAAAATGTGAAAAAAAATATTTTGAATTCCGTAGTTATACAATTTTTATCCTGAACGCCTAAAATAAAATCAAACATTTTAGGATTCACAAAAAGGCCTATAAACACAACCAGGTCTACGAATATAAATAATTGTATAGGCCCGACCAAGGAGTTAGGTAGGCACACAGCGGCTCACTTCCTCGTGCCCCCGAGCTGTTTGGAATAGAAACCGTAAGGGGGATATTATCTCTAGGGCCAGGTGCCTTCTCCGAAGCGCCTATATATTGCACCTCAACTTAATTAAATTCCCTAGCACTAACAAGATTTCAAACAATAATCTGTATTATACGTGTGGGACAAACAATATCTGGAGGAAGGGATTCATTAAATATGTTAATATTAAAGTTCTTGTTTGTTTGTTTATTTTATTATAACCTCACTCTATGCTGGTATGGCTGATCCGATGCTACAATGAGAGCCCTAAATTTATCCTATTTATGTATAATTAGAAAAGAGATCTTCTAAGAGTATCTGGCAATGAGATGTAGGAATGCCCTTTTTACGTCTTTTCAGAAAGATGGCTTAGCTATTTATTTTTTAATCTATAAAAAATCCTGAGGCCACCTGCTGTGCAGCAAACCTAAGGTCTTATGCACAGTAGGTTTTTATGGTAACTATAAGACCACAAGTAACACATCTAAATGTTCTTTATGAAAGGTTTCAACGGATATTTGCACAAAATCTAAATATTATTTCACACATCCCAATAATAGTTACAGTAAATTAAATTGATAGGTAACTATTGCAAATGGTACGGCGGGCACTTACAACAACTCTACATCTCTTGTTAGAAACTTGTTTAAAACAGCTTAAAAAATTATTTGAGATTGAAGTAATAATTAATCTGGGATACATTGCTAATTTTCTATTATTGAAGGATTTATAAAAAAAAACATAACATAATTAATTCCTTGTAATTTCTTATCTTATAGTAACAGATTTTAAAATTATCACAACCGTGGCCCAGAAAAAGTTATAAATAACTTGAAACTATATAATGAACAAGTTAGAACCTCAACATAAATACTGACATTGAGAGTTTCTCTGCATTAGAATTCATAACGTGGGATCTCTCATGCATTGGAATTTAGTATTGGGTGCACTTTGACGGAATAAGTTTGCATAGTATAATGAGAATTAGCTATTCGTTAAACCTATCCAACAATAACAATTATTGATGAAGTTTACTGTTGCCACTTCCAGAGATTCAGTAAATCTTTATTAAGCGGTTAAACGAAGAAACAGAAGATCTTAGAGGGAGTCTAATTTAAACAAGTCCCAATCAAGTTTTTGCTCCTCAAATCTACCACTAAAAATCGCAAAGAAAGATCATATTCTATTAGTATATAATTTATTTTTACAATAATTTGTATTATATTAATATATCATATATTAATAAAAACAAGAGGGGTTGAACTGTGATGCAGTGATTAGCATAAATTACTATAAGCAAGATCGCGGGTCTGTAGCCCGGCAGGTGGCCCTATGATTTTTTAAAAGAGAGTAAAAAATCCTTGGTTGTTTCGTCCTTCAGAAGGAGCGTAAAACGGGGGTCCCGAGCCAGGACGATGTCAGGACTGGTTAAAGATCCGTATTCAAATTAAACCTGGATAGAACAAATTTTAGACTCCCACTGTAGCATCGCCCAATTAGCCACAGCAGCATAAAGTGGCGTTAAATAACAAACAGATAATAAAAATAAGCAAACCCTCAAAAAAATGGATAAAATAGAGTTGTTTGTTAAGCGTTATGGAGTGAGGTTGCTGTCTCTATTTGATGAGTCTTTTTAGACTGCTGATGTGAGATGTGCTGCATTTTATCTTTTCTGGTGTGATTTTTCTTCATGTGTATGTCCGCGTGATGCCTGGGCTAACAAAACGTTGACTGGCTAATTTTTTCCAAGCATTTTAGAGACTTAAGGCTTTGCTGTATGGGATTTTTCCTATTGCATTCTAGTTATTCATTTATTTATTGGAAATCTATTAAAAGCAGATATTGCGGGAAATACCTTTTAAAAGTAATAACCTCACCCACATAATGTTCCTTTAGATGTGGAAGCCATTCGCTTAGTTTGGAAGCCAAAGTCAAGGATTTGGATATTATATAAGTCGTCTCAGAGTAATTTTTGATCATAAACGATCGAATGATGCAATTTTGTCAACGATCATAATCGATACTTATAGACATATGGTATAACACAAAATAACATTCGTCCTAATTTGACAGAAAATCCGAGATATAATAAATGGTCTTCAACTCCATTTCTCTTATCAAACGTATTCAATTTGAAAAATTGATATTATGAAAGAAATCGTAGCATCAAAAACAGAAATAATCATGTATTAATTTCGGGGAAAAAATGGTATAACTTCGAGCTTTCTTTTCCTGCTCAATGTACTTAGTATGTAAAATCCTTAACAGATAAAGGCCATTAGAACAGTTTTACTACTTGCCGATTTCAAATAAAAATTTATTACTCGTCGGCTGAAGCAGCGATAAGTTTTATTGAATCTTTTATGGCAGCCCCAACGCCAACTACGACTATCTTAATTTAAAAATTATAGTTTTATCTCGGTTTTATTAAACCGGAGTAGGATTTGAAAGATATTCAATAATAATATATTTTTTTATTACGATTTCCTCGTCACTGGGCGATTGGTTTTTTTATTTTTATTTTTTTTCATTTTAACTAACATCAATAATTTTTATTGGAAATACTCTGACTACCCTGGAAGGTCTGATTAGAAAACTGAAGTTAAACTTTTTACGGATCCATATCTGCACAAAAGGTTTACTAATCATAAAAGAATGTAGTAAAATATATCAAGAATATAAAATTTCAATTTCCTTTAGATCCTGTAATTTCAATTTCAAATTATAGTGCAGGTACTCAAAGTAAAAAAAACAACAGCTTATTACAATTTTATTGATAAAGGTAAAGAAAAATACGGTCCATAATTTTCATTTCTTTTACCATGAAATTGTTCTTAAAATATGAAATGAAGTGTACCAACACAAATTTCTGAGTTATAAATTTATTGTACCAATTAAATGAAATTCTTAAATAAAGTGCTTACAAGCACAACTCACGAATGTACTAAGTTGTAATTGGTTGTATTCGAGCTTTGATTTGTAATTGCTAATATTTTATTTATGGAATGTGTTAGGATAAATTTAAAAAAGCATAGTCTCGATTCTCTAAAATACTGGAAAAAACTAGCCTGTCAAACGTTTCACCAATTCCAGATGCATCTGCAAAACATTCACCAAATGAAATTTACTTCTTTCAAAAAGATGATTCACATCTCAAATAATACAGCGACCTAATTCCAAGAAATAAGGCGTTTAAAACATTCCAACACACAGCCTTGCGATTTTTAAATCAAAGTAAATCTTTACACTTTACTGCGCCAATATTTGTAATGCACTACTCATAAAAAATAAACATTATGATATATCTTCTTAAAAAAACAAATCTGTCACTCAACAATTACTTGATTAGTAAATCTGTATTTTATGATAATGAAACCTCAGTGATTTAGTTTTGATATGAGTGATTTGAAACATACGAATAATAACTATTATTATAAGCTTATTCTATCCATTTAGATATAATGTTAATATCAATTAAGATGTTTTCATTAACTCAGATTTCAATCCATTTTAATCAAAAGTACCCTCAACTAAACTTTCCTAAGAACTCACAACAATCGTCTTAATTCAACTAAGAGTACCAAGTGTCATGGCCGCAAGTGAAGTGTAACTTTAACATCGTTCTGTGCTTGAGACAATATTTTCATATTATCAGTTGAAATAATGTCATCAAACTTCACCAAAACTAAGTTTATAGACATTACTTTGTTTTATTAACAACATAAGTGAGGTGAGTGATAATAATATAACTATAGACACAAAATAATTTAGTGACCGGCTCACAGTGGAACGAACCAACGCATTTGTTGGACATTCGACCAATTCTCAAATAACAAAATTTGTCCTTTATTTTGATTTTAAATTATACTTTATACTTCATCTCAACAAAATCCATAGATAAATTAATTGTGAAATCAAATCTTATATAAAAAATTCTGAATTGAAATATAAATTTTTCTAAAAACTCATATTTTTAAAGCAATCCACTGTTTGAGGTAATGCCTTAAATTAATCGTGCACCTACTGGAAAACAACTCATCCATAATATGATATTTTAGGCAAATAAAACTTGGGATTATTTCAAACGTCTAGGGTTTTTTGGTGAAAATTGGAGTATAAAACTAAAATAATTAATTGCGAAAATCGCTTAAAATCGCCCGAAAAACTACCTTCACAGTAAATAACTAGAAGGTTTGAAGTTTTTTTTCCATTAGTCGGTTTCTGCTACTAGCTGCTATTTTCCGAGAAAATGATTTTTTTCTTTTTCTTAAAAATTAATTTAAAATAATTTCTGTTGATATTGGCGTCCAAGTTTTCTGTTGTTTACCAATGTTTGTTTACATTCATTTATCTGAATAATCCTTATCTAACATAATAGTATTAACTATGATACTCAGTTTGTGTATGGTTTTTGAACGACATAGATGCAATGGTTCCTACAACAAATCGTCAAGTTTTTCATTTTTTTCAATTTAATCATATATGTTTTAAAGATTATGACCTGGCATTGGAAGCATGGATTAATTCGTTTGGATTGGAACAAATTTCAAATACCGCAAAGTTCTGCTTACGGGAAAAATTAAGAAAATTCAGTGGTAGCTTGTACTCTCGCTGGATTTCGTCCCACAGGAATATCAATTATTTTCTGGAGAAGCATGAAAACTGGTTGAATTTGGATTTCATTGTTCCTGAAGATGTTTGCCAGGACCTACCTTCATCGTCATCATCAAAAGCCGCAAGTATACCATCTCGTTCTCAATCATTCGAACAATTATCCGATAGACAAAGACGGAGAAAAACGGAAAGTTTTAGAAAATGTTCAGATGATATGTTCGCTTTTGTCATGAAAAAAAGATTCAAATCTGATGACGTAGATTATATTGTCAATTTTATTAGGGAGCACCCCGAACATGTACTGAGTGTCAAACAATTTTGTGAAAGCCTTTTAAAACCAAATGATCAAGAGAACGAAAAAGCATTAGCATTATATGCAGCCACTGATTTTACGAAGTTTCAGTACAATGCCGTCAGAAATAATGCGAAAGCATTAGGATATACATCATTTTACCCCAGCTACTATCAGATCCAAAAATTAAAAAAAGACTGTTATCCCCCAGAAGAATCCATATCGGTTAGTGAAACTGGAGCAAATATCGTATTGCAAAATTTACTTGACCATACTTCTTCCCGGATTTTACAATTCGTGGGTAGCGAAATAGGGAATGATAATTTTCGTAGTTTAACGTTAAACATTAAATGGGGATGTGATGGGGCGGGTAACCAATCACAATATAAACAACGTTATTCTTCATCTGAAACTTTCAGCGATGATTCGGCCATTTTGATCGCCTGTTTAGTACCGATTAGTTTGATAAATTCTGAGAATAATCAAATAGTCTGGCAAAATGAATGTCCTTCATCGACTCGATTTTGTAGGCCTATTTCTTTTAATTATACGAGAGAAACAGATGAAACTGTAACGTCTTTAGTTCGAGACATTCAGACACAAATTGATAATTTACTTCCCTATATAAATGACAAAATTTCAATCAATTATAGAATGTTATTAACTATGGTTGATGGCAAAATATGTAATATTTTAACTGAAACTTCTTCAGCTATGAGGTGTTTCTTGTGCAATGCAACACCTAAAGAAATGAATAATTTAAAAATTATTACAAAAAAGGAAATAGTTAATGACGAGTATTACTCATTTGGGTTGTCCCCTTTGCATTGTTTGATCAGGTGTTTTGAGTGTTTAATTCACATCTCTTACCGACTAGATTTCAAGTCCTGGAGTGCAAAACCAACAGAGCTAAAGGAGTAACTTGGAAGGAAAAAAAATCATGTTCAACATGATTTTAAAATTCAGTTAGGACTTTGTGTAGATCACGTAAGACAAGGTTTTGGTACAAGCAATGACGGAAATACTGCAAGGAAATTTTTTGCCTCCCCAGAAACTTCATCACCTATAACAGAGGTTGACGAAAATCTAATTAGACGCTTTGCAATAATATTACAAGTTATTTCGTCAGGGTCAATTATAAACCTCGATAACTTTGAAGCCTAGACGAAAGAGACAGCACGATTATATCTATCTCTATATGGCTGGTATTATATGCCAGTGACCGTGCACAAGCTGCTCATGCACGGAACGCTGATAGCCAAAAATGCTATTGTACCTATTGGACAATTGTCAGAAGATGCTCAAGAAGCTAATCACAAGTTATTCCGAAATTTCAGAGTGTTTCATGCCAGAAAATCATCGAGGCAATCAAACAATAGAGATGTTTTAAATAATTTGTTAATAAATTCGGATCCTTTAATTTCGACTCTTAGGCCGAAAATAATAAACATTAAACGTGATTTATTACCAGAAGCACAATCACTTATTGTTACATAGAATATAGAAAAACAAATCCTAATTAAAATTTTTGGTTTATGGTTAATTTTGGTTTAATTCTGATCGTTATTTAAATAAAACAATTTTATATAGGCACCTACATTTATTATAATTTTGATTTATCAATTGTACCTAGTATATTAACTAACAAAAGTAATTATCAATTATTATATTAATTTTGTTTAATAATTAAATTTTTGGTTTGTTAATTTTTCCTTTGTATAACTTTATTTAATACCTATGTATCTGTCTTTCCATAGAATACTGTATTGTACTATTCTCGTAGTAAATATGTACAATACATGGTACAATGTTAGATAATAAATTATCTAACATCGAAATATCAAATAGGGAACTTTTACATGTTTCCCCTAAAAGATCTGATCCTGTTCATCATATAATTAAATAGTCCATTGAAAAAGCTTTAAAACCGTAGCAATAGCCTTATTCTAGGAGAACCAGAAGCGGAGATATTAATGAATGTCCAGTCCTCCCTAAGGCTCGTTCCACTGTGCGGCTGCTAAAGGCAGCAACGTGGCCTTAATCCCATAGTAATAGACAGGACTAATACAACAATAGATAGCAAGATCAAGGTCAAGGCTTGGCTCTCCACCTTCTCCGGTCTTCAATCGAACCCCGGTTACGTAAACTTTTTTTTTTTTTTTTTTTTTTTTAAATTTATTATTATTATTTTTTTCTCTTCTTCTTTTCTTCATTATAATTTAATTAAATAAATATGTTCATTATAATTAAGATAATTGAAGTTAACAAAGTTTATAATTGATAATTTTTTTTTAAATTTTTTTTTCCATTTAATAAATTAATAATACAATGATGAGTGTGGACAATACGGGAAGTGATTTGTCGGAGGAAGAGACTCCGTTCTCCGAAATCAGTGAGACTGATTCTCAATATTTAAAAAGACGATCGCTTCAGAAACGACAAAGAAAATCTGCCCCTGGCTCAGCGGGCAACTCGCCTAACAAAAAAAAAAACAAAGCGGCTATGTTAAAACCAGCAGCCACTCAGAATAATACATCTGAACCACCAAAAACCCGCAGTAAATCTACTGCAGTCAAACAACCTTTACCATCAACCAGCAGCAACTCTGGTCCCAAAGTTAAACCTCCTAAGGACAATCAAGAAAGTCAAAAATACGATGACCCGGTACCTCCTCCTATATTTATCACCAAGATAACAGATTTTTATAATTTCGGAAGAGAAGTAGCGGAATTGATCGGGCAGCCAAATTTTACATGCTACTCTCGAGTAAAAGACATCAAAATCAACACCAATAATAAAGAATCTTACAAAAAATTAATAAATCATCTCAATAGCAACAACTATGATTTTCACTGCTACCAGCTAAAAGAAGACAAATCATATAGGGTAGTTTTAAGAGGGCTTCACTCGACCACGCCTAAAGACGCTATCAAAAGAGATCTTGAAGAGATAGGCCACACCATCAGAAACATCTCTTCAGTGTTGCACCCCACTGAAAAATATCCCCTTCCGTTGTTTTTTGTCGATCTAGAACCGGCTAAAAATAACGTTGAAATATTTCAAGTTACCAGACTTGTCTACTCAACCGTAAAATTCGAGGAGCCCAGACAGAAAAACACTCTAGTGCAGTGTGCTAGGTGCCAAAACTTAGGTCACACCAAGACCTATTGTCGCCATCAAGCCAGATGCGTCAAGTGTGCTGGCTCACATCTTACTGAAGCATGTCAGAAATCCAGAAACGAGCCTCCGAAATGTGTTCTTTGCGGTGGGGACCACCCGGCGAACTACAAAGGTTGCTTGGTCTATAAAAGTTCATTACGACAGAGAACACACAAAATACAAGAGAGAAGACTAGAAAATAACGTTCCTCAGCCACCAGAAGTTAACAATTCCACTATCTTCCCGGAATTGCCAAAAACACAGAACAGCTTACAACAACCTACCACCACAGTTCTACCTCCGGAAAAGGAAAGCAGAACAATTAACCAGCACCAGCCTCAACATCAGGCGCCTCAAACCTCCCAACATAAACCCCAGACTTCCTATAACAAGCCCAAAAACTCCCAACCTAAACCCCGAGATGCTCGACCCAATCCTAAAGTCCAAACTCCACGTCAGCAAATATCTCTCCACCCTCAAAACTTAAGAGTCAATCTTCCACCACAACATCCGAATCCTGCCCCTTCCCTAGTTCAACACACGTTGAAAACAGAACCAGTACCTCAGGCTCAACCCCCAACCAACGCCCCTATTTATGTAAATTATCCACCCCAACCTCCAGATCTATATCCTATCCAAATGCAAAACCCCAACGACATTAATTCAATCCTAACATCATTCCTTAAAGATCTTCAAGAAACCATAAAACCGCTGATCATCCTATTGACAAGAATCCTAACAGAATTCCCACTTAATCGTCCACAATGAGCATAAAACCCCTAGTTGTCCTATTGTGGAATGCTAATGGACTGAATAATCACCGTGACGAACTTGACATATTTCTACATGACAAACAAATTGATATTGCTTTACTGACTGAAACACATTTCACACACCGCTCACTATTCTACATACGTGACTACATCACTTACAGATCAGACCACCCAGATAACACTTCACATGCCGGATCTTGTGTTCTCATTCATAAAAATATATCCCATTCCTTGATTCCTTCCATTCCAACTGATGCTATCCAATCAACCTCTGTAAACATTACGACTCGTCCATTCCATTTCACACTTTCAGCTGTATACTGTGCTCCCGGTAGTTCCATTTCCCATAACCTTTTAGATTCCTTATTCCTATCATTTGGACCGCGCTTCATTGCTGGAGGAGACTACAATGCTAAACACCAACGATGGGGTTGTCGAACATCCAACTCCCGTGGAAATATTCTATCTTCCATCACATCCTCAAAAAGCTACTCAATCTTTGCCCCAAAAAATCCTACTTATTGGCCTACATCCCTCAAAAAACGTCCCGACATCCTTGACATATTTGTTACATCCCAAATTTCCCCCGCACATGCCAACATTGAATCCTTGGACGACCTGTCATCAGATCATAGTCCAGTCCTCCTTTTCTTACACTCAAGTTTTGCTCCCAAGCCTTCCCCTCCCACACTGATTACAGGACGTGTCAACTGGGATGATTTTTGTTATGACTTGGAGGACAAACTGGACTTAAAAATTTCACTGAAGACAAAACAAGACATTGATACAGCCATAGAGAAACTTACAACTTCAATCAGAAGCAGTTTACATGATAACATCACAAATCATACAATTATTAACTATCAACAGACTGATTTACCACAGCATATTCGAATCTTATTAAGAGAAAAACGCAGAGCAAGATCGAAGTGGCATAGAACTCGATACCCAGCAGATAAAACTATCTATACAAAATTAACTAACAAACTAAAAGCAGAAATCAAGAAATTCAAAATTCAAAATTTAATTACCTGGACTGAAAATCTTACCATCACCGACAAAACATTACGGATGACCACTAAAAAACTCCTAAAGTTCAAAGAATTTAATCATCCACTCCTTACTGAATCAAATAACTGGACAAGAACTGACGGAGAAAAATCACAGTTATTTGGTCAGTACCTTTCCAAAATCTTTCATCCACATCCTGATATCATTAACCCAACTCACATTGAACATATAAAAGAAGCGTTAGATGTTCCCCTCCAAATGTCCCTCCCACCCAAAGCCTTCCATCCTACAGAAATATCCAACATTATACACAGATTACCTTCCCGCAAAGCTCCTGGGCACGACCTCATCACAATTCATATCTTAAAACACCTTCCTAGAAAAGCCATTCTATTCCTTACCTATATATATAATGCTGTACTCCGCTCCACATATTTTCCTGACCTCTGGAAACTATCCATTGTAAAAATGATACCCAAGCCTAAAAAAAAACCAGAATACCCTTCCTCTTACCGTCCTATCGCTCTTCTACCTTGTATGGGTAAAATCCTCGAAAAACTCATCCTCAAACGATTGCACCCCATCCTTGATGCAAATCACATAATTCCAGATCACCAGTTTGGATTCCGAGCATCCCACTCCACTATTCAGCAATGTCATCGTGTGGTGGATGTAGTCTCCTCTGCATTAGAACGTGGATCATATTGTTCGGGCGTCTTTCTTGACGTGGAACAGGCCTTCGACCGAGTCTGGTATCCGGGATTGCTCTATAAACTCCGTCAATTTCTACCACCTACCTACTTTCTCATCCTTCAATCCTATCTCACAAACAGAACTTTCCAAGTAAACCATAATAATGTCTATTCATCCCTCTTTTCCCAATCTGCTGGTGTTCCTCAAGGTAGTATCCTTGGCCCAATCCTTTATACAGTTTATACAGCTGACATCCCAACTCATCCTAATACTATCCTTACCACATATGCTGATGATACATGTGTATTATCAGTCAATACCAATCCAGTTATTGTATCCCAAAGCCTCCAATCCCATATCACTGATCTTGAAGAATGGTGCCAGAACTGGAGAATTAAAATAAATTCTCAAAAATCCCATCAAATCACTTTTACCTTACGTCGTAAACCAATGACTTCCTGCCCTTCAGTATCCTTTAATAATATCCCACTTGTGCCTGTAGAACAGATCCGATACTTAGGGTTGCATCTCGACAAACGATTAACCTGGAATCCTCATACAAGACTGAAAAGACAAGAAACCGCTCGACGTTTCAGGCTACTTCAACACTTACTAGACAAACGCTCTAAGCTCCCAGTTAATTACAAAAGACTCATCTACATGACCATCATACGACCTATTTGGACTTACGGAGTAGAGCTTTGGGGCTCCACTAAGCCATCAAATTCTTCTCGTATCCAATCCCTACAATCCAAAATCCTTCGTAAAATCCTCAACGCTCCTTATTTTGTTAAGAATATAGTCATCCATAACGACCTTAATGTCCCATTTGTTGCTGATTTGGCCCGAACCCGGTATCTATCCTTTCATAACAAACTTCATTTCCACTCAAACCCTCTAGTTTCAAACTTAGCTTCCTCTTCAATTCCCGATAATCCTCCGAGGCGTCTGAGAAGAAGATGGCCACGTGACCTTCTTAGTTGAACATGCGATTTGAGTACTACCAGTGGGTAGTTTCTCTACATGTCATTATATCATATCATTATGTATCACTCAGCCAATTTACTTGTTATATTATTGTAATATAGTTGTAAATATCAATAAATAAATAATAAAAAAAAAAATAAAAAAAATTCAACTAAGAGCTTTGGCCGAAACTGTGAACTACTCAACTCAACAGGAGCTATTGTTAAAAGATCTATTTCATACAATTATAAATCCATTTATATATAAATATATATATATATATATATATATATATATATATATTTATAAATTGTTTAATTCCGTAAAATTATTAATTTATAATTTGATTCGGCACTCCCAGATTTAATGAGAAACAGAATCTCCTTTTTTTTTTAACTACCGATTTATAGTTGAAAAGTCCTATAAGGAAGCCATATGTAGTCCATATCAGATATTTCATAAATAAAAAAAATAATAACCATTGTAATACCGCATTTTATATGTCCTCTCTCCCCATTTAGAGCTCATTTGGCCAGTGAGCAATAAATTTTCATTAAGTTAACAAAAGAAAACCTTTAGTGTAAGAATGTAATCTATTTATTGTCGAATGGAATGATAGTACATTGATAGACTAAGAACAAATTCTGATAAGAATTAACTCGACTATTAACCATTGATAAACATGATGAATTAGCATAGTGACTACTCAACTCTCTTATCTATGCACATAACTATCCAAACCGTTCTCTATTCTCTTCCTCTATTTAATTTTACAATATTTTATTGGTGGTATTTATACATATTGAAGAAAACGTCCAGGGCACAAGAAGAGTAGGGCGTCCCAAGCTGCGATGCCTGGATGGGGTCAGTGAGGACTCCAGGAGCCTGGTAAATGTCCGGAACTGGAAGGCCGCTGCACTGGACAGGGTGGGCTGGCGGAACCATATCGAGGAGGCCAAGGTTCATTGATGGGCTGTACAGTTATGAAAGAAAGAAGACGTATACACATAATAGAGGAGGGAATGGATGGAGGGAACCTATATTATAAGCATAATACCGTAATTGGTCATGAACCTATACAATACACCAATTCAAAGAAAACCAAACGACCGATTCGGTCATAATGCTTAGTCAACCGATGAAATGACATTCAATTTCTCTCAGCTATTCATCTCTAATCGATGATTAGCATGTGTAGTTTTATAAAATAGAAATATATATACACACACATCAAGGAGTAGAGTGTCTCAGTGGTAGAGAGCTGAAGGTTCTAGGTTCGAACCCAGCTTGCTGACAGACTTTGATTTAATCTGTTGGCGGCCGGACGGCGAATCTATGAGATCTTGGAACCTCCTGAAGCTCACCCAGCCTCTATAATATGCCGGTTCAGCGTGATCTAGGATAAATCACCTCCGTGCACAACCGATGTCCAAGAAACAATACTACCATGCACTGAACCCAAGTTTCTCCATAGGTTGTAGTGGTACCTTTTTTTTCTTTATATATAGGTACTTCACTGCTATAAGCAATCAAGATAAGTTTTATCATCTCAAATATCATGGATGGATTTAAAAAAAAATAAATGAAATCATTTTGCTTATTATTTAGTATTTTGAATTCAATTGAATCTGTGTTAATTCATAGCCCTTCATATATATGACACTTATTTAGCCGACTTGTATTGAAAGATTTACAAAATCTTTCGGCAAACACGCCCCGAAGGGCACGAGGACACACTATAAGTCCTAGTAGCGTTATATTCCTCGGGGCCTATTACCATAAATATGGGATATAGGGCCGCCTTCCACCAAGGGGATGGTTATTTATGTATTTACCTCTTCGCTGCCTGATTTTTCATGATAATAACATTCCTTTTGTGTGAAAAGATTTGTGCTTTATTCTTAAAAATTAAAATTAACAAAAAAAAAAAATTAAAGTTCATCATATTCCATGAAACCGCTATTATAGTATATTTGCAATGTAGTTTTTAATTAGAAGAGAGGCCATCAAGCCCTTATTAAACCCCGTATTAAAGCCCGTCTGTAACAATACATATAATATAAGTTTATATATGTTGTGTGGTTTCATCTGAAATGACCGTTTTGTTTTTTTTATTTCTGAAGTAGTGGAACTTGTTTACGCCTAAGTGGAATTAGTGGACTTTTGTTATTTACTATGTTTATGTTTACAGACTGTAATTAGCTGTTATTTATCTTCTCTATTCTTATAATACTTTTTGTGAAACTTTTTGTTATAAGTTTACACTTGGATATTCTGCACCCCAACTGCAAGAAACATTACCATCGCAGTCCAACAAAATAAAACTTATTGGTCTCTATGTGGTGGTCAATGGTAGGAATAATTAAGTTCTCCTTTCTGCACAGAGGTGAAACCATAATGAACGCAATATATAAAAAACAAACTGCATTCGTTGATAAGAAGGGACCCACAATCTTACACGACAACGGCAGATCTAATGTTTCACGACATTCGGTAAAGAAACTAAACGACCTGTTAGTGAAAAGTAACGGAGTTCTCACCACACCCATCCTATTCTTCCATATCATCATTTCTCTGCACCGATAGAGTCAACAGTCAACAACACATATTCAGACTATATTTCATCACAGAAACCTACAAATTTCAGTTCTCTTATGGAAAATTTTGTAACAGGTTGGGGTAATTATAGAAATTTAGGTAAATGTTTTGAATGAAAATGTTTCGATTTTATAAAGCTGTTTTACCACATAACTAAATATATATTTAGAGAAAGAGAGGGAGAGAGTTTATTAATTTCAATCTAAACAATAATTTTTTAGGATGCAGCTTTGATGTAATTTTTTAAACGAACAATTAAAATCCATTCCAGGTGTTTCTTCTGGTTTCGACCGTGTAGTCAAATTCGTTGCCGACGTTGACTGAAAACATTCTTCTCTACTTCGTTATTCAGAGAACCAGCTTCTGGTTGTGACGCTTTGTGAATACCAACTATTCTATCGAGTTTGATAGCATTAGAGTGGTCAAAAAGTGTAATAACACGACTGAAAGAAAAATATTAGAAGCAATCGAAATAGTAAAACACCCCGAACATTTCAACATAGATGATGGTTACAAATTAAGCAAATTGTGGCTCACGAACATTCCAGTATCCAAAAAGAAACCAAAATACCTGAAAGAAAAGGCGAACCCAGCCGATCAGAAAGTAGCCAATCAGATGACTAGCCAGACAGAGCTTATTCTTCCAATCATCTGATTGGCTACTTTTTGATTGGCTGGGTTCCGACCGTATGATCTCTGATTGGGTAGGTCTCAATGGGCTGATTTCTAATTGATTCGCCTTTTCTTTCAGGTATTTTGGTTTCTTTTGGGATACTGGAATGTTCGTGAGCCACAATTTGCTTAATTTGTAACCATCATCTATGTTGAATTTGTCGGGGTGTTTTACTATTCCATTTGCTTCTAATATTTATCTTTCAGTCGTGTTATTACACTTTTTGACCACTCTAATGCTATCAAACTCGATAGAATGGTTGGTATTCACAAAGCGTCATAACCCAGAAGCTATAAATACCCTCGTAGAGAAGAACATTTTCAGTCTCAGATTAAGCCCTGAGAAAACTTGTATTAAGGCCAGCGAAACGTCGGCAAAGAATTTGACTACACGGTTGAAACCAGAAGAAACACCTGATGAATGGATTAAAAATATTGGCCTTGGCAATTTAAGAGAGTATTACACAATTACAAATTTCAAAACAAATAATCTTAAAAACTTTGTATAAAATAGATCTGTGTATGCGGCTATTCATAAATTAAATAAACAAACCTGATATTTTCTTTCTATTTTAATAACAAAAATAAATTATGTTAAAATTTAAAATTAGTATTTTCGTAAAAAAAGAAATCTGTAGATAATAATTGTTTTGTTTTTTAATTATTGGGTGTTGGAGGTCATGTCATAATGTACATATCAGCAGATTTACTAGTTATAATCATATTATAGTTGTAAATATCAATAAATTAAATTAAAAAAAAACATTATTGGGTGTATATCATTCCTTAGCTTTCCTATCAGTCCATATTATCTTAATTTCATTCATTACTTCCATTCGTTTCGTGAATGAACCCTGTCCCTCTTTTTTCCTTCCATCTCTTCTTTTCCACTGTAAGGATCTTAATGTATATACTGAATATTTCTCTGTCCTGGTAATCTTTTCCCGTAATACCTAGCCTTGTTATTTTCTTTCTCATTCTGACTGGGATATCCTCTGATGTTTCTCAGTCCCATCACATTTCTGAATATCCTTTTGGGTTTCCTTCTGCCCGAAAAATTGTAATATCCTTTTCATTTCTGCTGTTTCAATAGAACATATTCTTAGTTCTCTCAAGCAGTTCTATATTTTTTTACGCATTCTTCTCTTACTTAAATGGGTCCGTTGAAATATATATAAATAATAACTATAAATGTATACGTTAACATTTTATCCTCCCTGGCCAATACCTGATGAGGGATATTATCCTGACATTATTCCTGCCCAGACGTGGAGGGTGAGTATAGAAAATCAACTGTAGACTTCCTTCAATTATAACTTTTCCAATTAGGCTCATTAAAAGTAAAATGCACCTCCCGGTAGGTGGAAAATGGAGCCATCTTATTAGGCTGTCCAGTCAACCATCCGAGGTAATTATGATCGCTGATATTACACAATTAAAATCTTTATCGGTTCTTTGAGTTACGTTTAGGGGAGTTTTCAAGTGCAAACTTGAACGAGAGAGGAGCTCGTTTCCTTGACAAGGTGTACTTTTAATTTATGAATAATGAAATCAAATTATTTCAATCAAATAATTTGTTTTTCTTCAGTATTTACTTTGAGGCTGAATTAAAATAAAGTAGAATTATCATCAATTTTCCTATTGTGGCTTTTAGAAATCGGTAAATCCAAAGATCCAAATTTAATAATCAAATGTTATTGGTTTCATAACTATTTAACGTTTATTTTTTATCACGAACTGTATCCAGAACGTATTTTATCTTCTAATCAAATGCAAATTTGGAGCTGTAGTAGCAGTTTATAGAGAGCTGAATTGCTGCGCCATTCTGCCATACTGCAAGCTTGTTGACTGTTGACTCTGTCGGTGCAGAGAAATGATGATATGGAAGAATAGGATGGGTGTGGTGATAACTCCGTTACTTTTCACTAACAGGTCGTTTAGATTCTTTACCGAATGTCGTGAAACATTAGATCTGCCGTTGTCGTGTAAGATTGTGGGTCCCTTCTTATTAACGAATGCAGTTTGTTTTTGATATATTATGTTCATTATGGTTTCACCTTTGTGCAGAAAGGAGAAATTAATTATTCCTACCATTGACCACTAAATAGAGACCAATAAGTTTTATTTTTATGGACAGCGATGGTAATGTTTCTTGCAGATTGAGGTGAAGAATATCCAAGTTTTCATTTATCACGTATTTTCTCGGGCTTCGACCGTTTCGCAGACCATACTATTCCTTTTTCCAAAGCTAAGAAGAATATAAAATATTTTATTTTGTAATTGTTTTATAATAGTTTACAACGAGTATTTAAAAAAAAAACCTTCCGGCGTGTAATACATTTGTACGACTGCAGTGTCATGCGGGTAGTGTATTACAAAGCTCCAATATAGAAAAGAAATATACGTACTCGTAGTGCTAAAATAAGGTTACATATATGGACTAAATAATTGGCCAGGAAACAACCCCAGCACCATGCCTTAAAAACTTATAGAGTGCATTAAAAAAGTGTAAATGTGCAGTATAAAAAATACTATAATTTAAATAATATTAATAATTTAAGACTGTGAACAACAAATGTAAACAATTGTTAAATTAAATCATAAAAATTTAATTTAACTGAATAATAACGCCAATACCAGGTTTTTAAAAAGAAAGTAGAATATACATTAAAAAAATTGTTGAATTACAATTATACAATAGAAATTCGAGTGTTTTGTGAACAATTATACACTTACAACTATAGAGGACGGTCCGCAGATGGGTATAGTACCTGCGACCCCGGGAAATAAGTTGCAAGGTCGAACTTTGTCCAGAGAGAGTTAATAGTACTTAGAGAAGCCTGAATCATTATATTCTCGAAGTTTATGGCTTTAAGTAGAGTTATAATATAAGCTAATTACTCCATTTTAAGCCATGACCAGATTTGGCAACATTCATACTACAAAAATGACTCGATTCTCCTCTACTAGAAACTCGTTTTAGACAATATTCGATCTATCTGCATATATATAACACCTTGTTTCAGTTAAGTTCAACAGTTTGTCGAGCTCAACTTAAAAAACTGTACTAAAAAAATTATACTATTGTTGGTGGTGGAATTTGTGAACTTTTTTATCAACCCATGACAGCTATATTAAGATCACCGCCGTACTTGACAGTTTAAGAGTGCCAAGATTTTCCGGTATAATTGCGTTATAAATATTAGATTGCCCAAGTGGGAATCGAACCCACAAAGTTGTGAACATGCAGCTATGAACCCTAATTCCGACGTGTCTCGCCGTAATGTCCTCACAATTGCACTTTTTTTAGCAAAGTGCAGCACTTGTTTTTAGGACTATTTCAAAAAGCTTTGATTCTGATAGTTGGAAAATGTTGAAAATTATCCTGTTCCATTAATTTTCTCTAATTTTCCCGCCCTGACTTGTGAAATAAGTTAAATTATTTTAAATTTTAACTGGACATCGAAAGGTAAATGGTAAAATATCAATCCTTATGAACATTCTTTACTTAATATATAAAAATATGACTTAATTGATATTTTTCATTAAAATGAAATAATAAAATTCGGTAAATAACATGAGTTTATTTCTAATAATACGTTATTAAATAGACTTTTTGACTCAAAATGAGTTAAATGTACTGATGGAAGCGGAATCGTGTCATTCTTACAGTGCATAAATGGCTAAATCAGGCCTTGTTGTTATTGGCTTGAAATAGAGTTTTAGTAAAAACAATAAAATAATTTTAAAACATGGTTGTTTGATTTAAATGCTATATTTATTTTTTTTTTTAACAAGGACATTATGCATAAACAACGTGGTCACTGACTTACAAATCTCGCAAAGGTTTTCACGAACTATCCATCCTTGTTCCTAAGTATATATACTAGTAGGTATATACTCGCATTAGAAGTATACTCACACCTGAAAAAAAAATATATTAATTATTTTATAGAAAAAATATTTAAGCTATTTTTATAAAATAATTAAACCATAATTATATTAGGAATTTATACCCCGATGATATATTTCTTAAGGAGTTGTTGAATTATTAAAAGTACTCAATTATAATTTTAGAAAAATTATTTATTTCTGATACCAGGTCCCTTAAGAATAACGAATGTATTGAGCGATCATCTGGCATGAGGCTTAATAATAAAAGTCAGATTATATTTACATAAGTACGTTAGCAAAATTAAAAACTAAACTATAAGTTCTTGTGATAAAAAAAAAACTACATAAAATTAAAAATATAATGAAAATAATATTTAATAAACAAAGTCTAATAAAATATATTAAAATAATTAAATTATAAGAAAAGAAAATAAACAATAAAAGTCATTAATTCCTTCTGATGGATATGCCCTAGTTTTAATAGCTGATTAGAGAGTATCTGTTTGGGAATTTTTGATAAGGAAAGAGCATGGCGGATATAAGAGTTCCACACTGTCTATATTGTTTCAGTGGGAACGAGTGTATAAAACTGAAAGCCGAGATCTTGTTTACTGGGAGTGGACTCAGGATTAGAATTGTCGGAGAATTTAGATGTATGAGGTTTGTTGAGAGTTGTATCTCAATGAACCGAGGCATTTTGTCTACGGATGGAAAGGACTTGTAATGGTGGGACAAAGACCTCCTCGGGGTATCGAAGAAATGCCGCAATGAGCAATTCATGACTCACTGTTGTCATTGATTCACGTACTAGAGTAGCTTCGAGAGGCTCCAATACACCTCACAACTATAGTAGTATATAAAGTGGGGGAAGATATAACATCTTATGAGGAACTTACGGGTAATGTAGAAGATAATTACTCCAAAAGGTCTATGTATTAAAATGAAGTAAAAAAACAATTCGGATATCAAAGATATAATTGACCAATAAGAAAATGCGTATCCATTAGTGACATTTGCCTATGCCTACGATCATGATCAGAGATAAACAGTTTAGAAATTAAGACTTAAAGGCGAAACATCATACTGATATTTGATTTATTATTATTAGTAAGTACCACGGGGAGCGGAGTGGCTCAGTGGTAGAGCACTGAGTAGCCATGCCGGAAATCCTGGTTTAAATCCCTCTGCAGACAGTTACTTTTATTTAGTCTGTTTGCGGCGGGAGATGGATCCTATGGGATCTAGGACCCTCCTGGGCCTCTGTAAAATTTTATAAAAATAGGGTACCCAAAATAAGGGGGGAAACCTGGCGGTTAAGTGTGACCTAGGACAAGTCATCTCCTTGTAGAACCGTTTTCCATGAAACAGTACAGTCTCTACCATGTACTGCACCCCAGACTCGTTCACGGGTCGTATTGGTTACAGGTTTTCTTGTAAGTACCACAAAATAATATATTATTCAGTGGCAAAAATAAATATTAATGTTCGTACAATAAATTGTATTTTTATTTTTTTTAAATTGTTCCATAAAGAAGGTTAAAGCACCAATCTTGTAAGCATTACATGGTTAAACATTGTAAGTTTTTAATCGATTTTATTCATGGCTGAGTTGCTTATCAAGCAAAAAGATTATGTCTAGGTTCATTTACGTATGCCATAGAGAAAAATGATTCTTTGTATAAATCAAAATCATTATTTGGATTATCCCTGAATGACAAGATTAGCCATGTTCCACGCAACGGGATCAAGCCAATCTTCTCTACCCGAATTAGATTCTTATTTTGACATTCAGGCAAACACGAGAACTATTTCTGGCTCAGAGGTTTACGTCTGCATCAACATCACGAGTGCAATGCGTGGTTCAACGAATGGTTTACCTTTAACTCATTTCAGTAAATATCAGTATGTGTATTTTTAAATAAATAGGACAGTTGTAGCTGAAAACTGAAAAGTCGATACAGCAATATTTTTCATAATCTGTTTTGAAATTAATTTATTAAATAAGAATTCTTATTAATAACGTACTACTCTCGGAAAATCAGTTTCTAGAGGAGAAAACAATTTCCACGTTTTAATTAAATTCTTTTAATAAAAAAGAGTAAAGGGAAATCTAATCATTCTTTTAGTACATTTAATGAAATTCCTATCCTCTTTATTTAATTTTTTAATTATGATTCATAATTCTACTCAACCACTTTTAAATATTTGATTACCCTGTATTTGAGTTCAAAAATGTTTTTTTAAATAAATTACCTTGCACCGTTAATCAATGGCAGCCATTTTTCGAAATAGCTAAATTTTAATACAATTATTTAAAAACCCCATTAAATACAGTAATTGGAATAAATACCTCATTTTCAAAAATTCATATCTTTATTCCTGTCAAATATAAGTATCTACGTTTTTGGAGTGCTTTGCTGTCATATAGATCTACAAAATGTGCAAATATTGAATTTAAAAAAAAATGAAGATTTTCATACATCAGAACTTTATACAAAATTAAGTAAACAATTGTTAATGTTCTTCCTTTATTTAAGACAAGTAGGTTATGATATGTGACTAGAGAAAAATACGCCGAAATAAATCATTCCTTAGTTGTTATTTTTTAGTCCAAAGTGGATTTTTTAAGTTTTCAGAACTAATGGAGGTTACTTTGACTAGTTATTTCTTGCATTCAAGAGTATTTGGTGCAACAACAGTGTTTTAAAGAAGAATTCTCTAAAAACAATCATGTCAATTGCAATGTTGATTCCCAATGGTCGAGAAGCCCTCATTAAACTACTTCGTATAATGATTTCGTTCTGAAAATATTTTCAATTAAGTACTTCCTAATTGAATGCTTTCAGTACGATTATTCAAGTAGACGAGGTACGTGATATGACTTATGGTATAATATATAATATATAATATAAGTACCTAAAACGTGCGTTTAAATGCGTACATTAGGTATCTTATATACCTATATAATAATTTAAATGCGTACATTAGGTATGTTATATATACATATATATATTCGAACATATAATAATTTAGAAAATCATTCCTGGTTTTTCTAAGAGAAAACAAAAAACGTCGAGGGATTGTTCAGGATTGGGCAAAGGTGGAAGGATTTTCAAAATATAATGCTTTAAAAAACATTTCTAGCATTGGTCGAAAATACAGTGTATGTTTTACAGACTTACGTTGGTACATTCTGCATTTTAATGTATTTAGAATATAATCATTTCTAATGATAAGCATTCATTGATGAAAAGAAACTTCAATGCAAAATCTAGAATGCTATCACTGAATCTATGGCTATTTTCCCTAACTTTAATCCTTTATTTCCGTGCCCATCAAATAAAATATTTACTCTTTTTTCTGTTGTATCAATAGAAGACTAATATTATGTACTAGCTAGCGAATACCCTAGAATAAATTTTATAATTTTCCAGTCAAAGTAAATACTGCAGAATCTATTGTTTTATCTAACCCGAACCATCTTATTCCGAACTAAAACCGAATAAAATCCACGAGTTTCTCTATTCCCGCAATGGATAAGATGCCTTAACATATGTACGTTATATTGTTCTTGACTTTGTTTTACTAGATACGGAAAAAACAATTCCTGAGCTGGCAGCATTGACTGATGTTGTTTGTGGGAGAAGACTTGGAATCATCGAATCCATCATCCAACTAGACAAAAATGTTTGTCTCACCAAGTTAATACCTTTCTTTTTTTATTTTTGGCTTCCCTAAAGAAGGTTTTTGAACCCAGTTCGTATCAATGTACTGAAAACAGGAGACAACAAAAAATACACAACTATAAAGTAGATCAACTAAAGTCAGGTTTATTACAAAAATAGAGATAGAAACAACTTTTTTTAAATATAACAACAACAATAAATACTCGATTTTGTCAAATTACAGTATTATATGGAAAATAAATCCGATGTAGATATTAAAATGGAAATAAAAACTATGAATATGATAGCTTGCTACTAGAGAATATAGGGAAATCTGTATCCGGTTGTGGTCCAGTTTCTTCTCTATGCGGACGATGTAGTACCGATATCTGACTTCTGACTCAAGCGGGGACGGAATGGATCAATGCCAACAAAAGTAAGATCCTGCAAGTGGGTAGGCGGCAGGAAGAAGTCCACATATACTGCGATGAAGAGGAAATGAAAGTGGTGACAGACTTCACTTATCTCGGCACAGTAATAGACAGGACTGGGAAGCTGGACGCGGAAATATACAATAGGGTTAATAAGGCAAACGCAGTCTACTACCATATTTGTAATACTGTTGTAGGAAAGCGGGAGGTAGGAAGGAACGTCAAACTCCGCATCTTCAAGTCATTGTACCTGCCGATACTGCTGTATGGAGGTGAAAGCTGGGTATTGACGGAGAAACAGGAAAGCAGAGTTGCTGCGTCGGAAATGAGATACTTGCGAAGAGTGGTGGGAAAGACGAAAATAGACTGTGTTCGCAACGAGAGGATTCGTCAGGAATTGCCAGGAAAAGAGCTCCTGGAAATCCAACAACTGAAATGGTTCGGCCACGTGGTCAGGATGAATGATCACCGAGACCCTCTCAAGACGATGGACTACATGGCGGATAGAAGAAGACCTCGAGTACGCCTCAGCAGAAAAAGAGGAAAAGATCTAATAAACCTAGCAAGAGACCGGGATGGATTCGGCCCCTGGCTGGACGCTCCCCTACGCTGAAAGGCACTATAGGGAGAAGCGAAAGAAGAAGAAGAAGCTACTAGAGAATTCTAGAGACAAGGTTGATCATTTAAAGTGTGATTTTTCAAATATATAATGTTAAACGCGACATACATAATAATTGGAAAAATATCATATACTTCTAACTTACGTCTACTCATAGTAAATGACTAAAAGTCAAAGTTTTAAATTATGAGTGACAGTAATTTAAATAGTAATGAACTTTATTGCATAATTACCTTGAATAGATCTTTTATGATACTATTTATAAATTCTCAGTAATTTGTATTCACTTAAAGGCGAATGTTTATATGTTTTAATATCCACTTTTATAAAAGTTGAGAATCATTATTATCCCTTACTATATAGTAATTAAATTTTTGATAGACTGATCCATAATTTACTAAACACGTTACAAGTGAACAGAATTTTATTTTGATAATTATGCATTCCAAGAAATTACTCACTCTCTCATTGTGGTCGTAATTACTTGTGGAAGTACTGACGTGAACTGTTCTGATAAACAACGAACGACAAAGCCATCCTTAAAAGCTATTGTTCAAAGATATATTCTAGCTAGCTCGAGATACATAATAATTAATTAGGCCAAGAGATTAAAGTTATCTTCAGCTACATATTTCAATGTTCACATTACATCATGCTTTTGGATGAGACTATTTAAAATATATGTTTATTATAACATATATGAACCGATAAAGAAGTGCAAATTTCTATATTTACCTCTTTCTTTCTTCTATGGGTGTGAAATTACAATATTAAAAACATAATTAGTACTCTTTTTCGCTTAAAACGAAAAATTCAAAACTAGCAGAACAATCAACTGCGATTTCTACAAGCTAGATGTTTTTAAAAATACATAAAATAAATTCCAAATAAAATAAAAGATTTATTTGATTTCCAAGTTATGTATAACTTACACTAGCTATTTACTTATTTAAAATTAAATTAAAGGTTAATTTTAATTTATTGGATGAAGTTTGAGCTGTAAGTACTAACTATAGGCGAACTTAAGGAGAAACTTAATCAAAATATTAAAGTAAAGCATATTCCAGTATATTAAGCTTTAAGAGGGAAAAGTTATCGCATACTTCTACATAGCTAAGATACTTTGTTAAATATAAACTTTTTTTTCTTTGTTTAATTTTATTTAACTCAATATTTATACAAGTTACACCAATTCTTGAGTTATTGATAATTTAATTTTTTTTTTTTTTTTATATTTTACAAACCATCAAATTCCTCTCGTATTCAATCCTTGCAATCCAAAATCCTCAACGCTCCTTATTTTGTCACTAATAAAACCGTCCATAATGACCTTAACGTTCCATATGTTACCGATTTAGCTCATTCCAGATACCTATCATTCTATGATAAACTCCAGGCCCATCCAAACACACTAGTTTCCATCCTTGCATCCAATTCCATCCCGCACAATCCTCCTAGGCGTCCGAAGAGAAGACGGCCTCGGGACCTTCTACAATAGAAATGTAATTAGAGTGCTGGCAATGGGTAGTGCCTCTACATGTCCATTCATGTATTCATTTATTCATATAGCCCTTGTACTAGATGTATATGTTACAGTTGTACAATTCAATAAAATATTTTAAAAAAATATATATATTTTATATGGTGCCATTTAAAAAAAAAAATCTGTCTTGCTCCTTTACATAAACTATATTATCTAAACAGACTTCTCCTGATAATAATATGGATCCCATCTCAAAACTATATGAACTGATTCATATAGATAAGATATATGGATAAAATCTGCACTTATGCTAACTCCTTGTTTCGTTTATTTTTTCCACCACTTAGATTCTGGAAGAATACTAACAACAGGCGAAGTTAAGGAAGAACTTATTCCACTTATTAGAGTAAAGCATCTAGTTATTTTAAGTACTGAGAGGGGAAAGTTGTCGTATACTTCTTCTTCGGCAATTATAAAATGTTTTTTTTTTTATTTAAATCAAAGCTTAAACAATTTACACTAATTCTTAAGTTATTTTTATTTCATTAAAAAATAAAATTGCCTTTGTCTAAAAAAAAAAATGCCGGAATCTTTTTAACATTTTTTACCTAAAGAATTCCAGAAATGATTCTCATGAAAAAATTAGGGATATTGTTACAAAACTATATAAATTTTCTCTTAAAATCGTTTTCCTTCATTGAATAACCCCTACTTTCGTTCGATTCGTTTCTACTATTTAGACTTTAAAAGAGTATTAACAATAGGCAATCTTAAGGAGGGACTTATTCCAGTTATTAGAGGAGAGCATATTAAGTATATTAAGCATATTAATATTAGCATAAGTCTGATATGCTAATTTTAATATAATATTATTCTAGCTCTGGAAGAGAGTACTCCGTAATCTCCACCGCGGAACCTGAGATTTATCCTCTTTTCAACTCTTCTCAGCCGAAGTGGTTATTCTCTTCCGTCGCTTCTAGATTACTTCCTCCTTCACAATAGTCTATTAATTCTTTAAAAGTGGCAGCCATAAATTTCATATTAGAAAATTTGGCCTAACACTCAGGCCTGTAATTCAATATAAAAAACTAAGAAGCAAAAATCAAATTAGCGGAAGTACCCAAGTTTCTGTATCCCTACATTTAAAACTCTAACTCTCGAATAATCTAAGGTTTTTATCGTGCCTAAACTTTTTAAATATGGTTTTTCTTATTTTTTTTTCTTAATTCTTTTATTTTTAGATTTTATTTTTATTACATTTTTTCATTTATTTTGTTATAATGCAAATGGAAAAAACCACAAGCAGAGCCTTATGTTTCAAATCTGGTATAAAATACAAACACTTATACAAACAGTCGACGTTTCGCCCATTCAGGCATTATCAAGACACAATAAAAAGTAAGTTCACTCACAAAGCAGGTGATATGCAAACTGCAGGTGATATGCAATGATAGGTTTGCATATCACCTGCTTTGTGAGTGAACTTACTTTTTATTGTGTCTTGATAATGCCTGAATGGGCGAAACGTCGACTGTTTGTATAAGTGTTTGTATTTTATACCAGATTTGAAACATAAGGCTCTGCATGTGGTTTTTTCCATTTGCATTATAATAAAAATTTAGTGTTTCATTTTGAGTTTTGGCTCTATTTTATTCATTTATTTTGTATTTATTTTGTTTTTTTATACAGCATGTATATATTTTCCAAATGTATATATTTTTATTGCATTTATTTATTTTATTTTTGTTATGTTATTTTTGTTTTGTTTTTATAGAATGATTGTATACCTACATAGCACTATTACGTATTGCCCACAAGTGGCAGATTAAAATAATTCAATAAAGTATATATTTAAAAACAAAATTCTTTTATCATCGTTTATTTAAAAACAAAGTATTGTTTATCTCACCACTAATCTACTTACCACTTCACAACAAATCTGTTTAGAGTGGTCTTGAAAGAACCAGTTCATTCTACTTTTCTTTTTCTTTTTTCCCAGAAGCCAATCGTAAGCTCATTAAATGTGATGTCTTGATAAGAAATCTTTGCCTCGGAATAATTAATTTTTTTTTTTTTCTTGGAAAACTATTAAGGTACTATTTTTTAAATCTAGTTTGTTTGAATATTCACGAGTATGACAGTTGATTTATGTATTGTAAATACTTTATAAAGTTTCAGAGATTTCTGATATTCAATAATCTCGAAACAAAAGCAATGTCTCAAACTTAAAACGTTCGATGTCCGGGAAAAAAAATAGAAAAACTTGATGGAAAGTTGTTGGAAAAGCACTATCTCTTCCGAGTTACGATCCCCTTTACTTTATCTCCCTAACACAGGAGCAAAATAGAAAGAATCTTTCAACTTGCACAGATAAAGAAAACTGTAACTCACAATCTATTAATAATAAATCTTCTAGGCACGAATATCTAACTAAAGAAGTAAACTATAAGGGTTGAGATAAAATTTACTTTAATTTTCCCTAAAATAACCATGTTATTTTTATCTATTTTATTTTAGATATTTTTTAAAAATGGCTTATTTATTAGCATTGTGCCTAATAATTAAATTATAATTATTAAATTTAATATTTCTTTTTTTTTCTTTGTCTATCTCTTTTTCCGTTTTCGCTTGTAAATCAAATTCATATATTGGCATCTCCGGTGAATGAGAAATTAAGTCGAATTTTGCCATAATTAATTAATTTTACCGCGGTAAGCGGAATCGTGCCATACTCCTAGTATTTGGCTTGATTTGGAATTATAATATAAGAAATAACTACATCTCAAACCAGACTTAGCCACATATTCAATATGATAATAAAATGACACCGCTTCCCTCAGTACAATTTTTTTTTGTTTTGGACAAGATTCGACTTAAATACCTATTCATCGGGACTTCTGAGACAATCACAAGTAAATTAAAAAAAAAAACCTTAAACAAATTTTGACGTAACTTGCTAATAACTTTTGGCTACACTCAGGTTCGACAAAGTGTATTTATTATTATCCATTAGACTTCTTAATAAACTGAATATAGTTTAGTCGATAATTATAACGGAGGGGAGTAGCTCAGTGAGTAGAACGCTGACTTTTTGTATAGTCTCCAACAAGTACCGAACCTAAGATCCTTCATAGGTTGTAGTGGTACAATTATTTTTTTATAAGTTATCAATCGCTCTTTTCTTATCAGAAGAGAACAGAAAACTCTCCTATATCGACCTTTCATCATTGCTCAGAGATTTCTCTGTCAGTTTTGCGTTCATCGAAAATAAAAAAATCACAAATGAAGTGTAACGATAAAACAAAACTGAGGCTAATACACAAACCATCTCGATAAACTTTTAAAATACTAGATAAACATACGTGACATCCTTTTTTAAACGTTTTTCATAGTTAGAACTTTCAATAAAATTGGTCGGTCGCAGTCAATGAGGATTACGTTTGGGTATTCCTAATTTAAGTAGTTGGCCGATATATTCCATGTTTGGCTATTTTTTTTTCCTGAGAGTGGATATGATCGTGGGCCAATAAATAAATTTGAACAAATGAAACAATTACCTAAAAAGGGATTTTTTTTTTAAATTCGATTAAAGTATTAAATAACGAAGTTATGTAACCAAAGACTTCAGATTTAAGGTTTCTTTTAAATACTCTGAGCAGTAGATAACTCTTTAGAAAATTATTTTAAAATATTTGGTATTAAACTAAGAAAGCACAGGAATCACCGTCGTTTACTTTCGGCCTCTTAGGGACAAGTACTCTTCTACCCAGATTAAAGTGGTGCTTCTCTTCAACTAAAAAAAAAACCTTTGTTAGTAGGAGTGGTGCATATTAAAATATATAATATATAGATTTTTAAATTATTTTGACCTTCACAAATAACTGATCGGCTATAACCAAGGCAGCGAAACGAAAACTGAAGGAGGAAAAGGTCATCAAATGATGCAAATTGTTTTTAAAAATGATGGCGTCACAAATAAGAATTGCTAGAGAGACCCCTAGTGGAGCTAAATAAATAAAGGTATAATAAATGGATAAGGAAGAAAATGGTCCCAGTCAGTTGGTCAGAACTGTTTTGACCAACATTATAGGTCTTCTTCAGGGCTAAAAATTCAAGATAGTGACAATTTAAGGTGCTACTTGGTAAATAATAAGTAATAATAATAAAAATGATGGGATCACAAGTAGCCGGGTCCAGACCAACCGAGCACGGCTCGGACTTCCTGCTCGCGAGCCGTGGCACACGAGGCAAATTTGAAAGGTTGCGAGCCAAGGTGAGCCATTTTGAGCATTTAGTTTCTCTCCGTATATGATGAAAAATCGTGTGTTTTTAGCTGCTACGGCCCTTATGTTGTCTGGATATGGTCAAGTTTCTTTTTCAACTTAATTACAGGAAAATTCACTTCCTTAACGATCTTTCTCCAGAAATCTTCTCGTTTGTTTTTATTTAAATGGTCTTGATCTTTTGAATCCCACAACTTTTTAAAACTTCCGTAAAGTTCCAAAAATTCACTGGCTCGCGACCGTCGTTACGTCCGTCCACATCGTGCAAGCAGCTTAGACCGAGGCGTCTCTGAGCATCGCCAAAAAACCGACAACTTATGGCTCGCGATCGAGCGGCGCTCGGCCGAGCCAACGTGTGCCCGAGGCAGCCCGGCCCGCGTCCAAACAGTGCTAATAACAATTGACTGTAGAGAGCTTTAGTGCAACTAAATAAATAAAGGTATAATAAATAAATGAGGAAGAAAATGATCCGGGTTGAGGTCAGATACTTTATCTTTTTTATAGGCAGAACTCTTTAGAAATAATGAGAAAGCCAATGTTTTGATCCGCCTTAAAGGTCTTCTTCGGGCCTTAATGTACAAAATACAGGCAAATTAAAATGATACATGGTAAATAATAAATAATAAAAATACATATAAGCCATCAAGGAGGAAGAGTGATTAAAATGATGAAGGGGACTCTTAAATAAATATAAAAACAGAAGGAATAATTATCGAGTCTAAGAGGCCCCATCTTAATTTTTTATCACATGTAGCTCTTGATGCGATATGTATTTTTATTATTTATTATTTACCCTATATTATTTTAATTTGTCTGTATCTTGTATAATTAGCCCTAAAGAAGACCTGCAATGAGGGTCGAAACGTTGGCTTTCCAATACACAGTTTCTACTATTTAAGAGAATTTTTCTGACCTCCACCTGGACCATTTTTCCTATTTTTAATAGTATTAGGCCAACTAATACTATTAAAGAAATAAACAATGCTATATGTAATATCATAATTAATGTTTCAAAAGTTTTGTCAAGGCTCATAACACTATAAGGCTCATTATTCAATTATCTAATCTTCATTTTCCAGTTTCAGTAGTTCTACAGTAAATGAAACAACAGCACTGTTACTCCATTTTCAAAAATTATCCTTGATTTCATAAGTTTCTTTAAGGATATTTTTTAATCTGTTGGAGATTTTATTTTAAAAGAAAGACTGACGCGTTCTCGTCATTATTTTTCTGATACACTCAGTTCACCTTTCTACATAGCTAATTAAAAATGAAAAGTAAATAAATTGGTATTATTAATCTAAAGAAAAATCTACAAACCTCAAAACCATTAGCCTTCTCTTTATACCTTATGTATTAAGAAGTATAAAAATATTTTAACCTAACACTAACACGAACGAAAACTAAATGTATTTGAAATTCTAAGGTAAATTTATATTTAACTGCATTTTAAGAAATGCAATCAATATGTACATGACTTGTCTTTTTTTTGTATATCAATATTAGACCTCTAACTAAAAAAACAAAAGAATATGACCTGAGAGAAAAAAATTAATCCTAGATCAATTGGTGCTAAATTTATTGTTCCGACACATTTTTGATTTTGAGATGTAATTTCATGATGTTTAGCATATCACATAAAAACTTATATATGTTTTATTATATCCACTTTGGAACCTATTTAATTAAAAATTAAGTAAGACATTTCAGCTGGTAGGAAAAGAAAAGTGAAATAATAAATTTAAGAGAATAAGATAAAATTAATTAAATAAAAACATCTTGGAACAACTATAGTAACCTGTAAAAGTAATATAATTTCTATTAATTTTACTTGAACAGGGCCACGATGCAAAAAACGAGAGAGGGAGATGAATGAATATTTAATTTTCCCAGTTGCTTTGAATGAGGTTCATTAAATCTCATCAAAGGTAAAAGAAATCTTGAAGCAGACTACTAAGTTGATACAAGCATTATCGATGGAAATGTGAATTTGTAAAATTATTTTTATTTTTATTTTTATTTTTTTAATTTATTTATTGAAATTTACAATTGTATACAAAATACATCAAGTAAATAAAATGAGTGAATACATTGACATGAAAAGACAAGTTGAGAAACTACCCAGTGGTAGTACTTAATAAAAAGTTCAGCTTAGAAGGTCACGAGGCCATCTTCTTTTCAGACGCCTCGGAGGATTATCAGGAATTGAAGAGGTTGCGAGGTTTGAAACTAGTGGGTTTGAGTGGAAATGAAGTTTGTTATGAAAAGATTGGTATCGGATTCGGGCCAAATCAGCAATAAACGGGACGTTAAGGTCATTATGGATTACTTTGTTCGTAACAAAGTAAGGAGCATTAAGGATTTTCCGAAGGATTTTGGATTGTAAGGAATGAATACGAGAGGAATTCGATGGCTTAGTAGAGCCCCAAAGCTCTATTCCGTAAGTCCAGATTGGTCTAATGATTGTCATGTATATGAGTCTTTTGTAGTTAATAGGGAGCTTAGAGCGTTTATCTAGTAAATGTTGAAGTAGCCTGAAACGGCGAGCTGTTTCTTGTCGTATCAGTCTAGTATGAGGATTCCAAGTTAAGCGTTTGTCAAGGTGTAGTCCCAAGTACCGGATCTGCTCTACAGGACTTAGATTTTTTTTTTGTAAAATTAAATAATAAATAATCATATATACTCTGAAAATACATCGTTAATTCTAATTACAATCCTTGAAGGTTTTATTACATGGTAGAGACTGCATTGCTTCTTGGACAACAGTTGTGCATAGTGGTATTTTTCTGGAAACACGCAAAACCGCCAGGTTTCACCCCGAGGATACTCATTTTATAGAGGCTGCGTGAGCCCTAAGGTGGTCTTTATATCCCACAGGGTCAGCCCCTGGCTATTTACAGAATAAATAATTTATCTGCTAAAGCCGGATTTGAACCCGAGCTTTCAGTAAAGAAAGTCAGCACTCTACTCTACTCCCTATCAATCAGAAATATATGTTATCACTAGCTGTGTATTGGAAAAGCAGTTTGTAACTTAAACGTTACATGTGTACATGTATGTATATATTATATGTACATTAACATTTAAGAACAACGAATTTCCATATAGAATAAATCCTGTTTATCCAGACTTATATGATGTCATAAACTCTATTCAATATGGATTTATGAAATCATATTATAACATGATAACTAAAACGCTTAGGTAATCAAATAACTTCAAAAATGTAATAAAAATGTTAAATCGTAAAGTTGTTTCCATAAGTTTAGATGAGTCTGGATTTTATTACTTCATGTGTTGACAGGTGGTAGTAACATAAAAAGTTACAGTGAGATTGATTCATACAGTCAAAGTGTCCCTTATATATTAAATAATAAAAATATAAAATATGACAGATGTTTTTTTAATAAAATCCAGATTTCCTGCCTTCTTTCCCCTTTGTTTTATAGAAAATATTCATTTGGATTAATTACTGCTCTGCATCGAAACTGTACTTTAAAAAGGTAAAATCCTAATTAATAAATTAAGCTACGCAACTAATTATGACTTTCCCTAATTTCAAAATAAAGTGTCTAGGAATATACTATAATAATGGAGTTATCCTGGTCAAAAATGTTTATTTGTACTTAGAGATACAACATGTAAACATGCTTTGGTAAAATTAAATTGAATGCATTTGTTTTTTCAATTAAAAAAAAAAATTGAAATTCAATGTTCATTCATTAACTAAACCGAATGCTATCAGATAAGTTATCTCATAAGTTATCAGATAAATTACTACTGTATTCTCTTAGCTATTAATTACTATTATTAGCTATTAAGAATTTTATGTAAAATTTACTCGGTGGTATTTTAAAAATTTAACGATTTTTTTTCGATCTATACTTTTGTTAGTCTCTAAATTCGGATTATTAAATGTTCTAATTAAGGAAAAAAAGTAAAAACTTAATAACTAATGCAATACAAAACGATAAATCATACAGTTATTCTAGAAAAGAAAAATCTTGACTCTAGGTATATTTGTTTCCTTAAAATTCCTGTCCTAAGACACAGTGGACAGTATTAAAATTCCTAGAGTTCCTCCAAGAATGCTTTGCGACTTGAGAACAAGTCTTATGGGTCAGGCTATGTCCATTCCTTCTGTGGAAGTTCAGTGGACTATCTTAGGGTCAAGCTATTTTTTTTAATAATAAACTATTACTTGTAATATCTAAATTATCACTGATAGTGGTCAATAAGACTGGTGAATGCGGGGTAACTATTTATATCTAACAAATATATATTTACTTGTTTACGCTGTACAAATAAATTGAATCTTTAACTTTTGTGTTAAAGCCTGAATAAAATACACTATATCTGAAAACAAGCCATTAAGGGCAAGCCATAGGTGGAATATTGATGAGGCAAACGCGTAACAGTAATTCATATACGTCAACACACAAACAAAATAAAATGAAATCGCGTACCACAATATGCTTGTCATTCACGTTTCTTTATGCCTAACACCGGACACAATATAGTATAACATCCATTACCAAAACTTAAATTATCCGAGCGATCAATTATAAGAACTGGATTTAAGGAAAAGATGCAAAGTGGGTATAATTGTCATTCCTAAAAATATAAACATATTTTTTAACGAACCTCTTGCAGACCTTTATTTAACCTGTTAGTGGCGGGAGATAGCCCCTAAAACTTGGACCCTCCTGGAACTCGAGCAGCCTTCATAAAGAGGTGCAAAAACCTGGCAGGTGAATGTGATCTCGGACAAATCACCTCTTAGCACAACCTTTGTTCTAGAAACAGTCACTAGGAAATACAGCGTAGTGACTCAGTGGTAGAGCACGGAGTTGCCATGCCGAAAATCCTGGTTCAAATCCCGCTGTTGACAAACCTTTTATTTAGTATGTTCTCAGCCGGAGTTGGATCATATGGGATCCTCCTGGGGCTCACCCAGCCTCTATAAAGTGGGTACCCAAAGTAAGGGGGGTGGGAATTCTTGCGGTTGAGCGTAATTTAGGATATATCACCTCCCTGCACAATCGTTATCTATGAAACAGTACAGTCTCTACCAAGTACTGAACAAAGCCGTTCAGCCGTAAAGTTTAAGAACTTCCATGGTTTGTAGTCGTGCATGTGTCTCTTTTAACTCAAAGAATATAGAAGAATAAGGATCATATACTACATCGAGTGATATGATCCTGGCGATTAAGCGTGATCTAGGACAAATCCCCCCCTGACTAACCGTTGTCCAAAACAGTAGAGTCTCTACCACGGACTGAACCCAAGACCCTCCATGGTTTGTTGTAGAACAGGTTTATATTTTATCTAAAATTTTATTTACGAAAAATATAATGTTTTTATATCTCAATAATTACGGTTTTATCAGTATGAGGCTCATCAATTTTTTGTGTAAATATATTGATGAGACATACTGTTACTGTCAACTGTTAAGCGGCTGGTTGAACTAGTGGTAGGTGTTTAATGCATTAAAAAAAAATATCACTTTTTTTGTGTGAATTTAGACTATCCGAACTTTTAATTATCACACTGATAATACTTGACAATATTGGAACGGATTATCAAAGTTTAACTATATAATTAATAAGTTTAATAAAAATGGTTTTAATAAACTACTTTTTCGTTACCATAAAAACTAATTGTTACCATAAGTTTCTTTGCAAAACACTTGTGCTAATAATATTTCGATTTACTGAATAAAGACGCTCATCTAAAATAAGATAAAATTGATCTGATATTCAGGGCGTAATACTAAATTTGGCGTAATGTGACATCATGCGAAATGTAATATAATACTAAACATGCCATAAAGTCCCAAATCATCACACCATTCCTCAGACAGACATCATAAAAATACTGAGGGAATGACTTGAACAGCAGCACATTGAATCAATAATTCTCGTTAATGTTAATGACGAATGTTTGTGGG
This sequence comes from Troilus luridus, assembly GCA_964056705.1. Taxonomy (NCBI): domain Eukaryota; kingdom Metazoa; phylum Arthropoda; class Insecta; order Hemiptera; family Pentatomidae; genus Troilus; species Troilus luridus. Next base: position 78,174,782 of record OZ057414.1, on the reverse strand, counting down.
TTTGTAAGTGAAGATTGGTGCTATCGGCATCGAGCCTTCGGGTTCGCTAAGCCTTATTATTATTATTTATTTATAGCGGTGATAATCAACATGCAGCGGGACCTTTCAAAAATCAACAACTTATAACGACAACAATATTAAGAAGGAATTGTATTATTTATTATTATACAGCTTGACACAGCGCATAGATGGTTTATCATCTGTCGGTTCGTCTTTGCCATTTCTTAGGCAAGCATAGCGACTTCTCTTGCATTGGTTACCTGAATCGGTTTAACGGTGATTTGGCTAAATGATCGCTGTTAAACATGTTCAACAAAAATTAAAAAAAAATAACTAATCAAAAATTTAAAATTGATTACGGAATTAAAAAAATTTATTTTATTATATAATAAAATAAATTATAATAATTATAATGACGTATGTCAACAAGATCCAAATTAAATAAATGTTCAAAGAACATTCTTCCCCTCGTATACATCGGAAATCTTGCGTGGACGTCGGATCAGTGAAAACAAAGGATATGACCATGACCGGGGAACGAGCCTGATGTAGCCAGAATAGCTCAATTGGTAGAGTCCCAGACTAGCTATCTGGAAGACCCGGGTTCAAGTCCCGGTCCTGGACATATCTTTTCTTTTCAAATAAAAATATTAAAAAAAAAAAAAAAAAAATGTTTACCCTTCTTTATTTACAAATAAAGACCAAGAATTAGGTTCGATCCAAAGATGTATTTTTCATTTTCAAATACAATGATCCTAAACGAAACGAGAGAGTTAAAGTTAGATGCGTCATAATCAATTACAAACAAAATATAAAAACAAATAAATTCAAGCAGAGCATAATAAATTTTAAATATTTTTGCTTACGTGGTGTTTGGTAATTTGTTGATGTTCATGAGCAGTATGTTGTAATATGTTTTTAACTCGTTATAAACAAATCAACGATAATTTTATATATATTTATTTTAGGAGAGAGTATATCCCGATAATCCGAATTTATTTACTATGGATCTATTCTGAATATAGAAGCCGGTATCGTCGAAATCCTCGTCTCCTATAAAATATTATTTTTAGCTACAAAAATACAAGGACAGTTTACTGTTTCCAATAAAGAAAAGAAAATTAAACTAAAATACAAAATAAAAACTATTTTATCTCAATAAGTTTATTTAATTATTTTTATAGTAAGAAGATGGCCTCGTGATCTACTAATTTGAACTTACTATTTGCCATTGGGTAGTTTCTCTTGCCATTTCATGTCTTGTTTACATTCATTCTATTCACTGGATGTATTAATATAATACAGTTGTAAATTACATTGAATACATTATTTTTTTAAAAATACAGTATAATTATATACTCTATAAACTATAGTGTATTTTAGTTAGTTGTTAAAAAAATAAAAAACGCTTTTCTCGACAGTATGAGATGCTATTTTTTTCTTATTGGCCATAAAGTCTTCAGGATAGAGTCTCTATTGATTTATAGTTTTCATTGGTTTTCGAAATATAAATAGTAGCATTCTTAGGAGGGAGCGGAGTGGCTCAGCCAGAATTGCTGTGGCGAGGGTTCCGAGTTAAATACAGCTGTGACTGATATTTTAAGAATGCACCGGTAGATCCACATCTCAAACGCATCCAGTATTTTCTTTATTATTTTCGTCTTTTTTTTTTTCAATGCCTCTGCACCATGCAGCAAAACAGGAAATATGTAGGATTTGACCTATTTTTAGTGGAACAGATAAGTAAGTAGCTGTGTGTGAGTACAGTTCTCATATTGGAGATTGTCGCTCTAGCTTTTTCACGCTTTAACTTGTCCCAACTAAATAATAAATAAATTTTGAAAATAATGAAACCGAAATCTCAATAACTAAATAACAATATACGAAAAAAATAATTGAAAATTATCGAAATAAAATTATAAGTTAATTAGAGTTAAGCAGTTGTTTAATAATTTAAAGTCACTTTATACTCCTATGGCTAATCGAAAAATGCTACTATGAGAGTCCTAAATTTTGCCTATCTAGGTATAATTAGTGTAGGCATCTTTAACAAGTTTCTGAAACAGTACAGGCTCGGGACCCCATTTTACGTCCCTTCCGAAGAACGGCATAACTAAGTTTGATTTGTTACTTATTTTAAAAGTTATACAGTTGACGTTGATATGTTATAGCTTGTTTTTATTTTATTTTTTTAATATTATCATGCTTTAGTGGATCACTCACCGGTTTCGGTGTGCTATACTATGTGATTTCGGTGTACTATTATGTGTTATCTTAAGTATTAATGATACAATCCTTCATAATAATGTCAAAATATCAAGTTGTTTCCCAAAGGAATGGCACGACCATTCATGACAGTACTTGAAGAAAACATTAAAGGTATTACCTCATTACTTCGTTGATTGTTCCATTTATCATCCGAAACACATCAAATATCATTGCTTAAATCTACGGGAGTGAATTGAAAACTTCCCTAGCCACATATAGCTCCTAAGTTTCCGGACGAAAAACCAAGTCGGTGAAGTTGTTGTATCAAGTTCTTAAGAATTGTTTGCTCAGATCTATCTAGATTCCCAGGGGACGCCCACATATCCAGGCCCTAACCCGATTTAGGAGAGTTCTTCCTCACTAGCCCCAGTACTTCCCTAGTGTAGTGATTCAATATAGGTCCCAAGTGATTTTTTCTATCTTTTTCAATCAAAATAAAAACAATTTGGCAAATAATTCACTTCAAGTATCGTTCTTCTGAGAATTATTTTATTTTTTGTCTTAAAACATATTCAAACGGAAATAGCTATGAACAAAAACCATAAATTATTATATCACTTATCGATCACTAATACTTATTTCCCTTTAAGGCAGAATATTATATTTATTGCTATCGAACAAAAAAGTATTTACATAAATACTATAGATTTCCTAAAATTTTAAATTTACAAATAATTTCAACAACTTAAATTATAAAATGACACCTAAAAATAGATCAAAAACATAAATAACAAACTTTAATAGGAAACGAAACAAGTAGAAAATAATTTTCAACAAGTTTGAAATAAGAATAGTGATGAGCAAAACAATTCATTGTATCGTAAAAAAAAACCTGGCAGCTTTTTAAGACATTTTCATAAGGCCTCTAATTTTATCAATACCACGCATTTTTACAACAAAATCGATTTTTTTTTTTCATTCTTCCTACATTTTAGTTGTTTAAATTATTATTTAATTTATACTTTTTAGTTTGACTGACAAATGACGCGTACTCGTTGGTTTTTTTAAAAACAAATATTAACTTTTTAGTTATGCTAAAAAATGTGTATTTTAGTTTCATTAAACTATTATTTATTTTTCTTGCAAAGAAACACCCCAGTTGATCCTGCCAGTAGTCATATGATTGCCTCAATGATCTTCATATAAGAAAAATCCCGAAGTTCCTGGTAATAGTAATAAGACAAAAGTATTAAATTATTGTATTGTCAACGGTACTTGAGAAATGTGCAAAAGTTTCAATTTAATTCGATGTTTTGAAGTGCCCGAAAAAGGAGTTCAAAAATTCCGTCACATACATACTTACCAAGCTAATAAAAGCAACATATTAAACAAAAATAATAATGATGACAAGAACATCAGCTTTAACCTAACAGCGTAATTATCTGTCTATTTTTATCAAACTATCATAGTGTGAGCTATAAAAAGTTATAAAAATTCATGTTCGATTAATAAAGCTCTTTATTCTTATGTTATGATTAAATTTTTTATAATTATACTTTTCAGAGTTTAAAATAGAATTAGAAACTCACAAAAAAATCATATCATTCCTGATTTATTCATGGAAATATTTTCATAAATTATCTATTCATCTATTTAAACATATTTTTTTTCATTTTACTACCCGCTGCAGAGCGAAGGTATGCCATCCTACTATTCAACTCGTTTAAAATTCCACCCTTGGTAAATGTTAATAGTTATTGGGAATTCTTAAACTATATCTAATAGTTTCACATAAAAGAACAAACGGCAGCCTGTTTGCATAAGTATCGCCTGCTCTTCCCTGAATACGTGTAAGGAATACATCGTTTATAGCAATAGTCATCACTATAAAAGAGATTTTAAAATAAATTACTGCTATTTATCACATTAAACATCACATCTTTCGTTCTTGTATTTCTAATGTGCTTTAATCCTTCCCCTCCCTTAAGTTACTATAATTTAAATTTAAATTAATGGATGGACACGACCTCATCACGATTCACATCCTAAAACATCTTCCTAGAAAAGCCATTCTATTCCTCACCTACATATATAATGCTATACTCCGCACTGCATATTTTCCTAACCTCTGGAAATTATCCGTCGTGAAAACGATACCTAAACCTAAAAAGAAACCGGAATACCCTCCCTCTTACCGCCCTATCTCACTTTTACCACCATTGGGTAAAATCCTGGAAAAGCTCATCCTGAAACGATTGTACCACATCCTAAATGCAAATCACCAGTTTGGATTCAGAACATCCAACTCCACTATTCAGCCATGGCATCGTGTGATGGATGTCGTTTCCTCAGCTTTGGAACGTGGATTGTCTTGTCCAGCGGTCTTCATTGATGTCGAACAGGCTTTCGACCGAGTCTGGCACCCCGGGTTGCTTTACAAACTCCGTAAATTCCTACCTCCTACATACTTTCTTATTATCCAATCCTATCTCTCCTACAGGTCATTCACAGTAAATCATAATAATGTCTACTCACCCCTCTTTCTTCAATCTGCCGGCGTTCCTCAAGGCAGTATCCTCGGCCCAACTCTCTACACAGTTTATACAGCTGACATCCCAACTCATCCTAATACTATCCTTACCACGTATGCGGATGACACATGTCTATTATCTGTCAACACTGATCCTGTTATAGCATCCCGTACTCTTCAATCCCGCACCACTGACCTTGAAAATTGGTGTAAAAACTGGAGGATTAAAATAAATTCCCACAAATCTCATCAAATCACCTTTACCCTCCGTCGTAAACCAGCGACTTCCTGTGCCCCTTTATCGTTTAATAACATCTCTCTAAGTCCTGTAGAACAGATCCGGTACTTGGGACTACACCTTGACAAACGCTTAACTTGGAATCCTCATACTAGACTGAAACGACAAGAAATAGCTCGCCGTTTCAGGCTACTTCAACATTTACTAGATAAACGCTCTAAGCTCCCAATTAATTACAAGAGACTCATATACATGACAATCATTAGACCCATCTGGACTTACGGAATAGAACTTTGATGCTCCACTAAGCCATCGAATTCCTCTCGTATTCAATCCTTACAATCCAAAATCCTTCGGAAAATCCTTAATGCTCCTTGCTTTGTTACTAACAAATTAATCTATAATGACCTTAACGTCCCGTTTATTGCTGATTTGGCCCGAATCCGATATCAATGTTTTCATGACAAACTTCATTTCCACTCAAACCCACTAGTTTCAAACCTCGCAACCTCTTCAATTCCTGATAATCCTCCGAGGCGTCTGAAAAGAAGATGGCCTCGTGACCTTCTAAGCTGAACTTTTTATTTGAGTACTACCACTGGGTAGTCTCTCTACATGTCTTTTCATGTCAATGTATTCACTCATTATATTTACTTGATGTATTTTGTATACAGTTGTAAATTTCAATAAATATATTTAAAAAAAAAATTAATTTAAAATATTATGGATCAAAATCATTCATTAGAAATATTTGATTTTTGCCAACAAATTTAACAAGACAAGCTTTATACAAGAGAGTAATTGTCGTTGTTTTTAAGTTTAATATTCTATATTCATATGTTCTGTAGATTTGTTAAAGATGTAATGTAATGGGAACTGCATAGGAAGCGAAGTAGTTCAGTGGCAGAGTGGTGAGTTGCCGTACCGAAGGTCTTGGGTTCAAATCTCGCTGCTGGGAATCTAATTTAATCTGTTAGTAGCCAGAGATAGATCCTATGGGATCTAGGACTTTCCTGGGGCCCGCCTATCTTCTATAAAGTGGATAACCAAAATAGGGGGAAACAGTAGTCTCTACCACTTACTAAACCCAAGATCCTCCAAGGGTTGTAGTATTTTATGTTCTCTCGCTCTCTCTCTCTCTCTCTCTCTCTCTCTCTCTCTCTCTCTCTCTCTCTCTCTCACTCTCTCTCTCTCTCTCGCTATATATATATATATACATATCAGTTGTAGAGTGGTGAGTTGCCGTTTATTATATTATTACTTATTAATTATTAAATATCGATACTTTCTCTGACATAACATCTCTCTCTATCTCTCTTCCTCTGTCAGTAGTAGGGCAATGGTGATGCCAAATAGCAAAGGACCTAAAGGGTCTATGAACTAATACGATTTGAAGGGCGGAAACTGTATACAAGAAGCGACCAGATATCGATATTGGGTAATATCGTCATCCTAATATCGATAGGGCATAATGAGACCGATATTGGCCTGCTCGAGGCAGCCTTCTTGAGATGAGTTATAAATTTCGAATCAGCCATCGCCCTTAATATTTAGGAAAGTAGTGTATATCGTGTGATATATTAGGAGCTCTATGACTTCCTTCGTTATAAACCAAAATATATTAAAGACTATTTTATTTATAGATCACAAATTGCTTTTATATTTATAATGAGCTAATTATCAGAATATAACAAAGTAAAAGGCCTTGTTTACATTATTCCACAATTCGACCCATGACTCCTATCCTCCTATCCTCTAAAATGTTTAAAAATATATTTAACATTTACATAATAAACTAATGCTTTTAACATAACAGCAGTTCTGTTAAAAACATTAGTTTAAAATGGTAAAACCTACACCGTTCCAACTGCGACCCATGCAAGGTCTTGATTTCAGTATATGGTAGAGACTGTTCAGGGAGGTGTTATGAGATTACGCTCAACCGCAAGATCTTCTCTTAATTAAGGGTAGCCCCATAATTGACTAATTAATTTATCTGCCACTGCTGGTTTTGAAACCGGCACATTCAACATGCGGTTACATTTTATTCCTTTCATGACTCATTTATCACAGTACTAAGTTCTTGCATATATTATAATAGATATTAGTAGATTGTTAGTGAAACGGATATTTGCGAATATTAAAATTTCATGTTGTAATCGAGTGCCTTTCAACGACAAACTAAAATCAAGCATTCATCTCACTACGTAATTTAAACCAAGAAACTTGAATATAGATCGAATGGTTTCTCTCTAAAACTTACAGAGCCTTAACATACTTCAAATTAAAACATTTAATATAATATTCAATTGATATTTAGAGATAAAATTGTTTGAAAAGATTCTCGGTAACTCACAGAGTAATTCCAACTCTCCAACTTGAATCAAGGATAATTCCCTCATAAAGTTGTTAAATTTCTCTAGGCCTAAAAGCCATACGCATTCTCCCCTCGGTGCCGTAATAAAGTTGAGCTTAGGAATTAGTTCAGTGGTTAATGTATCGTAAACCCTTGAGCATCAAAATCACTTCTACTGTGTGCAGGGAGTCACGTCTCAGAACTCAGTTTACCTAGGCGCTGTTCCAAGTTTTATCTACTAATTTTTTTTTTTCAATTATATTAAACTAGTGAGTTGAAGTCAAGCCTCTGAGTGCCATTGTCCGTATATTTAACAAATTTCTAGTACTTATTACATACCAGAAAATACTTGAATTAAAATTCAGGTGTTCGACAGAAGATTTTATGAATAAATTCCCAACACCTGTAAACAGCACATCACACTTTATTCCATCGTTTGTTTGGATTGATGGTGCGAAAGATGAAACCTCTTCACAACCCTTTCTTCTTGTGACTTGTACATGCTCTCACGTTGTTAGTTCATTGTATTTCTCTCATAACATATGCACCATATGTAGGGTGCCATTTTCTGCATGTCCAAAGATCCGTGATACGTTTCTCATTCTCCAATAAACATATTATTAAACTTCCGTTTCACTAACAGACCACCCATATTTATTATAATATTTACAAACACAAAGAAGTTAAGTAGGTAATACAAGTTGAAGTAAATACAACCTTAATATTTAAATTGATTATCAAATTCATTTATATAAAATGTTTATATTATTGTATACATATTTTAAACACATAAATACTTTAAGAAATGTAGCATACAGATGATTCTAACACACTTAGTTTCCGTTCTTCAAATAAATTTTAGCTGCTCTTCAAGACGCTCCTCCGCCCTAGGGCTTATTCTAATCTTAGCCTAAATATATTACGTCGGATATCCTAAGACAGCAGAGGAATCCACTTCTCGAGAATGAATTAGGGAGGCGAATTTCTAGCCTTGGTAATGGAGAATAAGGAAATTGTAGTTGTTTTAATACCAATAAAGTCCATAAAGCTTATTCTATTAACACATAGCTTTAGGATAATTACAACTATATTACAGTACAATTTAGTCTATATTGAAAAATGATGTCATTATTGTAATAGTAAAAAAAATATTCTTCCGTATAAATGGATCGGGAACCTTACTTCTTTAAGAGGAAGAAGTTTTTCTCTATTTTGCTAGATTCTTTATGTATTAAAGACATAATTATTTTGATAAGAATATATCTCGATCGAATCTGTGGTAACGGTTTTTAACCACTAACTAGTAAACTGTGGTGTTGTGGTCAACCTAGTTATGGCCAAGCTCGCGTTTTCGCAGGCCAGCAGCCGGGCTTAGGATTTTTTAAATCGAAAAAAGTCCATAGTTATACCATCCTTTGGAGGGAACGTGGAGGTCCCCAGCCTATTCGGTGTCAGGTTTGATATGCTACCAGCATCACATAATGTAAAATTCATTTAGACGTAAAAAGTAAAATTATACATACAAATATATTGAAATATATACAAAAAGTAATATTACATATAAAAATAAAACTATTGGAGTAAAAGTTTTTTCTATTCATATTATTTCATTATTTCTTGTCTATGAGAAGAAGACCACCTGTAATGCTGATCGAAACGTCGGTTTCTAATAAATAGTTTATCTCTACTTACGGAATTATTTCATTGACCTCTCCCCGAACTATTTCTTTGTCAAAATTATATTTCACTTAGTTGTTCGTGAGTATGACTAAAAAATCCAGTATACAAATTGAAACTATAAAAAAGTATATTATTTAATTTAATAATAAAAAGTGACGCGGGATGGTTTAGGCCAGATTGGCGGGGAAGGTCTACAACCTGATTTTCATGCAAACAGGAAAGGAAGGGAAGAACGACGGTTCCTGCTCAGTAATAAAATGGTAATTAAGTATTCTGGAGGAAAAGGGTAAAGGGCTAGTTACAACGGTAGCCCTTCCTTAGCAATTAGTACTGAGGAGAAATTTTTTTAAATTGCTATATTAAATCATCAGTAATTAATAGACGGTTCTGGAGAAAGTCTTACAGATATCTAAGAGCTAAGATATTCTCCACTTTTTTATTTCAATTTTGTTTTTATATCCATTTAAGTAATCAATTTAAAACGTAATCATTTATATTATATAAAAAACGAATGTATAAACTAAACGACGAAAAAATAAACTATGAATTTTGATCTTATTAGCTCTTGGGGTTCGGACAATCACGCTTTTATAAATCGACCCCTGTCATGTGAGCTCCAAAGAAAAATATACGTGTAAGAGTTCTCTGCCTGATACCGAATCCTAAGCAAACTTGATACTGACCATCAGGCCAGGGAATTAGATGACGTCCTGTGCGTTTAGAACCAGTCTCACTCTCTGGTTGCGAAGCAGGAGTCTCCACACTGTTTTATTCAGAAGAAAGAACTGTCAATAAATTATATTGTTGTACAATCGTTTATCGTAACCTTATGCTGCTATGGCTAATCGGACAATACTACAGAGATCATCCTGAATTTCGCCTATTAAGGTATAATTAGGACAGTGATTTCTAACGAGCACAGGCTCGGGAAAAAATATTTCACGTACCCACCGAAAGACGGCAGTACCAAAGATTTTTAACTCCCTTAAAAAATCCTAGGGCCAATTGTAAGGCAGTTATCCGCAACCAGTGGCATAGTAGGTTGTTGTGCTAACCTCTGTGCCAAAGGTGCCCCCAACAAATTTTTTTTTGCGAAATGGTTCCCAAACAGAACAATCAACTCACAGATACAATTTCTAACCGTAATTTATCAAAACCTTTGAAAAACCAAATTTAACCCTACCTTTATCAAATATCATAAATTACTCTCTAGCGTCACATAAGAAAACGCTTAAATAAAAAAAGCGACTCGCTGACTTACGTTATATATACGTTTCCAAAGTGGTTGGCCACTCGTGTTGTAGATAATGATTAGAAGTTAAAAAAGTTAAACAAATGTTATTGATTGAATTGTATAAAAGCTAATAAATATTGATTAAAATTCTGTTTTTACGTTATTATTATGTAATAATTTACTATTATTTTTAATCTATTTACTTTTTAATATAAAAAAAAACAAGAACCACAGGCGTTAATGACCTTGTGGTCTTACGGGTTATAACCGAAACAAACACTCTTTTAATTCTAGTAGCAATTAGGACTGGACCAAAACATTCGTCAACTGCTGTAAGTGGAAGAGATTGAAGAGGCAGGAGAGTATGATAATGAGCGCGGAAGGGTGGAGACTGTAAATACCGTCGCGGATACAGGAAGCTTAAATAATCAAATCCGATCACGGCGTCACGAGCAGTTAGTTGTTGATCGACTCCATGAAAAAGGAAGTTCCTCCGATCGGGTGGGAGAAATAGGCAAGATTTTCTTTTAAGTTTTTCTTTTAAGTTATTAGCTTCAGAGACTAGCTTATGACAGCTGGCAGAATAAACTGGGAAATTTCATATATTTTGAATGAAAAATTACAGTTTGAAAAACTAAAATACGCGTATTACCGATTGATATACTCATTCTTTTCCTCAATACATACCTTTATTTTATTTATTAATTTATTTTAATTCCATTTATTGTTTTTCTACACTTCTATACTCGATACCAAAGTTATTAGAGGATTTAAGTCGATATACAATAGTAGATTCACACACTTAATATGGAGAGTAATGAAGTCAAAACATTGTTTAATTCAAACGATAGATTTTTTGTCGCTAGAATGACTGAAGGTTCCTTCAACAAAACATCTATTTTTTTATAGCGAAAGCCATCAATAAAATAGTGGGGGATGTTAAAAATATAAAAAAACTGAGAGACGGTACACTACTAATTGAAGTGAACACCAGTTCACAAGCAAAAAAACTATTGGCTTGCAACAATCTTGGCAACCAATTAAAAATTAAAATAGAACCACACCCAAGATTAAACGAAAGTAAAGGCATAATTCATTGCTATGATCTACAACACCTCGAAATCAATGAAATCATCGAGGAATTTGAAGGACAGCAAATAAAAGACATTAAAAGATTATCTTATAAAACTGGTGACGTGACAAAGCTAACGCACAACTACATATTAACATTCAAGTGTCCTATTCTGCCTAAGGAGATTAAAGTAGGGTACTACAATGTCCCTATAAGGCCGTACATCCCAAGGCCTGTTCGATGTACAATATGCCTCACATTTGGCCATCACAAATCCTTTCATAATCGGGAGGACCGTAAGATTTCTTCCATATGCAGCAACTGCGCCCTGCCAGAACATGGAGTAAACTCAAAAGACTGTACCAATCCAAAAAAGTGTGTCAATTGTAAAAACGAACACAGCAGTTTTGACAAAAATTGCCCAATTTATATAATTGAAATGGGCATCAAGGCGATACAGGTTACTGAGAAAATACCCTACATTGCAGCGAAGCGAAAATTCTATGAAATTGCTCCCCAAAATTTAATTCACTCACGACCAACCTTTGCGCAGATGGCAAAGAATAATGATGGAAATACTGATGTGACAGGGAAATCGATAAGAAACCGTACAATAGACACCCAAACAGATTATTCACCGCCTTTATCGGACACTCAAAACACTGTTAATACTACTCCTGCCAATGAGCTAGATGGAATTTACCACCAACAAAGGAACCTACTGGAAAAAAAATGGAATTATCACCTATAGTGATTACTGTTCCAAATAAAAGATATACAAGACAAAGTATGCCACGTCAATAGATGTACTTTCACGATTGTGAAATACCTCCCAGAAAAGGATATCCACCGCCCCAGTGCTAAAAATGTCAGCAATTTGGGCACACAAAAAACTACTGCAACTACACCGTAAAATGTGTAAGATACAGCGCCTCACATAACATTTCTGAATGCCAGCGACTAGGCGAACCAAAATGCTCGTATTGCGCAAGTCGCTTTTTATAGAAAATGTCTCCATAGGAAAAACTAGAAGGAATAGTGGCTAAAAGGATGTAAGAAAAGAGATCCAAGCAGATCAGTACTATCCATATACCCAAAGTATATATATATATTTTATATATATATATATATATATATATATATATATATATATATATATATATATATATATATATATATATATATATATATATATAAAACAGTTGAGATTTAATATTGTGAATTTATTTATTTGTTTAAGTTTTGTCCTGTTAATCGTTTAATTGTGGTTGTAAGTCCTCACATCATGGAAGTAAAAATTGTGCCATGAGCTGATCCATCTGATTGACAAGAGCTATTATGAGATTCGATTGGTCCGTCTGCGCTGGTTGAGGTATATAGGCGAAAAATTGTGGAGGCTCTGATAGTGGTGGATCATGGTGTGTCTGGTTGATGATTGTGGTTCGGTTGTCATTTTGGTACCTTGTAGAAAATATACGTATTCTACACCCGGGCGAACTGTCATGCTGTTAGTCATTAGTTTGGGTATATGGATAGTACTGATCTGCTTGGATCTCGTTTCTTACATCCTTTTAGCCACTATTCCTTCTAGTTCTTCCTATGGAAACATTCGTTTTGTTTCCTATAAAAGCCCATTTTAATTTTTTTAAATATTATTTTTCGTTCTTTGGTAAATCCAATAATAATATCGGGTTTCCATTTATAAAGAAAATATCAAAGACACTTCCTGATAAACGAAATCCAAGCAAATTCGGCCAACGCCTTTATACGAAATAAATGGATTTTCTAAATATAAACCTTTATATAACCGAAAAATTCGCTTCGGAAATTATGGATTCTAGATATACTGCGTGTATAACAATAATAGAGCCACCGAAATGATTATTGTTACAGAATAACTCGGGTATATTCCGCAGAATTATTCTGTTTGGCAATAGTCTGCGGAGTACTAGTCGCGACTATCTGGCCAACACTATCAGAGGCAGTCCTTTGTCCTCGAAGCTTCCAGTCTGTCCCACTTCTACTTACCTCTATTACAATATACTAAAGGAATAGATACGATGTGAGAACCATTGTACCCTTATGACTAACTATGAAATGAGAAGTTATGCAGGTAAGCAATCTGTTATATGTGATAGGTTTACAGTATTCTGTAGCCGTTAATCAATCGCCTTAAATTAAGTGATAAGTATTATTAAAAATATTTAAAATAATTTGTTTGTACATAATTAACTAAAAGTATTACTTAAAAAGACATGAGTATATAGAAAAGATAAGGTGAGAGTAAAGATAAGTTCAAAAAAAGAACATTATGATATGGTGATTAATCAGAAGCCTTTTTAAGAAGCCTAATTGAAACTCAAAAAATTAAATTCAAATATTAATTGAAAGGTTGGTGATTGAAGAAAATAATAATTCTATGGACATATCCTGCGTATTAATGCAAGTACCTTAATACTTAACTATGAAATGAGAACATATTACAAGCTAACTACAAACATTAATGTAATGAATAAATGCATGAATGAATGAAAAAAATGTATCCAATAGGTTTAAAATATCGTAATTAAGTTATCACTGTTAATCGCTTTTTAATAGATTTTTAAATATTTAAAATAATTTTAATTTTGTACAGTTGAACCTGAAAAAAATACTTTATCACTACAGCCTGTGAAGGGTCTGGGGTTCATTACATGGTAGAGACTACACTGTTTCTTGGACAACGCTTGTGCAGAGAGTTGATTTGTTCTAGATCACGCTCAACTGCCAGATATTTCCCTAATAATTTTGGGTACCCACATTTATCTTTGTATAAAATTAACTAAAAACATTATTTATAATGACATGAATATAAATATAACATCGAAGTAGCTTCCCAACTCACAAAAAACATATATAATAAAATGTTCATCTCTAGGAATTCAAAAATAAGACACTGTAATACGGTGATTAATTCGAAGCCCCATTGAAAATTTGGAAATTGAAGAACATTTTTAGGCCTCCAACGACAAATTATTCCGCACACGAAATGTGGCCTTTAACAAATCAACAGGAGGGATCTCCGAAACAATGAGAAAAAGAACGGTTAATTTCTTTGAATATATCCTGGGAATGGATGGTAGAAGACAAACGAAAAGAATATGCGAATTTCTTAGAAGAAGAAAAAATAAACCGAACTGTCTTAAGGAAGCGGAGAGGGGTAAGTGAGAGCTCTGGGTTACGGAGGTTATGCTTACAGATGGAACTGGCAGCATACCCAGATATAAGAGGAGTAGGTTCGAGGCGAGAACAAAACGGACGGTCAAAATCTTGGATGTGGAAAGTAGTAGGAGGTCAGAGAAGAAGAACAAATACTGAGCGGAGAGAAAATCTCACCAATAATTGATCCGGAGTCCATCGAAGTTGGGTGAAACCAATAAAAAAAATATATATAAAAGTGTAAATACGCCGGGCATAAACCCTTAAGTCTCTAAAACAAAATAAATCCAAAAAAAAATCATTTTTGGTAAATAAATAAATATTTATTCCTTATAAATGTATATATATTCCTTATAAAAAATAAAATATAACATAACCAATATTCGTTTGGCAGCCCAAACTAACAAGCAAGGTATAATTTACTGCACTAAAATGAGAGGAATGGCGCAACCATGTGACGAAAGTTAAAAATAAATCACGGATTAAAGAGGTACAATCAGATATAACTAAATTAAAAAAGTAAATACAAGCATACATAAAATTAAAAATAAAGAATATACATACACGATTCAACATCCCTAAATACAAGAAACTCATTTTGGAGAAACTTCGACTTAACCACTGGGCCTGTTGATAGTTACATATAATATAGATACTATAATTGTTTTTTTTAACATTTTGTTGCCACCTCTAGAAAATAATTAAATGATTCTGCAAAATATTAATTTGAGACCTTAATCTGATTAAGAATAATGTCTTTATTGGTTATTATCTATGCTTAATAATTCGATGTGCCTAACTAAAATGTATGCCCAATTTGCTGTGCTAGATAATAATTAATTAAAATTACACAAAATATTAATTTTTTTTTATAATTGTTGTTATTGCTGATGATAAATTCGTTATTGGAGTGACGCAAGCGGTGGAGACGGCGCTAAGATAGGACGATCGGAAGGAGCAGCAATGACCCGTGAGTACTATCTCTCTTCCGCGGTCACACTCTCCGATTGTTACTGACCTAAAATGTCCGACTCAATTCCAACAAAGAACTTCTCAGATATTTCTTAGACTAGGTCAATGGTTTCCTGATAAATGTCTTACGATAAATTGTTTTGGGCAAGTGCCAAATAATTTTCAAAAATGTAGCGAAGATTCTATCCTATTTATAGTGCAGGTAATATCTCTCGTTCTCCTGCAGAAGAAATGTACATGATGGTTTTATTCTTCTGGGAAGAAAGATTATAAAGTTAGGTCTTGGTCCAGTCATTAATTCGTTTAACAAAGCTATAATTTATTAATGTACTTAAGAAACTCTTTAGATGTATACTAAGCTTGAGAAATGATTTATGGTTGAAATATGATGCGTTCAAGATCAAAAGCAGATATCTCCAAATTTCAAAAAATTATTTTTTTTACACATTTCGCAAGTTTGGTGAAGTTATGCTTTATACCCCAAAAACTTCAAGTTCAGAAATAAATCACACGAAGAGGACCAAACCATTCAGAAAACGTTGAGAAATAAATCTGCACAGTAACGCGCTAGACAAAATTGTTTGACTAAAATAGTCAACTTTTGAAATCATGGAGTTACGCATTTGTTTCAAAGAAGATTACTGTTTACATTCATAAAAGTCAAAAGTCCAAAAAACATAAACAGTTTATTTTGGAGGATTGAATAAAAGAAAACATAAAATCGGTGTAATGATATTTTATTATACAATAAAAGATACGAAGATATAAAGCAATATTTTTTTTCCTGAAACAATGACAATTTTTTTCTGAATATGGTTAAGGATTAGAATTATTCCAAAGAGAAATGGAGAGGAAGGGATCTGGTAAATATTTGTGCCTGAGGAAAAACCTAATTTATTTCAAACGAACCTCCTGTCAACTAAGCTGTATTATGACATTAAAATTCATAAGGAAGGGTTGTCATTGTCTCGCAGGATAAGCAAATAGCTTGCTCATCGATTTTATCGCCCGTTAACATCCCCCTCGTTGGTAAACATTTTTAGGAAATACAGCTCCAAAGATTTTTTTTCCCTTAGCTTTTCATCATTTCATCTGATGACTCAGTTTTAACTACTACTTTAAAAAATATAGAACTAAGCGGTAACGAACGAATTTAAGTATTCGTATGCTTCCTGGAACATCGATGATTCTAATCAGAGAAATGCATGTTCAGTAAAGAAGAATTGGATGATTCAATTTTATAGCTAAAGCTAAAATTGTAAAAGCCAGGACGAACTCGAATAGAAGTTTTAGTATTTTTAATTTAATAACTACAATTGCTTACTTGGGGATTGGGTCCCCCCAATTTTGATTTTCATTCAGCCAGGATGTAGGGTTACCCATTGTGTTGATCACTGGTTGCTATGCCGAAAGTTCTGGTTTCAAATCCGGGTGTGGCAAATACATTATTTAATCTGTTAGTAGCCGTGGTTGGACTCTGTGAGACTTGAAGACCCTCCTGGAGCCCACCTAGTCTCTTAACACGTTGACGCCTGGGAACGAGATTTCTCGTTTTCATTAAACATATGTTGGTGACCGGGAACGAGAAACCTCCTTTTGGTGATAAGCTACGGTCACATAGTAGATTTATATTATAATATCACCGGTCTTATAGTAAATTTTTAAATTAGTGGGCGGCAATGTGTTAAAGGGGGTACCCTTCATTGGAGCGAAAACCAGGCACTTGAACTTGATCTCGGACAAATCACCTGATTGTCTACCATGTACTGAACTGCAGATCTTCCATGGGATATAGTTGTACAGATTTTTCTCTTAAGTCGAGGAATTAATAACATTCGTCACTCTTCTGCTAAAAAAATGAGAGAAAAGGATTAACGCCGGATCCAATAGGCAATTTTTCAGGATTGAATAAAAACCGTTTACAATGAGGCGAAAATTTTGTTACGGCGTTACTTCACAATAAGCTGATTTAGTGGCAAATCGTTATCTCAATAAATAATGTTGAATTGTAAAGCACTAATTACTTCTTACAAAACACTGTAAAGTATACGAAAATAATAAGTCTGATTACTAAAGAAAAGTTCTCGTACTTAATAAGATTCCTATCACATTTTAACTCAATTTTTTATGAGAATACATTTTGGCATTCAAGTAAATAATCACTTACTGCGATCATGTAAATTTTGTTTTTTTCTTTAAAGAGACCTTTAAAGAAAAAAACAAACGGATAGGCAAAGGGCATGACGAAATCAGGCTCCGTGATGGTCATGAGGGATGTTTAAAATTTATATACATATATTTCTTCTTCTTCTTTTTTACTTCCTCTTACACCATTTCCAGCGTCGAGAAGCCTGAAGGCTATTTATTTTACTTTGAATAGATTTTCTCCAATGCGGGTTATAACCCCGCATATATGCGGGACAAGTGATGGAAAGGGTGACCGGGCTATACCCCCCGATACTGGGTTCCCCCAACCTGGAGGGCCAGTGGCTAATTGCAGACAGATGACGGCGATGGGGCCACTAACTCCCTACACCAAAGAAGTAAGTTTAATGTTTAAAAAACGCTAAGTTCTCGATTACAATACTGCGTATATAAAGGATCGAAAAGTACATATTTGTTTCATATTCAACAACAAAACAAAACAACTTTATTTGCAACTTTACATATACAAGCAGTATTTGTGAATACATGTTCCGGACTACCTTTACATGTTTATTTGTTTCATATTTGGATAGGTTCTTATTCTTCTTCTTTTTTTTTCGATGAGGCCTACTTCTGACCAAGTACCAATTTCAATTCTTCCCATCCTTTTGTTTTCTCTTCAGACCCTTCCAATATCCTTTCATGCTTTTCCTGAGTTGCTTTATCTTGATCTCGGACCACTTCGTCCCAGGTTTCTTTTTCACACTTCCATTGAATCACACCAAACACAAGATCATCTTTTTAAAAATCTCTCTATCTACACAGTGTCATCTTTCCTTATATTATTTCTTTATAAAAACATTCTTAACTTCCTGAATACATCTAGTTATTGACCTTTTCTCTCAAAGGTACGTGAATATTCTTTTCATTAATCTTGAACCATTCATTCTGAATGTCCAAAAATGAATCTTCATATTCTTGTTTTTTCTATCATGTTTTCTTTGTTATAGTATATTTCACCATTAGAACTTAATTTTCATACTTCTGTTGTTTTCCCTAGACCAAAGATTTTTCTCATGATTCTTCATTCTATTACCTCAAGTTTATCTAATCATTCACTCGCATATGGGAATTCTACTTTTATTATTTTAAAATTTTCTTTTTCAATTTATAATTTTATTTTTGTTATATCTATACCTCTTTCACTTCTGATATATTTTTAATCTTCGCCCACATGTTTGCCTTATCTTCCTCTGGTTTAAATTCTTCATTTTAGTGCCGTAAATCATACTTAGTTAGTTATGGAAGCGGCACAAATACTGTCGGAAGTAAACAGGCAAAAATGGTTGGTTTTATTTTCTTTAAGAACTGATCTAGGTATGTACAAAATAGATGAATATTGATATTTCGTTTATTGGTATCTAATAAATATTTATTTATTTACCAGTAAGTTTTTTTTTTTGGCACGTTGTTTTGTTTTCTGTAATTTCAGAGACTAAGGCTTTATGCCTTGATTTTTTACACTCGTGTCTAATCTAAAGTTAAAAAACAGACATTCGCTCACACATAAGCATTTGGATGCATTAGTATTTTTTTATTGTTATGTTATTTTACAAAAACTAAAAGACTTTTAAACGTTAAGCTTTCTATTCAATTATTTTAACACATGAACAGTAATATTTAAAAGCGGTATAAATCCATTTGGAAATAAAAATAAATCTTTATTCTTTTGAATAGTTTCGATGATTATTATTTCATATTAAAATTTAAAAGGTATATAGTTTTTTAAAAATCACTCTTTGCTAAGTGCTGATTGATAAAAACATTTGCCCGTTTTCTCATATTTTTAAAGTAGTTCAAATGGAAACCTTAAGATATTGCGAATCTGAAAATATGGACTTATACCACTTTAAAATATAACAGCCCAGGTTTTGGGGTATTTTCAATTGGTATCCATAAAAAATTTCATTAATTACTTAATAATCGCTCAACAAAAGCATAATGTAGCGTTAAAAAATTGCTGTTATTAAGTCGTTATTTAATTGGGCTAGTCGTGCTCTTGTGGAAACTAAGCGGTCATAGGGCTTTTTTCAAAGGTTACTAATGGTTTTTGTAACGAAAGAGCTTTAATCTTTAGTATTTCATAGAGGACGAAACCACTAGACTGAAACCGTGTCCACCTCAATTTGTGAAAAAACAAAACACACGGTGTTTGCAACTGGTCTACTCGAATAACAGTGAATGTTTTTAAATAAAATAAAATGATAAATGGTTTAGTAGAGTGACTGTGTTTATATTCAGGGCCAAACAATCAAACCAGACCGTTTATTGAGAGAGAAAAAATAATAATTTGTAGATATGTTTAATCATTTATATTTGTATCTGAAAGAGAAAGATCGCACGTTAAAAATGTTTTTAAAAAGCAAAAATAAAAATATCTATAATACATCCATTGCTTAAGAGGGTTAGTAAATTTTATTTTAAAATAGGTCAAATTACTGAAATTTTGTTTTTAAACAAAACTTCTAAGTTATAAGTGAGTTTGGTCCAAAGGCGATATGAACAACCTAGGGTATTAAATGATCACTCTTACCGTGGTCTTTGCAAAAGTTGAACTTCTAACGAAATCTGGGGAGTGCTATACATGATCTCAACCGGAATGAGTGGAATTTTATAGCGTCCTGAATACCGAACCTCAGTTCCTCAGCATTACGAAAAATTGATCAGCAATTTCATTTAAAAGGATCATCTAGGCATAAATTATTACAGAGACATACATTGTAAAGTTATGAAGGATGTTGCAATAGACGAAGAGAAGCAAAAACGTTCTGGTAAGAGGAAAAAAAAGATTAAATTAAAGCTTAGCTAGGCACGCCATGTCGCCAGACTGGTAGAAGACGGGCTACTGGAAAGAATACTAGATATGAATTTGGCATAAAAAGAAAAGGAGGGCCAAGAAGCAGATGGTGAGATGAAGTAAAGAGGGATGGCAGAAAGTTAAGAGTCCACAACAGGATGAATGAGGGTTAAGATGCAAGCAGGATTACTCTGGGGCTAAGAGCCATCCTGACCTGTAGATTTAGGAAGTAAGTAAGAATACCGGACATCCTTAGTTCCTTAACATAAGGAAAATCTGATCTTCAAGGGCTCTTCGAAAATCAGAGGTTTGAGTTAGCAACTCAAGGTTTGAGTTTAACCATGCCATCCAAATTGGACCCATTCCTCTAATTCCAAAAGCTGAGAAAAGCTTTCGGAAGTTTATAATCCTCCAAAGAATAATCTCCCTAGATTGACACGGCCCACTAGTAGAGACTTCAGACTGAAAACATATCTGCTCCTACATTGTGTCCTGTAATGAGCTTCAAGATCACATGAAGGGAATATATCGGTAAATACAATATATATGAAAAGTGTTTAGTCAGTTAGCATCATCACTTGATCCCAATATTAGCCCTGAAGAAGACCTGCAATGTGGGTCAAAACTTTGGCTTTTCGAAAAACATTTCTCCCTATTTAAGAATTTTTCTCACCTCCACCCGGACTATTTTCTTCTTCATATAAAATATATAAAAAATTTTTAGTTTAAGTATTGACATATGATAATTTTGTTTTCACAATCAAGTATTTTTAATAAATACCAACCTTTTCATTGATTAGCAATATTATAAGCTTCAATAAACTTCTGAGGAGTCCACGAAAGTTTAAAGACGTTTCTTTAGACAACTTATGAACCGAGGGAAAGTTTTAAAAGTCACTTTAATAGTTTGATTGAAGTCTTACTGTTAATCTAATGGGCTATTACATGGTTTTAAATTTAGCCGCTTAAACTTCTCAATATAATTCATGTTGAAACCAAGTTAGATTAACCGAGTAACCCAGACTTATAAAGGAAGCTCTTTTAGGCTTTAACAAGATGTATTAACATGAAAAGTTCATCATAAAATATAATGTTTAATAAATCCTTTAGAAGTTTTGAGAGGTTTTAATAATAGTGCTTTAATATTTAATAAAATAGATTTATTATTTTCAATCTTTAGTATGTGAGCGATAATATTATTCATTAAGCCATTCAGAAAAGCATTAGGAAAGTTTTCATCATTTCTGTCAGGGGTCGGCAACCTTTTGCAATAGGAGGGCCACAAATGTTGCCAGAGTATCAGTGCGGGCAACATGTTTTTATTTGAACCGACATGTAATTTTAATATTTGAAATAAAACGCATATCTACATTTTTAAGCATATATATATTCATATAATCGAGCCTATTTAAATTGAATTACTAACATAAAAGTAAGAACTAGTGAGATTTTTGCGGCTGCATTTGACTTGCAAGTTTTATGACGTCTGCTTTGATTTTAGTCGTTGACAAGCGCAGTATCGCGTCTAAATGTTCATCTGTTAACCGCGAACAATTCTTATTTTTGCGGTAGTTGAGAATTGAAAAAGTAGGCTCACACAAATACGTACTGCCAAACATAGTGATTATCTGCTGAGCAAACTTTTTCAACTCTTTGAAGTTTTCAGAGCTCAAACCTCATGTACCAAGACAGTGCTTTCCTTAAATCCCGTTTTAAGTGTGCTATTACTTTGCAAATCTTTTTATACGGTGTATTGCTTCGGTACTTTTTTCTTGCGGGCCGAACTGAGATGGATGATTTATGTGATTCTTATTCAGTACTAATAAACATTTACCAAATGATAGTCCTGCTGTATTCATCAAAACGATTTTATGTTGAGATTGATAAATAAACTAAACAGTCATATCTTGAAACGGGGTAAAAACCGGATACAAATAACGACTGACATGTGTTTTTTATTTTTTTCACGGACCGGCCTTAGAGACCATGGAAATATCATTATTTTCACTCCTTTTTATACCCCTTCTCTCCTTCCTTCTTGCTTCCCACCATTTCCTCAATCTTTCCTTCTTTCCTCGGTTCACGCTATTCCTTTTCTCGCATCTCTCTTTGGCACAAGGGCCTTAATTTCTTTTAGTCCTTTCCCATAGTCATCCCTATTGAAACAGTCTTGGTCGGTTATTATCAGTCTCTCAGTTTCTTCCTTCATCTGTTTGATGCCCCCCCCCCAGCACTCTTGTTTCCTCTCATTTTATATAAGATTTCTCTGTTTAATCTCTTTGGGTGCATCCTCGCCATATAGTAGAACATATGGAAAAATTGGAAACAAAAAAAATATTGAAGGAATAAATGAAAAAAAACATTCAGTAATGATCAGCCAATTTTTGACTATGCCCTCCTTCGGAGGGGACTAAAAATGTCGGTCCTGAGCCAGTGGGTTGTCAGGTAAATTAAAGATTCCGCTCCTAGTAATACCTGAGTCGGAAAAATTAGGCATCCAACTATCGCATCGTCCGATTTACCAAAGTAGCACGAAGTTAAATAAACCAACATATTTTGGGTCATACCCGAACTAGTATTGCCATCTTGTCAATACATATGTTTTGACATCAGACCATCAGTCTTATATTGTTGT
This sequence comes from Troilus luridus, assembly GCA_964056705.1. Taxonomy (NCBI): domain Eukaryota; kingdom Metazoa; phylum Arthropoda; class Insecta; order Hemiptera; family Pentatomidae; genus Troilus; species Troilus luridus. Next base: position 78,151,657 of record OZ057414.1, on the reverse strand, counting down.
ACATAGTGTATGGTCTAGAAAATCATGACATCAGTATTCAGTGAGCTACAATAGATTGAGTTATGATTAATTGTGACATTATCCGAGAATATTTTCTGGCCTCAAAGTCAAAGTAGCAATCATAAATTGAACTACAGTATATTTTCTCGTTTTGGTACCAAATCACTATTAATATTAACTGTATTCATCTGTTAAAAAAAAAATTTTTCTTGCTGCAATAGAGATTCTGTTACGATGCTTATAATGTACCTATTATGTATAAAAAAAATTATAATTATACTATTTTACTGGCGTTTGCTAGCAACGGATAGAGGAACTACTTCTTGCTCAGTCTTGCAAGACCAGTTAAACGATAAATATTTTTAAAAATTGACAAATCACAAAGCCGCTGTTGCTCACTTCTTAAATACGATAAAAATTTAGCACTGTTTTTGAATTTAAATAGAAAAGTGGAATGTATTTATTTAAAAAATAAAAGAAGCTACATCTTTTTCCAATATTTTGATTTTAGGACTGTTATTACAATACCAATAAAGTAATATTAAGACATTTTTCCTATAAACTATATATTTTTTTTATCAATAAAGCAAACCTTAAATTAAAGAATAGTATTATTTTATTGAATAAAAAATATTCAATATCTTAAAAAAAATCTAAAAATTACATTTTAATAAGATAAAATATAAAAGTACCAAACTGAACTTCAATTTCTAGTATAACATCGGGGTACCTCTACTAAAACAATAAATACCTGCAATAATACAATTAAATAAACGGATGTATAGTTTGTAAAATGGAGATTTTTATAGTATTTTAGTAATAATAAAATAAAAAATATTTTGCTGAAGATAATAATAAAAAATAATAAAAGTAGTAGTCTGATATTTCTTTAATATTGAATACTTGTCTTGTATTCCGATAATTGCTATATAGTTATACAACTGTACCATCAAAGCATAAATGTTATATAATGATTTGGTATTACTTCTTCAATCTTAACATTTATTTCTTCAATACTCTTTATCTCTCTGTCAATTTTCAATACATACCATTGTATAAGATAGTAATACATACAGATAAAATGTGTACAGTTCCAAAAATTAATTACGTCACATAAAATAGACTTTAAAAGGGCGAGGAATATTATAACTTTCAAGCCAAAGAACCGACAAAGAATTTTTTTTCGATATCCCATCGTTCATTTTCAGGACTATGGGTATTCATTAATGTTTCGGCATATTTTTGGAATCGTATACCAAAATGGGTGCTAAAAGCTTTTATGTTGTCTTTTTTTTTTCTATTACTTTGTTAAAAATGGACGTATTGTACTTTAATGGCTAAATACAATAAAAAATATACCCTTTATTTGTCTTAAGAGAGCATTCCATCTATTTAAGAAATAATATTTCTTAATGTATTTAAAAATAACTGAGATTATTCATAAATACATTTATTACTTTAAAACATTTACTCTATTTTTCATCCAGTTCATTTCCTCAAATTAAAAAAATTGGTTAAAAAAGAAATTGAAGAAAAACTCAGTTCTATAATTTATAATTATAAGTATAATTAAACCATAAGACAGTCATCATTGATATCATAGTGAATAGTAAAGATAATCTAGAAGCGATTGAGAAAAGGCAGTATATGCGATCAATTATTAAAACATTCTGGTTTTATTGACTTAAAGTTAAAAAAGAAAAAGGTATTTAAGAAAATGGGAGAAAGTAGGACGTATTAAAAATATTACCAGCTATAAAATGTCTTTTAAGGTGTAGACTTTATTTTTTCTTTCTAGCCCTGAAGTAATTCATCACATTTTTTACGTTTAATGGAGCGTGTAAGTCATTGTGTATAATCCGTTTAGCCATTCTGTTGAAACCTCAAATGTAGTTCCAAGATTCTACATTACGAATTACACCATCATCATCCCAGGATAAAAATGTGGTGCATAACTTATAATGAATAAGACCCATCCCAAACACTGCCAGCCCCTGATTAGCGTCTGAATCGAGTATTTTTTTTTTTTAACAAAACTCTATTTACTTTTTTAACGTTTTTTTAATGCAGTTTAAGATGAAAAAATAAAATTTGGAAAGGTGTATTACCTCTATTTCTTCTGGTTCTCCCTGTATCTCTTCATGTACTCATTATCAATATTAGTCAGATAAATAAATTGAGCTGTGAAGCAAAAAGATAATACCCCTATCCAAAACAAAAATAAGTTCTTAAAAAATATCGTGGCGAAGTACTAACGCAATCTACCTTACAATGTAAAGTACTTTTAAATAAAAAAAAAGTAATACATATATTGATTCTAAAAATGTGTACTTTAGTTAGGTTTTTTTAAAAATAGAGGTAATCATGTTAACACAATATTTTCTATATGATTTTCATCCCTTTTTGAGAATTCAATAAACAATGTAAAAATATTATGTTCTCCTTGGTAGATAATATATTCGGTATACTACTATTGTGGTCAAATATTGACTGCACATCGATCTGTTGGCTCACGTCAATTTCATCTTTCCATTATGTTTAAAACATTTATTCTACCGGAACAAGGAAACTGGTCAGTCAGCATAGATCGTTTGTGATATACAATCCATTAAATTGTTATTAATTGTTTATGATAAATCTAATAGTAATCGATCCTATATGTAATTTAATCAAATATTATTTGTTTTTTAATCTGTACCACTACAACTCATGAAAAGTCTAAGTTCAGCACGTGGTATACTGTACTGTTCCTAGAACAACGGTTGTGCAGGAATGTGATTTGCCCGTGATCACGCTCAACCGCCCAGTTTTCCACTATTAAGAGTACCGACTTTATAGAGGCTGGGTAAGCCACAGGAGAATCTTCAGATACCACAGGATCCTTCCTAGGCTGTTAACAGATTAAATAAATTATCTGCTACAGCCGGATTTGAACCCCAGACCTTTGGCATTGTGACTCAGCGCTCTACTACTGAGTTACCCCGCTCCTTTAATATTATTAAAAAACATTAAATCTTGATTTTGATTTTTTTATAAATAAAAAACCTCTACAACTACAACTCATGAAGGATATTGGGTTCAGTACATGGTAGAGACTAAACTGTTTTTAGATGATCGGTTGTGCAGGGAGGTAATTACTTTGTGATTAGGCTCAACTGCAAGGTTTTCACCTATAATAAATACCCACTTTATCGTAGCCGAGTAATCCGCAGGAGGTTTCCAGATCCCACAGGATCCATCGAAGGCTGTAAACGGATTAAATCAATTATTTGCTACAGCCGGATTCCAATCTGGGACCTACACAGCAACTCAGCGCTGTACCACTGAGTTACCCAGCTCCCCTCTTATTATTAAATAATAATAAATCTTGATTTTCCTGTGGGAAACCTGTACCGCTATAACCCATGAAAGGTCTTGGGTTCTGTATTTTGTAGAGGCTGTACTGTTTTTAGCAAATCGGTTATGGAGGAAGGTGGTTTGTCCGTGATAATGATCAACCGCCCGGCTTTCCCAAAAAAGAATACCCACTTATATGGAGGCTGAGTGAGCCCCAGGAAAGTCTCCAGATCCCATAGGGTCCTTCCAAGTCTGGTAACGGATTAAATAAATTATCTGCTATAGTCAGATTAGATCCCGGAACCTTCTGCACGACAACTCAATGCTCTCCGCCGAGTTACCCCGCTCCCCTAATATTCTTAGATAATAATAGATCATTATATTTTATAAAGTTTATTTAATCTTCAGTATTTGGAAAAAAATATGAAAAAAAAAATAAGTTGCATTGCTAACAAGACTAGAAACGGGTACCACTATCATGCTTGATGTAGGCCACGGTCATAGTTCTGTTATCAAGTGCGGGCCTACAACTGTAGATTATGTTCGGCTATCGATTGTGGCTGGTGTCTGGTTTCAGCTGCGACGTAAGTGTAACACTGATAGAGGTATTGTTAGTAATACAACTAAATATTCTTAGATACTAGATATAGACTATTGCACAATCAATAACACGAATGATAATATCATTAAAAATTTAATCAGAAATAGCCAGCATATATAGAATGATTTAAATAATAAAGCATAGTCTTGAGTTTAGAAGCTAAGATTAGTTAAGAAAAAAATTGGTTGTCGGTGGCACAGGTTGTCACTTTGAGTTGAGTAACAACTTTGATCTGTTTAATCGTTTCGTTGTTAATATTCTCCAAAAATATAAATTATCATGAGATTTAAAAATGTAATTATGTGGTACGTGTTTTGATTTTTTTGTTATCGTTTCATGAAAAAATAGACGTTTCAACTAATATTTCGAGGTAAAGATGATATATATTTGTTGAAGCATTTGCCATTTCTATTCATAATAAAGCTCATGGTAATATGAATTTTCGGAGATTATTAAAAACGAAATGAATGAACAGCTAAAACTTACTGTGACCAACTCGAAGCTGCAACCAACGGAATTGATACCAACAATTTAGTGCACGCATCACACCAATTTTAATTATCTTATTATTAATAATTTTAATTGTTGACATTCCATTAAAAGTCCATTTAGTTTATTTAAACAATACGACATTAATAACATAAAATAATAATAGAAATTATTATTTATAACTATAATTGTGCCAAGTGCCTCGCAAATTTCTGGTTCAGCACCTCTTATTATATATATAATAAATAATTAATCATTGAATGATCAGTAATAATTTATGGATGTTTTATTTATTTATTTTTTAATTTAGAATATAATCGTATTTTACTACTAGAAAATAAAGGAGGGCATTTCAAAAGTATGAAGCCATTGACAGTTGAAAATGTTTGTTTTTAATGTAATTTTGACATCAAATTAGACGAATAATTCATAAATTTGGAATTTTATTTATTCAAAAAATCATTATTTTTAAGAAATGGATATTTAACTTATGATGGAAAATTTTTCGGATGAATATAGTAACATAAACAGAACGATAAGTAACATCTTTATCCAATATTTTATAATTTTTAATGTAATTTAATTTTTTTTTGTTTGTTAAATATTAAGGACGTTGGTTTATACTTGACAGGCTATTATGTCTATACTATATCTATCCCATCCTATAGTTATCTTTATTGCCTATTAATATTTCGAATTTTAACTCTGTTGCGTTAATAATAGTAATAGAATTATTTAAAAAATACTAACCTTTAATCTGTTAATGAAGAAAACCACATAGCGAACTGTGTTTTTTGAACATATTGTTAGAGCTTTTGAAGATTTTTTTAAAGTATTGGATGCCCTGATACCTTTTCAATTAGAAAAAAATCGTAAATTTGTCTTAAATACATTTATTTTTCAACCAGGGCTATCATACCTTGATGAGTTAAATTTAACTGACTCACAGAGACTGTAATTAATCTGAACAAAGTTTGTTTGATGTGATTAATGACTTAACTTATAATTAGGTCACATATTTTCGACTAAACAAGAGAACTTGTAAAACTTTACGAACACTTCCGAGACTTGAGGAGTTAACTTCTGCTTCATTTCAAACATCCGACAAAATATAATAACTTTCGCGTATCAGCTAAAGCATTTTTAAAGATCCATAATGTTTTTTTTAAATGGAGTTTGAAGTTACCAGAATCGTTTATAGACTTGATTATCCAGCACTCTTCATTCGGTATTTTAACGAATTCGTTCGAAATCATATACAGATTAAAATATTATAAATTAAAAAAAAGTTGGTTCGTAAGTTATTGACTGCTTCGGGTGTTGACTCTACAGACATAATTTCATTTTAATACCAAGTAATCCTTCCAACCCATATCATTCTCATGATCCATGACGATCATCGTAGTGTCAAATTCCACAACCATTGCTTTTCTGGATTTTAGCAACGATTTTTGTTCATGGGTGGCTAATAAGTTATCCGTCGTAGTGGCACGTAGCCAATTTTCGTAACGAATATTTTCAACAATTTATAAAAGCAAATACTGAATAGTTATGCGATGCGGAGTAGCTCATTTTGTAGAATACTGAGTTGCTGTGCAGCAGTTTCCAGGTTCAAATCCGACTGGGCTAGATCTGGTAACATCCACGGATCGAGCCTGTGGGATCTTTAAGCCCTCCTTAGGCTCATACAGCCTCAGGAACAATTCCAACCAAAAAAAAAAGCTTCCTTTCAGAAATTAAAAAAAATATATGTTGATATTTGTTCCTATATAGTGGTTTCTCGTTAGGAACTGTTATTCACTCTTATATGAAATATCACAAACTGTGGTGACCAGCACCGAAGTGGGCTTGGGGAAGTTGGTTGACATAACTTTACATTATTGCTCTGAAGTTCTCCTCAGCACTGAGAATGTTAAATGAACGTCTGGGAAATAGATAATAATGCCCGAAGCTAGACCATAGAGACAAAATCAATGAAATGGTATAGCCACTTATAGAGAATGTCGAAGAAACTATGGCCTAAAACTGCCTTTGACTATCGCCCTACAGAAAAAAAGGAAAAGAGGGACCCAAGAACAGATAGTTGGAGGATGTGAAGGAGAGCATGGCAGCGAGAGAACATTGAGGGGAAGCCTGGCTAGCCCGAGAATGTTTAGGGAAAGTAAATGACTAGGTAGTAAAAATCGTGTAATAAGTAACAATATCCTTTAATAAATATGTCTAGTTAGTTTTATTTATCACAAAATTCGTTTATTAATTTAAGCTTGGGTATGTTTTGTAAAATAATCCTATTTCAGAGAGACGGTATACAATAAAAATATGTTATACTTATTAACGTGCTAATTTTCCATTAGCCACTCTATGCCTTAGTAATAGTAAGCGTACGGTCTCTATTCTAACATCAATACTTATTTAATACTTACAATGCTAAAAAGATTGAATTATTATAAATTTTGAAAATAATAATTTTACTAAGCCGAATTAATTAATTAATTTAATAAAACGTAAGGCATATGGGATATTTTTCCCTGACGGTGATTTGTTTTTTGGCATCCAAATTTGCAATTTGCTATAATATTCCAGAAGTAAAGGGATTATTGTTTTATTGAACAATTTCAAATTAGCTGGCTACTGATACTTCCAAACATTTCAAGGTTAATCAAGTACAAAAGTTGTAATGGTTTATGTTGTAAATTATAAGAGTTTGTGAAAAAAATAGTGGCAAAATTTAGAAATGTAATAAATACAAAAATGCGACATTCAATACTACTTTAATTAAATGTAATCACAAACTCTAATTTTAATTAACCTGGAGCAAGAATAAATAACTAAACTTAACTGATTAAATATTTGTTGGGCTGCTATGACATTCATTTTTTTTTTAATGTCTATTCATGATTGTTTCTATTATATAAATTATTTATTTGTTAAATTGTATCAGCTCATTAATCGAGGTACGGAATACCTCATGAATGATTACACGAATTATTTAATTAACCTCATTTGTCGGAGTAATTACCAATTCCTTTTCAGAAGAAATTTTTTTCATAAAGGAAAATTGTTAGAAATGGAACGAGGCCGTCATTTAAGGAATTTTAAAATAATATAAACCTTAGGAAAAATAATGTTGTACATCAATGAAAAATAATTAGATTTTCAAAAATTCAATACTTTGTAATTAGTGAAAGCATCTTTAATTTCGAAATAAAAAGCACCCATTTTTTAAACATTTCGTGGTTGGGGTAAGAATTAATGTAATATGTTTGTTATTGGACGTCAAATGTGTATCCAACATACTACTATCGCTAATGGAATGTTAAGGTGTTACAGTGAGGGTCCTAAATGTTGTCTTTCTAGATATAATTAGAATAGGGTTCTTTAAGGAGTACATGAAACCACAGAGACTCGGCTTTGCTATTTTACGTCTCCTTCAAAGGATGGCATAACGAAGGTTTTTGTAAAACTATTAAAGAATCCTAAGCCTGTCGAGCTGCGAACCCTCAATCTTGGGTACAGTATGCTGATATGCTAACCAATTCACCACAGGTGATCCCCCATAAATTTAATATTTGTATGTTAAGAATATACGTCTTTAGCGCAATTTTTAAGTGGACTCAATAAACATTCTAGATTGATCATAATTTTTAGGTTCTACAAAATTCATGCCAATTTTTTTCTTATTTATTTAATTTTTGAGTAGTAAATATTCTTTATAAATATTATTTGAAATTATTTTAGAAAAATCGAATAAGAATAAGAAATGAGTGGGCTTAAATCTTATAATCTGTATACCGATTAAGTTCAAATTATGGGAGTATTTTGGAAGAATCTGAGGATCATAATTTAGATGGTAACTGGTCTTAAAAAAATATTATTCTTTTAAAAAAGCAACTAATGCAAAATAGTACCTGTACTATTACCATGAAGGATCTTGGGTTCAGGTAGTGACTGTGGTGGAGAGTGTACGGTTTCTAAGGCAACGCTTGTGAAGGAAAGCGATTTGGCCTAAATTAAGCTCAACCACCAGGTTTTTTTTCAAAGATTCTAAGATTCTACATCCATCACTGTTAAGTCTGTAAAGTTTTCGGTTGTAATTACATTTTCTATTAAATCAAATACGCAATGTATGTTAAACTTATATTTAAAAAATACTGTACTACTGCAACCAATGAAGGGTCTTGAGATTGCACTGTGTCTAATGGAACGTGGTTTCGTAGGGAGGTGGTTTTCCCGAGGTCTCTCTCTTTCGTGAGGAGGTGATTTTCCCGAGGTCTCTCTTTCGTAAGGAGGTGATTTTCCCGAGGTCTCCCTCAAGCGTCTAGTATATTCCCCTATAAAGGGTAGTTTATTGAGGGCCTGTAGATCCAACAGGGTTCATCCATGGCTTTTAAGAAATTAATTACTTCATCTGCCAAAGCTGGATTTAAACCCGGCACCCTCAGCACAGCAGCTCAGCGCTCTACCCTCTGCACTACCACACTCCCTTACTAAATTAATAGAGTTATTATTTCTCGAAGATTTTTTTTTTGTCCCTTGGTATTTAATATTACTATGTAAATTATTCATCATCTAATTTATGTAGCCATTATGAATAGATTTATTAAGTATTAATATTATGGATAGATTGTAAACAAAACGTAAGTTTTAGCAAAATTTATTCAATGAATTGAGACGAAAAAGCTACATAATATAGTCGAAATAAATAACATATAACTGGAACAGGTTTGTTTTACATTTTAATAAAGGTTACAACGTTTCTATCTCTGTAAATACACCCAGGAGTGTAATTTAAATCATGGTTTCCCTTTCAGCTGATGTTTCTTGTTCTGCTTTCAGAACTTTCTTCGCCGTCTTTAGATTTATAACCTCATTTTCCCTTTCCCACCTTTCGTTGCAAATTCAACGTTTTTTCACCGCATTTTATTGTCCGTACAAGTCAGTGATTTCATATCCCACTCGTACTTGTTAAATATATTTTGTAATCACTGAACTGCACAACAGGCTAGCTCAAGTTTTAATATTATCAAAAATATTATAGTTATTAAATTATTTTGTAATATAATATTGCAATTTAAGTGTAAATTACTCATCAATATTAACCAAGAATCTTTCTGTAGTTATTAATTTTAAAAAAATTGAATAGGAAAATCATCATAACATAAGAAGCTTTACAAAAAATTGCAAATCAATAATCGATTAATTAAATAAATGAATTATTTTGGACTTTTTCAATTAATTATTATTAGTAATTAATTAAACAGGTAAATTAATCAAAACTATTAACTAATATTTTGAATAAGGACACATATAATAAATGAAAATGTAAATAATAAAACCTTATTTATAACTGAATAAATAATTATTAGAATCTGGCACGAGACAATAAAATGTTTTTTTTAATTATTTAAGGTCTCTTTACGATAATTGGGTAATGTTACAGAGGGAGTCCTAAAAATTTGTCCAGGTATAATTAGGATAGAAATGTTTTAACGAATACGTGATAATTCACAGACTTGGATTCTTCATTTTACGTCACCTACCAAGGACGGCATAACTAAGGATTGTTTACTCTCTTTAAAAAATCCTAAGGCCACCTGCCGGGCTGCGAACCAGCGATGTCGGGCATGGGAGGTTTTTATACTAACCACTACACCATAATAAAACGTACATATCCATTTAATAAGCAAACCTCCTACTCCAGAAACGGTGGTTGAAAAGTTTTTGATTAGAATTGATATGTTTCTATTACCGAATAACTCCAAAAATATATTATTGATCGATTTTTTTTTAAATTGTTTTTATTGTCTTTATTATTTATTGAAAGGACCGTTTATTTATTAGCACATTCCATACTACAGAATACAATGAGCCTATAATTACATTTTTACAATATGTATAAACAACATACATTTGGCTGTCATAAATTATATGTTTAAATGTCTGTTCTTCTTTGTCTATTGAACACTATTGTCATTGATTATCATTTAAATCTGTGTGAGTATGATTTGGTATGTCCATCTTCAGTTAAAACATATCCCAGTTTGTAATTTGTGGATTTAATTAGGATGTAGTTATTGGTTGTCAAATTAGTAAATTAATTTATAACCATAAAACAATAAAAAGTAAATAAATTAAATAATCTGTAATAATGAACCTCAAGAGTCGGGGAAAAAATATATCGCAGAGAGCCTAATTAAGGAGTCTTATCAGTGGGCCAGAATAACATTCGATAATACTACGGGGTTGAACTGATGTTGATTACACAATTCGAATAAATAAACACGAAAAATAACATTTCGTTAAAAGGAAAACATAAATAATAATGTAAATAGACTAATAGTTATTTATTTGACAAGTGAGGAAAGTGCCACTTTATGACACCCAAGGTTGGTAATTAAACGAGGGTGTTATAAGCACTTTTCACATGTGTTAAATGTTACATTTTTCCTGTAACCATTTAAAAATTAAGAAATTAAAGGTGAAACTTTAGATTTGTTAAAACTACACTAGCTCTATCTCTTAAAATTTTCTATTACTAACCATGGAAATTATAAGTCTAGGACGGTTTACTCATTGAAACATTTATTTATTATTATTTAGAAAATTATATTCTGATAACATATACAAAAATAAATAGTTGGCGTAAATGAATTGACGAGGCTGAAAGGCACCAGGGAGGAAGAAGAAGAAGAAGTAAATTGTAATGGGGGATGAGGTAGCTCATTTTGTGGAGTGCAGAATTGCATGCACGTTTCGGGGTTTGAATCCGGTAGTGGCAGATAAATTATTTAATGTGTCAAAAGCCACAGATGAGCCCTGAGGGGTCTGCAGACCCTCCTGGAGCTCATTCAGCCTGTATAAAGTGGGTAAACTCAAGTGGGGGGAAAAATCTGATGATTGGGGTTGATCTCGAACAAACCACCTCCCTCCACAAACGATGTATAAGAATGAACTTGTACTAAACCCAAAACTCTTAATGGGCTGTAGTGGTGTAGATTATATTTTGTAAATTATTATAAAAGTGATGAATTATATATTCCACAGAATTATAATGAGAATCGGATAACTTCTTTATTTTTATTTATCTTATAATTTTTTATTTAATTTTATTTATCAATTACTATTCATCTCTGCCTACTATCCTGAAAGCATCGATTAATATAATGTTTTCATTATGATTTATTTTAATAATATTTTATGATTAATTAATTAAAGTTCTTTAAAACCTTATTTTAATTTTTAATAAAACAGCAATATAAAATATATTGCTCGAAGGATTATTAAACGACCACAAACAAGGGATTTATCAAAGCTTTGGAATATACCTAGATGAATATTGAAGTTACTATAAGAAAATCAAAAATTGAAATTATAATTATTCATATAATCCCAGATCACCAATTTGGTTTCCGAACATCACACTCCACCATCCAGCAATGCCATCGTGTGGTGGACGTTGTCTCATCTGCATTAGAGCGCGGAATGTACTGCACGGGAGCTTTTCTCGATGTTGAGCAGGCTTTTGATCGAGTCTGGCATCCAGGACTGCTGTACAAACTCCGTAAATTCTTACCTTCAACTTACTTCCTTATTATCAGTTCCTACCTCAGTAATAGAACCTTTAAAGTAAACCATAATTGTTCCTACTCTTCCCTCTTCACCCAGTCTGCCGGTGTTCCTCAAGGTAGTATCCTGGGGCCCATCCTATACACGATATATACAGCTGACATCCCAACCCATCCAAGCACTGTCCTCACTACTTACGCTGATGACACATGTGTGTTATCAGTTAATAAGGATCCATTTGTTGCATCCCAATCTCTTCAATCCCATATCTCACACCTACAAGAATGGTGTCAAAATTGGAGGATTAAAATAAATCCTAACAAATCCCATCAAATTACCTTCACCCTTCGTCGTAAACCTACGAATTCCTGTCCTACTGTATCGTTTAATAATACACCACTGAACCCGGTCGAACAGATACGTTACCTAGGACTCCATCTGGATAAACGTCTCACTTGGAATCCTCATACAAGACTGAAAAGACAAGAAACTGCTCGACGTTTTCGCCAACTTCAACACTTACTGGACAAACGCTCTAAGCTACCAATTAATTACAAAAGACTTATTTACATGACAGTCATCAGACCTATTTGGGCATACGGAGTTGAGCTTTGGGGCTCTACTAAACCATCCAATTCATCTCGTATCCAATCCTTGCAATCCAAAATCCTTCGTAAAATCCTCAATGCTCCTTATTATGTCACAAACAAACTCATCCATCATGATCTTAATATCCCATATGTTACTGATTTGGCCCAAACTAGATACCTATCCTTCCATAACAAGCTCCATACGCACTTGAATCCGCTAGTCTCTCAGCTTGCTTCCCATACTATTCCTGATAACCCTCCGAGGCGCCTGAAAAGAAGATGGCCTCGAGATCATCTACTATAGAACTTTATTGGAGTGCTATCGATGGGTAGTTTCTCCACAACTGTTTTCATGTCATATTATACATTTTTGCACATTTACTTGATATAATACCATTATAGTTGTAAATATCATTGAATTAAATAATAAAAAAAAAAAAAAAAAAAAATAATTATTCATTAACAGTAACTCTACCGTTAAAAAATAACAACGATTATATCTTAAAAACTAATATGTAACAAACTTAATAGCTAAAAAAAATCATAATTGTAGGGAATATCTTTCCTTTTTTTTCTTTTTCCTAAGGGAACTGTAAAACATACATTAATTCATTAATCCCAACCCATCCTAACACCTTCATCTCCACCTATGCTGATGACACATCTGTGTTATCAGTTAATAACGACCCATATATTGCATCCCAATCCCTTCAATCACATTTATCAAGCCTCGATGAATGGTGTCGGAATTGGATAATTAAAATCAATTCCAAAAAGTCCCATCAAATTACCTTTACCCTTCGCCGAAAACCCATGACTTCCTGTCCTACACTATCCTTTAATAGTACTCCACTTATCCCTGTTGAACAGATCCGCTACCTAGGACTCAACTTAGACAAACGTCTTACTTGGAACCCTCACACAAGACTGAAAAGACAAGAAACAGCTAGACGCTTCCGACTACTTCAACACATACTAGACAAACGCTCAAAGCTTCAGATCAATTACAAAAGACTTATTTATGTTACTGTTATAAGACCTACATGGACTTACGAAATTGAACTATGGGGCTCCACCAAACCATCAAATTCCTCTCGTATTCAATCCTTGCAATCCAAAATCCTTCGAAAAATCCTAAACGCTCCTTATTTTGTCACAAATAAAACCGTCCATAATGAACTGAACGTTCCATATGTTACCGATTTAGCCCATTCCAGATACTTATCATTCCATAATAAACTCCAGGCATATCCAAACCCACTAGTTTCCATCCTTGGATCCAATTCCATCCCGGACAATCTTCCTAGGCGTCTGAAGAGAAGATGGCCTCAGGACCTTCTATAATAGAAATGTAATTAGAGTGCTGCCAATAGGTAGGGCCTCTACATGTCCTTTCATGTATTTATTTATTCATACAGCCCTTGCACTAGATGTATATATTACAGTTGTACAATTCAATAAAATAATTTTTTTAAAAATCATTAATATAATATAATAATATTAATTTATTGATTGGTTTAACACCAGGGTTTAATCGAATGCGTTAGCATTCACAAACTCGGTTTTAAAGGCTAAAAAAAGTAAGAGATGAATATTTATTGAATGCATTAATTAATTAGTAATTAAAAGTATTTGCATTTCGGTTAATATTTATGAATCGGTGATGATTAGATAGAGCCAGGACAGAGCTGACCGTGGCCAGGTGATAGACTAATTAATGGTCTTGTTGGCAACGACAATCAACTTCATTTCAGCTTCATAACCGTCATTATTTCAATGCCACTTCGTGTTTATCATCATCAGCCTCGAGCCTTGAATGAAAACGAATTTCCCAAATTCCTGGTAAATATATAATGTACATACGGGTAAATTAGTGAAGCAATAACCTACCCCTACAAGTGTATTTATATGTACATATATGAGATACTCTCAGTACAAGGAAACCGGGATATTAATATCTACCTATATATGAAAATATAATAAAAGGAGGTATTTCTAAGATAAAAAAATTCTAATAGAATTTAGTTAATTTAAATAAGTGATCAAGTCCCCTGAGTCCATAATAAAAAGTCTCGCCAAATATAATGAGGAAGAAAGAGATTGAGAGAGAAATTATATTAAAAAAACAGAAAATAAATGCCAAGGATTTTACAGCAACTTGGTTGACAACGAGCACCTGACTATTACAGGCAAAAAATATAAAAGTAATAGCAATATCTTTTTTATTATGGTAGATGCAATATTTTCTTCTTTTTTTTCACATATTGGATGAAATTACAAAAGGAATGTTTTTCGTGATCACGGACAAAGTCAAGGGATTTATTTTAAATTAAGTAAAAATTTTCTAAATAATTTTACTACATTGGCTAGGTTATTTTCCAACGATATTTTTGGTTTAGTTATATCCTTAATTATTACTGAAATTTTATTTGTCATGTCAACACCAAAACGTATATATAAATGTTTGCTTTGAAGAAATTCCAATAAGTATCTTTGGTAATAAAATTTTGTATTGTTCTCCTATTTTGTATGAAACGAAATTATATTTAATATATTTGATTAATTGCAACAATGGTATTTGTAATTATGAAATCAATTTGATGATTTCAAAAGAAATAAAAATAGAGATATAACATTAATCTCAACTAGTTTTTTGTCAGTAATCGTTTAAAATTATCTCACAAGAATAAAAAATGAAATAATTGTTTTAAAATAACTTCATAACTCATTCAATTATTCGAACAATAAGAATAATTAGGAGCCTCAGAAAGCGAAGTTTACGTAATATTCCTTCTTCTGATTGAATATAAAAGTATTGTCTATTTGTATTATAACTAGTTAATTTTAATCCGATAACTTTATACTTTCCTTAGACGTAATTCGGAATCATTCATTTTTTCCTTGATTCATAATGATTCAATAGCTTTAAATATTTTTTATTAGTAAGATTCTCTAAAATTATATTTTCTGTATTAATTGTTTTCGAATTCATAGGATTATTTTCAATTAATTATTTTTCTATGCTGAAGTATAATGAGTTATGCTATTAAAAATTTCAAAAAAGTTCGGTTCAAGTCCAGAAGTAGACTTCGTGTTGTTAACATTTGCGTGAATCTGAATTTTAGAAATTTCAGAACTTTTTATCATTAAAATTGTAATCATATTAATTTCTTTAATAACATTTAATATAATAACTAATTATTTCTTTAACACTTAATGGGTGTGTATAAATTGCATGTAAAAATAAATTTGTAAAGTAGCTCAGCTGCTTTGAATTTATAAGCTTTATTTATTGCTGATTAAAAATTTAACCAGTGTATTTTAAATGCACCCAATCCAAAAATCCTAGGGGACTAATATTTAATTCGTAAAAATAATTGAACAAAGGGAAAATTTAATATTTGCTCAGTATATTCATGAATGAAAATTAGTGTGAGTATATTTAATTTTTAAAAAAATTATGTGTCAATAAATTCAATGAGTAAACTATAGTAACCCTTTATTGATCACACATAGGAATTCTCAACAAAAAAAAAATCCGCATTTCTGATAAAATTTGATCCTAGCTATGATAAAAATGGGAAAAAATAATCATTTCTTTTAATATAAAAAATGAGATAAGGTCGTAAACTCATGATTAAACAATTTTAGCATAGTAAATAACATATCTGTATGTTCTTGTGTGTTTGTTTATAATCGGGAATTTTAAGAATCTATGGTAATTTTGAATTTTAAATAAAGATGCAATTTCATAAAGCATTATATATTATATCTATCGATAATACGATATTATAATAACTGAGTTGTGTTTAATTAGTTGTTTTGTATATTTTATTCCATACTTACACTTTCATTTTATATATTTATGAAACCAGAATTTTTTTTTTTTTTTACATTTATATCGATTATAAGATGATTACAGACAGTTCTAAACATATAGAGACAGACAGACGACATATAAATATACGTGCCTGCTAACAGGTAGGAAGACGTGGAGGACTGAACAGAGACAGGCACAGGAAAGAACAAGCTCACAACGCGGGAGCCGGCAGCTGACTGGGCCAAGCGTGGGAGTTGTCTTCACCCCTCCACTTCTCCCCACCACAAAATAATAAGTAGTGAAATATATATTATTATGGTTAGGTTTTTAAATATATTATTATAGTTGGGGAATTTTTACAGTTACCATTAGCTACCGTAAGTAAAAGAAAATTATTGAAATATCTCAAAATAAACCATGGATTATTTTCAATTACAAAAAATAAAAAGATTCTATACCATGACAACCCATGAAGGGTTGATTAGCATAACTAACTGCTATGCCCAAGGTATATTTTTTTTAAAGCTCTTTGAGGTTTGTTCCGTATTAATAACTGTTCCCATTATATATGAGCTGTTATTTTTGAAAGTGGTATAAGTTCATTTGGATCTTTAAAAAATCATTCATTCCTTTTTAACTGATTTTAATGATCATTATTTCATAATAAAATTTAAAATTTTATAAGGTTTAGAATTTTATAAGGTTTAAAACATCTCCATAATTTTTAAGTAATTCAAATGGAAACCTTTAGATACCGCAAATACGAAAAAATAGGCTTGTAACACTTTCATAATTAAAAGCTCAAATATTCCCGATAAATATAGATTTCGTTAATGTATTTACTTTTTATTATGGCATGATTATGACAAATATTGTAGCTATCAACTGTATCAATCAACTATAGGTTTTTCCAGTTTCGATGATAGAAACATTTCATTTCTAAACGACCTCCAGAAACGTGGGTAGTGTGGTTACTAAATAAATGTATACGTATTATTGTGGGTTCACCTTTGCTTTTATGGTAAGCATTAACCCAAGATCAAAGGTTCGCAGCCCGGCAGATGGCCTTAAAATTATTTAAAGGAAATAAAAAAATATTAGTTATGCCGGTCTTCGTTGAGGACGTAAAATGGTGATTCTGATTAAGTGAGGTGTCAGGTGTGGGAATCAAATTATGACTCACATGTCAAATTACACATTAAATTACAAACTGTGGTATCGTCCGATTAGCCATAGCATCATAAAGAGAAGCTAAATGAAAAAAAAGAGTAGAAAAATAACAGACTATAAATGACTATGATCGACTTCATAGTGTGATCAATAAAGGGTTACTATAGTTTACTCATTGAATTTATTGACACATAATTTTTAAAAAAATTAAATATACTCACACTAATTTTTATTCATGAATATACTGAGCAAATATTAAATTTTCCCTTTGTTCAATTATTTTTACGAATTAAATATTAGTCCCCTAGGATTTTTGGATTGGGTGCATTTAAAATACACTGGTTAAATTTTTAATCAGCAATAAATGTATACGTATTATTGTGGGTTCACCTTTGCTTTTATGGTAAGCATTAACCCAAGATCGAAGGTTCGCAGCCCGGCAGATGGCCTTAAAATTATTTAAAGGAAATAAAAAAATATTAGTTATGCCGGTCTTCGTTGAGGACGTAAAATGGTGATTCTGATTAAGTGAGGTGTCAGGTGTGGGAATCAAATTATGACTCACATGTCAAATTACACATTAAATTACAAACTGTGGTATCGTCCGATTAGCCATAGCATCATAAAGAGAAGCTACATGAAAAAAAAAGAGTAGAAAAATAACTGACTATAAATGACTATGAAGTCGATATATATGACCCAATCAACCAAAGTTGAGCAGCGTAGGAATTGTAATTAGGCGAGCAGTCAAACTATGCAGACTCTGGATACCTTGCGAGCCCCAAATTCTAATAGGCTAAGTGGGACTCTCCCAGATTAAACGTCCCTTAGTAATAGCAAATCAGATCCAACATCATAAATTTTATATACGTTATAAAAATTACACATTCTGGATCATTCGACCTAAAATAAACTATACATCATTTCCCAGATGATAAAAACTGAGGATTCAGGCCTTTAGAGAGCTTGAAGGCATGCCTGGGTGTGACATGAATTAATATAACGTGCCCCACAGTTACCACGAATGTTGCTTCTCATGCTCATAATGTTCTATCTTATATCACAGACTGTAATTTGTTTGCAAAGATGGGGTTTTCCGATTCCTTCAATTATATATCGCCTTGTCTGAGCGATGAATTTCAGTGTGTAAAGTGCTAAGTTGCTATGATGAAAGTTCAAATCCAGCTGTGATAGATAAATTTATATAATTTGATAACAGCCAGGGATGGATTCTATGGGATCTACAGACCTTTCTGGGGTTCAACCAGCCTCTGTTAAGTGGGTACCCTTACTACAGGGAAAACCTGGCGGTTGACCGTGATCTTGGGCTAACTCCCTCTCTGCACCATTGTTGTCTGAGAAACAGTACAGTCTCTACCATATAATGAACCCAGGACACTTCAAGGGTTGAAGTGGTAAAGCGCTTCTTTTTTTTTCTTTTTTTATAGCTCTCTAACAAGTTACGAGTTATACAATGGAGTTATGTTAAAGTTACATCAGTTTTTATTTATTATTTAGAATAGAATAAAATAGAATAGTTAGAGCATTCTCTAAGCTTGTTTACTAACACTGGACTTCTTCAAAAAAAGCCTCAGTTTAGTTATTTATTTGAGAGAAGAAACATGACAGTGTCCTACTAAATTCTCCTAATTTTAAGACGTAACGGAAAAAAAATTCACAGCCATTGAAGCAAACTCGTGAAATTATTAATTATGAAGGGGGAGGTGTCCTTTACCAGCGCACTGCGCGGAGTTGGTTTGAAAAATTTAGCAGTGGAGATACGACGTTGGAAAGGAAGAAGAGCTCCGGGCGACCATTAATGGATATTGATGATGTTCTGAAGGGAGCTGTTGAGTCATCCACGAGTACTCGCGAACTTGGCAGGGAGTGTGGTGTGTCGAAAGATACTGTTAGTCGCCATATCTCCATGGGGAAGGTGAAAAAGGCCAGTAGACTGAATGAAAACGGTCATTTTTTTATACACCCCATTAATATACGTTACCGGTGTTTAGACTATGAAAACATTTTATTTATATAGTTATTACTTGACATTACTATTTACTTCATGTTTTAAATTGAGGTCTGAAACTTCCAATTTCTTATGTACTTTTGATTTTGGGAATTGTCGGGGTTTTTTTTTTGGGGGGGGGGGGGGGGTGAAACACAAATCTTAGTCCTGAAGATGTTTAAATGAGCAGAAGTCAATATTTTTAACAGACTTGGTTCAAGTTTTAACATAAATTTTAAAAAAATGAATAAACCCCGGATAATTCAAAGTATTCATGCTAAAAATTACAGTTGCAATATTCAAGCAAATCGAACGAAATTTATACTTAACAATAATTAATCATGTTGAATATTCCAAGAAATTCCGTTACATTCTTGAACTTGAATTCACTATGCACTTACACACTTTAAAACAAGAAAGATTTACACAATATATCACTAAAGCACGGTACAATAACCGTATAACTACTTACAAGAAATATTTTAAAACTATTTCAGAACTAACACCTTATCAAGGATATAAGTAAACAAAAAAATTAAGGAAGATACGGCACAAAACATCTCCACTCAAAACTTGAGAGTAGACTGAAGAAAGATGGAGGGGGCGGTTAATATCAGGATAATTAAATTATATAGGATCCTCTGGGCCTTACTCTTTATTATAAACATTCAATGTAGAATTACTACTACTATTTTCACTTTCAGAAATATTATATCTGTATAAATAATTTGTTTATTTTTATTTTTAACAGTTACACTTATTGAATATTACAATGTAATGGCCCAGAATATACAATTAAAACATCTCTTCGAGTAATCGATTATCTAAGCAATCGGAACCTTAAAAAATATTTAATATTACAATACCGTTTATGCCTAAATAATTAATATTATATTTTGTTTATAAATAATAACTGTTTTTTGAACAAAAAATAAATCCTATTGTTTTCCTTGAATTGTTTTCATATCGAAATGTATTTCAAATTGTGCTTAAAATTGTTTCTATTTTCTTCAGATTATACTTTTACAGTTATTATAATACCTAAATATTTAAATATATTCAGAAGCCCGTTGCTGTATTTCAAAGAAATTTATAAAACAAATAAGTTTAAAGAAAAAAAATAATAAATAAGGAAAATATTGTAAAATACAACAACAGTTTTTTCCACCAAATTCCAAAAGGTTTTCCATTAACAGAAAAAGGTTTTCATTTATGCAAAGGGAAGCTACTATTTTAATATTTATAAGCAGAAAAGGGAAAGAGCTCTTGACACAATTGTATAGGCAGCGCTCTTGATGTATCATTTAGTTTAGTTCACAATTTTGAATCACAGTTAATTCTTGAAATCCTTAATCCCTAGAGTGCAAATGATCAATAAATTAGAATTATATTATATATCTACCATATCTCTTAACGCCTCCCCCCAACCTCAATATCATCAGCAAGGTCTATAATCGCCGTCAAACTTGACCTTAACCAACTTATGTTGGCGAATTGTATGGTATATTTTGTACTCGGTTATGGCATTTACTTTAACATTAATGCCTTTAATACCTGCACATTGGAAACTCCATCACCATTAATGCAAATATGCTTTTCAAAGATATACCCTAAATAGTCATCCATGATGACCACAATGTCCCATTTGTTGCTTATTAGGCTCAACCAGATTCCAATCCTTTAATAACTAACTGTATTCCCACTCAAACTCATTAGTTTCAAACCTAGCTACTTCTTAAATTCCCAATAATCCTCCGAGGCGTCTAAAAAGAAGACATCCTCATGAACTATTAAGTTGAATTTGCTTGTTTATTTGTTTTTTTTTATTTGTTGTTCTGCTTAACGACGCTTCTGAAGGATGGCATAAACAAGGATTTTTTACTCCCTTTTTGAAAATCATGGGGCCACCTGCCGGCCTACAAACCCGCGATCTTGGGCTTAGTAAGTTGTTATGCTAACCACTAAACCACAGGTCGCCCCAGTTGAATTTTTTATTTTAGTACTGCCTCAAGGTAGTTTCTCAACCTTGCCTTTATCCATGCCATTATGTATCCTGCATGCCGTTGCCATATATCCTATTGTTGTAAATTTCAATACATAAACACTGCTTTTTCCATAAAATATGTAAAGACAGTAGTTATGAATCAAAGGTCTCGACTTTACTCAGTTGTTAACCACAAAAGGCTATCAGCTAATTGTTTCGTTGATTTCTTAATTTATGCCTTCCATCCATTTTAAGTTCTGAGAGTAATATAATAAACACCTTTTTATTTCAAAAAGATATTTAAATCATTACTTTTGAACTTAATACCGCTTCATATAAAATCATTTATAGCAGGAACCACTACATCCACTCGGAATCCAATGGACTTTTGCCAGATGCCGGAAAATCCAGCTCTCAAAATGCTGCCGAATCACTAAAGGGATATGGAAATCCGATGCTAATGACTTAGGACCACTTTGGAACTTTCCCAATTCTTGAGGATCTCTTCGCAGTCGACCCCCACCGTTTTTCAAGTGAGAGGTGTTATGACAGCGGCACGTACCAATATTACGAACTAATGCTTAGTTCATACAAGTGTATGGTTAGTTATAATGGGGTATAACTTACCTAGAAATCGTTACCGTTATTACTTTTAAAATATTATATCTCAAAGACAACTAAAATATTGCTTATCTCATCACTTCATGATTGTTTAAACTTTCTTTCCGATTTTACAACTTCTGAAATAGTCCAAGCTCTAATAATATTCACGATCCAAATCCACAAAGGAGGAGGGAAAAGATATCTGCAAATTTTAGTGTTTTAGGTTATCATACATTTTAATCCTTACCCATCCACAATTCGTTTCTAAACCCAAGAAATATTTTAATAATAATAATATTAAAAAACCTATGCCAAAACGACTCATGAAGAGTCTTGGGTTCGGTAACATCAGGCCAGTGAGGTGATTAGCTCGAGATCACGCTCAACCTCCAGAATTATGAGTATCTGATCCCAAAGAATCCATCCCGATAAACATATTAAATAAATTCTCTCCCACAGCCGAATTTGAACCTGAGAACTTCTGCAGAGCAACTCTACCGTTGAGCCACCTAACTCCCTTAATAATAATGTTCTGAAATCGTCTGCATACCTAGCTTGACAAATATTCAGATACACTATTAAGGCTTTGGAACAACGATAGTTGCCATATCAACTGAGTGAAGACTGAACTGTATATAATATTATTTTAACTCGGGCGGGGTGTTCTTCATTTATGTTACTCAATAGGTGTCCCTGTGTTGGAGAGTATCTCCAAATTGTTGTCACTCTCAGAGTGGAGGGCCCCGAGTGAGGACCTCTAAGTTATTTTACTTGATTATTGGGTGTCCTGAAGATAGGATCTCTCAAAGTGATTCTACTCTACCATTGGCAGTCTGGTGTAAGGATCTTCAAGTTGTCAAGAAAAGTTGGATGGTATTGTGATTCAGAGGCTGTTTTGTGAAGGAGTTTTAGCATACAGATTGCATGTGAGTGTTTATTTTAGTCAGTATACTGTAAAATTGTGTTTAAATTTAAATTGTATTATTTATCCCAAAATGTAATTGTAATTGTAATTGTAATGAATTGTCATTGAACTCACGGAGATAATTGATTTCATCTTAATTAAAATATTTTAAGATGACAAACTGTTATGTCTAATAACTTAAAATTTTTGTAATATAATAAATATATAATTAACCTCAACTTTTAACTAACTATCCATATATATAAATTCTTAACAAGATATAACAATATTTTATTAAAAAATAAAAATCAGCTAGAGGGAGATGGAATATTGCAACGTTAAGAGTGTACTCTGCAAGGGAAATGCTGGAGTGCATATAAATATTGGAATGTAATGAGTGTAGCCATGAGGGAAACCCCGCACAGATCTTGAAACAAACTTGAGACTTGCAGGTTATATCCCCCAGCTCATAGTGTGAATATGACAGTTTTGAGTAACTTTACACACTGTATATCTATTCAGCTCCAACTAGACTAAATTTCAATGGAATAGGATGATTTGTTC
This sequence comes from Troilus luridus, assembly GCA_964056705.1. Lineage (NCBI taxonomy): Eukaryota > Metazoa > Arthropoda > Insecta > Hemiptera > Pentatomidae > Troilus > Troilus luridus. The sequence goes on along the minus strand of OZ057414.1, from coordinate 78,128,022 downwards.
AATATGTATACTTAAATAATGATCCCCATGAGGGAAATGATCACAGGGATACCTCTCCAGGGTTAATGCTCGTAATTGTTTAACACTATATTTTTAATTCTTAAAAATTTAAAGGTATTATGAAGCATAATAGTTAAGAGGAATACTTTTTGGTACCATACAATTTTAATTTAATTCAAAAGATATTTCGACAAAGTATAATGATGTTTGAAATTTTGTCTAACAACCTTAAATTGAGTACCTTATCTTATTCGTGCAGTTGAAACATAATATTAGCTCTATTTTCATCCAAAACTTTTTGCGATTGAAACCGGAACACATCAATTCCTAGACTTCTATAATTGCATTTCTTTCTCTAATACCATAATAACAACTGCCCATACAAACTAGAGTGAGAGGTTGAAGGTTGATTTCATAGAAAAACAAATTTATTAGGAAATCAATTAAAGTAATTGACCGGGGTGGGAATGAAACTACTGCATTCACAACAAGCTAGTCTGGGACCCTCGCCCCAACAGGCCCCACCACAAAAAGAGCCTCAGCTCTGTTTAAAGAAAAATTAAAGTATATTATTCATTACTCAAGGGTAAATAATATGCAATTTACTTTTGAGTATAAAAAGTATTTTAACACTATTATATGCTGGTATTTTTCTTATTTGGATTGAATGAATTGAATGGAGTGGGAAAAAATGGTGTAAAACTACTTTTAAATTCTACTCCTTGTGGTATTTGAAACATTAAGCTGTTTAACAGTAAATAGTTATATGAGATTTATGTATAATATATAAATAATATACATAGGTAATGCTATGGAAAGTATAGTTGAATCAACCTGCAATGGATATTGTTCTAATTGTTAAAATAATATTGAATTATAATAGTTGACTTGATGAAATATGTGGAAGAAAATGGTTCGGGTAGGGGTCAATAAATTTCTCTTAGATATGGAGAAATGTTTATTAAGTAGCCAACGTTTCGACCTACTTTGTAGTTCTTCTTCAGGGCTAAATATACATTCAGTACAGACAATTGAAAATTAAAAAATAGTAAAAAAATTGATAAGCATGGTGATTACTATATAAAGGTTAAAATGAATGAGTGAATAGTATTAATAACCAAGTGACAGGAAGGTGGTAAAATACATAATTGAGAGTAAAATAAGAATAAAACAGAACAAGTTAAATAATAAAGAGCAAGGTAATAAATATAAATACTAAAATAAAATGGGTAAATATTAAAGTTGAAATACATAAATATCAGGTATCTGAGTGGTGAACAATAAAGATGGGGGAGGGGAGAGAACAACAGATGTATATCAATACAGAGAAAAGATGATCATGTGGGGCATTAATAACCATAACAATGAAAAATAAAAACTAATTTAAACTAACTCCACCCCATCCCTAACCTCATCACGGAACCAGAACACATATATAGGGATGACAGTTTTATAGTCACCAACGATGAGAAAGAAGTCTCCCGCATCCGCAACACCAATTGAATTATGAATCACTTACAACACTCCTCAAACCACCCCTCTCCTCTTTCCCCCACATTTTTAAAAGACATTGCCACCACCCGCTCATCCCTCAAATCTAACCTACAACTTACAGTTATAGCAGACAAGGGCAACGTGACTGTAATTAGTTACACAAAGGACTATACTTAAAAAATTTGTTCCCTCCTATCTGACACGTCAACAAATAAACCCATCTCCCGTGATCCCACCCTCCCTCTCATGGGTAAATTTAATCACCACCTACAGCACTTCACAGAACCCGACAAATAAACAAACATACATATTACAATCTTATCTCCTATAACTCTATATCTCCTCGTATATATAGATTACCCAAAATCCTCAAACCAGGGTACCCACTCCGTCCCATCATCTCAAACATTAACTCCCCATCCAGCAAACTTAGCAAATTTCTTCTTCCTTCTCTTCAAACCCTCAGCCACAACAACACTTACGACATTACTAATTCCTTTCATCTAAAGGACCAATTACTTTCTTTTCGCATTCCTGACCATTTCATCTTACCCTCTCTTGACGCCACTAGTTTATTCCCCAATATCCCTATCGACAAAGCCCTCAGTATAATAGAGAAAATCTGGAACATTATCCAACCCCATACTACTCTTTGTCTCACCTCTTACCTTGAATCCCTCACACTGTGTTGTAAATCTGGATACCTCAGTTTCCAAGGTAAATGTTATAATCAAATCACAGGTCTTGCCATGGGTAATTGCCTTGCTCCAGATATTTCCAACATAGTTCTTAATGACCTTCTTGACTCCATCATCCTTCTAGTTCCCCGTGACATCATCCTCATTAAGAAATACACTGACGATCTCCTCTAAGTTCTGAATCCCTACAAAATCCCCGAAATACTTGTCGCCTTTAACACTTACCATCCCCATCTCAAATTTACCAATGACACATAAACAGATCACACCCTCCCCTTTCTTGACCTCCTCATTGTTAGAAATAAAGATGGCTCCTTGTCCTTTCATTGGTACACCAAACCCACATATTCCGGCAGACTTCTCAACTTTTTCTCACAGCACCCTTACCACCAGAAGATCAACGTATCCAAAAACCTCATCCACCGATGTCTTTCCTTATCAGACACCAAATACCTATAAACCAACATCCAAAAACCTCATCCACCGATGTCTTTCCTTATCAGACACCAAATACCTATAAACCAACATCCAACGAATCAAAAATATTTTACTCTCCCAATCCTCAACAACTTCCCATCCCACATCACCAGTAAACAGTTAGACCCCCTTAAAAACCATGTTAATGTTATTTACTCCTCCCTTAATCCCACAGTACTGACCTCCAGCTCTTACCTATACAGATCTTTTCCTTATATCCCTGTTCTATCTGAAAATATCAAAAAAATTTTAAGTCTTACTTTTCCCAATCTTTGCCTTGGTTTTTAGCCATACCATAAATTTTGCCACCTGTTCACCAATTTAAAAGACCCGATCCCTACCAAAAACCTCTCCAACATAGTCTACCATATCCCTTTCTCTGCCCCTAACTGTACCTCCTCCTACATTGGTGAAACACAAAACTATTTTTACAGAAGACTATCACAACACAAGACTTCTATCTCTACCCGAAACATATCTGCTTCCAAATTATCTTTGACTCCTAACTACACCTTTAACTTCAACCAATCCTCTGTTCTCGCCACGGTTCCCAATTATACCAAAAGACTCATTGCAGAATCCATCAACATAATCCTCGAAAACAATCCATTAAACATCAAGACAATTTCCATCCATATATTGTATTCACCATGCTTAACAATTTTTCACTATTTTTTAATTTTCAATTGTCTGTATTTTGCATATTTACCTCTGAAAAAGACCTACAAAGTAGGTCGAAACGTTGACTACTTAATAAACATTTCTCCATATCTAAGAGAAATTTATTGACCTCTACCCGGACCATTTTCTTCCACACGTTAAAATAATAGTTTACAGAATTAGATGCATGAGCTGTCAACAGTATTTTTACTTTCATTTGCTTGGCGGTGAATTATTTAAAATAAGTATGTTTTGTTTTTTTACATTGTATATTACATACATCAAAATAAAAGAATGATAATCAAGATTGAAAGCATTCCCTAAACAAACTAATGAACTATACATGTTTGTATATAATGAATTAACAAATTATGAATGTTGAAACACAATTTTTTCTTATAAATGTAGTTAGCTTTACCTAATAAACTGTTAGCTCATATCACTACACAAGTAACATTCTGAAAATCGGTCAGTTTTTTTACATGGTGGTAAACAAAACCTTAAATGTATGAATAAGTGATTATATATTATTTTTAACAATTAAAATATCAAAATCAATCATATAATTAAATCACTAAGTAGCAACAAAAAGAAAAACACCTATTATCTTACGATGGTTATAATATAATTAAAAATAAAAGGGAAAAATCACATTTAGATTTCTCATTATGTAATACTGACAATAACTCTAAATGTAATGTATTTTAAACCTTACAAAACAGCTACATGTTGGACATTGATCAATTTTATCTGGTCACTGGCACGCGTAGGTATTACAGATAATGAACTGGCTGATTGGGCACAAAAAGAAGCTCATGCTCTTCGAGGTCATGATAAAGCTTTCTTTACCCAGTCCGAGCTAGCGCAACAACTAAGACAGAACGTCCTCCAAATGGGACAATAGCCCTCAAAATAAACTGAAACTTATAAAATCTAATGTTAGACCACGGAGCAGCTCCTGTCATAGTATCCGAAGAGAGACTTAGGAGCCTACGCAACTTAGGATAGGACATACAAGGCTTACTTAGACTCACTTAACCACTAAAGAAGATCCGCCAACATGTGGGAAGTGCAACAAGAACTTAACAATAGTTCATATCTTCGAAGGCTGTATATTTTTCAAAAGAGCGATGCATAAAATAGGACTCCCTGCCAATGTACCCATGGTTTTGGGAAATGAAGAAAAGTACGTTAATAAGGTACCTTTCTATCAATATTTATATTCGATTAATTAAGAATATCTAATACAGTTATCTCCAACTTTTTATTTTCTCTAATTTTTTTATATTTATTAAAAAATATAACGTATATTAAATACGTTTTTAAAAATTTAATTATTGATTATTTTTTATTCAGTTTTATTACTTATTTATTTATTTTATTATATTTTTAAATTCCGGTTTTATAAAAATTATTACTGAAAAACAAATATGAATAATATATATATATATATATTGTTTATGGTTCTCGAGTTTCAGTCAGTTATTTCAACTTTTTACGTCGCCTAAGAAGTTGAAATAACTGACTGAAACTCGAGAACCATAAACAATATATTTCTACAACAGTCAAGATAAGTAGAAACCAATATATATATATGTGTATATATATATATATATATATATATATATATATATATATATATATATATATATATGAATATGTGTGTAGAATAGAATAGAAATAGTAACTTTATTTTGGGACTAAGTCCCTTTAGAATAACAAATACGAACAGAAAAGAAACATAATATTTATCCGGCCAGGCTAAATGTTACAACATATCAGAAAGCATGTAAACAGTGACAGAAAACAATTTAAAAATAAATATTTAAACATAAAATAATAATAAGTAAATAAACAGTACGATTCTTGACAAGATATTAAGCAATTAAAGAGAATAGATAAATTCATATATATATATTTAAACCAAGGTGTCGATGACCAACTGTTTTTACCCCCTCAAATTCAAAACAACCAAACAACTAATCTAAATGCAATGATATAAAATCAGTTATAGAAGTTATGAAACAATATGTCCTAACTAAATGGAATCAATTTTAAGGTTCAGCCCATTTTATCCATCATGAGGACATCATATAATCATCTGTAATATTCTAATTAATGCTTGATTGATATTATCACATAGCCAGAAATTAGATGAATTAATGAATGGATAAAGAATTATTTTTATTCTTGGGCCATAAGAACAAGAAATTTTAATGTAAAAGAGTACTGATGTATTCTTACCTAGTAACTTTAGGTTAGATCATCAAGCAGTTTATAAATAAATTTGTTAAGAAGATTGAAATATAATTGGAAGAAGAAATAATTGATAGTTAAAGAAGAGACTATATGAATAGCCAAGAATCTCCAAAATAAAAAAAGCATATATGGTTTTTTTTTTTGGTTTTTTTTTTGGCGTGCCAACTTTAAGTCATTAACGCCAGTGGATAATGAGATTTTGTTGATATATATATATATATACCTTTAGTAAATATCTTGTTGGAGTTTATGTTAACGTATCTATTTAATCCTTTATTTACTTTAACTGATAACGTGTATTGATATATTAAAGCTCCCTTCCAGCCTCCAGGCCAACGGCCCCCCACCACCGTACCCCCACCACGGGACCCCGACCAGACCACAGGCACCAGCGGCAGCGCCGTCCGACAAACTCTCTTTACATATGTTATTGCTTGATTTAACTTGTTAACGCGGCTCTCACTAGAAGATGTATTCACCCCCTGCAGCCAAGGCGCTCACATCTTCACAAGCCGGGGACTGCTTCAGTCCAGAGGGCATATATGGTTTGTCAAAGGAAATAATTTTGTTGAATAATTTCATTGAATTATTAAAAATTATTAGTTGATGTATAAATATCACAGGCATCATTAACATACTAAATAAATAATTGCTCACTATTATAGAATTTATTTTTGATCTCCACCTGGACAATTTTCTATTCCACAAAGTAATTTTTTGTCGATGATAAAATATAAATACTGATTAGTTGGATTCTGTTGCTCAAAAAATGATTAGAACTTAACATAATAAAAAGTTCAGTGATAGATAAATATTTTAAAAAACTGGGATTTGATCCCCTAACGATTTTTAACCGATATATAAATACATAAAACAAATATATGCTAATGCAAATAACAAATAAGATAAAAGCAATACTATGGTCCAAAACATACTCCATAGTTTTATCCTAGATAACTTACATTAAGAATATGCAAGAAACAAAAAATAAAATATATATATATGAATATCTTCTGCTTCATCTTAATATTTTCCTCCATGATCAGTGTTGCGGAAACAAATTTGTAAAGCTTGATCCATATATCCCGGTCCTGGAATAGCTGACTCTGCCTGCTCTAATCTATGACTCTTCTCTCAAAAGCCTTCCTGACTTCACCTTCCCATGTCCTTCTGGGCCTTCTTCTTGTCTTTATTTATTCCACTCTCGCCTCATGTCCAGCTGTCCTTTCATCCTGCATTCTTTCCCTATAACTAAGCCAGCATAACCTGTTTTCTTATATTATATTTTCAGCTGGCCCCAATGTTGCTCCTATTTATGGTTTTTCTGATTGTGTCCCTGCTTGTTTTTCCATCTATTCTCCTCAAGAACCTCATTTCCATTGTTTGAAGTTACCTTTGATGCTTGGAGATAATATTCCAGGATTCACTGGCATAACTCAGTTTGGAAATGATTATACTTTTAAACACCACTTTCTTTACTTTTATGAGACTATTCTCTCCTCCTCTTTCTTTCTTTCCTTTCCTCATTACATTTTTTTTTAGCACAGGTTTATTTACAGCTGTTGTAGTTCTACTATAGATGAAAATAAAAATATTAAAACAAAACCAAAAAATCATTTTTTAAAAAAATGAGTAACCAAAATAAACTTATAGATATAAAAATAAAAGAAGATATAAGATTTATTGTATCTTAGACTTTGAAATCGATAAGAACCAAACAATTATTGCTGCCAAAAAGAGGAATAAATCTAATTTAAGTTGGTGTAATAATCAAAGGTTTGTGTATTAATCTAAAGATAAATTTTATAAAATATTTCATAAGATATAATGTCACTTCTGGATCATCAGTGAAACCCCCATGTATCAAAGGGTGATAAAAGAGAAGACAAGTAATGGATTTTCAAATGCAATTAAAAAAAAGTTGGGGATCACAGTCTATGAAACTGTTTTAGGATAAAAATAATAGGTATTTGGAATATTTAGGTTCACTGTCACCCCAAGACAGTGAATGTTGAATACATTTTTTTGAAAATATTGATATTTTATAAAATATTACTTTGGTTTTAGGTATTTTGGGCTAATTTTTCATACTTTATGTTAAAGATTTTCTTTTTTTATCATGCAAAATTACAAAAATTTATATTATGTTTATTATAAATGTTAAATTGATTATTATTTATCCATATTATTGATCATAGTATTTCTGCAATTGATATGTTGAGATATATGTAAATTTTAATAGCTCCTTAAAACATCAGATGAAAACTCACTAAACCTTGATATTTCCTAAAAGCTCAAGATGAATTTTAATTTATTTATTTAATATTCTTATATAATAAAAATCATAAATTAAAATATTAATATATGAACTGCTGAATATTGAGTTTTTTTTTACATTGTTGCATAAAACTCATTTTTCAGCAGCTCCATTATTAACATTTTAAGAAGCTCGATTAACATATTTATAACATAAATGACTGCTTTTTCCTTTTAGAAAATAGGAGATAAGTATACTTCAATTTATTATTTTGATTTTCATATGAGTATTCATCAATAAAAATCCATTTTAATCATTTTTAAAATTTTATTTTCAATTAATTTCATGGCACAAGACATTGTCATCAATTGCTTTTATTTTATTTACTTTACTTTTTGTTATACACAAACATTTATAAACATTTATTTATTTATTTATAAAATAATAAAATTTATTAATATAAATAAATTTATATATATTTATATAAAGACATTTATCCAAAGAACAGTTCCATAGTTTCAAATTTGAACTGGAAGGATTTTAACCTAAAGGTACCTGTTTTACATTGATTATGGATTTTACGCTTCTTTTTTGTGAAATTATGACAAATAAAGTTTCAAAGTAGGTCAGGTGAGTATCAGTAACACTTGTGACTTAGGTAAGTCAAGTTGGTGCTCATAAATGTCATAGCCTCAGATAATATATTTCTTTATTATTGTTTCTGACAGTTTCTGGATTTTTCTTCAATTATTTTTATTCAACCCTATGTATCAAAACTTAAAATTTTAAACTTTTTAACGATAAATTATTTTATTGACAAAGTTGTTCTAGGATCGTAAACTTATGAAAAGCTGGTATATGCCACATGTAATATTTAACTTACAAACATTACAACACTCTTTCGTTTTTATTGTTAAATCGAAAATAATTTTGAAGTCCTATAATCCTAGTGTATAGTTGTGTTCAGGTATTGGTATTGATTTTTTATCTGGTAATTAATTTTTTTTAAATATATTTCCTCATCTCGTTTCAGGCTACTTCAACACTTATCAGAAAAAACCTTTAAATTCCTAATTAATTATAAAAGACTCATTTAAATGATTATTATTAGACCTATTTGGACTAGGGAGTAGAGCTTTGGGGCTCCATTAAGCCATCAAATTATCAATCCTTATAATCCAAATTCCTTCATAAAATCCTCAATGCTGCCTACTTTGTTAGGAATTAAGTCATCCATAATGAGCTTAATTCATCATTAATTGCACATTTGACCTAAACCCAATCTCAATTCCTTTATTTCCATTCAAACTGAATAGTTTTGAACCTAGCTACCTCTTCAATCCCCCAAATCCTCCAAGGTTTCTGAAAAGAACTTGGCCTCATAACTTTTCAAGTTGGATTTGTTATTTAACTACTTCCAGCAGGTAGTTTCTCTACATGCATAATTTTACTTAATTCGTGTATAAAATGGCAAGAAACAGGTCCTAGATGCCAATTATTACATTGTTTACTTGATCTAAACTTCTGAGTTCTGATTAATAATTCATTGATCGGGTAATATTAGAATAGAGATCTTTAAAGAGTGCCAGACACCGCAATTTTAGAAAGACTTCTGAAAGACGGCATAACTAAGGATTTTTAAGGACTCTCTCTAAAAAATCCTAAGGCCACCTGCCGGGCTGTGAGCCCGCGATCTTGGGCATTGAAGGTTGTTATACAATCAATTACTGCTGAGGTGACCCCCTATCATGGTTGTATCATGTAATAGTTCTAATATACTTCAAAGTATATTAAGTTCTTGAATCGGTTGCATTGTAATTAAATTCAGTTGGAATGGTAAGATGTTTCGGACGATTATTAATTACCGAGTGATGTTGCGAAGGGTTTATACGTATGAAGTTAATTTTTTACTTCATTGATGAATCGTTTTCTAACCATAGTTTCAAGGATAAAGGTTTGACTATTTGAATATAAATTGAGGCTATTTCTCGAAACCTGCTCTGATCTCAGTGGGCTGTGACCTTTTCGGTAGTTAGCCGCACCGGTAGCAACTGGCTGCAGTAATGACGGGAATATTGGAGGAGGGGGGCGCCATTCGGAAGTCTGCTCAGGACGTTGGTAGACGTAACGCTGAAGGATATAACGCACTGAGATTTTATAGACTACGGGAGTGGAAACAGAACAAAGACAACAGGTGTTTGTGCTGTACATCTCAGGAGGCGTAGTCGCAAGGTTCCTGTTCTGGCAAGTACTCGTGGATAAAACTTTTATTCGTAACTTTATGAATATTGAAATAAGTATTTAAAAAATAAGTATAATATAAATATAAATAAATAAGTATAATATATTTATAAACAAATAAGTATATTATAAAGATAAATAAATAGAAATAATTAAAAAAAAAAAAACCTGTATCACTGTACTGTTTCATGGACAACGGTTCTGCAAGGAGGTGACTTGTCCTAGGTCACGCTCAACCGCCAGATTCCCCCCTTATTTTGGGTACCCTATTTTTAAAATATTTTATAGAGGCTGGGTGGGCCCCACGAGGGTCCTAGATCCTATATGATCCATCTCTGGCTGCAAACAGACTAAATAAAAGTATAACATAAATAAGGTAACGTTTGGTTTCAGAATCGGGTACACCCATTTTTTCAGATTTTTTTTTATAAGCTTTTCATGCTAGAAATAATGTACTACACGTATTTGTTTCAAAACCGTCCGGATTCTCCAAAAATCAATACCAAAAGATCCCATTTCCTAACAAAAGTGGTTACATCCATTACATTAAATGAAAATTTTGATGAATGAAAAATGAAAACTATGTAATATACATATTGTTTCAGTATTTTGATTAAAGTAATTTTTTTAAATGTCTATTTTATTTATTTATATTTAATCAACCATAAACTAACCATATATCGATATTTTCTTATCAAGGTCAGGTATATTGAATACATTTTTCTGTATTAAATGGGAATAAATAAATAAAAGGTAAAATCTTAAAATACTGTCAGTAATTATTGTTAGAAGTGAATTGTTGACAAAATAATATAAAATAAATATAATTTGTAAAAGAATTTTTTTAAGTGATTATTTTCTAAAACTGGATCTTTTTTGATCAGTCCTAAACATTTTTGAATATGGAAGTAACTGGTTTTGAAACTAAATGCCTGAAATATAAATAAACAAGTGTAATATAATTATAAACAAATGTTGAAATGTTAATGAGAAGTGTACACAAATGTAAATCGAGTCTATTTTTTTTTTTTTTTAAATGAACGTAGTGGCTTGTATTTACTGATTTTGTCAGAAGAAGAATATACCATTAACTTACTTAACCCGTCAGTTCCCAAATGTGAACCACTTATGAACTTTAATTTTTTAAAACTTATTTATGCTTATTGATCTCTAAGAAGGATAAATAAACAAGTTTTAAATGTTTCTATGCATTAATTAATCCGCTGGGAAGGTGCCCCCTGTAGGGTGCATTGGGCATCCGGACAACAAAATCACTCAATTTCATAAACTAAATCAAATTATCCTGAATAATAGAATTGAATCAATTTACTTTTTTTTTTAATTTATTGTTGTGAGATGTAGGGATATAAGTTTACAAAAATCAATATAAATATATATTTGTTTATTTCACTTACATATACCTAAAAGTAAAAAATATGAAAAATATCATGTCGTATAAAATAAAATCAAGGAACAGTCCTACTAAAAATAAAATAAATCCTTACTTATTAGCAGCGTTCAGAACTGTAAAATATTCTCTGACTTTTGAAAATTTATCATTTTTTTGGGACCTTATTGTTGTCGCAAAGTATTTTTGGATTTCGAGGAATCTATTTCTTCTCACACTTTGGGCTACTGTTTTGTTATAGGTATCACTTTGAGCCTCCCAAAACATTCTAATATATTTAATTGTCATGTAACCCGTAAGTAACAAGATACTTACAACAATTTTCATTTCTTCTACACTTACGTTCAGAGCATGATTGTGCCTCAGTGACCAATGCACCCTACAGGTGATGCTTACTTATAGATTGGCTCTGAAGTTTTATTTTTGGTGGCTTATATATAATATTGCTACCATTTGTTCCAGAAAATGCCCACCTAACTATAAACGCAAAAATAATTTGAGAACTTAAGTTTTTCTCGTAATTGTGAGTGAAAAGAGAAGAAAAATTGTCAACACCAACAGAAACCAGAACACTACTGAGTTTGAAAGATTATATTGTCTAGACCACACCTGATATCAGCTCCATATGTGTCCTACCCTTTGACTTAGTTCCAGTAGTACACAAAAACATCGCTATAACCTCGAAAAAAAAAATGTTTTATAGCACATAACAAAAAAAGTGACTGCACCCTACGGGGTGCATTGGGAACTGACGGGTTAAAAAAACAAAACTTATCTATGAAAACAAGTTCTGAGTATTAATACACATTGACAAAAAAGAAAAAAATACAAATTTAATTTACAAAAGAGTTAATCCAAATGATATAAAAATCAGTAATATTCAACCGGAAAAAAACCCCATTGCTCTACATATTTAAGGAAATTTTCCAGTTCCTCACTGCCAGGACATCTCTGGCATCTCTCGCCACACCATCCGACTATCTCAGTTTCGATCTCCCTCTTCTCCTAGTGCCATGGAGAGGTTCAGTCTATACCCTCTTACGGATTGTCTCGTCCACTATCGTAGCCACGTGTCCAGCTAATCGCAATCTCACAAGCTTCATTTTCAGAACAACATCCTCTTCATTAAATATTGCATATATTTCACTGTTCGTTCACCTTCTCCAGTCCCCGTTGAGAAGGAATCCTCCGATCAATGTTTTGTACAGATGTAGCTTGGTCTGCCGGGATAGATGGCGGGAGGTGAACTCTTTGTGGAAGACAAAATAACACTTGTTGGCCACCAATATTATTCTCTTCACTTCAACCTCAGGTGAATTATTTTGAGTGACCAGTGGCCCTAAATATGTGAAATGGGCCACTTTCTCAAAATTGAAGGGGCCAACATTGATGGTTTCGCTAGGTTGTGGGTCCTCTCCTCTGGCCATATACTTAGTTTTTCCTTCGTTCACCTCTAACCCGGGTATTCTGGCGACGTCCAACAAACCCTCTCTTACAGACTGAAACGACATCCCCACGATGTCCACATCATCTGCATAGGCTAAGAGCTGGACCATGCGGTTGTAAACCACCCCGCTAGTTTGCAGACCAGTGTCCCTAACTGCCTTCTCAAGTGCCAAATAGCATTTATGATTACATGTTTAACATTATTATTAATTATGAGAATTCTATTTTTTTTAACTTTTTAATTAATTAATAACTTACAGTATAATAAAGAGGGGCTTATTGTTCGGATTGGCATTTTAACAATAGAAATTAACCGCTACAATAGCCTTTCTGATAACCTTTATTTTCATGGCCCGAATTCGTTAAGAGAACTCGATTAAGCCTGATTAACTTGAGCTAAGTGAATCAAGGAAAACTTTTTTTTTTTTAATTTAACGTTTACAATGAAGGGCTATATAATTAAAATATTGTTGACGTATATTTTGGAAATCATGATGGGGGGTGTGAGTTAACACCACACGCAGTTTTTGCCAGGACTTAAACCTAGTATTATATATTGTACAATTTTGGAAAAGTGTCAAGGTGAAATGTTAATTACAATATATTTTAAGAAACAGATCCTGAAACCGTATCACTAAATTATAAGGTCTAGTCGAGTATTCTGAGCTTACGACGATGCTCTCATTAATTCTGAAAATTTTCGTGATCTCCGTACTTCCTATAGGTCCTACGCACAAGAAATTAGGTAGAATCACATAATAACTCGATCGCTTTTGGAAATTGGATATATGAAGAAAAATATAAAACCAACAGACAATCAGAAAAACTACTTGTATTGACTTTTGGACTTAGCATCTTCTAACATATCTGTTAGTCTTGGGATTAGAACAGCTGTGAAACAAATATGATTTTTACCAATTTATTATATACTTTGGAGCAGAAAATAATTTATAACTATTTATAGTTTTATAATGTACCTATACCTTATTCAAAACATAAGCGAGAAACCCGTAATACAAAATATTAAAAAAAATAACCGTGTTGCTTTTCAATTAAAATTTTTATATCATTCAGAGAAACTGTTGATAAAACGAACAAATAATCATACATTAATAACAAAAAACGTTGAATGCTTTTTACTATGAAAATCTATTACGTTCTGTTTAATATTTTCATGAAACTTGTTAATGTAACGAAAAATGGTTAGTATCTATTTCACAGGTTGTCTCTTCGAGTTAAAATCACAACAAATTTTATCTTTTCATTCGGTTCCTTTTTAATATTCCCGAAAATAAAAATAATCGTGGGTTTTAGTTTGAAAACATGAGTGTAATCATGGGAAATGTGTATATTTCGATAATCATTTCATCAAAAAATGAACATTTCAACAAACATTTAGAAATATAGATCATGATACAACCTAAACAGTAGGTATAAGTCGGTTCTTTAATCTATATAATTCGGTAATAAAATTATTTTTATTTAGAGAAAATTATTAAAAATTTAAAACGTGTTGTGACTTATCACGAAGCAACAATATGCGAAACTGATAACTAATTTGGGTTTTATTTTATTTTTTATTCATCTAAACCAAACGTTTTAATAGGAAATCGCGTATTAAATTTGTATTTAAAAAATGGGGTTTGGCTGAATCATGGACACGTCCAATGGTAGTACGTGAATACGTTAACGTAACAGTTAAAAATTTTTAAATAAAATATTATTATGTATTTATTCCGGAAAATCAACTAAACAAATAATTACTGAGTTACAATATAACTTTATTAATTATAGGTCTGTGATACGAAAAGTACGACAAAAATGGCATACAAGATACATCGAGGTGTCTATTAAACGTTAAATCAATACATATATTACCTTAACCTAAGTTGTTGGAGAAGTTTTCGATTTAAGAGAAATTGAGACAAAAACTCACTGAGCATGAAGCACCGGGCAGTGAGCGGTCTTGCGAGACATTAACATTAAAGTTTCCGACTATCATAAATGGTGTAGTAAGATCAGGTTTGTAATCGGGTATAATTTTAGCGATGTTTATGGAATATAGATAAATGTCGATCGAATCAGATGAACTTTTTAAAAACAAAAAGTAACGACTCCGCCGGCTTAGCGACTTGATGACGATGATACCACTATCGATGATGTAGTTGCAATTTGTATGCCCTTAGCGGTATTACAATATGATCTCTGATCAAAGCCAGAAACATTCACAGCCATGGAAGCGTCCATCCAAGTCGCGCTTATTCAGATCAGGAACACTACCACAATACTTTTACTTTGGCGACTAGTGTCGGCAACGGATTTCGGGCTAATCTCTGGTACTCATCTCGTATCTCTCTAACCTTTGGATACTGACCAAATCCAAGATAAAAATTGAAATAGTTTCGAGTATTGATCATATAAAGGCTATATAACGATGTGTCGCGACTCAAAGCCACATAAACAAGTTGGTATTGGCACTCCTTGACTGGGTCATATGGTATTTTATTGTTACCATTCGAGCGCTCTTGAGAAGCCCTTTCCAACCGTATACGATCTCTGTATTTGTATTTGGCTTTTCGACGCGTATAGGCCGACTTTATAAATTCTTATAATATTTTTTTAATCTATCACCTGTTTCTATTCACTGTCATTATTTTACACTAATGTTTTATATACAATCGATATATTTTGACGATAGCTGACAATTGAAACAACCTAAGTCGTAACTTTTTCGGGTCAAAAGTTATACAGAATCGAAATGTCGATACGCAGCAAAATAACCTCCAAATTCCGGCGTTTTTCCCTCCAACTTGCGCGATGGGTTACAGCCCTCACTTATCATAGTGAATTCTTTGATCCTTTAGCTATCCAGTGGTCTAATTGAATTTTGGATGGAGGTGATAGGTATGTAGCTGTAACACCAAACTGTATCACCCGATTTTGTTATTACTCATTTTTTTAATTGTCTCCCACCATTGCAGCAATTTTAAAGACGTATTCAGAACAACAAAAAAGAAATATTTGAAGTTTGAAGATCGTAAATATTGATACAAACCTGACGAACAAGCTCGGTCCACCATATCACCTCTATCAGTTCGCAAATATAGAAAAGCACGTCCTTACTAAGTTCATGGGTTGTGTTACAAGTTTGTTTTATTTCATGACAGGATATTGATGACATAGATCCGCAGTGTTGCCAACCTAGATCACCCTTTTCCACTCCAAATAACCGTAATTCTTCTGATTACTCCATTTGTCACGGTCCTCCACGATTGACGTAACGATGAGTTCTCTGGGACAGATAAATAAATAAACGCTCCAATACTTTGCCAAGGCTTTCCTAGTGGATAAGGAGGCTCTGAGTGAAGGGGCGACCTTGCGATTCAGTTCGCTTCGAGGTCCACGCGAAACTGGATCAGATTATCGCAAAAAAAATTATTACTTCTTTTCACCAACAATTTTTGATTTTTAAAAAATAACAAAACAAAAGGTTTTTCAAGTGTTTGTTTATTTTCTCAGGGTTACACTGATACATAATTGAATTCAGGCGATGATCATCTTATTATTATTGGCACATCTCATCAGGTATGCAGCTTTTAATAATAATATTAGAAAATCCGATTTTGTATTTTAAAATTCACATATAAAAGAAAAATGGGTTTTTGTGGGTGATGTAGATGGCTGAGCTTTTTTTCTTTTTTTTAAATTTATCCCATTAGAACTGAACATCTTAAAATAAAAGAAAACTAACAATTTTTTAAAATCAATTTTTAAAGATTATTTCCAGGTAATTATTAAACTATATTAACAAGCGAAAATAGCTAACTGAGTGAATATATAAACCAACTTATTTAGTGTATATTATGGTGTGATAATAAGCATTATTTAGGCTTTTTTAACTTATCTATAACATCTAACAACTATAGACTATCCCTAAATATATTTTTAAAAGTTAAAAAAAAAAATAGGATGTCTAATCTTTAGTAATTTTCTCCTTCTCTTCACTGCGTATTCTATAAGTTCATTAATTTTTTTTTTAATTTGTCTACAGAAAACACTTCCAAAAAAAATTATTTTTTCTGGAATATTCTATTTTATTATTATCAAAATATCTGTTTGAAAAATATGATTATAATTAATGAAATATTTGAAATAAAAACATACCTGAAGAAGGTAAAAACTCTATCTTGGGTATCTAATAATTTTCTATATTCAATGCATTTAAATAATTAATGCAGACTAATAAATAAATATAAAAAATAAAAAAAATAATTTCCTTATATTACAACTAGTTTCCTCAAAATAATTAAACCTTATTAATAGACCAATTACACAATGGTTTAAACAACATTATGATGTTATTTTCAAAAGTCCTGTTCTCAAAATTCTGCCCTTACCACTCCATACCCCAAAAATTTAAAGAAATCAGTCTAATGAATTAAGAGAGCACACAATTACTCTAATATAGTGAAAACATGTTTTTAAAATATACCTCTATCACAATAGACACACAAAAAACAATTAGTGAAATCTAAAAGAAAATTTAAAAATAATGAGTACAATCATCATATTTCCAATACCATTCTTTAGTTAAGAAAATAAAATGGGAAAAACAATAGTTTTATTATTTTAATAACAACTACTTTCTTTCAATAAATAATTTGATAGGCAATTAGGATTATTATATCAATGATAAAACTAACTAACAAATCCATTAATGTTTTTTTTGTATTTTCAAAGGCTGTCCCAAGCACAGGACAGTAGTGAAGAAGCATGGAGTGCCTTTTACATCCAGCAGGTGACGGAAACAATGGAGCATTCAGAAGGGCCTCACTGGGTACCAGAAGAACAGGCTCTTTATTTTGTCGACATTGCAGGTCGAGGGGTACACAGATATCAGCCCTATACCCAACAACATACATCAATAAAACTAAGTAATATGTTGATAAATACTATATTATTAAAATGTGGGCAGACGGTTTAATTATGCTTAAAATTTAGGCTGGATACCACTAATATTATTGTGTCATATCCAACCTAAATTATATTTTTAATTTTTAATGTACTTGAAATATATTGGATGAATAAAGCAGATAAAATACATATATTTATATAAAACAACGGAAAACAATTTTATTCAATATTAGATTTTGAAGTCAATGTGAATGTTTCTTTCTGAATTATACAACTTTTATTTAATTCAGCATTCCGTATCAATAATGAATACTAAAAAGAGTTAAATAGCTTACTAACGAAAACGATTATGACTGTAAATTTAGTGGGATATTTAGGTATGCTTATAACAAAGATTGCTTTGAAAAATCAAAGACTAAACCACTAATGATTTAATACTAACAATTGAGAAAATTAATATAGAGGAATACTGGAATTTCTTAATAATTATTATCATAAAATATGGTTCACTTTGGAAAGATCATATAATAATATAAACATATATCTGCTCATACATATAATTTCAGGAAACAAAATAAGATCACACCTAAATGGATTAAAAAGAACTAAGTAGTAACAGAGTAATTAATTTGTTGTACCTTCTATTAAAAATTTTTTTAAGTAATAAATTTGCAAATTAACTAACGAGAACAACATTGACAATTTAAAAATAAAATGAGAACAATAGGAAACCAGAGAGTAGTAAATATTCATAGTTTTTTTTATCAATTGTTATAATAGCTTGTGAATGTGAACAAGAAAACTTTTGTTAGAGATGACAGAAATCAATCTGTATACACCATTTTAATGAATCAAGTAGTTGAGCAGGGAGGCGATTTAGCTGAGATTACCCTCGACCTCAAGGTTTTCCCTCAATTAAGGCTACCCACTTTGTAGAGATAGAGTGCGCGTCAGGAGGTTCTTGAGATCTTACATTGTTGATCTGTGGCAGTCAATCTGTTAAAGGCAGAAGGCAAATACAGGACCTAAAACTTAGCAAATAAGTGCCTTACACACTGAGTTTCTCCACTTTCCAAGATCTAAGTTAATATTGACGTATGTTACTAAGAATATCATATTCACTCAGCACAAAGATACAATTTTATTTTTAATATGATAAAGATTTTGGTATCAGTTCCACAGATTTTAGCTTTGAGTTGTCACAAGTTTGACTTTTCATTCCTTTCCTTTTAAATATTCTCGAAAATAAAAATAATCCTGAATTTTAATAGAAAAAAAGAATATAACTATGGCAAATGTGAATACTTTGGTCATATTTTCATTAAGAACTGAACATTTCAACAAACCCTTTAAAGTACAGATAATGATATAACCTAAAGAGTGTAAGTTGGTTCTATAATACATATATATATATATATATATATATATATATATAGTCAGTTGTAGATATTATATACAGTGGGTAATACAATTATTTTTAATTTTGATATATTACAAAGGAAATAAATGAAAAGTTAAAATTTGTAGTGACTTAAATAAAAGCGACCTGATAACCTGGAACTGATACCAAGAATTTAAATAAGTTATCTGTCTCATTTCTAAAGAGCACATACCTGTCAAAAAATTTATATAAAAGGGAAAATAAAAACCACAAAAAAACAGTAATAATACATTTATTTACATAGTAAAAACTAATGGTGGTCTACAATGATTCATCTTAAGAACTATTCCAGCAGAATATTTTTAACAAAAACAACTGTTAGCCAACAGACAGCCATTATTACTGCTTATTTCTAAGAAAGACTCCATGAGATGTATTTGATAAAACAGTTAAACAATAGCAAATCATAACCTATTTTTCAGATGATTCAGTGTCTGTGATCATCCCTGTCCAAGGCAGAAGTACTGAATTCATTATCGGATATGGAAAAAAAATATCTCTGTTGAGTTGGGATGGCATATCTAATGTTTATACTCTTCATCACAAGTTTGAAGTGGACAGGGACAAACCTGGTAATAGATACAATGATGGAAAGGCAGATCACCTGGGTCGTTTATGGATAGGCAAGTAAAACCAACAATTGCTTATAAAATTCATCTGATTATATACCTTGCAGGCTTTTACTTTCTACCAAAGGGATCGGACCAAACTTTCATATTTCCTGGTTGTATTTCTTCTTGTTTTAACAGTGCTCTATTTACAGCTTGGATCTTTCTATACTCCTCAGTGTTCATCATCGGATAAATAATGATAGGAATGAGTGCCGCCCCGATGAATCCAACGAAACCACCGATAAACAATCCGTACCTCCAGCCTGTCAACTTACGCATTATAATTTATCACCAAAAATTATTTAATGAACCATGTGAAACCTCCCTGATTGTTATAGGCATTCGCAGTGTTGCCAGAAATTCGGAAAACTATTCCTTATTAAATAATTCATATTAAACACATTTATTTCTCCCATTATAATATATTGCAGGCTTTAAATAATAAAATAACGAGATAATTGTCATTTTTCTGAAATTATCTAAACTATAAAAACTTTAATCAGAATTTTAATACGGAGATGGCTTCAATAATCGTTTGCATTCTATCGTGTCCTAGCTTATATTAGGGAACTAAATATTTTGCTCTATTTCTTATTTTCCATAATTATTTGACATATCAGTTATTGTAACTAGTTCTGCCCCCCTTTACCTTATATATCCCACACATTTGTAGACAATATTTTCTTAATGCTTTTATATACCAATCCATTAACTCTCAACACCCTTCATATATTTACAGTCTCTTCCAATTTAAATCCTCAGTCCAGCACCTCAAAACAAGATCCTGCCTTTCCGACCTCTATACTCTCACAGAACTAAAGCATTGGAGCGTTCCTTTCTCGCCCACTACACCACAGTGTGGAACTAAATCCCTCATTTTGCCCGCCATGCTTTTTCACTGACTTCATTTAAATCCTTGTTTTTCCAAAATCTCCTGCCCTCCCAAAAAAATGCTCTCTAAGCAGGTCAGTAATTTAGTTAAATAAACCAGTATTGAATAATCGATTTCGCTGCTTAGGCGTTTTTGTTTCTTTTTCCTAAAGAAGATGTACACTATGCAAAGCCTTTATTGCATGCTATCCCATTCATTTATTTTATTTAGTGATTTTTTGTTATTATTGTATTTATTCTCTACAATTGGTTAAAATACTGTCAAAATTCGTACTTTTTAGTTATTTCATTTCTTTTTTTATTTTTCTTAGGTTTTTATCACTTTTTAAATACTTCATGACAGTGGCATATAAGGAAAATATTTTTAGGGGGGCTACGTAATGTAAAAATATTTAAAAACGCAAAAAATTATTATAAAGAACATACAATATGGGAATATATACATAATAATAAGCATCACTTGCTATATCCACTAACATGGCTTATATTGTAATGTTTTCTGGGTTCGTGTGAGTAGGTATCCATGTAGGTATGTATTGTATGTGAGTTTTTTTATTCCAAAATAACTTTTATGTTACATTATCTCATTTTTGTTTTGATAGGAACTTTTTCCTAGTTAGAAACAAAACATTTCGGGCCCCCTGGATGGGTCCTCCCTTATATACGCCCCTGCTTCGTGATTTGTATTGTTATGTAGCCTTCTGGTCAGATATATATTATGTTTACTTTTTTGTTCATGTTTGTTATTCTAAATGGACTTGGTCCCAGAATAGAGTTTGTTTTCTATTATACTTTATGTATAAAAATTCTATGCATCAGTATTTATTTTACTCATTAATCGCCTATTATCAAATTTAATAATAACTAGAAATTCTATTGAGGACTTAAGAATAGGTACCAATAAATATAAATTCTCTGAAAAGCTCTTTTACTCTTTTTCTACATATGTATTCCAGCTAGTGAGCCCCATCACTAGAACCAAGAGATTCCTTGTAATGAATGGTATCCTTCCATTTAAGATCCTCTACCCCCTCTTTAAATGTACCAGGTGCAGTAAAAGAGAAATTTATTTGTATATAAACTGTAAATAATTGCTTTCTAGCTATTGAGTATGTTTTAGGCGAATCTACATTTTCAAGGGGAACCGAAAAAAAAGTCTATAGATTCGACTAAGATTTAGATCATACCGAAATAATCCTAAAGACCATATTTCAGGAAAATTGAGATTAGAATTCACAAGTATAGTTTTGGTGGCTGATGACTGTTAAAATAATACAATTTTAATCAATTATCAGCTTCTTATCTTTCAGCAGTATCCGTTCATTAGAATTGAATTTCCTATAATAATTTAAAATAAAACGTATCTTATAATATAGGAAATTCCAGAGTTATATGCTGGAGGGGTCCTGAATAATATAAAGAGTGAATATCTTCTCAAACTAAACTTCAGGGGTTACAGTTTTGTTAAATCTACTACTTTTTTCTATCTGTTTTCCTGATATAATTTCTCAAATGTTTTAAAAGAAAACATCTCAGTTTCTATCTTTTTTATTTTGGGAATTAGGGTGAGTTTTCATAAGATAGCAAACAAATATGGTTTTGTTCGGTGTACATAACATCCAAAGCATTTTAGACAACAAAAACAAACAATTCTCGGAAATGGCCAATGGTATCCAATGTGATCAGATGATAACAGTTACAGAGTTCAATATCACTAATATACCTCTCTTGATTACCGACATTTCCTATTTGCATTTCCCCTACATCTAATTGATATAAGAACCTTAGTCGCATTGTTCACATTCTTTCAAAAACACCTGCCTCTTTGAATCATGGATTAAATTTTTATTATTTATGAATTTATATAAATATTTGTTATTCATAATAAGAAGGTGACTGAAATATTATTATAGTGTACATTATAAAATAGTGGGCTGATAAGAATATCTCATGTTATTGTAATTAATCATATTTTATAATTAATAACCTGAAACCTATACTACTACAACGATGAAGGGACTTGGGTTCATTAGATGGTAAGGTCTGTACTGAATCTAGAACAATGATTGAGGAGAGAGGTGATTTGTCTGAGATTAGGCTCAACCCCCAGGCCCCCCCCCATTTAGGTTGCACTTTATAGAGGATGGGTGAACCTCAAGAGGGTCTCCAAATCAATTTATACATTTTCAACATCAATTGAAATATTTTCTGATGACTCTAATTCATTTCTTTTAATGACTATCAAATATACTATGGATTATTAGATTATCTAAAATGTAACTGTTTTTCATACTGTGTAATAATTTTATAACAGGAACAATGGGGGAAGAAAAACCTGTTGGAGTTGTGAAGATGAACCAAGGCTCCTTATTCAGAGTATCTAAAACTTGCGCTCTTGACATAGTTATGTCACCTGTCAGTATTTCGAATGGGATTGCATGGACACAAGACCATATGCTCATGTACTACATTGACACACCAACAAGAAAAATAGATGTGCTGGATTATAACTATTGCAGTGGGAAAATAAGTAAGTTTATTTTATTCTACTTTTAATTAAAGATTTTTACAACATTAAAAAAAAAAGGTTTATTATCCAATCCTTTGCTTCTTTTTACAACTGAAAGAGTAAACATTGTTACAGCTAAACGAAAGACCTTCTTTGATTTTGCAAAGAATAATATAACTGGATTTCCTGATGGTATGACTGTAGATGCTGATGGCAACCTCTGGATTGCTGTTTGGGGAGGTGGAAGGGTAAAAATACAAATATTTATGATTGCTACTCTAACATACTACATGAAAAAGCCTTCTACTTAATAATAATAATTTTAATTTTTTTTACAATTAAGTGTTAGAATCACGCAAATAATATGATAGACCACGCAGCCTACAACACTTATGGAAACAACAATTTTTGAGAAAAAGTTTGGTGGGCCGTGGGGAGCACGCCATTCAATAAATAAAAGTGGTTCACCACAATTTTTTTTTAACGGACCACTGTTTCCATGTGTGTAGCGATCTATGCAAAGTATTTTCTCACTGATAAAATGTTAATAAAATTTGAATAATGTTACATACTGACAATCATAACCCATTAATTGAGAAGTCCCTATAAAATTAAATAAATAATAAAAGCAATAAACATTAAAAATAACTCATTTCATTAAAAACTTTAAAATTAACAATAATTAAACAATAAAAACACTCCATTTCTTCTTTTATTTTAGGTTCTGCAGGTCTCATCAAAAGGACAATTGATGCGTTCTGTTTGGATGCCAGTACAGAGGCCTACATCTGTAGCATGGGGTGGTCATGATTTTGACACACTTTTTGTGACCTCTATGCGTATTGGCTTGAATAGCAGTGAACTTCAACAGCAGCGGGCTGCTGGTGCATTGTTTGAGGTAACAGGACTTGAAGTTCGAGGTCTTCCAGCTCACAGCGTATCTAGTTGTTATTTGACTTTACCTGACATTGACTAACAAACTAACCTAATCAATGAAAGATTTAAAAACTGCAGATTTAAAGAGAATTTCATATTTTTAAACATGATTTTGGGATAATCAATAAAGTATAGATTATCCTTAAATATAATCCAAGTAATAATTTTTGTTTCCTCTTCTACCACTCAGCATAGAGGAGCCTTCATCCATTGGAGCCATCTTTCCCTGTCCCGACACATCCTTTTAATTTGGGCCAGGGTCTTCCCCCTTCATGCTCCTATTCTTGTAAGTGATCTTTATACAAGATTCTAAGACGACTTCGGGGCCTTCTGCCCATTGGTCGGGCTTCCATTACTTGGTTGCCATTCTTCTTCCATGTGACAAATATACTCCAACCACTTCAACTGTCTGTTTTCAATGGAGGTCTATAATTGGGGCACTTGTAGTTAGCTTATTATTGTAGCATTCCTAGCACGCTCCATCCTTGTTTTAACGACCACTCTGCAAAGGTACTTCATTTCTGCACTTGTAATATGGCTCATATGTTTTTCAAGCATGACCCAACTTTCACTACCACATGTAAGCATTGGTATGCAGACTACTGCTTTGGAGCTTAATCTCTTTCCCTTTGCTTTAGTGTCCGACTATACTGTTGTTGATCTGGTAATGTATTATGCTTGCTTTACAAATTCTGTCATCTACTTTTCCAGACCTTCTGATGATGGTTCTTAGGTAGGTAAATTGGTCCACTGCTTCGATTCTCCTCATCACAAAACAAAGGCACATTTTCATAGTTTTGCCTGGTCACATAACGTTTCATGACAATGATTCAACAATGATCACATAACTTTTAGTAATGTTTATTGTCATTTCCTTATGTTGGGTCCTATTTTCATTCTATAAATTCCTGCTGCATCTTCTTCCTGGAGTCTGCCAAAAGGACAATGTCATCATCATATAGAAGGCTCTGGACTACGACAGGATACATATTCCATTTTTTAATTAATTTTGGTGTTTCTAATAATAATGTTCTCCTCTTGCATATTTTATGTAAATAGTAAAGGGATAAGGCTATCAACCTGCCTGACTCCTTTATCCATCTGAAATGCGTTAGTCTACAAGTATTTATATAAGTTATTAATTTAATCAAAGCCAGCAATTGAGGTAATCAAAAGTTTGTTGCTAGTTTTGTAAAAAGTAAATGCATACTATTCTTCTAAAATGTTTTTTATGCTTTTCCCAGAATTTTATGAATTAAATATTTTTCACATATAAAATATTTTTTGTTGATTCCATCAGGGAAAATTATTTTATTCCAGCTGGGATTTATAAAACTATCTTTTTAATAACATCCTTAATTGTAGAATGATATTATTAAAGAGTTTTATTAAGATAATTTATGTATGATTGTATGTAAAGCTAAGTAACAATATATCAATAAAGCCAAATTGAGTAATTGAGATTAAATTTTTTGGTAGAACATCTATATTTTCATTTTTGAAATGAAACAAAAGTCATTTTTGTTTATGGATTCTAAGACATTTCTAACTAGGACTTTAATGGTTCCAACAAGTAGACTGATATTATGATATGATAATTACAATATGCATATACATCTAGTTCTATTGAAATGTTTCTATATGTATGTACAACTGATCAACAAAATTACTCACAGGGTTTTATTTTCTGTTAATATAAATTAAAATAACTTATTTAATCCAGCAAACACTTCTAATTTTACTTAATTATAAAGCTATATGATCAAAGAATAAGAGGGTACCACTTATCTATTTATTAAGTTAAATTTTTAAATTTTACTTTCATATATATGCAAGTTTGTGTATAAATGAATTTATGTACGATATATGTATGTATAAACATGTTGAATTTCAAAAAGCTATTTTTAATTAGTTAGTTAATTTTTTTTTGTTTGTATAAGATGGCAATCAAATATGCTAATTTAAATCTTTAGCTTAAATTTAGTATTTATATTGTATATTTTTAATTTATTAAATCTTTTTATGCATAAATAAACATTTTTCAAACATCTTGTAGTTTAAAATATATATATTTTTTCAATACAAAAACTACTATGTTTATGATCATTGATGTAGTTATACACATTTTTTTGTTTGCCTGCATGCTTTATAACAATTAATGTTGCTAGATAAAGACCTTTTACATTCAAACCTACCATACTTACCAATTTTTTAAATTTCTTTTCTGGTCTGCAAATTCATCAGACTAAGCCAGGAGGAACTTCCAATGAATTTCCTCCATCCCATCTCACCAACCACTTGCTTATGCTGTAACGAGATCAGAAGAAATTATTTTCTTAAATTTAATAAACTTGCTTGTTTATATTGCTAGATAATGAATCTAATAAGTATATTTTTTAGGAAATTAAAATTTACTTTCAATAGCTTAACTAATCCTCAACTCTGCCCTATAATGCTATCATGTCTACAGTGCTGGGCGCTCGGCTATCACTCGATAGTGGTCTAAATATGTAAAGCCTTATGTAAAAAATAGTAATACAATATAAATACAGCTTCATATTTAAACTTTACATCTAGGTTTCCTGCTTTGTAATATTTTTGATTTCTGGTTTTACCCAAAACCCGAGTTTTCACAAGCAGTTGCCAGAAATTCCCAAATAGTAACAGCTATTCTGTCATCATTCTTTTAATCAACAATAGTTACTTTTAGGAGATGACGTAAAATAAAGTTTCACTGCAAATAACATTGGTGAATTAATAAAATTTTTTTCACATATAAGTATGAAAACTAGAGGTGTAACAATAATATTTTTTCTAAGAGGTAACATCTATTTTATATTATATAAAGCTTCAGGATTCTTAATTATTGGCATTGCATGTAGTATCCAGTCATAACTAGATATTCAGTTTTAACAAGTATTATCCAGCCAATGTTTCAATTTACTGAGTACTGGGTAAAATAAATTAGGAACTTCCTGTAAAAACAATTTTTACCCAGTATCTGATAGATGGTGAAATGTTACCCTTCAAAGCACTGTTAAGGTCATTTACTTAACAAAACTTTCACATTTCAATTAAAATTAATGCATGATGAACATTATCAGAAACATTATAAAATGCTGTTTTACTGTGAGAAATTAATGAATCATTCCTCTAAGGATAATTGGCTAAATATTATAACTCAGTTAAATCGTTTGAAGTGAAAATGTGGAGATGTAAAAAGTCTTTTTTGTACTACATCTATAAAGTTTCGATAACAAATTGAAATAAATTATATTGCCCTTTATTTTGTGCTTTAAAAGTTATTTTTAAGGAGTTAAGATTTTTTTTCATATTCCTATTTCTTGGAAAGTTAGTTATGTAGAGATTTTCTTTATAAGTATAAAGCTGAGACTTTTTTAATTAAAATAATATAATGTTCGACCAAATATTGTAGATGATAAAATATTAAAAATAACTAAGGAAATATGGAGGAATTATATTTTATCTCTATAAAGATTATTCAGTGATATTTAATATTATGAATATTAGTTTGCTTTTAAATAAGATTTGAAAAAGTAAATGAGTATTGAAAAAGGGAACGCTCAACAGAGACATCGAATAAATGTTAATACTTAAGTGGAAAAATTCCAACTAAAAACCTTAAGTCTCTAAACTAAAAAAGGTAATTAAAAATAGGTATTTTTAATTACCTTTTTTAGTTTAGAGACTTAAGGTTTTTAGTTGGAATTTTTCCACTTATGTAGTAAATGAGTATTGGCAATATACTCAGATAACAATAATAATAATCTTATGCTGGCTTATATGTATAATATTAAAATAAACTGTATTCAAAGACTGGAATGTATTCTTTCAATGAACTCTTATCTGATTGATAAAGAAAGCATTGAGGTCAGCAAGTTAGTACACAAGGGTCTGCTTTAGATCTGGTCCTAAGTATATTTAATCTATATTTTTTTTTACATTGATTGATAAATGATGGACGCTATCAAGGGAAGTGAGCCACCACTTTTTGAATAATGGATTGGAGAAAACAGCAGTAGCAGCGATTTCTGCTAGTGGAGTAGAAATTTGGAAGAATTGCTCGAATCGTTCGTGTATGCTGCAGGCATAGCTGTTTATGATGATCTGACAATACAACCATGTTTTTTGTTGTAGATCCCGGAGTTTTTTGTCAAGGCTAACAAGTGCAGGAATAAGCATGCCGAAGAATGCATTTTTCTCACTTTGTAATAAGTCAATCATTACTGCTAATGGGGCCGAGCAATCAACATATTGTTTGATATAGAGGAAATCCGTATTTGAGAGTTGAAGGGGTGTTTTAACTTTTAACTGGCGATATAAATGAGGGTATTTTCCCTTGGTTGAAATGATTTCCTGAAGCGAATCGTACACAGCGAAATCCATTGAGTGGCTCCTGGCCTTGATAGTGAATGCCCCAGTATTTCATCCAGAATTTCATTAGATTTTGGTCTTGAAGCAAAGTCCCAAAGGACATTACATTTTGAGATAATTGACTTGTGCAGATTCGCCAATGATGGTTGATTAGCTATGGCTTTGTTGACATCGGAAGTTGCGCATAAATTTAGTGTATGAAAACAATATCATACGTGATCAGGGAGAATGCATACCATAGCCTCAGAAACATCAGCTGGTTGTAGATGTAAAGGTGTGCCGCCAACTCATCCAGCTTGGGAGCCTGACTCTGGCGAAGATTCGGATGATGAATCACTGTCATTTTCCAGTTTATCAATCTTACCATCATCAAGAAACACGTTATTTTCTGTGCTAGAATCTATTAACTGTTTGTCTACTCCAAACTTTTTAAAAGCTTTCACAAAATTGGATCCATTGTCCGTGACGGTAGCTACTATTTTTGTTGGGCTTAAACCAAAATTTGAGCGAACAAGTTGCAGTTCACTTGCAATTCTGTCAAAAGTGTGTGCCAGATCTAATTAAATTATTTAATGTCAGCCACAATTTGATCACTTTTTGGGGACTTAAATGCCAAAAATAAACAATGAAATTGTCATAGCACAAGCAAAAACGGAAAAATTCTTTTAAATCTAATTTAAAGATACAACATAGAATTGCATAGTCCTATAGAGCCTACATATATTCCATCTCAAAGACGCTTTAAACCGAGTATAACAGATCTGGCTCTCACTAAAAATATTCACAGCATCTCTTAAACCTATACATATCCGACCTACCCACACTCCCTTCAGTTGAAAGATCGTTATATGCAGATGACACCGCCATTTACACTAGTTCCTACAGGACAGGTACAATAGAAAATAGATTAAAATCTTTATACTCAAGATTAAACAAATATTATAAAAAATGGAAAATAAAAATAATTGAACACAAAACTTCAGGAATAATATTTACAAAAAGAAGGCCCACCGTACCGGAACATATTATCCTAAATAATACTCGAATACCCTGTGCACAAAATGTCACCTACCTAGGTCTGGAGTTAAATAAAAGATTAACATTTTACTCCCCATATAAATAACAAATGTTGTAAACCCAAAAAACTTATAAGTACTATGGCGCCATATTTCCGGAGAAAATCTCCGCTCTCTAGTAAAAACAAAATTATATTATATAAATCAGTCATACGACCTTTACTGACATACGCCTCTCCTGTATGGAGCTACACTTGTGTCTCCAACTATAAAAAAATAGAAAGAATACAGAACTTATGTATGAGAATCATAAATGACTACCCCAGGTTCACAAAAATAACGGACATGATACTTGATTTAGACCTACAAACAATTAAGCAGTATATTCACTCCCAGACTTGGAACTTTTTCAACTCAACAAAAAACTCAGGAAATCCCTTAATGCAATCTATAGACACTTATAACAAACAAACCTTAAGACGATACATACACAGCCGAACTAGACATATAAATATAATTAATTTATTACATTATAATAATTTAGTAATTATAAGTTAATTTATTCCTGAAATGTAAAAAATTGATTGTACTAAATTTGTTTATTTTATTACCAAAAATTATATTTATTTTATTATTTTACTTTTATTTTATTTTATTCTTTCTATTTTGTGTAGCTTTTTCTTTTCCTTTTCCTACTGTTACAAATGTTTACTGCTTTTTATTTCATATGTTAATTCAAGTTGCAGTGTAAATTGATTTACTCAAAACATGTATTAAGTAATACGTTACAAAATCTAAATTGTTATATTCATTGCAATAAAACTCTTTATTATTATTATAGTTGTTGACAGTTCCCTCACTCTGTTTGTCAGTGTCTATGTCCAGAGACTGCGAAGAAGAGGAAGCACGGTGATCATCTCTATCAACACTATTAATGTTCAGTGCCCGAGTGAGAAAATTCATTGAGTCATTACTATTGCTAGCACTGTTACTCATGATTATAAAGTTTTAGCAATTTATAAAACCAATAAAAGAAATCAGACTTCTTTCCACAAATGAATAAAGGAACCATGTATGTTTATGTTAAATGTTGTTGATATTATTAGGTTCCATTACCCTGCGTGTCAATGAGTAAACAACTCTATGTTATACCAAAACTAAATTAATGTAAATTTCATATCGCTATCATATTAATATTAATATCATATTATTTTTTTAATCTATGATTTTCAAAGATCTTTATGTTTTATGTATTGGTTAAGTTGCAATTTATTTTGAATAGTAGATGCAATTTTTTTTAAATTTAGTATTACAAAAGTCGAATAGAAGATTGGAAAAAAGCCACATTTTTTAAAATTGATATTTATTTATTATTATTTTTTTTTACAAACAGTTTGTTTATTTCAGCCTACCCCTTTGTAAAATAAAATACTCCTTTATGCTGATTCCAACTTTTCATCATCAATAACTGTAGTTGTAATTCTATAACTGCAGTTACAACTATTAGTTAGTAGTTGGCAATGCAACTACATTTTCTAACTACAGTAGTTGTAGTTGTGAACTCCAACTACTTCTACTGTAGTTGGCCAATAGTAGTTGTGGTAAGCCAACTACTAACTACAAGAGTAGTTATAGTTCCAACTACTTTCGAACAAATGAAGTTGTAGTTTTGTAATTTGTAGTTAACTGCTTTTTGCCCAACTCTGGCACGGGGCGAGTTTAACCTGCTTAACCTCCAAGGATTTACTTACTCCTGTTAATCCACTCCCAACATGCTCTTAAGAGTGAGGCCCCCATTATTTTATTTCTTACACTACTAGAAAGATAATATATTAATAATTTTGATTATCTTAATGGTTGCAGTTCAAAAGTCTGTAAATATTTGAATGCTATTTATTATTTACCAACACTTAATAATCCCTTTAGAGCATTCTCTAAGCTTGTTTACTAACACTGGACTTCTTCAAAATAAGCCTCAGTTTAGTTATTTATTTCAGAAACGAAACATGACAAGTGTCCTACGAACTTCTCGTAATTTTAAGACACTTTCGTAATTAGTGAAAAAAAAATTCACAGCCGCTGAAAGGGCTAAATATGAAGGGGGGGTGTCCTTAACCAGCGCACTGCGCGGCTTAAAAAAATTAGTAGTATAACTGCTAGTTTGAAAAATTTAGCAGTGGAAATACGACTTTGGAAAAGAAGAAGGGCTCCGGGCGACCATTAATGGATTTGATGAGGTTCTGAAGGAAGCTATTGAGTCAAATCCGTCCACAAGTTCTCGTGAACTTGCCAGGGAGTGTGGTGTGTCGAAAGATATTGAAACTATTCAGATAGAAAGTTTCATCATTAAGAAAGATTATTTTATAACTTTTGTCTTAAATTTCGTTATAATATCATTAATGCAATAATATATTATATCAATAATGCTTGCGTGTAAGCATAATTATGATATCATATACATATATTAAACAATATATATTGTAACAAGGTCAATGATAAATGAAATCTAAAAGTTTTTTTCTAAGAAACTAACAGATATATTGTGTTATTACAATAGTTACGAGATATCGAAAACGTTGTTAAAAAATATGTTTAATGTAAATAACAGCCATAACAACAAACGACAGTAGGTGATTAATGGATAATAATAAAAGAGATAAAGAAATAAATGTAATTAATTTCTACAGAATACCAACCTCTTAATCAGAAATAGTAAATCTAGGAAAAAGTGCATTTTCTACGGAACTATTCTTTAGTAAATCTTCGTTGAACAAGAATTGCTAATCTAGTCAGAATCTTCACACGCACATAAGTATTATACATTTTTTTTTTCCAGTTCGTCTTAAGGTTAGAATTTAAATACTAATTACCAACAATTTTGAACTTTTAAAAAAATTTAAGAAAAAATGTCCTATCCTTTAATCAACCGCATGAAATATTAAACATTCGTGACAGACAAGAACCATGTTGGTTTATCACATCCACGCTATCGAACATTCCCTAAAATGCCTAGAAGACCTATCTCAAAGCCATTCTGGGGTTATCAACCTTACGGTTCGAACAGATAATAATGTAGGATCTTCCTTATTGTACATTAATATATTATTTTATAATTATTATGCGGGGAGAGGGGGTACAATTATTAATTATTTTTAAAAAACAAATGTAAAACAAGTTAATATAAAAAAAAGAGACTTGATAAGCCTTGTGGAATTGCTGATGAGGGAGTCGAGAAGCCAGGTCAAGATCCAGAATGACTTGTCTGAAGTATTCAAGACAACTAGGGGTCTGAGACAAGGAGATGTACTCTCGTGCCTGTTATTCAATTTGGAACTTGAAAATGTCATAAGAGTTTCAGGATTACAATTCACTGGTACGAATCTGACTAAGTCCATCCAAATAATGGACGGATGACATAGAAAAAGTCAGAAGAACACAAAGGGATTTACAGCAAGCGTTTCTTGCTTTGGAGAAAGCTGGAATGTCAATGGGTCTTCAAGTGAATCAGGCAAAGACCAAATATGTGCTTGTTAGCCCTTCAAGGCAATCAACACCCTCTATCACGTTTGGCACCTACAAGTTTGAAAGAGTTGACAGTTTTGTCTACCTTGGCTCTTTGGTCAACTGGAGCAGAAGTTCAAAGAAGAATTTTGACCGCTAATAAGTGTTATTTTGGGATGGCAAACATTTTAAGAAGTTATCTGATATCAAGAAGAGCCAAGGTGATACTTTACAAGACAACGATCAGGCCTGTTTCAACCTACGGATCGGAAACCTGGCCTCTGTCCATGGTAGATGTCAATAGTTTACTGCTCTTCGAAAGAAAAATAATAAGGAGGATATGAGGAGCATTAAGAGTTGGCGATCAATTTAGACTCAGGCAGAATGCAGAGATATATCGGATGTATCAGGAGCTAGACGTGGTTCAGTATATAAGAATAGCTAGGCTTAGTTGTGCTGGGACAAGTGGCCAGAATGGAGGACAACAGTACTTTACCAGCAGTACTTTACCTAGGAAAAACCAAAGTAATATGATTAGCAGGACTTTCAGTTGAAAATGCAACTTTAACACGATTCTTTACATTACATTTCTTATAGCCTTTTGTAATTGGAGCCTTAGTTATTATTCACTTATTATTTTTACACCAAACTGCTAGCAATAATCCTTCAGAATTAAATTCAAATTACCGTTCCATCCTTACTTTCCAATTAAGGATTTAATTTTCTTTATAAGATATTTCTTTTTTTTTAATAAGATATTTCTTATATACTGGACTCAATATTCTTGATTTATATAATTTAATAATGAAGAAAAAAACATATTCCAGTCAAAAATTGTTATTAAAAATTAACAAATGATTAAAAAAAAGTTTCGACACTTATTTGTCATTCTCAATTTAAGTAATTCCTCATACAACTTCCTTTAAAATTTACAAGTCCAAATCATTACTTGAGGTCAAACAATTTAAAATCAAAAAGTCAAAATATATATAAAATCCTGGAACTTAACTTTCTTCCATGGTCAAATATAATAGGTATATAATAATACCTAATAATAAATAAATACTTCAATTAAACAACTACCTTAAAATTTAACCTAACTTTTATTCTCCGTTAACTTTTACTTTCCCATATTCAAAAATAAATATGTTTGAGACACAAGTTCTTTTTATGAGTAATAATAATATGACGTATGAATGCTTTAATACTGTCTTTTTCAGATAGCAAAGTCGATGATGGGTCAAAACAACTAACTCGATGACGAATTAAAACGAAAGAGGAAATTAGCTAAAGCATGCTTAACGAAACATCGTAAAAAAAAACATGAAGAAGATCAGCATTTACCATTTACATCTTCCCTAATCAAAGTGTAAATAAAATAATTGAATTCATCCATGAAAATTTACTCATTTATACAGCAGCAGGGTCTGCTTTGCTTAATCGGAACTTAGATAAATTACCTTTGATCTTGAGTGGAGATTTCAATATCGATTTTTCACAAGAAACATCAGACCCTTTAATTGACTTTTTAAAGGTCACATTGGATTTAAATATGTCAAATAATAAAAATGAAAGTGCAACAAAATACGGAACTACAATTGATGGAGTTTTTTCTAGATATATAAGCAAAATTCAATCAAAAGTATTTATTTCTTATTTTAGTTATCACAAACCCATAGTATCTTTTGTAGATTACGAAAAAGAAAATAAATAACTTGATTTAAATAAATAATAACTTAGATTTCTGACTTGTTTCTCATTTATTCTACTAATACGATCTATAATAATACTCCATAATACATAATATTTTTTACTATATATATATTTATAAATTGATTGCGATTACCAATGAAGTTTTCACTTCTGCCGTGCGGTCTATAGCACAGACTCTTTTCTCTTTTCTCTTTTTTTTAAAAGAATTGACAGTTCACTCATAATGGCGATTAACTATTCAGAAAACAATTAAAAAAAACAAAAAAACGGACAACTTTGGAGAAATCGATTAATTTGGAAAAATATTAATAAAAACCAATTCATATGATTAAAAAATTAAAAAAATATAAAACGTGATAAATGATATGTAAAAAAATGTTAACCAAAAGCCATCAAGAATTTTGTAATGATGAGATTTTATGGAATATATAGCCACGACTAAAAGTTTATAAAGTTCATATTGATTTGTATTTTACCTCTTTGGATTTTAGCTCCCTGAAACAGCCGGCTTCATCTTTATCAGTTCATTTGTCCTCAGTGATACAGTTAATACTTGAGATTGTTGTTTTTTAAAATTATTTTATTTTTATTTTATCTGCCTAAAGATGGACTGTCCAGGTATGATTTTATCAACATCTGCAATAAATATTTAGTCATTTGCTTAATTATTTAATCTTATCTTACAATTCAATTGAACAATTTTATTACTTGTGTCGTAATCATTGTTACAAATTTTGTAAACACGAAAAGTAATCACACACATACTTGTCCAATTTTTGTCTTATATTGATGCTAGTGTATTATCTACTTTGAAGAAATTATTTTTTTTTATGAAAGCTTATTTTAAAATAATATTTAATTATCATATAGGTACTAATCTATTTGCAATTGTTTTTAATTTATTTCTTTAATATGTTTTCAAAATTTAGAATCATATTAACTTGTTATTTTATTTTATTTTTAATTTTTTTTTTATTATTCATTCATCAATTGTTTTGTACCATCCAACTGAATTGCTGTTTATAACTAATTGTGCTATTTAAATGTGTTTGATTGGAGTTTCTATCATTTAATTTATTTCATTTTTATAATTTGATTTTAATTTTAGTTTATTTATTTATTTTTTCAAGACCAAGAGTTTGTATTAGATCAATCTGCTGAATATATACCTTCTTCAAATTAATTTTTCATAATCCATTATTTGTACAGGTTATTAAATTATAAATTTTTTCTTATTTTCTTGTAAATTATTAATGTTTGATTATTGAATTACTGTTTTGAATAGGTACTATTACTGTAGATTCATGAAAAAAAATAATTATTTTAATGAAAGAATTTAAAGTTCCCTATTTCAAACCAAATTAATTGATTGTATGTGTATTGTTTATTTGGAGGCATTTCATGTATTTATTTTAATGATATTGGTTTATATATCATTGAAATATGAAAGCATTTCAAAAGTATTTATAAATTAATGAATCGGACTGATGACCACATCGAATTTTGAAAATATTGAAATAACACTAATTATTTTTAGTATAATATTTATTCGCCTTTATCTTATACATTTATAGTTATTATTATTGTTTTCATCTTCATGGGTTATTTATTAGGTTTAAAATTCTATATTATCCCTAAAAAATTAATAAATGATTCCTGTATCAAATTATTGTCATGCATATACTCAATTAACTGAGTAATAAAATGTTATTCTGACATTCTTGGAAGATTTTGGTAATCGGAAGAATCTGTGCTATTGGAAGCTTTCTGTTTGAAATGGAAGATCTATTATTGGAATATAGATTTGATGCAGAGGTTATTAGGTCCATAAAATACTATAAATAATAATAAAATTATTTATAAATTTGACTTTAAGAAAGATTTTTTATTTGGGTTTTTTAAAATCAATGTATAATCCAATACCCAAAATCTTTTCCCGCCAATTCTTCATATCAGCCCATTATTCTTCTTCCTCTTGCAGCCCTCTTGCTGCCATTCCTTCTCTCACATCCTCCATCCATGTCTTCCTCGGTATCCCCCTTTTTCTTCTATAATCAGGTTTATAAAGGAAGTTTTTTTTTTTTTTACTGAGCTTTGAGATGTAAAATACCAATTATCTTGTTCATCTGATATGCCAGATAAATTTATTTGCTTATTTATAATAGTTTTTCTTTATATATTATTTCAATCTTATTTGTTTGTCAAATGAATATGAATTTTTTTTTTTAATTTTAAATATTTTATTATTTTTTCTCAAATGTTCATACATGTGAATTCAAACTTATTAATTGTTCCATATGATTAGCTACTGGGTATTATTTGGTTATTTCTGCAACTATTTTTTTCCTAATAGTTTTTTTTTTATAATGTTTTTAATTAATTGGCCACACTTTGAGTGCACTTTTAAATATCATTGGATAGATAAAGAGAAATAATAATAAAAAATAAAAGTAGTATTTTTAATTTGGTTTTATAAATTTCAAATCATATGATGAATAAAATAAAATTAAAAAAACGGATTGGTTGTTATTGATTTTAATGGTTGTATTTTAGATTTTCCCTACAGATGATATATTTATTCATTACATTAAAACTACTTTAAAGCGTTTCAAATAATTATACAAAAATATTTGTATTTTCCTCAGAACTTAAAGCAAACCAGTACACTGCTAAGTTATTAAAATTGATGTTGAAATCAATTTATGAAAATAATAATAAGCAAGACATTTTTCCAACAAAAAATGTTTGCTTAATAAAATAAAACTCCATTCTTACAAAAATTCCAGGATAAAGTATTCGCACACCACACATTTTCTTCATTTTTTTTTATTTATAATTTTGTATGTAGTCTGCTAGTATTAATAACTGCTTGTGGGGGTCTAGACATTGAGTGAACAAGTAATAGGATTTTTGAACAAGCAAGACATAGAGTTTTTTAATCAAATCTGGATCGATTTGTTGCCACTTTTGGACTAGAAGATTCTCTCATAGCCTTCCGGTTTTGAAATTTTTTTTTTTCCAACGCGTACCATAAATATTAAATTAGTGAGTGCGGAGTGCAGTTGTTGACGAGCGTTAAATATTAACCATTCTTAAGTTTTATTGAATCACTGCCTTGTTGGACAATTAACTGATGCTGGGATTCACAATTGCTAAGTGGTTGCTTCCCAAAATCCTCACATAACCTTCTGCATTTAAAGTCTTCTCGATATGAAAAGGATTTCCATCTCCATCAAGGGCAACGCATCCATAATATTCTAGCAGGCAATGTAATGTTTTTCTTCTACCGTTACTGATTCCTCCTTTGCCTGATGGATGGCCTTTATGTTCATCTGATAGAAACAAATTAAACTTACGCTCATCAGAGAACCGCAAATTTTGTCCAAAACTGGTAGGCTTATTAATACATTCCTGTTTTTCGCTTTTAAAATTTATTTTGAGGGGAGCGAAATATGTGAAAGTTGTGTGAGCCATGAACAAGATTATAGTTTTATTCATTTATTAATTTATTTTATTTGTTTGCGATGTCTACTAACAATGTAGTTTTTCCCCACAGTATTCTTATACGAGTAGTTGTAGTTGTTTATTTAACGTCACTTTATGCTGCTATGGCTAATCGGACGATGCTACAGTGGGAGCTCTAAATTTTGCCTATCCAGGTTTAATTAGGATAGGGATTTTTAACGAGTACCTGACATCGTACAGGCTCGGGACCCCCGTTTGACGTCCCTTCCGAAGGACGGCGTAACTAAGGATTTTTTACTCCCTTAAAAAATCCTAGGGCCACATGCCGGACTATGAACCCACAATCTTGGGCTTAGCAGTTTGTTACGCTAACCACTAGACCACAGGTGACCGTGTATTGTTATACGATATTATATTACTTTTTTACTCTCACCTCTAATCATTCTGGTATTTTCATTTTTGTACTCTATATATTATTAAAATGCAACATTAGACACGGAGTTCTATTGCTCAAGCTTTTTATTTGTATTTATTTTTTATTTAATTATATTTATCTCTTCATAATTGTATGGCTTTGTTTTTCATTTACCAACGATTGGTAGTGTGTAAAAAATAAAATAAATATTGTGGGTAATTCTAAATGCCCAAAAACCATATTCATCTATATTTAACAAAAAAAATCGAACAGCGTATTTGGCCGTAACTTCGTAACAAACAGATTTTGATGATACGACAGATCATTATAAAGACCAAATAAACCCATCTTGAATCGGAATAAAAAAATAAATGCTACTTTACATACATCGTTTTTCTAACAAAAGGAACCGTTTCCGCCTAATTTGAAGAAAATATAACGAACCTTTTGGTCGTTAAGAGACGACGAAAGAAGACGAGTTGTCTACTGGTCGAATTGTAACAAGGCTTCGCTCGTGCTCGGTCAACAATAATTAAAAGGAATCAACTGACCAACTAATGGAATTTAAAATAGTCAGCAGATTATTGATGTTAGTCTACCTGCTGAATGTTAAGTTTTCTCCTGATTTTATGGCGCATTAAATTGTAATCTAAATCTGGCATTACTTTATTTTTGTTTCTTAGACGGTTAGTAAATCAAATTTACGATAAAACTTTAAGCTATATTTAAGGGAAATAACTTTTTTTCTCTTCTGCAGAATTTTATCACCGACCTTTTAACTTCTACGCCCCGGTGAATTAGTGGTTAAGTCTAATTTTATCCAAAATTAGTTTCTTCTACATAAGTAGGCGGGATCGACTTATTTTCGTAGTGAATAAGGGGCTAAGTAAGGCATTGGCTTGAAAAGGAGTTATTGCTTATATTACAAATCCATTTAAAGCCAAAAACTACGGGGATGATACGATTCCGGTTACCTGAAAGCAGTTAAATCTGGACAAAATCCGACGGGTCTGTTTCGGAAAACGCATGCAGATTGCTTATTCGGTAATTATTACATATATGAAATGTTTGAGAAATTCAACATGTAACCTAATTATATATCCTAATTAACATATGGGTGTTGATGACCGGATGTTTTACGCCCTCTACCCAGGCACTGATTAAACGAAACCATATGTCGTTCGTGTTCTACAATAAATTATAATGATTTTTTTTCAATTAAGTGTTCACATAAGGAGTGAAGAAGATGGTTTCAAGTTGTTACAGAGTAAGAACATTATGCCTACCACCAATTTATGTGAAAAAGGTCATCTGATGAAATCAAGATTACTTGCCGATTTGTATCCATAAATTTAATTGCAATTGTTTTGTTTTGAGGTTATTTATAAATATACACATGTTTTGTTAAGAGTATTTTATTTAGTAGCATAAATAACAGATATCTAAAAAATGATCTGTATGCGTTTTCCGAAACAGACCCAATACGACTTAACCACTTATTCACCAGGGCTGTAGATATGTGTATTTGAACAACTAAGTAAAAGGATCGGGATAGGCTGGAAGACCTGTTTTAATGCAGTGACATTACTGGGGATTGCTGAGTTAAAAACTAGCGTTTTTATTTTGGTACTCTCTTTCTCTCTCTAAAAAAAAAAAATTAACTATATTTATGTTAACTCCCTTGATACTACTTTATTTCATACAATTCTTCTAAGTAAATATTCAAAATAGAACATTATTACGTGAACTGTAAATTAATAAGTAATTAGTTATTAGTTTTATATATCTACCACTTATGCTGATGATACATGTGTATTATCAGTCAATACCAATCCAGTTATTGTATCCCATAGCCTCCAATCCCATATCACTGATCTTGAAGAATGGTGTCAGAACTGGATAATTAAAATAAATTCTCAAAAATCCCCTTACGTCGTAAACCAATGACTTCCTGCCCTTCAGTATCCTATAATAATATCCCACTTGTGCCTGTAGAACAGATCCGATACTTAGGGTTGCATCTCGACAAACGATTAACCTGGAATCCTCATACAAGACTGAAAAGACAAGAAACCGCTCGACGTTTCAGGCTACTTCAACACTTACTAGACAAACGCTCTAAGCTCCCAATTAATTACAAAAGACTCATCTACATGACCATCATACGACCTATTTGGACTTACGGAGTAGAGCTTTGTGGCTCCACTAAGCCATCGAATTCTTCTTGTATCCAATCCCTACAATCCAAAATCCTTCGTAAAATCCTCAACGCTCCTTATTTTGTTAAGAATAAAGTCGTCCATAACGACCTTAATGTCCCATTTGTTGCTGATTTGACCCGAACCCGGTATCTATCCTTTCATAACAAACTTTATTTCCACTCAAACCCTCTAGTTTCAAACCTAGCTTCCTCTTCAATTCCCGATAATCCTCCGAGGCGTCTGAAAAGAAGAGTGCCACGTGACCTTCTTAGTTAAACATGCGATTTGAGTACTACCAGTGGGTAGTTTCTCTACTTGTCATTATGTATCACTCAGCCAATTTACTTGTTATATTACTGTAATATAGTTGTAAATATCAATAAATAAATAATAAAAAAAAAAAAGTTTTATATATCTTTTTCATTTGGTTGAAATTTTTTACAGTATATCTATTTGGTGTTGTTTATTTTTTCTTCAACACTTGTGGTTTCATTTCGTTTGTCTCAGAGAGAAACAATACAAATAAATTAATAAAATAAGTAAAAAATGAAGAAAGTAATTTTATTTAATATGTTGTTTTCATTAAAAAATTTTATAAAATACTTTTTTGCTTTCTAACATTGTTAGTGATATCATGTGGAACTTCAGGTCTAATTAGATTGGAAGTATAAAATGAGCTCTTCTGGAAAATAAGAATTGCTATATAGGTAGGCCAGTCCTCACTGGCTTATGCCTCCCTATCAAGGATAATTATTAGAAACAGGGAGTTGGGTATTTTATTGGTAGAGCGCTGAGTTGCTGTGCCGAGGGTTTTGTGTTGGAGTGTAGCTGAGACAGATAGATTGTTAAATCTGTTAACAGCCCTGCAGACACTTCGGGGGCTCATGCAGCCTCTTTAAAGTGGGTAACCTTAATTGGGTGAAAAATCTTGTGGTTGAGCTCTCTACTCTCTACCTTGTATTGAACCCAAGTAGAGGTACACACTTTTTTTATTTTTATTATTAGGAACATCAGAAGGCTTAATTCCTGCCCCTAATTTAGTTCCAGTATTGATTACTTCATTTATTAGTTACTTACTTTGATTTGTAAACACCTGATTGAAATCTAATCACATGGTCTTGTTTGGTAAGGTCCTTTTTATTCCTTTATAGACAACTGAATTGTGAATTATGATCTTTTAGCTATGATGAGGAATTCTCTGAATAATCCATTTCTGAAATTTTTCATGGATTAAATCTCAACATTTCCAATCTGATTTGAATTTCTTGGTAACTATTAACAAATTTCGAAGCACATATAATACACAACCATTTAACGACAGTGGTAATGCCTTTATTCATATTCAGTTCCTTTTTTTT
The DNA here is from genome assembly GCA_964056705.1 of Troilus luridus. Lineage (NCBI taxonomy): Eukaryota > Metazoa > Arthropoda > Insecta > Hemiptera > Pentatomidae > Troilus > Troilus luridus. Next base: position 78,085,716 of record OZ057414.1, on the reverse strand, counting down.
TTACTATTGTAAAGTTGTACAGTTTTATTGAATCAAAATATTTTAATCAATTTTCTTTTTGCGGTCTGAATATTTTATTAAATTGTAGTCAACCAAAAGGAATACATTTTTTTTTGTCTGTTATTAAAACCATGTTTTCATTTTGATTCCAGGCCTTTTAGATGGATTGTCCAACACATTAGGTATTCCTGTCAAACAAGAAGTAATAGAAGAATCAGAAGAAGGTACACTGATGGTTATATTTTCATTTTAAAAACATTCTTTTCATAATAACATAAATATATGTTATATATATATTTTTCACTTGTTCATTTTCCTTTTCAGAATGTTACAGCATGACTCCCGAGAATGCTCCTCTTTCAGGTAAGTCATTGAAGAAGGTCATTGAAGGTTGAACTTGATTTGCTTTTAAACAATAAAGTAAGGTGCACTAAGATAGAACATCGATATGTTCTATTAGTACCATATCACGATTGATTTTGGACTAGCCATAATTTCTTATTTGATTATATTTCTTTGAAATGAGTTACTGATTATGATTATATTGTGTATAATGTTTTTTTAGTATGTATTTATATCTACATTTTCTATTTTCTCTAAAGATGTTTAAACCACTTTTGGAAAACTTTGTCTCCTCCAATTTCATCTATACAGACTTCAATATTTTATCAACCCAATTGGTGAGCGTGGGCATTCTCCAGAAATCCTCCAAATTGCTTTATCTTGATCTAGATATGTCCTAACTGTAGTATTTAATTGCTTTATTTCAGTAACCACTCTTTACTACCGGTCTTCCATTTTTCTTGATTAGCTGTAGTTCCTCTTACATTAATTTCTTAGGTATATCAGTATTACTCATATGAGCTGTATGTCTAGCCCTGTGAAGCCATCTTAATTTGACAAAACAAACAATTTTTGTTATTATCAACACTATAAGGTTCTCCCTTTATCCTTAGTCTTTATAAGGCTGCTTATCTTATTGGTCCAAATATGTTTCTCAACACCATTCTCTGAAATAGATGGTGCTTAATTTCATTCGACATTTTGATTCCTTGCCTTCTACCCGTAATTGAGAAAACCCCAAGTTAGTGTTTTGTAGAGGTGAATTTTGGTCTTGCTTTAGTAATGGCTTTCTATTGGCTGCTTTACCTTCTGCCCATCTTTTTATTTTTTAGAAAACAAACTTTATTCTGGGACCAAGTCCCTTTAGAATAACAATAAAGAACAAGTAAAATAAACATAATATTCATCTGGCCAGGAAGCTACATAATGATACAAATCGTGAAGTAATCATGAGTGACAAAACATAATAGAAATAGAAAAAAAATAAAATAAAATAAATGATTAAAAGTACAAGACTTTACAGGATTTTAACTAATTGTCGAAAAAAAAAAAATATATATAAAGGTTAGATATTAACAAAATAATAATAAATAACATTAATATAATAGTTAATAACGGAATTGCTAAATAAAGCAAATGAATGGCATAGCATGCGATAAAGTATTTACAAAGTCTGTATCTTCTTTGTTGTTGGAAAAATAAACAAAACAAGTAGGTAACGAGATCGAGTATTCGATACAAATTAATTCAAGCGGAAGATTGGCCTGCCTGGAGAGCATCTTTTTGGGATGCCAAGAGATGATGGAAAAGCAGGGATTTAAATGAGGCCAGTGAAGATGAATGGCGGATGAAAGGAGGGATTGAGTTCCACACAGTGGTGGAGCGGGCGAGGAAGGAACGGTCGAATGCCTTAGTTCTGTGGGATGGAATGTAGAGATCGGAAAGGCGGAATCTTGTTTTATGGTGTTGGACAGAGGATTTGAATTGAAGTAGACTATAGATATATGAAGGGTGTTGCGAGTTAATGGATTGGTATAGAAAAACACTAAGGAAATAATGTCTACGAATGGGTGGGAAGAGCCACTTTAACTCATCATAATGATGTGACACCCGGGAACGCCTTGGAGTACCAAGGACAAATCTTAAAGCGCAGTTCATTATTCTTTTTAAGCGACCCTCCAGCAATTTCGAGAGGCCCCCGTATACCACACAACAGTAGTCAAAGTGGGGGAATATAAGGGATGATACAAGAAGCTTCCGGGTAGATTGTGTAAGGAGATTCCAAGATTGATGGAATAATTTCAGGGAACTAGTTGATCGTCGGGATATTTGGGCGACATCTGGTTTCCAGGAGAGGTTTTTGTCCATGGTAATGCCTAGGTTTTTAACGGAGGAGTTGAAACTGATAGGGTTGTCGTTTAGGATCAATGTTGGGAGGGTAGGGATAGTTGTAAGGAGGGAGTTGGAACCTAGAACAATGGCCTGGGTTTTCATTGCGTTCAATTCCAATTTGTTCAGCTTTGCCCAGGCACTGATCCTATCTAGGTCTTGCTGAATACTGGCGAACGCAAATGATAGCTCAGAAGGAGGAAAGGATAAATAGATTTGGAAGTCGTCAGCATATAGATGGTAGGAATAGTGGTGAACGGATTTAGGAAGATCATTGATGTAACAGTTAAAAAGGATAAGAGAGATGCTTGAGCCCTGTGCCACGCCTGATTCTGATTGGGAAGGGCACATTAGTCTTAGAACTTAGTTCTGATTTTAGAATTTTGACTAGTAGCTGCTCACTGTCAGAATTCTTGATTTTCAAATTCATAAATCCGATGGTTAATTGAAAATAAGACATAAAATTTCTCCTTAGTCCGATACAACACTCAACACTATTTGTACCAGTTGTCTATTGAAATTTGGACATGAACTGTATGCTTGGGTGTTCTCTTTGGTATTTTACAAGTCTAATTAGTTTTTATCGGTTTCCTAATTCGTGGGATAACATCCCAGTTTAAGAACTTTTATTTTTATTAATGAACTGGTGGAGCTCATTCAAAAAATGTGCTGTTATTTTAGTTTTGTTTGTATTTGCTCCTAATTATTTTATCTAGTTTTTATATTGTACTACATCTACTAAGTTTTTGTTTCATAATTATTTCATCTACTATTTATATTCTATTACAGCTAATCATTTTGATGAAGATAGCATAAAAATGGAAATAAAGCAAGAATTGGAAAATGGTGCTTTAACTTATAGTAAGTATGATATCTGTGAAGTATTAAAGTTAAACTATAAACCTTAATTTCCAATGAATTATTTTCTCGGCACAAAACATTAACGTCTATCTACTAATATAACGTTATTATATAATATATAATTATTAATTATTAATAAAAATAATATAACGTCAATCTAATAGAATATATATAATCTATTAACGTCGGCACAAAATAAAATAAGTACCCACTTATTTAGTGTTTAATTTGACTGCACCCCCAACTATTTCCTTCCTTACTCAGATCTTCCAGTCAACTATCTCCTCGCTTCTCATGAATTATTTTCTCCTTTGACATTCTGTGTTTACTTTTAATAATTGCTATTTTATATTAAGTAAAAGTGGTGATGTAAGTTGATTTTTCCTCGTTTATTGGAACAATAAGTTTTAAAACCAATCAAACTTGAGTCAGATAAACATAAAGAGGGAAGATATATTATTATGTGAAATGTAGCTTGTGAAAAGGTAGTATACTAGGAAAAAATCGTAAAGGATAAAGTTCTTTTCATAATAGAACTTGCTTTTCTTGCTAAGGATACATAAATGACATAGTATTTTTGGTTTCTACTATTTTAACCAAATGGACAATATTTTTATGTTTTGTGCTGTGATTTAAATAAAGTATTCCTCATAAATTTTTATTTGTTTTATTGATGTATTTCCTCTCCTTTATCATTCAATTTATCACTTTGAAATTGCAAAAGTATTGACACTGCCAGTGATGGATTTAACCATTGGGAAGCCTTTTGTAAATTTTGGCATGTGGACATATATTTAACTTGGTGATCAAATAACTATTCTTTATGGGATCTCCTCAAGTGAAGTGGTTAGTGTAAGAATATACAATGCCCATGATGTGGGTTCACAGCCCGGCAACTAGTATTAGGATTTTTTAAAGGGAATAAAAAAATCTCATGATGATAGTTTTGCTGTCATTTGGAGGGGACGTAAGACTGTGTGGTCTCAGGTAGTCTTTAAAGATCTCATTTTTTTTTTCACTAGAAGTCTGTGGCCTCTTTTCCAAATAATTAACTCTCATTTGAAGCACCTGATGGGGTTACTTCCTTTATTACATTTTTACTGTGTTGGGGAATTGTCCTTCTGGACCCTTTATTAATTTTATCTTATAGATGATATTTATTTTATGAATACCATTCAAGTACTTTTGCAATGAATGAATACAACTTAAATACTAGATGCACGTTTTCAACATGATTAAGTTTTCAATTCCACCAGTCCATCTCACACATGTTATTTTTGTAATATAAATAAAAATTATTTCTTTAAATTCACATTTCTTAATCAGAGATGCTCTTAAAAATGTTTACAAACTAAATATTATCTCTTCCAAGTTTTGGGCTGTAGAGCTGGAGAGGTATTGACATTTTGTACTATACTTAATTAGATACTGGATACTGCTTAAGATAGCAAATTGTGAACATGAAAGTATATCATTACTAGTATCAACATTTTTGAATAGTGTGCCGAGTTGTTTCATTAACACTTTTATGCCACCACTATTTTTGATTTATTTATGAACTTTATAGATCTTTCAGAAGAGTGCCTATTGGTAGATGAACCGGAGGAGTCAAATTGTAAGTATGGTAACTTTACATCAGTAGTAATTTTGCGGTTCATTATCTTCAAATGTTTTATTTTTTAGTTGTAGTAAAACCTGAGCACAACTTTTTTGTTGGGAGTAATCTTCTTTTGAAAAATGGTAAAAATTTTAACTTATTTTTAGTAGACTTTTTTTTTGTCATGCCCAAATTATCACTTTAATTATTATTGTTGTTATTATTATTATATATTCATTTTTCATTTGTGTATTTAAAACTATTTAGAGCATTGCAAACAATTTTTTTTTTATATTCAAAATTTACATATTGAAAGTTTTATTAGGGAGTTGTAACTGTCCATTTTAGACCATTTTCTGTAGTTAAAGATATTAAAATAATTGATGTCATATTCATGTGAAATGATAAAAAAAAAATTAGATAAGAGACTTGTGAATAGTAAATTCATGAGGTCAACTGACCATGTACCTCCTTGTCACATATGCCCATTGAAATAATAACTTTATCTTTTTTTTTCTTTTTTTTATCTTTGTTCTAGGCAAAAAGTATTCATGTTACCACTGTGGGAGAAGATTTAAAAACTTTAATTCATTCAAATCTCACATTAAAGTATTCCATTTACATAAAAAATCTGGAAAAGTTGGTGTTTTTAAATGCCCACATTGCAGGTACATTTCTTCCTTTAAAGGTAATTTGAAGACTCATATATTGGGACAACACAAAAAGAAGAAACCATATAAATGTCCTTATTGTGATTATAGAGTTGTACATGCAGCAAATTTAAAATCACATATAATGGCACATCATACCAAACAAAAACCATTTCATTGCCCGTATTGTGATTATAAATGTGTTCAAACTGGAAATTTGAAAATCCATATAAACGCTCACCACATGCATGTAAAACCATATCAATGCACTCATTGTGAGTATAGGACTGCACAGTCTGGAAATTTAAAAACACATGTCATGGTACACCATACCAATGAGAAACCACACAAATGTCCTCATTGTGGATATAGAGCACGACAGGTTGTGCAAATTAGGACACACATTATGTCACACCATACAAAGGAAAAACCTTATCAATGCCCCCATTGTAAATATGGTGCAGTGCAACCTGGCAACTTACGGACTCACATTATGATTCATCATACTAAAGAAAAACCTCATCAATGCTCTCAATGTGAATATAGAGCTGTTCAACTAATACAGATCAAAACACACATAATGACACACCACACTAATGAGAAACCCTACGAATGTTCCCATTGCGAATATAAAACTGCTATAGCTGGCAACTTGAAAACTCATGTCATTGCTCATCACTCTAAAGATAAACCTTTTCATTGTCTTGATTGCGAGTATAGTTCTGCCTATAAGGCAAACTTGAAAACTCATATTATGGTTCACCATACAAAAGAAAAGCCCCACAAATGCCCACATTGTGATTATTCTACCGTCCTCCCTGCCAACTTGAAAACACATATTATGATTCATCATACAAAAGAAAAACCACATGTTTGCCCATACTGTGAATATTGTGCTACACTAGCTGTGCAGTTAAAAAATCATATTAGGATGCATCACACACTTGAAAAACCACACCAATGCCCCCATTGTGAGTATACAGCAGCTCATGCTGTCAATTTAAAAACACATATTATGGCACTCCATACTAAAGAAAAACCACATAAATGTCCACATTGTGAATATAGAGCTGTTCAGGCAGGTAATCTTAAATTTCATATAATGTCCCATCATACTAAAGAAAAACCGCACAAATGTCCTCAATGTGACTATTGTACTGCACATACAGGAAATCTAAAGACCCACATACTGGTTCATCATACTAAAGAAAAGCCTCATCAATGCCCTTATTGTGATTATAAAGCTGCCCAAATAGTCCAAGTTAAAACACACATTATGTCACATCATACAATGGAGAAGCCACACCATTGCCCCCATTGTGATTATAGAGCTGTGCAGCCTGGGAATTTAAAAACTCATATAATGGTACATCATACAAAAGAAAAGCCTTTACAGTGCTCTCAATGTGAATACAGAACAGTCCAACCTGGCAACTTACGAACTCACATTATGGTGCACCACACCAAAGAAAAGCCCCATCAATGCCCACATTGTGAATATAAAGCTGTTCAACCTGGGAATTTAAAAACTCACATTATGTCCCAGCACACTAAGGAAAAACCTTTTCAATGCTCCTTTTGTGATTACAAAGCTGTTCAGTCTGCTCAAGTGAAAATACATATTATGGCTCATCATACACATGAAAAGCCCCACCAATGCCCTCACTGTGAATACAAAGCTGTTCAGCTTGTTCAAGTCAAAACACACATAATGTCTCATCATACTCATGAGAAGCCGCAGCAGTGTCCTCATTGTGATTATAAATGTGTTCAGGCAGGTAATTTGAAAACACACATCATGGCTCACCATACAAAAGAAAAGCCATTCCAGTGCCCTTATTGTGAGTTCAAGGCTATACAGAGTGGGAACCTCAGGCTACATATCATGGCCCTTCATACAAAAGAAAAACCTCACCAATGTCCACATTGTGATTATCGTACTGTTCAGAGTGGGAATTTGAAAAAACATATTTGTAGTTATCATAGCAAAAATGATGAGATTCCTAGTTATGAGTTAAGGAGTTTTGATCAGGATATAGAAAAAATAAAAACTTAAACAATTATTTTAATTTTATAGTTACATGCATGGTCATGTTTTAATATTGTTGTTTTCCCCTTATATTGCTGTTAAAATTATGCTTATATGTTGTGAATTGAATAAGCATAATTAGTAAATTTATTAATTTGTCTGTGAAAATATCATTTCTAAAGGCTGTTGGAACTTCTGTGATTTTTCATATTTTATATTGATATAAAAAAATATTTTTGATTTAAAATATAGAAGTCAGTGAGTTTGGTTGAATGTATGAACCAATATAATTGTCACAGGACTACCATTATTTAATTAACGGTGTTCAGTTGATTGTATGCCTCCAATAATGTTATTTACTAACTTTTAAAAGTAAATAAGGATTAGGATAGTAGTCCAATAATTTTTATTTTGCTTCAAGTGGGTAATTTTTATTTGGTGTAGTGGTAACTAGAGAATGCTTTTTTAAAAACATATTATAAGATTTTAATATGTGCTATATTAAAAATAAATAACATTTAAAGTATAAATATGGAAATATAAGCATGTCAATTTTTAATTGGATATCAGCCATAATAGTTAAATAAAGTCTGTATACATTTATTGTTACATTAATTTGTCTAACCACTGATGGTTTAGTGATAAGGTTAGAACATGTGAACATTAGTCATACAAAGATTAAATACTTTTAAGACTTATTATTAATCGTTAGTAACCTATTTTCTATAATCATCATTGGTGGTTAGTTATCATCATGATCAATCGCTTTAGATCTTTATCATTTTTTTATTCCATTGATTGGGTTGAAAGTTTGAAAGATGAAAAACAATGTTTTTTTTATGCTAAAAAATCCACAAAATATTTAAATATATTTTGTTGGATTATTTTATATTTACTTTTATTTATTTAAAATAACCAACTTATAATTTAGTAGTGAAAATGGGATTAATATTTGGTTGATTAAGGTTCATCATGTTCTCAATTTTTTAAAGCTATTGATATATTACTCAGAGATTTTAAAGTTAGAATTTTGAATTTTCTTATGCCATGCTTTGGAACTTCATTACCTAATATAGAGACAACTGTCTCAAAGGCTGTCAAAGGAAATTCTTTAATAGTGAAAATATTATTTATTGAAAACTAATTTTTACTTCATCTTTATAATTACATAATAGATCACAGTGTGGGAAGGCCACAAAGAGTTTGCTCAATGTTTTCCCCATCCTATAAACTATCATGCCCTGATGAAGACCTACAATATTGATTGAAGTGTTTTCAATAAAAACAAATTTTACAGCTTGGCAATACCCTTTTATTCCCATTCAGACCATCATCTTGTAATTTATATTATATTGTAATTCTGTTAAAAAATGAGAATTTACTAGAGAACATAGTTACAGATATTTTTTCTCTAAGTGGAAAATAGTTAGATACTGAAATTGTTCTTTTCAAAATTAATTAGAAACCAGAATCTATGGAATATTGGAGGAAACGTGACCAATATTACCAAGATGACCAGAATTTTATCGTATGGTCTAGCCTGTATAACAATGTATCTATGAAGGGTATTGGCTTCATTACATGGTAGAGACTGTGCTGTCTCTAAGAAAAAAGTTGTGCAAAGAGATTATTTGTCTGAGATAATAACAGTTTTTGTTCCCAATTTAGGATACCCATATCATGAGGCTGGGTGAGGGATGGCATTCTTCAATTTTCTTTCTTACATGAGAACCAACATAAGATGAAAAATGATTTTATTTATGTTAATCCACAAATAAAAAAGAAATTTGCCCTTTCAATTTTTACAATTCAAGATATATGTTAATTTACATTATGTTAGTGTAGCTTATCTTATTTGGAAGAATAATGGAATGGATATAATATTTCTAGGAAAAGTGGTTAGTTTCCAGCCTCATACATTCTCTCCATTTGTTCTTCACCAATCTAGTCGATTAAAGACAAGGGTCTATATGATAATTGACAATTATTAATGGATGGCAATATGGATCTCAGTTGCCACCTATTTTGATTCAGTGAGAATATAATAGTATTTAATGTTCATTATTATTTAACCCTTTGATAATAACCATTTTTTTTATCATTTTTTGTTAATTGTTTTAATTTTTAAATGTTTTTATTTTGAAGAGAAAAGACTTGGCCCTGGCCGGGATTCGAACCCGGATCGTCCGCCTCTCTGTGGCAGCGCTCTTACCATTTGAGCTACCAGGCGTCGTCTCTTAGTAAAGGTTGCCTCTCAGTAAAATAATGTTCAATGAACATTCTTCCCCGTGTATACATCGCAAAAATTGCGGGAACACGGGGATATGGGATCGGTGAAGGGAACGGATTTGTCCTGACTGAGAGGCGATCCCTGGTAGCTCAAATGGTAAGAGCGCTGAAACGGAGAGGCGGACGACCCGGATTCGAATTCCGGTCAGGGCCAAGTATTTTCTCTTCAAAATAAAAATATTTAATGGTTATGATACACCCTTTTAAGCTGGATGACATTTTTTTATGTTTTTACAATGAATAATAATCCTAACAATCATAGATAACTCTTAAACTGTTTAAAAATTTCCCCTTCCTCCAATAAACATATGGTCAGTGCCATAACAACCTTAGAATAACAATAACATAATAATATTTGCACTGAACAACGAAAAAACATTGCTTAATAAATATTTAAGAACAAACATTAAAATATGAATTAATAATAAAACACACCTAGTGTGGACAGTACAGAATTTCCTTGTTCACTTACTGAACTATAAATTAGTTGCCTAAAATGTATTCCTGAATAATGCCCTGCATGCCCCAGCATTTTTCTCTTATTATTTTTTGCAGAATACTGCACAATATATAAAAAATGATATTTAAAATTATTAAAGAAACCAGTCGGAACTGAATTAATGATGGTCAAAATGAATATACCTGTTGAAATATGAAAATGGAAAATTTCATTGGCTCCAAAATCTGAAGGAGGTAAAAAACTGGATAAATAATGTTTACAAATTATTTATAATTTCACTTGCCAAAGTTAAAGGCAGTTCAGAATTTTATGTAAAGCAGCACTTCTGCCTATCTACTATTTAACAAATATATGTTGTTTAGATTTATATAAAAGTCACTGTTTCTGTAAAATTCATAACACCAAAAACCTTGAAAAAATTACCCTCGTCCAACTGGATGTTCAACGTGTCTAAATTAATTAATAATTTTTTATTTTAGTTTTCCATTTTTTAAGGAAAGATAAGTTTTGATAAATATATAATTATACCTTTAAGTCAAGTACCAATTTTGGTGATCGTGTAGTTACCAAGAGGAGTGCTCCACAAGATGCTACCAACTGTGTAGGACCGTTATCTTCAATAAGAAATTTCTACATTCTACGGCTACCCATTTTTGTTATTCAAGAGACTTACGAATATAAATAGAAAGATCATGAATGATACTGATACAAATGGATTCAGAAATTTTATCGATTACCATACTTCCTTTACTCCAAGAAGTAAAAAAGTGTCCAATCTTGTAAGGCATATTCATAATAAAGGTAAAATCCAATGTACAATACTTGCGGATTAAGTTGTATAGCAAGTAATTGAATAAGCAAGATTTAACGATTTGAATATTGAGGATTGAAGCGACGAATATGATTGCGGGAATTCCGTGTGTTGAGGAGTTATGAAGATTAAGAAGTTGAGAGTGATCTGTCGATAGCGGTTGTATGTATATGACGTGAAAGGGTAGATCTGAATCGAAGATGTGTGATGTAAGACAGAAAGAGTTAAGCCACTTCAATGTTTTATAAAAATTGACAGGGAATTATATATTTATCTTCTTGGTCCCGAAGATAAATTGAACAAAGCAACTTGCATGGAACAGTTTTATTTTGTCTAGACATCTCCAAAGACCCCCCTATCAATAATTCAAGTAAGGGAATGTTAAGGAAGAAACTAAGATTCTTTGGGTTTTAATGGGAATAGGTAACGAAGGTAATTTGTTGTAAAAAATACGCAGCATGGATATTGGACCCACAGAACTTCCAGGAAAGAGTATGTTAAAATTAAGTGGTTAATCCATGGCAGTATGTGGTTCCAAAGTTTTTGATGTTTTGTTAGAACTTTATATAAATTGTTATTTATGAAAAGAGCTAAAAAATATTTATAAAAAATAATAGATTTCAGGAATTTTTAGAATAGAATATATTAGTGACGTGGGTTAGGTCCCTTCTGAACAACAAACATGAAAAGAAAAAGATACATAACGTACGTATCACCAGAAGCCTGCGTAATAAAAGTCATAAGGTGTGAACAAAAGTGCTAAAAATGTTCATTGTGCGACAAAATACTGGGTTACTAAAAAGATAAATAATAAGTAAAAGCAAAAAAATATATATATAAAATACGAACAAGCTACAAGAAAAAAGACTAAACAATAAAATTCACTAATTACTGCAGATCCATTTAACCAAATAACAAACCTGTTTAGAGAGCATCTGTTTTGAGTAAGGATATGCTGTAAAAGCAAATGTTTAAACGAGGATAGGAAAGATAAACGAGGAATATAAGGATATCAGTATTTTACACCCTGATGTAGCTTGCTATGTTTAAAATAAATTAATTAGGATACTTTCAGCTATTACTAAGGTTGATTGGGTAAGCCAAAACTGATAACATTATCTTAAGACCTTTTTGGGCCATATGTAGCAGAACTTAAGGGTTTCGCCGAAACATTTCCAAATACAAAAGATAGAATAGAATAGAAAGGTAACTTTTTTCTGGTAATAAGTACCTTTAGAATAACAAATATGAACCGAAAATGAAACATAATATGTGCCTGCCAGAAGGCTACATAATAAAAGTTTTAGGTATAAATGAATTTATGAAACCTTCACAGAAGGCTACATGATACAAACAACATAGTCCAAAATTCTAAGACAATTTTTTATTGCTCCTTGGTTTATTTCGGATCACAACATGAACATTCCCACTGTCAAATCATATATTCACAGCAAATACACAACATTTCACTCATCGACCGAAAATACTCTTGTTCTTCCTCTTTCCTATTCTCTGTCCCAGTTTTGCAAGGAGAATATTAAAAAGACAATGGACAATGCCCAAGAGACCTGCTCAAGAATTATTATCCATTTCAAAAACTTCGTGTTCCTGCAAACAGGGAGAAAAACAAACAATTAGATCAAATTATCTGGATGTGAAACTTCGCAGGTGCAAATATAAATAAAATAGTAAGAATAAATATTCGGTATTACATTTTTAGCCTTAACAATAGTTATAATAGTCAATACCAGCATGGACGTTTAATATATATAGTTTGCAATTATTGTATTTTGCCCCATAGGTTTTCTAAGGGCGCTGCCCTATCTTATGCTCTTTCTTCGTTAATATCTAACCGCGGAATTGAATTCTAATCTAGGAGAAATACTCATACCTCTAAAAAAATCATAGTATATACCTAACCGTTTCTACTTTTAAACGGTACAACTACATTCTTTAATTATTAAAAATATTATACATTCATTAGATACCAGTCAATTTTTTGATAAATTATGATTTTTTTTCGTTTATAATCTGAAAACTCGTCCTTTATTTGTTCTCAATAAGTGAGTATTGATTTTGATTCATTGTCTTTTCCAATCAAGTGCCGACAGGGCGTGTACATGAGCAAACGTTACACCTACTAAACATATAAAATTCATTTAAGGAATTTATTGATGTACTCGTATTAGTGGTTTTGAGTATAATATGCATCCCCAATATGTTTTTAGGAATAATGTCATACTCAGATCTAAACGTCAAGTATTTATCTTTTGTTCAATTCTTAGCACTTTAGAAAGTGAAAAATGTTTTATTTAGCTTATTTAAACAAAAAAAAATCGTCTTCGATTTTTCTTACTCTAAACATATTTGAAAAACAGCATGTCATGAGATTATTAATAAACTAGCTGTCTCGCTAGACGTCGTTCTGCCCTAATTCCCTACAATAAAAGGGCTTCCAAATTTTCTCCAACCATTACAATGGAAACTTCATCGATTGTTGGTACATTGAAACATCTCACATGTTCTCTTACCGAAGTTTTACCAGCTCTGATTACAACTTAATGATTACCAGATGGCATAAGATCCAGTTTTACACAATGTATTCAATTGATTGTGTTGTTGAAACAAAATTTGTAACTGTACTACAATAGACCTCACTGAACTGTAATTTTTTATTAAGGGGTCAATAAAATTGATGTTTTTATTATTTCCCTCGTAATTTTTACTTTTTTTCTCTCCATAAGAACCTTCTTTGGGCCTTAACGAAAATAAGGAAAAACAATTTAGCCGAATTGGTCGAGTCGTTCTCGAGTCTTGCGCTTAGTAACACATTTGGCGATTCATTTTTATTTATATAGATAGACATACAGCTGGGAACAGAGGGATTTGTATGGGGAAATAAATGTGTTGGTTTTATTATTTCCCTCGTAATTTTTACGTTTTTTCTCTCCATAAGAACCTTCTTTGGGCCTTAACAAAAATAAGGAAAACAAAATTTAGCCGCATTGGTCGAGCCGTTCTCGAGTTTTGCGCTTAGCAACACATTTGGCTATTCATTTTTATTTATATAGATAATTATAAATTATAAGTAATATGATCCACTCTTATCTACTCGTATTATCTGTTGATAGGCATATGAATTAAAACTATGTATAGGTAACTATCTACTAGAAAGGGATCACTTGTGGTGTAGTGGTTTGCTTAACAACCTAACACGCCCAAGATCGCGGATTCACAGCCCGGCAAGTGGTCTTGGGATTTTTTAAAGGATGTCAAAAATCCTTAGTTAAGCCGTCCTTGGGAGAAGACGTAACATACCGGTTCTTGTGTGGTTTCAGGTACTCGTAGATTCCTATCTTAATTTACCGGGATAGACAAAATTTAGGGCCCCCACTGTAGAATCCTTCGATTAACCATAGTTGCATAAAGACGTTAAATAAACAAACATATTATAAACAAGATCATATAGTGAACGAGGATTGCATGTGTGCATATAGATTGGAGGCTAGGAACCAGCCTTACCATCATCTTTAAATGGAATGGTCTCTGTAAATAATTATATATTCTATGGTTTTGGAGAATGGAGAATTTCTCAATCGTGGAAGCTGTTCAATGATAAATCATTAGATTTAATAAAAATAAGTTTGAAAATGCCGAACCTTAATAATGGACTAAGTCAGTACTATATTTAATGGTATACATGATTTAGTTTTTGAAATACAGAGTAATTAATTAAGTAGATAAAAAAAACTGAAGAAGATAGATATCAAAAATGTAATCAGAGGTTTTTGAAGAAATCCGAAACATCTCAAAATGCAGTCACTATACTATGCATTGCTAAACCTTTCTGAATATTTGTACTTTACCAAGGTCATAATGAAGCAGAACAGATCTTATGATTAACTGCATTAAAAAAAAACTGAATTTAGTGCATACTGCTAACGTGATACACTCTCTGTTTTGATGATCTTTAAGGATGTTAAAATGAGATGTGCTATTAAGAGACTGTCTTTCACTCTATCATTATTTTAGGAATGGATTGACGACCCAGTGTGGAAGGCCGGGTTTGCAAGAAAGCGCAAATGTAATTCGTACGTCAAGCTAGTTCGCCCAATACTGCTGATGTTATTGGTATTTGGAAGATTTCCTTTCGGAATAACCGCCGATGGTCAGTACATAGTTATAATAATATCTTTATATAAATCATTTAAGGTATTGCAAACTCCTTGTTAACACTGATATTTTATTCCAGGCGTAAAACCTTTTCGAATTACTTCCATTCCAGCTGTTTATACCTTCATGTTCTACGTGGCCAGCTGCTTTCTCTCAGTTAAAACAGCGATAGATCTGTTGGGGATGCTGAAGGATTCGCAGAACTACGACCATTCTCTTCAGATTTTGATGCTGATGGCGTATCTGGTCCAGAACTTCCTCGTACCGATAACATACTGGCAGAAATCAGGCCAACTCGTGGAATACATTGCCTTGTGGTCTAGGTTCGAGGTGATATTTTTTTTATTATATTAACATTATATAATTAATAATTTAATTTTTTCCATATTGTGTAAATTTATTCAATCGTGAATAGGAGAAAATCATTTCTGTTTCAGTCCGCATACAACAAAGAATTCAATCGACTGAGTTGTCATAAATGGATCATCTACCTTTCAATCTTCTTTCTGCCAATGTGTAATCATGCTTAATTTATACTTGAATTTGTTATTGTTTAATATATAACCTATTTTAAATCATAAAACTACGTTTAACAATCTTTGTCTAAGCTCCCGGGGGCTCTTCGAATTCAGCCACATTTTATGGGCGTAATATTACTCACGGCGACATATTAAATGGAAACTGTAACGCGCAAAATGGACCGCAGTTTAAAGTTCATTTGTCCAACTACTAAAAGATCTATTTATTGTGTTAAAATAAATAATAGCTAATAGATTTGATAGGGTTTAAAATGTTCTTGTAACTAAATCCAGTTGGAGTACGGTTGGAAGGAACAGCCCTATAATTCCTGACATGTGATCGATTCCAAGGGGAGCTGACAAAATACAATGAGGGTTCTGCATTACCTTTCCTAGAAAATAAGTTGTTAAGAGTATTTTCTCTAAAATCGCTATGTACGTAGATATTTTTGTTGTATTTGTTTAACATGCTTACTACACAATAAAATCAAGAATTTATTTTTTTGCAAACGTGATTTTTTTTTGGAAATTTCTTATTTTAAGTGATTTTCGATTATCCTCCTTTTTGATTATCCGAACAACACCCGTCAACATTAGTTCTGATAATCAACACTTTACTGTGCTTTTTTTTCAGTAAATAATAATTGTTTTCTGATTATTAGTTAGAATAAATAAAACGAAAGATGGGCGAACGTAATATTCAACAGAATTTTTATATTTATGCTATATATATATATATATATATATATATATATATATATATATATATATATATATATATATATATATATATTTATTTATAAAATGTTTTTTGTTTTGTTTTATTTTATTTTTTTAACAATATGTGCCAAATGGCATTTGTATAATTTGTGAAATAAATATTTTTATTTTTTTTTTTTTAGGTGTCATGTATTGCTTCCGTATGTACATAATGATTGGTGTCGGAATGACCAATTGTTTGTCTCTGTTCATAATGATCTACACTTCTGATCTGTTGGCTTTGCTATGGGTTACGACTCTTTATGAAGTCCGCAAGCAAGCACGGAAGTTGGGCGAAATTGTATCCTCTGTAAGTTGTTCTTATTGTATGTGTTTTCCCTCTCTCGAATCATTCTCCTCAATAATGTTAGCCTACCTATTATCTAACTCATTTGAAACACATACTTATTTACACCTTGAAATAATCTGCAGTTAATTTATTAAATCTTTAACAAATAACTTTGCTATACCGAAAATGATGTAATAATAAAGCTTCACGAATTTACCCAAAACCGGAATGCCTCTGGAGTAGATTTTGGGAAGCGGAAAAATTGACAGAATTTAATTTTTATTTGAAGTAGTAAATAGCTAGGGGGATTTTACTTAAATCGAAATAATTAAGTATCGCAAAATTGCCTGTATGTGCAAAAACCACAGTTAGTGTGTATCAACCAACAGGTTAGGAAATTGCTCTGATTTCGGTGAGTAACAGATTTCATATACTAACTGAGACTGAACTTTCATTTAATAATCCGGTTGCTTCAGAGCAGACTTCGAGCAATGAAAAAAAATACTGATAATTCTCCAAAAATTCCCCCATTTTTCTCCACAAAGCAAATAATTATCAACTCCTATTAAATGATTTAAAAGTATCATGTTTAGGGCCCTTTACCACTAAATTAAGCGGCAACAACACAAAAATAATGTTAACAACCATTGAAGATTACAGGAGAATGACTAAATATTACGGTATGACTAATATATATAATAATATAATAAGTAAGTATATAAGTAATGACTAAATATATATAATAATAATATTTTATTAACTAATAAAAAATAGAATATCATACTTTTTCTACGGACAAAAATAAACATATGAATGATATAATCAGAGGGGTTCCTTACACCGTAACTGATATAGAACTCAAGGCCGAATTAAATAGTAAAAAATTCGAGGTAACACATGTCTCTAGGATATTAAACAAAGATGAAAAGCCCACTCCCCTTTATTCTGTATCACTGGTGAATAATGGCCAGGCTAGCAACGTTTTTAAGGTTTACTATTTATCCTTTGCTATCGTATCAGTTGAGCCATAACACAAAACTAATAACATCCCAATGTGCACCAACTGTCAAAGGTATGGACTCACAAAAAATTATTGTCATTTGGAGCCTAGATGCAAGGAAAATCACCATTTTTCTAAATGTCCTCTAAAATACACGGATAAGCCGTATTGCGTCAATTGTAAACAAGCACACACGGCTAGCAATAGAGGCTGCCCCCACTATCAAACAATAAAAAACAAAATAAACTCACCTAGACAAAATGAAAAAAATAGTAGCAGTACGACAGCAGAAACTACATATAAACTAGCTAGAAATGCCTCGACGAATTTCAAATTTGCAGATGCGGCTCGTCCAGCACACTCAACGCAACAAAAACAGTTACTACAGAATCAAACATTGACAGTATCTTATCTACTATTACAAAAGTAATTTTAGAAACGATCAAACCGTATTTACCACAAATTATGCAACAGTTAAGCTCACTAGTAACCTCCTTCTTTACGAATGGGTCCTAGTGTAAACATTAAGCTATCTATAGTTACTAATTCCTACTCAGCATGTTATGATCGTTATATTTATTTTTTCCATTTTTCTTATCATTTTCTAAATGTTACTATATATATTTGTACCCAGACGTCTGAATTAAGAAATATACAACTTTTAAATTGGAATGCATATCCTCTCTCATCGTTAGTAGCCTCCTTCTTACGAATGGACCTTAATGTAAACAATAGCTTATCTGATGTTACCAATTCTCTCACAACAAACTGCGCTTTATTCCAGTCCACGTATTATATTGTATTAACTTCCTTACATATTTTTTTCATCTATGGTTAATGAACTCAGACAATTAAAATTGTTAAACTGGAATGCACATGGCATATCCTCTCAAAAAAATGAACTTAAAATTTTCCTCGAATCAAATTTCATTGGTTTAGCCTGTATAACTGAGACCCATCTATTTCCAAACATCAAATTTAAAATCCCAGGATACAAAATATTACGAAAAGATAGAGAGTGTTCGATTCCTTCAGGCGGGGTTGCCCTGATAATTAAGAATAATATCAGTTTCCCTGAAAATATTATTTTTAATATATTTAGCCTAGAGGTTATATCGGTTCGATTAAATTCGTCTCCCCCTACAGTTGTCACAGCAGCTTATAAACCACCAACCAAAAAATTGCTCCAAGAAGAAATATTAAAACTTTTACCACCAGCTGACCATACGCTAGTTTTAGGTGACATGAATTGTAAAAATAATTACTGGGGATGCCGTAAATCGAATTCTTGTGGAAGCACCTTGCTAGAAATCTGTTTAAGGCGCAATATACAAATTCATGCACCAAATGAACCAACATTCTACAGATTAGGCTGTAAACCAGACATCCTCGACATAGCACTAACCAAAAATTGTAGGCTTCCTCTCTCATCCCACGTGATCACAGCTCTGAACTCGGACCATATCCCAGTTTTAATTAATTTCTCAGCACAGATACACAAAGAAACGAAGAGAAAATCCCTCATTAATGGAGTAATCGACTGGGAAATGTACAAGATCCTAATCGATGAGAAAATAAATATAAAGAATAATTATCCTACCGCAATTGAAATTGATACAAACATACAACTTCAACGAATTTATCTCACATAGCCTGCATGAAGCAACTGTACAATCTTTCCAGTTTAGGGGAAAAATATTCTCGAGTAGATGTCCAAATTCAATTCTATTAAAAATTAAAGAAAAAAAAAGGAGGTAGTGGATGCGTTATAGAGACCCTGCTCATAAAAAGAGATGGAACCATCTAAAACACGCTATTAAAAAGGAACTGGACAAATGGACATATGCAAAATACCAGACTTATGTAGGTGATTTAGACCTTAAGGATCAATCGCTATGGAAGGCTACGCGACGTCTGATGAATTAACATGAGAAAATTCCCAGTCTTGTAGACAACGGTGAATTCATCACCAGCGATGTAGAAAAGGCTGAAATGTTCGCGGATCATTTTGAGAAAAAACTCCTGGCCATGATTTGATCCCAGTCATAGCATTAAAGAAGTTGTCCAGGAAAGCAGTTGTTTTCATTTCGTCCATATTTAATAGTTGTCTAAGAATTAGATATTTCCCCGATACGTGGAAAAAAGCCGAACTCATAGTCATCCACAAACCTGGTAAAAGCGCTAAGCAAGTCAGCAGCTTTAGACCCACAAGCTTATTACCAATTTTTAGAAAATTATTGGAATCAATTATAAAAAGGCATCTTTCTTCTTTTTTTAACAATAATGACATTCTCTCAGATTTTCAATTTGGTTTTCAGTATAGTCATTCCACCTCGCACCAACAAGACTATCAGAATTCATAATAAACGGATTCGAAATGAAGAAACATATGCTGGTAACGTTCTTGGACTTCCAACAAGCGTTTGATAAGGTTTGGCACCGAGGTCTACTATACAAACTAAAGAAAGTAGATACCCCGAAATACTTATATGTTATTCTGAGCTCATTCCTGAACGGTCGAACATTCTCTGTTAGAATAAATAACACTTATTCAACTGTGAGACAAATCCATGCAGGTACTCCACAAGGTTCAGTCCTTTCTCCCATTCTATTTAACTTTTATCTTCACGATATCATCCAGTCTACACATACCTCCATAGCTATGTTCGCCGACGATACAGCCGTTTTCTTCCAACACAATGACATAATAATGGCCAGAAATACTTTGCAGAGCCACATGGATGATCTTGAGCAATACTTTACTAAATGGAGGACTACTCTTAACATCGAAAAATGCACCTCAAAAGATTTTACGCTTAGACGCCCACCAGACCCACCTGAGCTAAACCTCGTAGGTAAAAACGTGAAATGGAACCCTGCCAGCGAAGTTATACGATACCTTGGAGTTCACCTGGACCGCCGCCTAACCTGGGATACCCATATCAATATTAAATTAACCCAAACCTACGAAAGGTTATCAATGCTCTATCCTATCGTAAATAGAAAATCCAAATTAAAACCAGAGATAACAATCCTCATTAACAAATAGAAAGGCCATTACTGATGTACGGCTGTGAAGTCTGGGGAGCAGCATCCTTTACGAAAAGAAAAATATTGCAAACTTTTCAAAACAAGGTCCTAAGAATCGCAGTGGACGCCCCCTGGTTTATCAGAAATAGTCAGATGCACCGAGAACTACAAATAGAAACAATAAACGACAAAATTAAAAAAGATTCAGAAAATTTCAGACCCTACTACCAGCAGTTAAAGGAGCAATAAATTACAACGTAGGAATGCAGACATGATCTCAAAGACTAAAGCCCAGGTTACTACAGGACATTTTATTATAAGTTGTTTATGTATATATAGAAAGTGATATTACTACTTTAAATTTATTTTACAGCTATTTTATATTTGTAGATTTTTAGACATTTAAACAATAGTTCTAGCGATGTATTTAGTTAGGGGTGTCTATTGTACGAGACTAAACCCCCCATAATCAATTGCTATCAAAAATTAAAAAATCATTATTATAACAACCATGTAAATGCCCACCAGGCCGATCTGGTAAAAAATAAAAAAATAAAAACCAACAGGTTGTTTTTTATTTATTTAAAGTCACTTTATGCTGCTAAGGGTAGTTGTACAATGCTACAGTTGGAGTACCTGATGTGTCATAAGCTTTGACGAACGGCATAACTGGTTTTTACTCTCTTTAAAATATCCTAGGGCCACTTGCTGGGATGAATTATAATGAAAAAAAAGTAAAATTATTATAATTGACGAAAAATAAAAAAATAACAAGATTGGAATGAAATCGATTAGAATGATAAAACATGAGAATTACATCATATTATCATTGATTTAGTAATATTGTTAATTGTAAATTTATTTTTATATTTTATTGTCTTTGGAACTCTATTGTTGACCACAGCCCTGGTGAGATAATAAAAGTTAGGTCGAACTGTTGGCACATAATTAATATTTTTCTTATTGCCGTTTAATTCTATTTACTGAAACCCGATCATTTTCTGGATTAATCAACTATATAAATTGTCCATGTTGTTCTTAGGAAGGGATAAGAAAAGACGCCCAGCGGAAGAGATGCTGCTGGCTCATGATCAGCACCCTAACTTCCTCCCTCGGCGACACGATAGGTCTGGCCACCGGATGTCTTCTGGTTTCCCTCTTCTTCTCGTTCTTGGTCAGCTACTACGGCCGCCTCACCAGCTTCATGGAGCGCATCAAGGGAGGGCAGTATGTTTGGCTGGAGCTTCTGGAGGGTTCTATGATATACGTCTTCTTCTTCCTTATGTCCGACAGTGCTGAAAGGACTACATTGGAGGTTTATATTTTTATTATTTTACCTTATAAGGTTTCCTATTATATTTAAGATTAGTTACGATGTTATGTTATGAGATGTGTATTTATCAATCAGATAATAACATGCCGATTGTAATTTTAAAAGCGAGGTTGCCCAGCTATAAGCTATGGTAGTACAAACTCTATTCATCAGCATTGGAAAGATAATTTTGAGCTAGTATACTTCAAAATCATTTTTGGTAACTTAGTGAAAGGACATAGTGCTTCTAGCTCCCGAAAACAGGTTTGAGTCCGATTGTGGCCGATAATTACTAGCATTACTGTATCAACCACAGCAGTGTATAATACTGTATCAATCAGATCACACTCAACCACCAAATTTTCCTACTTATTTTAGGTACCCACTTTATCTTTAATAATCTATTATAGTCTCTTGACTAGATTGTGCCCCAAGAGGGTCCTACATCCATTCCATCTCCGGCTGCTAACAGATTAAATTAAAGTCTTGCCAGCAGCGGGATTTAACCCAGAACCTACGTCATGGGGGCTCAGCGCTCTGCCACTGATGAGGTTCTTTATCTTTCGCCCTTCAAATCATCCCCGTTTCCTTAACACGTAAATTATTCCTTTAGCTTCTATCGATCGTTCATAAATATATCTATACTTATAATATATAATAATATAACTTGACTTTGCCAGCTTAATTTATTAAGTATTGTTTCTACTCTTAATTTTGTCTCAGGTTAAAGATTGCTTTATAAGATATTGTTCAATACCTTAGGTTGGAAAAAAGTTTTCTTCTATTGTTCTCAATTTGAAACACCAGAAAATGGACAAGGAGACCTTCGACAAAGTAAGTAATTTAAAAAAAGTATTTTTCATAAGTTAAAGTATTTCATAAGGTATAATATATCAATTCCATTTGCTTTCAGATGTCACTTTTGCTTTCATGCGTGTCTTCTTGCCCTCCAATCGTTAATTTTGTCGGATTTTTCGTTGTTAACAGGACTCTTGTAACCAGCGTAAGTACTTTAGATAGTGCTCATTGAAGCTATTAATTTAAAAATAAAAAAATATTTGACATTTTTAAAAAGAAATAAAATACAATTGTTAGAATCAATAGAACATACGAAAATAGTTTGGCAGTATTTAAGGAACTTTGGCTTAAATAATTCTGAAGCAACTAATACAGTCGTAAGTTCCAATGTTTGAATTAACTGTGTACTTTTATGAAGTTTTATATAAACTTCTTGCCAGCTAATTTATTTTTATTACTATTTATTTAGTGATATCATTAATTTTATTATATCTTTAATAATTTTAATCTTTATAATATTTTTGTTACAGGCTATTTCTAATTCTGTTACTTACTTGGTGATGCTGTTTCAATATAGAAGAAAAT
Source organism: Troilus luridus (assembly GCA_964056705.1). Taxonomy (NCBI): domain Eukaryota; kingdom Metazoa; phylum Arthropoda; class Insecta; order Hemiptera; family Pentatomidae; genus Troilus; species Troilus luridus. The sequence goes on along the minus strand of OZ057414.1, from coordinate 78,062,323 downwards.
AATTCACTACGAATTCGGTTTTATTGTTCGGCTTTAGTGTCTCGGTGTTTAATTTGAGCAGAGAATTGTGTTGAGCTACTATTAATATAATAATGCATTGTAATAATGTCATAAATATTCCAATGGTTATTATTTATTATAACGTTAATATTTTTGCTGTGTTTAGATAATTAGAAAAGTTAAATTTATTATTAATAATAATTAAATCAATTACTCATATTAGTTGTCAAATTATTTAATTTAAATCATATCTTTTCAATTTCCATAATTCATGATTTTATTTAATGCCTTGTATATCTATTTTTTAATTTTATTTGTATATTGTACACTACATCTTTTGTCTATTATTCCAGTCCAAAACAATCCATTATATCCATTATTCCCACAATTACTCATATTTGGATATAATTTTTAACCTTTGTTCCTAACCAAATGCTTTTAAATAGTTGTAAAATATTGCTCTTTTCAAGTATATTTCGTTGAAGCTCATTTTTGGAAGTGATATAAGGGGAAGTCTCATTCTACGGGATAGTTTCTTTTAGTGTTACTTTTTAAATTTTTCAATGTGGATTAAAAAAAAAATCTACTTATATATGGACCCACCCTCATAATATATAATGATTATAGATCATTATAGCAGTTCATGAGCATTGCTTGAAATTTATAAAATTCTATATAAAATTTCATGCCACGGCAATGATTTCATGGACCATGTCAATGACGATTGGGGTTTAAATTTTCAAACTGCCTAAATTGCATCAAGTATTGTTTTGTTATCATTGATTTATTCATAGGATAAGACAAATACACATTTTTAATACGTAAAAAAGAATACGTAGTAAAAAATTGGCAATGATAATGATGGCGGGAAATATCCACGGCAATGCCGAAACGGCATTCACGAATTTCCCTATTAAAAATATTTCATGAACCAAAGAACGAATGTCATCACTTTTAACAGCCAAACAAGGAGAAAAACTAAAAAGCGTTTTAAATTCACGTAGAAAAGCGTTAAAACTGAGGTAAAAAAAATGATGGCAATCAACATAAACTTACATTCACGATGAAAGAATACGTCCCCGTGCAATGAATTACTGAAGGGACGTAGTAAGGGAGAGTAACTTCACTCAACAGTTACCGCAAGGTAATGGAAGGTATTTTATTTATATAGAAGCTGTAGTTTTTTTTTTTTTTTTTACTATTTGTGAATGTACTTTCATATAATAAAGGAGGTATCGAAAAAAAACACAAAAAAAAAAACACTCAACAGTGCTGCCATTATTGAAATTCCCTCTTTGGATCACTGAATTCCCACTAGGTATCTGTACGATTCGAATATTCTTTCGCCCACGCCAATGGCGTCGCACAGATTTAAGAAATAATGTTTCTGTTGATGAATTAACATAGCCTGCGCAATTGAGTAATTGGCTGTAGGCAGTAAAGATATGGCGGAAATAATTACCGATATGACGAAGTCTCCAACCAGAGCAACTAAGTTCTGCAAAGCATTCAGTGCTAGTAGTCAATGTACTACTACAAAAAACACTCCTTGGAAGAAGCTTTGGCAATATTTGTGGAAGCCATCTTGTCCACGAATCAGTATGAGGTTAACAGCATGCCAACAAAGATGAATATCCTTGATATAAATATGTGCAAAAGGCCAAGCAAGATTGTCATCCGGTACGGACCATTACTTAAACTTGTGCTGAAGTAAAATTACAAGATTTAGTTGATCATAGAACAAGAAGATTGTGTAAATATTTACAGCAAGTATTCGAGGAACACGGTGGAAAAAAACCAGATGATTTTGTGCTAATATATAAGTGGGGATGTGATGGATCGCATCAAATTCAATACAATCAAAAATTTCAAAATAATGATGATAGTGACGCCAACATGTTCCTCAGTTCCCTCGTGCCTCTAAGATTACTGTGTAATCAGAAAGTAATTTGGCAGAATCCTTACCCGTCATCACCAAGATTTTGCCGACCAATCTGAATGAGATTCATTAAAAAACAACAATATCACAGATGATGATATCGAATATATTGAAAACCAATCAAATCATTTTCAAGCGAAAATATTCAAATAAATCATGTAATGCTACCAACAATGGTGGACGGAAAAGTGTGCAATGCAGCTACTCACACTGCATCGAAAATGCGCTGCTATATGTGCAAAAAAATTTCAACAGATTTTAACGATTTGACATGGCAAAACATGGAGCATCCAGAGACATTTAAATTTATACTGTCCATTTTACATGGGAGAATTCGATTTTTTTGAACTTCTCTTACATTTGTCCTATAAGATAAAAACAGGAATTCTTAAAGGCCGAGTCATATTAAAGAGTGATAAGGAGAAAATAAATTTAGCCAAAGAAGAAATTCAGAGGGAATTCAAAGAAAAAATGGGATTGCTGGTTGACATACCTAAGCCGGGGTATGGTAATACCAATGACGGTAGTACGTCCCGCCTATTTTGCGGTGACAAGAATGTATCAGCTTCTATAACGGGAATCGAATTCAAATTAATTCAAAGATTCAGAATAATATTAGAGGTGATATCTTCGGGATTCGATATACATGTCGAAAAATTTGGGACGCGCACTATGGACACTGCAAAACATTACATTACATTATATGCATGGCAATCTATGTCGCCAACGGTTCATAAAATATTAATGCATGCTCCAACAATAATTTCGCATGCTTTGTTGCCGATTGGACAATTATCGGAAGATGCCGCAGAAGCGCGGAACAAGCAATTTCAACAATATCGAGAAAATTTTGCGAGGAAGTTTTCCAGGACAGAGTGCAGAGACTTTTAATAGACTTTTATTAACCTCGGATCCATTTTTTAGTAGCATTAGACACAGTAATGCCAAAAGAAAACGAAAGGCTATTTCGAAGGAAGCTTTGGAATTTTTGATCCCACCAACCGGATCTGAGGACATCGACGAAGAATAATAAATGTGTCACCATTTTGTTAATTTACTAACATAGTATAATTTTACTCTATTACTAACAAAACTATTTGAATAAATGTTTTTTATTAATATGATGTTATAATCTAATAAATAAATTAATAATTATATTGAAGTTTGTTTTTATTTTATATATTCGCTCATAAATACATTTTTTCTGGAGTAAACTAGTAAAAGTAAGTGTATGAGTGCAACCTTCATTTTATCGTCTTCCGAAATATGTTTTTAGTAATTCGAAACCCTTTAGACAAGAAAAAAGTGCCAATATATTTTTGGCCAGATTATAGGTCAAAATACAACTCAGTGCGTCGTTTCCGTGTGACAATTTAAAAAAAATGGTTTAGTAATATATTATTTGAAGCAAAATTATTAAACAGAGTCTTATTTTCTTTCTTCTTCTTTAATTTTAGAATAAAGGAAAAATAATTGTCAAATAAACAAAAACTATAAACCAAAACACCTTATTTAGAAAGAAAATCGTAATTTGTGACAACCCATGACAATGACGAATAAGGTAAAAATCAATCAGTTTCGATTACAAAATCACAAAAATATGATACAATTTTTTATTTCATTAGACACAATTCAGATCACAACAAATTTTTATATCTAACAAAAGAGGCAACAATGCCGGGCTAGTCACTGAATAGTCTGTGACAAGAAGTTGCCCATAGTTTGAGAATCACCCATAAAGTGTTTATAAATGTAAAATTTCATTTTTACTTCTCACCTTTGCTTTTATTTTAATTTTAATGTAAGGTACTAAAGTTGATATTTCAATTTCAGTAATGTTATTCTGAAAGGTGTGCTTTGAAACATCTATGAATAACATTTATCGATTCTGTATCAAACCAAAAAAATGCTCAAATTGGTTGAAACAAAATTAGAGCTTGATTAATATTATTTAATCCTAAAGAGGGCTAAGCCAAACCACATTACTCATATGGCGCTATTTATAATTTAAGATGGTAATATTAGGACTCAATTTCCTGAAATGGTTGTTTAGTAGTATCACGATATAAAAATCGTGAATTACTTATTAAAACAATTAAATTTGCTCCTCTGAGGGAATGGTGGTAATCAACTATTCCACTGCGATATGTTTGCTTAGTTTTCTTTACTTAGGTTTTTTATTGTCAAGAGTTGTCAGAGCGTGAAGCTGAACTCCGATGTTCCTTGACAGCTTGTCAATGTTCTGGGTCCTGCCGTTTCGCGAGCTATCTCTTATACAAAATCGGCGCTTGATGTCGTCAACTTATGTCAGGCCGTATGCCGGGCAAAATGTTATTAACACTCAAGTATCAAGATATTTTGATACTGTTCATTATGTAAGACTACTGAGTATAACATATGCATTAATTCTAACAGTATTCACTAATCATAAATATTGTTATTTATTAAATATTATTATTATTTTTGGGTGCTGTGCCTACTGTGGCACTAAGTACTTTCTGGGTTGCCAGTCTTATCTTGGATTCAATCCGTCATGATTTAGCTCCTTGGAGCTCGAATACGCTTAATTACCATTTTTAGAAAATTTAATAAATAATATTTCAGTACCTTTGTCCTTAATAAGTTAACTCTTTAACATTATAGCTGTAGAGGGTATAGGAAGTGGTTTAATTTTTAATTTATACTGGCAAAAACATAAGGTCCTAATCTAAAAATGTAGGGAAAAAAAAGAAAAGTCATACATGAGGCGTTCAGTACCATATAATAACTCCGAAATTTCAAAACTTTATTTTTGACATTTTCACATTTTAGTCAACCAACGTTATTCTATCCAAACTTCAGGTTCAGAACCGGACTAAATTCGTGAGAAATAAGGTGGCAAAGTGTCGTGTTATGCAAAATTGCTATACTTAAATTTCGGAAAAGGCGCAACTATCGGAATTATCCGGTTTTGATCCTGAACGTGACATATATTACTTACTAACAATAAAAACTCGATATGAATATATTACATCATTCTGTTATTTAGATTAACTTTATTATTCCTTACCTTTATGCGATCCACATTTGAAAAACTGATATCACGAATGTACTACCCAAAGGTCGTATAAGATCAAGTACAGCCATGGTCCGTGGATTCAGGCCGATTTGTAGCTATGCTTATTATTAATCTTAGAGAGTTTGTTATTTGAAAGGGTTCTCAGAAGAGATGATTTTAAATTCTGAGCCTGTAAGTTAGATATGTTTGATATCTTGTAGTTGATACAGGAATATATGCTTAAAAAAATATTTAAAAAACTAGTAAAAATGTCGTTGGGCCATGGAAAAGCCGATAGTTTCGGATTATATAAATGCTCTTCGGAAATTGAATAGACTTGTAGAAATAGCCTTCTAGAAAAGTATTGTAGCTTACACCGTTACAATAAAAATAATAGTTTCCAGTATATTTTTATTAATTAATGTTTATATGACAATACTTAAGCCACTCGTTAAAGTAAACTTCAATTTTAACTAGCAGCTATGAAATCTGTTTTGCAACCGAAAATGTTATTCCTAATGTACTTACAGGCATGGGGAGAATCGGTTACCTCGAAGAAATTGTCATCTAACTCTTTTTACAAGGAAGTGAGACCTATCTTACTCATCCTGAGAGCGTTTGGCAGATTTCCTTACCGGATGACTACTGAAGGTAGGTCTCAACATTTTTAAGATCGTTCCTATAAGAATCGTCTTTTTTTTTTTCTTAATTTAATTTATTGATATTTACAACTATAATATGATTATAACTAGCAAATCTGCTGATATGTACATGAGTCGTTAAATGTAAAAAGGTAACTAGTCCACTTTCAAAAGTTTTATAAGAGAGAAAAAGATCTTGTACTGGACTGGTTGCCCATCGTAGGTTTTTTTTTACTAATGCGAAAATTAAGGACCATATGACAATTTAAGTTTTTCTTTATATTCCATTTGTTTCAAAACTCTTTTATCCTTTCACTATGTTCCTTCTTCCTTCCTTCTAACAATTGAGGCAAGTTTCCTCCACTTTTCTACCCTAGAATCCTTCCATATTTTTATTTTTTCTCTAAACACGTCTCTGTTAGAAGTTTCTTCAACCTCTGTTTTATATTTTTTGAAACTTATTATTTTTTTTCTTTCATTGTATATGTGATTCTTTATAAATGCATTCAAATTTGTCCAAGTTTTTGAAGTTTGAGACTGGTCTGTTTGTTACAAAACATTACTTTTGTCAATTGTAGCAAATTATATCAGAAATAAATATCTAAAAAAAACTTATTAGCTTCGATAATCTAACTTGTTCAATTCATATCCTAATTAAAAAATTTTATTAATCTACTACCTTGTAATCGTTTATTAAGTAATTTATTTTATATTGTTTTTTTAAATCATGTTATTGCAATCGTAAAATATTACGTTATTATTAATTTTATTTCATCAATTATATACTGTGTATTATTTCTTATAAATTATTTAATAAATCATATTAATATTATATTATATTATGCTACTCCTTAGAAAATGTGAAAATATCTGAATCCTAAGATTGTACATCTTCCACTAAGTAACAGTGCCTAATTATTGAACATTCCTTCATTCTTAATTAATACTAATGATGAAATAAAATCTTACTACTTTAATGATAATATATTAACCTATTATCTATTATAGATAATAGATTAATGTATTATCATTAAATAATAGATTATTTAATGATAAGAAAATAATCGGTAGCTGAAGTTATGGATGCAATGGTCACAAGAGGGTATGAGAATGGAAGCGATCACTACCTCCTAACGCTGGACAAACTATGGAATGATGAAACTCCTCGGAAAAGGTTAAAACGCTAGCTACGACCCATCACATTGAAGAATATTTTGCAGACTTTCATAGCCTTAATGTGTTATTAGCTAGTAAAAATGTTATTCTTGAAAAAATAACAAATCATTTACTGTCGAAGGATATTGATAGAGCTCTTAACTCAAATTGCAATCCAATCTACAGAACTATTTGTACCTACACCAACCCTGAACCTGAAAGCTATTTAAAATTCAAGATAAACATAGAAAAATTAAGAACCGTGAGTCAATTAAGAATTTCAAATCCTGAATGCTTGAAAATATTTTATAGGAACAACACCTATTCTCAGAACTGATGAAAAATGTCAGTGGTGCTATGAAACCATAATCAATAGTTTAAAACATATAACATTGCACTGTAAATTTTTTGTTAACACAAGGAAACAATTTATGCAAAAATATGTTGTTCAGGATGATGATGAATTATCATTGCAAAATGTACTCACTATGGACAGCGTAGAAAAATTAAACAACATTTTTTTCTATCTGCAGTTTATATGTAAAAATTCAGAATCCAGGCTATAATTATGGTTTATTAATGTGAATCGAGGATTATTTGTTTGGAGGATTATTTATTTAAAGGATTATTATTCTGTTGTTACAATTAACACTATTCTCTCCTAACTTAAAGTTCATTTATTTATTAAACCAGTGGTAATTTAAAAAAAAAAAAAGAAGAAGTTTTACATATTGTATTATATAACTGTAAATAAAAAATAAAATAAAAATAAAATAATAAAAAATAAAAAACTGTAATGAAATGACAATATGCTATATACTATCTTACTTATATTATAGAGGTCGGACTATAATAATTATGGTCGTTGTTTTATTTCAAGTAATTACTAACCAAATTAACATTAAGTGGGCCAGACTCTTGTAGTACATTAAAGCCAATAAAGAATTTATATTATTATTAAAACTCCTCGGAAAAGGCAACAGAAAGGTATAAAGAAAATAATAAAGTCCTACAGGCTAAAAGAAGAAGATATGTCCCGATACTTTCAAGAAGAAATAAATAGGATGGCACGAGATTCTGATCACCCATGGGATAGTGATGACAGAGCAGAGCTGTTCATCATTCAAGAAAATCATTTTTGATGCTTCTAGACTGGTATGTGGAGAGAAAAGAGTAACTTTAAAAGAAGTTCGTGGTGGACAGATGATGTGAAAAGTAAGGTTCAAGAAAAGAAGAAAGGATTCCAAGAAGGCAGTTCTTCAAGCCAAACAAAAATCATGGGAATTGTGATATCATAGAGGATGACTTTAATGATATTATAATGACCGGAAACAATGGCCAAAACATATTTATCCTAAGTATAGTAAGCAATGTAAAATAAATTCTGGTAAGAATCTCATGATTCGGAGTGAGAATAATGGAATATTTTTTTTATTCCTTATATTAAAAAAACGCACATATATATTGTATCTTCCTTGTATATAAATCATATTCGCTTATAACTATTTAAACAAATAAAAAAAAATTAAAGATGTTATTTTATATGTTTAACAAATAAACTTCAAGCAACACTAGGATATAAAATACTTAATCTTTAATATTAATTAATATATATAACAAATAATCCATGTGATATACAGGTTATTTCTTTCTGTTTTCCAAAAATTGTTTGTATTATAGCTTGTTATATGATTTTGTTAGGAATCGCCCCGTTCTCATTATGGTCAATACCAACGATCTACTGCTTTACGGTTTACTCCTGCATATTGTGCTTCTCAATAATTTCGATGGAGATTTTGATTCGAGAATCATTATCGGAGTCAATAAGCTACTACAATAAACTTCTACATTTTATTCTGATGTCGTTTCTATTAACTAACTTTGCAGTGCCTATAACATGTTGGATCCCATCTCCTAGGCTTGTCAGGTACATAGAAACCTGGTCACAGTTTGAGGTAAGACACCACACATATATATGCATAAGTTTATTATATTAGTTAAAACTAATATTAATTACCTAGCAAATTTTAAAAATGTTACAACAAAGCAAGTCTCTCAAGAATGTACTTTTTTCATTCCTACTCACAACGTATTTTTTAAGAATTGAAAGATTCGAAAAATATTTAAAAAGTATATATGCTCAATGTGAAAAATATAAAAATTAATAAGTAAGTCCCAATAAATACGTATATATCATCCAAAGTAGTTTTTAAAATCCAGGAATTAGTGACAAATAAAAATTATTTCAACCATTTTTTCATAAGTCTATCTTTTCTACATATTTAATTTTATACTCATGAAGATGGCTTGATATGGCCCAAATATAGACTTTATGAAACCTATTAACTTTATTTATTACTAATATCTTTATATTTTGTATATATACTTATATATAAAGATATATATATATATATATATATATATATATATATATATATATATATATATAAATATATCGTTATAATAGTATAGCTAATATAATATAACTATAATATATATAGTTATAAATATATATATATATATATATATATATATATATATATATATATATATATATATATATTTATAACTATATTTTATTGATATTTCAATGGGGACATAAGACCATGATATTTTTACAATATTATGATAAGATATACTATGATATTAATGTTGGTACTTTCATGATTTTACTATTGTCCTAATGCATCATGAATCATTCTTACATTTTTCCTCTAAGAATTTTTATTAAGAATAACATTTTTAAAACCGAAGTGTATGGTTTAATGTTCCATTAACAAAGAAAATAAGATTGTAGTATTCCAGCTTAAATTCTAATAAACTTAATTTAACACCGACTCCGTTCCCTCTTCGGTTGAAAAGAAAATAGAAAAGAAAAATGTATGGTATAACCATCATCAATACATTCTTCTGCTTTGACTTCCTCTTATGCCATTGCTAGCGTCGAGAAGCCTGGACCCAATGCAGCCATGCCTCGCGGTCCCTTACTCAGCCACCTCATTTCCTGGAGGTTCTTGTTTCTCTCCCCTCCGATGAGCTGGATGTATTCATGATAGAAAACTCTGGGACGGCTTCTCGGCCTCCTCCCAGTGGGTCTAGCTTCCATGACCTTCCTTGGCTCTCTCTCTCTCTCTCTCTTCATACATCCGACAGACGTGGGCACACTACTTTAGCTGTCGGTTTTTTATGGAATCTTAAAGCTCCATAACTTTTAGCTCCTCTCTAATTCTTTCATTCCTGATGCGGTTCCTCCTGGTCTTTCCAACAACTCTCCGCAGGAATTTCATCTCCACCACTGTCACTCGGCTAGCTTCTTTGTTCAGCATAACCCAGCTTTCCCTTCCATAAGTGAGGGTTGGGAGGTAAACTGATTTGTAGATGTGCATTTTGGTTTCCTTTCCAACCTCCCTATGCCCTACTCTACTGTTGCAAGTAGGATAGTAAACCTGGTTGGCTTTTGATAATCTGTTAGCTACTTCTGGTTCAATTCTTCCCCTGCTGCTAATGATTGTCCTCAAGTAGTTGTACTCTTCTATCACTTCAAGTACCTCCCCGTCACAGCTGGAAGTCCTCTTGTTCCTCTCTTGATACCACTAGGAATTTACTTTTATTGATATTTCTTGTCATTCCTTTGCGGATCAGTTCTTCCTCCCATATCATCAATATATCATCAATATATCGGTATATATAATTATTATAGAATAGAATAATAGTATACTTATTATTACAATATAATACTAGTATAAATATTATTATAATATAGTAATTATTATATTATAATTCTATAACTTAAAAAAAGAATTTATTGGTATTATGGCCGCTTGAAAGCCATCTAATAATTATTTAAATTTTGCTTCCTTTTTTTGTTTTGGATCCTGCAGTTAGGACATTATATAACAAATATTTTTTTTAGTTAAAACTAAAAGGTAAAGGCAAAGCTTGAATTCCCTGGCCCATAATGTATAAAAGCATTTGAATAACTGTGGAATTACCTCATGGCCTTATTCTTATGAATTTATTTTAATGTAAGATTCTCTGCCTTTCAGTCTCAGTTCAGACAGGATTTCAAGAAGCTTCATTTTTTTCGCAGCGTGAAATACATAAGCATCCTATCTGTCTTCATAGCCGTCGTACACATCTCCATTGTTCTATGGACCTTCCATAAGCCCAACCTGTTTCTTTTAATTGTGTTTTATCCCGTAGTCACCGTATCATATTCCATATCGATATTATGGTTTACATCTCTTCACGAATTGCGACTTCAGTCAAAGGCGCTGCGTCGCAGCATTATTAAAGTAAGTATCTTTTTGTTTAGACATTTAAGAAGGAGATTAAAATAAAACTGGATAAAAAAGCAATAACTATGAAATCTAAATTCTAAAGCCATTAAAACACTGGAAAATAACTAGCCAATAAAATTTTAGTTTTTTTTTGGTGCCTCATTCCCACTTCAATGATGGCCAAATGTACACCTCACACCAACACTGCAAACAGACTCATCAATCAGTCAACTCTATGACATTCATCATCATCATCATCACTGGCACTACAACCCGGTACGGGTCTTCGCCGAATCAAGTCGACGCCTCCACTCATCTCTTGCGCCAGGGTCTGCCAAGCTCTGGTGTTGAGGAGCTTCTTTGCGTTGGCTTCAACCTCATCTGCCCATCTCAATCGTGGCCGTCCTCTCCTTCTCCTCCCACCCACATACCCAAAGAGCAGCCTCTTGATAGGTGTGTCCCCGTCCATTCTAGCAACATGCCCCGCCCATCATAGCCTTGAGATCCTTATAAATTGTACCACACCTGGCTCCCGGTAAAGATGGTACAACTCTGCATTATGTCTCTGCCTGTACTGGGCGCCATCCCTTACAGGTCCAAACATTCTTCTCAGAATTTTTCGATCAAAAACCCACAAGCTGATGGCATCTGTACGTGATAAGGGCTATTTCTCTGAAGCGTTTGTCAGTACAGGTCTAATTAAAGATTTGTTAGAGCGACTTAGACTTTCTTGCCACCAAATGACTTCTTGCTGCTGTCTCTGATTGATGAGTCTGGTTGGGATGTTAAAGTGAGATGTACGGTGTCGTGATGATCCCTGAACGGGCGAATGTTCAGTGGTTAGTTAATTTCAAGTTTTCCAGTATTGCATAGACTTCAGGATTTCTTTTTAACATTTTTCAAATTGTATTCTATTAACCATTTTTAGACTAAAGAAATTAATAAACCAGCTTTATAAATTTATGTACACACACACACATATATATATATATATATATATATATATATAAATACATGAGGCGTTCTGGATCATAAACCGATAACTCCAAAATTTCAAAAATATATTCGTTCACATTTTTCGCTGGTTTAGTCAAACAATTTTCTCTAACACGACGACACTTGTCCGCCATGTTTCTCATAGTTTTAGTCCGGTTTTGTAAGCATTGCTTGACTAAGCAAGGTAAAAATGTGAAAAAGATTTTGAAGTTACCAGCTTTTGATTCTGAAGTCCTCTCATATTTTTGTTTGGTCGATAAATTGTACTAAACATGAAACTGTTTACGTTAAATAAACAACTAAACATGAAACTGTAAATGAAAAGTATTATTACATATTTTTCTATAGAGATTTTAGAATGTTTAAATGAAGTGCTTCTATCTTTAGGAAGATAGACCTTTGGACTTTGACAAGAAACGCCGTTGTTGGGTTGCACTCAGCCACCTCGTTTCTGAGACCGGGTACTGCCAGGGTACTTCCTGTGGCTTCCTGGCCGTCACCGCTTTCGTTTCCTACCTCATCAGCATCTACAGCTTCTTCTCGAGTGTCGTCAACTTCACGAAGGACGCTGAAGTGGAATGGCCTCTCATCTTGCCTCTGGCTCTATATACCACGTTCTTCTACTTCATGTTCGATAGCGGCGAAACCACTTCAAAAGAGGTATCGATATAGGTCGTACCGTCAACATAATACATATCATGGGAAGTGTTTAATTTCCCTTAATCTGAAGTAACATTTTTATTAATCAAAGGCAGTAATATGACGGAAATTTCGAAGTTAAAACTTCTTGTACTCCTTAAATTGTAATAAATGAATTAACGATCCCAGGTTTTGAAGTGTTAGAAGGAGAATTACTGCATCGTTGAATGGTATTGAATTATTATGGCTCATACAAAATATTTTACTAATTATCTTTAGAAAATATTCGATTTCGATTTCCAAACCCTTATCTTCAGGTCACGAGTTCATTACCAGGTATGAGAGAAAAATATTTTTATTTGTCTGGTTAGTAACCGACCTGGTTGGATCTGGAGTCTCTCCAATTATTTCTCTGGAGGCTCAGGCAGCCTCTATAAATTGGTGATATAACCAACGCCCGATTTGGCGTGGTGGTAGTTCTACTAAGTATTTCAGATATAAAAGTTAACTCAGCAGTCGGACTTAGGTGGTATTGAATATTTTACATTAAATAATATAATTTTTTTTTTATATATTACGTTTGTTTTATGGATATAAAAATAATTTATTGTGAATATGAAAAATGTCCAATTCTTATTTCACTGCATTCTCAGTATTGAAATAACATTCCTAAAATCGAAATATTGGAATTAGATGTGGCTTGTTTTATTTTTTTAAATTTAAATTTTAGGATAGTGCCATATTTTCTGTTAAGATTTGAATAAGGCAGAGACAGTGGGCTTGTGATTGCTCATTTTAAAGATAATTAAAATTTAACTGATTGAGTACGACAAAAGACTTAACGAAGGGTAGTTCCTCGATCAGCTGTTAGACAACGTATATTAAATCGACGGTTCTTACGTACAAAGTGACATGTCAAAAATTGAGGTTATAGGAGGGCGTAATGAAAGTTCAAATCACTCTTCATTACGCTCTCCTGTAAACCTCATTTTTTGAGATGCCGCTTTGTACGTAGGGACCGTCGAAATATTACATCTCTAAAAAGTTTTTTATATAACAGCTAAGGATTTTTAATAGGCTCTTGTTGTTATATAAATCATTAAACATGTTCTTTTATTTCACAGCTTGGACCGAAATTCATCTCAACGATTCTTGAAGTAAGGGACAAGCAGCCTTGCCTTAACAATGAAAATGATGATGTAATTTTTTTTTTTAATTCAATTATTTATTTATTTTTATAATAAAATATATAATGTACTTTATTACTTATAATAAAAAAATAAGCATTGGTTCGTCTTTTATTTTTGTTATAGTTATCGCTGTTTCTTCAAACGTTGTACGTTGCCCAGCCGAAAGTAACGTTTACGGGGTTCACAGATGTTGACAGAGGCCTCATTAAATCTGTGAGTATTGTTATCATTTAATTTATAAAATAGTTTAATTGAATTTTGAGAGATAATAATTTTTCATCGTATATTAAACAACTTATATATATATTTTTTCTAAATATAACACTTTACTACTAAAAATGTGACATCATTGAGACGACTGGAAGCCAATAATTCAAACAAGTAATCATCTCTTAATGTCCCTCTGAACCCTTACAACGTAAAATTTTTACTTTTTTCAACTATTAAATTATGGAAACTAATAAAGTCTTATTATTATACCACATCTTTCCTCACCATCCTTTAGATACAAAATAAAACATCTCTTTGATTAATAATAATGAAAAAACAGACTGTGTACTTTATTCAATGATTAAAATTAGACCATAAACAACTCGATATATATACTTATATGGTTATAAGTGATACTAATATATTTTATTTACAGCTTTTATCGGACACTTTGACCTTCTTACTGGTTCTGGTCCAATTCAAAGGTTGAAGCTCATCAAGTATGGAAATTAGTTACCTAAATTGGATTAGAATGTTTGTGCACGTATTTCTTGTAGTATATAACTTCAAATGTAAAATAAAAAGTTGCTACATGACTAGTTTTAATCACCATAATCATCCAGGCATGAGTGATAGATGATCTTTTTGATTGGTGAGATAAATTCTTGTCGTCTAAGTAAATTCACAAACCTCCCCATTCAACCGGATTCTTAACTTGCAATACTTTACCATACAATATACCTGCAGTTTTTAAACTGCAATAAGTATGACATATATAGCAAATGAATTATTGTGTATTTTGGTAATAGGCATATAATCCATGCAGACTTTAATGTATCTTCTTGTCAGAACGCTTATGAGTAGGGCGAGATTATTTTAAGTTTTACTCCTATGGGACATCTTGATAATGATTGAAATATTTAATAGTTGAATAGGTTTTCAAGAAAGTATAGAAAAATAAATGTTCTGACGGTGGAGATAAGACCCAGACACGTCAAAATGTGATATTCAATAGAGCAGTAAATTAAGCTTGTATTCACCCATATATCATAAAAATTTCTTAAGAATTTCATCTGAATAGAAAATTTAATATTTTCAATTTTATTTCAATAAAAATTGCACTGCTTATTTTGTTATATTTCACCCTACTACATCACTGTTTCTCTTGATTGTAATATTTTAAAATAAATTTATTACTTTTATCTTTTTTAAAATATTTTTATATAAAAAATATGTATGAATAAATTATTATATTTAACTTTTGAAAAAATGTATAATATATGACGATTAAGTTTTATCATATCTTTCATATTCAATATTATTGTCTGTAGCGTATTATTATTTATCTAGATAGGTTGATGCAGTTAATTCATTTTTTATACACTATATTACAAAACGAATATGAGGGAAATTAATGATTGAAGTTTAGTGATTCGAGCCAAAAAATATTTTTGAAGAATATAGAAGTTTCAAATCCCTAATGGTTGTTGTAAGGTATTCATTGATGCTGTTTATTTTTTTTTATTAGCCTAATATGACATAATATAATCTGTTTACTGCTATAAATGGACCCTCTTGGATTCGCAGACACCCAACAGCCTTTAAAATGGATATAAGTAGAAAAAAACCTGGCATTTGAGAGTGATCCGGGTTCAATCACCTATCTGTACAACCGTTGGCTTAGAAACAGTATAGTATAGGTAAATGTTAGGCAATGTACTGAACATAATACCCTTCATGGGTTGTAGTATAAAAATGTTTTTTTTATAAGAAATGACATTTCACATGTTTCTACTTGATGCATTAGGGTTTAGAATCCTTTTAATGCCAAGAAGACGTTCAAGTCCTACGGATAGTAAAAGAGTTCACTTTATTTGATATAGTCTTCCTTCTTATAAATTGTCGATGACGCCCTTAGAAATAATCCATAGTTATGTAATATTTAACATGGCCAATGAAACAAACAAGATGAGAAACCTCTAGTGACTAAATGGGATTTGTCTAGACCGGATTCAGAGCAGAAGTATCTGTCGCTGCTCAAACATGTCATATGTAAGTCTCATCATCATTAATATTTCACATTAGCTTCAGTAGTTCTATTGAAAATTTTCAAGAAGAAAAGTGTTACATTATCACAAAAAGTATAGACTTTTCACTGTGTTCTGTGATAAAATCATTTTTAAAAGAAAATATCAATGTTGCATTATTACTTCTTAATTATAGTGAGGTATTTATTACTAAAATTAATATGGTTAAAATTAATTATGATTCTAAATTTTTTAAATAACTCCTTTAGTCTTGCTACAACATGTAAATTAAAGTCGATTTTTTGTTTTCATTATTAATTAAATATCGTTCTCGGGGTTATGAGAAGTATATAAATATTATATAAATAGCCCCTATTGAATTTATTTACTGAATAAACTCATTAGTTATCTTTTGAAATCCAAAAAAAAAAATTTTTAAATATAAATAATTACTTATTCCATCGCTTTCGGTATTTAGAATGGGATAGAAAAATAATTTTATTCTGGGACCAGATCCCTTAAGAATAAAAGAAGTGAACAAAATTTAATAAAAATTTTGACTGGCCAAAGGGCTACATTATTAGAATAATACAATATTTACACGATAATATGAGAATAAAATGTATGTTCTGAGAGAGAATTAGAAAAAGTAATAGCATACAATTTTACAATTAAAAGAAATAGTCCTTATGGATAAATAAATAGCTAAGAGCATCTAATAATATAAAAAATAATATCATAATGAGACGAATATTTACAGTCGTTTTTTTTATTTATCTTTTCTTATTAATATCAATAAAAACTATAAGTTATGTTACATCCACTTCATTGAATATAAATAAGTTGAATAAATGCAAAAATACTTGAATTGTATAATTTTCGTTTGTATCCATAACTAGATATAACATATATATATATATATATATATATATATATATATATATATATATATATATAACAAAGTACCCTTTGTCATATTTTATTTTTGTTTCATTTAAAAATGTGTTTGGGGTTATTTTCTATTAATTTCTTAGTACACAATTTAACTTTAAGAAAACAATAAAATAAAATGTAACATAGATTGCCTATTTACCTATGTAATGATATGAAAACCTGATAATGGTTTTAAAATGGTCATTTTAAGGTTGTAGTTTTTAAAATTACAAAATATGGAAAAGAAAATAGCTCAGTGAAATTTTATGGATGATTATAATATACAATATTCATTACTATATTTTTAATATTGATATATTTTAATTAGAAACATTTATTCGTTGTATATGGTAGTAATTCTATTACTCTCTTTTTAGTTTTGAAGTTATATTGTTCACGAGTAGGTTTGTACAATAAATATTAATTAATTACACTAAGACATTGATTTAAATAAACCGAAAAATATAAACAATATCATAAAAAATAAACTAAAATGTTGATAATCGATAGATAAGTTTCTTTTCGCTAGTAATTTTTCTTGTAGCATTTTATTAAATACAGGAGAGTACTTTTAAAATAAATAGTATGAGCCCTCTCCTCCATTGCGTATTTAACATTTATTTAAAATTGTAATAACAATTATACCTGAAACTTCCCAACTTTATACTCAAATTATGTGAGATATTTTCTACTCGTATTTGGATAGAATACCGAAAGTGTTGATTTTCACGTAAAAATATTTATATAATCATATTTATATATCATTCAACCAGTAATGTGTCAAACGATAGCTCCTGATATAATATGAATTATTGATATTTTTTATAGCAAACCTCTGATATCAATATATATATATATATATATATATATATATATATATATATATATATATATATATATATATATATACATACATATATATGTGTGTGTGTGTATTTTAATATAATAATTTCAAACTACACTTCAAGTATGTTAAGTTATGTCATTTGATTTTATTCTGAACTTTTACGCCTTCCCTCCGGCATTCTACTTGGCTCTCCAATCTAATTTCTTCAACATTATCGATTAATCTATTTTTTTCATCTATGAGTGGATGGTAAAAAGTAATACTATTGTTTAATTCCATGTTGATTGTAGAAAAAGGATAAGTTAAACAATATTGAAAAGTATTGTTTGACATTTTCAGAAGAAATATAGTCTTTTTTTAATTTTTTTTATTATTCAATGAAATTTACAACTGTACTCTTTTAATACAACAAGTAAATAGGATGAATGGTACATTTTGGCATGAATAAACAGAAGTAGAGAAACTGCCCAGTTGTAGTACTCAAATAAAAAGTTCAACTTAAAAGATCACGAGGCCATCTACTTTCAGACGCCTCGGAGAATTTTCAGAAATTGAAGAGGTTGCTAGTTTGAAACTAGTGGGATCACTTTGAGTGGAAATAAAATTTGTCATGAAAAGATTGATATTGGATTCGGGCCAAATTAAATATAGTCTTAAAAAAAAAATGAACTCCTACAGAAAATGAAGTATTCAGGTTCAGGACAGTACTGTTTCTAAGCCAATGGTTGTGTTAATAGCTGATTAGGCCGAGATCAGACTCAACCATCAGATTCTTTCTCCAATTAAGTGAACCACATTATTGAGACTGAGGGAACTCGGGGAGGGTCTGCAAATCCCATTTATCGCAGTTAACAGAATAAATAATGCCATTTCTTAACGTAATAGGCAAATGAAAAATAAATGCAACTTTTTAAAAATCCCATTAAGTTAATATTTAAATAAATATTAATCATCTTTATATTTCTTCAAAAATGTTTCAGATCGCCAACAAAGAAAAATATATAATATAAAAAACCTATTCCATTTCAGCCCATTGAGGGTCTTCGGTTCAATAAATAGTAAAGACTGCTATTTCTTCAGTAGAGCATGAAAGTGATTTAGTCGAGTTCTCATTTGATCTCCAGGTTTTCTCCCAATTATGTGTAACCACTTTATAAAAGTGGGTGTGTTTGGTGGTCTGCATGGGTGTGCCTCAGGAGGGTCTGCAGATCCATCAGATGAATCTATGAGAGTTAAAAGATGATATAATTTATCTGCCAAAGCCGGATTTGAACCCGGAATCTTCTGTTCAGGAACTCAGCGCTCTACACCACTCCCATATTATGTCTTTGATTGAAACTGTTTTTGACCGATCATGAAGTCTCATAAAGTCGATGCGAATGCTAAGTATTGAATGTGAAAAAACACATTTATTCGTTTTTGTTCTGTATCTTTGGCTTTAGGATTAACAAATGATATAAACTTCATCCAGAGTCATCTATAGGCAAAAACAATATATATTGACATAGTCAAAATCATGGAGTATCAAACCTTGAACAAGTCTTTTCACTCTTCTAAAAAGTGGTTACTCACAATCGACACGCGGCATTTGTATCGACGATTAATTGTATTAGATCAATTAAATTAAACTTGATTTATGTTTTTTTAGATCATTTATATATATAATTTCAGAAGCTGATACTGAGGCCGACCGTTCCAGAGATGAACGGGAACATCTCACTCTGCCACCTCGAGAGGGGAAACTGGGACCTGGAGGTAGACTGCGGGCAGACTATACTCATTTGCCTGGTTTTAGCGACTGCAGCATTCCATCTGAAGCATAACACTCCATCGGTGAATAAGTATTAGATAACTTATTAATAATAGTAGGGCATTACCTAATATCTTTTTTTTTTTTTAAATTTATTTATTGATATTTACCACTGTATAATAAAAATACATCTAGTAAATGTGCTAAGCGATACATAATGACATGTGAAAATGACAAGTAGGGAAACTACTCACTGGCAGTACCCAAATCATAAGTTCAACTAAGAAGTCACGGGGCCATCTTCTTTTCAGACGCCTCGGAGGATTATCGGGAATTGAAGAGGAAGCTAGGTTTAAAACCAGAGGGTTTGAGTGGAAATGAAGTTTGTTATAAAAGGATAGATAGTACTTAATATCAATATCGAAATTGAACATTACTTAAATGCTTTCCTTATGTATATAAAAAAAATGTGATAAAAAATAAGCATTTAAAAATATAATTTTAATTCCATTTATCCTGGCTACTACAACACTTACTAGACAAAAGCTGTACCACCCATCATCTTGACAAAAGTTTAACATGGGATCCTCATTTCTTCTGATACTAAACTGTAAGACAAGAAACAGCTCACCATTTCAGGCTACTTCAACATTTCCCAGCTCTAAGCTTCCAATTAATTACAAAAGACTCATACATATGACTATTATAAGGCCCATTTGGGCTTGTAGAATAGAGCATTTTAATGAAATACAGGAGAGTACTTTTAAAATAAATAGTATGAACCCTCTCTTCCATTGCGTTTTTAACAATTATTTAAAATTGTAATAACAATTATACCTATAACATCCTCAATGCTCCGTTCTCTGTTATGAATAAAATCCTCTACATGACCTTAATGCCCCATTTGTAGCTGATCTAGCACGAGCCCAACATTAACCTTTCTCTTCGATTTCCGATTATACTCCGAGGGGTCAGAAAGGAGATGGAGATTATAAATAATTTTTTATAAGTAGAAATGATTGACTTATTTGTTTGGCATGGTGTACAATGTACATCATATACATTACATACGTAAATCATTTAATTCATTTTTATTTTATTGACTTGTGAATGGTAGCAATTTTTCCAACTTTTTAAAAATTGATTATTATTGCTATTCCCATTAATAAAATATTTTTTCCAGGCTTCGAAAGTGCCATTGGCCCTGCTTTGCAGTATTGTGGCTGTTATATTGTCACCCATCATAGTTGCAGTGCTGTTGCTATGCAGAGTTTACCGATTGGTTACAGCCGCCGTTCTATACACAATGTACGCTAACTATCGAGGTCTGATGAACGGTGGAGATGCATATTGGAGTTCGGAGATGGATAGTTCTAAGGCTATCATTAATATTCTTGCTTACGTTGAGCTCAAGTCTAATGGTACATGTTTTTTTTTTCTCTTTTTTACAATAGTTATTTATTTGACAAGAGAGGAAAGTGCCACTTTCTTACACCAGGGTGAATTTTAAATTGGTAATTAAACGAGAGTGTTATAAGCACTTTTTTCACGTGTTAAATATTACAGTTTTCCTCCAACCATTAAAAAATTAAAGGTGAAACTTTAGATTTGTTAAAACTACACTAGCGCTAGTGGGTAATGCTAATGCTAGATCTCCAAATTTCTGATGTGTGGAGGTTCTAATACATTTAAGGTTATATTAACTATTTCTATAAAATCGCTTCAAAATAAATAAAATCTATCTTGAATTAAATATAAAATAGTTCTAAAATTATTTATTTTGACATTTTAGGAATATAATTGCCATTTAACATTTAAAATGACAGAGTGCTGATTGTCAATTTCGATCTAGGTGGCTGTTACTTTCCCTCACTAGTGAGGGAAAGTGGTTTTCCATCACTAGTGGGGGAATGTGGTTTTCCCTCACTAGTGGGGGAAAGTGGGACTTTCTTCACCAGTTGTAGTTGAGTAATGGATAGCATTACTCAATAGTTGCAGGAAATACGAATTTATATATGAATAAAATATACTGTATCTATAATATATGTATATCCTTACATATATATAAAAAATGTCGTGTTGGAGTTGCAACTGACCAAGTTAACTTATGTTTAGATGGGATTTAATTCTACGCACAAGTGCCTGAAACAAACATTTGATTTAGAATACTTATGCAAATTTTAATAAATCAATAACTAACTGATGATTTCTGGAAATTTTTGTGTTCAACGTAGCATAAAGACTAATTTAGCAAAATATTTATCATAGTTACTTTTCGGGTGAAGGTCAAGAAAACTCCCTAGGCTGCCACTGTCAACCACCGATCTTATCTTAGCCCTGAAGAAGACCTTCAATGTGGGTCGAAACGTCGGCTTACCAATAAGCAGTTCTCCCTGTATAAGAGAGTTTTCTTGACCTCAACCCGGACCATTTTCTTCCTCATATAAATCTATAGCCCCACTGAATAAGTGGTTATGTCCAATTTTATCCAAAATGAGTTTCTTGTACTTCAGTAAGCGGAATAGAGTTATTTTTGAAGTGAATGAGGGGCTAAGTAAAATATTGGCTTAAAAGGCAGTAGTTGCTTATATTACAACTCCATTACAAGCCAAAAACGATGAGAATGATACGATCCCGGTTATCTGAAAGCAGTTAATTCTCTCTGGACAAAATCCGACTTAACCACTTATTCACCGGAGCTGTAGATATATAAGGTCAAGTAATATCATTCAGCATGTAATTAATTTTCGTTGTCTCGAACAGATATTACTATCCCTTTTAACATCCCTGCGGGTTTTTTATTGGTGATATTTAGATAAATATCATTTGTTTGTTGCTTATTTTGATAAAATGAGTAATATTTTTTTATATTTTTAATAATTTTTTGGGGAAAAATTTATTGTATTTTTTATTATTATTATTTTTTTTTTTGGAAGCAAAATATTTCCCAGTTTTGACACCCATTAGTATATTACGACATGTTTTAACTTAAATTGTGACTGAAACATTTTTAAGTAGAATAAGCAGTTTTTTATGGATGTGCATGGGAATGATTAGGCCTAGATCACGCTCAACCGCAAGATTTTTCCCCTATTGAATTTCGCCACTTTATAGAGGTTAGTTGTGTAACAGAGGAATCGATCGACAGCTCATGAAATTTATTTATAAATCCTGAATCAAAATATATTAGTTTATAAGTTTATATTAATCCTTCATCGTTACAATTAATCCATCATTTTTCAGGATACACAGACCTCAGGGGCTTATTGAAGAAATTAATTCATGAGCGTATTCTCTCCGAAGGGAAACTTTTTAAGTTAAAATGCCTGAGGAAGCTTTCAGCGTTTGGCTACTTTTATTGGGAAGAGATGGAAGGCTTTAACATCGATGACCACATTCGATGGATGGATTTAGACGCAGTAACAGAAGATTCCGTCACGGATTACATGTCTGAAAACTGCAACAATCCACTGCCACGGGAGGTGTCTCTCTGGGAAGTCTTGGTACCTAAGCACTCCCTGACGAGAGAGGGCAGGCGATTGTACCCCGTGATGTTCAGGATCCACCACGCTGTCGGCGATGGAATGGCCTTGATCAGCCTGTTCCTCAGCTGTTTCACCGATAACTGCCTTAGCAACCGGCTGGAAGTTATTCAAGAAAAACAATCGAATCCAAATAAACGAGAAACAGGATCGAAAAAGGACCAACTACAAGTACCTTATGAAGGAAGAAGGAGGAGGAGTTCTGTTTTCCATGGAGATGAATTAAACAGATTGAACAAGCATTGCATTTATGGGGTCACCACCATGTTGCAGAAGATTTCAGTGCTTCTTTTAGCTCCTTATGTTCTTATGGCACAAGCTTGTTATGGATCTGACAAAAATTTATTACACGGAGCTGAACTGACCGGTAAGAAGCATGTAGGTTGGGCTATAGGTACTGGCGTTTTGTCCAAAGTAAAATTCATTAAGAACAGATTGAACTGTTACTTTACAGATGTAATATTATTAGCCATTTCAAATGTGTTGGAAGAATATTATACTATGTACGGAAAGCCACCAAGAGATCTGACGGTTGTGATTCCGGCGAGGATGCCATTCGAAGACGAATTCAGCACTTCGAACGTTCCTTCAAACAGATTCACAGTCGGTTTGATGAAACTACCAATCGCTGATCCCGACAAGTTCCAAGCAGTCCGCCGTTCCGCGGACCGACTGAGAACACTCCCAGACTTCCTAGTCAATTACTGGGTGATGAAGGTCCTCTGTACCTGTGTCCCCATAGTTTTACTAAAAAGTTCGATGAAGAGCTGGCAGGCCACTCTCGTTGCGAGTAACATCCCAGGACCGACATCTTTGACAAAGATTGATGGAAATGTTATCCATGACTTAGTATTTCTGCTCCCTAACAGGGACACAACAGGTGAGGACACACATATCATTATTAAACTTTAATTTTCTATTAATTAAAATTTTATGGATTTGTAATCATCGTCAATTTTCAAACATACTACTAATATTAAGGTTCATTACCTTTGCATATCCTTTAAGTGTGTGACCGATTGCCTTTATAATATTAATAATTCACAAGTAATAGATAAAGACTAATGATAACAGCTTGAAATCAAATGCAAAAAATAACTGCTATTCTATTTAGTAGTTAACTTCAATCTGTCCCTAAATTTGTATTCATTATTAACCAATTTTCAGGTGTTGGGGTTTCAATACTAAGCTATGCAGGAAAATTGAATTTCGGATTACTTGTGGACAGTGCTCTGATTCCATATAAAGAAGACGCAACCGACATTGCGAGGAGAATGCTAACTGAGATCGATAAAATATATTATTGTGTTAAAGACAAATGTGGCTAGAAGAATGACAATCATCTATGAAGCACATAGTTTTTTTCTAATTTTCCTTCTTTATTTGTGTAATAAAAAAAACCTTTCATAACAAAACCTTTATCCATGATTGTGTGTCCCTCTACAACATGCTACCTATTAATTTTCTATTATATGGTCCAGAATTACGTATTAGGATATGTTTTGCTAAGACGCCATTCTGGAGTAATATCTGTTATCATGTTGACTGTAGTACAGTCACCTACATGATAGTATTAACAGTCGTGGTATACGTCAGGGTTGATCTAATAGTTGAATATATCTATCGCTGCAAGGCCTTATCCACCGTATTTTTCGATTATTTTTCAATTTGAGTTGCTATCCAGAATTACTTCATTCTTGGAGTAGAAACTATAGATATTAAATTTAGCTTTTATGGTAACCACCTAGAGAAATGATAACTTGGGTCGGAGATTATAGAGAAACAGCATACACTATTAAAACAAATAAATTGAATACATTGGCCACATCGTGCGAAGTTACAATTATCGTTTACTCCAGCTGATAATGCAAGAAAAGATTGGTAGTCGAAAATTACCAGGAAAGAGGAGGCACTTCTGACTGAATAGTTTAAGACAATGATTTTGCCTCACATCTATCCAATTATTTAGGAGTAACTTAAACAAAATTAAGGTAGCCATGTTAATAGAAAATGAAGCGGATAAGGAATGAGATGAAGGAAAGGGTAACCAGCTGTTTTATAGCAATAATTCTTTCATAAACTGTCACAACATTTACTAGCAGGATCTAGAGGAGAATAATACAGAGCTGTCAAACTTTTCCGGTGTGATATAACTTGTCATAAAACTTTCTATTTGTGTAGACAGATGCTTGTTTTTTTATAAGCTATATTTTTTTTAAGTTGATCACGATTCCTCTTTGTTACTCATTTCTTTTTAATTCACCCACAAGTTTCAAACCTGACTACCTCTTCAATTCCCGATGCAAAATATGCATACAATGCAAGAGCGGGAGAGGAAAAATGAGACAGACGAGGGAAGGTAAGGGTAAAAAAGCTTTCAGGAAAAGAGGAATGGATTGGAATGGTAGAAATGAGCTGGTGCAGGACAGAGACAACTGGATCAAGCTCTGCGAAGGGTATCCTCGCACTGAGTACTTTCTCTACTTGCCTTAATCGTATGCCATTACGTATCATTCATTCTATTTACTTGTTATATTATTATAAGTACTCTTCAGTTGTAGATTTCAATAAATTTTTTTTTTTTAATTTATTTATTGATAATTACAACAATACATCAAGTAAATAGGCTATGTGATACATAATGACATGAGTTTATGGCAAGTAGAGAAACTACCCACTGGTAGTACACAAATCACTAGTTCAAGAACTAGACTCACTAAGAAGGTCACGTGGCCATCTTCTTTTCAGACGCCTCGGAGGATTATCGGGAATTGAAGAGGAAGCTAGGTTTGAAAATAGAGGGTTTGAGTGGGAATGAAGTTTGTTATGAAAGGATAGATACCGGGTTCGGGCCAAATCAGCAACAAATAGGACATAAGGTAATTATGGATGACTTTATTCTTAAAAAAAATAAGGAGCATTAAGGATTTTACGAAGGATTTTGGATTGTAGGGATTGGAAACGAGAGGAAGTGGAGTGAATCCGATTGCTTAGTGGAGCCCCAAAGCTCTACTCCGTAAGTCCAAATAGGTCGTATGATGGTCATGTAGATGAGTCTTTTGTAGTTAATTGGGAGGTTAGAGGGTTTGTCTAGTAAGTGTTGAAGTAGCCTGTAACGTTGAGTGGTTTCTTGTCTTTTCAGTCTAGTATGAGGATTCCAGGTTAATCGTTCGTCGAGATGCAACCCTAGGTATCGGATCTGTTCTACAGGCACCAGTGGGATATTATTAAAGGATTCTGAAGGGCAGGGAGTCATTGGCTTACGACGTAAGGTAAAAGTGATTTGATGGGATTTTTGAGAATTTATTTTAATTCTCCAGGTTTGACACCATTCTTCAAGATCAGTGATATGGGATTGGAGGCTTTGGGATGCAATAACTGGATTTGTGTAGACTGATAATACACATGCACCATCAGAATAAATGCTTTAAAAATTGTGAAGAGGTAAGTTATGGATTATGGATTGGTAGAAAACCTAAATGCTCTACAAATTTATTGATTGTGGGTATCTATGTAGTGAAGTAAAGCTGTATAAATGAATGTAGAGTACTGAGGGTCCATGGTTGTGGGAAATACGCTGGTGGGTCTACGGGTTGACCATCAGTTTAATAATTTAAACAATAATCTCGTCCTTAATGCCAATAATTGCCAATATTAGCGTACATAATGTATTATTATAATTGTTATGTGGCGTAGCTACGGCGCCTGGTTGCTCAATCGGTTCCGCCTCAGTTGGCTTCCCCCCACCACAACTCGCTGCCTCTGGTTCCGTTCCAAGTTAATTATGAAGAAGGCATTGTGTGTCATGAAACCCTTGATCATGCTCTTTATCTTCCGCTGTTTCTGAAATTGTAATTCTGTAAAAATAATTTCCAAATAAGACGGGCACACAAGATGATGGTTATGTAAACTCCCTCAGTGAATCAGAGATTAAGTCAAATTTTCTCCACAATGAGTTTCTCGAACATAGGGGAATATAATCGTAGCGAATAAGTGGCCATGTCAGGCATTGGCTTGGGAGGGAGTTATTGCTTTTCAAACCAATTTTCACTACATACATTTCAAGAGATGTGTTGTTATTTTTTCAAATCGAATTAAAATTCTAATCCCAAACCAAAAATTGTTTTCAACGGAAATCACTCATCCAAATAAATCATCATCATAATAATTTCTCTCTACCGCTTACATTCTGTGAGGTTTTCCTCTGCTATGCCCAGACCAGTCCGTACGCTACTCTACCATTTCCCTTTTTTTGTTTAATTCTAGATATCTCTTCACAATGCATTCCTTGACTCCATCTTTACAGGTATGTCGGGGTCGTCGTCTATATCATCTTATGTCAACCTTAGTATCGTATGTTATTCTTCTAAGGAATTCTCCCTTTGTTAGAAAAGAAGAAGACTTTAAAGTGTATGATCGTGTATATATCTCGACCTTAATCAGATTCAGCCATGTAAATAAACATCTGAAGAAATAATCCTACGTCACTTGATGATTCCTAGTGTCTTCGATGAAGTTCAGCATTGAATGATTCAACCGTAATACTAAAAGTAATATTGTTATTTTTTGATTGAAATCAGGCAATATCAAAAATACCATTCTTTAAAAATATGGCAACTTAATTTTCTCAAAATTAAGATCCTCGAGTATTTCCTCTACTTCTTTGGTTTCGTTTTCTGGGTTTATCGTCGATCCCTTCCCCCTTTTTAATTATTTTTTCCATCCTCATTTTGGAGCTCTTTCTTATGTTAATAATTACAATTTTGTTTGCTCTATTAATCTATTTCTACCATGTAGGTCAAATGAGGACTCTAAGAATCGAATACGGGACGTTTCTTTTAACTGGGATACACTTGTTCTTATAGCGAATGACATATCAAATGTGCAACAAAGGGCAAAGTTTTGCTGGCCCACTTCGTAGGTTTATAGAAATACAATTGAATTAAAGTAAAGTTTTGTACATGTGTTTGTAGTTTATAAACTTTCAGATCAAAAGTTTGACATATGAGATATCCCTCCATCAACTACTAATGAAGGAAACCTAGTCCATGAAACTTTTCATATTTAATTGTAATTTTGGAATATAGGTAGGTAGAAAACCTAGTTTCTAAGTGAGTTAAAACTGAGATCCAGTTTAATAGTAGCTGATACATGTTTTATAAATAAAAAACTGTCTTTATCTCAGTGGTGACATTTTTGTTTTAGAGGATAAAGTAATCATAATCAGTAGTATTCACTCAAAATCGGCTAACATCAAACTGCATTTTTATTTTATCATGCTAATAATTATAAGGCCATGATTAATTCACCGAACCCTTCTCGTAAACCAAAGGCACAATTTGCTTCTTCTTATTACCGATTGATTCCAATTGATTTCTATGATTGTAAAATATTTGGTATTTGTTAATCTTAGAATTCATCTTCCTTCTTCCACCTTCTAAAACGATTTCTCTAATCAGTGATGTATAAAAAATTGCAGTTCCAAACATGTTTTTTCTTTTTCTTTTTAAAATTTAGATTTTCTGGACCAAATTACACTAATGCAGACTCGTTATACTACTTTATATTATATTAAAATAAAAAAGAGAAAGACTTCTTTCAAGTTCATATTCATGTATTGAATTATCCGTAAAACTGTGTCTGATGTCCAGGATTGTTCTAAGACATTGATCACTGCTTTCTGAGCCTGTAACTAATTCCCGATGAGATTATTTGCAATATAATCGTAGGTCTTTCAATATTGCTCAATTTTCACATGTAAAGATGGAGTTTAATTCGTTCATTCGCCATTGGTTCATGACTGTTTGCGCCACTATACATCACCCTGCACAATTTTCAAATTTAGATCCGTCTGTGAAAATTATTTTATGATCGGGGAATCGGTTGAACATGATTTCACCGTACCTATATTTTACTATATCTGATGTGTTGTGTTATTCGAAATTAATTTTAGTTTCTTCAAACTATTATATATATATATTATTAAAACATATAATTCTAGTCACTATTTTCGATGAAATACCTTCAGCAGCCTGAAGCGGATAATAATGCAATGAATGTATTATGTGAAAAAAATATTAAAAATAATTTACAGAGCAATAAAAAACAGGTACTCATGAAATTTACTTAATAAGATAATAAACTATTTCTAAATTTAAACTTGAAATTATCTTTACTATTTTGTCGATTATATAAATCACAGTATAACATTATATTTTGGGTGAAAAATATCAGTGTTGAGTTATCTATTACAAAATATATTGAATATATATAAAAATAATTGCCACTAACTAATCTGGTATAGACTTGAATTTATTTGATATGGCCTATATAGATATATATTAAAAGGCTCTCAGTTAAGAAAAGAAAAAGAATGTTTATCGAGTAGGTATTGTTATGAAAAATTGTATTCCTTGCTTTCCTACTTCATTAATAAGGAATAACAAATTATAAAATGATTTGTTATTTTCTAAAAATGTAAAATAACCAATGAGGAATAACAAGATAGTACTTAAATGTAGCATTATCAATCAGATAATTCTCAATATTATTAATTAAAATCATTTTTCTATATCAGTAACAAGAACATTACATAAAGCCTTAAAAAACAGCATTTTGAACTTACTCAAATTCTAGATAAAAAAATATTATATGGGGCTTACCTATGGCATGACAATTATTGAGAAACATGAAGAAAGGGTCTCGTGAACTAAATGATAGAGAATGAAGTGCGAATATATGTACTAAATATGTTTTAGCTTGTTGATTTAATCTTATTAACAGAAATACTTAACTCGCATGTGCAGTTACGATGTATTAAGTATTCATATACTATTAATTATATGAGCAATTATGTGGATATAGTATACTTACTCATAATGAAATAAATTATAATTGTTTACTACCCTAAAAAGTTCAAATAAATCTTTAAAAATGGGTTCCATAGATTTAACATTTCTTACGTGAGCCCCGGAATGTTACATTGTTGTAGACCGGTAAAATAGATTTTCCTATAATAATTAATATTCCCTTGTGGGATTTGGACTGCGATATGTTAAATTAATTATCCTTCGAAACCAACCTATGCTGAGGATCGGAACATAATAAAAAGATTTTTAAAAATGCCCCATTATGGACAATTCTTTAAAACTTAAAAAGTTAATCAGGATTCTTGTTCCCCATCCAGAAATATTCTCGTTTTCCAAACCTTTTGGATTGCTATTTTTTTCTAGTTTAAACTAAGTTAATAATTTCTTTTGTTGTGGAGGAATCAAGTATCATATACTATTGTAGGATAAACCAGGGGAGCATCTCGGTTCAGTATCCTAAATTTCTCGGAACTTTTTTTAGAACTTTAAAAGAATCCAGCACTAAAGCTTTGCTTGGTCAAATGTCCAGGCAACGAGACCGGTCGTTAATTAGTGAAAAATGATAATTGTATAATGAAGGACAATGATGATGCAAGTATAATTTTTAGCTGATTATAGGGCTATATTACGAAGGGCTGATGAATCTTGTACAAGAACCAGAAGGCAGGATTTTATAAAAGTTTGATAAAGAGCGCAACCTGTAATTTGGAATGGGCGTAACTGGTTCAATAATTCGTGACCGGTTGTCAATAATTAGAAGTGGCCATAGACCATTAGGACCATTAAGACCATTACCATCAGCATGGACCCTCCACGATTCGTCGACCACTACAGGTACAACCCATGGGTTTAGTGATATGGTAATTTAGATATTTCAGAACTTGCTTAGGTAGTTTGGATGTGAATATTAACAGTATGCGTGGTTCCCTTTGATTTTGCGTTTCTTAAAACAACTTTTAAACACCTAATACTTCTTTCACTAATATTTAATTTTGTTTAAATCTATGGAATAAAAAAGAAAGTTTCATTCGTTATATGGATCATTATAATGATATATATTGTGTAATTGAGTTATTAAAGAAATTAGTTGTATTTAAAGGGACAAGGAAGGGGAGGATTTACAGATAGAAATTTTAGCATTCCTCTTTTGTATTTCTATTCTTGTTTTAAAATTTACAAGTTCTGAACTTTATCAATTGAGAGTCTATCAAAAGTGGACATTTTAATTTTTACTTTTGTTTTAATCAACATCCCACCTTTCTCTGCTTCTATTTCGCTCGAAAACAACCGATATTCCAAATATTTTTCCGTGGGAGAAACCAAATTTTACAGAATTGGATCTAGTACAGCAATGAAGTCTGTTTTGGCCAGGAGAAACATAATTATTGCTGATATAGATGCGGTAATTTGATAATTAACTTATTTAAGCAATTAAGTAAAGTTAAAAGATCAATTAAAAAAATCAGGTAGAGTAGGATTTACGGATAGAAAATTTTGATACATTCCGTACTTCTGTTGTTGCTGTTATATTGATAAATATTTCCTGAACTTTAAATAGATTGAGATGCTTTCTGTGACAAGAGGACATCTCATTTTCCACTTTTGTTTTCATTAACTTGTCAACGTATTGAACTTCAATTTCTCGAAAACAACTGTCATTCCAATTTCTTCTCCACGAGAAAATTATTTTTTGGCAGATATAGATCTGGTATTGAGTATCGAAACTTAGCCTGATTTGGTCGGGAGTGTTAAAAGTATGTGTTTAAACCTACATATTGCTTATAAAGAGGTGGCAGTTTAATAATTAGGTGGTTGAAAATATAAGCAATGCTAACAAGGAAAAGGAGGATTTTCGGATAAAAACTAACGATCCACTCCATAAGTACATGACTCGAATAACAGAGAATTTTATCAAAGAAACAATTTTATTGGAGACAGTTTACACAATCGTAGGATTTGATATTCCAAGAACGGAATAAATTACATGGGGTGAGGAATTTAAAGTTTTTGGCCCTGAAGCACTAGAGGCAGTCCAACAAGCAGAAGTAAAACTGTCTACTGAACAAAGTCAAGATAAAGATCGTTACAGTACGGTTTAAGGAAAGAGTAAGTAGCATAATTATATCGAAATGTCTATTCAAATGGTATCAAAATAAATTACTGTGGTATTTTTCCATGGCATATTTCCATCGCTGTAGGGAGGTCTCTATCTAATGGATTTTCAACATATGGGATGAGTTCCATGAAGCCGAGAACGTATGGGCCAATATATATTTTGTTTTTGGTTTAAGTTTTAAACAGGGTGAACGTATATATCATTTGTTATTATAAGATTGTATGATACATCCCATTTCATCGATTAATAATACATCCTATAGTATAGCTGACTACTTTGGTGTCATATTCCTAATACAGTCAGCACTGGGAGTATCCATGGCAACCAGCCCTGGCCAGAAGATTGCAGCAGTTGTTGTTAGGCTCATACTCTAACTTAACCTTGCTTAATGTTTAATGTTCAATTATAAGTGTTATTAATTTAATATAATGGTCAAACATATAAAGTGCTTTTTTATTTCATAATAGTTGGCGACGAGGTAAAAAAGTAAAAGTTTTTTTTTGTCATAATTTCATTCAAGCCCTGCTGATAAATACGATACAAGATGGATCCAAATCAATTCAAGGAATTTATGAAGAACTTCAATGCCACCATGTCAAATCTGATTTCATCTATCCAGCAATCTACACAGGAAAGTAACCCTAGTTCTAGTCTAAATCCTTTTGAACGTTTTGATGCAGAGAGAGAAAAATTTACAAATTATTTAGAGAGATTTCAA
Organism: Troilus luridus; assembly: GCA_964056705.1. Taxonomy (NCBI): domain Eukaryota; kingdom Metazoa; phylum Arthropoda; class Insecta; order Hemiptera; family Pentatomidae; genus Troilus; species Troilus luridus. Next base: position 78,029,434 of record OZ057414.1, on the reverse strand, counting down.
AACTATTGCTCTCTGAAAAATGTTACGACTGAGAAAAAAGCACAACTCCTTTGCGCATCTATTGGGTCAGAACATTATAATAATCTGGCAGCACTATTGGGCCCACATAAGCCGGTCAACAAACTGCCATACACTGATTTGGTCTCGTCTCTTAAACAAATGTTGTTACCAAAAAAGAGCACGGTAGTATCACAACATTATTTCCTTAACATATATCAAAATGATAATGAGAATATTCCACAGTATGTTGCAGCTCTACAACGTGACATTATCGACTGTGAATTCAATGTTACCTGCCCTTGTGAGAAATCTCTCTCCATTGCTGATATTTTCCTTCGTGCACAATTTATTAGAGGGCTTAAAGATAATTGGATCCGAGAACAACTACTACAATCAAATGAAACATCATTTAACAAAATTGTGGAAAAAGCAACATCTCTTGAAGCTTCCCGGATCGAATGTAAGGAATTAGCAACAGCGTCAACCAGCAGAACAACTTCTAGTCCTCAGTTCGAAACCCTGGATATTCACAAAACGTCCAGCCGCCCTACCTACCGCAACAGCCCAAGGTCACGTGAGTCTTATAAATTGTACAATAAGTCTAACTCAGGAACTAGAAACTCACATTATGTCAATTTAAAATCTTTAGGTTTAGATAATTGTTGCTTACGTTGTGGAAGAAATGACCACATATCACCTGATTGTCGTCTTGATAGACTTAAATTAAAATGTAATTTTTGCAACAAAACTGGTCATATTTCTAAAGTTTGTATTCAAACTAAGATAAATAAAAATACAAATTCAATTCAAAATGAAAATCAAAATTCAAATGTTCAACACGAACCTTCTTCTTCTTCATTTACATGTGGTATTGACAAAATTGATTTGGTACATATTCAAAATTGTGAAATTATTGACCTGTATGAAATTAATACCGACAGTGATAAATACACGATTACTGTTCTCTTGAATGGGTCACAAAAAACATTTGAGGTGGATTCAGGTGCCAAGTATTCACTTCTTTCTGAGAATGAATTTAATATGCTCAACCTAAACATTCCTATTCAACCATCATCCTTAGCTTTCAGATCATACACTGGGAACATTGTCAAACCACTTGGGAAAGTTACTCTAAATATTCAATATGAAGGTAAACAAATAACAGGTGACTTACATATCGTACCTGACGGTCATGATGCACTACTTGGTAGACAATGGATACGAGGACTTGGAATTGAACTTCAACGCATCGATAAGAAAACTGCGAGTAACCTTACTCGTTCTTATTCTACACATCAAATTCATTCTATTCAAGATATTTTTGAAAAATTTCCAAAAGTTTTTGAGGAAAAAATTGGTTGTGTTCCGGATTTCCAAATACATTTGCAATTGCGCACTAACGTGAAACCAGTATTTACTAAAGAACGAACTATTCCTTATGCTCTTCAGGAAAAAGTAGATAAAGAGCTTGATTCATTGGAAGCTCAAGGTATAATTACACTTGTACCTACCAGTGACTGGGGATCACCCCTTGTTTGTATTCCAAAACCTGATGGCCAAAACCTTCGCCTATGCGTTGATTACAAATGTGGGGTTAATGAAAGATTAGTTCAAGCTAACCACCCTATACGTAAGATAGATGATGTCATTCATAGTTTACGAGGTTCTAAATATTTTTGTAAACTTGACCTTTACAAGGCCTACCTGCACCTTAAAGTAGACGATCAAAGTGCTCAAATTCAGACCATATCTACTCACAGAGGTACCTACCTAATGAACCGTTTAAGTTTTGGTATTAAAACTGCACCCTCTGAATTCAATAGAATCCTCAGTCAGATACTCAATGGCTTACGAAAAGTTGAGGCTTATTTTGATGACATTGTAATTCATGGTACGACAATTGAAGAATGTACTACTAACTTATTAGCTTGCTTACAGAGATTATCTGATTACGATTTACATGTTAATAAATCAAAATGTTCATTCTTTGTTAAAAAAATTGATTATCTTGGTTATGTTATTGAACACAATAAAATTACAAAATCACCTGAAAAAGTACGTGCTATTCAGGACATGCCTAGACCCACAAATACTGACGAAGTAAGAAAGTATCTAGGTCTTGTTACTTATTATTCAAAATTTATACCTCATTTTTCTTCTATTTCATATCCCCTGCGCTGCCTCTTGAGGAAAAACAAACGTTGGCTCTGGACATCTGACTGTGAAGCGTCATTTCTCAAACTGAAGTCCATCATGTGCAGTGAGAAAGTTCTTGTACCATTTGACCCTCACTTACCCGTAGTCTTAACAACTGATGCAAGCCCTTATGGAATAGCTGCAGTTCTTAGTCACATTATTAACAACATTGAACACCCTATAGCTTATGCTTCACGCTCTCTTACATGTTCTGAACAAAATTATAGTCAATTAGATCGCGAGGCGCTTTCTTTAGTATTTAGGGTTACATATTTCTATAATTATCTATATGGGAAACATTTTACATTGATCACTGACAATCAGCCTCTTACCAGAATTTTTCACCCGAATAAATCTCTTCCCCAGATGACTTCCGCCAGACTACTTCGTTACGCTTCATTCCTGTCCGGATTCGACTACTCTGTACAGTTCAAAAAAGGAAAAGACAATGAAAACGTAGATTGTTTATCAAGGGCCCCTATTTCAAACCAGACATCAGCTGAACAAGAGATTGGAGACGAAATCAACAAACTCTACGGTGAAGTTATCTTACAAATTACTAGTAACAAAATTACATCTCAGATAATCAGGGAAGAAACTGGGAATGACAATGAATTAAAACAAATCATTCATGAATTGGAAAATAATTCAAATGAAACGGACTATACGTTAGTTGACGGAATTTTGTTTCGTAAAGATCGAGTTGTAATTCCGGCTTCATTGCAATCAATAATTTTAAATGAATTACATGAAACTCATCTGGGTATTACTAAGATGAAACAACTAGCAAGACGGTACGTTATTTGGCCTAAAATCGACCGTGACATTGAAAGATTGGTTAGAAGTTGTCAGACATGCGCCCAAATCAAATCTAACCCCCCTAAAGTTACTGTTCACCCTTGGGAATGTCCTCAAAATAATTGGGAAAGAGTTCATGTAGACTACGCGGGACCATTTCAAAATTCTTACTTCCTTGTCTGCGTGGACGCGAAGTCAAAATGGATTGAAGTACGAATCTCTAAAAACGCACCTACCAGCTCCAGTACCATCAGCCTACTAGAAAATATATTCTCTTCACATGGGTATCCAGTTGTTCTAGTTAGTGATAATCATTCTATTTTCCAGAGTGATGAATTCCATACCTACTGTACCGAGCGTGGTATTTTTCAAAAATATATTGCTCCATGGCATCCTGCGACCAACGGGCTGGCTGAAAGAAATATACAGACTCTAAAGAATCGTCTCAAAGCTCATCAAAATGACTCTACTCCATTACACCTTAAATTACAGCATATTTTACTCCGTTATCGTGCTACACCACTTGCTTGTGGTAACACACCTGCTGAATTGTACCTACATAGGAAGATGAGGATACGGCTTGACTCTTTGTTTCCTTATCATCCACAGCCCACAAGTAAACCATCACACATCCGTTCACTATTCGAGGGGGAGAGAGTCCAAGTAAGAGTATATGTCAATAATTCACCAATCTGGCACTTTGGTAAAATTCTCAAGAAACTGGGGACTCGTCATTATCTTGTCAAACTTGATTCTGGAAGAATTATCAAACGACATATTAATCAAATTCGTTCTTCGTTAGTTCAAAAGAAGACAGTGACATTTGATCCAGCTCCACCACAACTCTATAGTGTACCTCAAGTTCCTCAAGCTGAGACCAGTGCTCAATCTCCTGTTCAACCAAGTCCGCCTCCACTACATTTCTCTCGCCCTGTCCGCACTCATAGACCTATTGAACGTTATGGGGATCCGGTACTATACCGGGTATCTTGTGAGTGATTTCTTATTAGGAGGGGAGACTGTCATATTCCTAATACAGTCAGCACTGGGAGTATCCATGGCAACCAGCCCTGGCCAGAAGATTGCAGCAGTTGTTGTTAGGCTCATACTCTAACTTAACCTTGCTTAATGTTTAATGTTCAATTATAAGTGTTATTAATTTAATATAATGGTCAAACATATAAAGTGCTTTTTTATTTCATAATATTTGGAGAGCTGAATTCATAAGAATATTTATTGCAAGAATAATCTCCTACAATATCGTCCAAATTTCCAAACTGAAAACCGTTGTATTTCCAGTCGCTGTAAATTTCAGAGCTGCAAACGATATCAGTTTCATATGGATTGGTTTTATGTTAATTGGATTATTACAACACCATTAACTATCTAATGTACAGAATTATGTGGATATGATGGAATGGAAAAGTACCATGGATATGGATGGAAAGTATGATTATTCTGTTGATATTGCTGTTTTTTGCAATATAGTTTTGGAGAAATAATTAAGACGGGTAATTTTCATACTTTGGATTAAGAAAAAAAACTCTTATTTTTGGTAATTTATTTGTGTATTTGTAATTTTTACTAACTATATTATAACTTAAGTTACCAGTTGAAAAATATTTCTATTCCTGATTTAAAAAAAATAATAATATAACAAGATGTAAGCCGCTTTTACAACTAAATAGTTTGTGTAATAATATTCTATAAGTTTGAAATTTGTTCGGCATTAGTCTTATATTAAATATTTGTTTTAAGATTTATCATTTTTTAAATTTAAATTATAGTATTATTTATAATCGGCATGGCATGTTCAGGTTACTTGCTTTTTATTTGTTGTTTTTTTGGTTAATGTGAGCATTAACATTATCTTATTAATCTAGAAATATTGTATTAACAAGAGGCACAAATGTTCGCAGAGCACTGTACATCGGGATGAGGACCTTCGGCTTGGCTACTCCTTGGATCCAGAAACCATCATCGATTTGGAGGAGACTTCCATTCCTCATCTGGGACACTGTCTTAGTAGTCATTGTGGCCTACATGCTCCTTTGCTATGCGTATTCCATCATGACAATATCCATACCATTCCAGGTGATGTATCATTTAAACTAAAAAAATATTTAAATTGCCTTTTTTTCTTGATTTCTTAAGGGATTAGTATAGGGAATTGCAACTATATCTGGCAATATTTCCGGGCAAGCACCCCATCTTCAGGTATTTTTATCAACCCTATCAATACATAATTTAAATGTATCGATAGCAGGATATATTTGAAGGATTATGCTCCAATTAAGAACGGACGGTAATTAAGATGAATACTAACATTAAGATTCTATATACTTTTTAACTTAAGAATCATGAAATGGTCCAATGAGAAGAAATATGTGAGACACTTTGTCCAATAGTCCTCATCTCCAAATGTAATTTCAAAAATAAAATTTAAAATTGGAAATAATCCCCTCAGCCTATCTTAGATGTTTAACTGAATAGCCCTAGATATTTAAATCTTTCGGATATAAATCCTAATTTGTAATTTGTTCTGATTTTTATCTTATATTTTGTTTGTAAAAAAACCTATATAAAGAATTCCCTAATATATATATTTTTTTATAAATGTGATTTTTAAAAAAATAAATGTTTTATAATTTTAAAATAATTTGAGCACGCCATTTTAGTAATCGATAGTGTTTTCATGACTTGTAAAAAGTAAAATAGTATCTGATTTACTCGGCATTCCGGATACTGAACTAAAACTCTTGGAACATGGTCCATACTTTTGCACATCTGCTGAGGACTCTATATCAGTTTTTCAAAGTATTTCTATTTGCCTGTGAATACATTGGTGGTATTAGATCGAAGTACTTAAGTCAGTATTGAGGTTGATACTTCATGGGTATAAGTGAAAAACATACCGGTAAATATCCAGCGATTAGTAGTATTTTTCTGCATATATTCTAAATTTAACAAACTTCTTAAAAACTTTAATATATTTTCAGCTCGGCTACCCTTTCCATGGAATGTAATTGTAATTGCATTAGGAGTTATACCGTTCGCCACCATTGGCTTGATTAAACCAAAAAAACAAAACATGTTCTCAATTAACATTACTTTGTTCTCTCCCTGCTTGGTATTTTATTCAGTAAATTAATCTTAGTATTTAAATATTAACAAGGATAAAAATTAATTAAGCATTCTTGCCTATGTAGGACCTGTTCGGCCTAGGGATCAGCACTACTAACTACATATGCGCACTCTCGGTGACTTTCTACCACGCTCTGTGCGGCCCACACCTCAAGAAGATAACAGACGACATGGACTCCATTGCGGAAACCATCTGCACCAACAATCTGGGTGGTGCGGAACACTTCTACAAACGATTCACTACAAGCTCCAAGTTGATGACCATCTTCACAACACTGTCCATCCATTTCAGCGCATACCTCCCGTTCACATATTTCTTTGAAGTCCCCGTCACCGACTATTTCAATGGCAACTACCGTTCTAGGTTTCCGGTGAAGATAAACAGTCCTTTCTACGACCGGGAACCAGGTGTTTATGAGCTTGTTCTGGCCATCATGTCGGCCTGCGTCTCCACTTCCATAGGCAAGAAGACGGCAACGGATTGTCTTTTCATGACACTCTTCATGATCCAGAGGAGCTTCTTGAAATACCTCTCCGATTCGATGAAAGACTTAAAGAAAGAATTCCTCTCTGGTGATAATAAGCTTGTTAAGAAGAAATTGAAGGTATGGATCAAGCTTCATCAAGATGTGATAAGGTAAAAAATGATTTTTCTAGTAATTTAAAATAATATCCTTGGGCCATTCAGTTTTAGAGATTAGTCTTTTTAAAACTTGATTTATAAAATAGGTCTTATCTTAACATATACCTTTCTTATTAAGTTTTAATAAAAAACCTACTCATATTAAACCGAATAGATCAGGTCATTCCTACAAATTACCAACCAATCTTAACCAATTTGGAAAAGTCAAATTTAATTAGTGAAGGCCGGATTTGCGCCGCAACAGACAAGAGATTTCTAAGGCGACCTTTAACAGATATACTCGTTGTTTCTCCAATAGCTTTCATATCCCCTCAGATGAAATAATATAATGTCATATCGGCATATAATGTCATATGCCGAATCCGTTAGGAATAATATAGATCTAATTACAACTACAACTACAAGGCGGTGTAAAAGTATTTTTATTACAGTAAATATGCATTTCTCCAATTTAAGCAAAATTCTGATTCTTCTTAGATTTTGTTTCTTTTAGAAATTTAAGACCCTGAAGTTTGAGAAATAGGTCTTAGACCATGTATCTACATTTTAGCATCTATCTATAGGATGTAGATAAATGTGTATACAGTTTATTTCTACAATTTAACCATTTTGTGAATGAATAAATCATGTACTTTTTCAATTAAATTTATTTATCGTTCCAGTAAGGAAAATCTAATATGCTAAAAAACTTTTACAATGTTAGTAATAAATAAATAGCTTGGTAATAAATAAAAAAACTTTGGATGTTTAGCTGGTCTTGGACTGTTGGGTTAATATTTGTACACGACTTACACTAAGTTGCTGCCTAAATTTAAGAATTAGTAGCCACAATGATCATGATATTTAGTTTATCCAATTATGCAAGGCCAGCAACACTGTAATCAGAGACTGTTTGGAACTTCATGATGAAATAATGTTTGAAAATATGTTTTTACAAGTGAAAAATATACTTTAAAGAGTACAATTGCCTGCAAACCACTCATTATTGGGATCACTTGTGTTGTAGTGGTTAGGGTTTTTTAAAGGCATTAGAAAATCCTTGGTTAAGCCGTCCTTCCTTGTAGGGAGCGTACAATGGTGATCCAGAGCTTGTGCTGTGTCAGCTACTCGCTAAAGACCATACATATCCTTATTTAATTGGGGAGGCAAAATTTAGGACTCATTTGCAGCATTGTCCGATTAGTGATAGTAGCATAAACTGGCGTTAAATAAATCAAATAACTAAAAAAAAACAACTCATTACTGAATTGAATTTAAGTATTTCGATTTTCATGTTATAGGAACATAGAGGATTTGGTTCAAACATTTTCACCAGTAATTATCATATATTACGTCAGCGTGATTGGGAACATTGTATGCGCAGCATTTATTCAGATGAAGGTAAATTTGTTATGCAGTTTCATTATGCTCGAAAGATTTTTTTTTTTTAGTTCTTGTGTAAATTAAAAGTAAATCAAATAAAATACATTTCCAGAATTTATTTTATCAACTCCATTTGCAGACTATCAATGCATTATTTTGTAACACTTATTCCTTAATGGTAGCGACTATTTCACCTCCTGAGTGAAGTTACTTTAAATACTTCTAAAATTTATGTAGTACTATATAAAGGGTCAAAAATCTTGTTTTACAAAATTATTCTTTTAAAATTACAAAGTTGTTGTTTTAACTAAAGATATATGTTTTTATTTTACAAAATAATCTATTCTTCTTAAAGTATTGCATGAATGGTTATACATGGCTGAGAGTCTTATTTTTGTTTTAAATAAATATATAATGTAATGTATTTTTCTTAATTTTGCTTCTTTAGAAAGATAACGACAGTATGTTCCAGTCTGTGTGTATGTCCATTTATGTTATGGTTGCTCTTACTTATTTGTTTCTGCTTTCGGACAGCGCTGGAAGAGTCACAATTGAGGTAAATAGCAATACATATTTTATTATTTATTAAAACAATAATAAATAACGAAAACAGATAATATTATCAACGTCTCAGTTAATTTACTTAGTTACGTATGCTACGAAAACGTTACACCTGTTAATTAGCATCTGCAGTAACCGTTTCGAAATTAGCAACTTTATTCAACATTGGAAAAGTTCATGTTCAGTTTATTAACTTTTTTTTTATTCAGAAATTATCATAGAATATAATCCTAAGGGTTCTAAGCACGCACTTTATCGAAAGCTACTACAGAAGTGTGAGATTACTCAGTTCTTAAAATTATTTATTCTATTATTAAGTAGAACCTAATAAAATACCTTCTCCAACTGCTACAAAATTAGTTATGGTGATACAACAATTCCACTTTCTTTATATAATATTATTTTAACTGTTTTTAGAACTCAAACCCCAAAAATACAGTTCGCGGTTTATTTCAGTTGATTAAATTTTGGGTAACTATCTGAAGCCCCGGTTAATAAGTGGTTCAGTCGAATTTTGTACAAAATGGGTTAATTTTACTGAGCGAAACGGAATCGTTTCGTTCTCATTGGCCCTACCTTGAAATTGACTTATAATACAAAAAATGACTTTATTTCAAACCAAGTCCTGACTTGGCCACTTATGCACCACGAGAATGCCACGATTCTGTTAAGATTGATACAATTAACTCATTTTTAACGAAATTAAATTAGACTTAAACATTTATTAACCGGTGCTGAAATAAATATATATCTTCATCACTACAAACATTTAAAGATTATTTTGTTCATTTAGGCCCAAAAGTTGGCATTCGTCGTTTACAGCTCGCCTTGGTATGAAACTCATAAGGCCAATACGGATACACTCAGACTGGTCGTAACTATTTGCAACAAACCCATCAATGTAACTGCATATAGGGCACCTGTGTTTCTGCTAAACAGGGAGACTTTTCTTACAGTAAGTATTTTATTTTATTGTTGTTTAAGAGTTTAAATAATGGATATAAATAATATATACAGATAGATTAGAAATTCCAAAATATATATTTTTAATTTCAGTTCGTGACCAGTGCTCTGTCAGCGTTCCTTACATTCAGTCAAATGAAGGACCGCTTGGATCAGTGAATACAACAGCGATTTATCTGCGTTATATTAAGAAATGTTTATTATTTACTCAACCAAAAGCATTCCTTAAATAAACAATAAAGAAAGAATGTCCAAAAGTTGATATGTTTTTAATCATAGCTAATCCGATCAGTCATAACATATCATATTTTATGTGGCAGATGAATGAATTAATGGTAATTATTCCGCTGTTTATCGCTTCCAGTTGCGTTACGACAAGATTCAACTGTTTATTTTTTTAATTTTTAATATTTTTCAAAACTTGAAGTAATCGTGAGCTTTAGTAAGGAAGAGAGAATGTAATTATGGGTAATGATTAGAATTTGGTAATCATTTCATCAAAAAATAAAAGTTTCAACGAACATTTCGAAGTATAGATGACATATGTATGCTGAAAAGTTCATTTCTAGATGAAATGATTATCGAAGTATATTTCCATATACTTTCCATATATCGAAGACATTTCCCATAACTACTTTATCTTTTCCATACTAAAGCTCATGATAACTTGTTATTTTGGAAAATATTAAAAATAAACAATCAAAACTTATTGTAATTCAACTCAAAGCGACAACCAGTAGAACAGATACCAATTATTATATTTTTCAATCACTAATTAATTTAAATTTCAACTACTTGAAACTCACAAATGACTTATCTACTAATCATGTTAGTGATACAAAGATGGTGAAGTTTAGATATATCTTTTATAAAATCTAATATAATCACGTTAATTAGATGTATATAACTTTTAAGATTTGAATAACAATATTATTTTACCATTGCCATTATTGTGTTGTTTACGCTTCTAATAAGTAAAATTTCAGTTTTACCAGGGCATTATTTGAGGAATTCCCAGTCCAAAATTTAACTCTGGCAGGGTACAAATAATTATATTTCTCTTAAAGGAGTATGGAAATAGTTGGAGGTGCAGTCAAAATAAACACCAAATAAGTGAATACTTATTTTTTATTAGTGCCAACGTTTCGACCTACTTTGTAGGTCATCTTCAGGGCTATGAGAGAAAAAAACAGACAAAACAAAATTAACTATTAAAAACATTACAGTACCAATAATATGATAATATATTGAGTAAAGAAAAGTAGAAAAATAGTGAAGGATAATTGTTGAGGACATATGAATAAAAAAATAATACAGAATAAATGTACAGAAGGGTTATAATGCAAACAAAATACAAAGAGAGAAAAAAAAGAGAAAGTAAACAGAAAGATATAAAATGAAAAAGTATAAATATAACAAGATGAGATAAAAAAGTAATGAAAACCTAGTTAATACAGATAAAATATAAAATGTATGATAATAGACTCCTAGAGAGTTGCATAAGTAAAATGAAAGAAAATTAATACAAAATATGATGCCAAAGAATAAATACAGAAGAAATATGTAGAAAGTATTGAATAGGAGTCTCGTGAATGACAGACAGATAAATATAAAATATAAGTATGGGATGATATGGGACAATTAGAATGAAGTTATATTAATACAAAATATGATGAAGATATAGAAGAAACTTATAGAAATAAAGATATAAAATTTCAGTTTGAGAACGGAGATAAATTATAAAATTAAGATGCTCAAACATTTCACTATATTTCTCCTATTTTAGGATTATATGGGTTCGGGATCCGATTCCTTTCGTGGATTACCCAGTTACAATAAATTGGCCTTTTATTCATTCTAGGGGATAAGTCTAGAAGGTGAGAATGAATGCAGACATTGTACAACCATTAGTCAGAAAAAAGACTCTTCATGATATTTTTTATAATCAGCAACAAAACTTTCTGATTCATGTACACCTAAAATCCTTTTAGAGGGGAAAATTGTTTTTCAGGTAAATTGAAAAGGTTTTTATCTTGTTGAAATTTATTTATTTTATACATAAGTATTTACAGTCTATTTAGGAATATACATTTAGGATTTACAAATACACATATCTACAAAAAATATACTATTTACAATTTTTGATCATAATCTCTGCATTAAGATAAACTAAATACTAAAAATAACTAACTAAAAAAATATTGGGAACTAATTAGAACCTAGGCGATATTTACACATAATTTCCTTCATGGATAGGCATCAGTTTACTAAAGATACCTTTTAATTTGTTTTTCTTCTATTACATATTTCTGCTAGATATTAAATTCAGATGAATGACAACACATATCCTATCATTTAAAAAATAATTTTTGTACTCATTTTTATCAGAGCATAATTAACGCTCCAAAGTATTGTCATTCATTTGTTTTAATCCTTCTCAAATTATGCCAGATCTAGATATACAACGCAATAAATTTCATCGAATGAATATCTTTTTTGGTATTCATTTAATTATATATTTTAATAGCTAATATATAATACTTTAATCAAATGAATTACAACATTTTAAGTAAAATACTTTTCATTAATCAACCATAGATCTTAATTTTTAAATTATAAATAGCACGATCTCGCAAAATTAATGGCCGCATATTTAAAATATATCATTTTGATTTATTTATTCTCCATCTGTTTCATTTTTAATTCATTAATGAGACTAATTTGATCCAACATTTTTTTTAAGCAACACTTAAATTCAAAATGTTGCTATTGTGTATTGGCATTCAAGAATAATTATTCTTTTAATCTTCAAGTTTACTCTAAATTTTTATAGTTATTACATGAGACCAATTTTAATATTTGCTCCCAATTTTATAAAATATTTAAGACTTAAAATCTTAAATCTTGTCTGTCTCTTCTTGATAGTCTTATCATGGTGCTCTAGCATTGACAAATGTACATCGCTCTCGGCTAGTATCAGTTATTAAATTTATTTTCTAAATATTCTTTAAAATTAAGAAATAAATTATACCGTGATTTCGTATTAATAGATAAATATCATATAATAGCTAAGATCATGAGTATTCAGCTATTATATCAGCCATTGACGTAATGCTTCCTGAAACGACAGCAAGGACTGCTACAATTGCTAAGAAAATGTTTTTCCATAAAATATAGTTCCATTTTCCAAAGCCTTTTTCCCAAAGAATTACTGTTTCACACAGTGCTGGGAAAAAGAATCCGCACATTGAAAATCCTAGTGCACCGATTAAAGAAATTACAGGCCCCAAGTTTGGTACAGCAAGTGCCAAAGCAACTGAAAGAAATAACAAATTTATATAATATACAATAAAAGACATATTATATATAAATATTCAGGCTAAGACTTTATTGTTTATACGATTCTTATCGTTGATACAAAGGCAAAGTCGATACACATTTTTGGTTTTCGATCTATAGTGATTCATTTTAGGATTGATAATTGATATATAAAATATATAGATATCAATGGGGCCCCATCCCATGTATAATAATGGAAACCGTGAAACAATTTTTCCACTCTCTTGAAAAGATGTTTTTCATACTCGATACTTTGCATTTGTATCCGCGGTATCATTACAAAGGTAGAGTTTTGCTTACAAAAAATGTGGAACAGTATAACTGTAAATTATCTGTTGAACATAGGTAAAAAGCAATATAGGCCACACAAGCTTCATTATATCTGGTAAAAACTATTAAATTCAACAAGTAGCTCCAAACACTCTTGATTATTTAATATTGTTTAATTTATTTTCAATTTATCCATTAAAAAAGTTTTTTGTTTCTCATTGCACATTCTTAAAAAAACAAATAAAACTATTTTGAGATTAAAGTAATATTTTAAACAAGCAATTTAAGTTAATAAAAGTCCAAGTTCCCTAACTGATATCCTGTTTTTCTAAATTTCTAATTTAATTAATAGTTTAAGTCATCTTTACGGAAGCTATGTTATGTTTTCTTTAACTATTTGTTAAATATTCAAAAGCCAATAAATTATAATAGCCTTACCCTCTGAAAGTTGTTGAAATGTATTTACTATAATATAAGAAATTTAATTACTTGTGCCGACGATCATGGTAGCTCGCACTTGGTAGTATCTTTTAGATTCAACACTTTTGTCAAAATGATGCTGTAACCTCTTCCAAACGACATCCACAGAAGCAGCTAATTGAAGACCATAACTAAATAAGACTGCAAGAGCAACCAATACCTTTACAGATTGTGCCAGCCTGTGTTATACAATAATAATAGTTTTAATAAGGAAAACAAAGTTAATTTCATAAAGCATGATTTAATTTTTTGTCAGTTTATAAATATGTAACAGGTTTCAGCTGAGGAGCTTTGCGCTAATGAACCAGCCTTCAAATGAGAAAATCCTCTGGCTAGGATAGTGGTAATGATGACCAAATCATATCTTTTCCAGAAAGTCATCAATTCCTGTTCAAGTGAAGGATCCTTTACACCATAATGCTTTATCTCGGAGAGCAAGGGTAGTTATCTTTGTTGGAACGGGAGTTGGCCCAATGTGACTTCCATAATGCAAAGCTTATATCAGTCACTATCACCTTGATGATAGGAATGGCTTAGAAGGCATGAGGAAGTGGGTGTGGAGAGCAGCGAGCTGTTATCAAGCCATCATTTCAATACCTATGAGAAATATCTTCAACTTGATGAGATGAAGCTTCATTCTAGCTACTCTGCCAGGAATTGTACCATATATCTCAGGATGAAAGTTAGTGATTACTTTTAACAGGTGTAAGAATTAATGGGACTGTTAGATACACCAGGACTCAGTGCTGGGGCATCTGTTATGGAATGCCATTAAGATAGAACCACCAGGTTTTACTTTCTAGAGAATGCCAAAACAACAGAAATGTTTGATGAAATCCCGGTTATGATTGATGTGAAATAAAATGGCCAAATGTCTATTATGGGGAACTAAAGTGTCTCATTCCACAATTAGCTGGGATTTTTAGGATTTTTTCATTGCAGCTAGCAAACAAGACAGGAATGAAATGACTCTATGAGTTGATAGGTGAGTGATCTAGGCTAAGCTTTCTTGATATATCTCAGGATCAGAGTTGATGATAGCTCTGTTGTGTGAGTAGAATATATTGCAGATGTCGAGTAAGGGGCCAAGTGTAAAGTGATTGAATTTAAAAAATTCTTTTTGGAGCACTTTTAGACTTAAATTCATTTCAATGCAAATTTTAATTAAACATAAGTATGGTCTGTAAATATGTAAAAACTTTTATTTAATAGTAGGCCATCTCGGAGTGTTTGGTGATTGTTGAAATTATGCAATTATTAGTTAATTTATTTCTTAATATGTATACAATATAATACTAACGGATCTCCTGGAAGATTAAGAGTGATGTTTGCTTCAGTATTATCTCCATATTTAACATAACCAAAAAGACCAAGCCCGCAAAACAGTGATACTACGATGGTCATGGCTATGGTTAAAACACCAGGGCATCCAAGAAAATGTTTAGGCTTCTTCATGGAGTTTTCTATTGGTAGCATCTAAATAAAAATGTAAAATTTATTATAAATATTTATGTTGGTTATTTTTTCATTTGTAAGAGTATTTCCATAAAATTAATTATATTTTTTGCTATTTAAAATCGTACCGTTCCAATCCCTTCCATTCCAAAAAGTACAGTTGAGAAGAACAGAGGAAACTGAGTAAGTTTAGCTGCTGCTGGCCTACTTGAAATGGGCGGAAGGTCAGTGAAGAGGTAGTAAAATGTCAAGCACAGGCCAATGAAGAGAAGCACATTTGCTATTAAACTGAATGGTACTAAATATTTCATATTTCTCACAATGCCTACGAGAAAAAATGGGATGGCAAAGGCACAGATATACACTCTGATATTGTAGTGGATGCCAAATTGAGCTTCTACTATCTAAAAAAGAAAGTTTCTCTTATGAAAAATGTGTAGTGAAATTTAGCGATATAATTATGAATGTAGAATAAATAAAATGTAAAATGTAATGACATTTTTAAACATAGATGAATGCTAATCCATCTCAATGTTAAAGGAGATTCATTAATTTGAAATTCATTATTGATAGAGTTATTACTGCATACTTTCTTTTATCAAATAAGAAATTAGGGAATAATAAACTAGTACTTACACACTGAAATGAGTTAGACACAAGTATAATATAAACCGTGTTCACTCCATAATATGTAAAAAACATGGAACCTTCAACACAATTTCTGAAAAAAAAATCTTAGTCAAAGAAAAGCACTAAATGTACTTAAACTTGGTATTTTTAATTAATTGGTTGTTGTAATATTATTTTTCTGAATCATTGAAAGTGAGAAAAAACAAAACAGGTTACATAAATCATCTATATTTACCTGATAAATCCAGCATATTTACTAAACCTTTTGTTCGCACAATATAGGAGAGCTTGTTCAATTGTTTCAGTGTAGCCAAGGAATGGTTTATTTAGCATTCGACACATGTCTTGAGAGCATTTTACCTGAAAAAATTATTGAGAAATATATATCTATACATATGTTGTCTCGCATTAGGAAAAAATAAGTCTTTACTGCAACAACTCATTTAGGGTTTTGGGTTCAGTTCATGTTCACGACTGTCTTGAGCAAATATGTTGAGTAATAATTGAATTTATTGTTTCAGAGGGGATAGTAATGAAAATTAATTACACTCAACAAGTGTTGAATTTAATATCCATGATTTATATTAGGTCCAGAAGGGTCCACATAAAAAAATTGTTTTGAGAAAAACTAAATTGAAAATTTTGTTGAATTTGAAGTTCAAACCTGTTTCTGTTATTAAATATATGAATTTTTAAGACATTCATTGGCTTTTCATATGTCTGTTTAATGAATAAATATTATTTGTATGTTTGGTTTGAATATAAAGAAAAAGAAGTTCCAGATGGGAGTCAAAAACAAGATCAAATATTAAATAACTATTAACTTCTTACTGACCCATGACAATAATCATTGATATAAGGATTACTACTTCCTTCCCATATAGTCATGATCAAATTTTATATTAAATTTAATATTAACAAACTTTAGTATTAATTGCCCTATTTTTATATCCTATTTCTCTATATTACTTTTCCACCCAGTACTCACTGTTAAATTTATTATTACTTTATACTAAGTATTTATTTTATTAGATTTTTATGGTGTCTTGCATGATGTGCTTA
This sequence comes from Troilus luridus, assembly GCA_964056705.1. Taxonomy (NCBI): domain Eukaryota; kingdom Metazoa; phylum Arthropoda; class Insecta; order Hemiptera; family Pentatomidae; genus Troilus; species Troilus luridus. The sequence continues at coordinate 78,012,531 of OZ057414.1, read as the reverse complement.
CATTATGGCGACTTTGTATTAATTTTCACCTTGTATTTATCTAAATCCTTTAAATTATTATACTAATATTTTTACTTCACCATTGCAAAATTATTCATCATTTTTATATTGTGTATTTGTTTTACACTGTTGTCTTATCAAATTAGTACACTAATAAGTAATAAGTCTTATCAAATTGTACACTATTGCCTTTAATTGTTTGCAAGGTTGTATCTCATTTTGTTTGCAATCTTCTATTGTTATTTTTAAGCCTTATTTTGAGACATCTAAATGTACACTTAAAGTAGTTATATACTCCTCTCAAATTTTTATTTCTGATTATTTACATTTCACCATTTTATTTAAGTTTTAGTCTACCTTACAACATTTTAGAGATTTTTAACTAAACATTGTTCAAAATCAACTACTCCACTTCTCTGATATTAAAATCGAGTACTCCTATTTTTTTTCCTTAACCCTCTGCCCTGATCATGATTTTTACCCACTCTGTCGGATCACCCGTGTTTTTTACCCCTAGTATGTTGGATTGTCAGTATTTTTTACAAAGAATTACGGATTATCGGTAAAAAAGTACCGATGATCCGGGCAGAGGGTTAATGTCAATCTTTTCCTTTTTGTCATTGGATATAGAGGTGAGTTAATTGTATGGATCCACCGAACATTGTCATTCTTCTATGTTAACTATTTTATTACCCTTATTATTTCTCATTACTTTAAAAACGCATTATTTTATGATAGAGGTACTTGATAGTTGCCAGTATGTAAGCTAGAGAAATTAAGTTAAATAATATGATATCATATAAAAATATGAATTTTTATTTTTACCTCAGTATTTGCCTTTTTTCAGTATTTTATTTTTTTATTCAAATGAAAAGAAGGGAGATGTTGATAAAAGATCTACTTATTGGTAAATATTTGTTCAAATGGTGGAATGACATGTTGCTTTGTTGGAAATATTTACTAATTTAAAGAGGTATTTATATTCTTGTGTATGATATTAATTTATTATTTGCTTTTAAAAACCACCTACATGTTTTAATTTTACTTGGTGAAAACCAGGATTGAATTACTCCGTTCAAGATGTAATTAAATCGATAAAATATTTGTATATTATTTCATGATTTTACATACATTCAAAAACATAAATTAAAATTAAAGCTAAATTTTAAATTCATTTTATTAACTGTTTGTTTGTTGTTGCTTAGAGGCGTAAAATCCTAGGGTCATCAACGCCTGTAGATTTTTTATTTTTATAATTATTTATCTTTAAAAAAAAAAAAAAAAAAAAAATAAATAAAATAGTTATATACACATACATACTAATAAATAATGCAACTATAATAAGGAAAAAAATAAAGCAATCGCAATAAAGCAAATTTTATTAACTGAAGTTGGGGACTCTACACAAAAGGTTAATTTTTTTTTTAAATTCTCAAATAGTATTGAGCTTTTTAGAAATGTAAATTATGCTCAGGATGTTTTTAGATCTCTTCAACTAGTTAAATGAAATATTTAATGTTAAATTATTTAAAATTTGATGGAATTTTAATTAAATTTTCTATTCTTATCACAGGAGATTATAAATGATACTGTTTATTGAGGGTTGAGAAAATCTCTCTATTCTTCAAATCTTCAAGATCGTAGATATTTCAAGTTTATGATAAAACACATTTACTTAAATATTATTACTATTTTTTTTTTGTAAGTTATAGTAATTGTTTTGAGTTTATATTGGGAATTTTAAATCACTTTTTTTCTATAATTAAGAGATTTGATGAATTGAAAATTTCTTCAAAAGTTCAAAGAAAGGTTTTTCTTTAAATTTTTTTTAGTATCTTATGAATTTAAATAAAAATGATGATTGTATCTGCTTTTTGCCATTTTTTATCGAGTTTAATAAACTATAGATTTATATGCATTCCAAATTTTATTGGATTGTTTCATAAAATATATATTTATATTTTTAAGGATAGACCTATTTGTTTAAATAAATGTATAAAAACATTATCTTAATAGTAAAATCCTAAGTAACCAGAACACTTTATAAATTTAGTAAAAGCATTTGAATATTTGGAAACTGATTAAGCTCTCATAATCCAATAATAATCCTTATGAGTAGGGAAATAACAACAAATAAATAACTTACATACGAGGTGACTTATTTAGTTATATTTAAACTTGTCCGCTTTATTTCTGATATCTTTGCTCCCTTTATTGTTAACATTGTAATAAATCCACTTTCCTGCTCTAATTATACTAATTTAAGGCTTAAAACCAACAAATTATGTATATTAACAGTTACTAGTAATAATATTACAACCATTATTTGGATTTTATGTTGAAAAGTTTAGTTAAACAAGTTATTTAAGCTATTTGAAACCAATCTATTACATTAAAATAAATAACTCACCATTACATAGGTACAATGGGTGCATAAAATTCCTACAAAAACTGTTCCCACAATCCCCACTACAGTTCCGGCATTTTTGAAGCCATCAGCTATTGCTAAAATCCCAGATCCAAGACTGCTTTTCACAACATGAAGGAGAGCATCAAAATCCCTAAAAATCGATTTTTTTTTTTAGTAATAGATATTTCATTCGCCTTATGATTAAGATTTATTTTCAGTATATAAAACTCAAAACTTACGATGTTGGATGAACCTTCTCTGCATCTTGGTTTCCTTTTTCATCACAGAGCTGTTTTTCTTTCGAATTATATATCACCCCAGTAAGTTCAATACTACAAGAAAAGAAAAGAAATTGTGAAAATAATATCTATTTTGAGCTTCGACATAGATAACATTTTTTACTGATTCAACACTTTTTTTACTCAATCAATAAATATACAAAAAGAGTAAACATTTAAAGAATAGTACATACATATATTGAACTTTTCATATCTCAAACACTATATATTGTTAACAATCACCAACTAAGAAAAGTCTTTCTCAAAGAGAAATTAGATCTCAATGGTTGATATATTGGCCCTTAATGTTTTGGATGCAATGCAGTTCATGACCCTACACTCCATCTTCTCAGGAAGACTGTATTTGGAATATAGGGAATCAGCATTTATTTAAAAAGGTAAGGGCGGCTTGTATTTTTTTTAACCTAACCTTTTTTGAACCTCCTGTCCTATTTTACATCCACATATTCTTCAACTTTCAAAGTATTATATCAAGTATAAAAATAAATATTATATGTTATTTATATAAATATAGATATTATATGTTATATTAAATATTATATGTTATATAAATATTACATTATATAAAGTAATATTATTGTATTTTAACCATTCATCATGAATTCCTGGACCATCGGATATTCTCTTAAATTGTGATCAGTTGCTATAGCTGTCGAGGGTGGTAGTGGTGTTACCTGATTAAAACTGATCTCTTGTACAACACCCATTCCAATTCAACCTTAAAGTGAAACTGATGACCATAAAACCCTTCTCAGTTAATTTTATGTTACCGGGAAACATTCCTCTGTTGGTGCAATGCTCTAATATGTGGTCTGTAATGTTTGTAAAAAAATAGCCACTGCAAGGATTAGAAAGCTTTTCCGATGAATCAACTGTGATTATTAGCAGATGCATAATTCCAAGATATAATAGCTAATAGCTAATATAATTATGCTGTGCATCTCTGTCATATTTCCATAGTTTATTGTAATAAATAACCTAAATATTGATGCATATTCATTTTATGAAATTGCTTATGGATTCCATGAAGTTTAATATCTGGTTTGGTGAGGAGTAATGTAACATGGATATTTTTTTAACAAAATTAGAGAGAAAGAATCATAAATTGTTTTTAACCAACCTTTTGTGAATGTAGTCTCTTTTTACTTGTTTTATAGCAGTGTAAAGACTAATCATAGATAAATATTAGTATTCTAGAAAATTAAAATTAAGATCAATATTCTCTATGATTTACCTATATTTACGTTTAGTGTAAAAGTATCCACTTATTAATTTTTTTTTGGAACACTCTTATAATTTATTTTACAGTGAATTCTTCAAATTTATTTTTCACCCAACTGAAAGTGAAAAACAAAACTTTTTCTTTCTACTATGTTAGTCGTAGCCTTTTTTGTTAGTAGCCTTCCTATAATTTATTAAAATATTACTAAAATATTATAAGATTAATATTTATATACTCTTTCAAGTTTCCACGGCCACTATTTATACAAAAAACTTCAGTTGTTTCTTCTGGTTTAGAGCCATTAGGATTTCAGAGCCGGTGTGTTTGAAGAAAGAGCAAAGACATTTAAAGAAAGCTCTCATGAAAAATGGATATCAAGAAGAAATAATAAACAGAGAATTCAAGAAAGCCCAAAAGGCAGGCTCACACACAACAGAAGAAAGAAGAGAAGAAATTAAGAGAGCAGCGATCCCATATGTAAAAGGCACAACAGAGAAAATAGCTAAAGTACTGAAGAAGTTTAATATAGGAACGATATACACCACAGACAGGAAGATAGGTCAGATTTTGCCGAATCCAAAAGATAACTTAGGACTCAGAACACCGGGGATATACAGCATTCCATGCTCCTGTGGTAAGGAATACATTGGACAAATGGGTAGGCTGATATCCACAAGGCTGACAGAACACATTAAAAGTGTGAAGAAAATGGACAGCAAAACATCGGCTTTAGCAGAACATTTCACTACGACTAACCACGCCATAGAATTCGATAAAATCAGAGTAGTTAAGAAATGTAGCAAGGCCACAGAAAGGAAGATACTGGAAGCCATAGAAATAGTTAAACACCCGGAAAACTTCAACAGGGAGGACGGGTACAAATTAAGTAAACTATGGCTCCCTAACATAGAACAGAAGAAAGACAATCAACAAGAACAACAAATTAACCCAGCAGCGACAATCAAGCCGAAATCCAGCCTATCAGACCCCAAGCAATCAGAAACCAGCCAATCACAGGCATGGAAAAACAAGGTCCGACCCCGGACCAGAAGAAACCCGATCGACTAACGGAAGGAACCGATGAATCACGAGTGGACCCGAGTGGCTACTGTATAAGGCCGCGGGTTAGCTGGACATCTTCAGTCTCAATTAAGCCTTGAGGAAGTCAGCAGCATGTCTGGCGAAACGTTGGCAGAAAATTCACCGACACGGTCTAAACCAGAAGAAACAACTGAAGTTTTTTGTATTAATATTTATATTCAAAACCAACTAGTCCTTATTTTTTTAATTAAATGAAGGGAATGTTTTACGTTTAACTAAACTGCATTAGTTGAGCGATTATTCCTGACTTTTCATATTCCATTCAAGGTATCCAAAAAGCCATCTTTAATCCCCCTGTGTAGGGCATTCCTGTTGGGCCAATAATTGGAAACAAAATAAGTAATTGCACTGAAATAAAAATTTCAGGCAGCCTCATAAACATTGTCTGATTTCTTGACATGAGAATTTCATTGGTTATGTAACTGTTAACATTTTTGTTCAGAAAAAGAACAAGAAAACCTTTTAGCGCTTATGCAATGGGGAAAAGTATGTATTCATTAGAAATAATGCGAACTTGGTTTCAATTTAATTGTCATATGACAACTGTTGAGTACAATTAGATTGTAGTCATTTGTTAATGCGCGAATTAAAACAAATAGAGCGAAAATTATTTGTTTCCTGTCATATTAATAAATTTATGTCAACCTACTGTAATAATCGAATAATCGAATAATAAATGAAGTCTTAAAATAAATGGATTAAAATATCTGAGTTTTTTTTTATCATATATTTATTTTTATTTTTTACTGTAATAAGGAACTTAAATACGATTTTATATAAGGTGTCTTGTAGATTATATAGGAGTATAGAACCTCAGTTTCTCCATTCTACACAGCGTGCTTATAATTATAGTTAATAATTAACTTAACAAATATATCTTATAATTGATAATTAACCGCTGGGCATTAATATGCAGGACTTATAGTCATATGGTTATTTGTTATGTTTTTTTATCATTGATTTATTTCTCACTATGCCTTGAAATGAATATTCCTCCATGCTTAATAATCACAAAGGTATCCTAGGAAATGGCTTCTGAATCTACTTCTTCTAGTGCTTTTCCTGACATAGCTACTCAACTGGCTACATCCAGATCGTCATGGGATATAACTTGAATTATCAAGGGATGAATATAACTCTAAGTTTTCTACGGTGTTGCAAAGAATGTTGTATGCTTTCTGAAAAAGGTGAAGCAATTGTAGATTGGAGACAGATGAATGACGTGGATAAGTATTGTTTAAAGGAAGTGAAATTGGGATGTTGGGGTGTAGTGATTCACTTTTGGAAGGAGAGTACAGTTTTAATTGGAAGCCGATGGTATAAAGACATCCGTTTTGCTAATTTCGGTTTAGCTGCTGGGGAGAGAGAGTAAGCTGCTGGAGAGACGCAGTAAGCTCTGTTCTTCGGCGATGGATGGTTTAACTAGTAAAAGTTTTTAAACTGGACTTACAAGATTGGTCTTTTGTTTTTACGTCTTTGACAGATGAGTGATGAACTTGGTTCATTCCAAATTGATTGTCCCGATGATAATGATTACGAGATATGATTCTTAGGATTGTTTGTGTCAGGTTATCGACGCTATGAAATACCACAGGTAATTCGAATCATTGTTCCTCATTAAAGAAACTTTCTAGAGGAATTGATGACGGAAACAATGCGAGAGATATCATCGGCGCTTATGCACATCCAGTGTCCTATTCTGGTGTAATAATGTTATGCGAGACGAATTAATACTGTGCATAAAATTTTACAGGCTTTTGTGTTTAAATTAAAACATGAAGAACTGATGAAAATTTTGGGGATGGCATCTGGATTATAAATATTTTGGGAAATATGTTCGAAATTCCTCCAGGTAATTAGAGAAAGTATAGGGAATGGCAATTATTTAAATAATTATCTGAAACACACGTGAAACGGGGAATATTATGGATTTTTTTAACCGTGGGTCTTGGCTATCATGCTTGGAGTTGCGCAAGTTCCTTAATGGTTGATTACTTGCCTCCTCAGGTATGGGAATGAATGTGGAATTAAGCTTGTTATTAGCCTCTCGCGAGGCAGCCACGAGCGACCCCATATCTTCCAAGGATCCCCAATTGACAATGACGCCTGTTAATTGAGATAAGAGAGGCTGGACGCCCACGAGCAGGAAGCTGGCCATTCCTCAGAACTCAGGGTCAGCAACTCCCGCTCATCTCGAGAAGAGGACTCGGGAAATGGGATCATTCTGGATGGAACGGAACAAAGCAGGAATCCTTATCGTTAACAAAAAATCTCCAAGGACTCTGTGATACAAAGGTGGCGGGGAATGAACATCGTATTTTCCCAGCGGGTCTATTCTTCGATCCGTGAACAAGATCAGGGTCATTTGTAGGAAATACTTTTTTTTGTCTGTGGCTGTTATTCCACGAGGAACTTAGTATCAAAGCAGTATCTTTAGTTTCATGAAAGAGTATCTGTATTCTGCACTAACTCATGCCAGTCCCTTTAGCATTTTGTATTGCCAATTAATTTCAACGAAGCTCATTTTATATATTAAATCATTTAAATACTGTTGTTCAACTCAGAGATTTGAGTATTTATTTGTTGATTATACCATTGAAGAGTTAAACATTTTCTGATTTGTTTGCTTTCATTTTAAACTATTTTCAGAATTACTTAAAAATTTAATCGTTTGAAATTTCTGACGTTTCATCTTGTAATTCATTGGTTTTGAGGAAAGAAATTGAAGTAATGAGATCAATGTTTTCAAATATACGGGTAAAAACGAGATTTTAATATCTACGGATGCGATAAACTCGTAATTCGTTAATTACTCCTTATTATCAATATTTTTATTATAATGTTGTTGTTACTAACCACCGATAAATGTGTTGCATACATAATTAGAGTAGATTCCAGTAAATTTTTAGCTTTTTAAAAACTCAATATTTCCACTCACGTACTACAAAATGCCAAGTACACAGTTTTAAGGAATTCTGCTGACAGAATTATCAGATATAAACATTTTTTTTTTATTAATTCAGCTATTTCAAGAATTTTCCGGCTATCACACAGAAGAGAAAATGATTGTTATAATTTTAAGAAATAATAAGTTCCTGCCAACCCCAAGGATAACTGAGGGAAGTAATTAGTGTGCGCTATTTTGTTTACTTAAGCATTTTATGTTGCTTATGTAAAAATAATGTTCCACAAAAATGGTATTGTATTTAGACTAGAATAGAATAGAATAGAAAAGTAACTTTATTCTGGGACAAAGTCCCTTTAGAATAACAGATATGAACAGGAATAAAAAACATAATATTTATCTGGCCAGAAGGCTAAATGTTACAAATCATAAAGCGTGAAAACATGACAAAAAACAATTTAAAAAGAAATATATAAACAAAAATAATAGTAAGTAAGTAAATAGTACAGATCTTGACAGGATATTAAGCAATTACAGAGAATAGATAAATCCATAGCTTTTGAAATTGATTGCATGAGCTAGCATTCAATAATTTGTTTACATGATGTACAGCTTTTCAAAGAGCAGAATTAAAAGAACTAGATAAAACAATGAGTTATTATATACATTGTATTCTAAGCAAATGACTAACCTGCCTAGAGACTATCCTTTTGGGAAGCTAATAGATGTTGATACAGCAAGGATTTGAATAATGATAGAGAGGGAGTATGACGGATATTAGGAGGGATTGAGTTCCACATTGTGGTGGAGCGGGCGAGAAAGGAACGTTCGACTGCTTTAGTTCTGTGTGAACGTATATAGAGATCAGAAAGGCGGGATCTTGTTTTATGGTGTTTAACTGATGATTTGAATTGGAGGAGACTGTAGATATATGAAGGGTGTTGAGAGTGAATAGATTGGTATAAGAATGAACAGAGGAAATATTGTCTTCGGAAGGGAGGGAAGAGCCACTTTAACCCATCATAGAGGTGGGAGACGCGCGATCGCTTCGGAGTACCAAGCACAAATCCTAGAGAGCAGTTCATTATTCTCTTTAATCTGTCTTCAAGCATTTTAGAGAGGCCTCCATATACCACGCTACAATAGTCAAAGTGGGGGAAGATGAGAGAAGATACGAGAAGCTTACGGGAAGATTGTGTAAGGAGATGACGAGAAAGATGGACCAACTTCAGGGAACTAATTGTCCGTCGGGATATCTGGGCGATGTGGGATTTCCAAGAAAGGTTTTGGTCGATGGTGATGCCTAGATTTTTCACAGAGGAGGTGATCGTGATAGGATGATCGTTTAGGATTAATGTTGGGAGGGTGTGGATGGATGTAAGGAGGGAATTGGAACCTAAAACAATGGCCAGAGTTTTCAATGCGTTCATTTACTATAATCCATCCTCCCATTTAGGTTTCCTAATCAATGAACATCTAAATAATATACATAATATTGTTGGTAGTAAATTTTACCGTATTTTTAATTGTAGTAATTATGCAAATGTTTCTGATCGGAATATTATAGCTTTCAGACTTCACTCTTGTTCAAATTGATAAGGAAATAATTAAAACATATCATTGTTAGTTTAAATAAACATTATCTATACATATTATAATACAAAGTCCTCGGCCGCGTTTGTTCTCGGTAAACTCAATAACTACTGCACCGAATTTCATGCGGTTTTTACTAATAGATAGAGTGATTCACCAGGAAGGTTTAGGTATATAATTTGTCGAGGTTTTGTGTTAATGGGCTGGAATATCGATGGGCTTCACCGAATACGCTGCGGTGCAAGTATCTAACGTGGAAGATTATATTCGCGTGGTCTTAGGTGGCCAGTACGTGATAAAAAAATAAAAAATATTTTACACAGACAAATTATGTAGGCTTCATATGCCTTATTACCCGAGCAAAACCGGGGGGGGGGGGGTTGCTATATATTAATTAAAGAATAGTGTTGAAATAACATATTGTATATTTTAAATTGCTTTCTAGAAAAGTTACAATAATTTTGGTTTTCCCTAATGTCAGCTTTATTACTCAAATATTCGTGCCGTTAGTATTAAAATAAGTTTTTTTCATCTGGTATATGGGAACCGATTCTATAGCATGTAAAATCACTCAAGGTCATTTCGGAGTTCTTTTAAACTTGCATAAGCATGTGATGGCGGATGTTTGAAGTTTTATTCTTAACACTTTGGTCACGTAGTAACACGTTTTTCTTATGGATGAATGGTCGAATGAGCGAAATAAACCTTTAGGGGTCACTAATATTTGTAGAATTGTAGGGTTAGGTTAGATGGATTGAGCCAAAGGAAAACCACCAGACAATGAACATATATTGGTTCGACACAATACTCGGTTTGGAATTTGGGACTGGAGTCATTTTTCTGCCAATTGTAGGGTGCATTAACGTAATTGATAACTTATGTTTAATTCACAAAACATTCAAATTAATTATTAGTTAGTGACCTATATATTTAAAAATCATATTGGACCGACCAATTATATTGTATTTTTTATTAAGTATATAAAAATGAGATCCATGCAAATTCAGGAGTGTATACACGGAAGATAGAAATAGCCTTAAAAAGTAATGTTATGAATATTGTCAGTAAGATTATAATTCCTGTAGTTTTTGTTTAAACAATTAAAAAAAAATAATTTACTTAAAAATAGTAATACAAAATTTGCCAATTCAATGCCAATGTTTACTGGTATTTATGTAAGGGTGTGAAACATACCCACTTACCAGAAAACTATAACGCATACTCAACTACTGGGAGAGATAGGTACTAAAAGAATATGGAGAGGAGTATCCGAGAACGAAATATATATAAGAAGAAGGAATGAGAAGAATGTGAAACTGTTTATAGAACCCGACATTGTACCATTGATAAAGAGATTCCGACTAAGATGGATGGGATATGTAGAGGGATTGCCAAGCGAAAGATTAACAAAGAAGATGCTCTATGGGAATCCGGATGGAAAGCGAAATGGAGTACGTCCTCGGATCAGGTAGCTGGACGATGTAGACTAGGACCTGTATAGGCTAGGGGTACGAAGATGGAGGGAAATAGAGTAGGATCGGGGACATTGACGGTGGTGGAGAAAGCGGGGGTTGTAGCTGGGCCGTAATGCCATTATACAATAATAATAATAATAGTTATTGCAAAGACAATGGAATTTTCACATGGTCATAAAAACAAACAAAAGCTATAATTTTTTTTTCTTTATATTTATATCCATACCTGTCAAATAAAACAATGGCAAACAGCAGATTGACTGGCAGTAAAATTAAATACAATGGCATGAGAGGCATGAAAAAGAACAGTACCCAGTGGTACCTCTTCCTTGGCTTGATTCAATTTCCTATGATAACAAATCCCTCATCCACATTCTTTATTCCTCATCCTCCTTGTGTTCTCATTCCATTCGTTCATTCAATGGGTTTGGGTATCCGTGTAGTTTTTCTTGAAAGCGTTTGTAGTATGTTCGTATGTGTTCGTCAACCGTTGGTATTTTTAAGTCAGTATGTAGAGTTTTCTTATTGATATACCAGGGTGCTTTTGTGACAAGCCTGAGTACTTTTGGTTGGAAAGTTTAAAGTCGTTTTCTGTGAGTCTGTTTAGCGATGCCATAAATTTGTAATGCATATGTCCACACTGGTCTTAGTAAGTAAATGTATGTGTTTAATTTTTGTCTTGTTTCTAATTTGGAGTTTTTCCTGAATAGAGAATACATTAAGTTCAGTTTAAGATTCAGTGATTAGCAGTTTTTCTTGATATGAGGACCCCATGTCAATCTCCTACCGTTTGTTAGTCCAAGGTATTGTAGTTTATCTGTCTGCGGGATGGGTGAGTTATTAAGGTAAATGGGAGGGCATGTTTCACGTTTAAGATAAAAGTGATGTGCTGTGACTTTTCGTGGTCCAGTCTAATTTTCCATAGATGGCACCACTCATTCAACTTTTGTAAGTTTAGTGAGGCATGTGTCGCGTCTTGATGTTTGGTGATTATGACAGTGTCGTCAGCGTAGATTGCAATCAGTATTTCAGGACATTGTGTAATATCATGTGTATATGTTATGCACAATAGCGGTGCAAGTATTGATCCCTGAGGCACACCAGCTAAGATCGGTCGTATTGAAGATAATTCCGAGCCCTGCCGGACTGAGAAATATCTGCCTGCAAGAAGTGATTGAAGAATTAAATAATAAGTATGTGATAGTACAGTCTTGAGCTTAAAGAGAAGCCCCTTGTGCCAGACCTTGTCGAACGCTTGAGCGACATCCAGAAACACTCCAGTTGCATATAACTTTTGCTCTAGTGCTGTCGATATGTAGTCAGTTACTCTGTGTAATTGTTGAGTTGTCGAGTGCTATTTTCGAAAACCGAATTGATGGTAAAAGTTATAATTAATTTTTATTTTGAGGAGAAAAGATTTGTCCAGACCGTGATACAAACTCGGGTCGCCCTCGTCTCTAGCGTGGTGCTCTGACCAACTGAGCTAACCTAGCTCGTAACACGGCCAGACAAATCCATTCTCTTCACCGATCTTATATCCCCGTGTTCTCGCAATTTTGCGATTTATACTACGGGAAGAATGTTTATTGAACATTACTTTAATTAGGATCTTGTTGACTTACGTCATTATATTATTTATAATTTATTTTATTTTATAGTTTTATTAATTGTTATAATTTTAAATATTTTTATTTTGAAGAAAAAAGATTTGTTAAATAGATCCCGGCCTGGACAAATCTTTTCTCTTCAAAATAAAAATATTTAAAAATGATAACAATCAATAAAAAAAAAAAATTAAAAACTATAATTGTTTACTGATGCTCTTTTTTTCTCTTTGTATTGCTAGGATACATAGGTATTCATTTAGTGAATATCGGGCTCTTTATCAGTCATTATTGCTGGAGAATAGTTGTAATGTAAGGTAATAAATATTCAGAAATTTAATAAAAGAAAATGGATTCTCTGCTTTTATTTTCTATTATGAAATAGTGAAGTTTAATGATACATACTAGTTTATCCTATTATAACTATGTATTATTTAAATTAAAAAATTAGCCTTTATATGTTCCACTATCGGTAGATACTAATGCAACGTTAATGATTGTTTATTATACTCAGTAACAATTTGTATTATCATTGTTTAGAGAGGAAAGTATGTCCTATAGATTTCTCGTCGCATAAGAAGAAGATATTATGAATTTTCATGTTTATGAGATCAATCTATAATCGTCATAGAATTTAGTATATCATGTTGTCTTATTATATTTTTTATGGTCATATTACATTTTCATATTTTTCTACTTTTATTTCATAATTTAGTTTTTGAATAAAAAAACGATTAGGTATTGATAAATGGTTCAAATCTTTGATTTTGGAATCTATGAAGTTTCCAAAAAAAAAAAATATTTACTACAGAGTTCCTATGTTAAACAAATAACAAAACACGCTCTATGTATTTAAACCATAAGTAATGAATGTTAAGTAGCATCATAAAAACTAAATTTCAGTTGTGAGTTCGTTGACTTCTCACACCCTTTGAAGGATTATTCGGAATCGATTGGAAAGCTTGTGGAAGATAACTAGTGTTATTGTGTGTAGATATTTCCATATAATATCAAATATTTCTATCGGGTAAAATCTCAAATAAACGGGTTTTTACTAAATTTGACAGTTCTTCGCAAATATTTTGGTTTATCTAATACAGAGGTTCCCAAACTTTTTTCTCATAGACCACTTTCAAATTTTAGCTGGTTCCGGTTGACCCCCTGCGGGTACATTTCTACCATGTTCCCAAAACTCGACAAAAAATGTGAAGATTTAGTAATCATTAGGCGGTCTTACTCAACAAGATATGGCTATTTTAACAGAATATGATTACCTAATTAATTATGAAATAAACAAACTACTGACGGCAAACTGATTCTAAATATTAAAACCATTTTTTTCCACGCCAGCGTAGACCCCCGTTGAGTCTCCCGTGGACCCCTGGGGATCTACCTCGACCACTTTGAGAACTATGTATCTAATAGGGAATGTTGACAATTTTTAAGACTTTTGGCTGTAATGATTAGGTATAAGAAGAAATTTGTAATTTACTAAGGCCCCAAAGCTCACTTAAGCATTTTGATAGACTACGTCTTGGTTATTTCTAAATTAATTGATTTTGTCCAGTGAATGCCGTTCAATTCAGAAGAGAAATCATTTCTTGTTTGTATTTTGAGGCGGGGTTCAGGATCTTTTGAGCAGTGGATCTGTTCGACATGACTTATATAATGGAAGGTTACCGTAGGACAGCATTATGTGCATTTTCCATGGAAGGGTTACAGTTAATTTTTAATTTATGTACTTTTGAAATTAAGATTATTGTTTTGTTTCTATATTTTTTTATTTAATGCTAAGCTAAATCGGTTAACAACTGCACCTATTTTTGTACGCATTTCGGAACTTTCCACTTATCCATGTAGTGAATTGTATTTATGTTGGTACTCTTAAAAACAAATCTTATTATTTTTAAAAAAATGTTTTTCTGAGAAGTGCTTACTTAATTGTACTTACGTTGATGAAGTGTTAAGTTCCAGACTCCTCAGTGAGCCTACGTCGATTCCATTAGGCGTCTCTTTCTTCTCCATTGTTGTCTCCGATTCTGAGCTTTAAGAAATTTCACTTATCATGGCGTGTTTCTGTAACCTGTAAAATTAAAAAAAAATAATGTATAGTTATCAGATCAAATAAATCTAATTGGGCCATTGACCTAGATTGTTGAGGAAAAACTAGGTTTTAATTGAATTAAAACCAAATTAGTAGGTTTAATTTTTGGTAGATTAGATTAGATATTATTGTTGTAAACAGCTTGCCCTTCCGGGCGAAAACAAAAACTTGAAACTTCCATTTGTTTGGTCAAAAATGTAAGTAAACTAGAATGATGTAATAAAACGTAACAACTAAGTAGTAGAATGAAAAATTGCAATTTCTTAATTATTATAAACGTGTCTTCTCTATGATGTTTAGTTTATTTTTTAACGATACTATAGTTCATAGAACCGTATGTATTTAAAAAAAAATATTTACGCCACATTTACCAATAAATAAAAAAATGTGCTTGAAATTCGTCCCGTTGCTTAATTTGTATTGTCAATATTGTTGATACTTGCCATCAAGACACGTGAAATACTATATTCAAAACCACTCATTTATCATGATCACCATTGAGTGAAATCACCATCACATCGATTCTTAACTGGTTGCGTTTTGGCGCAATATTTTTAAACTACAGAAAAATGGGGAGTTATAATTTCAATCATATTTTAGAATAAATTCAATTTATAAATAATTTTTTCCAGCAACCATTGAGTAATGCTATCCATTACTCAACTAAAACTGGTGTGGAAATTCCCAGTTTCCCCCACTAGTGAGGAAAAGTAACACCCACCTAGATCGAATTTGACAATCAGCACTCTGTTATTTTAAATGTTAAATGGCGTTATTATAATATTATTCATTTTATATTCCTAAAATGCTAAAATAAATAATTTTAGAACTATTTTATATTTAATTCAAGATAGATTTTATTTATTTTGAAGCGATTTTATAGAAATATTTAATATAACCTTAAATGTATTAGAACCTTCACACATCAGAAATTTGAAGATCTAGCATTCGCATTAGCCCACTAGCGCTAGTGTAGTTTTAACAAATCTAAAGTTTCACCATGAATTTCTTAATTTTTAAATGGTTGCAGGAAAAATGTAATATTTAACACGTGAAAAAGTGCTTATAACACCCTCGTTTAATTTCCACACTCTCATTCGGGTCGTGTTGTAAAATTCACTCGGGTGTAATAAAGTGGCACTTTCCTCACTTGTCAAATAAATAACTACGCAATAGAATAGAATAGAAAAGTAACTTTATTCTGGGACTAAGTCCCTTTAGAATAACAGATATGAACAGGAATAAAAAACATAATATTTATCTGGCCAGAAGGCTAAATGTTACAAATCATAAAGCGTGTAAAACATGACAGAAAACAATTTAAAAAGAATTATATAAACAAAAATAATAGTTAGTAAATAAATAGTACAGATCTTGACAGGATATTAAGCAATCACAGAGATCTGTTATATCTATGTGTCTGAATATTTAAAAAAATTGTTCGTACTTTTTTATTTAATTGTTTGAGACCTGCGATAAATTAGTAGGTTTCGATAAAATTGATATGTATATGTATAAAAAAATGTATAAGTTCATATAAGGATCAACGATTAATTTATAGTACATCATAAAATAAAACAAAATGGACGAAAGTATTTATGTACCGGTGTTAGATTTGGTGAATACACATCTGAAATCCTGAAATATTCACAGTAGCTTAGCATTCAATGAAATGTTCGTAAAAAATACATAAATTATTTTATTATTGGTTAAATATCGGAAAATCGGACAATGGGGAATGGAATTCTGTAGGAAAATATAAGGGAAAAAAAGATGAGACGGCATTCTCAATTCAACCATTAGATCAAACCTCGGAGTGGAACAAGCAGGAAAAGTTATTGAGGAAAACAGTCAGTTAAAGTTAAAAATAAAATATAAAATGTATGATTTTATAAAGATATTTTATAAGCATATTTTATTTTTATTAAACTAGGTTTTCCATACTTATATATCTCACTTTTTTTTATTTACACTTTTTCATTTTGTAACTTTCTGTTTAACTTTTTTTTCTCTCTTTGTATTTTGTTTGCATTATCACCTTTCTGTACATTTATTCTGTTATATTTTCTTTTATTCATATATCCTTTCATAATATATCCTTCACTATTTCGTTCAACTTTTCTATATCTCTATATTATTATTATATTTTTATTTTATTTTATTATATTATTGGTACTGTTATGTATTTTTACAGTTATTTTTGTTTTTGTCTGTTTTTCTCGTAGCCCTGAAGATGACCTACAAACTAGGTCAAATAAACATCGAACGTCGAAACGTCGGCACAAATAAAAAATAAGTTTTCACTTATTTGTGTGTATATTTTGACTGAACACCCCAACAATTTCCATCCTCCAATAGTTCTTCCAGTCAACTATTTTCCCCTCTAGCCTGAAGAAGTATGATTTAATCCCAGCGATATAAATTGCCGATGCATAACTGAAGAAACTTACTTAAAATATATTTCTGATTCCTGTAGAGCAGATACTTAAGACAACATCCCAACACACGTTTAACTTGGAATCTTCATACTAGACTGAGACGACAAGATCCCAATTAATTACCAAAGACTCATATAATAAGACCTAATTGAACTTTAGATCTCCACTAAGCCATCGATTTCCATTCTTATCCAACACTTCATCCAAAATCCTCAGTCCTCCCTACTTCGTAACGAATGAAGTCATGTATAATGAAACTAATGTCCCATTTGTTGCTGATTCGGTCCGAATCCGATTTCAAGCTTTTGATGACCTAGTTGATTCCTACTCAATCCCTCTAGTTTGAAATCTAGCTACCTCTTCAACTCAAAATAATCCTCCAAGGCATCTGAAAAGTGATGGTCTGGTTATCTTCTAAGTCGACTTTGTTATCTATTGCCAGTATATATCATTTATTGGTTTAACTTTTTGAAAATACTTCTATACTTTCTTAACTTTATAAAGCGAAAGTTTTTCGAAAAAAAAAATTGTTTCTGAATTAAGAAGTTACTGAATTTAAATTAAAAGAAGATTTAACTTGTTAGAAAGGTCAATAAGTAAAAACCAATACCTAAAACAAACAACTACAAACAATTTTCACTAGATCATTCTCTCTGAGATCTTATTCAACCAGAGTTACTTAGAAATGACTGAAACAAGCTAATATTAAACGAGAATTTTTAGTTTATTCGCTATAATAAATACATAGACAGCGTCAGATTTCTGCCTTGAACTCCAGAGAGTACAAATGTCGTAATATTACCCTAAATAGTTTGCCAGAACTAAATCATTATAAGTTTTGTTTACTTTGAATTACAAAAATAACAAATAGGTTACTAGTTAGCTAGTAAATTGAGGAATACAATAAGGTAAAGCTTTCATGACAAATGGTCCACTTCCTCAGTCCTAGAGTACAATGCTTCAACTGACCTCGCCAGTCGGATTAGTGTAGCCATGGTCGTTTATAATCGGGGCAGGACTACTGAATTGGTTAAGTGTACACATAGTTGAATTACTGCTAATGTATAAATAACAATATAAACATTTAAAATACGAAGTCCATTAATATAAAAAGTATACACCTCATTTCTACAATTTCCTTTCATCTATAATTTGTATAGTTTAAAATTCAGAGTAGCGTTATCTGGAAATGAGTTCTAAGACGTAGATGTTACACAAATTTATCTGGCCTGAAGATAATATTTTAATTAAATATTTAATATAAAAAATAGTTTTTGTTTACTGAAATCTACCAATGGATTTTCTAAAATAAATTCATCTATACAGGAATAAACTATTGGTTTTATAAAATAGAAGTTTTTCAGTATTTTTTTATACAATTTCGCGATGAACTTGAAAACAAAAAGTGGTCTGAAAACAGCAGTTTTATGTTTGAAAGTATTACATTGTTTGTTTTTTTAATGTTAACCTCCCCAGTACCCGAATCTCATTTTTAATACCGATTTTATAATAATTTAATGAAATACCCGAGAAGGGTCTGGGATTTGGTACATGGTAGATACTGTAACTGTTTGTAGGGCAACGGTTGTCCTCAACTTCCAGATTTCCCCTCTTATTTTGGTTACCCACTTTATGGAGGCTGGGTGAGCACCAGGAGGGTCCTATATCCCATAGGATCCATTTCCAACCACTACAGATTAAAAAAAATCTGCCAGGGAGCGGTATTTAGAACCAGTACCTTCGGCATGGCAACTCAACGCTCTACTACTTAGCCACTCCGCTATAAAAATGTTAATTTTCGAAATTTCCACAACCTTTGGAAACAATGTCCGACCTGTAGATTGAAAAGATTTTTTTTCTTACTTAATCTACTTAATTCACAACATTTATTCCATTTAAAAAAAAACATCCTATACAAGGGTTAGAAGTTGAACAGTAGTAATAATTACTACTCCTTAATTATTAATAATGACGAATTACTCATTAATTCTTAATGATTGTTCTGTAATAACATAGTGTGTTGTAATAAGATATAGAATTGATAAAACTGAAATGCGCGCATAAATAAATAAAAAATGTAACGTATTATTATTTATAATCATGTCTTCTAACATTGAACTATTTGCAAGGCACAACCTTGGAGACACGCGTAAGTTGGTTTCTATTAAAGATGAGAGACAGTAACCGCTTGTCACTGCGACAGATTGCTCCTGTTCATCTCTACGCGATGCATAATGGGTGCAACTATAAAAAACTAAAAAAACTTTTAACTACAGTTAGTTTTTAAAACTATTAGTTTTTTATAATTCCATAGCACAGTGATTTGTAACTACACTTGTTGGTACCTATACCCACGCATATAGAACAAGACGTTTTGTCTCATACAACGGTAGTGCAGGGAGGTGATTTGTCCGAGATTACCCTCAATCACCAGAATGTTTTCTTCAATTAAGGGTACCCATTTTATAGGCGCTGGGTGAGCCCCTGAAGGGTTTGCAGATCACACAGGGTACACCCGTTTATGTTATTTGCCACGGCTTTGAATCCAGAGCCTTCAGCACTGCAACACGGGGTTCTACCTTCTCAGTCCCGGTTATAAAAGTAACGAAAACATAATAAATCGTTTCTTTTGTAAAACATAAATCACAACTTATGCTGTATGGATATATCTCGTGTTGTCTTAAATTAATAATTTTATTCAATAACATTAAAATATGTAACTATTCAGTAGTAAAATTAATTTAAAATTGGAATAATTGGCCTAACTTGGAAACTAGACTCACTAATAGCTCATGTATCTATGATTTAATAATGCATGTTAATTGGTTCATTAATTAATTCTTTAATCATATTTGATCAGTTATTGAACTAGGTCATCATTCTCATACTCATGTAAATTTAATCAAATGTTCTTTAAATATTTATTTTAGTGTCAACGGAGGTGCATTCCTGTTCGCAACATTTGCAAGTGCTAACGACAAGATATTAATCTATGTATGAAAATAATACTTGATTTGAAGGCTCGATATTCTCATTAAGTGAGAAATTGATGTTAAAATAAATAAATACGAAATGAAACGATACTTTCGTTAGTAATAAATAGGATTATCGGCAGTAGTTAGTCCTAGATAAATTGCGTGTTAAGTGATTTTTGAGTCTCCATTTCCAATTTGTTGTTTTCTTTTTTTTTTTTTTTTTATAAATGCCGTTTTTTTTCTCTTTACAAGCCATCATTCATTGTAAATAGAGATAAATTATATTAAAAACCTGTTCTAGTCAAGGTTGTTTATAAATAGTACTTTTTTTTTTTTATCATTCTGTTCCATTTCCAACTTTATTTACATGTTTTGTTCGATCTTTATTTATATCTGTACATATCAGCAGATTTACTTGTTATAATCATATTATAGTTTTAAATAGCAATAAATTAAATTAAAAAAAAAAATTATTTATATCCATTAAGTTATGTAATCAGGATGAATAATGGTTTAATCCTTTTAATGTCTGATTTAATGATACTATTGCAATTTCTAATGATTGTTGATAATAGTTCGTTAACTTTGTAGTTACTTACCTTTCACTACTTCACAAAAAGCACAAATAATGTATGTGTTTGTGTGTTTATTTAAAATTAGGTTAATTATTAAATTAAATAAATGCATCAAAATATTTTATAGTTTGTATTAAAAGGTTGGGCCTGATGATTGCCAAACCTAGGTTAAAGCTGCATACATTTTTTCTGTAACCTTTACTTAGCTTTAATAAAACAGCAATAATTATTAATTATGTATTCATTATTCATCAGAACTGTTCTCACCTGAGTAATTATTGTGTCACCATTTTTGTGTTATCTTAAGGACCAGTTGTAAATTTGTATTCATTAATACGTGGTAATCTTAATTGCTGGTGATAAATTGAATTTTGTAATATTTTATTGAATTGCTTTTACGTCACGGTGTTGACGTAAACGAATAAATATAATCATGATACATATAAACTAGAATGGAAATTATTATACATACAGTGATATAGATTTTTTTTTCTTTGGAACCAAACGCAGTTTATAATTCAAATATTTAATTTTTCAAGGGCAGAATATAATGCATAAGTTAAGTATTTAATATTTTTAACTCCGATCTTTATAATGATCCTAAACATTAACCTCTCTTTGCAAATAATGTCCCAGATCACCAAAAGTGATAATAGTTAATAATAATAATTAACATTAGTCACATTTCTCCAAAGTTACAGGTGACCAAAGGTTCGAAACTACCCGTCTCAGTTATCTTATCAATAAATATTCGATATTTAGATACGAGTATATGTACTTTAATATATACTAAAAACACGTAAATTCTTGTGTTCATTGCATGCTAGAAACTGAGACTTTTGTATTCTAACCTTAGTTCATTTTGACTAGTGACGCCTATATGTACGCATACATGTTCGAACAACGATATGTTTGTAAATTCGTATCACTCATTTCGAACTTGAGGATTTGTGTATCCAACATTAACGATTTACGGACCCCAAGAAGTCAATCATATAAAAAATTAGCCTTGACAAAGTAATGAAATTGGAATCCTGAGAAAATGTATGAAGTACGGAATCGATGAAAACAAAATATAATTGGTGTAAAAATACTTTGAAGTAAACAAAAGGATTAAGAGAAATTTACTGTAACTCTGATAAGAAAAGCAATGGAAATTAACTGACGTAAAAAGAGATAAGAAAAAAAATATATGCCTTGACGAAACATACACCTCTATGATTGAATCAGTCTAGATGGAAAATATTTATCGATATCAATCAAGAAATAATTAATTCATATAGATGAAATACATATTCATAAGCAAAAAATAAATAAGAATAATTAATTCATCTCAAACAAAAACCTCATGTAAACAACATGAAAATTAAAATATAGCAAAGTGCATGTAGTGTGAATTCTCTAGCTCGTATCCATTATTCTAGTGCTGGAATCACAAAGGCTTTTGAAATATTTTAGGGATGTCGATTGTCACTCGAGAAAGAAAAATCGAGATGTGTTAGGAATCAACCACATGCTAACTTTTTATTCATTTAATGTCACTTTTTTTCTACTAATTGGACGATGCTGCAGTAGGAGTCCCAAATTTTGCCTATCTAGGTATAATTATGACAGGGTTCTTTTAGGAGTAAACGACGCCTTTCAGGCTCGGGATCCCTAGTTTACGTCCCTTCCGAAGGACGGCAAAATCAAGGATTTTTGAGCCACCTGCTAAGCTTCGAACTCACGACCTTGGGGATAGAAGGTTGTTATGCTAGCCTCTACACCACTGGTGACCGACCCTATATAATGGTGGAAAATTAAGAGCTGAAAATACAGCATAGTAAATATAAAGGATTACTTATTATTGTACCGATTATATTTGTATGTTAGCATTATTCTGTGCTGTATTCGTTATTATTTTTAAATATTAAAATTGGTTAAGAAAGTATCGCCAGTTGAAATTCTACAAAGTTGGAAGTGCGTTTTGATGATACAATATGGAATATGAAATTTGATGACTATGGAAGGATTGAGCTGGTCGTACTTTAAATTTAGATGAACCTTACAGTCAGACCCTCTTTCAATGTTATGGTACAAGGTTTTAGGCGCTTCTTATATGTTGTTAGAGGACTGTTGGTATATCTATGTAACAGTATAGATACTCAAAAATTAAAAAAAATAATCACATATAAAAAAGAAATATCATAAATACAAAAAAATGTCAGCCATAATTAAGACACGAATTGAACAAAATTATTTCTTATGTACTTCTCCTTTGTAATCTTAAGGTTGTTACAATTTATGTTACATTGTTATAATTTATGTATTGTTCACACTTTCTCTAATTTTATGGACTTGTTACATAGACTTCTTCTTCTTACATTCTGATAAGGATTTTCTCATTGATATGGGTTTCTCAAGATGCATGTTTTGCATAACTTCCTTATGAGGAATAACAATCTTCAAATATGAAGATCAAAGTGCAGGAAAAATTGAAGTAATATTTTCTATTTTCTCGAGGATTTAAAATTAATTTTATACATTCTCAAAAAATAAATCTATAAAGCATAGTTTTTTTATCCATTTTTATAATGATATTCTTCTGCTGTGAAAAAAAAATTCCTATTTAACATATTTCAAGAAATTAAGTATAAACACTTTTAAAGCTCATGTTCCTTGGATGCGTCCTTTGCTCGTTTTATTCGGGCATTCACCTCAATTCATTTAGTGGCTCTTTATGCCAATTACACGATCTAGAGTTTTTAAATTGAAATAAACTGCATAATTCACTGGCAGGAACCGATGCTAATAGTCTTGCTGGTTTTCTAAATAGAAAATTTAATTTTTTATTCAACTAAGAAATTATTTTATACATTTGTTTTTATTCTAGGTGTAGAAGATTGTCTATCTACTACCAACTACAACAGTGGTTTTATCTTCAGTGTGATTATATTCGGTATTATTATGCAAAGGTATTAGTACCATAGGGTACTTAGAACGATTAAATCGATAGTAGAATCCACCGTTGTTAGTTCTAGATCTTCACTACTTCACTCCAATACTTCATTCCAGTTATGTGATAAATAATGAGTGATGTTACTTAAATTTAGGATGTTTAAAAAATAACAGCATGTATACTAAAAACACGTAAATTCTTGTGTTCATTGCATGCTAGAAGCTGTAAGGTTTGTATTCTAACGGTTATGCAGAGAAATGGATTGGATGAGATCACACTCAACCTCCAGATTTTTACCCCAATTTAGGAAATGGGTGAGGCCCAGGAGGATCAACTTATCTCATAGCATCCATTTATTATAACTTGATAAATTTATCATGACTAAATAATTTAACTACCACAATCGAATTCGAAAGTGGCAAATTAACCGCACAGCAACTCAGCGCTCTAAACGTTGAACTACCTCGTTTCCATTAGTTCTTAATTTTGGTGTTGTTATCGTATTGTGTAATAAATAAAAAATCTAATGGAAGTTTGGACAGGAATTAATGGTAAGAGATCCAGTATCTTTAGGCCTCCTTTTCGGCAATTAGTAAAAAAATAATAAAAAACAAAGAGATGAGTATTTAGTTGGTTTGGAAGTTAGTAAAATTTGAATTTACAATCACACCACGTTCCATTGCTTGTTTAGAATAATTACGTATATCTAATTTTAGCAGTCGGAAATAGTTCTTGATCTTCAGTTGCTGAGTGCAGGAAAATAAAAGCATAATGGGATTTATAGGTAAACGAGGGATTGGAATTTATAGGAATAAATACTAGGAAAAAAAATATTTTTTTTATTCATTAGTGATTAAATAAATAAATTTTTCAACAATCGATTCAGAGTTTAATCGTGGTACTCGTTTGTTACAATGGACAATTTTAAATTTATTTTTTTCCATCTGAATTGTAGGTAAAGGAATATATAAATACTTACATCAAGGAAGATGTTGTTAAATGTACAATCAAAGCTTTTACGACTTCTAAAGTAAAATTAAAAGTCAGGGTTACGTTCTTCCATAAATGTAAATACATACACTCGTGGTAACCTCTCTAGAGGAAATAGTCGCAACTGCCTGGTTACATTTTTAGAGAACTCAAGTTGTGCTTTATCGGTTTAGTGAATTGCGTAAGGAGTACTTAGTGCGTAAGGCACGCAATTTCGTGGCAACAGATAAACGGACTATTCAAGGTTACCTGATTCCATAAATTATTTCTACAGCCCCGGTGTATGTGGTTAAGCCGAATTTTCTCAAAAACGAGTTTCTTGTTACTCTAATTTACCAACTTTTTTTTAAGCAGTTGTGCAAAGATTTCCTCGAGAGTGTTATTATTATTTGTTGGTATCTGTTCCGCAAATTGTCGCTTCGAGTACAGTTAAAACAAGTTGTTACTCTTTATTCGATTCATTATTAATATTTTCCGTTCTACATGAAATGATTACAGAAGTATACACATTTCCCTTAATTACATTCTCTTTTCCATATTATAGCTCATAACTTTTATTTTTGTAATATTTTAGAAGGGAAATGAATGAAAAGTTAAAGTTTGTGACTCAGCGCGAAACGACAACCTGCGGAATAATTATTTTTTTACTCGTTTTGGGATGCTCGTTGATTAATTTATTCATTTTTCAATCATCCAATTATAATCAAAATTATAATAATCTAGCCTAGTCATGGAATACTTGACAAATCTTAAAGTATAATATTCATTCATATTTGACAATATTTCAAACGATTGCCATATTAACTTCTTTCGATTTTGTAAAGAGTAATAAAGATACTATATGTCTATTCCAGAGACATGTTTTCATGTTAAATGATATCATGTTCTCTATTTAGAACTTAAGCGCTGTAAACATTGACGTAATGTTATTTACAATATCACGCGTAAATAAACTTCAAAACAGCATAATTACTGGTGTATTTATTGCAGGTGAAGAAAACGATAATAAGTGATATTATCACGAATGCCTTTTATTCCAGCTTAAACCACTTCAAATTCCTTTTGAAACGCCGATATGTGTTTTGGATAGATACACATTTTATCCCGTTCATATTCCGAACAAAAACAATAATCCCTCTATTACTTTTTATATTTTTGTTGTCCATATTCTTATATTATCATATTATTATTTTAATATCCATGAAAACATGTATTCGGAACACTATTTATTTTAAATTTGGGAATCCATTAAAAGATGGTGGGGTGGCTCAGTCTGTAGAGTACGGAGTTGCTATGCTAAAGGTAATGGTTCAAATCCGGCAGTGAAATATTAATTAATCTGTTAGCAGCCACTGTGGGATCTACAGATCCTCTTAAGGCTCACATAGCCTCTACATAATGCGTACCGTAAATTGAGAAAAAAAAATCGGGCGGTTGAGAGCTAAGTCGGACAAATAACCTCTCTACACAACCGTTGCCCTGACAGTACAGTTTCTATCATCTGATTTGAAGATCCTTCATGGGTTGTAGTGGAAGAGTTATTTTTTTTTATTATAAAAAACTAGAAGTATGATAAATATTCCTTATGTGAAGTTTTATGGTGCAAATGTGAGGTTTCGATTGTTATCTTTATTACTGCTTTAATGACGTTTGAATTGTTTAGAATGTCGAGTTTGTTCTAGAAAAACGAATATATTGCAAATATTCTGTTTTTCCCATAAGTTAATATTTTTAACTTTTACTGATAAGCATAACATGGTTAGGATATGCAAGCGGAAAGGATGAGGAAAGGTAGGAGTGGCTAATAAAGAGTACTCATTGATACACAAAAATACTCAAATATATTCTTAAATGGTGTGATAAAAAATAAATAACACGCATAAATAATAAAATAAAAGTTTAGCATCAAGCTTTCTCTCAAGCGATTGGAAGATCATTTGACGATTTATAAAATCTTGGTGTAATCTTATTTTGGTGTTAATTTTTGACTGCACCCCCCCCCCCCAACTATTTGCATCCTCCTTTAGATCTTCCAATCAACTATTTTCCTCTCTAAAAATTAAAAAATTGTTTGCCACTGGTGGATTTGAACTTGGAGTCATGAGTCTCAAACTTACTGAGCTACTCTATATTCCTCTTTTGAATTATTTTATTTTAATTTAACGAAATCATTTTTATGATTATTAGTGGTTCAGCTCGGTGTGTTACGATTCTCTGGTCCGTTCTATTTTCCACAAAATCTTCATGTTGAAGAGAGCGTTAAAAGAAAGACGTTACGTACAACCTTATGAAGAAAATTTGACTCGTGAATATTTCTTGCTACTCATTCCTTACATTGTTATATAAATGTTAATTAGAATTATCAATTTGATGGATTTTTTATAAGTAAAGGTAAATATCTTTGTATTTTTCAGGGAAAGGAATTTTCAGATTATAAAATAATGAAACTTATTCCTATGATTTAATGTGTCATCATCATCATCATAATCAATCCTCTCTACCTCTCACGCAGTGTGCGGTTTCAATCTGTACAGCCCGGGCCACACCGTACGATCCTCTACCATTTCTCTCCTTCTGTTCCACTGAAGGCTTCTCTTTGTGAAGCTTTCCTTAACACCATCTTCCCAGGTATATTGGGGTCTTTCTCTGGACCTTCTTCCTTCAACCTTAGCCTCGTACGTCATCTTGGCCAGCATGTTGTTTTCCATTCTTAAAACATGTCCAAACCATCTAAGACTGTTTTCTTCAGTGACTTTTTCTGAAGGCTCCGCTCTGAGGCTTGATCTAATGATCGAGTAGCGGATTCGGTCACGTCTTGTTTTCCCCTATATCTTCCTAATAAATCTCATTTCTGAAGCCTGGATCCTACTTTTATGTTTGCTGGTTAATGCTTAAGATTCTGAAGAGTATGCTAATATGGGGAGACAAGTAGATTTGTATACTCTCATCTTTGTGTCCTTGGAAACTTCTCTTTTATTCAGGAACCTTTTATTTAGTGCATGGAACAATTTACCAGCTGAGTTAATCCTCTCTAGGATTGCATTCTCCATTAAGGTGATTTAATGTGTCACTTTTTATATCAGAGAGTAGTACACTAACTCTAGGTTGGTCTCTCAAATCTTTCCTTACCTTTTCTGCTTATATATCCTAGCCATGTCATGCTTATCAGCCATAGTTATTAAATTCCTTTCGATTCTGTATTAGGAAGATAACATATATTTCTTCTAATAAATACGGCATGAATTTTTCCAGCACAAACTTCAATACGATGAAAGTGATGGAAGGACATGACAAGTATTTAATGATGAATGGTATAATTCTTAAAGAATAAAAATAGCGATAAATTAAATTAAAAATAATGAATATAATTTAATTATATGAATGTAATAATACGCGCGGACGTGCATGTATGAATAGAATTGGTTTGGCATTTTAAATTATAATCACCGACATACTGTTGGAATATTATATTTTAATTATTGTGATTATAACTTAGGTAGGCGACTGCCTACCGGGAACAGACACTAAGCTCAATGATTATCTTCCCCCACCGGTGCCTGCCTGAACCGTCAGAATACTGGAGGCAACTTACAAAAACCAAGCGTGTCATATACTAACTTTACCCCGTATATCTTAGGTTAGTAATCGCGTTCTGAATACCCGCTTTAAGAAGACTTCTTCGGGAAAAGAGGTCTTTATGCGCTTGCTCCTTCTCATTAAGCTTGAACCTGATTGTTCGCCGGCGGGAAGGACTGTGGTGAATCGGCTTCAAAGGGACCCTCCAGTTTGTCCTGTCTGTAAGAAACAGACCTGCGCGTTAAATATATTCATGTTCTGTAGCGCCATATGACAAAAGGACACATTAAATAAATCGATTTATTTATAATTTGGTACGAATTGATTTAGGAAATCCAAATGACTGTAGTCACTTGTGAATTATTTTTTAAATATTTTGAAAGCTGAGGAAATACTTAGCCCATGTCAGAAAACTGGCCAGTCTGTTAACATAGTATCCGAACATTAAGAACACAGACAGATACAAATATACTGTATTTTTGTTTGGAATAAACATACCTCTTGTTATTCGTGATTTATTAACTTTTTTTAAATTGGTCCGAAAAAAAAGTTTGAGATAATCTGATTAAGAAATAGAAGTGAAGATATTGTTGAAATTTAAAATGAAAAATTGAAACTATCAATTGACATTACTCAAGTGATATAATATTTCGAAAATTGTAATATACAAAAGGAGTTCACTGGACGATTTCGCTCCTTCAAAAGAAGCCATAGCTCAAAACACCTACTTTTTCAATAGATATTTGAAAGTTATATGTGTGAGAAAAATAAAAATTTGGTTATTGGTAAAGCAAAGCATTAATTTTGCAATGATGATATTGAAATTCTTTTTTTAAACATTAGAAAATTGTTAAAAGCTTGAAACTTATTTGATTAGGCCATTATTCTGATAAAACTCCAAGTTCAATTCATGATTCAAAAAATGACTTTATAATAAAAAAACAAAAAATAAATCTTGGACATAGAATATCATTCAGGTTGTTCTTGAATTAAAAAGCTTCAACCAATACAATTGCTACTGTAGGCTTAACTCAAAAGTGGCAATTTTCTAGTTGTGTCGTAGATCTACGATATAGCTATACCTTACGAAATATACCGTTCAAGCCACTTGAATGGGTTTCGATTTACTTAACATATTCTGTGGTGTTTTCACAAGTATACTTATAAGTATGAACTAATTTCTTACGAAGGATGACTAATGGGAACGAATTCCTAGTCTAGATGTTCACTCTTTAAAACTAAATCCGTCAATACAAACAGTGTTAATTTAGACTCAGCCTTGGTTTTGACATTTTACTAGACTGCAATAGATCCTTTGAACATGAAAGGGAGACCTCACTAGCCGACATGACGCATTTTATTTTATGACGGACGTTTTGGTGTTAACGTTTTTAGAAAACAAAATAGATTCTATGTTAAAAAAAAAATCGAGTTAGAACTAATAATAATGACATCTCAATGGGAAAATCAGGGAGTAGAGATCAGAACAACTATATGTCCTTTAAATTTCATTTAAATACCTCTTTCCAACGTTTGTATTTAATCCATTGAGCAAGTTATATACGGTAGTATGGTAACAAGGTCTGCTTTACAAATAAACTAATGAAAATGTGACCATGCAATGCCATAAATTATTGAAATTTAATTTAATGAAGAATAAATTTAAATATTCAAAGAACTAGTTAATATTGAAATATTTATAACTCCAAGTTTAAAAAATACATTTCTATCATTATGTAATAATTTAATAAGGTTTATGTTAATGATATTTTTAAAGCTTTGTCTTATATAATCTTTTTTCTATATCAAAATTGTTTAAATTTGATCTGACAACGGTATTACGGTACATTCTATATTATAAGATAATCCTGTGAATCAAGGGGACCTAGCGGCAGTTGATCCTATGGGGGCTCATTCAGCCAAAATGTGGTTACACTTAAAAAGGAGAACCTGGCGTTGAGCGTTATCACGGAGAGATCACCTATTGACGATAGTAGAGACTATTGTAGAGCTACAGTTTTTTTTTCCATCTAGATTAGTTATGCTGCAAAATGTTTCGTATTGATCAAACAAACTCGTCACAGTTTAACCGTCGTTATCCTTTTATTAATAATATATATATATATATATATATATATATATATATATATATATATATATATATATATATATATATATATATATAATTAAGCAAAACTAATATTATCCCCAAATGTTTTAAGATAATTATTTTTTCTAATCGACTAATAAAACTAATTTAACTCCCCCTTCTCAAAAATTGAACCCCCTTTCAAAGTACTTAATATAATAACAAAAAAACTTGTACTACTACAACCCACGAACGGGTCTGGGGTTCAACATGGCAGAGATTGTACTGTTTCATGGACAACGGTTCTGCGAGGAGGTGATTTGTCCTAGATCACGCTCAACTGCCAGATTTAACCTTTCATTTTGGGTACTCTGTTTTTATAATATTTTATAGAGGCTGGGTGAGGCTCAGGAGGGTCCTAGATCCTACATGATCCATCTCTGACTGCAAACAGACTAAATAAAAGTATTGGCTGCTGCGGGATTTGAATCAGGATCTTCGGCATGGCAACTCAGTGCTCTACCACTGAGCCACTCTGCTCCCTAATATAATAAAAATGTAATCAAAAGGACGTCCGCCATCCTTGGTTATTTTTCTTCCAAAATACGGGTCGATTTATTTTTAACTTTTTAATGTCATCAAGACATACATACAAAAAAATTCTCATCAATAAAGATCAAATGCAGGACACCTCACATCAACAGTTCAAAAGTGACTCAGCAATCAGTTACAGTGACCTAAACCAAGACATTCAACAAAAAACTAAGATAAAAGAAGGTTATGCGCGAACAGCTGAGGAAGTGATAAAAACACCTGATCAGAGGAAAAATATCTTTTTAAAATCAGCTGTTTTTTATAACCTCCTTAGCTTATGACCTTCATTTGCTTTAGTTTTTTGATGAACTTCTTGGAATGAGATCGGTGTCTCTGTTGGATGAGTCCGTTTGAACTGTTAATGTGAGATTTGCGAGATTTGATCTTCATTGTTGTGAATTTTATTTAGGTGTATGCCTTGATGAAGCCTGAAGTGGTAAAACGTTGACAGGTTAGTATTCTCCAGTATTTTAGAGACTTATGGCCTTTTTTTGGATTTTTTCAATTGCATTGTATTTTTTTTCAATATAGTTAAATTACATAATGAAATTTAACTATTTTAAATGGAGAATATATTTTGTTTAAATGCAATGTTTTTTTAAGGAAAAGCCCCCAAAAAACTTTACGCTAACATTATGAATGTTTCATGCTATCAGACATTTATAATAAATAGTCCAGGATCCATGGTCCATTTTTGCAGTTGATTAGTATCAAGCTGATTCTTCGTGAATAGCTTCGTTTCGATGAGACGCCCAACAATTTCCTGTGCGAAAATTCTCGATTGTGGTAGCTAAAAGAGGTAGTAAGAATAAAATATGTCGATTTGATGACTCTCAAAAATTTATTACTAACTGGGTTTTTTTTTTGTTAAATCTCAAGATAATTATCTAAATTATTTGAAAAAATATTTGTCCTACAAAATGTATGGTTTGATCAAAGAGTCCCTTCCTTCCAACATGTATCGATAACGAAGTCAAAAAAGAAGAAGTAAACAAAAAACACCTGGTTAGTAATCATTTTTGATGACCTCGTTATCGATATACACGTTGGAAGGAGGGGACTCTTCAAACCATACATTTTGTAGGACGAATATTTTTTCAAATAATTTAGATAATTATCTTGAGATTTAACAAAAAAAACAAACATAATGAGTAATAAATTTTTGAGAATCATCAAATCGACATATTTTATCCTTGCTACCTCTGTTAGCTACCACAATCGAGAATTTCCGCACAGGAAATTGTTGGGCGTCTCATCGAAACGAAGCTATTGAGGAAGATTCAGCTAGATACTAATCAACTGCAAAAATGGACCATGGATCCTGGACTATAAGCATAGTAAAAAAAAAAAAAAATGTATCTGCTATCGAAAGAAGGATTAATAAAAAATAAAAAACTATTAATAAATCTTCTTACTCATTATTTTGGTTGTGGTCCTCATTTTTATTCGCTTTTAATAAAAACACATAAAACTCGGGAATATAATTTTATTTTGCCATTATAAAATCAATTATAAATTGTCGTTTTGAGTTGTGAGGCCCAAGGTCATATCAAATCCAACTTCAAAATCATTCCTGAAATTCCCTGTCTTTATTAAATTAAATTAAATTATTTTGTATCTGATTTCAAATCAGTATCAAATCTTCCTTATACAAGATACAACAATTGCATAAACAGACAAAAAGTAATATTTCTAGGATAGGAATGTATTAAATTATAGTAAGTAAACACAATCGCTCTGGGAGTCATTTCAGCTTATAATTTTTCAGATATACACGTTTAAAACCATTCGGGAAAAGCGAGGTAATTCGCCTTTTGCTAAATGTTCAGGAGAGCAAAATTAACCTCGGAATCTTTCAGTACTCTTCAAACGATCTAAGTAGAACAAAATATTCTCTATGAAATGTAGAACATGATGCGATTTAGAATTTTTAAAAAGATTGTGTAATATTAGACCATAAAATGGCTGTGATATGTCAAATGTTCAGCAAAGCTGAAGAAAAGCGTGTTTTTGGTATCTTGTATTAATAGTTTTTGAAATAAAATAAGATTTACTGTTCAAAAGACTGTTTATTCAAGCAATGAGAAAGAGAAAGAGGTTTAAACTATCTGTAGTGTGTATCAATGACCATACAAAATACTTAACACTTAAATACTTGTTTGTTCTAAAGTTCTAATAATTGTATGTTTAAATACAAGAAATGTTTTTTTTTGTTTAATAAAACATTAAGTTTGAAATAAAAAATAATAGTAGAATCTCGGGTTAAAACAGAATTTACATAAATCTTGAATAATTATAATACCCAACATTTTTATTCTTTTTGGGCTATTTTTTGTTTTCTCTAGTTTTTCAAAATATCCGGAATTTTTCTTGTTTGATTAAAATATTTTTCACAACTTGGGGAGGCCACCATACATCATTATTTCCCAGTACCGCTTGGATATACGTAATTTTTCCTTAAATTTTCCAATGCAGGGGCATTCCTCAACTGTCGTTTTGAGATGTTCATACCCAATTTTTCTCCTGGTTTGATCATACCATCGTGTTCACCATCCAAAAATCTACCAGAAGCCGCTATTACTACTTTTTGGGAAAAAAACGTGATTGCTTGTTTTTTTATGTGGTATTAATTTATCATTTTGATAGTGCATAAGTGTGATGTAAATGCACTAACATTTGCATAATTTAATCTAGCATGAACTCTCCAAACATTATGTATACTTAATTGTTTAGCCTCGTGTATATATAGTTTATCGAAGTATAAAAATCAATAATAAAAGCAAAAAATATTTTGAAAATTAACTTTTAGCTGCTTTTATTTTTTTAGTTCTTTAACGGATGAATAGATTTTCGCGGTTAAATCTATTTCCCCACTACTATTAAGTAAAATCAAATTTATTTTCGAAATTTTCCGACTTTTCATTCTCAATTTTCTCTATATTTCGTAAAAGGACGGATTGATATAATGGTTCATACTATTTTCGAATTATTTATATATGGCCTGAATGGTAAATCATTATAAAATTTGGCATAAGTTTTCTGATCGCTTGGCTTGTGGATCCATAAGAAAATCAGTGGAAAAGTGTTATAAATTTTAACGTACCTATAATGTGGCTAACATAGGTTTAAAATTAACCCATTCAAAACATTGAAAATGAATATTTATAAGATATAAGATATGGTGTACATTTATAGGTAGGTACATGTGATTTTAAATTAATATAAATTTAAAACAATATTTGCGACCCCTGTCATCTTTCTTTCTAGCTTCTCAGAGGTATCCAATGTCAGAATCCCTATCTTTGGCATAGGCGTGGCTTTTTTTAAGTGGTGGACAATTTTGATAAATCTTTACTGCCTTGGTTATATTGATGTTTGTCGCATTATTTGTTTTCCTCAAACCTGGATTTGTTTTTTATACGAGTGTGTACACAAATGTTAATGTTTTTTGAAGTCGCAAATCATATAACCAATTGTAAATGAATTTTAAATTAGTTTATTTAAATCATTGTCAGTTAGAACATCATTTTCGGTATTACTTTTTATTGACAGTGTCAAGAGACCAGTTAGCGAATCTTATCAAACAAGCCTTATTAATTTATAACCTTTAAGATTGTAGTCTGAATTAAATAAATAACCCCTAGTAATTATGAGTCGTTAAATTTCTTAAATTTACTTTTAAAGTGATATATAGAAAACAACGCCTAACAGACCATTAAAACATTTTGTTTAAAGATTTCAAAACTCTAATTATTGATCAGTAATCACCAGATTAGGCATGGGATCGTGACCGTAATATGTATTTCTCCTTCCTGAATATAAGGGTGGCTTTTGATTCTGTTCCAAGAAAAGAAATTTGGTGCGCACTAAAAAAGAAGAACATCCCAAGAGACCTTATCCAAGCAATCCAGTCTCAAATAAAGACTCAATAGGGATAGTACGGATTAATGGGAAGGAATCCAAAAGCTTCAGGATGGACAGAGGCGTCAAGCAAGGAGATAGTCTCAGCCTCCTACTATTTATTATATTCATGGATGAGATAGTCAAGATATGTAAACGTAGAATAGCAAGAGCAATAATAGACCAATGGAATCTGAGAACAATAATCGCACAAGCTCTTGTATATGCAGATGATATTTCCCTCCTAACAGACTCAGCAGCAGCACTATTACAAGCCATCATAGAATGGGAAGCTGAGCTAGAAAGAAAGGGAATGGTCATAAATGAGGAAAAAAGTTAATTCATGCAGATCGGACGAATTGCCGAAGAAATACACATAATCTGTTAGGGTAGAACTCTAGAGATGGTCGATGAGTATATGTACCTCTCGACAGTAGTCGGAAGAAATGGACAAATAGACCAAGAAATATGCAATAGAGTACAAAAAGCTAATGGTAACTATTATCAAATCTGCAATACTGTCGTAGGGAAGAGAGAGGTTGAAAGTAAGACCAAAATAAATATATACAACCCACTGTACCTCCCAGAAAGCTTGTGTTACAGTGGACAAATCTTAGGTCTTTGGGCTTTGGCAGATAAATTATTTAATCTGTTAACAGCCACTGAAGGAGCCTGTGGGATCTACAGATCCTCCAGTGGTTCATCCAGCCGTTATAAAGAGGCCAAAAACCTAATTGGGGGAAACCTAATAGTTGAGCGTCATCTGGGACAAATTACCTCCCTGCACAAGCTTTGTCTTAAAAACCGGGGACAGCCTCTACATAAAGTGACGTTAAATGAACAAACAAACATACCACGAACTGATCCATAACCCTTTACTGATTGTAGTGGTCATGCTTTTGGCTAATTTATTAATTAATTATACCAATTATAATGACAGGTTAACTATGCCAAAAGCGAGTAGCTCCTTCAGGACCAACATTTTCTGGAGTTTGATATAGCTTCTAGAGTTCAAACCCACGCATTATTGTTATTCTAAGTGTTGTTATTGTAAGTATGAATGTTATTGAAAACCATGTTCATCCGCTGATTATCTCAATAACATAATATTAATTGTTTAAAATAATAATATGTTAGAATATGCTTATTCTAACCTGTATTAGTTGTCAAAATGCTGTTTACGACTTTACACAAAATATATCACAAGATTTATGCTGATTGCTTCGACTCCTAAAGACACCACGGCTACTGAAATTAAAGAAATATGCACACTTCATGGTTGTTCCCACTAATTGATTGTTTAACAGTAATTTAAATCTATTTGCTAAACATTTGTTATGCTAATATTTAAATGACCCGGCAAGGATCCTTTAATGAGCATTGTCCTGAAACTGAACTAATATGAGTTTTGTTAAAATGGCAATCTGTTAGAATATTCAGTAAAAATCAATTAACTGTTTGCTTGTGTATGTATGTGGGTATGATTTTTCTTTATAAGCGTAAAACCGTTCTTCATCACCAGTCTATTGTTACTACCCAGATTTTTAATATTGTTGACATGCACTACATAAAAGGATAGCACCTAGAACATAGCTAGGACAAGTCACCTCCTTGCAGAACCGTTCTCTATGAAACAGTACAGTCACTACCATATACTGAACCACAGACTCGGTTGATGTATAGTTAGTACATTTGCCAGAAATATGTTAAACCTTCAGAATTTAGTCTAAGTATTGGTGAAAATAAAGTAGCCGTTTTCTAATATGGAGTGATTTCATGTGGTTAGATGTATACCATGGTTTACCAAGTAGCTGTTCATCTCACAAGGACTTATGATATGCAGAACTCTGGAAATGTCAAATGTAGAATGGCAGTGTATTGGATGATCTTTTCTCGCTTGTTTTGCGGGTCACAATAGACAAACCAGTTAATTTGTTTTATTAATTGTATCATGGGTGATTAAGACTTAGTCACACTATTGATCTTTATATGTTTTTTGATTGTTAGATTTGTGCTCCTCAATGTAGTATCCTTGGCCCAATCCTTTATACAGTTTATACAGCTGATATCCCAACTCATCCTAATACTATCCTAACCACGAATGCTGATGATACATGTGTATTATCAGTCAACACCAATCCAGTTATTGCATCCCAAAGCCTCCAATCCCATATCACTGATCTTGAAGAATGGTGTGAAAACTGGAGAATTAAAATAAATTCTCAAAAATCGCATCAAATTACTTTTACCTTACGTCCTAAACCAATGACTTCCTGCCCTTCAGTACCCTTTAATAATACCCCACTGGTGATTGTAGAACAGATCCGATACTTAGGGTTGCATCTCGACAAACGATTAACCTGGAATCCTCATACTAGACTGAAAAGATAAGAAACCGCTCGACGTTTCAGGCTACTTCAACACTTACTAGACAAACGCTCTAACCTCCCAATTAACTACAAAAGACTCATTTACATTACCATCATACGACCTATTTGGACTTACGGAGTAGAGCTTTGGGGCTCCACTCAATCCAAAATCCTTCGTAAAATCCTCAACACTCCTTATTTTGTTAAGAATAAAGTCATCCATAACGACCTTAATGTCCCATTTGTTGCTGATTTGGCCCGAACCCGCTATCTATCCTTTCATAACAAACTTCATTCCCACTCCAACCCTCTAGTTTCAAACCTAGCTTCCTCTTCGATTCCCGATAATCCTCCGAGGCGTCTGAAAAGAAGATGGCCACGTGACCTTCTTAGTTGAACTTGTGATTTGAGTACTACCAGTGGGTAGTTTCTCTACTTGTCATTAACTCATGTCATTATGTATCACATAGCCTATTTACTTGATGTATTATTGTAATACAGTTGTAAATATCAATAAATAAATTTAAAAAAAAAATGAGAAAAGATTTGTGCTAAATTAACGTTCGGATTCATCGCTCTGCTCTTTGAAACTAAAAACACTAAATTTGTTCAACCAAACGGATTTTAAACCATTAAGATATATCCCTTTCTTCTGTTGATGTTCGGAAACAGGTTTACTTTCAGAGCTATATAGTATATACATAGAAGAAAAATGGCTTACAGTTTTCCTTATAAATTTCCCATGAAGACCATTCATGTATAAATATATTTACTAGTCCATATTCCTGATAGGTTTTCTACCAAAAATAAATTTACTATTTCTCTGAGGGAAAGTATATCAAAAACTATTACAACACACTAAACCCGAAATAAATAATTCATCTTAGACACTACAAAGACCTGAAACAATAATAAAACTCTCATTTTTCTAAAGATAATAAGACTGAGGATAATCGTAAAAATAAGGATAAAATACTTATTGAATAAGGGTATTTATCTTGCCTCTGGGTTGAAAAATCTGAACAATGCAGCCTTTACAGACCACGGTTTAATTATAGTATTGTGTTTTCCATTATCACACGGCACAGGTAAACTGTTTAGTATGAATAATTCAGATTCAAAGGAAATCTGACAGTTTTAGTAGATTTAAGCGGTGACCTTGTCAATACATTGGCTAGTGATAAGCTGGCGTTAGTTGTTAACTCCAAGACACGCATTAAAAAAATGGGCCGTTTTTGTTGATATAAATTAACAATTTGATAATAATAAACATTGGGGAGTAAAGATACATTAGGGGGTTCTTCCTTAATACCTAGTCAAGTTAGAGGGTCCAGGATATTCATTACTCTCTGGAAATCTAGTTAACGAATTTACGGCCCAAATAGTCTTTTTTTTTTTTTTTTTTTTTTTTTTTTTTTTTTTTTTTTTTTTTTTTTTTTTTTTTTTTTAGACTTTTTTTTTCAATTAAACAAAAATGTTATCAATTTAATGTAACTGGAGCTAGTCACCTCCACCCGAAAGCCTATACTCATAAAATGTGTATTAGGTTTTCTTCTGATTGAAGTTCTTACTACTGAATCCTACCATCAAAGCTACCGTTATCTAGCCGGTTGAAAATTTACTTTCTACATAAAAAATTTTGACACGATTAAAATAATTTTCTTACAAAATAGTTACATCAAAGTAAAAGTTCACATATTTACTGAGTGAATGTAATGAATCATAAAGTTAATGTTTTTAAAATATTGTTTTAGCTCCTTTAATTTCAGTATTAAATAAACATGTTATAATGTAAGTAGAAACAATGGTGTTGAAAGAATATAAATTATTGTAGAGTGCTATCGATTCTAAACTTATGTGCAAAAAAGCTATCAACATTTTTTCCCCTAAAAACTATTTTACGCGTAATTATAAAAAAAAAGAAGGTAATTGGGGAGCGGAATAGCTCATTATGTTGAGTACTGAGTTGTTTTGCTGATGGTTCTGGGTTCAAATCTGGCTGTGGAAGATTTAATTATTTTATCTGTTAACAGACACGAATAGATCCTGTGGCATCTACAGGGCCTCACGCGGCTGACCCAGCCTCGATAAAGGGGTTTATTTTAATTGAAAGAAGAAACTTGGTGATTAAGTCCGATCTGAACCCATGGGTTGTACGGATATAGTTTAAAAAATCTCTATCCCAAAATTATAATATGAAATATTAGACGCTGTTGCAAAAAAAATGAATATGAATATGGTACGAAAGAATAACAATTTCCCGACATAGCTTATAGTAATTCTGCAAAACCTTATTGGTACCGACTATTTA
Source organism: Troilus luridus (assembly GCA_964056705.1). NCBI lineage: Eukaryota > Metazoa > Arthropoda > Insecta > Hemiptera > Pentatomidae > Troilus > Troilus luridus. The sequence continues at coordinate 77,973,063 of OZ057414.1, read as the reverse complement.
CCAGAGTACACTTAACGAGACTATGTATGCACACTTTCGGAAAGTCAATTTTATTTTTTTATGACAAAAGTTTTGCGAGTCATTAGTCATACCTTCTATTCCTGTGAACCTGTACATCCTAATATTATTGTTTATTCAGGTAAATAAGCTAAAACAATGAGACGATATAAATATTTGTTAGTCCATTAAGATGCAGATCGGGTTTCTTTCGGGCAGTCAATAGAAACCGGGAAATCCCCGGGCCTTTCCTTCTACAGCTGTTTTATTCATTTTTCCTCCATTACTCTTTTGTAACATACGTTTCGGCTAAAACGGTGGTCACAGGATTTGTGGTTCTAAGAATAGATTAAATATATTTGTTTACATTCACTCAACCAGCGTATAACAAGTAAATAATCCCAATCAGTAGGTTGGCTAAAGACATGCAAATGACTGTGAGTGTATTTGCAATCATTGTTCCAATATTTTTTTTCTCGAATTATTAACTTAAAAAAAACCTTACCACTACAAGCCGGAGTTCAGCACATGTTAGAGACTGTACTGTTTCTAGGACAACGTTTGCATAGGGAGATCATGCCCATTGGAATTGGTAAACCACCAGGAGGGTCTGCAGATCATATTGGGACCGTCATTGTTTGTTAATAGTTGAAAGAGGTGAGAGGGTGAATAGTTATCGATATATAAACGAATTACTCTATGATGACTCCATTCTAAAGGAGTAGGTATCAAGTATTTTATATAAACATAGAAATAAAGTTCATATGCTACGCAGTTATTAACACTGGCCCGATTTAGATTTTTTTTATTTTGTAAGAACTTTTATCAGGCTTTTCCGATTTCAGAAATAGTCAACTGCAAGGCCAGAAGCACTGCCAACCCCACACACATAACTGTTTTTTCGAAAAGTCGAACATGATTTAGGAATGTTAGAAATCGCTTCTTACTTTCACTTAGGGGTTGTAATGAACCATAGAGTTGATGTTTATAGATGGTTTTGGATCCTTTATTTTCAGTATTATATATGTGTTGACAGAAATAATATTGTTGAAATTAGATGTAATACACGGAGAATAAAGAAATCACGATTATGAGTAAGAATTATATTTAAACTGAACATATATTTCGACCTAAGTTGTAGGTCCTCTTCATGATGAAATTCAGCAAACCTTCCCTTTTTGAAGCATGAAGTAAATAAATTTTTGTAATTAATGTACAGATTAAGGATGCACGTGTAATATACTTAATTTATGTAAAGAACTGATAAATTTTGCATACAAATTATTTTCCTTCAAGCAGCTGGATGAGGATGAAGGTTCTGAGTAAATTTTAAATTTCGTATTATTTAATATTAAAATACTTTAAAGTGGGAATAAAAAATATAATTAAAAAACTAAAATCTGTGGTTATGGTGTTATAGTCTGACAAATTAGAAAACAAAATTTTCCGATACCGGAGGCGGAGCTGAGGTGTGGTGGTAGAGAGTCCTCCCCCTGGCTGAACAAGACCTGGGCAATATCTGTGAAGTATTTTTTATGATCCCTCATTATTTTTCAAAACAACATTACTTGAGGTTCATTTCCACATTTTGAGTCCATAGATCGAATGCAAAACAACAATAATAACTCAACCATAATAAATAGAGAGTGCAAAGATATAACACTGAGAGCTAGCATTGACACGATAGGGCCAAGTGCGAGTGAAGCGAGCTAGATAGTAGGAGAAAGGAATGTCTTCCCCACTGCATGACTGGCCTGAGGCGACTTTCGTGCAGGTTGCTTTCAAAATTGCTAGGCTAAAGTCTGAGTTACATATCCTTATGTTTAAGAATTTAAACACTTCTCATATGTTCTCATACATAACACAACGGAATATTTCCGAATAATTTCACCATGTATTTTTTCCTGTTTTCTTTCTTGGTGATTTATTGCTTGTATTAAGATCCGAATGGCTTTAGGAACAGACGTTAGGCAAATGGTCACAACGTCTCGTAAGATAAAGAAACCAAGTACTTGGAAAGTAACGCTATTACACCACACTTTCTCTGATAAAAGTCGACCTTGTTACGCGAATCCTTACTTAAGGACATCGGACCATTATCTGTATTTACAATGATAAGAGGATTCACACATATTTTCCAACTAATTTCCATAAACGTAAAACTAGGAGAAGCCAACACTTGAAGGGTCTTGGGTTCAGAATATGGTAGATACTATACTGTTTATACGATAACGGTTGAGCATGGAGCTTATTTCTCCTTGATCACGCTCAACCCCCAGGTGATTCCCACCAATTATGGGTACCGAATTTATAGAGGATGGGCGATACCCAGTAAGATCTGCAAATCCCGCAGGATCCATCCGTGGTTGTAAACATATTATTTCATTTCAGATGTAAGCTTTACTTTACTTTAATTTTACTACATACACCAATTCCTTTAGTACTTGACTTCTTTGACGCGATCTTGTGTCTCGAACTACAAGGATGGGGACAATTCTTCCGATTGTTCACAAAATGATTTCGACCATCAGATAAGCAAGGGAGGAACTTGTTGGTCATGCATTGTTTTCGGGACAGCTCGCAAACATGACTAATCTCAAAGTAACATAAATCATGCAACAAGTAAACGATAAGACACGATAAGTTCCCCGAAGTTAATCGCACTTAAGTCATTTTAAAGGAATCCATATACCATTTGTAAATAAGAGATTTAATTTAATTTATTTTTAAAAGACGTAATTATGTTAACTGTACAATCATAGAAGAAAGAAAAAGTAATTAAATCTTTAATTTTATCTGATAACCTACTCAAATATGAAGATGACAAATAAAACCTTTTATCAGCTACTTTAAATATTTATAATTATCTTAACCAGATTTACAATTTTAAAAAAACTCGTTCTAGCCAGTCAATTTCATAATTGAAAAACCATATTGCCAGTTATTGCGTGTTTTTTTTTTTTTTTTAAGAAACGGGCATTTAAGACTACGCGAATATCACAACTACTTTTTTCCCCAGTTTTGTCTTTTTTTTTTCTCCCAGTATTCTCTCATATTTTCTGCCTTTGGTTCCCTTCTTCTGACCACGCAGTACCCTTACGTTTTTTCTTTATTTTCCATATGAACATCGATTTCTTTCCGTATTGCTCTCCATGTAGGCAGTTCATTAGCCAGTTTGTCTGTTGTTTTTAATTTTTCTTTTTCCTCTCTCAATTGTTTTTCATACCTCCTACGCTCTTGTATTCATGGATCTTGTCAAATATTTTCTTGTTAAGTCTCGCTTGGTCCATTCTTACCATGTGCCCGTAGAATCTTAGTTTTCTGATTGTTATTTTGGATTCCAGGTCTTTCATATCCTTTCTTTCCTACTTGGATCTTAACCTGTAGTCTTCCTGTATTTTCTGGGGCCAATTGGTTCTTCTCAGGATCTTAAATATAAATGCGACAAAAACAAAATAAAAATGGAAACCACATTATTCGTTTTTGATCTATCGCTTTATGATTTATAAAAAATATGAAATTCATATAGTCTTCTTCCACAAAGCATAAAAGCACGAATAGTAACAGAGTTAAATACGTTTGAGGGCACATACTGATTTTGAAAGATCCTTGAAACAGTTTTTCACGCTCCTGAAAAGTAGTGTTTTTCACTTTCGATACTTTGTATTTGTAACGCCATTGTTTACTAATGTAAAAATCATTTTATAGTAGATTAATCCTTAATAAACCATGCTGACTGAACCTGATATAAGGAAAATCTAAAAATATTCTAGGTATTGTGCTTGTGAATTATGGCTTTACAATCACCATTTATTTGTTTCAATCGTTAAACTATAAAATCTTTTGTTGACGTAATTAGCTTGAACATTTCCATCATGGCAACGAGTATAGGGGGAAAAACATGATTCTGTCGTCAATTTTTCTCGAGTAATCACTTTTTCAAGATTTGTTCATGTTGAACTATATAATACTACCAATAGTTCTTGAAGATAGTTGTTATTTGACATAAGGTAATTTATTGTATTAGACATAGCAATAATAAAAAAAGACATATAGATTCAATTCAATTGAAACGTTTTTATTTGTTTTATGTCTCCCACTACTTTATACTTCTAAATGCTTAGGAGCTGTTAATAACAAATGAACTGAATAAATAACAAATTTTCTTCAATCATGTACCAAAAATGTTTGGGTCTGGTTCAACCGAAAAATGCTATGATCTCAGTAATAATTCTACAATATCAACAATGTAGTAAAAGGAGATTTGGCCCTGCGACGGACTGCTTCAGTGAAAGATATCTTGTGCTGACGTTGACCCTGAACAGCCGCAATCCATGGATCTATACCAGATTGTCATTCTCCTGGAACCCGATTATAGGTTAACAATGAGGGACTCGGGGTATCAGGCCCAAAGGGGCTGGTTATGCAGTTATGGGAAAAAATCCGCTGCTTTTAATAAATAATTAACAAAGTCAGAAGTCAAAATTTTGTTCAATTTCAAAATACGTTAATTCCCTGATAAACGAATTTTAATATATTTTAACTATGAAGAATTAACAATACGCTCTTGCGAGTGACTGGGTGACACCCACACTTTTATTCTTGTATATACTTGATAATATTTCATCCTAGCTTGAAACTCATAAACCTGTATTCCATTTTGGAAACAAATTCCTGATTTCCCTTGCATTGCTGTTATCAGTTGGCATTATGAAACGTTAGGGTGGCATTTTACGTAAGTAAAGCATTGAATTTATTCTCATGACTGTTGGTCTAATTTTATTTAAAATTAGACGATCAATCATCTTTCTTTTTCCTTTATGCCGGTCCTTTTAGTTCTGCTTGCTCTCGGCATTTTCAAACTGCGAAGTCGCCACGAGATGGGTTTCCCCATTTTTTTTACCATCTCAATAATTTTTTTAAGGCTCTTTCAAAGGTTTTAATACAAATATTCTGACTTTTTTTTGGTATCTAATATAAGGCAGTTTAAATTTTAATAATGTTTTTGTTAATAAGACTCCAGTTTGCTCTTGTTTGGTTACATTTTTTACTTTACATAATACCAATCATTCATATAAAACTTCAAATAATCAAAATTAACTTAATAGAATAAAATAATATTGACCGTTTGTGAAAAAGTAACAGATAGTTGTGTTATGGTAGTACCTAAATAATGAAAATATAAACATTATAAAAATAATATTAACAGTGAAATAAAGGCACGTATACTCTAGGTTACTTAAACTGTAACCCCACTTTGAATTAAGATAAAGAATAAACAACTAGAACGATTTAAACCGTAAAAGAAGTAAGTCAATCATCCTTCGTGCAAAATATCGATTATTTTATTAAATATTTATATGAAAATATTTGCAGGAATCTAATATACTTTTTGAAACTGCTTAATAGTTTCTTAGAAACCTTCTAGGCTCTTGTCTTTTAACCCTTCTCAAAGGACGTCTGAGTGACAGAGAGTAGGGACAGCGCATGGTTTAAAAACAAGAAAATTCATGCTAAATTAGAATGCCGAGAGTATGCATGTTTAGTTTCCAACTGGGTATTTCAGCCAATCAAAACGTTTGTTCGAATTATTTGAGCATTTTGTATATTAGATGAATCTCTCCCTCTTACTTGCACAACCGTTAGACTAACACCATCATCACTACCAAGTACTTTTAAGTAAATTAAATCGATAATTAAATTAAATATATATATATTTAATTTTTCTCAAATATTTCCGTGCTTCATTTTCATAAGAGATTTTTTTTTTTAAATTTACAACTTTATTGTTTTAGAACTATTAAATATAAAGAACGATACGTAATGGCATGAGATGAATGAAATTAGTAAAACAACCCTCCATTTTTATTAAACTAACTCAACTTAATAATTCACGAGGCCATCTTCTTATCCGACGCCTCGAAGGATTGCCGAGAATTGAAGAGCTATGTTTGAAACTAGCTAATATTAATTTAAAATAGTAAAAAAAAAACTAATATTTTCCGGAATATCTCTCCCAACTATTTTTTAATATTTTTTTAATTTATGATTATATTTTTTAAAATTTATGATCATAGTTACTTTTTTATTTATTAGTAATTATGATATTGACTATTTATTACTCACCTAAATGAAGAATCTACTCCTTTACCCGGTCCCTAACCTCTTTATTAGTACGCAAACGACACAGATGAGATGAGGTGTACACAGCCGATGGAGTTCGCGAAAACAGAGCCATGTTGAGGAGCCGCGAATCGCTTTTAAGCTTGGCCCCCACCTCTCCTCCCAGCTATCCACTACCTGCGCTCCCCATCAACCAAATTGTATCAACCATTGGGAAATTTATTATTTTAATTATTCTGAATTGTCTCAAACAACTCCAAACCTAAACAGGCATAATGGAAATAGTAGAATCTATTCATTCAAATAAATCATGAATAGTAAGCTGTAACATGTGTAACCGACTACTAATAATTACAAAATATCATTCATAAATCATGACATATCTCCCAAAAATAACTACTAATTAAAATTATTACTAAGTTTATGGGGAGCGGGGTAGCTCAGTGGTAGAGCGCTGAAGTGTCATCCCGAAGGTCCTGGGTTCAAACCCAGCTGCAAGCAAGACTTTTATTTAATCTGTTGCCAGCCAGAGATGGGTCCTTTATGATCAAGGAACTCCCCCTCCCCCCCCACCGGGGGGCTTAACCAGGCCATACGAAGTGGGTACCCAAAATAAGGAGGAAAATCTGAGTTGAGCGGAATCTGAGACAAATCACTACCCTGCACAACCATTTTCCAAAAAACGTTGCAGTCTCTATCATGTATTTAACCATTTAACCCCAGATCCTGCATGGGTAGTAGCGATACAGTTAAAAAAAAAAAATTATTTACATAATTTACCAATTTTAAATCCCCACCAATTTTGCATCGCTGGACTTATTTTATTTTAATTAGGACCCTCTATTTATGCTGCAAATCTCAGGATATTATTGTTAAAAATTAATTAAAAGACTGATTAACTCATACTCTCTGTTAATATTAAAACTGTCTACATATTCACAAGCATTTGCCTCATGTCGATCAATCATCTTCAATTTACCATTGGTTTAGGCGTCAAAGGGGTTCCTAGATATTCAATATAGTTTGACTAAATCTTTTGATCTAATGATTTTCTATCGCGTACTTTAGAGTGACTAATAAATCCAGTTATATATTTTCGGTTAAGTCTATTTTTAATTCGTATCATTATAAGTGTATTGGAAATAGGGTAAATGTTTTTCAATTTTAATTTCAAGCGCCCGGAGATGGATCATATGGGGTCTAGGACCCTCCTGAAGCTAACCCATCCTTTATACAGTGGGTGCCGAAAATAAGGAGGGGAGGAAATCTGGTGGTTGAGCGTGATCTACGTGGAGAAATCACCTCCCTGCATAACCGTTGTCCATGAAACAATACAGTCTCTACCAAGTACTGAACCCCACACCTGTTTACGGCGGTTTTTTCTTTAATATAAAAAATATGTTGGATGTACCTGACTTTGATCAGAAAATATCGACCTCTGGTTAGTTTATTGTTGATAAAAATTAAATAGAAATTTTTAAAAACGAATCACTTATATAATTAAACAATATGTATAAATAGTCTTGATTTCTCATGCATTCAAAATTTTCATTTTAAAACAAACTCATCTAATACATTTTTTTGGCATTTAAAACTTATTTAAAAAAGGCATTTTTGGGATAAAATGGGTGTACCCAATTTGAAATAACTAAGTAGCATTCATAAATCAAGACTCTTCCCAAAATAACTACTAACTTTAACGATAACATATCCCAATATAGTCGTATGGTCGACAGAAATTAAAAAAAACCCACTAATCTTGTTTTCAGATTTGCATAAACATTAATTTTACGATTCATTTTCATCATTTTACATTGCTCATTAAACCAGTGATGAAACTATTCTCAATAATATTCAATATTAATTGTTCTTCGAAAATCGTTTTATGACATTCAAAACATTGAATTTCTGGTGCGCTTTTTTTTCTTCTTCATGTTAGTTTTAATTAACATAACTTGATGTTGATATGGCGGGTTTCCATCAGACGATATAACTGTAGGAGTCCTAAATTTCTAGGAATAAAATAGATTTTTAATGAGTACGAAGAAAAAATTAAAGAAGCAAAGAAGAAATTCCTAAGTGAACCCTGTTATTCTGTACAATTCATTCAAACTAACAAACCATGGAAAAACATCGTTTGCCTAAATGTTTGCTAATATCATTTTGCTGGAAAATTGTTACCGATTCTTAAGTAAGTTTGACTGTAAAGTTTATAGATTAGAATATTTATAAGCAAATCTTCGATTTCGCTCCAATATCTGATCATCATCTGGTCTTTATACTTATTTTACCTGTTAACTTTGAAATAGTAAAAATGAGTCAGATAGTTCAGTTTGTACGATCCAGAGCTTCCGATTCGTATCGTAGGACCCTCGTTCGAGCCCGGTGTGGCAGGTAAATTTTTTATTCTATAATTAGCTGTGAATCGACACTTTAGGATCTGGATCTCTCTGGGGCTCATCCGGTCCCTATAAAGGGGGTTTCCATGACAGCTGGAAATCCTGGCGGTTTAACATGATCTTGGGCACATTAGCGAATCGAATACTTTATTAAGAACGAAACTTAATTTCATATTATAAAAAGAACGCGACCAAGTATAGAATTATTCATTTGATATATTTAGGGCGCCTTGTCACCAAAAGCAGAGTTGAACAGAGTTTAGCATAGCTCAGTTAGATTTCAAAACCTTTTATTCGGGTTTGGAAGCTGACTACGTTGATCTCTCTTTGTCGGTGGCCGGGAATTCTTAAAATACAAAATTGTTTATCACAATACAATGAAATTTAATAGTACTATTACCTTGTAACTCAACTAAGCTATCAAAGAAGTATTTTCTGTTTGTCTAATTAAAAAAATACTCATAGGCAGCATTCTTTTTACAAGCTGAAAGCTCAGTATTAACCGATGTTTTATAATTAATTACAGAACATTCTTATTGTATTTTTTTTAATATATATTTTTTTTAATCCCAAAAGCAGACAATCCATGAGATAGATAAAAGAAGTATTGACCACTACCAATGATCTCGAGTAGTCAATACGATAAGGTTTGTCGTTGTCTTAGTTCAACTAAAATGTAGTTTCGTTGTCTGAATTTATTCGTTTGAAACGATGTAATGGAAAAATATCTATATCAAACACTTTTTTACAAATATAGGATCATTTTACCTTAACAATCAATAAATGAGTGATTTCTGTAATTTTTTTTACGGTGTTAGTAATTATTAATAATAATCGAATGACTGAGGCACGATAACTTTTTATTAGTAAACTATTGTACTAATAAGTTTTGTAATAAAAAACTTATTACCTCGCGATTTGAATCCCAATGATTATCAAGTAAGTGTCTTTGGCATTATATTATTTCAATAAGAATGAAGCATTTTAAATCGATTATTATTATTAAATGCTTGTCGTTATTACATAAGATGGTTAGATCATTTTTGTGGAATATTAGTTCCAGACATATTAGCGTTCATAAGATTCTATTTCTATTTTTATAATACGAAACTGCACTAACCGAATATGCCATGACTAAAAACTCAAAGCTGATAAAAATTATAGCACTTACTTCTTTAGTTGAAAGGTGACTTCTCGTGATTGGTCATTAGATCCAAGGCAAAATTATAGAGCACAATAGTTAATTTAAAAAAATAAAAATCATGTTAAAATATTTTTATTTAAAAAAAATTATTTTATTGAATTGTACAACTGTAATATATACATCTAGTACAAGGGCTATGTATGTACTAACTAGATACATAAAAGGACATGTAGAGGCACTATCCACTGGCAGCACTCTAATAACATGTTTATAATATAAGGTCCCATCTTCTCTTCAGACGCCTAGGAGGATTGTCCGGGATGGAATTGGATGCAAGGATGGAAACTAGTGGGTTTGAATGGGGCTGGAGTTTATTATAGAATGATAGGTATCTGGAATGGGCTAAATCGGTAACATATGGAACGTAAAGGTCTTTATGGATGGTTTTATTTGTGACAAAATAAGGAGCGTTTAGGATTTTGCGAAGGATTTTGGATTGCAAGGATTGAATACGAGAGGAATTTGATGGTTTGGTGGAGCCCCAATGTTAAAATATTAAAATCTTTATTGGTTCTTGCATCGGTATGCAATATACATCATGTATTTTTAATACCAATATATTAATGACGAATATTAATTTATATTCGTAATATTAATATTATAATGGTGCGACTTTATTTATATTAGTCCTAATTTTATTTATAAATGACAGGTTGTAATAAGCATTTATATGGCCATCTATAATATACATATATCAATGTATTGTTAAAAAAATTCTAATAAGATGAAGAATAGAAAAACAAAACTATTGTTAGTTTTCACACTATATAAAGCAGTGAATATAAATAATTAGAAATTAATTTCAATAAGTTTTCATTTATTTTGTTATAATTACCAGCAGTAACATCATACAGTTTTTAGGGAGAAGTTTTAAATTGAGTTTGTTCTTAACGGATAGTTAGGTTATGTGTTCTTAACACATAGTTAGGTTATGTGTTCTTAACACATAGTTAGGTTATGTGTTCTTAACACATAGTAAGGTTATGTGTTCTTAACACATAGTTAGGTTATGTGTTCTTAACACATAGTAAGGTTCTGTGTTCTTAACACATAGTTAGGTTATGTGTTCTTAACACATAGTTAGGTTATGTGTCTTAACACATAGTTAGGTTATGTGTTCTTAACACATAGTTAGGCTTAAATAGTTTTTGATACATCAATCTAGTCGACACAACTCCCTCAATTATGTTCTTATAATTGTGTGTTGGTACTAACATTGATTAAGTTCTATCTCAACAAAAATGCACATTGTAATTATTTGATGATTTGTTGGAAAAAATATAATTTTTTTTTAGATCCGTATACGGTTCCCCCGATTCATTAGAACATCCGTTGTTTTCAAAGCAAACTGAATAATTATTTTCTTTTTATATAATTTTTTGGAAAAGATTACTTAACAAGCAAGTTCAGTCCCTAATGAGAGATTAAAAAATATTTAAATTCCTCTCATAAATAGTTAAATATTAGATTAAATACTTCATTTCGTGACGCAGGTTTTGACCTCAATTTTTCAAAAAAGTATTCAAATGTTTCTACATTAATTTATAATAATTTCACTTTGTCAAGTAGCTTTCCTGCATTGTTAATTTCTATTTTATCTTTATCTGAAATTGCAATTTTAATAAACGACTCATCCTCTACTGCATTCCTTTGATAATCATTATTAGCTATTGCGTAATATTTCTTCTCAACTTTCCTAAGAAACTTTTTTATCCAGAGTGTCTGTGGCTTACTTTCGATGGCGCTTTGTCCGATTTGGAGCTTTGAAGAATAAAAGATGGACCTCCCATTGTTGTTTAATCTTGTAATGTCACATTATGCAACTTTTTTCAAGAAATGAAATCAGAAAAGCTTTTAAAATAATAGGGAGAAGCTGTTTGACCCTCGAGAAAAAAATAATCGTGAGATGAAGGAATCAACTATATGGTAACTATTTATTAATTTTGATGCTATGGCTCATCGGTCGATGCTGCAGTGAGAGTGCTAAATTTCGCCAATCTAGGTATAATTAGGATAGAGACCATTAACGAGTACCTTACACCTTGGCTCGGGGCCCATTTTACATCACTTTCGAAGGACGGCAAAATCTAGGAAATTTTACTCCATTTTAAGAGCTCCTAGGGCCACCTGTTCGGCTGCGAACTCGCGATTATCTGCACAGAAGGTTATTGTGCTAACCATTACAGCTCAGATGATCCCAAACTGCCATTTCGCGAATTCTTGAAGATTTTAAATTAAATAAATTTGTATGTTAATCATGGATATAAAATAATTTAAGTAATCTCAATGAATATCCTATATGAAGCTTTCGTGTTTTTTTGTTGTTTGAAGCAAGCATTGTTGCAAATATGGATATGTTTTAATTTGCATTTATTCAGTTTTACGAAAATCAGTAAATGGGGCATTTCATGAAGATAACGCGATTTAATTAACACTATTGAATTTTTATAAATATCTTTTTGGCCTATTGTTTAAGACTTGTAATAATATGAATAGGTTTTCCTTGAGGTCGCCGAAAAATTAATTTTTAATTATCTCTGGGCGGATTCTACCTGGTAAGGCTCCAGTCAAGAGATTGCCACGTTTTGATGTATATAATTATTAAAACATTAACAAAGGATAATTCCAAGAAATTGTTTAATTTATTATTTGTTTAATGATCATAGCATTGTGTCATGATGAAAAAATTCTTAAAAATATGATTTTGATCACTTCAGTTTATCATGTCTGCTAAGTGGTTGAATAATGTCCCATGGAGTCGTAAAATTGATTAAACATTCGACTTTTATTGACTTTTTTGTTTGTTAAATTCCTATTCTTTATACTTAAACCCTTTATAAAGGTAAACTGAACGAACGATTAGAAATCTTTTAAAATCCAAAATAGATAATGTTTTAAATAAATTCAAAATTCGTAAAAAAAATAAACAAACCCAAAATAGTCAAATAAATAAACTAATAAAAAAAATAAGTTAACAATAAAACTAAATTGAAAATATTTAGCAGTTTACGAAGGATATTGTTTTAATAAATTCAATTACCCGATTTGAAAAACAATTTAAAATAAATAAACAAAACTAAAATAATATAATATAACTAAATTAAATTTTTACGAACTAAAACAAACTATTAAGATCTACGCTTGCCATATCTGGTCAGAAAATCAAATAATATATTTTTAATAAATTTAAGACCTCCTTTAAATTCAGAAATCAAATTTAGTTCCGTTTTTGACCTGTATATATTATTAAGAATTATAATCTTTTCTGCAAGAAATATAATTATTCTCTTTCTAATTATTTCCATTAATAAACTATATCTTTGTATAATGTTTAAAATTTTATACATACATATAAGTCTTTTCCTCATTATTCTGTATGTTAACACTTTATATTACACACATATTCAGAATGTAACCATTGCTGTGTACACAACTCAAAAAGTGTACAGTGATGTGTGAAGTATATTTATAAAAACTCGATACTACTCGAAGTATATGATTGCCTAACTACGATACCAACCAAGTCCTTTAAAACTTGGCTTTCTGTAATTTTTGTAGTTTGTAGCAGGTCTTTACTATCGTATTTTTACACTTTTAACATCACAAAGGTCTATGCCTGATTTATCTACTATAGGAATATAGTGGAGCTTGTTTTGTTTGAACGATTTAAAAAAATTAATGCTTAATTTAACTAAATTAAAATAACGTTTCCAATAATGATAATAATGAAAGCAGTGTATTTGAACATAATGAATAGAAGAACCACAGACAGGAAAATCTCTGCAGTATAATTCCAATTTACCTCCCGCGGTTCAAACACTTAACCAATTTTCTTTTTTTTTCCAGTTCTTCAACCTAACCTTTATCCACTTGTGGTCAATCTATGAGGAAATACGCAGACCAATTTTCAGTATTTTTATTACTTCACTGTATCCGAATGGGAATCGTCGTTAACGTCCATTGTTAGCATGAAGCCTTCTAAAAAAAAATAAAAAATACAAGTTTTATTTAGTATTCAGGTCCTCCATTAAGTCATTTGACAGTATCCTCTATTTCTGCTTAAGGAAGTATCAGAGTTCTTCTCCACCATTTCATTCTTTAATTATTCCTAAAATTTCTTCAGTTGTTTCACTACCTGTACCACTAAAACCCGAGAAAGCGTCTGCGGTTAAGTACACGGTAGGGACTGTACTGTTTCATGGGCAACGGTTGTGAGGGGAGGTGATTTGTGATTCTAGATCATGCTCGACCATCAGATTTCGCCCGCCTTAATTTGGATACCCACTTTATAGAGGTTGGGTGAGTCCCAGGAGGGTCTTAGATCCCATATGATCTATCTCCGTGCGTGTGGGTTTGAACCCAGGACCTTCGGCATGGCAACGCAGTGCTCTACCACGGAGCCAATTTTTTTTATTCTTACCTCAGACGTGCATCGACTCATCTTCTATAAAATTGGTACACTTACTTTGCGGTTAAACGTGAAAGGGATGATTTCACCTTAATGTATAACCCTTCACCACGATATTGTAATTAATTATTGTATAATTGTTTTATTTTTTTTTTTCCATAAGTTCAAATGAATTCAATTAACTTTAATAATAAACTATAAATAATGTTAGCGGCCAACTACTGTAATTAGTTTTGTGGCATTCTTCCACATACAAATTTACCATATTTTCTTCTTTTTTTTTAAAGACTTTTTAAGACTAATCGAAAAATTGCACTTTTTCTTTAGTTTTGCCGGTTTTCTTCTAAAGGAGCCATATAATAAATATAAGAATTATTTAAACATTAATAATGAATATTAAAAATCTTTATAAATCCTAACAAACCCATCAAATTACCTTCACCCTTCATCGTAAACCTACGAATTCCTGCCCTACTGTATCCTTTAATAATATTCCTCTGAACCCTGTTCCTCTGAACTTGGAATCCTCATACAAGACTGAAAAGACAAGAAACTGCTCGACGTTTTCGCCTATTTCAACACTTACTGGACAAACGCTCTAAGCTACCAATTAATTACAAAAGACTCATTTACATGACAGTTATCAGACCTATTTGAACATATGGAGTTGAGCTTTGGGGCTCTACTAAACCATCCAATTCATCTCGTATCCAATCCTTACAATCCAAAATCCTTCGTAAAATCCTCAATGCTCCTTATTATGTCACAAACAAACTCATCCATCATGATCTTAATATCCCATATGTTACTGATTTGGCCCAAACTAGATACCTATCCTTCCACGACAAGCTCCATGCACACTTGAATCCTCTAGTCTCTCACCTTGCTTTCCATACTATTCTTGATAACCCTCCGAGGCGTCTTAAACTGGCCTCGAGACCATCTACTATAGAACTTTATTGGAGTGCTGCCGATGGGTAGTTTCTCCACAGGTGTTTTTCAAGTCATAATGTACATATCAGCAGTTTTACTTGTTATAATCATATTATAGTTGTAAATATCAATAAATTAAATTAAAAAAAAAAATCTTTATAAAATTTCTGTGGAGGTCCTACATACTAAAATAAGGACCAATAAAAAAATCCGTATGCAAAAATTATCAGGACAACTAGATTCTTTTTTATATACTTAATGACAATTTCATGATAACACTTGTTATCAATTTGATATGTAAAAATGTTATAATAAACATTACCGAGTTATTTATGCTCTTACTTAATTAAAATTTAGTTAAGAAGGTTGTAAACAGGTAGCGGAGTGTCCACTTGACTATGCCTTAGTGCTATATTTTAATTGCCCTCAGTAGCGTTTTATTGTTTCAGATAAAAAACTATTTTTTTCAGAATGTTTGAAGTCAAAATGACCTATCTTTTGAAGTGATTGTGATTTTCCATTGTCTGTGTTACGATCGTAATGGGGGGAAAAAATATCAGAACTAGCTGTTTTAAGTATCTTACGTCCGTTCAAAACAGGATGTTATTTGTAATGATTATTATCCATAGGTACCAAAATTATGTAACAAGCACTGATCCATACCTCATGATTATTAGGCAATTTTTTTTTATCTGAGGTATTTAACTTAAATCTTAAAAATAAATACATCTCCATATCCCTAAATTTTATGTAATTTTTGAAGGGCGAATGCATTGAAACGAGTTAAGTAAATCTAAGGAGCTCATCTAACAAAACTTAAATTTGAATGATTGTGTGAATCATAGATATAATATATATAATGTATTATTTTAAACTTTTAAACTGCAATCACTACTCGTAAGTTACTAACCAGTGGTGTAATGGTTGTTAGTATATCAACATTCTATGCCCAAGGTCTAGTGTTCGCTGCCCAGTAGGTGGCCCTAGAATTTTATTAAAATGGAATGTGAAATCCTTGGATGTACATTTCTTCGGAACGGATGCGAATGAGGATACCGAGCTTGCATGGTGTTAGGTACCCGTTAAAATTCCCTTAACGAATTACACCTGGACCTGCAAAATTCAGGACCACCACAGGAGAGTCATCCGATTAGATATAGCAGCATAAAAGTAACTTTTAATGAATAAGCAAATAAATAGTTGCCTAGCAATTACCTATTCTAGGAGATAATAATCTTTAAAACATTCAAGAATTAAATTGGCATTCATGGTATTCAGATGAACTTACGATTAAGGTCCATAATCTTTGGTGAGTTCTTTATAAATTTTTTATGTTTAATTATTAAAACAATTATTGGGGAGCGGAGTTGCTCAGTTATAGAGTGCTGAGTTGCAATACCGAAGGTCCTTGGTTCAAATCCTGCTTGCTGACTGGCTTTTATTTAATCTGTTAGCGGCCGGAGATGGGTCCTAGATCCAAAAGGACCCCCCCCCCCTCCCCGGGGCTCACCCAACTTATACGAAGTGGGTTCCCCAAATAATGGGGAAAATCTGGGGATTGAGCGTGATCTAAGATAAATGACCTCCCTGCACAGCCGTTTTTCAAGAAACATTACCATCTCGAACCATGTATCGAACCCCTAACGCTGCATGGGTAATAGCGATAAAGTTTTTTTTTAAATAAAATTATTCACAAACTTTAAATCCCTCACCAATTTCGCTTCGTTGAAGTTATTTTATTTTTATTAGGAACATCTAATTATGTTGGAACTGTCAGGATGACTGACAAGACTGATGAACTCATACTCTCTGTTAGAAGCAGTATTCCAGTATTAAATCTGTCTATATATTCACAATAATTCGCCTCATGTCACTCAATTGTCTTCAATTTACTATTGGTTTAGGCGTCAAAGGAAACATTCGATTTAGTCAGACTCAATCTTTTGATCCAATGATTTTCGATGACGTACTTTAGAGTGACTTCAAAATCCACTAATATACTTTCGTTTACGTCTATTTTTAGTTCGTTTCATTATAAATGTATTGGAAATATGGAAAATGTTTTTCAATTAATTTCGCAGTCTTCGGTCCATGAATAGAATCAGAGTACACAAACTTAACGTATAAATACCTTCCAAAAAAGTGCACATTTCATTTTTTTTTCACAAAATAGGCAAAGCCAAAAGAAAGTAGGTTGCTTAAAACAATATATATATATATGTGTATATCGAGTAATTGTATCCAATATTAAATACATTTTCTGAAAATATAAGAAATTTAATACATCTTTAAATTAAGTTCGATTGACCATAACTGTATTCGACTCAAAGCTTGTTGAACCTTATTAACTTGTGCTCATAATAATTTTTCCTAGGGATTACATTGCCACGTATCAGTCACTGTATATATGTAACATATTATCATTGTTAAATTGAACATTAATTGCTGCATTGTTATCAGTCTGATAACTCAGCAGCAATTGCTCCGCTGTCAAACACTGTTTGATGAATTGTAAATCTATAATGGGATTAAAAATTTAAAAATTACTCGGGTAAAAATAACAATTATGATCGATCTTTTTTTTCAATAATTTTTTTAACCTAAGGAATATTAGTTTAGAAATTATTAACAACTAAGTCCTTCCTTGCTTGTTCTCAATTATAGTTAGTGTTAAAATAATCGTTTATCTTCATATCCAGAACTCAATTACAATGAATCAAATTCATTTTTATTGTATTATTTAGTGTGTTGCAATAAAAAAATTAAAAATAAAGATATTCTCACTAAAGTTTCCCACTTTTCCTTTCATTGTTTTATTATATAAACAAGTTCTAACTAACCCTGTTTTTCCCCTTCATAGCACTTAAGGTTATTTATTAATTTACTATGAAATTTATTTATTTAAAAAAAAAGCAGTTATTTATATGATGGGTTCTCTTGTACTACACCAGATGCATTTTAAGAATGAGATGAGGATGAGAGTTTTCTAGGTTTTATTGGATGATAGAATTAGGATGTCCACGTGATATTTTATTTTATATCATATCATATACCACACTTCTAATTATCAGAATTATTTCTCCCGGCATTAATCAGAATTATTTTTCTCCAAATCCGAATTCCATTTTTCAATTTCCGCACCTCTTATCATTCTATACAAGGGGTTCTGATCTCAAAGCTCCTTGAATAACATAAAGATAGTTATACCAAAATTAAGTTTTTAAAAACAACTCGGTGTTATATCGCACTGTCATGATTGTGATGGAGCCAATGAGTGATAACACGAAGTTTTCTTTTCTCCGGGGAAAAACTTCAATAATTCTTCATTCACAGTACGTGACATTATAAATTATAGCCATAATTGATTTCAAAAGACATCTATTCGTTAAATAGTTTTTGAGATAAAATTTATAATAATTTAAAAACAAATTATAAACGATTTTAACTAATTCATCTTTTTTTTTTTAATTTAGTTTTTTCTACTTTATCTTAAGAACTAAAATATTAAACGTAAGCAATAAAACTGGACCTATATAGTCACTTTAGACCTATAATACTTATGTAAGGTAGGAAATAGTTGGGGGTGCAATCAAATAAAACACTAAATAAGTGGGTGCTTATTTATTATGTGCCGACGTTTCGACCCACATTGTGGGTCATCTTCAGGGCTAGTGGAAGCTGAGGCTAGACTAGAAGCCCAAGTGGGTCGAAACGTCGGCACATAATAAATATGTACCCACTTATTTAGTGTTTTATTTGACTGCACCCCCAACTATTTCCTACTTTACTCAGATCTTCCAGTCAACCATCTCCTCGCTTCTTATAATACTTATGATAAAATTATTCCTGTTCTCGATCCTTTTACTTTGACATAATTGTGTATTTTTATGTACTTCATGAATTTTCTTTTCCGCTGCACCATGACTTGTATAAAGCTTTGTTTAATGTATTGATGACATATTTAAATGTGGGTTAAATTTAAGATAAATCGTGGCTAAATGTCTATTATTTTAAAATGTTGCCATCTCGAACACTGAATATTTGATGAGAATCTGTTACTAATATTGTTTATATATAAATAGCATTGATTGTCAGAGCTATTTATGCATACAACATTTTAGTATCAGATTCTTATAAAATGTACCGTGTTCGCGATGCCAACATTATGGAGGAATAAAACACTCTGGAAGCAAGAAACAAATACTGAATATTTCCTACTTAATTAAAATTGAACAAAAATCATCCCACGACGTATTTATCAAGAGGAAAAAAAGTAGGAGGGATTATAGTACATAGATATTTTAGATTTTTTGACTAGTTCCAACTCCTGTTTAATGATCATTTAACAATAGTCAATAAGTTTATTTATAATCATTTCGTCAGGGAACCGTTGAAACTTCAGAAAATGTAGTTCTATAAATAACCTGGTATAATAAACGTGCGGTTCATTGAGAATAAGTAAAATGCAATTAGAAAACTTTGATGGAAGAGAGTGAGCTTCCCACCTTGTCTTGGCTTGGAATGAGGAAAAAGAAGGACCTGAGAATACAGCATTGTATATTTTTATGTACTTTTTATTTGTTTTCCTGCATCTCGGCTATAATAAAAGTTCGATTAACTGATTAATAACTTAATTAAATAGCGGATGCATTTACAATAAATCAAAGCAACCTATATGTGTATTATTCATTATTCTTAGCCGTACTCCACAATAAAACAATGATTATTTATTTTTGGAAAACAATTGGATTGAATGAATAGTTAACAAACTATAAATTTTTATTTTTTATTAATTTTAATAACCCGAAATAATTCAATATTTCTTGGCTTGTTCTGATTGTATAAAAAGAATAGTAACGCAAGACAGAACACAGCAGCACATGGAGGGTAGAGACTGTTCTGTTTCTCAACAGACAACGGTTTTGTAAGGAAA
Source organism: Troilus luridus (assembly GCA_964056705.1). Taxonomy (NCBI): domain Eukaryota; kingdom Metazoa; phylum Arthropoda; class Insecta; order Hemiptera; family Pentatomidae; genus Troilus; species Troilus luridus. The sequence goes on along the minus strand of OZ057414.1, from coordinate 77,953,066 downwards.
TCAATTGTCCGAGGTTTCGCTTAACCGCCAGGCTTTTTCTCCAATCAAGGATATAGAGGCTGGGTGTTCCCCTGGAGGCTCCGCAGATCCCAAATGGTCTGTCTGTGGCTATGGACAGATTAAATTATTTAACTGAATTATTAAATCTTTTTTTTTTAATAATAATAAACTGTCATTTCCCTTGAATCCCAAAATTTCTCTCTATGAAAACTCAATTCTGTTCTTATTGAAGAGCTCTATTTCTGGGGTATAGTTAAGGAAGCCGAGTGCCCCAGTGGTAGAGCGCTGAGTTGCCGCCCCGATAAATGTCTGCCAGCGAGCGGGATTCGAACCCAGTATAAGCTAGCGGGCGGAAAAGTATCCAATGGGATCAAGAAGCCTTTTTGGGCTCACCCATCCTCAATAAAGTGGTTACCCAATATAAGGGGAACAAATCTGGTGGTTGATCTAGCATGTACTGAGCCCAAGACCATTCATAGGTGGTAGTGGTATAGATTTTTTTTCTATTTCCGGGGACGTTTTCAATTAAATATTAATTGCCAGTATGAGTTCGTTCGGGGGCAAAAGGAAAGATCATTAAAATGAAATCTTTCAAGTTATAATTTTTATCAGTCTTTGAAATTGGGCCATGTAATAGTACAAAAGAAAGAAAAAACAAGAGAGATCTTGTACTTTAAATTAAAATGTTCTACTCTTACATTCTTTTAATAATTAATAATGTCGTCCGACCCATTTAGTACACGATGTAACACTTGTCGCAAAAACTTTCGAGTACTTTGCGATGCAATATTGGCTGATATGTCAATTACAAGAACACTTGAGGAAGAACTAGGCTGTTGCTCTCATTTTTGGAAAACTGACCCTGGGGATTTTTTCGTAACCTAATTATGACTCGAATCGTTTTGTAAAAAAAAAAAAATGTATATTTTCCTGATCGAATTTGCTACATCATATAAATAAAAATTACAACGATCGTATCATAATCAAGGTGTACCACTCCAGTAATGCGTTTTTTGTTATTGTTTTTTTGTGAAGATTGAACCGACCGGTTGGTTTAATCATCACAAAAAGAGAATTAGGATTAGTTCAAATTAGGAAAAAAAGAATGAGTTCGAAATTTTGGGGGTCGTGTCACCAAAATGTTGAACAAATGCTTTGCACTTGTTTCAATCCATTCCTCTCTTGTGCGAAGCGTTCCCACAATTATTTCTCCCAGGTTTTCTGTGGTTTTTCCGATGACCGAAAATATTCGGACAATAGTCAACCGTAACCTTTACAAGTCGTTGCCTGGCAATGCAGTTAAATTCTAAAAGGTTTTCCGCATGTTTCAAATGCCGCATGTTGAAAATTCGTTAGCATTATTTCAAGGCATTTGCATTTATTAGTTATTACGCCTAATACTTCTATTCTTCTACGCTTGGAGTTCTGACCTTCAATTCCATTTCCTTGTGGGCTTTCCCTCATTTTGTCTTTACTTCTTTCTTTTTCGTTCGCCAACAATGTTTCCTTTCTCATGTTATTAAATCATCTAATATTTGAATAAAAATTTGAATACTTTCCATGCACCATTGCAAACAATTAAATTATAAAGTAGATGAACACTTTTTATTTTTTTTGTAATCGCTGATATCCCTGCTGTACAAGCTATGTTAAATAAATTAGATTACTTTAAAAATAGTCGTATGTAAATATATTATATTATAAATATATATTAGTAATAACAATAATCTATGGGAGTGGAGTGGCTCAGTGGTAGAGCACTGAGTAGCCATGCCGGAAATCCTGGTTCAAATCCCACGCAGGTAGTTACTTTTATTTAATCGGTTTGCGGCTGGAGGTGGATCATAAGGGATCTAGGACCCTCCAGGGGCTCACCCAGCCTCCATAAAATATTATAAAAATTGGGTACCCAAAATAAAATATCCTGGCGGTTTAGCGTGATCTAGGACAAGTCACCTCCTTGCAGAACCGTTGTCCAACAGTACAGTCTCTACCATGTACTGAACCCCAAACTCGTTCGCGGGTCGTAGTGGTTACAGTTTTTTTTTTTCTGTAAATAGCCACTGGGTTTTTCAATATGAACTTTTTCTCTGGTTATTTTACCTCCTTTTTTTATGTCTTTCACATATTCTATTCATTATTCTTATTTGTATATTTGTGAATTTTTCGCTATGTATTTCTGTTAATATAACCAATTTTTTTTACTTAGCCTTTCCCAGCTGTTGCCCTGTAATTCTCCTTCAGTACTTAGATTTGGGCCTTGATGGTGGTGGAATACTTTTTGTTGTTGGTGCCTTGTTAGATTGTCAGGCTGGCATATGCTTGACATATTTTTATTATTCTCTTTCCATCTTGATGGTGACTGAATTGTCTATTTATCGCCAGATACTTTGTTACCTGCTGATTGATCGTTTTCTTTTTCGTTTCAAAATACTGTGTTTGTGATAATAAAAGTGAATTTTAAATCGAGAACCAAAACTTTTTAGTCTTCAACGAAAGAGGAAGAATGGTCACAGCTTGTTTTTGTGCAACCCACTTAATAATAATAATAATAACTAATAAAAATAGTACGATATATTTATTTTTAACATCTATATTATTATAGATGTTATAATAATTAACATTATATTATAAAACAAAGTAATTGTCGGAACTGTTGGAAAAAGTATAGCCGCCTGGGAGGTTTCAACGAAGACGCTGCCTAATATCTTTTATCTATCTATACTGTTTGGAATAGAAAGATAATTTTCAGAAATGTTGGAAAAGGTATAGCCACTTGGGAGGTTTCATTGAAGGCGCTGCCGAATGCCTTTGTCATATAACGATACAATGCATGGTGGGATATTCCTCTTTTACTGATCTACAATAAAGTCGGTGATAGCATATATCTATATTTTAAGGAAAGCTTACAATACCCATTTCATCGTCTAAAAAACGTACAATGCGGTATTTGGAAAGCTATTTAGATGAGTACAGTATTAATCCTTATCAACTTATATACTTTAGTTACCTTAAGTATTTCATGCGCATTATTAGAATTTTTTATACCATAAAATTTTAATAAGTATCTTATGGGTTATCGCAAAAACTTAACGCGCAAGAAAAAAAATTCTTATATAAAGAAAATATTTTTTTAATGTTTATAATATCAACATGATAAAATACATTAGACAGACAAAACATGTGGGCGTAAGTAACATGTCTTACTACCCGTGCAAAGCCGGGGCGGGTCTCTAATAAATTTATAAACTTAAGCTGCTTTCATATGATTTTAGTTGGCCGTTGTTGAGAAAATTGAAGTTAAATTAATTCAATACGTCAGTATTTAATAGTCATAAAGTAATAATTTTTTTAATATCAATATGCGTCTGACAGGATTGTTACAATAAACAGCATTGTGCACCTTTAGGTCTTCGCATTTAGAGCAGTTTCCTCTTGAACAGCCTTACAGTAGGATAGATTTATTCAATGTTCGTACTCAGTCTTGAATTCTTCGTAAACTTTAACTGCTCGGGCTTTCGGATGATGAATACGAAAAGGAAGCGTTGCTGTACTGAAGTTCATTTCCGCTAACCGTACTGTTACCGCACTAATTGGTACTTAAGAGTTGTTGGTAACCTTGGAACGTGGAGGTAATAAGCCGTTTCAAAAATATCCAGTAGTTTCAATGCATCTTTCAAATCTAAAGCACTATATTTTAAATGAGCCATCTATATTCTATACATGCGTGTGAATATATCTATAGTCTATATTAATTTTTTACTTATATGATATGTACTTTTTATAATATAATATTAATTATATATTGGGAAAGAACTCATGCAAAAGGGTCATCTGTGGTCAAGATCGCGAGTTCGCAGCGCGGCAGGAGGCCTTAAGATCGGATACAATTCGGTGCGACGTGATTCTATCACATACGATGCTGGGGTGTATACATCATACATATTTTACTATACATTATAGTAAAATATAAATGTGTTAAAAATAATTAATAAATAATCTTAATTTTATAAATTTAAAGAAACAAATGTTATAACTCTCGATATATTTCAGTCATTTGGTTTACTAGCGACGTCTCATCGTATCACACTGGATCCAATGTAGGTGTAGCCTTAGTTATGCCATCATTCGGAAGGGACGTAAAAAAGGGCTCCAGTACTCGTTAAAGATCCCTATCTTAATTATAACTAAAACCACATTAGATAAAGCTGCATATAGTGTTGTTTAATGAATGAACAGGGCTTCAACGATAACTACCACGTTTTTATAAATATGTAAAATATTTTGGCTGTATATATTCAGTCGTTTCATATAAAATCCCTGTTTTTATTATTTATAAAATTCAAAGAGGAAATAGTGGATATCTGTTCTTTACTTTTTTAATATTTACAGATTGTAATGAGCTGTTATTGATCCTGTCTTTTTTGATAATATTTAATGCCACTAAAGTTGAACAAACATTGTTTCATGTCATCAAATATGACAACTTAGACACGATGCGTGTGAAATGTTTTTATGGGTTTAATCTTGGACATTCGGTTTAATTTGGATGTAACAAAAACCAAAAACAAGCCTGCATTGGTTAATTGGAAGGAAGCTATACAAGACAACGTCAGACCTCATGTTTCACGACAGACAGTGAAGAAACTAAAACAGGAGCTTGGTTACGAAGTCCTTCCACCCCCACCTTTCTGCCAGACTTATCTCCATCGGTTCAGAAATTTGCATAACTTCCATAAGGGTAACTTTTTTCAAAATGATTCGCGAGGCAAAAAAATATTTTCAAACCTTGTTTCATCACGAAACCGTGTGCTTTTCAGTTCTGGGATTGGCTCATCAAAGGACTGGTGGTATCGTGTTGGGCCTTGCTGCTACAAATGCAAATACAAATGGGCATCGAGGTATATAGATATAGATCTATAGTCATATAGATGACTATATTCGTAACAAAGTAAGAAGTATTAAGGATTTTACAAAGGATTAGGGATTCTAAGGATTGGACACGAGAGGGATTCGGTGGCTTAGTGAAGCACCAAACCTTTACTCCGTGAGTCCAAATAGGTCTTATAACAGTCATGTATGTGAGTCTTTTTTAATTAATTGGGAGCCTACAAAGCTTGTCTATTAAGGATTGAAGTAGCCCTAAACGGCTAGCAATTTCTTGCCTTTTCAGTCTTGTATGAAGATTTCAAGTTATACGTTTGTCAAAATGTAATCCTAAGTTTGGATCCTACAGGAGTTCCTGGTATATTATTAAAGGAGGCTGGAGGAAAGGGAGTCATTCGTTTCCAACAAAGAGTACAGATGATTTGACATTCTTCAAGGTCACTGATATGGGATTGTAGAGGCATGGCATGTAATAACTGGATAACAGATTACACAGATATATCATCAGCGTACGTGGTAAGTATAGTATTATGATGATTAGGAGTGTGAATTGTGTAATAGATTGGGCATAGGAGACTTTCTTGAGGAACACCAGGAAATTTAGAAAAGAGCGATGATTAGACATTATCAAGGTTATTTTAATGACCTGGTAACCTCCCAGGACAATCGTTGTCTAAGAAACAATACAGTATCCACTATTTTCTGAACCTATGACAGTAAACGAGTTGTAGTGGTAAAGGTGTTGTTTTTTTAATGACCTGATAATGAAAATATTTTGAATAAAAATGTTTTATTTCTTCAAGTTGTTTTACTAAATAACCTATCTTTTGAGAAATTTCATATTAGAGCACCCCAATAGTTTAGTATGCTTTATTTTTCTTATTAGTTATTGTGGAAATAAATTGAGTTAAGGAAGTCAATTGTCTGTTTAAATCCAAACTAAAGTGATGACAACGCTTAGGCTAGATCTAGGCCTTCAACGGTATCATTAGCCAGTGATACCAGCAATGATACCAGCAATCTCCGCTTGTGTTCGACATTAGCTGAATAGCAATGAGCCTTCTTCCTCAATCTGGGCAGTCCGAAATTTAAATTTTGAAAATTTCTAATTTCTAGTACCTTCATTGGGAATTCCTAGGCTAAACATGACGGAGACTCGTTTCCTTTTTACGGTACAAAGATTAATGTCAAGGCCTTTATGAAAAAAAGTGTTTGCTTTAGCTCTTATCAGACCCTCTTTGAGGAATATTAAAACCAGAGCACACACAGTTTATGGAATTAGATGCCCGAGAACAGTTTCAATGTCAGAGTTTTTTCCGACTATTTCAGTTATCTGAAATAGATAATTTAATATTAATTAGTCGCTTAAATCAATCAAATACATGTTTTGTAAAAATAAATCTCTTCAGTATAGACGAACTTACGGAAAATTTTAAAATTATAAAAAACGATTTGAAAGAAATATTTTTCTTATTTTCCAATGAACAATACAGTACATAGAAGTAAATACAATGCAAATTTCGTAAGAGTCACATATTGGTCATATTGGTCATATATTGTAAGGGTACGCGTACACATAAACCGTTATCGGCCGAACTTTACTCGGACATTATCGGCCGATCTCGACCGATCAAATCAAATGTATGTAAAACAAAGGGAGTGCTTACACCACTATAACCGCTATCGTCCGATGACGCCTGTTCACGGCCGATCAACCGACGAGTCCGAACTTGTAGGGATTTATTATCGCCTGTCTGCCGGCGTCTACAACGCAAATTGAGTGTATTTATAGTTTAATTTCACAATTCTGTCGTGTTTGTGTGTTGCTATCTACCTAAACGACTATGGATATTGAAAAAGTAATTAGATGTTTTTATAATAGACCAACCCTGTTGGATAAACATTAAGAAAATAACAATAATCGTGATGTTGTGGAACGGTTATGGGATGAAGTTGAATCGGAAAAGTATATAGCGGTTGTAGACATTAAAACATTAAGCCACACAATTAACTACAGAAGACCGACAACGTCCTATGTGGGCAGCAGTGTGAACACATGCACATCCGAGGTAATCGTCCGACTAATTCGGTCCGACATCGGCCGACAAATCGGCTTTGCTGTACGCGTACCCTAAGAGTCACATATTGGTCATATATCGTAAGAGTCACGTCAGAGGGTATAGTGGTTTGCATAGAAAACTTCTATACACAAGGTCGCTTGGGCGTAGTACCCCGAGGACTTTTTACAAGGGAGTAAATCCTTGGTTATGTCGTCCTTTGGAAGGGATGTAAAATGATGGTCCCGAGCCTGTACGATGTAAGTTACCCGTGAAAGACCCCAATCCTGATTATGCCTGGATAGGCAAAAGTTATGACTTTATCCACACCAGCATAAAGGAATAACCAAACAAATAAAAAAATTTCCATATCCATTTTTTTTTTCAATGCCAGATATTCATCTGGAAGAGATAATTTGATGTTAATGCTTTGCATGTATTTACTTTATTTATGTACCGTGTTTTTAAAGAATTTGTTTCCTAGGCAGTTCTAAACCTAAAATTCATGAAGCGTATTGGGCTCAGCATATGGAACAGTGTATACTGTTTCCAAGGTATCGGTTGTGCAGAGAGGCGATTTGGACAATATCATATGCTCAACCACCTGTATATTTCACAAATTAAGGAGATCCACAATATAGAGGCTCACTGTGCTCAGGAGGGTCTGCAGGTCACACTAATTTGTGTTCAATGCGTAGCTGTTGACGAACCAAATATTTAAATGAGCGAAACTGCAGAACGACAACTCAGCGCTCTCCGCATTGGTTTACCCCGCTCCGTCAAAAATAATTCATTAAATATTATATACATTATTATTTGAAAGAGAGGATGGGGTTTTTTTTTCTCTCCAATTAGTGTATTGCTATTTCCTGATATAATAATCAGGTAATACAGGGTAATAGCATTTCAATTCTCTGATGAAATGGTTTTAAAAGTTTTTTTGACTATTGTTACATGACCGTTGATTATAAGTTAAACAGGTTGGAATGAATCTAAAATACTAAAATGGCATTTCCGATTTGATTGTAACTTTTTTCACTCAGTTCTTGAAATCTATGTATATCAACTAGGCTTGATGGCCTCTAGGAAACTTCACCTTTTAGAATATCATTAATATTAAATATTGTTCTGAGTTTATACTGCCTGTACAACCATTGTCGTAGAAACATCACAGTTTACCATTTATTGAACCCAAGCTAATTTAATTCTATGTGTATTATTTCATTTTATCTTGACATAGATTCTCCATAAGCCTTCTACTGATTATGGATTATTATCTCTTAAGAAAGATCTGGCTAAGATAGGCTAGGTTGAGGAACGTTAACCTCGCCCCATAAATTGAGATAAGTTCTTGAGGACAGCCGCGGATGTGGACCCCCTCCACGACGACAATAGGAGCATTAGCACTAACTGTCCTGATGGAGATCAAGAGGATCACAATAAGGGGGGCCTTGGGGGCCTCTTAGTTTATATAATATAATAATATATTATATACTTTAAATCATTTAGTAATAATATTTATCTAAATTAGGACAGCCAACCCGTGGCCCAACTATAACATTTTTCCGCCCAGTGACGTATATTCCTTTTAGCGTGGCCAAATTAGTGAATTGAAAAAAATGCCATTATTTGTGTATCGCAATGTGCGTTTTGTATTGTCATTGATGTATTATATATAATATATATTATATAAACTCTTTATTTATATTCTACTCCATGGAATAATAGCTTAAGAATTAATACCTGTATTGTTATTCTAAAGGAACTTGTCTCAGAATAAATAAAGAGTTTATATAATATATATTATATATAATACATCAATGACAATACAAAACGCACATTGCGATACCCAAATAATGGCATTTTTTTCAATTCACTAATTTGTATTCTACTCCACTTATTCTACTTCACTAATTTATATTCTACTCCATGGAATAATAGCTTAAGAATTAATACCTGTATTGTTATTCTAAAGGAACTTGTCTCAGAATAAATAGATTTAATAGAAGATAAAACTTACGACTTGACGAAGCGAAAAACTGCGGAACTGATATCTTAAAAAAATTTACGACTGATTCCATATATAACATTAATTCACATTTATGTTAAAAAAGATATGATCATGATCTTTTTTTTTGTCTTTGCTGAAATCGATGGAGAGTTTTTTTGTTTTTCGTTTTCACTTGATATATTTGGTAGCATATTGTACATAAACATATGAGGTATGTAAGTGTAAGACAAACCAATGTTGAGTAGTAAGTCAGAAAAGCGAACAATTCCTATAAAAAAATAAAATAAATTCGGCCTGAATCAAAAACGAGTACATTTATTCAATTCCATAGGTCTTATTGATACAATTCCAATTTTTCAGCTCATTTTCTTTCAATTTTTTTTTTCTATCTTACCATTTTCTCTCTATTCTCCTTTAAATCATCGGCTTCAGGATGAAAAAGTTAAGGGAATGAAATCTCGAAAGATCGATTTATAATTTAATCGTTGTAGAGTTTCATTATTAGAAATAATTATTTTTTTTTCTTTTACTCTCCTTTCTTGTGATTTTTATTAAGTTTTATATACTGTAATTTATCTTGTTTTTTCTTGCATTGATAATTGGATATATCAAAAATAGAACAAGTAAATAGGGTCAAAAACTGATTCCATCAATCAATCAAAATCACACCACACCATGCGATGATATCCTCAACATAGTCTCAAAACGCACTCAAGCTTGTTTTTATGCTATATTTAAATTGCAATTTTTTTCTAAACGCCTGAATAATTTTAGAATAAAAAACATTTGATGAAAATTTTCCATACTTAATATAAAAACAACGCTTTCCAAACGTTTCGGGATTAATTCGTAAGTGGTAATGACATCTTAAATTAGGCAAGCAATAAAATAATGTGCCAGAAAAATAACGTATTTTTTTATTCGTTTTTTAATGCAAAGAAAGATCAATAGAGATACCTAAATGATGCGCTATCCATTTTTTTTATATATCAGCCAGGAATTATAATAATTGGCATAGAAATGTAATAATTAACAAGAGCAATAACATAAAATTTTGTTCAAAATCAGTTTCAAGTTACTCAATTTATTTTAGATGACACATGTATGTTTTTGGATGTATCTCCAATCTTGAAGATTTTTTTACTTTCTCGAACTTTTTAAACTAACAGAAGCCTGTATCTTTTAAACAATCCAAATGTTGTGGTTCAATCTTTATCGATGTTCTTTTAACCATACAGTTAATCCTCTTTGAGTTGCCATATTCTCCACTAATGAGCTCACGTAATGCATAGAATACTTGTGGGCTTTGTGATCTTACCCATACAAACGAACGCCTTAAGAGGAAAAGTGAAGCAGGTTCAGAAACACTATAGAAATTACAAATTCTATATTTAATACAAGAATTTTCAGTTGTTTTATTTAATTTATATATTTATTTTATTCATTTCATGTTCAGAGATGTGTCTTTATTTTTCTTTTAAGAATAAATACATTCGTTACTAGTATCTGTGGCTCATGGTTGTTAAAGGATTTGATTTTTATGAGTTATTACAAAAATAAAATTTATTATGACATGAATAAAAACTTAACAAACCGTAAACATACCTTTGTCCAATGAACTTGTACTATTGCTAATCGGACGATTCTAAAGTGGGACCTCTAAATTTTGCCTATCCAGGTTTTATTAGGATAGGGATTTTTAACAAGTACCTGACATCGTTCACCCTTTTAACGTCCCTGCCGAAGGATGGCATAACCAAGGATTTTTTACTCCCTTTAAAAACCCTCAGGGTCACCTGCCGGGCTACGATCCCGTGACCTTGAGCTTAATAGTTTGTTATGCTAACCAATAGACAACAGGTCGCCCCTTCCATGCACTTGTGTTTCTTATAGAAAATATAAACATTTAGGTTTCACCTGCGATGGAGTTGTCAGCATAACAACCTTCTATGACTAGGGTCTCAGGTTCGCATCACTTCAGTTGTCCCTAGGATTATTTATAGGAAATAAAAAGCCTTAGTTAATACATGGTTCGGAAGTGACGTAAAATGGGGGTCTGAGCATGAGCGGTCAGGTAATCGTTAAGGATCCCTATCCTAATTGCGACAGGGTATCCAAAATTAAGGACTCCCGTTGTAGCATTATCCGATTTGCCATAGCAGCATAAAGTGACATTATATAAATAAACATATTTTTAATATTTGTGCCAACTTTATTCAGTTTTTTTAGAGGGAAGTCAGCTAGCGTTAATTTGTTGAAAAACCAATAGTAAAATTTTGACCCATACTCTTTAATTAGTATTTTTTATAATTAATTATTTTTATTGATGCTATTATTATATTTATTATCATGATTTTATATGCATCTCCATGCACTTGCATCATGGGAATAGACGGACCGATTCGCTGACCTTACCCCACCCTTAACCTTCGTGACGTACTGCCCTCCGACCGTTTATGACTTGACACAGAGCCAAACAGAACAGGAGTTCTAATGTTCGACGATTATTTGTCTTGGCCCGTTTTAGCACTTATCCGTATTTATCTTCCATCTTGAAACGTGGAATTAACTTTATAGCTGTTGCCTTTAGCAAACAGAAATATTTCCTCTGAGCAGGAGTTGTTTACTCAGCAATTTAATTGTACCTTTATATAATGAACGCTTTTAGAAATTCTCAAGCAAATAAGGGGTGAGCAAACAAGAAAATAAGAAGCAATTATTTTAGTGGTTAACTATTCTAGCATAGTTAAATAGCTTAATTAATTTAGATACTGAATTAATTCTGCCACAAAAATAATTACTAATATATTATCCTAAATTAATTAATTATTATAATAAATTTACTAATTAACGTGTTAATAACTTGATATCTACTGAGGTAGTAGGCAGAATGTTAAAGGAGCTGTCTTAAGTTTAGCACCCTTAGCCCTTCGAGTTCTCTTTGTTGTAGATTTGTTGCTAAATATGTAACAGACTTAATGATATTGTAACATTTTTTTTTCGATGATTCAAGAGGTATTATGATAATAATAAATAGACTTACTTCTCAACTCAGCAATTCAAATTTTTTGTTCTTCATTATGGACATTGCTTTCCTACCAGTGGATTTTATTTTATTTGAGCACAATCGTTTGATTGTTTCATTTAACGACACTTTATGCTGTTATGCCTAATTGTATGATGGTACACTGGAAGTCCTAAATTTTGCATAACTTTTGGATCTTAAACATCGCACAAGCTCGAAACCACCATTTTAACGTCCCATCCGAAGTACAGCATAGCTAAGGATTTTTTAATCCCTTTTAAGATATCCTATAGGCCTGATCACGTTGTCGTTTTAGCTATATTAAAAAAATAAAAAGATACAAATCAGGCTCTTAACGCCTTGTAGGTGTTTGGAAACTGTCAGCTTTACACCGACTTTGCCGGTTTAGTATGATTTAAAAAACTAAAAGCGCCTCTACAGGATTCTAACATCGTTTTGGAGTTGATTACCATGGTTTAAAGAAGTAATATTCTTACACTTTTTTACCATAATGATTTTATTTATTTGAGCCTAGGATACAATTCCGAAACTTTCACTGATTTTTATTAGTATTATACTTATTTTATTTTTTTATTTTATTCTCTGTGAATACCTACAACACCAAATATAAGGACAAATAATAATATATCTATAAAAAAATAGCTTTGAAACAAAGTATCACAAACCGTGAATTAGTAAGGGATTATTATTTAAACAAGGATCACTTTTATTAGGAAGAAAATGAGATAAAAATATAAATCTCTGATGTGTATATTTTGATTATTAATTGGGGGTTATGTAGAATTCCTGTGAACATTATTAGGTCATTGTGTCCCCCAATTCTATAATGAAATATTTTGTGACTTTCGTTTAAGATTGAAATCACTATGGTATATATTGCAGATAATGAAATCATTATTGGTAATATGACAGTATTTTGACTGGAATCAATACAGATTGTCCAGGATGTACTTTTTTTATAATAAAATTAATTTAAACTTCATAATTTATTATTTATAACCAATAAGTGAATATTGAATAGGTCATGTCGGTGCCTTAGTTCACAAATGTGTTAAGTGCAAATTTTTCAAAAATGGGTTTTGTTATAAAAATAATATTGTAAAGTTGTGATGAGGAAGTCATAGATCATATGTTGATATAAAACTAATAGAGAAGGTGTAAAGGTAACAAAAATACACCGTGTGCTTAAACTTGAACTGTATTTCTTGTGTTAAATTATTTTCAAAGTTGACTCATGTAAAATCTTGTTTTCGGCACTTAACACATATGTGACCTAAGGCATCGATGTAAACTGTTCAAAGCTTGACTTTTGTATTTGTGGTTGATTACTCCTTTTTAGTTGTCTAGTTGACTATATTAATTATTTATAATATATTACTGGAAATGTAAATTTAAAATTCTTTTAAGGTTTCCCTGTTTTAAGCATTATGATTCATATTCTCCAACAGTTTTCATGTTTGGCCTTAAACAAGCATTTCAGGAATGTTAGATGTAGGATTTTATTAGGGCATATATATTTGTTCTATTATATTATAAGGTGTACAAAAATACTCCAGTCGGGACCAGAACTAGGGGAAGACCTAGATCTCGGTGGAGGGAAAATGTACTAACAGACGTTAGACAAGAAGGAATAAGCATAGCCCAAGCTGCAGATAGACAATCCTGGGGCAAAGTGGTTGAGCTGGCCAAGGACTGCTTTAGGCATCTGTCGTGCCACTAGAAGAAGAAGAAGAAGAACTCTCACTTCCACTGCAGGAAAATACTAAAAAGGAGTGACAGAATATTTGGAACAAGAGTCCTCTAAGACATCTTAAACATCTAAAAGGAGAAGCAAACCTCACACAGAGGATGTGATGGTTAATAGGCTTTACTAGGAATACATGTATTAAAGATTGTCTCCCCTCCTACTAATCAATTGTGATATGATGCTATAATGTCAATATTTAAATAATGCTCCCATTGCCCATTATTCTGAGCAGCGCCCGTTTAACTATAGTAATTTAAATAAAATAGGGGTATCACAAATCACCTTTTGATTGTGATCAGACCGGCAGAGTTATTTTCTTTCTTAACCAAGGAATACAAGTAATCAGGAGTTAATTTTGAAGGTAGTCTAATATATATCCATTTTTTTTTTGTATCCGAGATATTAAAGGTTTGAGTTAAATTAAAAATATGGGAAAATGTTAATCTATTACAGTGATGTTTTTAACACTATGCGCTTTTTAAATTTTATCATGAAATAATAATCAATAAAATTATTTTTAAGAATAAACAGTTTTTTTTAGCTTCAAATGGACTTATACCACTTCCAAAAATTACAAATTATAAGAAATAAAAAGTCCATATTTTTATAGACATTGGCTTTACTCCAATGAATTTTTAATGCAAACAAATAAAGTAAAATGACGATATTTAAATACACGAGTAACCAAATTCATTGATGAATTGCGATTATATAAAAAAAGCGATATAAATAAACGATATAAATAAAGTGTAAATTGTAAATAACTTTGTTAAGATGATAAAAGCACTTATTTCGCCTTCACAGTTAGCATTGTAGTGAGCCATTATAGATAAGTATTCAATATCAATTTTTGGAATGTAAAGCAGTAAATTCATCACATTATTGTATTTCTCTTTTGTTATAAACAAAATATGATCTTGAAGGTTTATTGACAGGCAACAAAGTAATTTTGCTGAGATTTTTAGGTCTTATTTTTTTTTCCAAATAAAGAAATTATTTTAAATGGATCATTTTCATCTATACTAATTTTGTAAAAAAAAATGTATGTGGTTCATCCCTTTTAAACCTCATCCAACTTTTTTACAGCCATTTTACAATTTCTCCATCTGTAGTATTGTTTCTGTTTGATATTGCCTCTTCTAAAAATTTGGTTGAAAAAAAATTTTCTTTATTCATTTCATAATTCAGTGCACAGAATTCATTATATTCAATAATTATTGCAATAAGAAATATAAAATAAAGTACTTAAAATATTAAAATAAAAATAAGAAAGTTGTTTTTATTATTATTATTAGGAATAGACTTATTAAACTTTAAAAAAAAAGAAAAGATTTTTGCGATAATATTTTATAGCCAAAATTAGTTTGTTTACTTTATTAAAAAATATCCCATTATATTTTTTTAATAATTTCATTGTTATTAAATGGATATGTTTTTTATATCACTTAAAGCTGTTTTGTGCTGTTATTGCTAATCAGGCAATACTACAACGGTAGCCCTAATTTTTCTTACACAAATATGATTTGGATAGGGATCTTTAATGAGAACCTGACCATGAAATGGGTCTAACACTAATAATTTACATTTTTTGAGCGTTAGAATATCATAACAACCACCCAGTCAAACCTTTAAACATTATTTCATTTGTTAAAAAATATGGTAAATAAGTAACTAAAATAACATAAAATAGTTTTATATTTTTATAAAAACATTCATATTTTCAGTTTGTTATAAAATTCATCATAAAACTAACTTTAATTATAACTATACTAATATATAAATAATACTGGAAATTAGGTATTCTAAGGTATGATCAACACATAACTAATTTTAATCTATAAAATTAAAACATTAACCTAGGGATGGTTTTTGTTCTTGTAACAAATATATTAAAATAAGGCAACCTAGTTCAAATTAAGTGAATTAAGAAACTTCAGGAAGTGCATTTTTTTCAAAAACAATGACCTTCCTTATTGTCAGGTTTCAATATAATTATGTACATAAATTTGACAAGATAAATATTATTTTGAACATAAAAGTTTTAACAATAATACATTTAAAAAAATAAAATAATAGACTATCTAGTGACTCACCAAAAACATTTTTGGCTGATTTCATAATGCTCATAATATTTAAGTTTTTTTAGTATTTTGAAAACTGATGTCTACTGATTATAAATTATATTTAAAACACAAATATTGTAAATAAAATTAAACTTACAATGATTTTCAAAGTATTTTTTCCATCACCACTGTAATGGTGAAAAAATGCTGTAATATGAACTACCATTAAGTTATCTTATACATTAATTAACATAAAGGGATTCTTAAAATTAACTCATAAAAGTAAGTAGGTATATCACAGTAATTACTTTGATTTTAATAGCTTAATTTAATATGTACATAAAATTGATACAAGAATCAAAGTTATAAAATCAACTTAATGTTGTTATATTAATTTTTAAATCAAAGTCAATATCAACAAAATCGATAAATAATAATATAAGTGCTTTAATTATTACCATAATTTTAAATATTATTTCATGAATCATAAATTTAAGTATTTATCTAATTTAATTGTTTTTTAAGAACCTTTTTCTCTGGTCAGCTCCAAAAGATAAAAGAGCTCTAATATTATTGTGTGAAAGTTGTACTAAGAAAAGTATGTCTCAAAACAACTGTAATTTTAATTTTGTTTAAATTAAAAAAATGTTTGTGCCTTTTAAAATAAAATTCTCATTAATTGTAATTGTTGATATTGTGTCAAAAACACTTATCTAACCGAAATTCATTAAAAATATTTATATAAAAAAAACTTTTATAGTCATAGGAAGGTAGTTATTTTTATTAGATAGGCCTTGATATTGCCATTGTAGACTTAACTGATCCATTCTGAATGTTCTCAAAAGATTCATAAAATATTATTCAACTTATACCTAAAGATCTCAGTATATGTATTTTTAAATATAACTTTTATACATTTACATAAATGTAGGGATGTTCTATACATACCATTTTTACAATATTGTTACAAATTTACCCTGTCAACATATCATTATTTTTGGTAAAATTCGATTATTTCAACTATACTGGCATATGCACCAGATACCAACGCGAACAAGGCTAAGATAGTGATTATAATATTCTTCCACAGCCTCCATCTCATGAAGCCGAAGCCCTCGTCATAAAGGGTTATGGTTTCAATCATCGCGGGGCAGAAGAGGCCTAAAATCGAAAAGCAGACTGATCCGACCAGTGAGATGAAGGGACTCAGTTCAGGGATGATTACCGCAATGATAACTGAAAACATCAAAGTATTACTTAATTAATATAACAATCACTTAAATGAATTACTCAATAATTATCTGATATAAAGCTAATTTATTTTCTGCCCATTACTTAGAGCTATGATCAAGCTGAAAAGATGTTTTAAACAGATTTGGATGAGTAGTAACTTTCTATAATTAGTTTGGTTTTACTCTCAGCCCTAATGATGGCCTAAGAATAAGTTATAGTTATTTTACGTAAAATTTTTTGACTCCACTCCCAGACCATTTTCAACATTTTAAAGATATGTCCAGTCAACCATTTCCACACCAAAGGGTATTCTACAAAGAGTATTTTACTTGGACAATAGTAAAAATCAAAGCGATTGAAAATTATTGGACTATCACCGAAACTTAATAAAAATTTGTTCTTCCATAAAACATGTTTATAAATTTAAATAACATTTTACAAAGTATTGGGGAAAAGAGGATGCTGTATATTGCATTTATTTATAAATAAAATCTTGGAGAAAGAAAAAAATACAAGAAGAAGCTATATTAAATCTTTATGCATCTTAATTAAGTTATTATTAATTTAATAATTATTAAATAATAATTAAATCATTGAGTTAAAAATTAGAACTCTTGGTCCCTGAACTTTAACCCTTAACCCTTAACACTAATGAATAAATGGTGCCTTTTCCAACAGACATAAAAAATTTTCTTTTTGAGGTCTTTGAGGGCTAGAGGAACTTTACTTGATTTTTAATTTAATAAATAAATCCATTTTCAAATATATTTTGCCTATAGGCTAGATCAGAAAAACTAAATAAAGAAACAATATGAAAAAAGAAATATTTTATCCCTCTAAATAACAAAAAGTCCCTCGAATTATTTCTTCTACGAGAGGCAGTTCTTATTTATTTTTCCTCCATTTCAATAACAACAATAAGTTATCAATAAAATTACTCGATAAAATTTATCTCTCTGTTAATTTATCTAATTTTTATCTTATTTGAAGAATTAAATGTTGATATAAATAAATAATTACAGATGCTTTTTGTGAATAATCGTGCCCCTTTTTCAATCCCAGTTAATTACTAATAACTTTATTTAATAAATTCATTATTGTAAATTTGTCAAATTCATTATCAACTCCAAAAGTAGGCGTAAGTACCAAGTTTTAACTTTCTGTTCATTAATGGTGGTTTGAGAGTGGTAGAAGTATATAGGGCTCCAAATCCAATACACACATGGAACTCAGCATTTTTTGAGATTCATGGTCCTCAAAAATTATATGGTATATGGTTTTAATGCTACAATCTTAAACTATACAAGAATATCAACTATTGGTAAGTAAATATTATTTACTTGTTCCTATTATCATGAGAGCTCTCATTATGTAGTAACCCTTCTCTTGATTTTTCTCGCTAACTTTTGGCCCAATTCTCTTCCATGCTATTTCTGAAGGAACTGTGAACTGTAGTCCATAAGTAAATAGTATAGAGAGCGCAACAAGTATTTTCACTGCTCCAGCCAATCTGAAATCGAGATAGACACAACAATTATAACTCTCTTGACTCCCATAGGTGTAACGATATAGTCCAGATGAAGACTTGAAATGTTGGTACCTAATGAACAGTTCCTATCAATAATACAAAAATTTGATTAAAATAAAACCATTTTACCTCCGCCCATACCAATTTTCCCTCTGTGTTATTTTTATTAAAAACCACTTCATTTTTTTACAAGTTAAGCACATCAACAAATCTTGGGCATTTAATCAATCATTTCTAATTTTGCCAGTTTTTGATATTTTCTGCAACCTCAAAGGAATTTAGATAGTTTAAGAAGTATTTTATTATTGATATTAATTTTATTTTAAATATGTTATTATTGTAAAAAAAAAATTAATGACAAATTGTTGATTTAACAATATTTATTTATAGTTTAATGACACAAAATTTACTCTATTTCATCCAAGACCCTCCTCACCACGCGAATGGGCCTCTGATTTTTTTTTTAGATTTTTTATGTAAAATTTTCCTAATCAATGCCTTAGGGAAAAATTCTTATTTAGACTAAAGTGGAATTATCCAGCAAAAAAATGATTTTTAGAATTACTTGTCAAATCGACAGGATAAAATTGGGGTTTAGGATATTGCTTTAAATTGTTTGAGTTATGTTATACACTCGAGTTATATTCTTAAATCATGGATGTATCCTAAATTTAAACAAAAGAAAATTCACTGTTTTTGTATTGTGCTTTTTATTTTTATGTATTCATTTTTTTTTTCCGCTTACTAACAATATATTCTTTTAATAACCTGCATATTTGGTATTATCACTTCAAAAATCTGTATAAACCACAACACTTAATATACAATCTAAAAGGAAATAATATTGATGATAACTCACTTAGTTTTGTCAAGATTGAGAGTGATGCTACCCTCTGTCGCATCACCAAATTTCAAGTAGCCGCAAAAACCAACCGAGGCGTACAATACAACCACAATAGACATGGCAATGTTGAGTACACCAGGGCAACCCAGGAAGTGATGTGGGTTCAACATAGAGTTTTCAATTGGAAGTACCTGTTAAAATTAAATTGTATGTTATAAATTTCCTTACTCTATAATCCTCATTAATATTTACCATGTATTATTAATAATGTAACTATAAATTGAAATATCTTCAATAATTATTAGTTGACTGTATAAATGTTGAGAATAAAATGGTGCTGGTAGAGGTCAAGAAATAATTCCTTAATATTGATAATAAATAGTTGATCAAAATTTATTTTTTGACTTAAATCCGACCCATTTTCTTACAATCTTAATATTAAGCCCATTAAAATAACAATCTTCTCAAATGTTTCTTTTGCAATTAGTTTAGTATCAGTTATCATATTTAGATGTTATTGAAAGAATGATGTATAACCCAGTCTAAATCTGAATTACTATAAATGACTAAACTTGAGTATAATGTGAAGACAAGAACTCATAATAAGATTTAATAATTTGTAAAGATTTTTATTTCATATTTTTTTTCCTTTTATTTAGTTAAAATTATTTCAAATATTTTTAAAAAGTATATAGGCATATACTGTAAAATAGTTGCATGTTACCATATTATTTATTAAAAAGGCTTACCCATTGGAAAACTTAAGGGATGAATATCGGGTTCAAACCCAGGGCAGCAATTTCATTCAAATGAAGAATTTCACTCCAAAAAAAAAGATGTGGACATCTAACAACTTCCTTGTGCTTAATAAAGTAGGAGAGGATGTTGTATAGATGCTCCAATAGATTTTTGGTAAGAAAAAATATTTAAATAATATCGATTTCCTCTTAGTCAATGGAATGAAATATTAAATTTTCATTACAAATTGTAAACTGAAAGTTTTCCTCTAATTAAACCTTTATACTGATTTCAAAGGTTAAAACAATTATTAAGTATAATGTAAGTATTTCTAAATTTGAAACCAAATATTTTTTATTTTTTATTTGGGGAGTGTGGTGTCTCAGGATATAGAGAGAGCACTGAGTTGCTGTTATGGAGGTTCTGGGTTTGAACCTGGCTGTATTGATATTATTTTATAAAACTGGATAAATTATTAACATCTATGAACAACAGTCCTGTGGGTTCTGCGGACCCTTCTGGGACTCACCCAGCCTCTATAGATAGGGTGTCCTTAAATTGGGGAAAACTGGCTGTTGAGTGTTATCATGGCATAATCACCTACCTATATTAATGTTGGCTGACAAACAGTGTAGTTTCTACCATGTTCAGAACCCAAGATCTTTCGTGTTGTAATGGAATAGGTTTTTAGATAAAAATTAACAAATAAAAAATTTCAATCAGATAGTCCTAACGCTTCAGCTATTGTGGTTACTTTAGTTAGTTCAACTATTAAATCAGTTGTCAGCTTATACATATTAATTGACGAGACAAAAATATAAATTAGCTCATTTATTTTCTCATGTCGTTTTTAATATCCTGTTAAAGAGTAGACATAATGTTTCTTACATTTTTTATATTACATAATTTTTTGTTTTACTATAAGAAATAGTACTTATAAAGTAATACTTACAGTGCCAATCCCTTCCATGGCAAAAAGAACAGTTGAAAAAAATAAGGGCCATTTTTCAGGGCTGGTGATGTATGCTCTAGTCTCAATGCTTGGAAGATCGACAAATGTATAATATAGAGTTATCGACAACCCAAACATAATGAAAGCTGTAGCAATTGCCGAAAATGGGACCAATACTTTAAGAGTCCTTATTATACCAATAGGTATCAAAGGCACTGCTAGTGCCACAATGTAAAGACGAATATTGAGGTCAAAGTGGAAAATATTTTCCAAAACCTGAAAGCAATATTATATATACATGTGAAAATAAAATATAATAACTAATTTAAGAAAATTAAAAATTACAAAAAAAAAATAAACTATTGAACTAATAAATATTCATTAATAATAAATATTGCATGATTTCTTGATCCAGGCTCTTATTAAGGTATCTAGCTTATTCCAGCAATGATTCACTAACTTAAATTTAAGACCCAAAATTGTTCATTAATACCTCTTAATATTTTTTAAAAAGAACCTGATATTTTTAAGCCATTTATTAGGTATTTCTTATGGTTTTGACAATATCCTCAAATTCTTTGTCGACGTTTTGATGAGTCTCAGATTAAGCCTTGAGGAAGCGAAACGTAGGCAAAGAACTTGACGAGACGGTCAAAATTAGAAGAAATACGGGATGAATGTTTCAAAATATTGTCTGTGGCAATTTAAGAGAGAATTGAACCAGATATTATTATAGTAATAAAATTCTAGATTATAAGTAAAAAAAAAAAAAAAAAAGACAACTCTTTTATGTTTCATCACAAATTTACTTTTTATTAAAAATGTTCCTGTGGAAAGGAGTCAGCAAATAGAATGTTTTAAGGCGGAAAACATTTTTTGGCAGTTAATGAAGATATCATTTTCATAAAAAAATGGAATGAAATTTACGCGATAAAAAATTAGAAATGGTGCTGAATGATACCAATAAAATAATATTTTAACTCTGAAAATTTGGCAAAACATCTTATTTTTAATCTATCAAGCTTATATTGTTTCATTAATATGTTTTTTTTTAATCCTAAGATTTGTTTCTTCAAAAATCACCCAAAACATTTTTATAAATATTTTTATGGCTATTAGACTGGTGAAGAGCTTAAATTGTTGACCATCGTTCATAGGAACTTCATTGTTGAAATTTAAATTTGTTATATATCCCTTAAGAGATATTTTTTTTTAGGTGAGGGGGATTATCATGGTGAGCAAGATTCACCACCATTTACTTTACCCCTTCTATTTACTTTTAAAAATATCAAATGCTGTTAGGACAAAATTAAGTTAGCAGGTATTTTTTGAAAATTAATGTTTTCTATTTTAAGTATCAATTAATATTGTTAATAAAATAATTTATGTAAACATTAGTTACTTGTATTTAAGTATATTTACCTGTTGGAATGATTGTGCCATGAACACAACATAAACTGTATTTCCGAAAAAATAAGTTGCGAACAATGCTGCATGAACAAACTCTCTAAAAACAAAATAAATGGTTGTTATTAAGTGATAATATTATGTTGGTGAAAATGCATCAGAAAATTTTATTAATACATACCTTGCAAAGAGCGCCAAATTTTTAAATCTTTGTGGTCCTGTTTGGAAAGCAACTTCAGCAGTTTCTGCAAATCCTAGAGATGGTTTCTTTGTCCTTACTGATAGGACTTGCGAACAGTAGACCTGTAATAAATGTTTAACAAGTTAAAAACTTTCAGAACCATATGATTAAAGTACTTTACATTTAGTCTAATACACATGTACTATATATGTGTATTTATTATATATTTAAAGCCCCAGTTAATATGTGATTAAGTCGAATCTTGACCAAAATGAGTTTCTTGTACTTAGAAAAACGGCATTGTGTTCTTCTTGTTGTGCTTAAGTGACTAAGCCAAGTATTAGCTTGAAATGGAGTTCCTGCTTATATGAAAACTCCATTCCAAGCCAAAAAGTAAGAGAACGGCACAATTCTCTCTCAGTGAAATTCAAGTTAACGACTTATTCACCGGGCTTACAGATATATGGATGTTTGTTTTAACTCAAATTATTGTTGACATAGATATAAGTTTTATATTCTTACCAATAAATGGACACAATGTGTGCATAACAGTCCTGTCAGTATTGAGCCAATTATACCAAAGACTAATCCTCCATTCTTGAAAGCCATAGGCATAGCTAAAATACCAGATCCTAAACTGCTTTTAAGTAGATGAAGTAAAGCTCCAGAATCACTGAAAATGAGAGATTTAATTATAAACACAGGAATTATTGTTATTTTTTTTATTAAATTAGGCCCAGATATCAAATTACACTAATATCATATATATATATATATATATATATATATATATATATATATATATATATATATATATATGCTTGTGTGTATTAACTGATTTTATTATTGTTTTTTCTTTTATTTTAGGGCAACAAATCTGAAGATGTTTTTTCATGAAAACTATGGCATCTCTTTGGATAGCTATAAATGTAAATACAAATATAATTTTTATCCGTGAACTTGTTTTTATTACTATTTTATTTAACTCTGCTTTGATGGATCATATTAATGCTATTATGATATTGAATCCTCAAACAGCTTTCATTATTCACTAATCTCATATCATAAATGATTTGCCTTAGGAATCCAAATCATCATGAGGCAACTTACGGAATTTAAACAGTTTTAATATATATTCCATTAAGTTTTTTTAAAATTTGGTTTAGAATAAAAATAAAATCTATGAATGTCTAAAGAATTATTATAAATGAACAATAATTAAAGAAAATATAGATGATGTATTTTTACAGCACACCATGGATGCCTTTTTAAGCTCTCAAATCACTTAAGTTAGGGGTCTTGTGGAGTGGACCAAAGGTTTTCTTTTCAATTGGGCAATCTCTGGCTTGTAAAAGTCCACAACAGTGGTCCAACGACTTCCGTAGAGGCTCAATTTTCTCTATATGAATAAATGTTTTTTTTCAAAACTAATTATCTTTTTCAAAATTTATTAATTTTTAAATAAGGTTTTAAATTAAATTCTTAAAATTTTATATTTTAAACACATTTTTATTTACTCTTGTAAGATTTTCGCCAAACACAATAGAATGTTTAAGTTAATAATAATTTATAAAGGAATTATACTATAAGTATTTTGAAAATAAATGAGCGAATTTATTTTTTTCAACAGAATCACAAAAAATCTAAAAAAACTTTTACATTGTTTCACCTATACTCCATTCCTTATGGATTTGCGATGTTGGGATTTATCTTCGAGCTAATTGGTTTTGTTTTTGTCAAACTTACATATATACAAATATATATTTATAAATATTCTAATAAAACAAATTCGAATTATTAAGATAAACAAGTTCTAATTTCTAAAATACTTACGGCGTTCCAATGGATTTATCCCGATAATCTGAAGGATTGTACAATTCAGTGTCAGATCTTCCTAATGCTTCGTTAAACTTATTTCTTTGATTCAAATCATTATCCGCTAGTTTCAGTCTAAAAACATAGAATATAATACCAATAAAATATTGTTTTATCCAATTTCTTATTTTTAAAAAACAAAACAAATAAAGCTATTATTTGTCTAAATAACTATGATTAATCTCTATAACGTACAAATTCATTTATAAATTGTATTTAAAGTTTTTGTTATTTGGTATTTTCCAAAATAAAAAAATATTGATATTTCTCTGTATTATGCATAATTCTTATAACACAGAGAGTTTAAACTTTCTAAGATTGAAGTAGAATTTTTAAGACAGATGTAATTTTGTTCTAAATGTTTTTAGAATAGCGTAGTTTTTAAAATAATGGCCATGTATTGGTCTTGGTTATAAAACTAAAATTTAGTTTGTGAGATATTGGATTTGACCAATTGTAAACCCACCTTCTACTTCAAATTGTCAATTTAATATTACATCTTGTGTTAGCAAAGGGGTTTTACTTATAAAATTCATTTCAACTAAATGTACGATTGTTTAAACTATTGATTACCAATATCTAAATCATATTATTGATGTATAGAATATAAAATATGTACAAATTTGCTTACAATTTATTTAAATAGTTATTTATTATTTATTCCCTTTACAATGGGAATGTCATTCGTCTAAAGATAAAACAGGTGGTTATAACTATCGGATGACCACAATTTTTCAAAAAATATTGGATTCTATAAGAACTATGCTATTTGGGTATGTTGACAGAAAAAGGAAACGCGGACGGCCACTATTAAGATGGGCAGACGAGGTCGAGAAAGATGCAGGTAGCATTGTTGGATCCAGAGCTTGGAGGACCTTGGCACAGGACAGAGAAGAGTGGAGGCGGCGCCTTGATGCGGCCAAGACCCGTACTGGGTTGTAGAGCCAGTGTTGATTGATTGATAAGAACTATAATTTTTCTGAAGTTCCTACTTCTTATGCTTATGAGGATTAATTCAGGAAATATGAAATAAAAACTCAAGAAATAAACCAACCAAACAAGAAATAAAATCAAAGTATGATTTTGTTGGTGATCTTCAAACCTTCCTTTTAATTTTTCATACAAAAATACATTATATCTACTGCTTAATTTTATGTTGTTCAAAGAAAAAGGATAAATATAAATTGAAATGTTAATTTACTTACGTGGATGCAGTATTGAGATCCCCATTGATACTGATGGTTGAAGACATATTGTCTACTGACATTGCTTTGTTGTTCATGTTCCTGAAACAAAAATAAATTAATTAGTATCACTTTTAATTTTAATTAAGAATTATCACATCATTTTCTGAATTTATTGTTGTTTTCCTATTTTATTATATATCAAATTTTCTGAGTATGAGTAAGATACAATAGAATTAGCTTTTCAAATATGACTTATGAATTAAAGATTAGCACTATCCGCAACATGCAGTACTGAAACTTCGTTTTACTATCCTAAATAGAGATAAGGAGATCAAAGTTTGGTTTTTAGTGTAATACATATTATATTTGACCATGGAAGAAAGTTAAGTTCCAGGATTTATATATATTTGACTTTTAAATCGTTTGACCTCAAGTAATGATTGGACTTGTAAATTTTAAAAGATAGTTGTATGAAGAACTACTTAAATTGAAAATGACAGGGAAGTGTCGAAACGTTTTTTAATCATTTGTTAATTTTTAATAACAATTTTTGACTGGAATAAGGTTTTTTCTTCATTATTAAATTATATATATCAAGAAGATTAGTCCAGTTTATAAGAAATATCTTATAAAGAAAAAAAATCCTAAATGTTTTAAAATACTGTATACAGTGCTTTACTCCTAAGATACTAAAGTGTGAGTGTTTCAGTGTTTTTTGTTTGGACAACATTAATGATAAAATGAAGTTCCATTAATTTCATAACAAATTATTATTAAATAAGAAGAATGAAAAAATAAATTTCAAGTCTTTATCCCATTATTATTATTTTACATTATAATTATGCTATGTATGTGAAATAGAATATTAGACAGTCACAATAACTTTATTGTCTATAATGGAAAGATTTTATATTTATATTTTTTTAGTAAATAAACATTTAAATGCATGCAATCTAACTTCAAAATATGTTGCATGATGCCCATAAACTGTTGATGCCTACTTATCAAAATAAAATACTGGTGGTGATAATTTTCAAATATTTTTATTTTTAAGAGAAAAGATTTGTCCAGGCCGGGATTCGGCCCGCCCGCGTCTCTAGCGTGGTGCTCTAACCAACTGAGCTAACCTGGCTCGTAACACAGCCAGACAAATCCATTCTCTTTACCGATCCTATATCCCTGTGTTCTCACAATTTTTGTGATGTATACAAGGGGAAGAATGTTCATTGAATTTTACTTGAATTAGGATCTCGTTGACTTAAGTCAATTTTATATTATAATTTATTAGCTCAGTTGGCTAGAGCACCGCGCTAGAGACGCGGGCGATCCGGGTTCGAATCCCGGCCTGGACAAATCTTTTCTCTTCAAAATTAAAATATTTAAAATGCTGGTGATTTCTTTTAACAATAATACTAAGCAAGTTATATTCTTCTGACCTATATGTGTCACAAGTTGGAAACAAAATCTATTAAATTACCTCAGAATTGAATAAAATAATATTGGAAAAGTAAAAAAATACTGAGTTCTTCCTATCATTGATGTATTAAAAAGCCTTCCCTTTCTATGGAAATGATTGAAATGAATTTTGTACAGTATAAGAGCTGAAATTAATTAAACATTTTATTTATCTAAATAAATAAATTTAACTTATTTTGCTATACTACATTATAAAAAAAAAAAAAATAAATAAAGAATCTATAAGAGAGTTCTAGATAAGATCACCTTACAGACTATTTTTGGAAACTGTAAATTTGTTGGAGATGTAAACAGTTATAACTGTTAAGAATTGATTATTTATGTGATCTATATAATCATATAAAAATATAACTATATAAATATTTAACAATATAAAATATAAGTGTGAAAGATTTATTTTTATGGCAATAATAGCTCACAGGATTATTTGGTTTATGAAATGAAAGTAAAATATAAAATATTAATTCATGATCTTCTCATATATATATATATATATATATATATATATATATATATATATATATATATATATATATATTATATATATATATATATATATATATATATATATATATATATATATTCATTAATTTTCTGCAACATTTGTGCATTAATGCATGCTGAGATAAATACAATTTATTATTTGATAGTAGATACTATAATTTAGATATTTCTCTCTTATCTAGTTCAAACATTTTTTGACTAATAAACAATTAAAAAAGTTTTCATTCAGATAATAGCAATAAAATTAAAATTTTGTTGTACCAGGATCAAGTCTCTGGTCAGAAGTATTGTCATTACAACAAGGTCATTATATATTTACTAATCCTCAACTGCCTGATAAGCAATTTATCGCTTCCCTAACATAGAATTGATTTTAAACATTCAATAATTTCTGAATTAATTATAAGGCTATACTGATTAGTTATGTTTTCCCTTTATTATTACAACATATAGTTTAGTGTTTAGATTGGTGTTCGATGGGACTTGAAACTGTCACGGGATGACACCAGTTGCTACTTCATATCATAATGACCCAGTAAAAATTGAGATTAGGTTACAGATTTATCAATCAATATTGTTGATTGTCAGACTTTCCAACAACGGTGAGATAACAAAGTCTATGATGCCCTTGATAACTCCTCTACTTTCTATAATAGCCCATTTAATTAGTGAATGAGTAGATTAACCTTGCAAAATTTATTATTATTCCAACAAAAAATTTAATTTCAATTAATTTTGGTATCATTCTTGCTATTTAATTGTTGTATTGTTATTATACAGTTGTAAATTTTAATGTTTAAATTATTAAAAAAAAAAATTAATTCCGATATTTTCAAAGTTTTTGTTCAATGATTCAGCATAATTTTAACATGTATTGTTATAAATGACAAAGATGTGAGATTATTAAATATTTGTTAGTTCTCCAGTTCGAAACCCTAGCAGAGGATGGTACTACCTATAAACCAGGGATGATCTTTTGGTATAAAATCTTTAAAAAATCGGTAAAAATTTTGATTACTCAAAATATTATATTCAAAGAATATTAGTTATAAATATTTAAGCTTTTAGTTGTAGTAAAAACATTATATTTACAAATGTTGATAGTTATTATAAGAATATTGATATTTCCTTTGTTTATGCAAAATTTTTATTATACAGAGAAAATTGAACAGCAAATGCCAACACCAAACAAAAATTTTTAAATGAAATAAAATGTTTAATACATATATTATTTGTTTCGTGAGCTATTAAAAAAAAAACTAAGTATGACAGGGTTTTTAAGGTTTAATTAATTAGGTTTCAAGATTATACTTATCTTATAATTTGAGAGACCTATCGATTTAAAAAAATTAAATATAATAATTGAATACACTTCAGATATTAATGCACGACAAATATATTTTTTGTAAATATTAAATATAAGTAACTTAATTCAGGTATTATAGAATCATTACTTTAAAAATATTATTTATTGAGGAAAAAAAAGGGAGAGGAAATAATTTTTATGTCCCTACACACAAATGACTGCTTGACGTAAAACCTTTTCAGAAGAATGCTACATTTTTGGTTTACTGTCTTGAATTTAATATTGTTTTATCTCGAATTCAATTAATTTCACAAGATAAAATAAAATATATTTATTTATTTTAGTTTAAAATTAAGCTTCTACGCCTATGTGGTAAATACTTATCGATGTTTACAACTGAGGGCTTCTTACAAGAGGGTATTTCAAGAGGAATTTATTTCTAAATATTTGATTAAAGTTTGATGGAAATAATTTAAAAACAAAAATGTTTTTATATTATCTTTTTAAAGATATCTGGTTTGTATTACAATTGAATGTATTATAATGAAAACGGCAGCACTCTGCCACGTAAGTGCGTAGTACAGTAGTAAATATTACACAATTATTACATATATATATTAATTTTGTTTAATAAATTTTATTTTGTATAGTTGATAATTATAAATGTTTAAACGATTCCGGTACCAAAATATTCTTACAACGCATTCCTGTGGATAGTTGATTACGAATTTTATCTGGTCTATGAAGTGTCTAGGAATTCGTACTTGACAAGTTAACCTTCTAAAAGATCGATTACGTACTTCTTCATGAACGCCGGTATCTCAGTCCAACCTTGATAATATTATTAAGATTTTCATAGATTTACAAAGAAAAATGGTGTCTGCAAAAGAAATGAGATAGTTCCAGTTGGGTTGATCATATGATATTCAAGAAATTAGTGAATACATTGGATAATTTCCGAAGTAGGGGAACATCATCACATTCATTTTCATTCTAAACACAAGTGGTTTGTTTAAGTGTTATTTTGAATTTTGCCACTTCATTATTTTGTTATGTGTTGTAAATCAATTATCGATATCTTCAAATTCATGATTGGTGAGCTTGTTTTATGGATCTCGGTCATAAAAACAATGTATAGAAGGGGACTTAGGGACAATGGACTCCTGCCTCATATCTTTTTCTACGTGTAATGCCTTAGATTCTCTTCCATTGATCTGCATTACTCGCTCTTGCATCTTGGCATCCCGACTTCATGGCTGAAATTAGATCTCTTGGTATATCTTTGACTTGCAATGCTTGCTAAATTTCTTTCTTTATTTTTTTTCCTTCTTTGCATATCTATGTTTTTTTTGTTACGTATATACATTTTTTTCTTAATGTTTTCTAAGATCTTGCTGCTCCAAGTTGATACAACTGACCAACCCAATGCATCCAAAAGATTTTCTCGGTATCACTGAACAGATTCATCAGTATTCCTCATATAAATGTATCCTATTAGAATAACTATTACTAGACATCTCCACTCCCTGCCTTGCGCACTTTCAAATGATCCTCAACCATGTAGTATTTCTCTACCCTACTTTTTTATTCGTCACCTATTTTTAAAATCCTGTCAACTCCGATGTGATCCCAGTTCGATACTGAATTCAATTCTGCAAGCTCATACGAATTCTTCAATTCTGCAAGCTCATAAGAATATCTCACTAATTTACAATTTGTAATTCTAAAGCAGTGGATTATTTATTCACTTTTTCAAAAAAGTTTGAGATTTCGAATTTTTTTTCTTTAACATCGTTTGTATGTAGTTTAAGCTAATAACAATGAGATGAGTCTTAATAACCTCGCAGAACTAGTCCAGTTTCATGGTCCGTTATCAGGATTGTTTTATAACTACCTTTAAGCCTCTTGTAATGATGGTCGAAATAGTTGACTTGACAAAAATTATGGCAATGCTATGGAGGCATAGGTGTACGCAGAATTCTTAAAGACAACTATTTTTCCCCGAACTCCCTACCTTCGTAGAAGTAGCACAAGATATTATAGATATCATTTACTACATACTAACTGGAAAATTATTAAAGCACAAGTCTATATAAAGCACAAGTGAAATATGCTTGCATTCATATCAAGATGAAAGTTTACACTCTACCTGGAGAAAAATTCCATTTTTGGACTTTATTTCTAAGGAACTATTTTAAAATTCCATAAGATTTGCTTTTATCAAACGTTTTATGCATCAAATACATTTCTGAGATATTAGAAGGTGATTATGCATCTTTGGTCCACCTATGAATGATAATGAAGTTTTCAAGATTCGTTGGAATTAACGATGATAAAAAAAATGTGTGTTCTTAAATTAACACATCCTTATAAGCAACGCATTTAAATATTGAAATTTAATTGTTATAGCATATTCCTCAGCGATATAAACACCACTATATTGGTGTAATTTAAATTTGAATATCGAATTTTGGGAAGGGATCTTCTGCAGTCTTTATATGGTCTCAAATCATGGCACTGGGTCGGGTCACCTCTGGTCTAGTTGCTAGTAGCATAACAACCAACTATATCCAAGATTGCAGCCCAGCAGGTGACCCTAGGGTTTTTTAAAGGTTATAAAAAGTTCTTGGTTGTGGCGTCATTCAGAAGGGGCTTCACTGGAAAAAAATTCCAAACCTGTGCGATGTCAGGTACCCGTTTAAGATCCCTATCCTAATCCTGGAGAGGCAACTTTTAGGACTCCCACTATATTATAAGTGTTATCGTCTGATTAGCCATAGCAGAATAAAGTGATGTTAAATGAATGAAAAATACTTTGATATATGTCAGGTATTTCTTTATGTATTCAATAAATTTAAATATTAATCTTATTACCATCATCCTCATTATAATCATAGTCGATCTATCTATCGTTTTGCCCAGGTAAATAGAAACTTTGTGGAATTTCTTCAAAACAGTTTCGCTTGTAAATGGTTAAAAATGACAAGACATGATAAATGTTCACGAATCCTAGATAAAATCTACTTAAATATTAATAAAATGTTTACTTAGGCATAGAGCAGCCGTACACATCGCCGCATTTCACGAAGTACTTGGTTATGTTTTTCGCCATGGTACGGCAGGTATACGAATAGCAAAGATCGAATTGAAAATGAATAAAATAAAAAAAAAATGGATAAAAATTTAAATAAAATGTATTAACAGGCGCTATTGGAAAGATGTCACATTATCACATAAGCTCCGGAACCGCACTCTATAGACTGGACTCTCTTCTCAAGTGGAGATGAATTTAAAGAGCCGCGTGACAAGAATTCCGTAACTGTCGTTATCTGGATTGCCACTCCAACCGCGGGGTCTCAGGGCGGGAGGTGGCAGGAAATTTTCTTCGCTTCCTGTAAACGCATCGCGAATCTTGTTGTGTAACGAACGTAAGTGAACCATTTCGTTTAAATGGGATTATAAATATGAATGGTCATTGATTAAAGTATCAGTAAACGCCAATAATGCTATACCTGCTAATAATGCTATACCTGCTAATAATGCTATAGTAATTAACAGAAGATAGGTGAAACGCTGTGCCTTGGAATGCTTCGAAATCCTCGTCTGGTTATAAGAGACACCACCGTGCTGGAACGTATTGCTCTTACTGAGAGTGTTTCTTCTTTATTCATATAATTACTCATGCATATAGTTGGGAAATAGCTGGATAATTCTAATAATGGGCTGAAATGGTCAGAGGGCGCAGTAATTGATTACACAAAATAAGAATAACTCATTTTATTGTGCCAATGTTAGGCCAACTTCAGGGCTGGGAAATAGCAACAGAAAATAACTACATAATTACTCATGTAGATGTGGGGTATTGTTTAACTGGTGGTTACTGTCGCCCTCTTACGTATATATATACCAGCGTTTGAGCGTGATCTCGGACAACTCACCACCCTGCGCAACCATTGTCCACGAAAAAGTACAGTTTCTACAATGTACTGAACCACAGACGGTTCACGAGTTGTAGTAGTACAGGTTTTTTCTTTTTTAAAATATTTATATATATAAAAAATCTGTACATTACCATAACCCCTGTAAATATTGTTCAAGACTGGTGATTGCCTCAAAAGATTTTAATGAGTATACGACCGAGTCTCAAGAACTGACAGTCAAGGAAAATAGATACCAGTATATTTTGATAGAATGTTTAATGACTTCGGAAATATTGTAGAGTTGTTATATTTAAGTCAATTACGAAAAGTATGAATAAATTGAGGGAATGGAACTTTTTATGATTTATTCCAGACCTTAAACAGTTATTAAAAAAAATGAATATCCTCTTTTAAGCCATTATCATTCCAATACGCCAATCAAAGATGACTAAAAATGGTTAGATTTGGAAAAAAAATACTTTTTATAAAATAACGAAATGAAAGGTTTTTTAATAAACTCCTTATGAAAAAATATTGTCTCTTGTCATTAGTGTAGATTTAGAACGTGCGGGTACTATATAATACTGATAAATACTACTACATAGTAATATTGTCTATAATGTAATGCATATTATTTTCATAAAATGTATCAACTCTTGTTATACGCACTTATCCTTTGTTACGAAATGTTAAGCTAGCAGAAAATCTGGAAACATGCATCATATTTAAGATCGGCGGTTCCGGTATTCATTATTGTATATTTAAAAATAATAATCAAATAAATATTTCTTAATAGAGTTTATTTTTGAAAAATAAAGATTGTCTAGAAAAATAAATTTGAATTTGGCAAAATCAAGTGCGCACTTATCCCCAAACTTTCTTAATTAATTCATTATTTAATAATAATAATAATAATAATAATAATATACATATTTATATATATATATATATACATAAAAAATTACATTTTCTACGGAAAAATGTTTGTT
This sequence comes from Troilus luridus, assembly GCA_964056705.1. Taxonomy (NCBI): domain Eukaryota; kingdom Metazoa; phylum Arthropoda; class Insecta; order Hemiptera; family Pentatomidae; genus Troilus; species Troilus luridus. The sequence continues at coordinate 77,919,115 of OZ057414.1, read as the reverse complement.
CCCGATACTGTGTAGCATACTTCATAGTCACTCACCTTGGAACCGCCAGGTACACTGACTTCTTTTACAGTTGTCTTATGGCCTTGGTCAACTTCAGTTCCTGCTGGAATAATCGTCATTCCAACCAATATGTGTGTGTGTATTTATTTGAATGAGTATTATTTATTGTTTTTTTAGCATTCCTTTAATTACGAAATATACATCAATACATTTTTGTATTTGTATATTATAATTGTATAAAAATATAACATAAGGCAGTTTCGGATGGGAATTGCTTCTAGGAATGGAGCAAATAGAATTCTTATTGTCAAAAATTGTACTAAATTATTAAATTTATATTAAAAACTGATAAAATATTTACTATCGTAAGTAAATATATTCGCAAATTACATTGTCATCATCCTACTATCCCTCTTTACCGAATTATTTTTTTAACGATTCTGTACAACTTTGTTGTTTTTCGTATCTAAAAGGTTTCGCCTCACATTTCGGTCGAGCCAGTATCCTTCTCTAAAACTCCTCGCTGCTATGCTCTCTTCCACATGGAAATTGCAATCCGAATAAATAAAATAACGATCGGAATCCCAACTTCGAATCATAGATATTTTCGCATCTTGTTGGGAGAACTGATGAAGTTCTATATTATTTAACTTCTAAAAAAAATATATTCCTGGGAAATAAATGTTACATTTACAATACTTAGATACTACAATAGTTGTAACATTACACAATTATATATTCGTATTAAAAAAAAATGAGAATGAGTGTAGAAACATGAATACACATTGAGATTAAGTTCCTTAAAATCGGTACTATCTTGGAATAGATGTTACTAAAAAATCAATATTTTAACTAGTCATAACCAAATTAATTTACAGTAAACATAACTATAAAGTGTATCTTCCGGTTATCTTCTTTTAAATTTGATTATATGCATTGATAAGACGAAATTGTCATTGTCGAATTATATTAAACTTAAATAATTATTAACATAGCTATGGCTTCAAAGTGTTGTAGAGACAAATAATAAAAAATAAAATTTTAATTGAAAAGAGATTATGAAATTTAATTTAATAAATGAAATCAAATTATATTATAAGGTTATTTGCAGTCCTTGCCTGTAATTCGGTTCAGACAGCACTGGATTACTACCCTGACAGACCATATTTAACAATATTGTTTCTCCAATAAATGAATTGTTTAATATTTTTGAAATTAATTGTTCATCCGAATTTAACTTAGACGGATCGAGCCATTACTACAAATTTTTAGTAATTTTCCTCACCGGAAATTATAAAATAAATTGCTTGTGAGATTGTGAAAGAAAATATTTTTGATTAATTTCTCCTAAAACATTTTTGTTTACCCGACCTTTACTCTACAAAGATTTTTAAATCACTTTATCATAAGAGATGACTATCCCTTAAGACATATTTAATAAAATTAGTTTAAATTAGGAAATGACTCTAATAATAATGAACTGTAAAACTTCATTAATTCTAATTTAGTTTTTAGTTAAATGTATATGTTGTTCTCGTACGAAATTTGTATATTTGTAAGTAAATATATTTATTAGTAAATATTAATATTTTTATGCTAGAAAAAAAGGTAAATGAATATTCACGTTTCACTAAGTGAACTGTTATTTTTGAAAATGATATAAGCCAATTTAGATTTTAAAAAATTGTATTGTTTTAAATAATTTTAATGATTATTATTTCAAAATTAAATAAAAAAAAGTGTATAGTGTTAAAATCATCACTCTTTACTAAGTCCTAAGTAACATAGAATTTTTCCATATTTTTAAATTAATACAAATACAAACTCTAAGATATCTTCATAAATGAAAAAAAATGGACTTTTACCACTTTCAAAAATAATAATTCAAAAAAAAAAAATATTATTCTTGCTTAGTAATAGTGATATAATCAATCACATCATAAAAAAAATATATGTACAAATAAATAATAAATAACAAAGTTGTAGAATTATAATTTATTTTTAGTTGTCTATGATTGTTTTTTATTATACTAGCTTCTGTTTTTTATTGTATTTTATGTTCTGCTCATAAAAATGTAGATTGATTGTATGTATTTCACAATGACTTAGTTGAAGTTATAGCTGCCATTCACTTTGTGGTCATTAGCGGTTGAAGAAAAGGGTCCTCAATATTCCAGTGACGACATACCCCAACTTTTTTACGTCATTTTTACTTTCCCAACTGTGGCTGCAATGCAATTGTTACAAAGCTCTTACGTTTCTTTCTTAATGTTCTGCTCATTGAGTTCAAATACTATTGAATCATAGATGGATGATTACACACACACACACACACACACATACATATATGTATACCAATCGTTCATATCATAAAGAAGAAACATTTTAGTATAAACTTATTTATTGGCACATTCCAATTTAAACTGAATACCATGTGCCTTTTAATTGCTTATTTGCAAAAAAAAAAGCAACTTATATGATAATTAAAATGTATAAAGAAATCATTGTTACTTACTTTCTATTAAAATTTATAAAAGTTATAATTACAAGAATTATTAAAATGTTCTCAATTTGATTCCAACTTCGATAATACTACTAAATTTCAAAACAAAATAGTTAAGTAATTAATTTAGATTTATAATAATACAGTCAACAAATATTTCAGCCTAAGGAATTCTTAGTGTTTGAAAAATACTGAATTTTTTAACAATCCTGACTACGAAACGATATTCATTAACGTGAGTACATTCCTTTGTAATGAATGAGGTATATTAATTTTAATAATTTTATGTGCATGCATTAGTTGCTTTTTATTTACCTTTATGTATAAAATATTTGTATTAAGAGTGATGCTTCTTTAAAATTATGTGTAAGAAAGTAGTCAAATTTAAAATTTTTGCCCAAGTAATATTCGTTCTGTGTAGTCTTATTTTGTTTTGTGCTTCTGGTTCTACCGTCCTAGCCTGAGCCCACTATTACATATAGATTCTTCTTGTTTTGCAATTAATGTTGAAAGACGTAATCTTACCAAGTCATTTTTCCAATATAAACAATTATAATTTGCTCTTGAGAAATTTGTATAAGAATACTCATAACGCAAGAAAAAATAAGTAACTCAAATCAGTGCTAGTGTTCCCACAAAGGTAAAAAATATAAATAGTATGATTAATGTTTAATAATTCACTTCCTGTTCTTCGTGGTCCAAGGTTCACTTATACTGCGCTAAATTGGGTAGCTCCGTGATCTGAAAGTGGGCCATGGAGAAAACCTGGAGACTTTGCGTGATGCCGGCCACATTATCTCGTTTTGGCTAAATAATAATAATAATAATCACAGCATTTCTTTATCAAGTATTTAACCCAAATCTTTCGAGAATTATTCCGATCAAGACAGTTTTTTACTTTCAAATATCCATTAATAAAATATATTGCCAAAGGAAGTTTTGATATTGTAATAATGTTTGTATCTGAGTTTTTAACAAAACATAAAACACTTTTCAAAGTTTTCTGAGACCAAATAGTGTCGCAAAAGTCTTAAATTTGTACAATAACCAAATTTCGCAAATATAAAAAGGTTTTATGAAATTTAAATTAGTAATTTAAGACCTAGGATGTTTCAGTGATTTCTTCAATAAAATTGACTGACAGGAAGTACTACTATATATCATTAGATACTGCAAATAAACAAAAATTGGGGAATATTTCCTTACATTCAAAACAAATTTTCAAAAATATTAGTGGTAATTAATTAAGTAATTAATTAAGTGAATAGAAAGAGGGGTAGCTCAGTTTGAAGAGTTGAAGTTGTTATGTTGAATGATCCGGTTAAAATCCGGCTGTGACAGTTTTATTATTTAATCTATTAACAGCTCCTATGAGACCTACATGCCTTCCTGGGAATTACCCAGCCTCTGTAAATTTGGTACCCTCCATTTGGGAAAAACTGTGAGCGTGATCTGTAACAAATCACCTCCCTGCACAAACTTTATCCAAGATATAGTAAAGTATCTACCATTTACTGAATCCTATATAGGCTAGCGGCTCGGTACCAAAAAAGGGCTTTAGTTTGCTACAAATCGAAGAGAGTTGAATTTTTGAACTGTTGTAAGGGCATGTCTGACTAGTGGAAATCCAAGTTTACCACCGAAAAAACGGATTGGAAAACTTTTGGTGGCAGAAAAACCTCGAAATTTTCCGAGTTATTTCAGTTCTTGGCCTATATCTTCTAATCGGTGCGTTACACCTACAGGCCTTAGTCTGTGCTGAAATTAAAGCTAATTATATTTAGTACCTTGAACTTCATCGTAGGATCACTCCTTCGCCCGGAGTTCCTCACGAAATTCGGCCAAAACTTAAATTTGGATTTTTTGGGGAAAAAACGACCAATGTTCAAAGGTACGTAAATCAGAATCTATTACAGCTACAGAGCTGGGTTTGGGATCAAAGTATAGCAAATTAATTCTACTTTAAAAATGGATACTAATGTTTTTTATGAAAAACGCACCGATTTCGATGTTTTTCGGTCTCCAAAATTTTTCCCATCCGTTTTTTCGGTAGCAAATTTTTGGATTTCCACTAGTCAGACACGCCCTTACAACATATCAAAAATGCAGCTCTCTTCAATTTATTGTGACCTTCAAGTACCTGGCCGCTGGCCTAACATACTACTTGAAGACCCTTCGTGGGTTGTAATGATGCAAGTATTTTTGGTCTTCTTCTAAAGGACTTTTAATTTCGTTAGTTTGATGTAATTAACATAATTCATTGCTAGTAGTAATAAGAAACGATCAAATATAAAATTGGTAACTAACCGAGGAAAAAAATGGGTACTATTTCCAGACATTCAAAACAAATTCCAGGGTTTATTAAAAAAAAATATACAAAGAACAGGAAACGCATAATAAATTCTATCACATGAATAAACTAAATGTTGAAGAAAATGGTCCGGGTGGGGGTCAATAAATCATATTATTATTTATTGACCCCCAATCTGACTACTTTCTTCCATATACATACATATATATATGTAGTAGGTCAATTATTATCATTCAAGATGAATAGAAAAAAGGTTTGAGAATAGGATGTTAGGTAAGATTTAATTTGCTTAAAATAACTTAATTAATAAAAACCCATTTTAAAATTGCAATTATTTAATTTAAATATTCACTTTTAATTAGATAAGAGTAGTAATAAGGACTATTATAAACCTTTAAGTAAAATAAATATCTGTTTTTTTATTATTATGAAGAATAAATGTTATTATAAAATATTTTTTTCAAATCTAAATCTCTATCCGCAATTGTTAACACTTAGTAAATTGGATACAATATCTCTGTAAGAATATTGTAAGGCTCTAATTTAAAACGAGGAAGTCCCTCTACCAGCTTCTTTTCAACCTTGTGCGTGAGTTATATTGCAAGTTTTGTAGCTCTCATTTATGAGCGTGTTGTTGTATCCACTTGTTAGGCTCGTTCGTGTCGTATTGGGGTTTTTAGGTATTTAGTGAATGTTCTTTGCTCAGGATTTTATAAAATTAAAACATTGATTCGAGACACTGCAATGAGGCCCAATATATATTATTTTATTGAAGATATGTATTATTAAAATAGTGATGCTCTGTGATCTTCAAAGGATTATTAAAAACACTTGTTAAGGATACTATGATTTTTTTTTTACTTTTCGTAATAATCTCGAACTTGGTCTGGATGAATAACGAACGCCAGAAAGTGCTACGATGAGCAAGGTAGTTTTACATAGCAGGGATCATTATTTTGATAATAGTTCATTAACAAGAACTTTATCACTTTAAGAAAACTTCAGAACATAATTTTTCCATTAGCCTTTATATGTTGCACAATAACATTTTATGACATTTTATTAGTCTTAGAAAACTAAATAAGGAAATAACTATAGGTTTGATAGCGAGAATGTTATATAACACTTTATTAGTTGGCAAGTACATAATTAATCAAGCCCATTTTAAAAACTATATTGTTTGATTTAATTATTCACTTTTTTTATAAGTGTGGATGTAATACATTACCAAGACAGGTTACTGTCTTCTCCAAAAATATTAGGAAACAAAATAAATATTTAATAATACATTATTACTCTGTGTGTTTTATGATTATTTTGGGACGTAAATTATACATCTTGGAACCTCCTGAAGAAATAAAATGAAAAAATTACGCCTTATTAACTGTTTATTTATATTGCTTACATTTATTGGAATTCGAAAAGTAAATGATTCTTGAAGATGAATCCCGGACTGTAAAAAAAAAAATTGATGGCTCAAATTAATAAAAAAAGACGTATTTGAGACGTATTATCATGGCGAAAATGTCCTCCAAAAACATGAAAACAGCATGCACCATATCAAAACATCGATAAATGCCTTTTTCCACTGCGGTTCCCTGTAGTGTTCAGTGGATTATGAACATAGTGGGGTTAAAAAACAATACATTAAAAATAAGAAATGCAATAAAACTATTAGAATCTCCTACCAAAAAAGCATATATAAAAGAAATAAAAACAATTGGATGACAGAAGTACTTGAGATGAAGACAAAGTTGTGCTATGGAATCCAACCATTCCATGGCTAAGAACCTCAGTAACTCTCGATGAAAACATAGATGAATGAAAAATGTTCCTTTATCCCATGTAAAATATCTTTTTACAGTATGCTAAGTAAACCATACAGTGATAAATAAGTTTTATTAAATCTGATTCAATTAAAAATCTGTGAACATTTATTTTCCAAAAAGACTCCTTATAAAATCTTGTTGCCTACAGAAAGTAAACATGTCCATGTAAAAAAAAATGTCTGATACGAGATGAGAATCCTTCACATGCATGTTATAATTGATTGTAATGGTCCAATATAAAGTATTCATAATTAGTTATTATCAGCCTATTAATCAGTTTTGTCACTCTTGTAAAATTGAGAAAAGTGCACTAGTTGCCTTTTTGCAGTTAGCCATGCATATTCATACATTCGAGAGAATTGTTGTAACATCTGTTTGACTCGCCTAAACCAAATAGTGCACCAAATGTTTCCGTACTTTCCTTCCTGTTTTAAAAGTGTGCATAAATACCTCGGTCGTCAACCCAACCTGATTGCTCTATTGTGAGAATGCTATGTTAGAAATGCATATTCTCTCTATTATTTCCGAGTTCCGGACATAAGAGACGGTAATATAACTATTTTTCTTTGGTTTAGTTTTCTAAAGCCGAAACGTTTCGCTAGGAAATACAGCCGGGAATGAAAAATTAGTCACAAAGATCAAGTAACGTTTTTAATTATTCTATCTTGAATTATAAAACAAAAGTTCAATTATTTTTGTTACTTAATTTAAATGACTTTGATGTTAAATAATGATTTACAGTAATAGGTTTCAACTTGAAAACAATTAGAAGGCGTGTTCGACATCCGAAAATCTTTGAAGTATTTAGCTGATTTCTTATGCTCAAATGATTTCACATGCTTGTGGTTAGGTTGAAATCTGTCCAAAATGAGTTGATTGTACTGAGGGAAGTGGAATCATATCAATCTCATAAAGCGTAAGTGGATAAGCCAGGCCTTGGCTCGAAATGGAGTTATTGCTTTTATTATAACGCTTTCCTCAATTTATTAATTCATTTATTTATTAACTCTTTATAGGCGGAATTCGACATATCCACATATTCCTTTGGGACTGTAGATATATTTATGTCTAGTTGTGTATTTTTTGAACTACTTGTTGCGAATTCGAAGTCCCAATTGATCAGGATTATTTATATATTTTTTTAAAACGAAACTTTTGTAAATTATTTTTCATTAAAAACCGAAGGTACTTGATATAGAAGTACAATACTGACAACGACCTGGAAACGTTTTCTAGTAATTTTCATTAAAAAGTGATATATTCATTTCCAGGAAGAAAATTCTATCGTTATTGGTTCTGAGAAGTCATGAAGTGTTGTTGTCAATTAAAGTTATATTGATTGTACAGGGATATTGCAATTAAAACTTATCGCTATTGAGGGGAGTGCAAGCGGTGTCTGCTAAACAGAAATTAACGGAATATGGCTAATGTACATTCATATAATTCAAAAGTATATTGTTGAAGTTTTCACAACTTTTCTATAAATAATTTTTTTTCTTTGCTTAGGTTCTTAAAAACTAGAAACATATTTTACCATAATAAAGGTAATACCATGGTTTTCTCAGTCTATACACTTGCCATGAATGATGAAAAATACCAATAACAAATCCTAGAACGTTTGATGAAAATTGAATATTTTTATGATTTTTTAAAATTATGATTTCAACTTTTCTTAATATAAACAATTGAAGAATGCAGGAAACTCACTTTTACCTAATTGATCTGGAGAGTAAAATTAATCTAAAAATCTATCAGTATCATTATGAACATTACTTTAGTTAAAGTCCACGCAAATTGCTGGTCCTGTCAATCTGACATTGAACAGGATGTTTAAGATGCTCGAAGGCCAACTCGAGGAAGCAAAGTTACCTCGTTCTTCCACAAAACCTTTCGTCTCGGATGAACTGTACCCCCCATAAAAAGTATCGCAACACTTTGAAATAATTGAATATTGAAATAATTGAAGCATTTTAAAACTTGTTTATCTCCAGTTAAAAAATGTTTATTACAGACTTCAGAACCTTTCTTTATAATGAAAAGACAGAAGTTTCTGTAAAATTCAAATATTTCAAAGTGTTTCGTAACTTTTGACGGGGAGTATATTTTTTCCTCTGATCAGGATTCCTTCAAAATCTCTTTCAGCTGTTTTGAGCCGTTTTAACTCGCTTATTACCACTTTTGACCACACCATCAGAAACAGCTGTTACCTATTTTCGATGGTAGTATTCTATATCGGAATAAATAAGGGAGAAATGATTTGTTTCCCATTAGTTCTCTTCTTACGGGGCAAGCCTTGCATTGGGTATGAAGTTGTACGCCTGGCTCCTTATTTGGTCAATAGTTGGAAGGCTATTGTAGAAGGAATGCTTTTTTGTCATCATCCATATTTATTTACATAAATTGTACAATGTATAAGAACTAGGCCTAGTACAATACAACTTTAGAACCTTCCTTTACCACTAGTTAGATTGTAGAATGCATTAGAGGAGAGGCATATTTATTGCTTAATTATAGGTAACGATAGGTTACAAATTCTATGAAGAAGCTCTAGATTGAGCATCTGACTTTTTTTTAACTTTAGACTTTTTGGACTTCCTGGAAGTATCTAGAATTCCAGATGGTATATTCTGGAAACGTATTACCGTAAACATGAACTGTATATTTTTGTGTTTACTAACTAGCTCACTTAATTTTGTACCGATAGCATTTACCCTAACACCTCCTCATGTCCCCCAGGCATTGGCGAATCCCATATCGTACGAGAGGAAGGCCTAACGGTAGTGTTTTCGAGACGGGTGTAAAAAGTGAACAAAAAGCGGGAGTTGTTAACAGCACTGGAAGCCGGCATTCCTCCAGCTGGCCTATAAACCCAGCCTGGAGCATTTACCACAAGCGGAACTCGATCTTCCACTTCTTTCTTACGTCTGCGGTGTGACGATTGGGTGGTCCTTCCTATGAACAGCTCTGGTCGCTTCTAGTGCGATATCGCTAGTAACTGCCTACCTTGTCGAACATTATCATGCTTATTAATTTAAATGGTGGTACGTTTTATAAAAAAAAAGTACTGGTATAGCCTATGAATTTTCTTGGGTTCAGTGCTGTCAGAGACGTTAAGGGTTTCTCCCAATGAAGGTTACCTACCCACTTCTAGGGGTCTAGAGATCCCGAAGATTCAACTCGTGACCGTTAACGAATTAAATAATTAGTTTCCTATCCCTGGTTTTGAACCCGAGATCATCAGAACAGCATCTTGGTCATTCTACACACTCAGCTACGCCACTTACCACTCATTTTTATATCACTAATTTTCCATTTTTATATCAATTGGAACATTTGTTAAACTCTAATTAATAGTTTATAGTGATAATAGGTTTACGCTTCAAAGTAAAAATGCCGGAAATGGTCCGGCCGGAGATCAAATAATTAATTCATTAATTTTATTTAAATAACTATTAGTTTATCTCAATTTAAGGTATTGATTTTTGTTAACTCCGACCGGACAAATTCTTTCTTCTAAAAGCTTTCTACTTAATTTTCTTATTATTTTCCTTCTGTCTGTACTTAAACCATAAACATATTATCATCGTAAACTATTAATTAGGGTTTAATACACGTTCAAATTGATATAAAACTTAGTAAAATAATTTAGTAAAAAATTTAGGAAAATTTGTAAAATAAAAATGAGAGGTGGATGGGGAAGCCAGGCCATTTTCTGCCCAATATCTATAAGTTCAACTAATATTATTCAAGTGGAAATATTTAATTTTCTATGTTATTATCACAGGAAAAAATCGGCCAAAAATCACAATTTCTGTTGTCCATGCTGTTAAAATAAAAACACAAGTCACTAATCATTGATTTTTTATCAACTCAACTCATGTAACGAATTACAAAATTCACGAACCTCTACAATTCAGATCTTAGCCATTTATTTAAAACTTGTATATCTTCTCTTTATATACTAAAGAAAAAAATGATAAGAAAATACTGCTTTATATAATTTCGCAGATTAATATTTATTTTATTTATAAGGATAATTTTAAATAGAATGGACAATACATAATAAGAAGTTGTACAAAGACACATAATAATACAAAAAAAACTTGTAAAATGCGAGCAGGATATTTACGAATACTTAAGAATGGCATTGATTTTTATTAAATGTTATCATTGTTTGGTAAATAATGATATCATCTTTTAATGATTATTTGAAAATATTTCTCGAATTATTACAGCATGTTATTGACTTTCGTAGTATTGCGTGTTGACGGTTGCTGTTAATAATGTTATTATTTGTATCTCTAAGTTGTGAAGTTTTCGGACCTTCAGATTCAAGGGCCATGTTATTTTGTTACTGTGTTACATTTAATATCTACGATAAGGATTATGTGATAACTTTATCTGTACATGCTATAGCAGAATGATGTGGAATGTATATACTATATATGATATGAACTAACTTAAAAACAAGTTTTTATAAGTTATAAAGCAAATAATAAATCACCAATACCTTAAGTGTCCTTAAGCCTCCCAAATCCTTGAAAAATTAACCATTCAACATTTTTTCAATTCAGGTATTATAATGCAAAATGGGGGCAAGAAGAAGGGCAACTATGAATAAAAAATCATATAAAAAATGACCGATATTTGATCATTTGTATATGAATTTCACGACTATAAGAATAATCCAAAGTTACACATTAATCAGGTACAGCAACTTCCCTCAAAGACATTCAATAAAAAATCGATTGGTGAAGGCGAAGTAAATAAATGAAATTTTGGGCGAAGTTACCGTACATTTTTTTAACTAGCTAGAAATAAATAATTATATATATATATATATATATATACATATATATATATATATATATATATACATATATATATATATATATATATATATATATAGAAACGAACAGAAATACGGTATTATCTGTCGTGCCTGTAGAGGAAAAAAAAAGAATCAGCAAACTTCTAATATATAATACGACTTATAAAAAGAAGTTGTAAAATACGCACAAATAGGTTCATACTTCAAATATGGAACAAATATGAAGTGTGAAAAGTTTACTCCGGGTCTTCACTGGTAATTTACAATACTATATTTTCAATATGACCCTAAAATAATTGTATGCTTGTTTATTTATCTTAATAAATATCTTTTTCTTATTTAATAATTATAACTCATTTATCTTTCACTTTTCTTTTATCATTTTAGTTTTGTACTAATACCTAGGGTGGAAGTAGATGGGTTCACACAGCCTCTCCTATGTGCATACCCATAATGCTAATACCAGGAGATGGAATTGTGCACAATATTTGGCCTAGAAACAGTAAAATTCTAACATAACCCTTCGTGGACTATGGTAAAGTACGTTGTTTTTTTAAAAAAAATATTTTCAATTTTTTTTTTTAAGAAATATTACCGGAAGGATTTCATAACCTTGCATCAAGGTAATCTCCCCAGACTCTCGCCATATCTAGTCGTGATAACTAGGCTCATCGTTATCAATAAGATTAGGAGTGTCAACAATTCGATATTACATTCCAGGTTATATTTTTAATAATGCACGTGACTAAGTTAAGCCTTTTTTATCTTTATCTATATATTGTTACGAAGTGAATTGTATATTTATTTATTCTTTTATATTATATTTGCAACTGCGCAATATCGCAACCAGAATATTGGATGTCAATGATTTTTCTCCTCAATTTTTAGGAATAATATATATTTCTTTAAATAAGTGATAAGTGATTAATGATCCTGAGCTGGTTTCCAGACAATTGATTAGACTATTATCCAGTAATCGGTATTTTTTTATTTGTAGATTTATTTCTATATATCTTATTGCTATTAAATGTGCTTACAGGAAAACCTTGAAAGCAGACATCCTTCACATCGCTTTATTATGAGAGTTAATAAAAAAAAATATATTAATACTTTCTTCATGGTCACCTTTCAGATCTAAACCTCTCTCTTGAGGTAGATACAATTAATTACTTGCATCAGTTTATTAGATAAACTTTTTCAAAGTGGATTTGACTAAAATATCAACTTTCGAAATCCATTAGCTCCACTATGAGGACATTCGTCTGACAGAAGAAATAAAAAGAACAATAATAATAAAATTAAAACAAAAAAGTTTAAATGAGTTTGTTATGCAACGGAGTTCCGTTCGAAAACATTTCCCAAAATGAAGATGATTCTGCTAAATAAAACCGGCTTTTAATTAATTCTGGAGACAATTTATATGCCCTTTAGGGCTTTATAAATTAAAAAAATAAGAAAAGAAAAGTTAGAGAATTCTTTATTGATCAGTTTTACATTATGCTGCATCTAAATTTTGTTTAGCCTTTGAGCTAACTATGTTGTATGTTGCGCTGAAAGGTTAACCAAATTTTGTTTTATATTTTGTAAGAAAATAAAAACTATAGAAAGCGTTTTTTAAAAAAAAGAAATTCTTATAGCCTTTGTAGTCTTTATTTTATTGTTTTTTTAAATAGTAATATTAAATATATTATTAAGTTTTCAAAAATCCTATATTGTTTGTACTCCTTGTAAAACCTCAACAATTAAAAACTAATTTGTGATGACGTAAAACATATTCTTAACAAGTGATTAAATCATATTACTTTTTTCGCGGAATCGGTAGCCTTAGAAGACACTAATGTAGAGTGGTTCGTCATTGACAATCATTGACTAATCCACAAACATATTGATCAATAACTGATTAATCATTTTATACTTCTTTAGGAATATATTGGTATATATTCTATAGGACCAGATCTACAGCCCCCGTGAATAAGTGGTTAAGTTGAATTTATTTAATGAATAAGGGGCTAAGTCAGACATTGGCTAGGGAGTTATTGCTTATATTACCAAATCATTTGGTAGTAATTCTGTCTGGACTTATTTCGACATAATTACTTATTCACCTGGGCTGCATATGTACCAATTTATTTGATGTATTCTTAAGGAGTATATGTCTTTCCTAAGAGAAAATATATTTTACATATCAGAACAATGATAAAACATATTTTTATTGGTAAGTAATCCATCCATTTTTAATATGTATTGTATTTATATAGTGTAAAATATTATACCTTCCATTGCCTATTTTTATAATTCTAACATTTAGTTACCATTTTTCATAAGAACACCAGCAAATGTTTTTAGACCCACGTAGAAAAGACTACTTATCGCCAAATTTATCTAGGTCGATAGAGTTGGATTTTATGGAATTGATGATCAAGATCATTATAATATATAAATATTTTAATGGGTTTCTTTTGTAATTGCATTGATTGATTCGATCGTGTGATCTCTTGTGGAATATTTTTAGCTACGTATTATGGAGGTTGTGATTCGTGGTGTTTGTGATTGGAATCGTAAATGGTTTAGAATCCTAAATGAAGAAGTATTCATTGACTTTCTGTTACATCTTCAGGATAGGTTGATTGTAAGATAACGTTCTGGACTTAACCTTCATGTTATTATTAATTATTTATATTGAGATAAATTGCATCTGGTTTGAAAAACTGGAAGCAGGGCCTAACTGGTTATAAATGGAAACTTGCATTTTTGTGATGGGGCAACATTAATTTTACTTTCACCTTTCTAACTCATCAAATATAATTCGACAAATTTAATAATGTGTGATTCAGATAATATATTCCGAAATAAATATAATTATCTTATGGCATGAACTCATTTTATTGACTGAAAAATGGTTCAAGCCGATCTTTTTTTTCATAGATACAATTTTTATTCGATCTAACAATTAAATTTATCGATATTTAAATATTTTCCGGCCTCTAAATTTTGCTGCAGGGTACATAACTCTTTTTATCCCTACCTACTTCTGGGGTTGAAAAACTACATAAATTAGTGTAAAAAGCAATATCTCGATCAAATTAACTCAGAATATTTCTAGAATTCCTGTTAAAAGAAATAAATTTAATAAATAAATAAATATGATGCATTCAGGAATAAACGCAAATTGACTTTTTTAAATGTTTCGTTCGCTTAGTCAAGCAATATAATATGCTCCCGAATTTTCAGGTTCTGAACTGCACAAAAACCGGAGAAATAAGCAGGAAAGTGTTATATTAGACCCAATTGCTTGACTAGTGAAAAATTATTCACTTTTGATCCTGAACGCCTCATATAAATTTTAATAAAAAGGTCTTTCTTTTTCTTTTTAATAGTAAGCATACTTTAAGTACTCGTACTTAGCCATCTTGTCCAGAGCTTGCCCAATATGTATTTTGTGCTAGTTTTTATTCATTTCTTCTCTTACATTTTTATTTATGCTTTCTATGTATTATTTTATATTAGGTTATACATTCATCATAGGGAGTGGAGTGGCTCAGTGGTAGAGCACTGAGTTGTCATGCCGGAAATTCTGGTTCAAATCCCGCAGCGGGCAAGTCTTTTATTTAGTCTGTTTGCAGCCGGAGATGGGTCATATGGGATCTATGACCCTCCTGGGGCTCACCCAGCTTCTATTAAAAATTATAAAAATAGGCTACCCAAAATAAGTGGGGAAAATCTGGCGGTTTAGCGTGACCTAGGACAAGTCACCTCCTTGCAGAACCGTTGTCCATGAAACATTACAGACTCTACCATGTACTGAGCCCCAGACCCGTTCACAGGTTGTAGTGGTACAGGTTTTTTTTTTTGTTTTTTTTGTGAATTCATAATGATATTTAATGTTAATGTTAAAATAGATAAATAAATGGGTATCTTGAGAAACTAAAAACGTGCAGTTCACACGGTTACGTAAGAGAACTATTCTCAACTCAATCTAAAAGGTTACTATGTTTCTCTTTTGTTCCAAGGTAACGATGTGGTAACAGAGTGTTTCTAAATCATTTATAGTGTATAATATTGTACATATCCTTCCTGTGTGTCTAAATAATATAGTTTAAATGCAACATCTTAACAATCATAATATAATTAAAAAACTGACATGGTTTTCGGTACTATGATTCGTAAATTGAATAAATATTGCTGTAATTTTAAATTTTATTTTAGGTAAAAACAAAGTTTATATTGGTTTTTATATAAATAACAAAATAATAAAATAAATACGTTTTTAAATAACCATCGAAATTGTATATGTTTTCTCTTATTCTGAAGCCTGTTTTTCTTAAATCACAAAAATGATACGCTCAGGATCAATAGCGAAGAACTCCGAAATTAAAAAAATTGACCTTTTTTTATTTTTCTCTGATTAAGTGAAGCAAATATCCTCAAACTTCAGGTTCAGAATCGGATTAAAACCGAGGGAATTGTCATTTTAGACAAAATTTCTTGATCATAATTGCGGAGAAATAAACTTTTAAAATTTTGGAGTTTTTCGCATTCGATCATTACCTCTTAAAATAAGCTATAATTTCAACACGGTTCATCATTTAAAAAAATAGACTGAATAACGGATTCCCTTATAAAAGAATAGTGTCAACATATTTTTTTTTAATCCTTGAAAGCCACATAATTCAAATCGCGAAGGTTTGATATTAAATATTAAATTATATTGAACTGTAGTGGCTATAATAAAGGAATCCTTAAAATGTTTGCATTCGCATAAGAATGTAATCTTAATACCATCTCTTTATTTATCGCGGTGCTATATTTAAGAGAATTATTAGATAATGCATCAAACTGCATTCAATTTTATTGTTATCTTTATTGTCATGATTAGATAAGAACTATTGAGGTATTCCAAATTGGTAAGCTTCTTTTTCTTATTCTCTGATACTTCTTACTGTGTATAACTATAGTTTTGTAATTTCCTATTCAACCATTTTGAAACTTACTAATATGGATTTTTTGGGTCAGGAAAAAGTGTCCCGAAAAAATGAATACCTGCAAAATACCCTTACTTATGCCATTAGTGGTGTCTCGTCAAAGCTGCATTATGACAGTCACTATTTCGCTGCAATATGGCGACTGTTAATTTTGCCCAATCATGTTGCTAGGATAATCACAGGATAATATTATCCTGCAATCAAAGGATTACCGGAAAAGCAAATCATTTTTCATTTTTAAGAGGGTTTTATCCAGAGGATACAATTTTATGTTTGTTCATATTATACCACTATGATCTAGTAACTATCTTTATTCTCAAGCAAGATAATAATTAATACGGCTTGAAATAAATTGTATCCTATAAATAAATATTAAAAAAAAAAGCAAAATGTGAGAGAAGAAACAACTAAAAAAAAACAAGAATCGTTTGATGAATGGTAGAGGTTAGAGGTTGCTGACACTATTTGATGAGTTTGTTTGGACTGTTGATATGAGGTATGCTCCACTATATCTTCTTTGAAGTGATTTTTCTTCAGGTATAGGTCTTAATAGTGCCTGAACTGCCTTAAGGCTAAGCTTTTTGGTATTTTTCATATTTCATTCTAATTCATATTTTATATATCTCATTTAGAGTTTTTGGTCATTTAATTTCTTACTATTTTTTCTTTAATTGCTTTGGAAAAGGTAATAAATTGCCTCATGTTTTCCTGTCAATATTACCGAATCAAGATAACAATTACAAAAAATAATATAAAAAGTGATTTGACATTCTAGTAGCATTACTGAAAATGTAATTATCTGGGATTAGTTCACAGATTTAATTTTCCAGAAGCAGTAGACTTCTTAATTAAAGTGACCCATACCGAATAAACTTTTAAAAGTTATTATTATTATTAATTTAAAAAAATTGTTAATTGAAGGATACAAATTTCGGGCGGATGGACATTAATTTTCAAACAGTAAGAAACTATTTACTAGAAATCAACGTTTTGACTTGCATTGATTTTTATTACGTTTCTTTCTATTAATTTTTTTTACTATTTGAGAATTGATTTTGTTTTCCTACAGAAGTTTAATCAGCTCTGATTACAATTTTATGATTACCAGATGGCATAAGATCCAGCGTAGTTTTAAACAATGAAATCATTTGATTTTGTTGATGAAACAAAGTTTGTAATTGTTCTACCATAGAACTCCTCACTAAACTGTTATTTGCACAACGCTGATCAATTTCTTCTGGTGTATTATAACAGAAAAGTTTTATTTTTATACAAAAACTTATATTATTTTATTATATGATAGTGACTGGACCCTAAAAAACTTTTACCAACAAATAACAAGCCTTTGTTTTGCTTCGATTGACGTCAAATGTTTGACAGCTGAGAACAGAGTGGTTTGTATGGGAAAAGAAAATTGCTATTTTTATTATTTCGCTCGTCATTTTTACGGGCTTTCCTCCATAAGAACCTTCTTTGCGCCTTAAAAAAATATGAAAAAAAAATTAGCCGAATTGGTCTAGCCGTTCTCGAGTATTGCGGTTAGCAAGGAAATGGCGATTCATTTTTATTATATAGATAAGATTCCAGTTATTTATTATATGATAGGGACCGGAATCTATTAGGCCTACAGAGCTGCAGTTGGGCTCAAATTGTAGCAAATTTGATCTACTTTAAAAATGATTACATAAGTTGTTTTTTTCAAAAAGGCAGCAATTAGGAGATACAGGCCAAAACTGAAATAAATCCGAAATTTCAAGATTTTTCGGCCACCGAAAGTTTCCCTTGGCATTTTAACGGGTTTTCTCTCCATAAGAACCTTCTTTGCGCCTTAAAAAAAATATGAAAAAAAAAACCCTGAATTGGTCGAGCCATTCTTGAGTTTTGCAGTTCGCAAGGAAATGGCGATTCATTTTTTTATATAGAATTTGGGAGGTTTCGATTACTGTAATATAAATGTCTTTTCTCTCTCTATGTTAGCTGATTTCATCACTTAAATATTTACTCTTTTTTTTTAAAGAGTAGTTTGTTTTCTACTGTTAATAACTATTGCACTAAATTACTGGAAACAGCCATAATTCATATAATATTCCAGGGTAAAAGTGAAATGGCTGGAATAATAGAAATTTCTTAAGGTCATAAAAGCGTGGACGTTCCCTTCTTTTAATAAAGGCTAGAAGAATCCACGACCTTGGAACGTGATGATGTCCATTTATTTATTTTTGGATGAAAACAAGAACATTCTACGAGAATAAAATAGTTCTTGGAGCTTTTATGACCATCGAAATTGAATAGGAGACCATATTAAATTATTTCTATTAATGTAGTATGGAAATAGTTGGGGGTGCAGTCAATGGTCTACTTCTCATAATATTTTATTCGTGAATGTCTAAGGTTTAGTAATTGAATGGCTCACTCATTTTTATCTACAAACTATCGCTGTAAAAGTCGATTGATTAGACCATTCCTGTGGAACAACAATTACCTTTAGATAAATATTTGCGACTTTCAACTCTTCGCATCTCAGTGTATACGTTCTCCTTGCAATGAAACTCTTTTCAGCTAGTATTCCCACGTAAATGATTATTTATATAATGTGTTAAAAGTTGGATATGTATCTTTTGGGTTCTGGGAACCTCTTGGGTTTCATCCAGCCTCTACAAAGTGGGTACCCTAAATTGGAGAAAACACCTAGCGGTCTGAGGGTGAGGATAAATCACCTCCCTGCACTACCGTTCTTCTAGAAACATTGCAGTCTCTACCATGCACTGAACCCAAGACTCTTCTTGAGTTGTAGTGGTACAGGTTTTTTTTCTTATACGACGAAAGTCTTTTTCTCCTATGATGTTTTTTGCATAACATACTAGTTATTTGATTAATATTGAATCTCTTAATAGATAATAATACGATGATAAGGCAGGGTGTGTGAGTTAAAGCTGCAACTCCGAAGTCTCAAGGATAAACTGAGGTCTAGGTGTTAGTGAATCCTAACATGATTGTAATAATCACACGTGAACCGGTCTCAATGATGACTCACATCGATGAAATCACCCCTCGCGGAACTACCGCTATGAAAAAAGGATTCAATGCTCCTGCATTCTGAAGGGTATCCTAAGTTGTTTTTAATAGATTAAAAAATCCTTATTTAATATTTAAAAAAATAAACTAATGAATTAACCTTTGTTCTTCAATAATAAGCTGATCTTATACATATGAACAAGAAAATGGCCCATTTGGAAGTCTTTATAAATAAATGTTCTTTAATAAAGAAAATTATTTATTTTAGAGCCAACGTTTCTTCCCACATTGCAGGTCATCTTCATAGCTTTCAATAAGGTCAAGGGTTGAAAGTGAACTAGATATTTAATGAATTAAAACCATATTTGTATTAAAATTATTATCAAAACACCAGAATGAGTTTATTAAATAATACATTTTTTAATTGAAAAAATAAAGGCTGTAGTAGAAAGAAAAAGTAAAAACATATTTTTTATCAGTGGCGGAACAATCCATTTAGTGCACCCGGGTCTCTAAACTATATATTGATTATAACATAGAAATCAATACTTTTACATATATATTAAAAGTAAATAATTCAGACTTTATTTTTGAGTCTAAGTGATACGAGGATTTTTAAAGTTCTACTATTAATTTCAACATATGTTTCTTTATGTTTTACAATCAAGAGTAGTTAAAATAAATTAAAAATACACTTTTAACAAATGAATTTTGACATCAGCCTATAGACAATGACCCTACCCAACACATAAAATTTGATGTAACAGAATCAGATTGATAGAACTTGGTGACGACCCATACTTTCCCAATAAGAAACTTAGACAAGGCAGGCAAGCATGTTTATACTGAGATTGTCTCACTGTTTCAAAATTACTTAAACGAATAGTAAGTTTAAAATAATTTGCATATTTTCATTAATTAATTTTTCCCCTTAATAGCCAATTGGCTCTAATAACATTTATTTACTACATTGAAAACTTAAAAAAAATTAAGTAAAAAATGGTTAATTTAATTGATTCTGATTTAATAATGAGATCTAAAACTAAGGGGAAACGTGTTATGACGTCCCCCCCTTCTTCTGTAGGACGGAAAAAAAGAAAAGATTTTTTGATGTTTTCTTTCTACATATTATCCGATACATTAAATGCTAAAATACGAAAACTAATATCATTCATCAAGAACTTTCGCCATGAGATGTTGCAAAAATAAAAGTTCAGACAAGACTTGTTTTGTCGTCTGTTTATTTAAAAATCGAGTTCTTGACGCCACTGCTTCCCGCACACTTAAACTGATAAACCTATTTTGATCGGATAATTTTGAATAATTGACGTAAAAAAAGAGAGACAAAATTCAAGTGATCAAATCGCTTAAACCGCCATTAATCAAGGTAGACGAACCGTAAGCGTTGCTTGGCAATAGTAACCAACTGTTACAACAGACTACTTGAGAGATATAATAGTACTTTCTCAATGATGGCACTTACCATTCATAATCGACGCGCATTTACTTGCGTAACTTCTTCAGTTGCTGTTATGTAATAATGTATATAGAGTTTTTTTAGGAGCGACGAATAACAGGAAACTTCAGCATTATATATCTATTTTTTTTCTTCAATTGTAAATTCACAGTTGACAATCTGCTGCGATCTGGCCTTTTAATTATTAAAAATAATGTAGGAAAGAAATTCGTTGACTGTAGGTACTATAATAGGATGTAATTAGTTGGGGGTGCAGTCAAGAAAACACAGCAAAATAAGTGAAACTATTGTATTTTAAGTGCCGACGTTTCGACCTACTGTGTAGGTCATCTTCAGGGCCGATAGGAGTGGCTGCTAGGTGCAGAAGGTAACTGACCATTTAGAACATTTGGACTTATTACAATACCATTTTCAATAAAGAAATGAGGTCTCATGTCCAACACTTTTTCATTATATTTGTATTCATGAGATAACAGCTGTTATCGATCTGTATGTATGCTCATATAAACTAATATGAATTCATCAGTAGGTTTTTCATTCGAGTTCTGATGTCTTGGTCGACTGAATTATTAGTCTCATTCCAATACGTTTTCTTCAATTGTCATAATAATTTGAGTCGGAAATCTTGTAGAATATCTACAAACTGAATGCCCATGTAGGTGTAAAGGTATGTATTCATTTTATTCACATTCTCAAATTAAAAAAAAAATTAAGAATTAGAAAAATTTAGTTGAACTAGTTTATTAAGCATTTTTTTTATCTCAACATGTCCTTTATGCCATCCTAAAATGACAGATCGTGTAAATTATGTTAAAATGTGGTCAGAGTAGGATCTTGATGTTTTGTGATAATGGATGAACTGTCAGCAGAATGCACAGTACGTGTCGTCATGTTGTTGACAATCTTGTAATTAATACACCTAATGTATAGTTATGGCTTCGGTATCGAACCTTGATGTATTTCGGCAAAGACTGGGGGAATCGAAGAAATTTCATAATCCTTTCGAAGAGCCTATCAAAGTAGAAAGATTGTAAAGTGAGACAGTGATAATAGATGACCGTTGTGACTTTAGTAGCAGAATGTACTAAATAAAACCAAAAAGACATTCATTAAATAAAGTTTTGTCCCCAAAAATTAAGTGTTTCGTTGAATGTAATGTGGGTATAAGTAGTCGAAATTATGCACAGTTGGACAAATCTCCGAGGTAGCACAACAAAACTTATGCAACAACGATCTGACAAAAACAATATTCTTCATTTTATGTTTCTAGTTTTTTTCATATTAAATATAATCAAGTTATTTCGATACATTATATTAGGTAAACATATTTTTTTTATTTTTGCTTTCGTTTCTTTTTTATATGTGAGGTTTATGTCCTTCAGAGAACTTTTTTGGTTTCCATGATAAACAAGAAATTGATTTGAAAATTATGAAAAAAAATACCAATGAAGTTTTGAGTTCAGTACATGGTCGGAACTGTACTATACAAAATACAACGGTTGGGCAGGGAGGTAATAGTTATTATCACTAGTTAGAGGTATTAAAAATCAACATAATCGATAGGTATAAGTTACAGGAGGTGAAATATGCAAGTTTAAATGATCATGACCTTCATGCTATGTAATAGATATAGTAATAATCTAAAAATGCAATCCTGAAGTATAATAATAAAAACATGTTAGGATTTGGAAATTATGACCTACATTACTGTAATAATGTCCTAGGATGAAAATAAATACCAGGTTTTTTTTTAAATTCCTTGAATTTAATGTACCACCCATATAGGACGATTTAAGTAAAACTGGTATTGATCGTGTACTTAAGATAAAAAGAAAATAGGTATTTCTGTTATTCACAGGGTCCCGTGTTCTCCGACGTAACAAACTGAGGGAAGACACTGCATTTTTGTTCAATGACTCCAATCTTAAAGGAATTTTTAGAATCGTTTCGAAAATATTTCGTAAGTAGAACCTAAACAACAGAATACTTGAGTGGCAAAATTTCGAGTGTTTTAATTTGGGTGCTTGAAGCAGGCATTGCATGGTTGTATAGATATATAGAATATATTGGCTAAACAAGCATGTAGAAGTATATAAATTGCATCTATCTATATTTTTATCACAATATTCATTTGATAATGCATTTTGTTTGCTTCACCTATTAATAACAATATGTTTTAAGTAAACTTCTTATTATTATATCGGAACTAAATCTTAAACGAATTTTTTTTTTTTTTTTTTAAATTTATTTATTGATATTTACAACTGTATTAAAAAATACATCCAGTAAATAGGCTATGTGATACATAATGACATGAGCTAATGGCAAGTAGAGAAACTACCCACTGGTAGTACTCAAATCACTAGTTCAACTAAGAAGGTCACGTGGCCATCTTCTTTTCAGACGCCTCGGAGGATTATTGGGAATCGAAGAGGAAGCTAGGTTTGAAACTAGGGGGTTTGAGTAGGAATGAAGTTTGTTATGAAAGGATAGATACCGGGTTCGGGCCAAATCAGCAACAAATGGGGCATTAAGGTCGTTATGGAAGACGTTATTCTTAACATAATAAGGAGCGTTGAGGATTTTACGAAGGATTTTGGATTGTAGGGATTGGATACGAGAGGAATTCGATGGCTTAGTAGAGCCCCAAAGCTCTACTCCGTAAGTCCAAATAGGTCGTATGATGGCCATGTAGATGAGTCTTTTGTAGTTAATTGGGAGGTTAGAGCGTTTGTCTAGTAAGTGTTAAAATAACCTGAAACGTCGAGCGGTTTCTTGTCTTTTCAGTCTAGTATGAGGATTCCAGGTTAATCGTTTGTCGAGGTGCAACCCTAAGTATCGGATCTGTTCTACAGGCACCAGTGGGATATTATTAAAGGATACTGAAGGGCAGGAAGTCATTGGTTTAGGACGTAAGGTAAAAGTAATTTGATGCGATTTTTGAGAATTTATTTTAATTCTCCAGTTTTCACACCATTCTTCAAGATCAGTGATATGGGATTGGAGGCTTTGGGATGCAATAACTGGATTGGTGTTGACTGATAATACACATGTATCATCAGCATACGTTGTAAGGATAGTGTTAGGATGAATTGGGATGTCAGCTGTATAAACTGTATAAAGGGTTGGGCCAAGGATACTACCTTGAGGATAAACGAATTTAAGGTTTGTAAAGTATAAATAATGATACTTATTCATGTATATTTTATGTTTGATTGAGTAGAAGATTCAGACTGATGCAGTGATAACAAAATTATTTATTAATTTAAAATATCTATAAGAGAAAAAAATATATATATAAAACTAATGAGTGTTTCATAAGTGATGGCTACTACATAAAATGTATTTTTCGATTTTTGTTTTCCTCACCCTTCCGTGCCTTACTGCAACATGAATTTCGACAACAATTATGCAATGTACAAGTTGAATACTCAACCAAGTGTAAACTACACAGTCCTGAACCAAATGTAAAATATAGTTACGTTGAGAATAGCATAACTATCCAGCGACTTCGCCTAGATAATTTCGATTTAATTTTACTTCTTAGGGCGAAAACCGTATTTTTTATTTTTATTGGCGACAGAAATTATTAGCGCTAGTTTTCATATAATAAAGACCCATATTTTATTCCGGAAATGGGTTATTTGAAATGATTCTGAAAAGTCGACCTTAGGTGAAGTGTCGTTACACAATCAACCTCTATTGTAAAAATGCTGATTGTAATACTATGATGTCATGCAATTGACATGCAATGAATCTTATAATTCATACTCATGATAACACAATATATAGGTTAAAAAAACATATGTAACTAAATACTTATTCTCCTGTTTCCAATATATAATTGAATAAGTCACGTTATTTAACAGACTGCAAGGTTAGTCAAGTGAAATGGGGCATAATGTAGGGCGTTGAATGGCACCTTGTCGAACGCCTTCAAAACTTGTATAACTTTATTAAAGGATATTAAGGTCAGCTCTCGGATTATTTCTCTATATATGACCTTGTTGATACTAATTCAGGTAATTTTTTTTGATGACGGGACCCGAACGCAGACCTTTACGCAACCCATCTATTATTCCGTAATTGCTAAAGACAGGAAGGAATTTAATCCACATCCCATCAATTATGGTACAACGATCCTCTTTCGCCGACTTCATGTGATTTAGTCTTGGTATTTTTTTTTTAAGTAATTGAAATTTTAGTTGTGTTTATTTCTTTAAATTTCCCTTCAACAAATATTATAGCACTATAATAGCATGTATTATAATTATATTATAATATACGAATCCTTATCATATTAAATTATAAGAATCATGATTACATAAACTATTATTTTATATTATAGGAATTATATGTTTTAATGTATTATATAGGATTACAACATTATAGAGTAGAGTGCCGATAACACTGGGCTAAAAAATTTTACTTTTTGTCTGTTAAATGAATTACAATGGCAGTTTCTTTTAGAATTTGGTGCTCTGATTCAAAATTTGAAAAGCATTTTTGTCTCAGGGGGAAGGATTTTGTGTAATTTAAAAATAAAAAAATAATATAGTGTTAAAACAAGCAATTTTATTTAATCAGCTTTCATACCGTAATTTAAATCAAAGTGTAGCCTTTGATGATTTCCTGCTGTATTTTGTGGCAGGTACATCTCTTTTCAAAGACCAACAATAGTCTGCCAAAATTTTGTATAACCTGATTGAAGACCTAACAAAAGTCCTAACACTTTGAAGTCTCCACGCACATTTCAAGAATGCTTCTGGTATTGTATATCGGACAGTAAAATCTCCATATTGCCATATGTCTCTTCACACAAGACACGTTCATAGCTATGAAATATCACTTCTTTTTTTTTAC
Source organism: Troilus luridus (assembly GCA_964056705.1). NCBI lineage: Eukaryota > Metazoa > Arthropoda > Insecta > Hemiptera > Pentatomidae > Troilus > Troilus luridus. The sequence goes on along the minus strand of OZ057414.1, from coordinate 77,893,304 downwards.
AAAATTTAAAACATTCGGTCATATTCGGAATTACCATAGCAAAATACATATGAGACAGCCACATTTACCCATAACAAAAATACTGTGGACCAGTGTTATTCGAACTAGCTTAGCAAAAAAATTCAAGGAGTGCTAGACTTTTTCATTCGAAGAAAATAAGTTTTAAGAGAATTTTCTCTAAAATTTGATTTTCTAGAACTATTGCCATTTTATTATTACTATTTATTACTTTACTTGAAAGAAATAGAGATTTTTTAAGAGGAAATAGATGGCTGTTGTTAAGAGTAAATCATAATTGAAACATACTAATATTAGAACTTTCTTTGTGTCACAATCATAGTAAATGTTGCTATATTCGTGCATATGTTGTAAACTACGTGAATGTATTTTCCAAGCGATAACCTGAAGATATTTTTTTCACAAACGTCATTATTACAATTTTTATTCGTTTAAGTCAATTTCAGTTATGCGAACTTTTGTTTAACTGAACCCGATAACGTTAGTTCGGATAATCGGTGCTATTAAAAAATATTTTCCAGATCTCTCTAATCTCATTCTTTTTTAATTTTTTTTTTTTTCAAAAACATCATTCTCGTCGTCATTAAAGTTGTTTAAGAGATGTAAGCACATAATTTTTTTTTTTGTAATGGAAAAATAGAGAAATAGTTATATTACATACAAATACTTCAGTTCTATGTTATTCTGAATAACACAGAACTCTCGGTCTAAATAAATCTGCCGCTTGATTATAATGGTATGTTTTCAGATCAAAATCGTGTGGCGAAAGTTTGAATCATAACCAGACTCAAGTACTTTACTCGTAGACAGGTCAGTTCGATTTAGTCAATAAGCATTGGACTGAGTGCTCGCTCGGGTTTGTATATTTTTTTACCAGAATCATTTCATTGTTTATTTTACTACAGCTGCTTCCGTCACTATAATTATTTAAGTTGAAGGTATGATATATATTTTAATTGCAATAATATATTTAAAAAAAAATTAATATTACCATTGAATGTTCTTAAAAATATCTCAATAGACTTTCCAGGCTTTAAGAACTACTGACCAAAATTAGATGTAAACTCAACAATAAAAACGAGTAACACAATTTTTACATTCCACCAACAATATCTATAAAATTGATTTTTTCATTAATATCCGATCCTATTTATATTTCCGTTATACTTAACGAGTTGGATAATTACATTTATGAATAATACCGTTATATCATAGAGGATTGATTTCGTCAAGTTCGTGATACTTTCGTTTAAGGACTTTCGTTATTGACTGAGCAAACGCTTGGTTTCTCCCCCTAAAGGCACGGAGAAAAGATAGGCGTTCCCCGAGGAATCCAGAATTGGACCAAAACGTTGACAGATTATACCAGCTTTCACTAGATTTCTTCTAATAGGCCTATTGATTTTGTTCAATATGTCAGCCGATATCCCTGGGAAAGTGTTGCCAACATATATATATATATATATATATATATATATGAAAGAGAGAGAAAGAGAGAGACAGAGAGAGAGAGAGAGAGAGAGAGATGAACTTATATATGAGGCGTTCAGGATCAAAAGCGGATAGCTCCAAAATTTCAAATGACTTGTTAACTATTAAATTTTTTTATTTTGAAGGAAGATTTGTCCAGGCCAGGATTCGATATAGGATCGGGGGAAAGATAACAAGATAACAATTAATAAAAAAAAATATATATATATTTATAAATAATATAATGACGTAAGTCAGCAAGATCCTAATTAAAATAATGTTCAATGAACATTCTTCCCCTTGTAAACATCGCAAAATTGGGAGAACACGGGGATATAGGATCGGTGAAAAGAATGGATTTTTCTGGCCGTGTTACGAGCCAGGCTAGCTCAAATGGTTAGAGCACCACGCTAGAGACGTGGGCGACCCGCGTTTGAATCCCGGCCTGGACAAATCTTTTCTCTTGAAAATAAAAATATTTAAAAATTACAACGATCAATAAAAAAGTAAAATAAAGTAGGCTTTTTAACTAGTTTAGTGAAGCAATTTTGTCTATGGGGACAGTGTGCTGCTTTATCTCTCATGATTTTTATATTGTTCTAAACCTGAAGTTTCGAGAGCATAATGCTAAGGTTGAAAAAAGTAAAATAGTCAATTTTCGAATTTGAATTTGATTTCATATAGCACAATAGATAAACTTATTGTTTTTATTAAAAGAAACTAAATCAGCAGTTTATTTAATTGCTTATTATTTATTTATTTATTTACTTATTATTTGGATTAAATTATTTAATGCTATTCACATCAAGGTTTTATTTAATTTCTTGAAGCACTGAGATTTTTCTACTAGTCATTTATAGATGTAATATTTTGATTTATGTCATTTCTAAAAACCTAATTAGTCCTAAGAAATGAAATGGGAAATCAGAAAAAAATCCTACATGAATTAATCATAACTCTACATCTATGGTTAATTGGTTTGCATAGATTATTTCATTTATAAGTATACATCTAAAAAGGGCTATTTTAGTCTCCGTATTTCAGTTTTTTGTTTAAAATGTTTTTAAAAACAAAAATGTGCTCAAAAAAGTTTAAAAAAACTCAATGAAGGACCTTTTTTTAGTGAACGAGTATGCTTCCCTTTCCATGAAGTTTTGTATGTACAGGTGTTAAATATGATTTGTCTTTACTTTTTCAAATAGGATTTTTATTTTAATGTTTGTTTTATATATATTATATCTTTTATTTTCATATTTTTTCGATTTTATTTTTATAATCAAGACGAGAAATTGCACCTTATTATATCTGATACATAATTGGTATCTTTAAAAGTAATTTTACCTTGGCGTGTGGATATGTCAAAGTTATTTAGGTCATCTCATCCACAAATTGACAGGTCCTGTTTCGCAAGGATGATTTAAATTGCAAATTTATTTTCTAGAAATGTAAACAAAATCCAGTTTGCCAGGTATCCCACTGCCATTATAACAGCTGACCTCTCTTCGCGATATTGGGTTCGTATCGTTTCGGCTCAATACCAATTAAATAAACTCCTAATAAATCAGTCGCCTCTTAGTAATAGGGCGTTTTCAGATAAAATATATTATTTATAATTGTAATTCCGTGTCATTAGAAATAATTTATGGCTACTTATTAACTGCTTGGAGTTCATCTTAACATTCGGAATTGTGGTACGTATATTTTTCTTTAAAATTTTTAAAATAAGTAAACTAAAATAACAAAAATGTGCATACCTGCTGAAGAAATTTCAGGTCAAATCATGAAATTTAGCCGGACAGCCCTGGAAAAGTATATAAAGTTAGTTTTCAAGAAAAATATAGAATGGTATAAATTATTAAACATTTAATTTAAAATATGGGTTTAGAGAGCTCAGTTACTGAGCTGTTGGTTCCGGAAAGGTACCCTTAAATGAGTGGGAACCTCGGTGAGCGCGATCAAGACCAAATCACTTGCCTACAGAACCGTTGACTTAGAGACAGTAATTAAGCCAAGACCTTTTGTGAGTCACAGTGTATTTCTTTATTGCAGTTTTTTTATACAATTCTCCATCCTAGAAATTTTATAGATATAATTTATCTAATTCATTGGGATTAACGTAAAACTAAATTTTAAAATGAATGGTTTGTCCTGATCTCTAAGATTTTTATATAATCCTTAAGTTCTAACCGTCACGTGAATAATGTTACATATTTTTTAAACTAGAAGTCATATAGTTTGAAATAGAGAAAGTAAACGTTTGTAAAACTTATATAAAACGACGACAAAGAAGAATGTACCAGCAAAGCAAATAGTTACTATTGAAACATGAAAACATGGCCTATGCATGGTTTCATGTTTCAATAGTATTCATGATATAAAAAATTAAAATTGTATTTGGACAAAAGTATACAAATAATATGGCAAGGTTAAGACCAATTTTGTAAAGAATTTTGTTTAGCTGAAAATGTCAATGTAGTCAGTCATGAGTCATGAGCGATCGAGACTTGCTGTGATTTTGTTTTTGTATTTTAAGGCTTTTGGTTAGAATAGCCTGATTTTTTAATATAGGGTTATCCTATCGGAATATGTAAGAAGCAGAAATATATTAAAATATAAAAATAAAACCTGTACCATTACAATTAATGAAGGGTTTTTGGTTCATTACCTGATAGAGAACGTGCCTTTTCTAGGACAACGGTAGTCCAGGTAGGTGATTTGTTCAATGGGTAAATTCTTGGCTGTTAACAGATTCAATAATTTATCTGCCACAGCCAGAACCGTCAGCATAGCTTCTTAGTTCTCTACACACAGTAATACCTACCCCACTCCCTGTGGGGTATAAAATATTAAATAATAAAAATATAAAATATATATTTACGAAACAAGTGAAAATTTCAATAAGATTTCATAAATTAAAAATGACAACTTTCAAAGATAAATAAATAATATAATAATTTAACATTTTTCATGAATTTTGTAAGTGAATGTGGGCCTAAAGCTAGCCAGTGATATAAAAAATTCTCCAGGCACACTCCACCACATTCATTTCATTTAAATAAAAAAGATAATAAAAAAATCAGCATTGAAGAGCAAATTAAACATCAAAGACTTGCTTCCTTTATCGTTGAACTTTGAACATTGTTCTTAAAGATCTCAATGATATTGCAATGTTGCCTTAATTAATTGTTTTCATTAAAATAGAAATTGTAAAAATTGTTTTAATTCAAAAACAAATTATTTAAAGCAATTGAATATAAATTTAAAATATTCCTTATAAACGTATTTAAATATACAATTTAGTAATTTTCTTTATTTCACGTTATTTCATATATATGTTGAATGTTTGTAGGTAAAATGTTTAATCTGGAACAAGACAATTATGGAATTTTAAACTTGTTAATAAACAAGTTAATCATTCAATATTGAATTTTTCGCACCCTGCAAACCGAAGGAATTAACTTGCCCTTAACTTCTTACAGCCGATCATAAAAACTCAGATCATTTTGGTTTATTGTGGTATAGTTTCTATAATAAAATATAACGTCACAAATCGGGGAGATATATTTAGTTCTTCTTCTTCGTATCTTTTATTACTTATTTATGACTCAAGATCATTCTATTTCGTTCAAGTAGCTACTAAGAATATGTAGGCCAATCTAACGCTTAAATTAGCCATGTACTTAAGTACACTCACTAAACTTATCTATTGAGTATAAATGTCTATATATAGTGAAATGTATAAAAATGTAGACTCATTAATTATGACTGTTCTTGTGTGTGTTAATAGTGAATAGTTATTGGGATTAAGTTAAGTATTTAATGGACGTGGAAATAGTAATATACAACTTTTTTAATTTATTAATTTTTATTTATATTGTTTTTATTAAAATCGAAATTGTTTTAATTCAAAAACAAATTGTTTAAAGCAATTGAATATAACTTTAAAATATTCCTTATGAACGTTCCAATCTGGTAAGTTAATTGATCACGAGGTCATCTTCTTTTCAGACGCCTCGGAGGATTATCAGGAATTGAAGAGGTTGCGAGGTTTGAAACTGGTGGGTTTGAGTGGGAATGAAGTTTGTCATGAAAAGATTGATACCGGATTAGGGCCAGATCAGCAACAAATGGGACATTAAGGTCATTATGGATTACATTGTTCATAACAAAGTAAGGAGCATCAAGGAGTTTGGATTGTAAGGATTGAGTACGAGAGGAATTCGTACCGTACCAAAGCTCTATTCCCCAAGTCCAGATGGTTCTAATGATTGTCATGTATATGAGTATTTTGTAATTAATTGAGAGTTTCGAGTGTTTGTCTAGTAAATGTTGAAGTACCCTGAAACGGCGTGCTGTTTCTTCTCATTTCATTCTAGTATGAGGATTCTTAGTTATTCTTTAGTCAAGGTGTAGTCCTAAATTTGCAACTTTCGGAAAATGTCAGTTTAATTACTTATTATCATATTACATAAGGTAATTAATTAATTGATAGTTTAGTTACTTTAATAATTACTTGTTGTTGATGTGATGTATAAATGTAGAGTATTTGTCCTATTGTCTGTTAAAGTAACAATATAAATAATAAAAACTAATAATTCATAAGAACAGAATGTCCTTACAATGGTAACTCGGTTACAATAAAGGGAAAAATAAAGCAGCTTTAGTATCAAGAAAACGTAATAAATTATAATCAATTAGTAAAGTATTTTATTGTTTTATACAATTTAATAATTGTTATCATAATTTATTTTTTAATAGGAAATACTATTTCCGGAAGATCCAGGGATAAAAAATAGTAGTTACCTTTCTAATGTTGGTTTCTTCTAAAGTGTCGCTGATCAAAAATAAAATTAAGGTGAAATGATAAAATTTGTTATATAATTGAAAATATATGATAGACTGAAATATTCTAAAAAGTTTAGATTTTGAATATCATGGCCTTTTCAGGCCTCGAGCACAATGGGCCTTTAGAAAAGTCAGCTAACAATTACTTTTTATTATTAGTCCTAATATTTTGGGTATAGTTTCCCTATAGCAGTGGTTGCCAACCAATTTTTACCACCCCCCCCCTCCCCCCCATGTTCAAATGAAAGCCTTTTCACGCCTTCTTGCACAATAAATTGTATATGCACGTTAAACAAAACATGTAATACACTGGATACAAATTATTTAATTTATTAATTAATTTGACTCTATCACAAGCACTGAACCAATGGGGGTCGTTGGCTTTTCAATAGTTCTCCCTACTTAAGAGATTTTTTTTAAATATCAACCCGGACCATTTTCTTCCTTATTTAATTTAACTATCACTAGATACAGCATTATAAGTTTCAATTTAAGATAAATAGGTACTGGTAAGAGATAATTAACTAGAAAGTGACAATGTTTTTATTTTTAATGGATTTCACGTCCCCGCAGGCGGGAACCACTGACCTATAGGAACAGAGACCTGCAGACCAACTGCAGCTGCCTCAAGAAAGGAACTCCGCACGTGCACAGAGCCGCAAGACGCAAGCGGTGCTCAGGTTTAGTGGAACTGTGCCTAAGGCGCAACGGATTCACTTTCGCTAACCCACATCCGATGACCTTTCACTTCGCACGCTCTGCAGTCGTGTAGAGTTCTCCTAGGGAAAATATCGTATTTGCCAGTAAGATGTTATGTATGTTAAAAAGGCGATACAAAAACAAATCGGAATTACAAATCATGTTTTTGAGTGACATTTTGGGGGCGGTTGAGGCCTTTACGAGGCTTCGAAATGTTAAACGGGGTATGTTATTCAAAAATAAAACGTTAATCTCAACATTACTTGTCTCCAGCGCATTTCTTTCAGAGTATGTCTGTCGAAATGCAACCAGTAATTACGGATAATTAGACCCGCATTTAAAAAGTTTTAAGTAATGGTTATGTCATAATACAGTTATTATGTATCATCGGCTACATTTTTTTCTTTATACTGAAATGTATATTTTATGATTTTTAACCTGGTCCACTACCCTAGAGACTGTTCGACGGTTTCTTGGATAACAGTTATGCAGGGAGGTGATTTGTCCCAGAAGACGCTCTACCACCAGCACCCCCAATTTAGGGCATTAACATTGTAGGGACTGGATGAGCCCCATGAGAGTACGGATCCAGAAGTATTAAATAAAATTAGCCACAGACGGATTTTAACCCGGAACCTTCGGCATGGTAACTCAACGCTCTACAACTGAGTCATTCCGCCCACAAATTTTATTGTATTTTTATTATACGTTTATACAATAAATACGAAGTATATCCTGATGTTTATTTTTCTACAAGACGCTATAATAGAAACTTCATTTGTGGTTGTCAACTCCATTTTTTTATAAATATTTATGCCTATACTTCAAATTCCAGCTTACAAATATCCTTCCATGGATTATAGATCAATCCATCGATTATAACTTCAGACGTTTCTCAGCCATTTAAAAAATAGTTTTGCGAATTAAAATTTTAAATTAAGTCTTAAATTTCGAAAAATAACTAGAATTTCCTCTCTTTAACCGTTCTTCTATGTACTCTCGGATTATATTTGTTTTAGTTATACAGAGCCTAAATGCTTAAATTTTCTAAATCAAACTCATATCTATAACACAAAAATCATCGCCATTTCTACTACTAGCCTATCATCTACGATTCTATTTCGCCAATTTCAAACTTATTTGAAATATCTGCTTCATTATCGCTTTACACACAAATTCAAGCAAGCACAGACACACACGTGATCACACTGTATATATTTGATATATTCTCTTAGATGTCACAAAGAATGCTGAGTTTAGTGGTAGTATCATGAACCAGTATGCTTGCTGGAGTAGTTGTCCAGATTACTGGAACATAAAAAGTATGACACACGCGATGCCATCAAGAACCGTATTAATAAGTCGAAAAAAGACAAAATATGTAGGTTGTTGTCCAAACGAGTGTTTCAGGACATTTACAGCAATACTAATATATGTTTTCATTATTTTTTATTATTGTTAATCCAATTGATCATATGTGAATAAAATATCGAAGTCATTTCGTCATTCCCCGACTAAGGTTATATCCGAATTTTGCTTTTTCCATATTCTGAATAACGATTTTCCCCGGGGTGAATCGAGAGGCTAAATCCAATTTTGTTTCCCAGGTAGAGGGATAACCCTGATTGTCTAAATCTAATTTTCTTCCTCCTCCAGGACAGACCTCTTACACAGATCCTATCACTGGATACGCACTCCCCGGGTGATCCTGGTTGGCTGTGACCCGGATGTTGCAGTGTTTCCAGTCATTACTGTAAGATTAATGATCTCTGTTGTCATTAATTACTTTACTCCCTCCCTGTAACTTCTGGATATTCTTGATAAACGGGATCTTGTTGAACGTTTTACTTTTCTTTTGTATTCTCACAATAAGGTAGGCTAGCTCGAGTCTTTTCTTGTTAAGTAATCTTGTCTTAATATATTCATCTCTATTTTACATGTAGCTTTTTTCTTGTTTCTTTTTAATCTTTGTAATGTTGAAATTTGAAATTTATTCTATTATTCGAATATCTTGGTATTACTATTTTGTCTAAAGTGTTCTTTAATTGCATTCACAGAGTTTTAATAATACTATAAAAAACTCGCAATTTATTTTTTATTCCATTTTTGATTTATTAACTAAACGTAACTATATTCTACTAGTAGACATAAAAAGCGTATCTATTAGAATTTGCACTATTAATCTAAGGAAACTTGTCTCAGAATAAATAAAGACTTTATTATTATTAATATTATTGTTATTAAAACCCCAGTACAAGATTACAATTTTTATTAACGATTGTATTTCTGAATTGTTATTACTTATATTTTTTCATGGTCAACATTTCTGAAGATGGGTCCAAAAAATGGAAAAATCTCTTTCTAAAACATCTCAATATCTCTAATATTTATCACTTTTTTCTTGTTTTACTAAAATTAATTACACAAAATCATTTGTTCTTTTAAAAAAAAAATTAAATCAAAAGCATTTGTTTTTCTATTTCCTTGAACCCACGCTAAACATTAAAGAATTTGTTTTCGAACTATAGCGACTGGTTTAAGTTTGACAATTGATATAAAATTTATATTGTATGATCACATAGTCATAAGATACAAGCCGATGTATGAGGAAAGGGTTAACATTCATTGGACGATATGCACTGGTTTTGATTGAACCTTGAAGTAGTTATTTCATTTCCTTGAAAAGTGGTGTTTTTTCATTTTCGACACTTGCAGTTGTATAGACTATATTCTGCATGAGGGGAAAATCAATTCAACTCGGAAAAGATTTTTAATTATAATTGTTGGTGGAAATTATCACTATTTTGGGAAATTTAGGTCTAATTTATGTAATAGTCCATAGATACATTTTGGAATAGTTTTTTTTTCTCGGTATATGTTTCCACTGCTAAAGTGATCCAATTAACACATATCCGAGGCCTTTCTCTGATCGATAGAAAAAAAAAGGGAAAGGATGACTGATTTCATAAAACAAAAATTCCTCTTTGGAAATCGATAGCCCAACTTAAATGTATGTTATTAATTTTAACCTTCGTTCCACTAAACGATTTTTAATTAACTGTTTGGCCCCAGACTTACTAAGAATCGACAAACTACTAGACGGCTTTGAGACTGACCATCGAGACTCACCTTGCTCACAATGACACTCAATGGAGCGTGTTAATTGGATATTATCTGGTGAGGTGAATTTAAACAAATGGCCACGCTACTATCCAATTCCGCCTTAAGGGAAATGCGAAAATTCTTTTGTGAAAACGAATAGAACATAGAATAATTATATTTTATCTATATCTCTTTCGTTTTTTGGGGGAGCGATGTATATGGCTGAGTTATGGGGCTGAAGGTCACGGGTTCAAATATTGCTATGGCGCATAAATTATTTTATCTATTACCACCAACTGTGTGCCTTACTGAGACTCCCCCAGCCTTCATAAAGTGGGTACCCTTAATTAGGGAAAAACTGGTTGTGCTATCTCGGAAAAATCACCTCCCCGGAATACCATTGTCCTAGAAATGGTACAGGCTCTACTGTATACAGAACTTAAGATCCTTCAGGGGTTGTAGAGGCCCGGAAGTTTTTTTTTTACTACAAATAAACCTTTAATGATACTTTAGAAGATTAATAAGCTACATTTCGTGTTGGCTGCAATGAAGGACATATATTCTTATGTATTCTGTAATCGTCTTGACCTGTACGAATTCCTCCTTATCAAACTTGTCATTGTTTTCTTAATAATATTAGTATATTGCTTCGTATTATAACGTAGGTACATTGCATTTATTATTCCTAAATTTTCGCAAGTTAAATAAAAGAATAATTTAGATTATCCTTTGGGAATTTAAAGCAAAATTTATGCAGTATTCTAGCTTCTAGGTTTTTTTCCTTTGTTTTTCCCAAACCGCTTAGCCTACAGTGGGATGCAGTACAGTACAGGCATCCTTAGCACAGAGTATTGCAATGTTGTAATGATATTATACATACTGTAATAAACGTAGTTAGTAGAAACAAGGTTGTTCATATTCTTCTATATTTTCTGTTTTGTACTCGATCCCTTCATAATGTTAGGGCTTTCAATTATCGATCTATCATGCTCTGGCATATTTTAGATTCATTTTACAATCCCTTCACAATGAATGGTGCGTTATGCAATACCAGGTGACTGGCTTTAGACGGTTGAGGTAATGATCAGTTAAGACCTGAGCGTGCTCGGGAAATGGGTTTCGCAACTGCAGTGCAGCTCAGTCGCATGCAGTTTATCTCGTCGCAACAAAGGCACAGTAATTCAGCTTTTGATAATATTTTATTAATAGCAGGAAATTATAAAGTACTTGAGGTACTTTGAGGCAAAATATGCCAACGCTATTCTCCTACCAGATTTGTATGAGGTTTGTTTTTTAATTTATATATAGTGATTAAACAAATAAATAGAATGAATGACACGTAATGACATGAAATAAAAGAAAGTATTGGAATTATCCACTGGTAGTACTCCAGTAGCAAATTCAACTTAGGAGGTCACGAGGCCATCTTTTCAGACGCCTCCGAAGATTATCGAGAATTGATGAGGCAGGTAGCATTGAAAATATTGGGTTTAATTGGGGATAAAGTTTGTCATGAAGGGCCATGACAAATGGCTTATCATCAACAAATGGGACAATAAGTTCTTTATGGATGCTTTATCCATGACTAAGAAAGGAGTATTGAGGAATTTACAAAGGATTTTGGATTGTAAAGATTGGGAACGAAATGGATATGATGGCTTAATGGAGCCCCAAAGCTGTACTCCAAGTCCATATATGTCTCATAATATGTCATTTTTATGAATTTTGTATTTAATTAGGAGCTTAGAGCGTAAGTGATGGAGTACACTGAAACGGCTAGCAGTTTCTCCAGTCTAGTACTAATTTATTGTTAATAATTTTTTCAACCAACGATTGGTTGTTTTCTTGTTGTATTTAGCATGGCTCAAGTGGTTACTTCGTCATATCCAATGGTAAACCGAACAAAAAAGGGATGTTATAACCAAATTATTTTAAAAGTTATATTGCAGATGGAATATCATTATTTGTTCAAATATGAAGCCCTTCCCTCTCCTTTCGTGAGTCATGGTGATTCATCGCGATTCTGGGAGATATTTATGATCGCAACCGGTTTAACATTTCTAAAACAAAAATACTCCGAGTTTAAACAGTTATAATGAAGGATCGGAATAAAAGTCGTGACTTGGTTTCCCGTAGTCCTTGTGCGTCACTTATATTCCAGGAAGAGACTAGCGCTAGGTTTGTTTTTGTTTCTATTGCTCTTCACATATCCGTTTGCATTTCAACCTTGTTTCCTTTTGTTGATAATAATTGTTTATACTTTAGCTTTTCTGTGAAGTCATATTTTTTACATTTTCCTTCCCATCAATATTTGAAATATAGTGGGTTTAAGTTAATATTTCTATTTAGTAATTATACCTGTTGTGTCATGGTTTGCATAACAATCATATACGTCCAGCATCGTGGGTTTGGGATGGACCTATACTGGTTCCACCAGTGTTCGTAGCCAAAATGTTTTTATATCAAAACCAACTAACTTATCTTAGTATTTCAATTGTGTTGTATACGGTGTTTTCTCATGTTTGTATAATCAATGGAACAGAAAGGAAATTATCAAGAACAACTTTTCTCAATGGACTTGATCATTCCTGTCAATCACACAAAGATAAAAAATCCTGATCCTAAAAAAGCTATTAGGATATGGTCAACTGGTCCGCCTTGACTCAGATATTATTTAAGCCATTTGGTCGATCATTAACAGCCATTTAATACCAATCTAAAAAATAAACTCTGAGTTATAAAAAAGATAAAGGGAAAACTTGTGGATTTGCGGATTTGTGGATTTTATTATCCTGTTTGTCGCGAATCCAAAGAACTAAGTGCGCATGACCGCAAAGGTTTTATTGCGCATTTAAAAGTTGTGCAAGATTTATTAGGAGGTTGGTGACATGAGTGATAACATAAATGACGATAATAAATGATAATTTATGAGCAGTTAAACCTGATCCGAAACTATAAATGAGGTTTAAAAGTAAGCTTTGCAATATAATGAAACATATGCATGAAATGCTATATTATTGTTAGAAAAACTTTTTTTTCAGTGATTATATTTGAGGTATCAATGAAGACATAAACTGTTTAGTTCTTTAAGCAGTTGTTGGTCGAAATGTTCTTACGTGTAACAATGCCTAGTTATCCTATAAGATAAGATTTTATTCTGCTTCGATATAAATTCACAATTAATAAAGACAATAGAATATTTTTTTGTCACAGAAGGGAAGAAAGTATAAACAATAGTAATACCAGCTATAATTAATTGAAGATTAGATTGCAGCTGTTAATTTTAGATTATCAGCGACTTATAAAAAAAAGTCCTCGATGATTTCATTGTTGATAATTAAGTATATAGGTTAGATAATTATCTATATATCTCTAAATTAGAAACTATTCCTATATACAGCAATAAGATTGTTATTTCTTTTCACATTTGTTCATTAGATTCAGTTTATTAATACTGTAACCAGTTGAGAAAGCGATATTTGCTCTATAACATTTAGTACCTATTATTTATCCCCGACTATGAATTAATAAAATTTGTTCAGTTATGGTATTCCCGTTAAGAAGGGGATATTACCATTAATTTGTGAATGCCGGTTCTGTATTAAAACCATTTAGTGGACTGTATAAAAACATGTGGTGGACTCTATTTAGAGTTAAAACATAACTTTTTATTGAAATAATTTACACACAATTCAGTGACATAAGAAAAACAAAATGCATTACATATTTTGAAGTGGGTCTGGATTGTTCATGGTGTTTTCTAGGCCGGCTCTCATCTCCTGCTACCCATTCCTCAGTCTGGATTAGCTTTTAAGTCACTCACTCATGTTTGATTGTTAATAACATATTGAGTTATTTGGCTTGCACATGATGCTCATTCGAAAGCGGCTAGCCAACAACTAACTTTGTGAAGTTATTTTTTCTCTGTCCTACGCCTTCTAGATACATTTCACGGTGTGCGGCGAACAATATTTCTCCTCTATTTAATTTTTTTCCACTATGAACAAACGCTTAAATATAATTTTATTAGTAAAATAAATTATTATCCGCCATAAAAAGAATTAAAAAAATACTCTTTCAAGTTTCCACGGCCACTATTTATACAAAAAACTTCATTTGTTAATTAAAAAAATGTTTTGACTGAATATTTTGGCAACTCAGGTCTATCAAAATAGTAAGCTGCAGTATATGAAAATTACAAAAATGAGCTGAATATCCTGTTTTTTTAATTTGATAAAATAAAAAATATAATACCTACAGCCCTCATCTAGATACATTTCTCTATTATTATTTTTTCCCCAATAGGGGTGGCATTGGTGTATTCCAAACATCCATATCCATTTCTCTATTTTACTCACTACATTCACTATTTTAATCACGGTTCTGAAAATATCTCAATATGTTCTTTCCTAAAGACTGAGGAGAGGGGTAGCTTAATTCTTAGAGCACGTAGTAGCAAGGGAGAAGGTTCCGGAATCAATTCCGGCACTGGAAGATAAATAATTTAATCTGTTAACTGCTGTGGTTCAACAATGTGGGATCTGACGACCTTCCTGGGGCTTACCCAGCCTCTATAAAGTGATTATCCTTATTCAGTAAAAAACCTAGCGGTTGAACGTGATTTCGGACAAATTATCTCTCTTCACTTATTCCAATTATTCAATTATTCCATGTACTGTACCCAATACGCTTTATGGGTTGATATGTTATAAGGTTTTTCCTTTAGATTAATAGAAAGCAATTGAATAGTTTAAGAACAAAATTTATTTAAAAAATCTTCTAAAAATAGAAAGAGGACAGGAACAAAACTTTTTTTTAATCACTTGCCGGATTGACAATAGCTTGGATATAACTTATAATATAACTTATAACTTATAATTGGATATAAAAATCTCATGTCACGATGTTTGTTCGGGCTAATCTCCGAAACTACAGGATCGATTTTAATGAAATTACGCACAGATGTGTAACATTGTCCAACTTAAAATGTAGGCTATATTTTATCTCGATTAATGACCGCATTATTTTTATGACAAAATTGTTTATTTTTTTTCTAACCCGCTCCATTTTTGATATGTCAATTAAAATCAACCATTATATATTTCATTCATTAAACTAATGTTTATATTTTATCAGTTAAGAATTTTGTATATTATTTATTTATTATATACTATAGTTAGATATAAGATAAATAAAATGTAAAATTAAAAATCAATTTAATTCATTTTTACATTCATTTATTATTTCTTTAAAATTAAAATTTTAACGTAATATTTTTTAAAACTATTATAACAGCCACAGCAACGCGTGGCCGGGTCAGCTAGTATATACATATATGATATGACTTTGTAGCATTTGTTGTTTGTTCATTTAACGTCACTTTATGCTGCTGTGGCTAATCGGACGATGCTACAGTGGGAGTCCTAAATGTTGTCTATCCAAGTTTAATTAGGATAGGGATCTTTAACGAGTACCTGACATCGTACAGGCTCGGGACAGCCGTTTAACGTCCCTTCCGAAGGACGGCGTAACTAAGGATTTTTTTCTCCCTCAAAAAATCCTAGGGTCACCTGCCGGGCTACGAACCCGCGATCTTGACTTTGTAGCATTTACAAAATCATATCATTACTATAGTGTGAGATCACATCTCCTATCTAATATTTATATAAAGTAACGACAAATATCGGTGTTTACAATTGTTGAGGCATTGACAAATCCGTTGCCATTGTGTTATGGTTACTGACGGGGGGAGTCGTCCCTGATTAAACTATTTATGAATGTCGCGTGCCTTCCTTGTCTCATTACCATACGATAATTGAAAAGTGAGAATGAGATCTCCATTGATGAAAAAAAAATTAGTATTCGTAGTGTACGGTAGGTGACGATTCCACTACAGTGTGTCGCCCCGTGGTTTATGTTGAGATCGAAGACTTCTACAAAGCGGAACTTTAGAAAGCTGATACAGACGGAGCGAGTTGAGGAGTATTTGGCTTTGAATGAATGAGATGATGAGGTCGACGAGATAGTGACGCGAAAGCAGGCAATGGTCTCGCATGCCGATGAGCCCGTCATCTGGGTGAAGGACTGGCGTGGCTACCTCCAGTCAGTCGTGGTAGTCTATATTCGTGATAGTGTGACAGTCTGGCAGTGTTCTACTGACCAGGATTTGGTTGCATTATTCAATTACACACCTGTAAATAAAGTTCTAAGTATCGACAGAGTGCTTCTTGTTACTTCCTAAAGAGCTTATAACAATCTATGAATATGTTTAAAACTTTTTCAAAACTGGCATGGTAGAAATTGTATCTATTTGCAACTCCTATATCATTGTATCTTAGTGCAATATCGACATTTCTACTATTTATTGTTGAGATCCCCTTTCCAGCTATCTTTTAGCCCTTCACAAGCCTTACTTGGCACGAGCGCTTTCGCACTTATGGGTTATTTAAGATGCCCTTGTATTTGGCCTTGGGATCCTTTGCAGGAATCCGGATGCGTTCTTTTACAGTCGGCTTGTGAAAGGTAAAGTTTCAAAGTTAAGTCGCTAATATTTAAGTCTGATTTTGTTATTGATTTGAAAGTTTCAGGATGAGCATGTATTTAAATTGGTTTAAAAACTTAAGTAATGAACATGTATTTAAATTGGTTTAAAAACTTTGAAGGTCGAATTTATTATTATTTATAGTATGTAATTTAACGATAAGTGGCTTGAGACGAAACTGAATTTGATGTAATGTATTAAGATGAATTATTGGTTGACAATATAAATTTATTGGAGCAAAAATGGTCTGAGTGGAAGTCAAAACAAATTCTTAAATGGTAAGATAAAATTTAAAAAAATATCTTAAATGGTAAGATAAAATTTATAAAAAAACCGTACCACTACAACCCATGATGTGTCGTGGGTTACGGAGTTATGCTGACCTAACATCTTGAAATTGAATAATAATGGAAGTTTATAAGAAAGCATTCAACTTGTAGTAAGTTAGGGATGAGAATGGAAATATGGTAGAATTATATTGATGGCGGAAAAAGGACTCTAGTGATTGGGCTCACTAGTTCCATTATACAGTTAAGAGCATAAAACATTATTCTTTTTTTTGTCGGATGTAGTTAACATGAGAGTAATATAATAATGTATGTATGGTTTATAGAAGTCATAAAAATAATCCTCACTCATTCGTACACAGCAAACTGCTTAAGTAATCGCCCAAAGCAGCCCACCCTAAACTTGACTCAGCCATGTTGAGTCACGTGTTGTTGAGATGTTTACAAACCACTCGAAAACGTGTTTCTTATTTGATTTTTTTTTTATTATTTTGAAAGAGAGAAAAGGTTATGTACAACCCATAAATACTTTTTAGATATACAACAATCACCTGTAATACCACATAATCCGGTCACAATAAAGATTTATTTTTTTCTTTTTTGAAAGAAAAAGAAAAACTCTTCCCGGACCATTTTCTTCCACAATTTATTTTTTTCTCTTTAATTTATTAAATTACTTCGAAATTAACAACCTATAAGGAATTTTTAGATTTCATTCTACGTATTGACTCATTCCTTTCATTAAATATGTATCGATTCGTTTTTTTTATTATTGATTTCTTAATGTTCTCAGTTGAATATTTTCTACGATTTTTACTTTATCAATTATAGTCCCACAATTTAGAAATCGACTTTTTGTGTAATTTGAGGTTGGCCTATGGACGTATGGCTATCCAGGTTATAATAGCGTATCATAAAATTGCAAACGCCCTCCTCACCACGGCCGAATTAATTCAGTTATAACTATTTCCATATATGCAGGATGGAAATAGTTGGGGGTGCAGTCAAAATAAACACCAAATAAGTGAGGACTTATTTATTGATTGTGCTGACGTTTCGACGTTACCAAATTGGTCCCGTAAAGTATTTTATGTTGTAAGTTACACGGCTCACCTAGCCGCACCACATTCTATTTGCCGTGAAGATGATCTACAAAGTAGGTCGAAACTTCGGCACAACCAATAAATAAGTCCTCACTTATTTGGTGTTTATTTTGACTGCACCCCCCATCTATTTCCATCCTACATTAGATTTTCCAGTCAACTATTTTCCTGTATATTTCCATATAATATATTATAGTCATTAATTATATAATTACTTATATTATTGTTGCCATTCTCAGGAAAAAATGTGAGTGAAGCGACAAAGTAGTGGGGGAATGGCTTCCCTATGCCCGAACGGTCCGAGGCGATTTCTGCGCAGGTCGTTATCTAAACTGTCGGATCATTTATTGCTAATTTTGTTTCATTTTAAGGACAAATGACTGCTGATTGTTATTATTGCTCTCATAACTAGCTAATACTTATATTTGTATTATTATTTTCATCATATATTTTGTATTCTAGACATTTTATTATTTTGGTTTATACTTTCTTTTTCCTATTTTATTTCGTTTATTTATTTATTTATTTTGCAAGCAACAAAAATAGGCTGACAGATGTTTATTAAGAAAAAGTATGTCTAAAGTTAATGAGTTAAAATTAAATGAAATATGTTCGATAAATTTCAAAGTCCTATTGAATTATTGTTTATTATCGTCCTGTGAATTGAAAACTTCCCGAGGCACGCCATTTCTTCTATACGATAATTATTTATGTTAATAGTATTCTAATTTTGTAGTACTTAGCCATGGTCAAGGTAGCAAGTTTTAGTTTTTTTAAAGGGTGTAAAAAATCCATCATTATGATATCCTTCGGAGGTGACGTAAATAGAGGAAGTGTGGTCCCAGGTACGCGTTGAAGAATGCTATACAAATTATACGTTTATAGCCAAAATGTACTATACTCCCACTGCTCATCCCACTGCTGCATCGTTCGATTACCCAAAGTAGTATAAAGTCCAATAAAGTGAATAAGCAAGAACATAATGATAACTATTTTAATTATTACATTTTATTGCATTATTAATGCTCAATAACATTTTCTAACGATCTGTAACATCCTATGTTAGAAGAGAGACTAACAACTTAACTTAATTCAGATAACATATCGGTGTCAGCTTTGATGGATACCCCACAATGGACGCTGTTCTGCGATTTTCATATCTTCTGCGGGTGACTATGGAATAATTATTTATTTAATAATAATTATAAATGGTTTAAATTTATAGAATTAATCATTAATTATGTATTTATTTATATGTAAAATGATTTGAAATTATTATAAAGTTCAAAAATATTGACTCCGCTGTTCACTTATCGGGATATATTGGTTTACATTGTATAAAAAACGAATATAAAAATAAGATAAATTAGTTTAATATATGACTGATGTCTGAGGAAAAAAATCTTTTGATGTAAATAAATTCATTTAATTCAATTTCATAAGGAGGAAAAAACTGTAAGTAGATATTTGATATATGATAGGTATGAATTAGTTGTATCCTCTTGAAATGCATTTATTTTTAACAAATGTAGATTGATTATAACCACTTGAATTATGTCACACGAGGAAATAAATTTCATGCTGTTTTTGCATATTTATGTATGAACATTTCCTCCTATTTAGAAGGGAAAATATCATGTTTTAAACATTTAGGAGAAAACTTAAAGAATACGATAATATTATGTATTCTATATAATATAAAAATATTGTCTTTTCCCCTCTGGGTTTAACTCAATTGTTCACTTCTTGTTTAAAATACTTATTTAGTCGAATCAGTCCTAGTAGTCGTATTACTCTAGATGACGAAAAACAATTAATAATAATAATTATTTATTTAAGAAATCATACGCATGCCATTTGGCGCAGATTGCATCTTCGATCTTCTTTCAAAAACCTCGCCCAAGGAATTCACGTGGATGGAGAACCTCCGATTGAAGGTACTCCTAGTGTGCTTCATTCGGTGGCAGATCTCTGAAGGAGACGTTTCAGTCTTCTTGCCGGATTCGTGGGTATGTGTCTGTTAGTAATGTTGTACCAGTAAGCTTGGGCATCCAGCAAGTAATTGAGTCATGAAATAATTTGTCTTTATTGTGTCAGTCACGAGTTGTATATTGAGGTCTTTGTGAAATTATATATTAGTTATATAAAAGGGACAATGGATATTATAACGAAGGATATTTGATTGAAAGATTTGAATGGTGTGTAAGAGAGATTTTTGCATGAGCTCAACACCTGAGTGGCAAAAGTCTATATTGGATCAAGTTGAATGTTGTATATAATAATTTTGTTAGTTAGTGATAGTTCATTATTATGTTAAAGTAGTCGTCTTAAGAATGAGAGTAGGTGACGAATAACATTAATCTTTTTAGAATCCCGATGGAAATAAATCCTCCAAGTTGGTGTACCAACCTAGCGGACTATCCTTTTAACCTTATAGTTTTTTGTTCTTCTTCCTTGTCGACTTTCCCTAAAGTGCGGTAACCCTTTGGCAGCGTGGAGCGAGCGAGCGGTTGGATATTGTGTCGAGCTGCACAATGCGACGGTAGAGGCAGTGTACTGGGATACGGTGAAAGCGCACGCTTCGTAACCACCAAGTCATTGTAGTAATGTCCTCTTTAATGCATAACCCATTTCAATAATTTAAACAGATCTTTAGCTATTTTTTAAAAAAGACCATTACCAATTGATCAGGACCTCACAAGGCAGAAAAAATAAATAAATAATAAAAAAGTAAAAAGAATGGACCCTGGCGTAATGACAGAAAGGATATATTCGTATCTTAAAATACTGAAAATGGCAAATACAAGGATTAAGGAGGATGAAAAAGACATTGAAGTACTTGAGGAGTACTCTGTCTGCATAGTATTGAAGGACATTCTTCACTAAGAAAGGAACTTCATAAAGTTCGAGGCTTTAAAAAAGTTTGAAAAAGTTATAGAGCATTAGCATTGGAGTGGTATGGTACGTTTTTGTTAAGCTTCAAATTTCAAATGATAAAACAGTTTCTATTATATTACGAAATGATATATTATGTTAACGCAACACACCAAAAAGTAATGAGTACGTTACCGAATTTGCCCTAACTTACACCAATTAAGAGCAGAAAATGCGGGTAATTACTGAACTTCCGTACCTATGTAATTTCACAATCGAAATTCCGTTATACTTTCATTTCCGATTTCAGTTGGTATACTAAGTCTTAATGCTCAGTTACTATGCTGAAGGTCCCGGGTTTAAATCCAGCTGTGGCTGATGAATTACTTGTTTTGTTAACAGCCATACATAAATAATCCTCACCATCCATAACCATTGCCCTAGAAACGGTACAGTCTTTATTATATTGAGTTCAATTGAATGTATTACTTTTAGAATACCCCAATCAAAAAATGGATTTCTTAAACTGTTGTCCTGCATTCTTTTTAAACCTTTTTTGGTATAATCGAACACCATTTTTTTGTATTCTTTGTTACGCAATAAAATTATCATGATATTGATAAAGATGAAAACTTTTAAATTTTATTGTAAAGCTAATTCCTAATAAGAAATAGAAAAATAAGCTATGAATAATGCAATATTAATGGTAATTTTCAAGACAATTATAAATAAATTGTACAACTCATGAAATATTCTAGAATCTCTTTTGAAAAATAACTATAGCCTAAAAAATTTGTATTTTAAAAAATATTTGAGCTAAGATATTATATACTGTATAATATATAACAAGCAATTGTCATTTCAACTTGGATTTTTGAAGATAATTTTTATTTATAATAATTACTAATTTAACATTAAGATTTGAGAGCGGAACAGGCTTTTTACCGGGTCTGGCACCCGGGATTGCTTTACAAACTCCGCCAATTCCTACCTCCTAGATATTTTCTCATTATTCAATCCTATCTCACTAACAGGTCATTCAAAGTAAATCACAATTATTTATATTCATCCCTCTTTACTCAATCCGCTGGTGTTCCTCAAGGCAGTATCCGCGGCCCAATCCTCTACACAGATCATCCTCTACTCCTATGCGGATGACACATGTCTATTACGTCAACACCGGTCCAGTTATAGCATCCTATACTCTTTAATCTCATATCACTGACCTAGAAAAATGGTGTCAAAACTGGAGGATTAAAATAAATTCTCACAAATTCCGTCAAATCACCTTTACCCTCCGCCGTAAAGCAATGACTTCCTATCCTCCTGTATCGTTTAATACCATCCCACAGATTCCTGTCGAACATGTCCGGTACTTAGGACTACACCTTGACAAAACATTAACTTGGAATTCTCATACTAGACTGAAACGACAAGAAACAGCTCGCCGCTTCAGGCAAGATTACAACATTTACTAGGCAAACGCTCTAAGCTCTCAATTAATTACAAAAGACTCATATACTTGAAAATCATTGGACCCATCTGGACGCAATAGAGTTTTGGAGCTCCACTTAACCTTTGAATTCCTCTCGTATTCAATCCTTCATCATCATCGTCATTCGTGGCGCTACAACTCCTGTAGAGTCAAGGCCTCCCGCAGCTTGGCGGCTTGTGAGGGAACATAGTACTGCCGTCCACAAGTCCGTTCGAAGCAGCAAAATTTATCATCCTCATCCCATAATGCATTTGTATGGTGAGTGTACATAGTGAATGCTATGTAGACCAATTGTGGGAAAGTATTCTGTCTTCTTTCCTACCTGCGCATTATAATTTCCCAGGATAATCTTAACATCAGCTATCGGGCAGGAATAAGCCGTTGCACCAGACTACTATATAAGGCATCTTTTTCATCTTATCTCCTGATGGTTCAGTCGGGGCATAGACACTAATCATACTATAATTATGAAATTTTCCTATTATTTGGAAATAGCAGATTCTTGGACTAATTGGTTCAAAGCCAATTACTAACTGACTTATCTTCTTGCTCAAAATAAATCGAGTTCCGAAAATGTGCTTCTTGTCATCGCAGCTGTAGAAGATGGTATGACTTTTCTTGTTGAAAGCTCCTTGACCAGTCCATCTTATGCAACTAGGTCAACATGATGGCGGTCCAGTTGTGTTAGAAGCTGATGTAGAGCTCCCGGTCTATGAAGGGATAAAACATTCCATTGGTATTCAGTCCTTATAATCCAAAATCCTCCGTAAAAACCTTAATGCCCCATTGTTGCTTATTTGGCCCAAATCCGATATCAATCTTTTCATGAAAAACTTTATTTCCACTCAAACCCATTAGTTTCAAACCTAGCAACCTCTTCAGTTACTGGTAATCCTCCGAGACGTCTGAAGAGAAGATGACCTCGTGCCCTTCTAAGTTGAACTTTTTATTAAAGTACTACTGGGTAGTTTCGCCATTTGTTTTTATCCATGCCATTATGTATCATTCCTGTCATTTACTTGTTGTATTATTATAATACAGTTGTAAATTTCCATGAATAAATTATTGAAATAAAAAAAAAAAAGATTTTAGAGTTATCCTCATGTACTATTTATACCAGTATAATACAGCTTAAACATGCTTAATTTTATTGGATCCTGCGAATCAATGAGGCAGAAGGAAATAAATAAATCCGTATTGATAAGGGAATCGTCTAAGCACATTCGATATCTTTTTTTGTATATAATTAATGTTCACGTAGGCTTCCACGGTCATTATTATTCTTTTTATATTCAACTTCCGGGATGGACCGTGTCTTGTTGATGTTATGAACCAAGCTTTCGCTCATCGTGCTGTGAGCTTGTGTGACTAACCCTGAAGAAGCTCACAGCACGATGAGCGAAAGCTTGGTTCATAACATCAACAAGACACGGTCCATCCCGGAAGTTGAATATAAAAAGTATATAATTAATGTTTTAGTGAAATGTGATAACTGTTTTAAGATCATCTTCGTCTATGTCCTGTTTCACTAAGTTTTAGAGTATTAAGCTTAACCTTAAGATAACCTTCCTGGTCCACCAAAGAGCTACTTTCAATAGGTATCTATGTCCAGGGAATTATATGAATAAACTAAAAAGTTGGTTACTAAATATGTCTGGGATCAATTTAAAGTATATTGATTTACTGCTGAAAATGATTCGATTGGGCTTAATAAAAATTAAAGGTAATCACTTAAATTTTAACTTGAGAGAGGATACTTGAGATCATTCAAAACACCATAGACAAGAAACCGTAAAATGGGAACCTTCAGAAACGATTTATTTTAAATAAAAGGTTCATATGGAAATAACCATTTCGTAATACCTCCGAAAATCCGAATAATATTGTAAGTATGTTACTACGAATGCTTTATCTTGTAAGCTTCCGTTATTATTACATTTCAAGGTCTCTATTCCTCATTACCAAATTAAAAAATTAAATGGTTTTGAAGGAGAGGGAGTAGAGTGGCTCAGTGGTAGAGCACTGAATTGTCAGGCCAAAAATCCTGGTTCAAATCCCGCTGCTGGAAAGGCTTTTATTTAGTCTATTAGAAGCCAGAGATGGATCACATGGAATCTAGGACCCTTCTAGGGCTCATCCAGCCTCTATAAAAGGGGTACCAGAATAAGTGGGGGAACTCTGATAGTTGAGAGTGATCTAGGACAAATCACCTCCCTGCACTAACGTTGTCTATGAAATAGTACAGTTCCCGTTCATAGGTTGTAGTGGTACAGGATACACATCTAATGGAACATATAGGCTACTTAAAAATAATCAATAATATACTAGATTTTGAAAGCATGTGATATGTGGTTGAGTATTGTTTTATACAATTTTACCTATCATTTTAAAATAAAAAAAGAAAAGATTACAAACATTTTTCAGTAGTAGAATAAATAAAAAGTGATTACTTAATCGTCCAGGTCCAAACAATTCATCTACAACCACACTTAATATTTGAACATTTTGAGAAATAATTTATGTTATTAAACTTATCAATTATATAGTTATTCTTTATAATATTTAAGGAAAAATATTGTTTTTTACTCAATATAATAATTTTAAACTGAAAAACGAATATAATAGCTTTCATAATAGTCTTGTCAACCACATAATTATTCTAAATGATAAATAAGGAAAATGATATTTTTTAAAAGCAAAACCACTATTTAAAATTATCATTATTTAAATTTGCGGTATTTTTTTCTTTATTTGTATTGTTATTTTCAGCCATTTAATTATACTTTAACAGAGTCTTACATAATATTTTTTTCTAAAACAAAATATTTCAAATCCGTAGTGGTGATATTTCTATTAGTCCTTGTTTTATTAGCGCTTTTTTACTTTTATGTCTCCTCATAAGTTTGAATAATTCAAGTCATAGTCGCAATGTACTGTGATAGTTAAACATATTAATTGTAATTTAAGAATTCCAATTTATTATAAGTAACAATTTAACATGATTGATGATGATGCGGCCAACAATTTATTTACTAAAAATGATGGTTTAATAAATATTTAGCATTGCATTGTCGATATTCTCCCATTGTTTAATTTTAAATGCATTTTCAATAAAAAATTTAAAAAACACAATTTTCTAGGACACTTTTTTTTTTTTATTATTTCTTTTTTCCACTAACAAGCCTAATCAATCATAATATAATACTAATGCGAAATGTTTTTTCTTATATTGCTCAAATAATATTTTTTAATAAATTGAAAATAAGACTAAGGTTAAGATAATTAATTTTTTTAAAGAAACAACAGAAACAGTCAAACTCAATTATCAGCGATCTAAGTAACAACAAAATAAAGCTTTCCTGCTTGAAATTTGGAATTTCACATTCACAAAGATGGTTTAAGATATAAACTGATGTTATATATAAGGCTGACATTTGGTATACTAATGCAATATTTAATTATATACTCATAATGTATTCTTACTTACGTAGGTTCAAGACTAAATGCATAAACATATTTTTCATCGCTTACTTATTGAAAAAATAGGCATCCATTTAATTTTTTGAATATATATTGATTACATTCTATTTCTTATAAAGTCATTAATTACTTTGATGCATTACTGATACTATGCAAACATAAATATCTTGTTAATTGAATTTTAAAATATTTTAATGAGCTAGTATAACTAACGAATGTAAAAAGACCGATTGTGATTGCTTTTAACGGTTTTATCTCTAGGTCTTTTACTAATCTAAGACTTTAGTTGTTTTTTTAAAGATTTAATTTTCCTAATTTGCTTCTGGTATAATAATGTAGAATGCGAGACTTGCCCCCTGAACAAAAAATCAGAACTTATGGTCAACTACTGGAAAATAAAAATATTAAGAAGAATATGGGGTGGAGTATTCGAAAATCGGGTATGGAGAACAAAAAGGAACGATGCTTAGAATGCTCATGGGCTTAGAAGTAATCAGCATTAATTAAATGTTATTGTTTGTTATTGGTTCCATTAAGTAATCGTTATTGTTAAATATTAAATGTCATAAGTTTCTGCATGTATTTGTATCAGTTTATTTTCTCAAAGTTTATTCAATATAGATATCGTATATTAGGTTATCAGGAATACAGAATCCATTTTATTTTTAATTTTTTGTTTGACGAATTATAATTTGAATTTTCGAGCACGAGTGGTTCTTTTGATTTTGTTTTGTTTGCTATCTAAAATGCCGAAAGATACAGAAGTAAAGTATTTATACACTACGTTCGTTTTTCCTTGTTTTTCAAATACTTATTTATTGTTTGCGTTTGGTTTTTCCTTGTATAAGGAGTGCGTGAGGAATAAAAAATTCATTCTCCTTATTTATGAGGAAGCTTCACCGACCTACTTGAAAATGTCTTGTTGTCGCATAAGAGGTCCTTAAAGCCGATATCCATGGCTCGTCCGATATTCTCCACTTCGTGCTTGAACAACAAAGACCTCAATCATCGGAAACCCTTTCACGAATGTAGAGACAATGTGGGATATTTTTATTTCTTTGATAGCTACTAATTAACCGTTCCTTTTTTATTACCCAATCATTTCAGCCTCAAGATTTGATTGCTCAAACCTTCACTTTTCATCACTTCTTCATCATCCATGAACATTACAGCACGCGAACCTTAAAATTTGCTTAAACATTAACTTTTTACTTTATCTAGATTGATATTTAGATAGATGTGAGTTCATGTTTCTCCAGCGTATGCAACAACTTGTTTTATAGGCTATTAAGGTTATGCTTACAACAGGAATAGGGAGGGGTGGCTCAGAGTTAGAGCGTTCAGTGGTTTGGGGTTCAAATCCGGCTATGTACAGATACTTTATTTAATCTTTTAAGAGCCGGAGATGGACCCTTAGGGATCTGGAGTAAAACTGCAGTCTCAATCATATACTGTATCCATGACCCTTCATGAGTTGCTGTGGTGCAGGGTGAATAATATGCTGTTGTAAAGAAAAATGTTAAAATAAAATTAACAGCTACTGTCTAAGACAACAGTTGTGCAGGGAGGGGGCACAAAACGGATAATATATTTAATCCTTGAGAGCCGTGGATAGACCCTTAGGGAGATCCTCCTGGGGCTCGCTTAGCCTCTATAAAGGGAGCGTAATCTAGGACAATTCACCTTCCTCCAGAACTGTTGTGTTAGAAAAACTGCAGCCTCAACCATATACTGACTTCATGGGCTGGTGAGGTATAGGGTGAATGAAGCCGAATAATTTGCTGTTATAAAGATAAAGATTTTAAAATGAAATTACAACGTTGAAAGTACAACGTTTTTTATAACTTCATTAAGAATTCAATCAAAAATATTATTTTTAAATATCAAAAATCTTAAAAAGAAGTTGATAAGGTTTATCAACTAATGTCAGTTTTCTAAAAACAATATTTATAGATCTATATCGTTTATAGATATAGCTGATATTTAAATCAATATTTTTTTTTAAATTTATCTCTTACTTAGATGTTGCCTAATAAACATAAAATATGTCCAACATTTATTAAATTATATTGTTATTAATTTGAATGGTGCTTTAATAAATTTAAATGTTGAAACATGTTCTTTTACTTAACTAAGTATATAACTCCTTACTGGTATTCCTTTAATTGTTTTAATTATATTCTATAACTAACTCCAAATGTATGGATAACTATAGTTTTCATTTCAGTGTTAATGCTGTAGTTTTACATATGAGTGGAGTTATAACTCTACTATCTAGTTATTTTATTGCAGTATAGACGTGTAATATACTATATTAGAATATGAATGCAATAATGTGATAAATTAAACTATAACCTTTGTGATGAAATAGGATAAATCATATGCTACGTTAACTGGCTAAATGATAAAAAATAAATATCTATAATCACTAACAATGTGTAATTCAGTTGAATAATCTAAAAGCAGATGAATAATCTTAAATAATAGAAGTTTGAACTTATTTATTTTTCCAAAAATGAAATAATTTTCTTTGATCTATCTTAACTTATCATTTACAAGGAATAAATATCACCTACAATCAATGTAAACATTTCTGGATGAATGACTTAGAAATATTGGAACAGGGATCGAAAAAAAATATTGAGGGCGAGATCCTTCTGTGTACAGATTAATGCTTTGTATTGTAAATTTTTTAAAGACGGATATGCTTTAAAGTATTATTTTTGATGATATATTATTTCTAAATATATTTTTATTTTTTTTACAATGTGAATGGCAAATCTTTAGGTTTTGGATTTTCAAAATTTATTTTTTTGATATTTTTTTTTATCACTTTACCGTAGTGAAAGTTTTTTAGTTTATTAAATACAAGGATTTTGATATTTTTTTATTTTATTTTTTGTAATGCAATATGATTAGATTATATCTGCAGTATTTTGTAAGTCGGGTTATATCAAATGTGGGAATAATTTGCTGGTAACATAAAGTGTCCACCTTCCATTATGAAAAATAGGCAGTTGCTTAAATTTACTACCCTCTCGTTTCTTATCATCGTTACCGTAAGCTACAATAATAAATAAAAAATTCTTTACCTTGAAGATAGTATAGCCACATCAATTTTCAATCCTTCAACCCGAAGTGTTGTACTATTGCTGTATCTTTATTGAAGTAATAGATGACATCACTCCTGTCACAGTTTCAAACTTCCGAAAGCTGCCGGCAATGGAGGCCCGATGAGCAACACTCTTGGAAGTGCTTCGAGTAGGTCACGACCTACAGGCGTCGGGTCGTGATTACCCTTGAATGGATATGAATGCCGCTTACATATGCATAGGCCCAGCAACGTCTTCGTGATCCACCGAAGGCCGACTGGGGACTTCGCGGAACTTCCAAAGGACATAGAGTTTCTCTGAAAAGTGTGAATCAGAAGAGGCCAAATTTCATGGCTAGAGAGACGAAGAGGCGACCTGACTTATGTTGGCGCTTTGGCAAGTTGACATAGGTCATATGTGCCAGGGTCTCAACAAGTAATTGCCAACGAATAATCTCTCTCTCTCTCTCTCTCTCTCTCTCTCTCTCTCTCTCTCTCTCTCTCTCTCTCTCTCTCTCTCTCTCCTCACTTACGCAAATGAATCTAACCATTATTAAGTAAGTAGGTAGGTGAAAGTTGCATTATGCGCATACCAGATTTTTTTCAAGGTTAATATAAATTATCGTACAGATTTCATTAGAAGACCTACGATTATACGTACAATTTTCTTCATCATTATAATGTAAACCGCTTACAAGGCTTCTGAGTAATTGTTATCATTTCTTAGTAAACCTGTGGCAACCATAAATAATACACCAACGATACAGTTTGTTTTATGATTTTCCCATTACTGTATTTTTTTTAAACTATAAACTTATTTTCTTTAAACTATAGCATTATTTCTATTTATTTATTTACTCGTTTTCTTTTTTACAAGACAAATCTTTTCTCGCTAATTTTTCCTATCAGCCCATTCATCTTCTTCCTCCCGCAGCCCTCTTGCTGCCATTCCTTCTCTCACATCATGTCTTCCGCAGCCTTCTATAATCTGGCTTATATAGTAAGAGCTAACTATAACATTCTAATTTATAACTATAAATTTTTAATTTATATCTGAGTTTCTATCCTGAAGGGGCAGTCGTGGATGGACCCTGAGGGATCCATCCTGGGACTCACCCTGCCTCTATAAGAGGGTACCCTGTTAAAATCATGCTTTCAATTTTAAAAGTTAATTAATTCGGGATGAAATGATATAACAATGGAATATTTAATCATTATATATTATAAAAGAAAGTGTTCAATGTGCGTGCCATTAAAACTCAGCTCTGATTCCCGGTACAATCAAAGGAGTTATATGGTGTGGTTGCCCTCTATCTCCCGTCCATGAAGAAGGTTCCCGTTTTTACCTGAAGGGCGTGCGTTTGAAGATATAATGGCTGGAAGTTTCTCCCTCTAGAAATTTCATGAAGAGTCCAGAACATTCGAGAGCATTCCACAATGTTCTGGAATTTTGTGGAATGTTCGGGAACATCCCAGATCATTATGGAACATTCCAGATCACTCTTGAAACTTGTGGAATATTCTAGAACATTTTGGACCATTCACAGGAGTATATAAAGCATGGTCTGCCGTGGATGCGAACGTTCTAGACCATTCTGGAATGTTCGGGAATAGTCTGCAATGTTCGGGAATATCCCAGATCATTGTGGAACATTACAGAACACTCTCGAATGTTGGGGGATATTCTGATACATTGTGGACCATTCGAAGTATTTTTTGTAAGTGTGGGGTTACCCATTGGTAGTGGATATAAAGCATGATGCGTCGTGGGTTCGAACGTCAGTTTCTCACCAGTGAAGTGCTGCGAATGAATAAAACAGTGAAGTGTGAGTAATGAAAGTGATACAATGACTGAATATAAATCGAAAATAAAGTGGGAAAAGTGTATTTAGCGTATTTCTTAATAAAAAGCTTTGATTTATATTTTATTCTTTTATTCCAACTACCACACAATCTCATATCAACTCCCTGAGCGAAGCCGGGTACCCCAGCTAGTATATCATAAAACCGTAATATAGTTTTTTTATTGCCATAACTATAAAAGCTATTTAGTGTTAATGACGTACTGCATAATATTTAGAACAAAGGAAATGAGGTTAAGGATCGCTAAGACATTTTGGAAGATTGCCTGGTGGGTCACTGCTTCTAAACATAACTTACCTTAAGACATGTAAACAGCTTTCTATAATTTTATACATATACATTTTTCATTCATTTTTTCTGTTTAAAAAAAATTGTATTTTGGAGTTTTCTCTCACTGGAATCAAGTTAATCTACAGTATTTATTTTATATTTATTATATAGTATTATTTTATTTTTATATATGTATCGGTATTATATGTTATGATCGGATAAAAAAAAAAATGTCTTACTTGATCATACTATTAATGCGATACATTATTTATACTTAATTATCTTTAAGTATGAATTAAGCATGAATTTGTTTTTATTTTATTTTTTTTTAAGAAATATTATTATCCATCCGATTTGAAGTATTTATTAATGATTTTATTTAACTGTCATTAGATTCAACTGCTATTCAGAGGAAGAGGAACGAGTAATTAAAAGTATTAGGTAAATTTTTAGTATCATAAATAATTTTTATTACGATTTGGAACGAAAACAGATAGACTCATGATAACTCAACTTTAATCTATGGATTATTTGGGATTCCTTGAATTCCAAACCAATGGTTATTGTATTTCCTTTAGGTAAATAGTAGTTGACTATCATCAGTTTTAGTATAGATTTAATAGAAAACAGTTTATCATAGTTAAGGAAAACACCGCATTTGAAATAGCCCGAACAATAAGAAGTAGATTTGGAATAAGCATTACCGTGAAATGTCTATTGCTTACGTGCTTAAGTGCGGCAAATCGATGTACGTATTTGCTGATTGCTTCAAGGCCAACTGATTACTTGTCATTTCTTGTATTATTGTTCAAATAATTAGTCGAGGATACATTCTTTCAAAATGTAAAACAGTCTGGTGTTTGTTTTGTGCTCTTATTGTCCTATTAAAAATGAAGAAACTTTCGTCACTGAGGTCTTATTTTCATTTAAATTCAAAATTTAAAATATCAAAGCTGCGGAGAGTCCAAAATCACTCCCTCTCTCTCTCTCTCTCTCTCTCTCTCTCTCTGGGTGGGTGTAGTGTGTGTTCATTTATAGAAAGAAAGTTTTCCTCCTTTTTTGGGAATAATGCTACTACTGAATTGAGCCTAATGAAAATATTCCTTGATAGATGTTATAAACCATTACTATGTTTAGCCACGCGATGTAGTCATCTTGCAGAAATATATTGCTGGCGAGTATAAAGTATAAATATACTTCATGCCTTGAAGGTGTCACCAAACTCCATGGTATTACGAACCATGGTTTCCACGGTGCATCATTTAATAAATGCAAATATATTTATTATAAATAGTATTATTTGTTATAAATATCAACTATCAATCTAGGGTTCAGTAGATAGTAGAACTGTACTATTTCTATGCTAACAGATGTGCAAGGAAGTGATTTTGCAGATCACAATCAGCCGCTAGGTTTTCTCCAATTATAGAGGCTGCGTGAGGCCCTGGAAGATCTGCAGATTTCATAATTGTACACTTATGACTGTTAAGAGATTAAATTATTTATCTGTCACAACCGGACTTCATCTTTAGAATTGCAGGACAGAAACTCAGTGCTCTACAAACAGGGGTACCATTCCTCCACCCCCCAAAATAATAATAAATAAATAGATAATTTTTTTTTTTTTAAACACAGAAAGCAAAAAGAAAAATTGAAGACCAAATAAGAAAACGAAGAAACAGTTCTTAGGACACCTGCATAACAAAGAATAACAAAAACCAAACCAGAATCACTAAAAAGGTATTCACGTTTCTTAAAAAAATTAAAATAGCTGAAGAAAGCCAATACATGTGATACTGAAAAGGGCATTGATGAGCATGAGGTCTCTCCGGATGGCATTAAAAGACGTTCTTGACTTAGGAAGGGGCTTCAGAATGCTCACAGGTTTCTAGTAAAAAAAGCAACAACATTGGTACGAATAAAAGAGAAATGGATCAAAAGAAAATAAGAGTTAGATGGCCTAGTCCATAGTGGTTTAGCCGTAAACATAAATGATACTAAAACAAATAAATATTGATTGATTGAATTGGTCAAGGGTGCTGTCAAAGATAACACCAAATAAGTGAAACTTTTTCATTCAACTGTGAAACGTTTAACTGTGCCAAACGTTGGTACAACTAAAACCTAAGTTTCAACTATTTTGTGTTATCTCTGACTGCACTCCTGACCAATTCAATCCATCATTAGAATTATCCAGTCAACTATTTTCCACTCAAACAAATAAATATTGGCTTATTGAAAAATAAATTACAGAAACTATTCTATAAATTTTTTTTGTATAAACTTTTCATAACGTGGTTTTAATAAAATTTTAACAAGTGGATATGTTATTTGTTAATACTGTTCTATATCTTATATCTAACGGCAGATCTTAACCACAGCCAATAAACATTTAAATACTCTTTGTGGTTAATGAGCCCCTCGCTATGTAATCGTAGTATGTAATTGCAGATAAACACGTGTTGTATAAAATTCTGCCATGAACTATTTCTTTGTCGGTGAGCATTGTTCCTCTAAACGCGGTCTGTTCTCTTCTATTTATCCTTTCTTCGCTACTTCTTCTTTTATCCTCTAGAGCCCACTGACGTCAGCCTTTACATATTCAAGGGCATGCAATTGAGGCGAGAGGTAAATTACCATAAAAGTGATTTCAAAAGCTATCAGAAGTCATTTGTGGTCCGCGAGTATACGTGTCGTTGCTTTAAACACGCTGGCAAAACCGTACGTAAAATTATGTTATAAATTAATGACTTGTTAGGGATAGGTAATAGCAATCACTTTTTTGGATAACGTTATTAAAATACTATTTTTTTTCTTTTCAACACGCTTTTATTAGCTTCGCCAATATGTTAGAAGGCATGTAGCGGGATATTTGTACTCGATTTTTGTGCACTTCAAAAAAAATAAATAAATAAATTGAAACTTTCTTAACTTCTGATGACAATACAATACATTAGTAAATTTGTTTCATTATCCTTACTTACCAGAATCTTCAGGATTAGTGATTTGTCATGTCCGAAAACATGGTAAGTCTTGTGCCTAGTACTAAGGCATACATGGTGCATGTATGTACATGTATAAGGCTTTAAGACATGTACACGTCTACTGGAGATGTTTGAAACAAAAATAGAAATTAGTTAAAAAAACTAAAAAGACGCTTTTGTAGACAGCCAAACTAAACTGTAGAAACTGAATATTAGTTTTTAAAAACTGAAGAACACGCGTTTATAGCCAGCCGAATTAAACAAGTAGAAATTGTATTAATTCTTTTTAACATCTCGTAAATGCAATTGCATTATATTATTGTTATTTTCCCTACTGAGCCGATCCACCTAGAACATCTTACCAAACTCAACATGGCACTTTTTGTCGTGAATTTTGCAACTTAAAATCTAGTTATTGTCACATAAGTAAGTCAACTATTATTATAATATATCCTGTACTCAAATAGTGGATTCCCATGTACATTTTTCACCATTAAACGGTGTTTAGAAAACTTCATGCTAAAATGCAACATAACCAAAAAATAGAATAGAGTAGAAAAGTGACTTTATTCTTGGACTTCCCTTTAGCATATTATACTTGGATAGAAAAAGAAACATAACATACATCTGCTTAGAAGGCTGCCTAATAAAAATAATAACATATTTACAAAAGTGATAAAAAGTAAATAAAACCAAACAAATGTCTCGTGTATGTCTCGTGATAAATGACTAAGCGACTAAAGCAGAAATAAAAAAGCGAATAAAAATATAAAATATAATGAAGTAACAATAAGAAATTACTAAATAATGAAAGCCGTTATTTATTACTGATCCATTAAAGGGGATAACTAGTTCTGCTTAGAGAGCATCCCTTGGGGAATGGAAATGTTGGAAAAGAATGAGTAAAATAGGGGTAGGGAGAAAGAATGACGGATATCAGGAAGGATTGAGTTCAACATGGAAGTGGGAGGGGGGGGTGAAAGGTACGCTCGAATCTTCTGGTTCTGTGTCAACGTTTATAAGACCAGAAAGGCGAGATAGTAGTTGCCTGGTGATGATATGATGGAAAAACTTGAGGGAACTTATTGGCCGTCGGGATATTTGGGGGATGTGGGGTTTCCAGGAATGGGTTTCATCAATAGTAATTTATACCAATAGTGAATTTATCAGCATTTGTTGATACACCGCTTAAACTAATTTAACGTCAACGATATGTGATACTGTTTCACATAAAAAAGAAACTATATTTATTTTATATTTTATTTACTACATTCTTAGGTTTTCGATTCATAACGAAAGAGTTACTCAGAAATGCTAAGGCTTATGGCGTTTATCTAAAATGTGCCTCGAAACATAATTTTCGCTCAAATCCAAAGAATTGAAAAAATCTTTACTCATGTTAAATTTCACACCTAACATTACCCCACAGATAGATCAATACCTCATATGTTTTATATTATTGTATTATCTTTAACCTAAATATGTATGTTTTTTCGTGAAAATTTTTATTTCCATAAGTTCATTTGCGTAAACTGAATACGAAATGATATACATACAAATATACGTATAAATAAGTATATCATTTACACATAAATATAAAAACGTCATAATACAAAATAATAACCTACCTCCTTACAAATGCAAAATTTTATCTTGGTAATTTATCCAGATATTAGTGTTCAGTTCCAGGGAAGGTTCTGAAACATAAAAAATATTTTTATTGTATTTTTTTATTGTATATATAAATATTATATTTATGTGGAAAATAGTTGGCTGGATAAGTCTAATGATGGATTCCATTGATCAGGGGGTGCAGTCAAAGATTACATAAAATAAGATAAGTGTTTCTTTTGTGTAATCTTTGACTGCACCCCCTGACCAATCCATTAAATAAATATTATAGACCAAGGATGGAAATTATAAATATTACACTGTTGTCTGTATTTGATATATATATGCTTGAACTATGTATTATAGACTACCAATTTATGTCAAAGTATATTTGTTGTTGGACCAAACAATAATGATATAATGGTTAATGTAATAACAATAATTTCAAGTAATTTGGAGTTTCTTTACTCCCAATATTTCGGATAATTGACCTAAAAAATTCGCGTGTGAAAGTAGGAGACAAAAACTGTGTTTACCTGCTATTCAGCTGGCACGCAAAGATGTAATCATAATGCCAAGGTTAAATTTTCTTTCGCTTTTCCAGCCTTATAATTGGAAAAATGTAACCGTAATATATGCAAATGTTTCTGATTGTGTCACCATGATGAATGATCAAGTATAGAAACTTTTGTCGTATGTATGTTTTTAAAAATTATAGATAGGTTGGATTGATATGTTTATAGAAGTTTTTATGATATACCCAATTTAAATACATAGTTAAAAAAATGTATATAACGCAAACTTCAATTAGACTAATAAGTGATTATGAGTAAGAAGGGTCTTGGTCATAATGAAAGTGTCAAGGTATCAGGATAATTAAATTGGAAGTTCCTTGACATCCTTAACGATTTTGAGAGTGGCTTCTTATGTATGATGATGATGAAGGAGCGGAGTGGCTTAGTGGTAGAGCTCCGTTCCGGCTCCGAAGTTGCCGTTCCGAAGGTACTGTATTCAAATTACGCTCGCTGGCAGACTTTCATTAAATCTGTTGCGGCCGGTGATGGGTCCAATGGGACCTAGAGCCTTTTGGGGCTGATCCAGCCTCTATAAAGTGGTTACCCTTATTGGAGGAAAATCCGGTGGTTGACTATGGGTTAGGACAAGCCATCTCCCTGCACAAACGTTGTCCAAGAAACAATACATTCTCTAGCAGGTATTGAACCAAAGACGCTCCATGGGTTTTAATGGTACAGATTTCTTGATATGTATAATAATTATTAACTGTTTACTAATAATAAATTGATAGGGCTAAGTAAACATCTACATGGATATATATATATATACTCTAATTGGTCCCCACCCCCGTATTTTAGAAGGTTAAGGCTTTGCTTTGAGAATATTTAATTGCATCTTATTAATACATATTATTATTTTTTTTAATTTTTATTTCATTGTGATTATTTAAATATTTTTATTTTGAAGAGAAAAGTTTTATCCTGGCCGGGATTCGAACCCGGGTCCTTTATCCTCGATCTCTGTCGCGGGAATCTCGGCCAGGACAAATCTTTTCTCTTCTAAATAAAAATATTTAAATAATTACAGTAAAAAAAAAAATTTATATTTAAATATATATCTATATATTATATATTATAAATATATAATTAACGTACGTCAACCAGGTTCCAATTAAAGTAATGTTCAATGAACATGCTTCCCCATATGTACATCGCAAAAATTGCGAGTGCTGGGGATGTGGGATCGATGAAGAGAATGGATTTGTCTGGTCTGGATACGAGCCCTGGTAGCTTAGTTGGTAAAGTCCCGCGCTAGAGATGCGGAGGACCCGTTTTCGAATCCCAGCCAGGACAAATCTTTTCTCCCCAAAATAAAACATAAATTTGTTTCTTCTAAAACCTTGTTTTGAGGTTTATTCGATACTAATTTTATGCAGATATGTAGTATATTAATGGCATAATTGTGAAGTATTTTGGGTTATAGTTTTCAAAAATCCACAAAACTCATTTATTTTCCTTGAAGGACACGGAAGAGATGCATTCCATGGATTTTAGATATCCGGGGTCAGCTAGATGATTTAAGGTAGGTGTCCTTCGCAGACATATTGCCCATGAACTCAATTCTGATTCTCCATAATACTTTTAGAGAATTCCAGATGCAGTTAGCATTATGAGAGTAACACTTCTTGTACGGGTGAGATTCTGTCTTGAAACTGTACCTCTATTCAGGCATAATTTGATGGCTTCTCAGTTATATTATTAAAAATTAAATTCGTTATTTAGCCTGATTTAGTTTTCCTAGATTTTCCTAGGAGGGACTGTTTGGACCTAGATTAAGCGGGCGTTTTGTTAGGGTAAACAACTATAAGTAGAATAGATTGAACATGTACCTTGACTCTAAATAGGAAACAGAGTGGGTTCACTAACGAATTCAATTGTTCCAAAGGGTCCTTGTGCAAGAGGCAGAGGTCCGCAAGGATGTCAAGGCAACCTAACCTAGGCTTGCGGTAGTAACAAGTAAATCACTATGTAGAAGTTACCATCATGTAATATTGATATAATATCAGTTACTTAGTGACGGATATTATTTAATTGAAATTTAATACTGTATTATAATAATCAAAGTATTTATAATGAATCATACATAGTGCCATAAATAAAAGCATGTAGAGAATCTACCCAATATTAGATTAATAATAACTGATTAATAAACAATATAACTTGTGAATTATTATTATTTATCGTGTATTCCTTGGGTGGTAGAAGCTTATTGAGTAAGGCACTCAAGAATGTCTGAGGGCAGTTCTAACTTTATGAAGTCCATATACAGACTCAAAGCTCCATTACTTAATAATTATATAGTTTATTTTTAACTGTATGGACTTTTTATGTTTTTTTTTATAAAACTTCAACTGACATCCACCTTTATGCCATTTTGATCCTCTTTAAACAATTGACAACATATCACAGTAACGAACAACATATAAGATATCAACCGAGCGTAAAATTGTTCACTCCATCCAAAACAAATATTAATATTAATAAAATCCAAAATCCTTTTTAAAATGATCCTTTTCAACGCTCTTTACTCTGTTAAAAAAAAAAAATCATCTACAATGATCTTAATGTCCCATTTTTCGCTGATTTGGCCCAAACCCAATATCTCAATCCTTTCATGAAAAAATGTAATCTCATTAAAACCTAATAGTTTCAAACCTAGCTGCCTATTCGATTCCCGATAATCCTTCGAAACTTGAAAAGAATGTGGCCTCGTGATCTTTTAACTGAAATCTATTATTTGAGTTTAGGCAGATTCCCAACTTGGCTTTACTTACTTTCCATTATGTTAATTATCATTCATATTATTTACTTGCCCAATTACATAATGCAGTTGAAAAATTCAATTATTAAATTTTAAAACAAATCTTATGGAAATATTATTAAAAATCATATAAAAAAACTATTTACTTTTAAAAATAAAATTTAAAACCCATCTTTACTTCGGAGAAGATTTTCAAATGACTAAAACTGAATTTAAAACCTACCTAAAGCGGTATCGTCCTTCAAACGATAGACAACTTATCATAATAAGAAACGATATGTAAGACTAATAATGAGTACAATATTGTTCTTCGTCGCTCAAGCAAATTGGGATCCTATTAAAATATTATTTAAAAATTTCTATTTAATTAAATATAAATACTTTTTATTATTTAATTATAAATAAAATATAAACTTATATTTAGTTCAAAGTTGTTTTTTTTTTACTTTCATAATATTATTATTGCCTATTCAGAACACAGCGGAATTATAGACTTATGAAAAATGATTGTTAAGATGATGTGAAATTTCGATTCATTTGTATGAAAGAAATGGATGTATCTGAAGAAAAAAAAGTGATATGCATCGATCATTTATTTTATTGATCCGGGAGTTTTAATAGCTTTTGTAATCTCGATATCTTCACATTTGCTAGTTACTGCTTCACGAGTTCGCATAGATTCCAATTTCTGATTCGGAATGATATCATAAATCGTGAAGTGAAGCGCATGTTTTGTCGTTTATAATCAGTAATAAAACTTAATAACTAGTTATCACTGATTTATGAAGCATGATTTTTTAAGAGCAATAAATAACCATTTGATAAGGGTATCACTTATAACACCCACCTAAGATTTTGAAAACTGTTTCTTATAGCTGTAAAAATCTTATCGTTGTTTATAACTTTATATAACGAATCATTGTTATCCACTTCCATAAACTGTTTTAACAATTCCACATTAAATATTCAAAGTTTTAGACATAAAAAAAAAAAGTAAAAAAACATGTACCGCCACAACCCATAAAGGGTCTCGTGTTCAGAACGTGGCTGAGACTGTACTGTTTCTTGGACTGCGGTTGTCCAGGAAGGTGAAATGTCCAACATTACGCTCAACTGCCAGAGTTTACCTCTATTTTGGGTACCCACAATATAGAGGCTGGGTGAGCCAATCCCAAATAATCCATACCAAACTACTAACAGCTTAAAGGTATTAGACATATAGAATCAAAAATTAAATAATAAATCGTCGTAAATGGGTTATCTCAGAAGCTATTGGAATGATTTTTTTAAAATGTTTTTAGCATTTGTTACAGTACATTTAAGGATAGTCCTCGGAATTCCACTCTGCCAGCCAGACGCGATTTAGTTCTTAAGAACGTTCGATCAAGTAGCTGGTGTATCGAACAGTTATACTCTTGTCAATCCTTGAAATCGTGACACCTAGAAAAATGTATCTTATGTAAGAAGTTGAGCAGCGTGTTAGCTCGTTGGGGTAGAGAGCGCTAAATTGCTATTATGAAGGTTCCCGTTTTAAATCTGGCTGTGGCAGATACATTATTTAAACCTTCAACTGGATGGACCCAATGGGATCTGCAGTAACTCCTGGAGCTCACTCAGTCTCTATAAAAATGGTACCCTTAATTGGGCGGATAACTTTGTAGCTGTTCGTGACCTCGGACAAATCACCTACCTGCATTACCGTTGTTTTAGAAACAGTACATTATCTACCATGTATTTTTTTATGTGGTTGAAGGAAAACTCATCTCGGAAACTACAGATTTTTGAAATTTCATATAGATCTGTACAATTTATTTAATATTATTGAACGTTTGATTGAGGAATGTATCTTGTTTATTTGCTGGTTAGTTATTTACCAACAACTGGATAATTTTTTTTTTGAGGAAAGTTTCACAACCAATCTCATTAGCAACTTTACACTTTCACCCTACATCATTACCAAGTTTATAGTTATTTGGTACGATTATATCTGCTCTTAGATTTTCAACTCTTCCCGAATCAACAGGAGTTCATGATTTTTTTAATATTCACAATTGTATCATCTTCTAAAATGACTTTAATATTTCGATATTTTCTTATTCCGATTTTGTTATATTTCACTATTATAGCGCGCCCCCTATGGCCGGGCGTCTGTTTAGCAGAAGAACATACAGAAAATCTACCGAACTCAATGTATTATTCTTGTTTAGTGATGGAAAGGTGGCGAATAATAATTTTCGCTTGAAATTACCTTTACTTATTACACTTTTAGTGATAGTAATGAAAGTGGAATGTGAAACATAATTGAATAAAAGGAAAAAATATAGTTTTGGTTCACTGCTCAAGCCCGGAGGTCCCTGGCCATGCATGACGGTATGGTTAAGTTCACGCCTAACCTACTGTTTCCACAATAGAGATCCGCACACATTACCATGTTTTACCTGGGTCATTTAGCATAAAAGTAGAAGGAAAATGAAAACATAAAAGTGGTAGGGAGAAATGCAAATGAAAATGAATAGGAAGAAAAAAAAATTTCTGAAGGCTTCATCTACTCCAAAATAAAAAAAAACAGTAGGATTTGGACTATCCTATATGATCTGCAGCAACTTCATCCTAGTAAGGCACATTTTAAAAGTACATTTACTTGATTTATAAACATTTATCGAATACAACGACTACACTTTCATGTATAACACTATTGTAGAATGATTAATTAAAATGTTTTATATGTACTACTAATGGTTTTACATCCATAAACATTAAAAGTACCTGTGGTCATGAATTTAAATACTCTGTACATAAGTTATAGCTTTAAAATACTTTTTGATGTGTCAGTGGGGTAGCCAATCCTATATAGTAAATGCTGTGGT
This sequence comes from Troilus luridus, assembly GCA_964056705.1. Taxonomy (NCBI): domain Eukaryota; kingdom Metazoa; phylum Arthropoda; class Insecta; order Hemiptera; family Pentatomidae; genus Troilus; species Troilus luridus. Next base: position 77,851,368 of record OZ057414.1, on the reverse strand, counting down.
GAAAAACCTGATTTTAAATCCGGCTGTGAAAGATAAATAATTTAGTCTTTTGAAAGCCAAAGGTGGACCCATTGGAATCTGCAGACCCTCACCTCGTCTCTATCAAGTGAGTTCCTTTAGGGAAACAATGGCAGTTGATAGTAATATCTTAAATTAATGTATTGATATGTTTATAACATAAGGAAGTTTTGGAATTAGTTTGATCCCAAAAATCCGAGCTCTTTTCAAAAATGTTTGTAAAAGAATTGGGAGCACTGAGTTGCCGTGCCGAAGGTCCTGGGTTCCAATCCTGCAATGACAGATAATTTATGTTATCAGTTTACGGCCGGGGATAGATCCTTTGGGATGTGAGACCTTCCTGGGGCTTACCTAGGCTCTATTAAGTCTGGAACCTGGCGGGTGAGCGTGATCTCGAACAAATCACCTCCATGCACAGCCTTTGTCCTAGAAACAGAATAGTCTCTACCAGTAAATGTGTCCCGGATTGTTCACGAGTGTAGTAGTACAGGCTTCATTCGATTCGGATTGTCTAATCATCTCTCGAAACAGGTTTGGTTATAAGTTGGAAACTACTCTTTTTTGTTTTGGTTTTAAGCAAGGTAAAACGCATGAATAGATCCTTTGGGATGTGAGACCCTCTTTGGACTCACCCAGTCTCTATATAGGGTGTACCCTAAAGTGGGGGAAAACCTGGGAGTTAAGCGTAATCTCGGGCAAGTCGTCTCACTGCAAATCAGTAGTCCAAGCAATGGCACAGTCTCTATTATGTACTGTTCACAAGATACTTCATGAGAAGCGGTATAGGTTTAACGATGTGTTTTAGGGCCAAAAGTTATTGATAATAAAGTTGATTTTTACATAAGTTTCAAGGAACAAATAAAAAATAAAAATAGAATACTTAAAAAAAATACTAATTAATATTCTGGTAAAAAGAGGTTATTCAAGTGAGAGATAAGCTATGGTAACACCACGAAGGACGTACCTCTTGGAATTGTTTTTTCTCATTCTTCGAGTACCATATTTATTTGTCTGGCTTCGGCATTCATTCCGTAAAAAAAAAATGTCTTGAAAAAGAATAAATGAAATTATATAAGATTTGCATATATATTTCTGCTATGAATATAAATAACCTTAACTGTTGATGATTCCGGTATCACTGAGTTGCCTTGAATGTTCTCGTAGTTCGCGGTGGTAAAACCGACCAGTTTCTTCACTAGAGGTCGGCGAAATTTTCATGGCGACTCTTTTAGCACGCTTTTGTTTTCATTTTTCGGAGAAAGTGCCAAGAAATAAAGAAACTCGGGTTAAAAATGGAATTCCGAGGCAGACGAAGCGTCACTATGACCGCGTGCGATCGCAAAAACGTGTTGAATGAAAACGATGACTAAGATTTGTTCCTTTAAAAAACAAAGGAATAAGAAGAACTTTCGCTGACTGATTCAAATGCATGCAAAGGCATTTTAAATGTACCATATCCTGTTATTGAATTTATTTAGTAAGCTATTAATGTAAAATGTTCATACTATACACAAATGATAATTACAAGCAGTATTAGCAAGATTTATATAGTATGATTTTTTTTTAACTTTCCTGAATATTTTTCTTGTATAATTTATAGGTGTAATTATTTATTGTAGATTTTAATTATTTTAATATTGAGGGTTTGCAATTTTATAACATTCTCGTCCCCAAATAATTTCTCTCCTATATCTCTTTTCTAAAAAATCCTTCACTGTCAGATTTCTAGCTGCCAATTCTTCTCTGATTGATTAAATCCACTGCTTCCAATGCCTTCCAAGTCTTATCCTCTTCTCAAGGCAGTATTTAGGTACTGCAGATAATTTGATTTGTATTAAAGAAGGGCGGACGAAAATAATACGTAAAATAAACCATAAATAATAAAATAAGTAATCAGAAGACAAAAAAAATCTATTCATAATTAATTATGTTCTTATATTCATAATTATATAATTTAATAATTATCAAATAATAATATTAATTTTTATAATAAGCTAGAATAGCATTTAGTGGAAAACAATTTAAAAAATTCAAATTTTAAAAACAAATAAAATAATAAACAAGTAACCAGAAGACATAATAATTCTATTCATAATTTATTATATTCATAATTATATAATTTAATAATTATCAGATAATTATTTGAATTTTATAAAAGCTAGAATACCATTTTGTGGAAAAGACATTTAAAAAATTCAAATTTTACAAAAAAAAAAAAAAATCCCAGCTCTGAAACCAGTTATCTGTTATCAAAACTATCGTATTCATCCCAATCGTAGAGAAAAAACATTGAAATGAAAATTGTTGGATTTGATACTCTGTAGTAGTAGATATGACATAAAGGAATCAAATAAATAAATAAAAAAACTATATGCCATTTATTATCATTTCCTTAGGATAAAATATTAATAATAAAGACATTTACATTACCCATTTAAAATAAAATCTGCATTTGGAAAAATCTTATTAAAAGAAAGGATCGTTGGTTAGTGGGATTGTTCTTAATAAACTTAAATAAAAAATCACACTAAATTAAAAAGAAAAGACAAAGGATGATTACAATTTTTTTCTCTAAATTGTGTGAGTTAAGAATAAATATTGTTACGAATTCAAATTAACCGCAATTAAAATTTACCGACTATTGACAAAAAAGATGTTTTTTTCAGGTAAAATCGTTTGTTTACATAGATTAAAATGTCCCGCAGATAATCAGGAACAAAGATACTTATGTTTCTTATTTTTATAAGATTTCTTATCTTTTTTCTCGTCTTATCAATTTCGTGTTCTTACTCAAAATTGCGACGTAACCGATTTGATGATAAAAGAGTGATAAACCGAGAGCTTTTTATTTGAATGCTCATTGGATATGGTTTATTTCTCCCATTTCGGTAGGGTATTTGTGTTGCAGATGTGTGTTGTATTGTTATTGGAGATATATCAGTGTTGTATTGGCAATTGACATTTGGTATCATCGTCATCTCTACTTAAGGGCGGTCAAAGCTTGAATGGCATGGTACCATCATTCTTTCCATGGTGGAAAGAAATTCTACCAAAGGTCAATGATTTATTTATTGACTTATTGAAAATTATTTTCAGCTATTTCGTTTTGTTTTCTATTTTTTCTGTTTTGTTTTTAGGTTTTGAAACTATTATTTACTAGTTCAGCTAGCTTAAAAAGTGTTTATTCAAGTACTATTATCTTGTTGCAAAATAAACGAAACTCCCCAGTTGATCCCACCAGTAACCACATGCTTCTCCCAAATGATTAGGTATGTCATTTATGCATCACTAACACAAGACGGTACTTTCGGTTATGAAAATCGTTAATTGGTCCTTGAGGAGTGTAAAAAAATTCAGTTATTCAGTAATTCGGTGTTTAAAAGCGGTCGAAAATTGAGTTCAAAAACTTCTTTACATACACACGTACATACTAGCTAATAAAAACGTGTTAAAATCGAAAATTCACAGTTTCGTAACAAAATAATTAATTGTTGATATTTTAAGTTAGCCAATAAAAAGTACCTTGTGATTGACCATAACCTTAATGAATTTCCAATTGACAAAGATCAATCCATCAGATGACTATGTGCGGATGCTGAGCTGGCTAAACAAGTGACGTTGCTTTGCTTCAATCAACAAAAGCTCAAATGACCAACACAAAAGAGATTCAGATCTGTTTGACCTAGCCCTAGGGCAAGGCCGCCCAGAGTTGTATCCTGAGTGCACAATGGAGTATCATATCACGTACGCTAACTCCTCTTTTCTGTTCACAACCGGTTTAGTAATAACTATTTGAATAAAAAAAATACATATGAAATAAAAATAAATTAAAAGGATATCTTAAAAGTCTTGCCTCCTGATAGCAATTAATTTGCGAAAAGCTATATGTTTTATTTTTGTCAATTCTGAGGCGCTTTGTTTATCTTGTCAACCTGTAGTAATAAATGTACTGATGAATTATATGTTGAAAGGTTAGCTACTAAAAGAATTATATATTTGTTAGCACATTTACAAATTTTGAATCTAGGTGAAAAAAATTAGATTTTAATTCTTGATGGTCTGGATGGATAAGAAACGTTGAAATATGTGGAACTTAACAGGAAGGGACAGAAACCAAGATAAGACGAAATTCTAATGAGTTGTCAGCACAGATCCAGTCGACTACTTTATTTTATTAATTCGGCGGGCATAATTATACGAGAAAACTGAAGATTCGAGTTGAAGGAAATGTCGGAATTGAATAACATGTTAGCCAAACAAAGAGCAAAAAAGGTATGATGAATAATGTGTTGTTTTTGAATAGTTAATTACTTTTATCAACAGTAAGGTACTGTTTTGGGAATTGAAAGGAAATATTTTTATAACAGTTTTTTCCCCCTAATATTATTTTGTTTGTATTTTTCATTTAAGTAAACTTTATTCTACTACGACTAATCTGAAGATGCTACATTGGATGTGCTAGTTTTGTCTATCCAGGTATAATTATGATAGAGTTCATCAACGAGTGCCTGACACCGTAAAGTGTCCTGACTCTTATGTTACGTCGCTTCCGAAGAACGAAATAACCAAGGTTTTTTCATATCTAACAGGAGAGCAACAACTCATTGCTGATTCAAGTGCTACTTAATTAGCCTACGCCATGTTTCCCTGTCCTGTGCGGCGATCATCCACTCCCGGACTCCGTGTAATGCCTGAGCATCCTGGACAATCCCATCTCACTACTGCATTCGAGGTCTTTCTTTACGCCTGGGTCCGTAAAATTCTGTAAAGAGTTTTCTTTATGATAGAGTCTTCATACATTCTTGCCAGGTGTCCAGCCCACCTTAGCCTTAATGGATCTACCTACGATGGCCTCTAAATCTTGGCTATAACTCATCATAGGACTATTTCCTTTCTATTCTCGAGCGTATAAAACAAAACAAAATGCGGCCCTCTTCAAACTAAGCTGGTACGAAGAATTGAGAAAAACCCATGGAGAACAAACATTATCTTCCTTTCCTTCCCTTAATAAATTTTGGTATAGAATGGAATTAGAACTCTATGAATTATGTTGGAAAGAATCTTTGCTACATAGTTTAACTCCTTCCTTTGTATTTTAATGGGGTGTATAAAAAAAAAAATGACCATTCCCCATGGAGAGAAGATGGTGACTAACAGTATAACTATGACAGTACTTTCGACACACCACACTCCCTGGCCAGTTCGCGAGTACTTGTGGACTGATTTGACTCAACAGCTTCCTCCAGAACCTCATCAATATCCATCCATTAATGGTCGCCCGGAGCCCTTCTTTCTAAATTTTTCAAACCAACGCCACGCTGTGCGCTGGTCAAGGACACCTTCCTTATCATATTTAATAATTTCACGAGTTGCTTCAGCGAGTATGAATTTTTTTTTCAGTAATGTCTTAAAATTTCGAGAATTTCGAAGGACACTTTTTTGTCTCTTCTTTAAAATAAATAACTAAACTGAGGATTTTTTTTTTTAAAGAATTCCAGTGTTAGTAAACAAGCTAAGAGAATCCTCTAAAGGGATTATCAAGTGTCGGTAAATAATAAATAGCATTAATAATAAAATCACTGTGCGTTGGATACGCAGTGAACTACATTTATTCTGTAGTCTATGAAATTACAGACTTTAGAACTCTGGAATTTGATAAAACTGTCATTTTTTTTTTATACACCCTATTAAATTATTATTTCTGGATTTATATGCTGAATTTTTAGTTGGATTCTTTAAAATTTGTATTTGACATTCTGTACTACGAGTATAGTTTTCAGTTAATGTAATCATGGAGATAGTTGATGATTTGTTATTATTATAATTGTATAGATAAAGGTTTATTAGTTTTTATTTTTAATTTAAAGGGCACTGTCATTTTGATGAAGCGATATATTTTGCAATGTTGTTTGATATCTCGTTCTGTAAGATCTGTCCAATTGAATTTGCTTCCCTGAGAAATTGTTGAATAAATTGATTTCCCAATTATCATGCAATCTTAATAATTAAGTCGAGGAACAATAGTTTTTCTCAGGTAAAATTAATTGTTGACCTCACATATGATATCATCATCATAACTTTTAAACCTGTACAGAACCAGTTTGCCTTGACATTAATATAGTAATTGTTCGTCCTTTCCTTGTGCAACGTCCGCGTGTCCTCTTCGTTGCTCGATCCCTTTTCCTACTTCCTTTCAGTCTCCTTTATAATTTTATATGCCGTCATCGACCACTTTCTTTAATGGGATAGTAATAATAACCTTACCGCACCCGCGATTTCCTGATACTAAAAAATGCTAATCTGTATTGACAAGCTTAAAGACCCTAAATCCAACTAATTCGTATAAATACATTTCCGAAATGACCTCGAACAATATAATAAAATGTTAAACCTTTTTTTTTTATATTTGGAATTTTTTAAATAAATTTTACTATAAAATAACTGGTTTATATACTTTTGTTTCTTCATTCATTCAACGCCACTTTATGCTACTTTGGCTTACCGGCCGAACCTACAGCGAGAGTACTAAATTTTGCTTATCCTAGTATAATTATGTTAGGAATCGATAGCAGGATTGGATAATGACTACTTGATACCGTACAGGCTTCGTACCCCCCATTTGACGTAACTTCTGAAAGACGGCAAAAACAAGGAATTTTTTTTCTCCCATTAAAAGTACACCTGCAGGGCGGCAACTCGCGACCTCGGACATAAAAGGTTATTCTGCTAGCCACTACTCCACGGGTGACTCAAATTTCCTTTTGTTATATAAGGTCATTACACTAATTTTTAGACAAATTAATTTAGTTTAGTAATTTTAACTGTTCATGCCGTTTTGAATAGTTGGTATACGGGTAGCTTAGTGAATAGAGTGCTAACAAACAATGATGGACTATATGGGATCCACAGAACCTCCTAGATCTTACCCAACCTCTATGAAGTGCTTATCCTAAATTGCGGGAAAAACCTGGTGCTGATTAATCACCTCTATGTGCAACCGAGATTCTAGACTCAGCACAGTCTTAAAGTATTATGTGCATAACATACAATAATATATAGTAATATATAGTATATATAGTTACTTACAGGTGGGCGCTATGGTCATACAAGGACCTGGGCCTCATCAAGGACCTCAATCCAGTCAAAATAGAGCAAGTCAAGTGGCTCTCTAGGCGCACTATTATTTTTTTGTTAGAACTATCTAGACGTTAGAACCTTTATCTACAAAACTGTAGTACAATTTCACATATCTAACGTGATATTTTGCTAAGTACGGCAAACCTTACTGCTGTCTAAGAAAAAGATTTTATTACGAAAAAAGTTGATATCTGTGAAGCTATTAACATTCATAAAACACTTTGTTTAGAGCACTTTATTTGAAGCAATTGTACCTCACTCGTAGCTGGTTAACATCCTAGATAATCAACAGTTAGACGTTAGACAGCGATGCAACTGTGACGAACTTTCATCGGGCCCCCCGTCCCCTGACGAAGAAGACCTGGTAAGTGGGTCGAAACGTTGGGTATTTTATAAACATTTCGATCGGGTTGTTCTTATTGTCAAATAATAAATCAAAATAATCCCCAACATTATACAATAACACCGACAAAAAACTTTTAACACTACTTGTTTCAGGAATACCGTTCACTGAAGTTATTGTCACTGCTCTGAAGGCCTACAAAAACTATTAAAACGTAATATTACAACGATAATCTGGTTAATGTATATAAAAATAATTTTCAATAAGACATGCATAGAAAAATTACAAACAATAAGCTTTATGTCCATAAACAAAACTACCTGTCAAGTCATTCATTCAGATCATACATCAAACCGTTTCTAATCAATTCGTAAAATCCACTCCTAATGATAACAGGATGAACGTTTAATCAAATATTTGACTTATTAGCAACAGGAAACATCAGTGCAAAGTATGCTGATTATTTTGTTAGCTCAATGTTTATTTTTTGTTTTAAAATTTAAGAATTCTACGTGCTATTGCCAAACACACTTACAAGGTTAAACAAATATAGTTGTCATAAATTGTCAAAGAATGAGTATTTAATTTTTCTCCGAATATTTTCAAATCAATTATTAAAGGTTGTGTACAAGATACGTTTTATACATCCATCGAGTGAAATAAGGTAAAGACATCATCCCATGAGGAACATACGTTTTCATAATACCTTAAACAATCTTTTCAACAATCTTTCCAGTGATTAGCTACGGTAATACACAGCGCACCTGTTGTAAAAAAATCTTATAACAATGACTTTACTACAAAGTTTTTGTTATTATTTTTTTAGCGGCAATAAATACTAAACCAGAATTACACAGCCTTGAGTAACACGTGGCTGTCTTTTATATAGCTATCAAGATTTTTTTGATACTGAGGTTATGTAAACGATACAAAAAACAGAGCAGTAGTTTGGTTTTTTTAAAATCATTTTTTGTAAATTTTACACACAGTTTTCTTATATTGCAGCTGTTATATGAGCGCGTATAACTTAAACATATTACACAGACAATGGTTAGCAAAATACAATCTAATCGAATTCATCTATATCGATTTCAATTTATTTATGTTGATTATTTATCCGAGTTGCTAATTTCTTTAGACTAATTTCGCGTTTCCAATTATTCTCGAATTTTTACCGGAAAGATAAAAATAAACAAATTAACGTATTGGTCGAAAAAAATCATTAAAAATCAATTTTTTTTTTTTTACTATCCTTTTTGTTAGCGAACTATTGTAAGTCAATGTTACGAGATGATAGACTCAAATTAGTTTCCCGAGCAAGTGTCGTCATTTGAAGCTTATGAAAAGATCTGAAAATATGGACGTTTTTGGATGGGTTTCCGATGAAAAATTAACCGGGTTCGTTAGGAAAACAATAAGTTATCACACCGCGTGGTATGTTGATCCCCAATAATAACAATAATAGTGATGCTAAATTTCAAAGAACGGGGCTAAATAGAGGAAAGCTCGAGAGAAGTGAATAGGGGTAGGAGGATTTTTATTTTTTGTTTATTTGGAATCGACATATCTTGATTCGTAACACCTAGAATTTTCAGGAGGATAGGTTTAGCCTTATTTTATTTATTTATTTTAGCATCATGGAAAATCTCATCATAATTATTTAATATTAACATAGAAGAGCAAAAGCTGAAAACAGAAATATTAGAAAATCCCATGTAAAAAATGGCAAGCCCAATTTAAAAAACTAGGATTTTTAATATCTCTATTCAGTTCTCTGCTACAAAAAGAACAAAAAGACAAAGTATAAGATAAAATTCAAAACATCCGATAAATAAATACAGTCACACTACATTTACATCAGATAACTCCTTATTGTTAAAACAAAATCTAATAAAAAGGTACAAGGCATTCCAAAAACATATGCCTATCATATACGTACTAAGGTCCTTAGGCTTCCGGCCTGTCCTGCTTCCCCTTTTTCAATCGTGCCGGGACACGCACGCCTAGGCAGGTCCATGCCTGCTCACTCCATACCCATTTCCCGCACTTCCTCAGTCCTGTCAGTCAGTACCCAGCCTTGAAGGAAACTCCCCATTTTTACAATGTTCAATCTCGAGTATCGTGCGGTTATTAAATTCTTTTCTAAAGAGGGTCTTACTCCTGCGAAAATTAAAGAGCGGTTGGATTGTGTATACGGGCAGTCCTCCCCCTCGTATTCCACAGTGGAAGAATGGGCAAAATTATTCTAGTTAGGGAGAAAACGTCTAGAAGATGACCCGCGTCCCGGTCGCCCATTGGAAGCTGTCACTTCTGAAACAATCCAACTTGTGGAATCTGCAATTGCTGTCTGACTGGCGACTGAAAACCAAGGAAATAGCAGCGAGGTTGGGACTTTCATAAACAAATGTTTTTAGAACCATCACAGAACATTTGCATATGAACAAGGTTAGTGCAAGATGGGTTCCAAACATTCTTTCAGCTGCTCAAAAACAGGAACGAGTTCCCTGCTGCAATGAATTTTGGCGATTTAACGACGACAATGAGCTCCAAGCAGCAGAGGAAGAACATTTTTTTAACAAAGAAGAAAATTATTTTTTTCATGGTATAGAAATGTTGCCAAAGCGTTGTATTGTGTTGAGCTTAGAGGAAAATATATTGAAAAACAGTAAGACCTGTTTTTTTCTTTCACCTTTCATTCTATCCCAGGCCGGAAACTTTTCGATCTTACTTATTAAATACTAATTAATTACGTACCTTATTATGTAGTTATTTATAGAACAAAATAAATGGGAAAAATAACGAACCGATCAATAAAATTGCATTAACTAACTGATAACAAATTGTAGGTATCATTAAACTTAGGTAAGGAAGGAGTTGGCTGATGTAAAACTCCTAGTCGGACCAGTAAGGATCAAGATCTGGAGGTTGTACTTCTAGGGCAATTGGGTGATTGTTGCGTCAGGTACAATCGTTTTACTTAAACTTACGGCTGTGAGTAGATATGACACGAGTAAAAATAGAAACTATTTTTCCAAAAAAAAAAAAAAATAGCAAGAAGAAAACTTCGTAAAACAGCCAAGTAGCATGAAAAATTATCCACCTACTTCTCCTCACATCGCATATTTTCTTTCGCAGAAATCCGTCCTTTTTATGTTTTGTAAGTTGGAAATACTTTTTATATAAATATTGTTTGTTATGTCTCGATGTCTTGGTTCCTTTTGATAGTTTCATTATCCGATCCGTGCCTTAACTTTAAATCTACAATCAGTGCTTCCTTTCCTGTCACTTTAACACATGAATATCCCTAAATATTTTAGTATCTTTAGTATCCAGGCAAAACGATATCTCGAAACAATTTCTAATTTTATGGAGTGCTATAATTGTGTTCTCAGTGTTATTTTGACGGAGTAGTACATGGGTACATTATTTAAACGTTCACCCTAATCGTGAGCTGGAATTGTAATTCTTCATGGCATTTGCGTTCCAACACCACCTTTTGCTTGGATTCTTCAATGTAACAACTCCACGCAGAAAGAGATAGTTCACGTTCAGTTTTAGTACACCTGCACATAATTTCATTCTATGAATGAAGAATGAATGTGAATCTTCTGATCCAGCATAAATGTAATAAATCTGTTAGTACTTCGTCTTCAAATAGATTTTCTTTAAATAAACGAAATTTTAAATTAACCTTTAATTTTAATTTTAATTAAGATGTAAGTACCTGACATCTTACAAGGTTCGCAACAACCATTTCACCTTTCTTTCGAAGAACGGCACAACCTAAGATTCATTATCGGTTCGGGGCCTTGGACCTATAAGCTTGTAGTAGGTCGGCTAACCACTTCACTCAAGATGAATCTCAATTTAATTTAGTTACAAAACTAGGAATACATATTTTACGGGTCCAGCATTATTTATTAAATTATGCTACGCAAAAATGAATAGGGATATTGCTAATTTTGTAGTTACCTAGCATTTATATTATTATTTATTTAATATTAAAAATCTTATTAAAAATAAGTTACGATTCTGGAAACTCGCTTTTGGATCCTGCCCTATTTACAAGAAATACCACAATGCGGTCAAGGGCATTCGAAAGTGCAGTCTGTCACGACCCGTCTCACTAAAATGAAGCGAAAGAAGATATTTTGTCGGTAAGGAGTTTCCAGAAAACTGAAAAGTAATCTCAACTGTAGTTACCAATTACCAAAATTCAACAGATTTATTATCAATAAAATATATTTATATAAAATTTATTCCCTACCTACAAAGGATGTTCAGAAGTAATAATTTATGACATCACAAGAAATTCTAGTTCAAAATCGGCTATAGATAAAAATAAAATAAAAAAATAATCATGAAAATAATAAGCAATTTAAACAAGATGCATTAAATTAATTGACCGCACAAGAAAATGATAAGAAATAAATATTGATAAAATAGAAAGTAAATCCATTATAGCTATCTAATCATAAGAGATATTTGAAATAATTCCTTCCAAGGTAAGAAAATATTCAATTCTAATAATATTTATTACATAATTTAATTTTTTTCAATTTCAGTACAATTGTTAGAACCAAAAATAGATTTTCCATATTTGTGACTAGTAAGTTCTAAAGAACAACTTTAATGTGCCAAAGCATTGGTTTCTAATAAATATTTGCTTGTCAATTAGCAATTATTTTGAGATTTAATTAAGTCTTAGGAAGTTTAAAAAATATATAAACATTTCATACAAATACTCTGGGATTATAAAACATCAAAATGTAACAGAAACAGTTCTGTTTTTTGTAATGATGTATATGGAAGTCAGCTGTATTTTACAACTTTCCTTTTGAAACAGTCAAACTAGACCTGTTGAATAAATGTGGTAAGCGAATCTGACCTTTTGAAAATAGTAAAAAAGATGCATGGCACAGGTTTGGGTTAGGAATTGTGTTGTGATATGGGGATACCATGTGGTAAGAAAACTAACTGTATATTGTATATTATTGTTGTATTTTATTGTATATGTTATATGTAAATGTATATTCTAAAAGCGGTCTTAAATTACTATTGTATGAGATAATGATTAACAAACAACGGATGTCGATGTATTATTGAAGAGAACATGAAAATACTTTTTTAATTTTTTTTTTTTTAATTTGCAACTGTACTATAAAAATACAACGTGTAAATATTATCAATAATAAATAACAGCATGACATTAAGGCGAGTAGAAAAACAACCTTATGGTGGTATTCAAATAACAGATTTAAGTAAGAATCGATTTGTCACCAGGACATATTCTGTTCAGATGCCAAGGAGTATCGAATAGGAAAAAGTTTGTTATAGGGTTCGGGGAAAATCAGCAACAGGTGTAACATTAAGGGGTATTTTATTTGTAAAAAAGTAAAGAGCATTGAGGATTTTACGAAGTAAGTGTTGAAATAACCTGAAACATGTGGGAAATACAATTTTCAGTTCAACGTATATACAATTATTTTATCATAGTTTTTAAATAGTTTCGATTCTAAACCTCAGGATTTTTTTTTTGTATCGACTTAGATGTATTTTGAAGTAAACTTTAGGAAATTTAGAAGCTTTTCTAAAAAAATGATAAAAACTGATTTGTAAAAATATTGATTTTTAATTTTATTTTTAGTATATGATTTATCCAAATCAATGCTAAGTATTACTATGAGGTTAACAAAGTATCTAGGTTATTTGGGTTAATATACGAATATAAGCAGATGGCAACTTCATTCTTAAGGAAAAATAAACTCAATACTTTGCTATCCAAGACCTTCATCCAGTAATGTTTTTAATTTTATGCAACCGTAAATATACAAACTTCATCCTCGCACACTTGTTCCTGATAGGAGTGGTTTCCTATTGTTCATGTATAATTCCTAACTCTCTTAGACCACGGACTATGATTAGTTCCCTGTTCAACAATTATGGTATAATAGGTGTAATAATAATTTTATATGTCAAGGATTCATACCCCAACCAGGTGGGATTGGTATGCACTGATCTTTTTTCTTATTATTTATCTTGTTAATTATTATTTTTGAGTATACGAAACGAGATAATAACAATAGCAAGGTAATGCTTGTTTATGATTAATTATGTATTTTTTATTTTCATCTGACGAAATTAATGGTATTGATTTATGATATTCAAATATCATTCCACTCAAGTAACAACAAAAATCTTATTCCAATTATCTTATTAATTTTTTTAATTTTGTTACCCTTTCATCCATAAATTTCCATAGTTAAGACTTTAATAGTATAGATTAATCTGTAATTAGTTAAATGTAGGAGAAAATGGTAAAGGTGGAGTATAAAAGAAAAAGTAATTTTTTTTTTTCATGTTCTTCAAAGTTTCAATTTCCGCTTAGTTCCAAGACCTTTTTGCACTTTTCTAGCATAACAAAAAATCTTTCCTTATAAATGTTCTGAAGTTTCTGGGTAAAAAACCGAACCAAACGTCTTCTACAAAGCTCTTCCAAAGTCATTTGTACATCATTAAGTAAGTGAGTTCTGCAGAGACCGTACCTGAAGTAGCCGAACGGTACAAGGTTGGTTATTCCGAACTTGAGCAGTAAAACCGGTTTGTCATCAACGCCTTAGTTTAGTATAATCGTTTTTAGTAACAATTTTTATAAAACCCGAATTTAAAAAAAAGTTTAAATAAAGATAGATATTCTTAATTAATCCTTCTTTTGATAGACAGGCGATGACTATTAATAATTTTTTTTTCATTTCCTTATATCATGGATACATTGGCAGGTAGTCCTTTTTTATCCATCACTCTTTTGTAAAAGGAACAGCCTTCGAAGATATGGGCTATTGACAAGCTCTCGTTGCACTTCCCACATGTTGGCGAATGTTCTTTAGAAATTAGGGGAGCGTGGGTAAGCCTTGTATGTCCTATCCTAAGTCGTGAAGGACCACTTCCTCTCTTCGGATTCTACGGCAGGAGCTGCTCCATGGTTTGTCATCAGTTTTTATATGCTTCAATTTATTTGGAGGGCTAATGTCCCACAGGGGGTCAAGACAGCTTTACCACGACCTGGAAGAGCAAGAGCTTCTTTTGCTGCCATATCAGCCAGCTCATTACCTATAATACCTACGTGTGCCGGTGACCATATAAAACTAATCGATGTTCCAACATCATGTAGCTGTTTTGTAAGGTTTAAAATACATTCTAACCCAGGGTGGTCTGGGTACATGTTACTCATGGCTTTTAAGGCACTCAAAGAGTCTGCACTAGATAGATAGGATCGCGGAACATTAAATACATTATCTACCTCAGGCACTTGAAATGATTTGAGATCTGTTATCACGAGATATAATATAAGATAGTTTGATAATACAAACATTTTGTAAAACTTGAGAAATATTGACAGAATGAATTAACCAGAAACACTCATACAATACGACATTATTCACGTAATAGTATGATTTATAATAAAAAAACCTAATTGAATAAAAAATAAAAAGCCGATTACATTAAATAATAAAAAAATTATTGACACTTCAAATTCATAACAAAAACAATATGTCAGGAAAGAAGACAAATGCGATGTTTTTTTAGCACTCAAAAATAATCACTTCTTGATCCATCAAGTAATTGCTTACACATTTTGAACATTGCCATTCCTCATTATCTTTGTTACATTATTATTTAATGTTAAATGTTTCCGTGTTAAGCTCCGGGAGGTATGATTAATATAAAAATAACGAATATATCAACAAAATAACTCGTTGAATACAATTTTTATTAAAATATAAAATTGGTTTCTGTACAAATAAGATAAAAAATAGTGCTGGATCATAAATAGTAAGCCACTAACAATTTTAAGATTTTTGAGGCCTTGGAGGGTCTTTATTATTTCGAGGACAACGGTTGTGCTGATAGGTGAATTGTCCGATATCACGGTGCACCAATTAAGAGTGAACACTACATTGGCTACACCTACATTGGATCCGATTCGGTGCGACGTGATTCTATCACATACGATGCTGGGGTGTATACATTATCCATATTTTACTATACATTATAGTAAAATATAAATGTATTAAAAATAATTAATAAATAATCTTAATTTTATAAATTTATAGAACCAAATGACTGAAATATATCGAGAGTTATAACATTTGGTTCTTTAAATTTATAAAATTAATATTATTTATTAATTATTTTTAATACATTTATATTTTACTATAATGTATAGTAAAATATGTGTAATGTAAACACCCCAGCATCGTATGTGATAGAATCACGTCGCACCGAATCGGATCCAATGTAGGTGTAGCCTTAGGCGTTAGGGTCGTCAGATCTTATTTATTTATATATATGTATCTTTCTTATAATTTAAGAAAGAAATTATTTCTTAAAAAATAGAATTAAGAATGTATCAGATCGTAATTTGTAAGTCACTCAAAGAATTTTTATATTTTAAGAGTGGGAGGGGGGTTGAGCCCCGGTAGGGCCTGTATATCCCACAAGGTCCGTCCGTGGCTGTTTACAGATTAACTAATTTACCTGCCCCAACCGGATTTGAACCCGGAACCTATAACATAGCAATACTACTCCACTACTCTGCAGAATGAACTACACAGCATCTAACAATTTTAAATACTAAATTTAATTTTTTATAATTATGCAAAATTGTATCCGGTTTTTATTTATTTATACAACTTAAGAATATACCAATATGCGTCTCGCCAAAACGAATCAAATGGGATACCCATTCCGCAAAATCCAACTGGCATTTTTAAAATTAATTTCCAAACTTTCCAAGAAAATATCAAGTTTGGTATTATGGAAATGTTCTAGCAACTAAAGGATACATGGAAACTTCATTACGCAGAAATGAAACATTGAGATTCATAATTTTTAAATGAGTAGTAGTAAGTTATGAGTTCTCTTGTACCTGATATTGATTATTTTATTATTATTTATTTATATAAATAATAATAAAATATAAGAACCATAGAAGGCGAGAAACGCTGATACTAAAGCCAATTATAATAATACCTACGAGTATTATTATAGTCAGGTATAGTAAATATTACTATGGTACTTCTATTTTATTATAATACTTCTATTAAATGCATT
Source organism: Troilus luridus (assembly GCA_964056705.1). Lineage (NCBI taxonomy): Eukaryota > Metazoa > Arthropoda > Insecta > Hemiptera > Pentatomidae > Troilus > Troilus luridus. Next base: position 77,834,756 of record OZ057414.1, on the reverse strand, counting down.
ATGTTTTCTAAATTATACGATAATGTTATTGTCAAATTACACGTTTATTGTCGCATTTTCTTTGTCCTCTATCATGTTATCCGTGAACGATGAGGAAGAAACTCACCTTTGTTTTGCTGACGCTAACATTTTGAGTCATATCATCCTTCGAAACAGGCTTCCCTTGAGCAAAACCTATCTAATCATGAATTTATAAAATGGGTGCAATGACATCAGCTTTATTACTTTATTTCTCATGTTTCATTGAAGGTAAACCGATTTTGTTGTTTCCTGTACGAGTTCTTTTCGTTCGTATTATAGTTATCCACCGATTGAGTATAGTTTGAAAAGTAATGTTTTTTATAAGTTCTAAATTAAGAAACGTACATCGTTGTGCAAGTATCCTAACCGAATTTGTTCTTAAAGCTTATCCGCACTTAATAGTGACGGCATTTGTATTTTAATCAAGACAAAAGGCACTCAAAGTAAAGAGATTATAAGCAGGAAATACAAACACAACGGTACATCAAGGTTGTCCCTTTCACCTTCTACCATTTACTGAAGGTGTTGAGTTTTCAAACGATTGAGAACAATAAAAATTAAGTCACATACTTCATAAAGTCGTGATGCTTGACGTTGGCAGTTTATTATTGTTCACATTGTAATGTGAGTTAGTTTAAAAAACTTAGGTCTCTTTGGTGTATCCAAACGTGTAGGACAGTACAAGACTTGTTTAAAGTTCGTAGTATTAAAAAAAATACTTTGATATCCTATAAATTAATAGTTCTAAGGATGGACTAATAGTTCTAAATTAAATACCATGGAATAGGATTGTATGGATTGTGAGTATCGCAGAAATAAAATATCCATAACAACAATTCATGTGGATGAAGGAGGAAAAACATAGGAAGAGGATGGAGAGAAGAGAAAAGAGCGAAGCAATCAGTTTTGGAGGAAAAAAAACATGATATTTCAAGTCCTTGTAGAAGGCCTGATCCTGAAAAAAAAATATTTACTATAAAGGCAATGAAGGTTCTTGGGCTCAGTGCACGCCAGAGAATCTACTATTTCTAAGACAATGGTCGTGTAGGGAGATGATTTGTCCGACACCATGCTCAAACACCATATTTTTCTTTCGATCAAGCTGATCTTGAAGGATCTGTTGGTCCTACAGGTTCCAACCGTGACTGGCTAAATAACTAATCTGCTACAGCTAGATTTTGATCTGTGACCCTCGGCACTGCAACTCAGCGCTTAACACACTGAGATAGCCTTCTCTCTGAAATAACCCATGAATCACTCAAGAATAGACCTTACATGTTCGCTTATGCGAATTAAATTTTTATCTTTAAAATTGAAACTGAAAAATTCAGGAAACTTTCGTTCACTGTACGTAACAAAATAAGAACCATAATTTGTTGGAAGCCAAAATTGACCTTTTTTGTATCTCTAAAATTCCAGGTGCCGAAAGTTGGGGGAATGATTATCACACGTTTATCCATAAAAAGGAAGTAAAAAATTGCATTTTTAAATTTTTGTTATCAAGATTATATGATTTATCGCAATTCTATGGAATATCACTGGTTTTACTAAGAAAAAAATAATTATTTTCCCTCAAAATATGTATTCCCCAAGATTCTGAACTAAATCAGGAGTCCTTATAAAACGTAATGTTTTTTTTTTTAATTTTTTATAGAAGATGATGTCTTTAAAATTAGATTAAAGAACAACCTAACTTCAAAAGTATGAACTAAGTGTGGCATCGAAAACATTATTTTCGACCTTTCACCAAACGTACCCTTCTCCCATTGGATCGCAATAGTTAGTAAGTAGTTGGTGTATTTTAGGTATTAAAATTACTCTTTGAGGTAGATGTTCATATAAAATCTGGATTTCAAGACCAACACGAGGCCTTCTATAGCAATGTTTTTATTTTTTGATAGAAAAAAAAAACCTTGACTAGTTGTGCAATTAACTTTAAATTCAAAGTGCAATCTGCCGAAGCATGCTGATTCTAAAGCTCTCCCATTATTCGCCATCGACAAAAACGATTCACGAATAAATGTACTATAATTGGAAACTATTATTTTATTGTTTAGCTTCTACGTTTTAAGCGTTACTTTCAAATGGTTATGTTTATGAATCATAATTATAATCTTTTATTAAAATATGGATGTATAAATAATGACAGGAAATAATTTGGAAGATAACAAATCGGGAAAACTTTTGGCTTATCAACAATAATAATAGACATAATCATATGAACTATAATATGGTTTTATTCTTTTAAAATAATATTCTCTAATGACATTTAAAACCACATTTAACTTATTTCAGCATATTTTGCTGGTCAATTCTTTACTCCTGGATTACCGAAAATGTAAAAAAAGTGTAAATTGTAAATAATTCCTTACAATAATGGTAATGGATTTAGTATTTTAAACTTATTATTTTTTGCCATCTGAGAAAATAAAACATGCACGCTCTCGCACACACACACACACACACACACACACACCGCACACATGTATATTTAACACTATTTTGTTTTAAAATGTTAAGTTTTACTAACATACGGTATATTACAATCATTGAGGTACGTAAAAATTTATTTTTTCGCTAAGATGAACTTTCCTAAAAATCTTTTTGCTAACAAGACCATTAAAAACTATTTCATTGTTATTAATAGTTTATTTGGTAATCCTTGCTAAGTAAATATTATCATTACTATTTTTTATCTTATTCTTTAACCAAACTTAATGTTACCTCCGTTGATAACGAATTTCGAGGTTAAAGACCCCAAAGCAGTGCTAAAGCAGTTTAGCTATGAACTAACTAGACTTGTTACATCTTAATACTTATATTAGATATTTATTTAAATACTGTTATTTTCAATATCTTAATATATTAATAACTAATTTTTTTTTAAATGGGGCTGCATTTCTGATGTGATCATTTCCAGGATCCAGACTGAGTAACAAAATAAAAAAATAACCTAAAATAACTATTATCCATTTACAAAGATAAAAAAAAATACTTTTTTGTTAAAATCTGTTTTTCATATATTTCAAGCGTTCTTAAAATTTAAACCTTGTTAATAAATAAACGATTAAAATTGTATTTAATTATATTGATAAGCTCATAATGTTCTATTATTGAAAAGTTATTAATAAGTATGAAATTCAGCACAGTGACAGTGTGTCTTTGTGTGTGTGTGTGTATCCATATATGTATCTTTTAACATAGTCTGTCAAGTGTTGTCATGAGATAAAATTAAGGCTCCTTTAGATTAAAAAAAATCTTTTTTATCAGAGCTTAATAGTCTCTAGAGATACTCGGATATAATTACGTATTGACAGTGCAAATTTCTTTATCTCACATAATAAGAAAATTTATGAAATATGTCACTAATCTGTCGCGTAAACAAGAAGAAAGGTTATATAACGTCTATTTAATCGGAATGCATTAACCTGCGAAAAATCACATAATTAGGGAAATTATTAAGAAAAAATATTATTTACACTTTTTTAGTAGTTATTTAAAAGTTTCCAATGTCCAGAAGATCTAGAATGTTTTAATTTATAAACATTTGGTTTTAAAATGATTCTTTTTTATACATTAGATATAATAGTTTAAGTGCCACTGTTTTTATTTTGATTGTGAATTGTAAATATTTATTTCAGGAGTTTTGTCATTTTTTTGCTCTATCATTTTTCTGTTGTATTTTTCACTTGAAGTGTTGTATTTTTCGTTTTTACATTATTTTTTTAAACTTTATTTACTTCAATATGTATGTTTATCCAATCTTTTTATTCTTAAAGTCTAATAACCAAGTTTTTTTTCACTATTTAAATACTCAATATATAATTATGTATATATTTTTGAATGGGCCACTATACTTTAAATAACTCATCTCAATTTTATCTTGTTGAGTATATACACCAAATTAAAGAGGCACTCCATGAAAAAATCCCACTTCTTTTTATTATCATTTTCGGTGGCGCTACAACTCTTAAAGAGATTCAAGGTCGACTGCAACCTGCTTAGCTTGTCTACTCACAAACAGGCATCTCTTCCCTCCTCGTGGCATATATTGTTTCATCTAGGACTTTCATAGCAATCGGATCTACGATCGTTTTGTGTGCTTACATCGTATACGCCCTACTTTAATCATGAATTACATAAAAGTTCTCATCAAGTCAAGTTGTTTAAGCATTCATTATTCTCCAAACTTTAAATTAAATACTACGCACATTCTTGTTTTTGATGTGACAGACCTCATGGATTTCAAAATTTCTGGAATCTCTATATTGATAGAATTAGGCATAACTGTTTTATTTTCAAACTAAAAGCATCCAGATCTATGTTCATCAAGTCCTGGACGCATTTAATTCTAAAGAACCTTCCACTTCCTGTAGGAAGAGAAAAGAAATTTTCTCAAAGCAAACAAATGGCTTCTTCCAATTATATCTTTATTTATATATCTATAAAGGCAAAACAGTTGATTTGTTAAATTTGCTAATTTTTACAGCACTTTAGCCGAACCAATATGAGAGTAGAGAGTTAAGATATTCCCTCAGTCTAAACTATTCATGTAAGTAGGTTTAAAATGTCGGCTTCTTGTGTAAAAAAAATAAAAAACTGTACTACTACAACCCGTGAAGGGTCTGGGGTTTAGTACATGGCGGAGACAGTACTGTTTCTTGGACAAAGGTTATGCAGGGAGGTGATTTGTCTTGAACTACTCTAAACCGCTCTATTTTTCTCTCTTATTTTGGATCAACACTTTATTTTGGATGGGCTTCAGGAGGGTTCTAGGTCCCATACGATCCATCTCCGGTCGCTAAAAGATTAAATAAATGACTGTCAGAGGGCGAGATTCAAACCCAGACTTTCAGCAAGGGAACTTAGCACTCTACCACTGAGCCATGAAATAGCATTGAATGAATACTAATAGTTCAGAACCTTCACAAAACTAATTATAATACCTAAGTAACTGATTTCTGAATTTAATAAATACTAAATTAAGTTCAGACTCGGTTTAGGTAAGAAGTGTAAATACACTTTAACACTGTCTTGTTAAATTGTTCGATTTTTTTCTGCCCCCTGCGTGATGTATTAGAATAAACTAATCCGCTTGATTAATTATGGCTATATATTTAAGCATAAAAATTAATTTAGAAAATTTAATTATAAAAGTAATCTATCAGAAAATTGAATTTTCGTGTGCTCTTCCGGCATCCATTCGTCACTCTCAATGTCAAGACGATTGGGTCATGCAATTGAACTGAAGTGTTATAAATGGGCTCAGTGTGGCTTATAATATTGTCAGTTATATATATAACATTAATAATAACGTTTCGAGAGATGAGTCGCTCTTAATATGGTAAACGTAATTTTAAAAAGATAAATTAATACACCATAAATAGAAAAAAAATAGACACAGGACAGTTCTGGGAAAAAAAGTAAGAGACTTTGAGAAACAAATTAGCCTTGACTAGTTTTATATTTAAATAATAATAATGAGCAGTCGTCTCTATAGCCCTCAGCAGTTGAAGGGACGTTAAACAATATATATATATATATATATATATATATATATATATATATATATATATATATATATATATTCTTTTCTTTATTAACGATTTTTAACAACTTGATATTTTACGTCTCTAAAAGGTCTCGATTAAGCCAGCCTCCTTCTCTAAGAACCCTCCCTGCCATGCTCTCCTCTACATCTTCCAACCATCTTATCTGGGTCGTCCTCTTTTTCTCCTTTCTATATTTGAATAATATTTGAAGATTATTTTTGGTCATCGGTCATCTTCCATTCTTTTTAAATGGACATACCATTTCAATCTTCTGGTTTCTATTGCGAGAAGAGGATCGTCGTTTCCTGATCAACTAATTGCCTAATTGTTCTATTAGGGACGTGCTGAATTCTGGAAAAAACACAACAGCGTCTCTAGTAGTCCATCTCCACGCCCAACAACTTTGTTTCTTCCTTACATATATATATATATATATATATATATATATATATATATATATATATATATATATATATATGGATTATTAAAGGAGTTTGAAATTAATGTATCCTAGCAATATACATGTCTAATTCTACGATGTTTTGGTTGATACATTCAGTGGTTACTTGTAAATTTACGTATATATTACCATGCCCAAACATTTATTCTCGAAACTTTGTTTTGTTTCTACAATAAATCAGTTAAAAATTTTTATATATTGTCAAACATCCCCAATATTGTCAAACATTTTTATATATCTTAGTAGGGGACTCACCCAGTCTCTGTAAATCGCCTTCATACACAACTGTTGTTCAAGAAACAGTAAGGACGCTCCCATTTACTGCGCCCTAGACCCTTCAAGTGGTACAGATCTTTTTTTTTTATGAAACATTGTTAGCTTGGAATATTTGAATCATAAAAGATATTGCCATTTTAATTTATGAGATGATTTATAAGAGAGAGGTGCATATGAAAGCATCCCTATCTCTCTCTCTCTCTTCTCCTAAAAAAAGATACGAAACTCCCCACAATCTGAAAGAATCAGCTATGTTGAAAGGGAGCGGAGTGGCTCAGTGATAGAGTGGTGAATTGCCGTACCGAAGACCTGGTTAATTCCTGCTCCCGGCAAGACTTTTATTTAGTCTGTTCCCAGCCAGGAATAGATCCTATGGGATCTAGGACCCTCCTGGGGCACAGCCAGCCTCTATAATGTGGGTACCCAATAAAAGGGGGGACAATCTGCCGATTAAGTGTAATCAGCTCCCTGCACAACAGTTGTCCATGAAACAGTACTGAACCCCATACCCGTTCACGGGTTGTAGTGTAATAAAATATTTGACGAAATGGTGAGATAGAATGGAAGAAAGGAACGGTACTCAGCCAAGTTCCGGTTGAGGTGCTAGGCAAAAAGCCATCATTTAATACAATGGCAAATTGCAGAAGGGGAAAATACGCTTGCAGTTAACTTCCTCCTTGTCGTTATATAAGTTTCTTCTTGTGCTATTTTCTTCTGCGGTGGTGTGATGTGATTTCTGCGCCGTTGAGTGGTCTGGTAGAGTGGAGATCTCCCCTTTGTGGTCTGTCTTGTTCAAACCGCATTATGGTAATGCAATTAAAACCGTTTTCCATTTGAGATCCACCATTGGTAATTACAAGGTGCGGGGAAGCTCAGTTGATAAGGCAATAAGTTCCTGTATCCAGAATTTTGGATTCGAGTTTGGCGCTTTAGATAATTATATATTTTTACATATCAGTTTTGGATCGATCCAGTCTTATTTGTATTTAGTGGGGTAGCCTTGTGTATTATTGTGACATACCACGAACTAGCCTTACTTGTTTTAAGTAGGCTCTCTTAATTCTGTGGAGTGGGGTAGTTTTTTTAGCACTTGAGACCGTTCTTAAAAATAAAATCATCTTGCACAACAGTTGCTTTGGTAAAACAACTAAATACTGAACCCAAGGTCTTCTAGAGGTTGTTGTAGGACAGGTTTTTTTTTGTTTGTTTTTTAAAGCAGTTATAACGATGTAGTTGTTCTGTTAATAAATTAATTATAATAAATGTTATTATACTTGAAACACAAGGAGAAACCGGTTCCCGACTATTTCTTCACCTTATTATAATATTCCAGAGTAACTGTTGAATTCCAGCGTAAACAAGTGAAAAGGTGTGGTTCTGAGATGTAAATATATATGTTAATGATTTAGCCAAGATATTTTTAGCCTAAGTCCAAGATTTAAAAAAATTTATAGTGTTTGAATGTCGATATTACAGATGGTTTCGAAAATAGGGATCAGTCACCCAACAGAAAGGATAAACGCTTAATTAGTGAAAGGGGGATAAATTATTTTATTGTATTAGTGGAGTTATTGGACAAATAACTGTAGTACAAAATGTAGTTTGTAGTCATCGCCTATTTTGTTATTAAAACTGCATATAAAATTTATTTTAAATCTTTTTTTTTTTGTATGGTTTGCAACTTTGGTATGTTTGATAGTTATGTAGTGCCTAAGCATTGGTAATTGATCATGGTAAAGAGTTATCAATATGTATATATTAGATACGTGATAAATCACCTATTACCAGGTGTTTAATTATTAATTGTAAACATAAGATTAATAAAGTTTAGTTAATTGTTGGCTATTAATGAGTAAACCATACAATAACTTTAGCAAATATCTTTTAGTGGCGACGAGGTAAAAGCATAGAACGCCTACACGCAAATGGCAGAGTTGAATGATGAGCAACTCGGCGCCGCCTTCGCCCTGCTTCTACAGCGACTGCCGGCAGCAGGTAGGCCATATCATGTACCAGACATTAAGCTAAGGGAGTTTGATGAGAGCCAGGAACCGTTCGAGTTCTACCTGCAGAGACTCGAAAACTATTTTAACATACACCAGATTGCGGGAAATACGCCCGAATCGCAGACCATTCGCGCACAGATTCTTATAGGTTGTTTAGGGTCGCAGACCTATCAACTCTTGGCCAGTCTTACGGCTCCTAACCTTCCTAGTTCTAAGACTTGTAATGAATTAATACAAGTTCTCCAATCATACTTCAGTCCAGTTCCGAATGATGTTTTGGAACAACACAAGTTTTTATCTAGGGTACAATTGGAGGGAGAGTCGATTTCATCGTACGTTGCAGGGTTACGGCGACTTACGACTCACTGCAATTTTTCCTGCTCCCATTGTCATAGCTCAGTTAGTGAAAAGTTATTGAGATGTCAGTTCATAAGGGGCCTGAAGGACCACTGCATTCGGGAGCGCCTCTTGCATACTGGAGATTGCGCTAGCCATAGAGGCTGCTCAGGTAGCAAGTCAGGAGATTCTGGGGGTTAACAAGATAGACGGGACTAGGAAAGCTTACTTCCCGAAAACCGTGTCGGAAAAACCGCCAAATAGTAATATTATGTGCTTCAGATGCGGTGGTAATCACATGGCAAAAATTTGCACTGCTACTGGGCTAACGTGTGATAACTATTCTAAGGAAGGTCACCTAGCAACAGTTTGTAAATCTAAGATAAAGCCAAAGGTGAAACGTGCTTTCCAATTAGAGGGCTCTGATGCTTCAGAGGATTCTGATGACAATTCCTCGATAATTTATACTGTCCATGTACTTCAAGGGAAAGCAGGCAATCGGATAATGGTCCCTATTACAATCGATGGGAAGGAGTGCAACCTTGAACTCGATACCGGCTCAGAGGTTAGCACCATGAGCATGAAATAGTTCAAATCACTATTCCCGAATAAACAGATGTTATCTACCAATATTAAATTGAAAACTTATTCTGGCGAAATATTAAAGGTTCTAGGGAAGGTTAATGCTCCTTTATAAATAAAAGCATTGCCGGGAGATTATTTATAGTTAATGACCCATTAGACTCCGTTATTAGTAGGGAATGGATTGAAGATTTAGGAAATAAAATAGTGGTTGCAAATGTTGGCTCATTGCGAGAGGGGATGACCAAGAAGGAAAAGGACCTCGTTAAAATTCTGTACGACGACTATAAAGATGTGTTTAGTCAAGTAATCGGCACCATTCCGAATTTTAAATGTCACTTATGCATTAGGGAGGATGCAAAACCGATATATATGAAGCCTCGCCCGATTCCCTATGCTATCAAAGGGTTAGTGGAAGAGGAATTTAGAAATCTAGAGGAAGCTGGGGTATTCGAAAGGGTCGTCGACTCACCATGGGGCACACCTCTGGTAACAGTGATTAAACCCGACCATTTCATACGGTTGTGTGCTGATTACAAAGTAACACTAAATAAATGCCTCGTTAAAGATAGATATCCGATTCCACACATTGACGAGTTATACTCCAAATTAGGGGGAGGCTTGTACTACTCAGTCCTCGACATCCATAAGGCATACCTACACATGGCCATGGATGAGGAAAGTGGTAAGCTCCAAACAGTTAGTACACACTTAGGACAATTTAAAGTTAATAAATTGATTTTTGGGGTAAGTGATGCACCATCGAAATGGCAAAGTTTTATGGATCAGGCGCTCCAGGGTCTGGATGGTACGGTCTGTTTCTTCGATGGCATAGCTATCAAGGGGAACTCGTTAGCGGAACTGTATGAACGCACGCGGGCGGTTCTATCAAGGCTCAGGAAATACAATCTTCATGTGACAAAATCAAAATGCAAGTTTTTCCAAACGTCTGTAAATTATCTGGGCCATACTATTGATGCTAGGAGGTTGCATAAGAACGCAGAGAAAGCAAGTGCTATTGTAGCGATCAGGCGTCCTGAAAACGTCAGCGATCTTAGGAAATTTTTGGGCATGGCTAACTACTACAACGACTTTATTCCCGATCTCGCGACAAAGCTCCATCCCTTATACAGGTTGCTTAGGAAAGAGGTGAAATTCATCTGGTCAGAGGAATGTGAACGGTCATTTGTACAGATAAAAGACGACCTAGCGAGTGACCTAGTCCTGATTCCGTTCAACAAAGATTTACCCCTTGTCTTGGCCACAGACGCTACCCCTCATGGGTTATCAGCCGTTTTATCCCATAGAACGCCAAATAGAAAGGCCGATTGCTTACGCCTCACGGACATTAACCCCTGCTGAGGCAAATTACAGCTAGCTTGATCGGGAGGCTACTGCCATCTTTTGGGCCCTTCATAAATTTTTCCAATATTGTTACGGCAGGGAATTCACGCTTATAACAGATAAAAAGCCCCTAGAACAGATATTGAACCCCGATAAAAAGCTCCCATCAATAACAGCTGGGCGTCTTCTCAGGTATGCAAACTTCATAGCAGCATTTGACTATACAATAGAACATAGGCCAACATCAGCGCATGCAAACGCGGATTTACTATCTAGATCCCCACTGGCAGAGACAGAGGAAGAGACCGGATCAGAAATAATGTCTATGTACCAATTGCACAAGGAAGTCTTACCGGGCACAAGTGCCGAAATAGCAAAAGAAACTCAAAATGATACCGAATTCCGTACCTTATTTACATGCTTATCTACAGGAAAAGGATTACAGGAAACAAAATTCAAAAATCGAGAATCTGAAATCATGTTACAAAATGGCTGCATGTACATTGGTAATAGAGTTATGATCCCACCACGTTTAAGAAAAAGAGTATTGGATGAGCTCCATTCCGGACATTTGGGGATTGTAAAAATGAAAGCACTGGCTCGGAGCTACTGTTACTGGCAGGGTATAGATCAGGACATCGAGAACATAGCCAAGAAATGTTACGGATGCTGCCAAGTTCAGAATGAACCTCCAAAATCTCCCGTCCTTCCTTGGGAAACCCCTTCCAGACCTTGGCAGCGAGTTGCAGGCCCATACTTAGGTAGTTATTTTTTGATATTAGTGGACGCTAAGTCAAAGTTGCTTGAAGTTATCCCTGTTAAGTCTACTTCTAGCAGGAAAACAATCTACTGCCTAAGAGATATTTTCTGCCGCTTCGGGATGCCCTTCGTTCTAGTGAACGACTGCGGCACATCTCTGACCTCAAACGAATTTCAAGATTTTCTTAAAAATAACGGTATCACTCATAGGGTGATAGCTCCAGCTCACCCAGCAAGCAACGGTCAGGCGAAATGATTTGTCCAAACCGTAAAGAAGAAACTCCGAGCAGCACTAAGAGATCCAGGAGACAAATTTAAAATTAAATCGATTCCTTTTCAATTTCAGAAATGCACCCAGTGCTTCCACGGGTAAATCACCTGCGAGTGCGATGCTAAATTTTCCGTTTTGGTTCAGACTCGACCTCCTCAAAGAAACACCGGAGGAGCCAGCGCCAAGGGAGAAACCACACGTACGAACTTTCAAGAAGGTGACAAGGTCCAGATCAGATGCTACACCGACAGGGATCAGAAGTGGATGTTCGGAACTGTTATCCGTCGTACGGGACTCATGCATTACCTGATTGACGTCGGTGGGAAAGAGCACCGACGTCACATAGATCAAATGCCTGCCACACTGTATGACGTTCCTAAAGGCTCAAGGACTGCAGTATACTCGTCGGCATTTACAGGGGCAACAGCGGGAGGTAATACTTCACCCCAGGGGGGAAGTAGAACGTCTACTTCGGTCGAACATACAACGGCGCGAGATGATGTCGCGGAATCCGGAGACAAAGGATTGTCTGCGAGAGACTCCATGAATTCGAACAGGAATGAACCACAGCAACAAGGACTACGGCGGTCAAGAAGAATAGCGGAGAAGAGAGCGAAGAACACGTCCGCATAGGGAGGAAGACTATTAGATACGTGATAAATCACCTATTAACAGGTGTTTAATTACTAATTGTAAACATAAGATTAATAAAGTTTAGTTAATTGTTGGCTATTAGTGAGTAAACCATACAATATCTTTAGCAAATATCTTTTAATATATATATATATATATATATATATATATATATATATATATATATATATATTATAGGCAGATTAAATGAGTTACCTCCGATCCTAAACCATAAAAGGAGAAATTTCTGTTTCGGCATTATCGGTTACGTAAAATGCTGAAATAGTTTAGTTGATCTATTATGTGACTAGTAGTTATGTGTACAGTGGCCTTGGGATTTTTATTTCATTTCTTTTTTACTAATAACAATGCAATCCATTGAATTAGAACGGGACCAAGGGCTTCTTGGACAAAGTTCACATCATCTTCTCTCAAAGTGGACATAAGTAATACAATCATTTTGTGAAAACGCATTCTAAAGATTTAAAAAATCTATAAAAACTTAAACGTTATTTTAATGGCTTATGTACTAATATGTCTGCTCTTCTGTAAATAATAAGGAACATTATTATTTAAAAAAAAAGTGCATTAATTGTTCATAAGTGCTCTTAATTATTTCTTAGTGAAAAAAACCTCTGTTTCTCAACCTCTGAATTTACAATAACAAAATAAAAGAAAATAAACTGTATATCTTCAGGCTATATTTAAAAATAAGTTTTTTATAAGTTGTTTCAAACTAATTCTTCAAGCTGCTTTAATCCGGTAGAAAATGAAATATTGTTTATTATTTATTTATTTAAACATACGTCTGTCTCTTACGGCAATACAGATGATTACATATTACTCTGGCTATGCTTACATGTTAATGTTGCATATAACCATATCTTAGAATTCATGCTCTAGTTAACATCATTCTTGTTGATCTCTAGAGAGACATCGTTTTCATATGCGTCTCCTCTGCCCGATGTTCTTCCGTGTACTCTATAAAAGATTTAAGAGACTGTAAAATAATTGCCGTTCTATTATTTTTTTATTGGCATAAAAGTACAATTTATGTCTGATTTTTTAACCTTTTTAGGACTGTGATAAATAATCTTAAAATATCCTTCGAGTAATCATTTTAACGTATACATCAATAGGAGGCGTATTCATCATCACGCCAAATTTTAAAAATTGATTTTTTTCAAATTTTTAGCTAGTTTATTCATTCCATGCTTTATGCTCCCGAAGCTTCTGTTTCAGATCCAGACTAACATCATGAGAAATGAGGCGGCAAAGCATCGCGTTAGACAATATAGCTTGTTTCTTTTTCCCTATGTCTGATAGATTATTTATTCTGGTAACCGCCATAGTTAGACCCTGTTGGAAGTACAGACCCTCTTGGGGCTAACCCGGCCTCTTATTATTGTCTATAGCAGTTCTTTTACAGAAAAATAAGTGGAAGAAATTTCAGCCCTGATGTTCTAGTAAATTTTCTCAGGACATCTAGTATTATTCCTATAACATGGGCTTCAGAATAATACCATGGTGGTTCGAGTTAGGATGCAAATGGGGGCTAATGTAGGTGTTCAAGAAGGCGGGCCTCTCACAAGGACAGATTTGAAAAGATTGAAGACATGTCATTCGACAAAGACATTTTTTTTTTTTTACAAGGATAAGAACTATTTTGCACTCCATCATAAGGTCCCTCACAAACCATTTTTATGATTGCTGAAATATGATTTTCGTAAAAATGTTCCCGAGTAATTTCATATTGATGAACACGTGCTCATAGCTACAGCCTCGGAGAATAAGAGATCAAGTCGGATTTTGTCGATAGAGAGTTAACTGCTTTCGGATAACCGAAATCGTACCATTCTCGTAGTTTTTGGCTTGAAATGGAGTTGTAATATAAACAATAACTCCTTTTCAAGTTAATGCCTTACTTAGACCCTTATTCACTACGAAAACTCGATTCCGCTTACTTAAGTACAAGAAAATCATTTTGGAGAAAATTAGACGTAACCACTTATTCACCGGGACCATACCAACATATTACGTGTGTTTATGACATTTACTACTGACTGTTATTTGAAAATGTTATATTTTTTAAATCGAATATGACAAAAAACGCAATTTGTTTGTTATTCAATTAAAATCTAATAATTTATAATTTGATATTTTGGGTTAAGGTAGTATAAACACTCCTGGGGCTCAACCAGCCACGATAAAGTGGTAGGCCTCAACTAGAGTTAAGCCTGACGGTTGGGCGTGATCTCAGACTCGTGATTTCCCTGAACAACCATTGCCCTAGAAATAGTACAGAAAAATAGTATTTAAAAAAAATATACCGAAGTTTAATAAAAAAATGTCAAACTTGTTTTTTTACAATATTCGGCAATATTGCGTAACATAATTGAACAAATAAATAAAAATAAAAAATAAAATGCTCCAGACCTCTATGACACCGACCAACACAGACCTATACTTACTTCTTCGGCTATGTTTTACCAGCTGCGATGCAGGACTTAAAAATTCACTAGTAAACACTATATTTTGAAGAAAAAAAACTTCTTGAGGTTCGATCTACCACAAAATTAAAAAAAAAAAAAATCGTGAAACTGTTGTTGAGCACAATTTGGTGGTTTCATCTCACTAAATAAGTTAGAATTGAAAACATTTTAACTCATATTTAACGTTATCGATCTTTCATGACTGATTAATGATACGTCAGTGTTTAAACTTTATCTATTGGAAAGGACGCTCCTTACTTGTTGAGAGTTTGGATCATACATGACTATCATGCACATACCTCAAATATTTTTTTTTAAACATGCTATGATAGATGCAATCCTAGGCAATAAATGATATCGATATTCATTTAATATTGAGTGTTGTGTTTGTTCCAGAGAAATTATTTGATTTTTTGTAGAAGTTATGGAATGAAGGTTGAAATAAAAGAGAAAAAATGTATACGTTTTTATTAGTCCGAAGGAATCTTTGAAAACGCTCGTGAAATTACATATTATTTCATTACCTACGTATCAAACAAACAAATACGTTTTAAAGTAGGTAAGTCTTAATTGAGCAATATTGCAATACCTTAGACTACATATACCACCATCAAATAATTCAACTATATACCACCGAACTCAGTTCCTAAACACTCAATGGCTCGTCCACAATCATCGAGACATTTCATCATACTTTACTTCCTGTCTTAAAGTTAAAATCATAAAATCATTCTAAACCGATGATAAATCCTTTTATCACGGTCACCTGTGGTCTAGTGGTTAGCGTAACAAACTACTAAGCCCAAGATCGCGGGTTCATAGCCCGCCAGGTGACCCTAGGATTTTTTTAAGGGAGAAAAAATTCTTAGTTACGCCGTCCTTCGGAAGGGACGTTAAACGGGGGTCCCGAGCCTGTACGATGTCAGGTACTCGTAAAAAATCCCTATCCTAATTAAACCTGGGTAGGCAAAATTTATAGCTCCCACTGAAGCATCGTCCGATTAGCCATAGCAGCATAAAGTGACGTTAAATGAACAAACAAACAAATCCACTTATCACATTACTCACGAAGCTTGTTACTAAATTTATTCCTAATGACAGTCCATAATTCCACTTCAAATCAATTTCTAAAATTGCTTCTTTGGAACTCATACGGAGCCCTTCATCGAAGGAACTATGATCATATATAATTCGACCCAACCTTACTGGTACCAACATTGCTGACGGATACATTTCTACAGAATCTGACGAGGAGACTAAAACGTCTCTGGAGCAGGGATCTAAAACAAAGAGATGGGACACGCTAGGAGTGCCTTCAATGGGAGGTTTCTCCAAACATCTCTACTTAGATCCCAAACGATCGATATTTAGTGAAATATTAAAGTCAGTTTTAGAGATGTAGAATACATTTCCTTTATTCGTTGCCTTTGACGGAATAATAAATGCTTACCAGATTTAGATGTGAGAAAATAATCGTTTTGAACAATAGCTTTTAATAAAAAAACAAATATTTCTCAAGGTTATCGGCTCAATTTAAATACAATTAAATCTACAAAGAAAAAAGTTAATTATTTGTTAAGTTGAATACCTAAGATAGAATCTGCAAATTCATGATGAAAAGTGCTTTCGAAATCATTAAGCTTTCACAGAGTAACAGTGTTTGAATAATACATTTTTTAAATTTCATTCCATTGTATTAAATTTTAAGATTGTTTTGTTTTGCTTTATCTGAATCTGATTTTTTTGATAATTCGTTCACTTAATGAAAACCTCTTTCCAGTCGGGTTTTTTTATTTTTATTTTTGGCAAATAACTTTATTTTGCAGACATGTTTCGACTAATTGTCATTATCAATACATCAAGAACTTCCTTCATCTCAAAAGAGTTACACGTCATCTTTTTTCTCTCTTTTTTTTATAATTCATGTCATTAGCTAAAACTTTTCTTGGAGGTCCATTGTCCTCCATGGTCCTTTTGTTACTGTTTGATTTTTTTTTAAGATGTAGTAAAATGGTGACTAATTGTGGCTGACGAATACCTTTCGTTATGGAACGTGATTCGTGTTTAATAACTTGCGACACTTTTAGATGATTTGGATATATTTTTCTTTTTTAAGTATAACGGTTATCTTGGATTGCATGATTGAGGTCAGGCATCATTCAATTTTCATCCCGGAAATGTTTTTTATGGCATATAAAAAATAAAATAATTTTTCGGATTTTCTCCCACAGTATGAAAAACGTTATTGTCTTAGCTATGCCATTCTAAAATCCATTCAGCACGACCATATTCTTGTTGTGTTGGAGCTCAACGATTTTTTTTTCTTCTGGATCATTGTTTAGTATCGCCGCTCTCAAATTAATGGGGTCAGAAAAAAATGTCACTGCGTAAAGTTTTGAAAAAATAATTACTGAGATAATTTCAAAATTGTTACCTAAATTTTTTCTCGGAAGTATAATGGCATTTTTTTTCTTTATGCCTTGTGATTTGAAAACTGATATCGAATTTTATCTTTTTTTGCTGTTTATGATTTGAAAGCAATATAATATTCGACTGTTTTTAATCTAGTATCAATTGTGATACATAATTTAAGAAGAGTAAATGATTATTATATGTTCATTAGAATTATGATTGTTATATTTTTATTTATAATTATTTTTATTATAATTAAATTGAGGAGCGGAGTAGCTCAGTTTGTTTGTTGAGTACAGAGTTTCAATGTTGTCTTCGAAACAGTTGTCCCTACCATATACCATATACTCAACCCTTAAGGCCTTTTATGATTTTTAATGGTACAGATTTCTTTTTTCTAATAATGTTATTATTTGGCCTCACCATTTCGAAGCTTATGAGATTCCAAACTAGTTTTAGATAATTCTTTCGTAATTTTCTAATAAAATATTCCTTTTCAAAAGTTGAAATTATCTACTGATACTCAATACTTAAAGACAAAAAAGATAATACAAATGAAAACAAATAATGGGTGACCCACACAAATCACTCTTAATGGGTTCTAATGGTACAGGATTTTTAATTTTTCTTTATTATTTTATTTTAAGTAAACATTATATTACTCTTTACTTAGTCAATTTGTTAACCACTATATTTAAATTTACTTTACCTGTAGGTGCAACTGATCTGTGAACACCCAATCGGGTGTATATAATTAGCTCGAAATGTATATAATTATTGTTCGGAGTGTCAGTATATATGAAAACCGGAATAATGTTGATAATTTAAATTTACAAACTTGAAATTTAAATAATTTTGACTATGCCTGATTTAGAAATTCAAAAAAGAGTTATTCTAAAGTTTTAAGTTTTCACTTCTGTCGGTATTCTAAATACATTACTGACTATTTTTTTTATTTTGAGTATTCACTTCAGCTTTGCTTAATTTTTACTAGGCCAATATTTATTATTAATGATATAATAAACTTATTCTTGATTAAATCATCTACTCAAATTCAGTAACACAATTTTTAATTTTTCTAAGCTATTCTAGAGTTCGTTTCTTAAACCCGTAGAACGCATTTTCACTCATTATTACTCACACTTTTCGCTATTTTTTTGTGAATTTTTTTGGCGAAGTCGTCCACTGTGTCAAAGTACCTTGCGGCCCTAGAGATCTCTTTCACTCGCAACTTTCGCTGGGCATTTGAATAGCTAATGTGTTGATGGGGAATAATAGTCCGTCCTAATAGCTCTAACGGATACTCGTAGCACCGTGAAATCCTGCACTCGGTCCGGGTTATGGCAGATACTGCGCAGGAGGCTTTTACAAACTCGGCGGGCCGCCTAACACAAAGGATCCATGTTCTGCGAAATATCCCGAAACATATTAAAAAAAGAAAAGAAATGAAAATGGGAACAGGTTGAAGTACAAAGCTCAGGTAGGACGACAACAAAATTGTTGAGCTGTATCTCGCAAGACTAATCCCGCAATCAATCATTGAGCTTGTTATTATTGAAAACTTGGCAACAATAATCTGTTAAGATTCTCAAATATGTATGTCCTCAAGCTTGTAATACTTATGCCAAGATTATATTTCATAAAAAATCTGAATGGCTTACATCATGACTAAAATTCGTATCCTCATTATTAGGTAATCATACATTTTTTCTAACGATTGGTCTAAAACTGATAATGGAATATTATTTAATCTCGTCTCCGTGAAAAAAGTGAACCACGTGTCAAATATTATCCTTATGAATAGCTCTATAAAAAACCAATTTTACAGGAAAACTAGACAAACAAGAAATTCCTAAACATGAATAAAAAAATTCTTCTGGTAGGAGTCGAAAATTGCATTCATCTTCTCTCTTCGGCACTAAAGCCCGTCCTGGGCTTCTGCCTCCTTCATGCGATTCTCCACCATCCCTATCTTGTTCACTTTCTTTCCATTTAGGCAGGCACATAATGTCTCCATCATCCTTGTCGACTTGAGTTTTCCACCTACTTCTGTGCTTTCCAGCCCAGCGTACACCAAGGGGGTAGACCTCTAGGAGCCCAAGGACACCAAGGAGCCCATGCTTTTTTTGTTCTGTTATTTTGTTTTTGTTTTTTTGTGGAGGTTTATTTTAATATAGGTATATCTTTATCCAGAGAGAATGACTGATTCTCCGCCGATTCTGCATTTGATTATCCCGAATTCTGCATTCTCACCGTTCCATATCTGGAGCGTACATTTTTCTGAGGAATCTTCTTTCAAAAATGCTCATCTCATCTTTCATCCTCATTACTTAGTTCTCCGTAGGTAGGGATGAGTATAATACCGTTTTTTAAAATCATAATACTGCTTAAGTATTGGCCAACATTTTAAATCTGATCATCTAAATTCTTCTAATCATCGAAATACAAATTTTGATATTTTTATTGTTTGTTGTTTGTATATTCAACGTCACTTTATGGCGCTATGGCTTATCGGACGATGTTACATTGGAAGCTCTAAAGTTTGCCTATCCAGGTTTAATTAGGATAGGGATTTTTAAAGATCTATAAAAAAAAAATGTTTCTCAACTTTTTAGGCTCATTAAAATAACGCCGGGCACATCTCTGATATTATTGGACGTGGAATAAAAAAAAAAATGGTGAACCATCATCTGTAGTTTTACTGTACCCTACTCACCTATATCATACGCGTAACTTATG
The DNA here is from genome assembly GCA_964056705.1 of Troilus luridus. Lineage (NCBI taxonomy): Eukaryota > Metazoa > Arthropoda > Insecta > Hemiptera > Pentatomidae > Troilus > Troilus luridus. Next base: position 77,814,873 of record OZ057414.1, on the reverse strand, counting down.
GGATTTTACTTATGAACATTAATTACTTTGATTGAAGAAATAAAGCTAAAAATACATAATTTATTGTATATTATTTGTTATTAATTTTTAAATATTTTTATTTGAAAATAAAAGATATGTGCAGGACCGGGACTCAAACACGGGTCGTCCAGATCGCTAGTCTGGAACTCTACTATTTGAGCTATCCTGGCCCCAATCAAGCGCGCTTCTCGGTCGTGGTCATATCCTTTCTTTTCACTGATCCCATTCTTTTCCCCCCATTTTTGCGATGTATACGAGGGGAAGAATGTTCTTTCAACATTATTTTAATTCGGATCTTGTTGACCTACGTCATTATAATTATTATAATTTATTGTATGTTATTTGTTATTAATTTTTAAATATTTTTATTTGGGATCAGTGAAAATAAAGGATATGACCACGACCGAGAAGCGTGCTTGATTGGGACCAGGATAGCTCAAATGGTAGAGTTCCAGACTAGCGATCTAGACGACCCGAGTTCGAGTCCCGGTCCTGGACATATCTTTTCTTTTCTAATAAAAATACTAAAAATACATACATGATTTTAACTTCCCTTCCCTCTTTTTCGATGCCGATTGAAATAAAAATATTTTTTTAAATGAACAAAAATATTTACGTTTGCGTTCAGGCAACAGTTTTTTTAAATTGTCTAAATACTTATGATCCCTATTACGATTGATTTCAAATACGAAGATATTTCGAAGCTAAAGTTATTTTAAAAATTATATTTTTTTACCAATAACCATCATACTAAAATTTAACCACCAATTTAAAAAGCATATAAAATGCAAATATTTACATTAAAGCAACTATTACACATTTACTAAATCGATTTACGCCAAACTATGCAGTAACTGCGGATGTTTGATGTTAGAGGAATGTGTTGCACTTGTAGAAAGTTTACTAAAAATAGAATGAAGTAAAATACCCGTAGAAATTCTTTCGTATGTATCTTTAATTTTTAACTGTATAAGGAATTTTCAATTAATTAAAAGAAAAGATGTATGTGTGGTGTAATATGGTGTATAAGAGAATTTGTTTAATTCAAGATCAAATCTTACTGAAAAAAAAAATTGAAACATTGTAAAGTAGCTGATGTAATTTGATCTACTTAGTTTCGAACAGAGACAATTGGGCTTTAATTAAAACATTACAATATTAGCATTGTTTAAAAAATGAATCTTTTCTTGGTTTGTAATGTCGCCTAAAACTTCAGGTACTGCCTTGAAGGTTCGTTAACTGCTTGAATATTTTTCTTTATTTCTCCACCCACGATTCTCGAAATAAGTTACAAACATTTGATATATTTGTAACAAATCTCTTATAACTTTTATAACTCACGAGTGTATTGAGCCTGTGACAATAATGTTTTTGTACAAATCAGATTTTTAAAAATTAAAAGCCATTATTATTTTTATATTGAAAGTTATTCTTATTAGAGTTACCTGCTTCTTACATAAAATAGTGGAGTGAATGCAATACAGCTCAGAATATGACCATTTCTTGCAAATATGGCTGATATCCAAACCATGGTACATCTGCCGATTCCAAATAATGTGGTGTATAAAAAAAAAAAAACCGTTTAATCAAATCCAGAGTTCAAAAGTCTGTAAATATTTTAATGATATTTATTATTTACCAACACTTAATAATCCCTTAAGAGCACTCTCTAAGCTTGTTTACTAACACTAGACTTCATCAAAAAAGCCTCAGTTTAGTTATTTATTTCATAGAAGAAACATGGCAGTGTCCTACGAAATTCTCGTAATTTTAAGACATCACTGGAAAAAAAAATTCACAGCCGCTGAAGCAGCTCGGGAAATAATTAAATATGAAGGGGGAGGTGTCCTTGACCAGCGCACTGCGCGGCGTTGGTTTGAAAAATTTAGCAATGGAAATACGACGTTGGAAAGGAAGAAAGCCTCCGCCCGACCATTAATGGATATTGATGAGTTTCTGGAGGAAGCTGTTGAGTCAAATCCGTCCACAAGTACTCGCGAAGTTTCCAGGGAGTGTGGTGTGTCGAAAGATACTGTAAGTCGCCATCTTCTTTCCACGGGGAAGGTAAAACGGTCATTTTTTTTTTTATACACCATTGGTATTATATGAAAATGCCACATAAAACTTCCCGCATTGCTCGTGTTATGATAATATTGTTAATAATAAAATTATCCTTAATGTCTATGTAGGCAATACAAGGACTAAAGACGGTTTGTACATATATTTAATTACTGTAAAGACCGTATTTGTTATGCTCAAATGAAATAAAGTGTGGCAAATAAAACACGTTTTCTTATTTATAGATGATACTTTGTTTAATGGCCTAAATAAATTATTTTATAAATAAAAATAATTTATAGCGTATAAGAAAAATTTCTTAATCTTATTCTCTGTATTGAAATAACAGTCCAAAAATCGAAACATTGGAATAAAATGTAGCTTGTTTTATTTTAAAAATTTATGCGCACGATTTTTTTCCAATTAAATTTAAATACATTGCTATATTTGTACAAATTAAAGATGTCAAGAACAGTGGCTTTGTGATTTGCCAATTTTTAAAAATATTTATAAATTAACCGATTAAAAGACTGCACAAAGAGTTGTTCTTCGATCCGGTGATCGCAATAAAATTAATTATATTCATTACTTTATTAAAAATGTATTTATATAAAAGGGTGAAAATTAATAACAGTAATTTAGAGAAAAAAATATTAATAAGGTCGTAATCATGAGTATTTGAGAAGATATGAAAAAGTTGCTCTCCGAGATCTAGATCAAACGGTCGTTTGAGACTCGGTTCCAATTTTAAAATAAAAAAACAAATTCTATTTCATTTACGAATACAAAATATTCACGTATCTGACTATTTTAAATTAAGTTATATATGATAATTTAATTTTTTGTAATAGGTATTTGTGATCTTTGAAAATGGGTTTCTGGATAGATATAACTAAGTGAAATTGTTACGTAAGGTAGATTTTTATTAGATCCTTGACTGTTTTCACCTTATATAGCCGCTACACAGTTATGTATTAAATTGCTGTTGTCAATAACTAAAGGCAATTTTAGCCATAAAGATAATATTGTCATTAAGTCATATACAATATGACCTTGACTCAACAAATTATCCATGCACTAGTTTCTCACTAAATTCATAAAAATATTTGTCGTACTTGTTAACGTAGCTGTGATTAATGTCTAATAGATATTTATTTTTATAGAATATGATTAAGAAATTTGGTAAAATCTATGTATGATAAGCCATGCAGTGTATCTCATACCATTTGAAACTGGAAACGTTTGTATTGAATTAACCTTATTTCTAAACTAAATTGATAGTATTTCGAATGCTTTTGGAATTACATAACACATCGTTAGATATTTTCAGAGTTGTAGAGCTAATAGAACACTACCAATTAAAATCCAGCATAGCTCCAAAATTGTCTCAACTTGTTAATACGACATTTTAGATACGTACCGACAATAGTATATAAAAAAAATAAACCGATAAAAATAAAAGCGCTTTATATATGTTCTGCTAGACTTTAACGTTCATGTGATATAGATTTATATCTCTTCAATATATTTTCTAATCTTATATTTTTTCTATTGCAAAATTTTAAATTATTAATTTTTTTATTATTTTAACGGAATAGACACAATCTAAAGCTTTTTTAAAAACCATTTTGTGGCCTCAACTGTGGTGTAGCTAGCACAACCTTCTATGCTTAAGGTCGCTGGTTCGCAGTGGGGCAGGTGGCCCGAGGATATTTTAAAGGAAGATAAAAATTCGTAGTTATTCCGTCCTTTGGAAGGAACGTAAATTGAGATTTCCGAGTCTGTACTGTGTTAGTTACTCGTTAAATATCTCCATCCTATTTATATTAGGATATGCAAAATTTAGGTTTCCGACCGTATATTTTCGATATAAAAGACAGATTAGGTATAACAGCATAAATTGACGTTAAATGAATAAATAAAACTGTAATATTTTTTATTCATTGATTCTTACTATTATTTATTGATCATTTGATATTTTAACTTTATATTAATTTTTTGACAATTTTATATGAGGAATAAAAACTTACGAGCATATTACTTGTCTTACCTTTTAATGAGAAAAGACATTTGACATTATATTGTTGGTTTATTATCTTTATGATTTATTAGAACTTTTTCTTTACATCAAAAATAAAGAAAAACAAAAATATATTCTCAGTTTTAAAATATGCCCTTGGGTTCTTAAAATTAAAATTAATATTTTATTTTGTTCTTGTTTATACATTTAATATGTAAAATTATGCATGGTTTTGTTACAGAATCAAAATAATTTTTGATTTCCATACCACGTAATATGTTTAAAAACTGGGGAAAATATACTTAATCGTAACCCGTATAACAAGACAATAGTTTTTTTTTCGGAAAAGCTCTGAAATTTATTCATTAATGTTTATAATGTTAAAAACCTTGTCTATTTTTTCTTTTATATTGATAACTTAAAACCATTAATTCTAACGCGTTCTAATAATTTTCATTTCAAAAACAGTAAAAAGGTAATTGTGATATTGTTTTTAAATATTTTTTTTTGTTTTAAAGTAAGATCAGAACGAAATGATGAGATACAATGAACAAGTGAAGTGGAGTCTTGAATAAGGGTAAAGAGTTTTTGAAGATTAAAACAATCTAATGTAATTTCAATTTTATTGTGAAATTACAATCATTATAATTACTTTTTTTAGATTCATACATTTGAATAAAGTTACAACTTATTTATTTACGACATACTTTTCTATAGATTTTGAATTCTATCTTGAAATGAAATGTAAATGACTTATAGAAACGTGTGTATTTTCATCATTAATACTAAAAAACTCATCCATATACCTTTTATAATGGATCGGTATGTGTGTGTGTGTGTGTGTCTCTATATATATATATGCAATTGGGTAACCTGGTTTAGTAATTGCTGAAATATTTTATTGGTCTACATCCCTCATTTTAAAATCTTATACTATTTCTAATACTGAATTTTAATTTATATCAACGGAATCAACGTGGTCTAAAGCATATTTTAAACTATTTTTTATTAATTGTTTCTAAGTATTTTTACTTTTTTATTTTATTGATACTTGTAAATGTTCTGCTAGACTTCGACATATTCAAGTGATAATGGTTTATACAATCGAGCTATCTGGGTTAATAATTGCTGAACATTTTATTGGTTTACATCCCTTATTTTCTAATCTCATAATATTTCTAATACAGAATTTTAAATTACATCAACGGAATCAACATATATAATATAACATATAATATGTTATGTTTTTTAAACATTTATTTTTATATTAATGACAACTTTAATTTTTTATTGTTTCTCAAAATCAACACTAACCTTGATTGGAGTCAATTTATTTTATTTAAATTAATAAATATATTTATTTGTTTAAGCTTGTTCTTAAAAAAATTATCTCTGATACATCAGTATATAATAGAAATATGTTATATATTAGTTATATACTGTTAATATATAACTGACCTGTGTGAACGATGAGGTTACGATGTGAAGCGCACTACTACTGACTACCCGCGGCACCAAGTAAGCGTGGCATGTCGGAGCGACTGAAGGTTTTGACAGCAAACTCCCCCTCCCTGAGAAGCCCCCACCAGTCCTCGTCAACCCGGAGGATCCTAGGGTAGTCCCGGTCTGGGTCAATGTCGGGAGTACCCTTGCTCTCCACTATGTACAAACAACTCTGACCAATAAAGAATATATGTGTATAGACATATATTACACATATGTATATATCAATAAGGGAAGAGGGTGGTTCAGTGGTAGTGCATTGAGTTGTCTTGCCGAAAGTCCCGAGTTCAAATCCGGATGTGGCGGATAATTTATTTAATCTGTTAGCAGCCGGGGATGGATCCTGTGGGATCTGGAGACCTTCAGACAGATAAAACGCCCCTTAATAATTGGTACCCTTAATAGGTGGAAAACCTAGCGGTTGAGCATATTCTTGTACAAATCATCTGCACAGACGTCTTGAAATAATACTGTCTTAACTAAATTCTGAACCCAATCAAGACCCTACATGGGTTGTAGTGGTTGAGGTTTAGGGTCTCTTCGACTGATGTTGCCATTAGCGACGACTACTTATCTTAAATTACCAATAGTAAATTCACCTGCATCATCTGTATTTAATTATTTTCTTTGAACCGAAGCATGTTTATAAAACATTAATAGAAGCATTAAATATCGATTCAAGTTCAATCATTTTACCTGATACTTTTACATTCAAATATCACTGTTAGTTTTTTACCATCACAACTTTGGCAATTTGGTTCATAAAACCCTAAAAGTAGATAGAGATTAGTGAACATTGTTTATCTGATACTCAGCCTGCTTATTATGCCGCATTCTTTTGACGTTAGGTCGTTTGGAGGAATCCAAGCATATTTTATCTTTTATTTGACGGAGGTTGTTTTGAAGAAGTTCTCTTCCACTCTTATTGTATGTGTAAATATAATCATAATTATTTACTACACCTAAATATGTAAAAACAATAATAAAAAACTCCTACCAATTTAAAGGACCTTGAGGAGTTCTGTTGATCGTAGAAACTGTATAGTTAATCACCCATCGGTGGTCCCAGAAGATTTGACAATCATAAACATTTACAAATCTTTTTGTACACATTAAAGGTTTATTTATGTCTTAAGTTTCTGGATGAGCCTCAGAAGATTCTACAGATCCCACAAGGTCAATATATGGATGCTAACAAGATAAATGATTCATCTGTCACAGCCTGTTTCGAACCTGACACCTACAGCGCAGTAACTAATCGCTCTTCATATTGCTATTTTGCTCCTCAGCACTTATGCATAACCTTGTAATATTCAATGTTAGGATATTAAATGTATTTGCTATTCAATAACGTACTCTAATGTGGAAAGAGTAATTTTTACGCCTTGGTTTCCCACTTTCTCTATAATTAATCAGCAATAAAATAATTTAAATCATACTCATATAAATAAGCGACAGAAAAAAAGAAAAGTAATAATAAAATAAAACTTATTGAACACATTCACAGAGATAATATTTACTTTCTGCCCATGTAAACGTCAAGCCATGCTTAAAATCTTTATTATGCCCACTGTTCAAAAAGTGGTAGCATTCCATAATTCGATTTGTAAAATATTTGTTATTTTTTCGACAGGATAAAATTTGTGTATGTTATCTTCGTGGGACGAAACATTGCACCAGTTTTTCGGGGAATTAGTACAAAGATGAATATTGTTATTTGTTGATGTTCTATAAGCAAACGAGTTCGCAAAGAAGTTTAAGGATTTTTATTTTCTTTTTCAGCCAATCTACCGAATTGTTCAATTTGTCCTCTTGTAAAACCGGCGAATGCAGCTACATAATTGCAATTCCCAAAGTAAAAAAAATGCCAAGGTTCTACAAGATTCGAGTTAGAGATTGCAATTAAACTTTGCGAATATTCACAGAACACTTTATATAATTGATCAATCCTTTTCATTCATTATTTAATACGATTAAATCGGTAGTATTTATATATAAATGAATTGTGAAAGGAAATAATTTACGCGGGCAGTAATAATTTTCAACTGGAGTTTTCCAACAAGAATTGTGGCGGCCTTCAGCCATTCGGAAATAGAAAGGTTGAGCACAGGCCGTCGAGGAAAAATGAGTTGGCCGGAGGCAGCAGGTTAGGGTATGTAGGAAAATAATTAATTGATAAAAGTTATAGTTACATATTCACGAGCCCGTTGTTACATATTGGGGAGCCAGCGCTAGTGAAGTGTTCTCCATGGTACATGGTACACAGGTATGAATAAATGTAAAATTCCGCTCAAAGTGAGCCGAGAAGAGGCTCAGGAAGAAAGTAGCGATTGCATTGAGCAATACGGAGTTACTACTTCCCCCTGACCACACTTCACCAGCTCTCGTGACTGAATAACTTGATTGGCACTAGGCACGTGACATATGCGATCACGTACGAGTGCCCAGGTCGACCAATTAAGAGCATAGCGGGATAATCTGTTTAGAAAAATACAAAATTAATAAAAAATAGCAACAAGGAAAACCAAAATCTGTACAACAAATTGAATCCATGTATATATATATATATATATATATATATATATATATATATATATATATATATAAAATCATATTTTAAGGTGTCGGCGTAGACAAGAATAATAAATAAATAAAAATACTGCAAAGATCATATCCCTCAATAAAATACAAGCATTATTTCTTTAGGTAAACATACCTTATTTGTTTTGTTTTTTAAACTATTAGACTTTAAAAAAATTGTATATTCCTTCATAATGATAATATTTGTTTCCACTGATAACGCATCTTTGTTTTCTTCATTTCTTATCCATCTATGAAACAAGAACGGGCGAGTATGGCGGGATTCCCTATGTTTTAAAAAAAGAGTAGTTTCCAACTCACAACCAAACCTGTTTCGAGAGATGATTGGACAACTAGAATCGAGAATCTACAATGATTTCACGCTGACGCAGTTCAAGATGGATATACAGGCAGACGTACCGTCCTCATCTGCGGGAAACCCAAGGCCTAATAAAATTGGCTCAAAAAAAAGAACAACAGCTTTACTGCCATAATTCGATGAGCACCGTGGACGAGATAAAATTAGCATCTGCTCTGGACAAACATGATGGTCAACCGATTATTAAGAAAAATCAATTGGAAACTATGAAATCCGTAGAAACTCTAGTACTTTTTCAAGTTATAGAACTTCGTATTCATATCAGTATTAAGTATGAATGATATAAAAAAAACAAAAAAACTCCGTACTAATACCACTCATGAAGAATCTAGGGTTTAGTACGTGTAAAGACTATACAGTTTCTAAGATAACAGTTGTTCAGTGAGGGGATTCGTCCCCATTTTATGGATACCCTCTCAGATTTTGGGTACCCACTTTATAGAGGCTGGGTGAGTCAGAGGAAGGTTCCAGATCTTAAAGAATTCATCCCCGACTTATAACAGACTAAATAAAACCTACCACAGCCGGCTTCGGGGTAATAATACTATTAAATAAATAAATAAATTCGGAAAATATAAATATAGTGATTGAGAGAGAAACGGCCCTAAGCATGATCAGCAGCAATATTTTGGTTTTTAAATCACTATTTCTGACTTCTAAAGTGAATGTATGGAGAGGAAGAAAGAGTGTGTAAAATATGTATAATGTTTTCGGTGCTACTGCGTGAGGAATTCGAAAAAAAAAAATAACAAACATCATATATTAACAAATATTTATATGAGAAGGAATACCAATGCCATTTAGCTCATACTGCGTCAGTGATCTTCTTTTGAAAACCTCTCCTAAGGGATTCAGGTGGAAGCGTGGATGGAAAATCTCCCATTGAAGGCAGTCCTAGAGCGTTTTATCTTTCATTTTAGATCCCTCCTCCAGAGACGTTTCATTTTACCATCATATAAAATAGAAAAATCATAATTAAAAAAAAATAACAAGGATGATAGATATGTTAATTATTGAAATCAACATCAATTTTCAGCAGACAAGAATTTTAATTACGGTTTATTCGATTTGAAATCACCAATTTTGAATTAATTTCAGATTTACAAACTGTATTATATTTCTTCTTTCGATAGTGAAAATTTAAATAACCTTCCTTCTTTTCTAACCGTTCTGTTTCACTGGGACAAGGACTACTAATTTTATTGCCACTGAATTAGATGCTTGAGAATTAGGCCAGGCTGTAGTAATTACTGTTACGTTTGATTTGAATACTCGGAAACTTTTTTTTTGTTTGATAAAATCTGAATGAATTTAACTTTCTTCTTATCCAAAGCACATACTCGTATAACCGTAATAAAGATCAGTTATGTACGCTGCTTGTATATAATTTATTGCGCATAATTTTTATATTTTTGTATATATAGTAAATTAAATAAATATGTATAATAAGAATATTTTACTCCCTTCCTATCCAAAGCACATATAATTAAGATCATCTTCAATAATATTAGTTGATGTAATATACATCTGGACGAAAATGGTCCGGGGGTAGATTATTTCTCTAACCTCTACCGGGACCATTTTTCCCCATAATTAATATGAGTTATGCATACTGCTTGTATATTTTACACTGTGCAGAATGTATTTATATATTTACGTACATATATCATAAAATTAATATGTAATAAGAATGAATTGAACCACCTTCCTATTTAAAGAGCATATAATTAAGATCAGTTTTGTATGCTGCTTATTGTACATATTAGTAATAATAATATTAGTAAGTATAATATACATCTGACAAAAAGTGGCTCAAAAGGAGTCTTCATGAAACTATAAAATTAAATATCTGAAAAAATTGGGAAAAATCCTTTGGGAGCAGTAACACTTCTGGGGCTCACCAATCCTCTATGAAATAGGGAGGAAAATCTGGCAGTTGAATGTAATCTAGGACAAATCACCTTTCTGCACAACTGTTGTTCATGAAACAATACAGTTACCAACTCTACCATTTACCAAGACCTTCATGGATTGTATTATAACTGGGGTTTTTTTATGCACCATCTTGTACTCAATTTCATCGAGGCGATACACTGTTTCGCCACCTCATTTACTATTCGTCGCATCGAACGATTTGCTTGTTTGACACTTCAAAAATGAATCTGGTTACACAACTCGTTCCGGTTACAGCCCAAGGCCAATCGACACCGAATGGGCTATCGGCTGTTTGTCAAGCAGTCAGGTAATTTTAACTATTACCTTAACCGGGAACTTCCACAGCAATCTGGTTTGAATGCGTTCGGTTCAACGTGACATCATGTCAGGACTCTGCAGCCTGAATGACAAAGCGGTGCTGACTGTACACTAAGTAGACGTCCCCAATCGTTCCTGATACTATTATCTGTTTTCTGATAGGCGTCATGATTCATGCGGTAGCATCTAAAATCTATTGTTTATTTACTCTCTTAAAAAATAGCTTTAAAACTATTTTTAAAAAATCTTGTTTTAATGCAGCCCTCATCTACCTTGCACAATAATACCCGATAATCCTGCGTAGCGTCTGAAAATGAGATGGCCTGAGGACTTTGTAACTATGTTGTAATAAAACAAGTAAATAGAATAATTGATACATAATGGTATGAGCTAAAAGCAAGTAGAGTAACTACCCAGTGGTAGTACTCAAACAACAAATTGGACATACTAATTGAAGTGGTAGCTAGGCTAGAAACAAGTAGGTTTGAGAGGGAATAAAGTTTGTCATGAAAGGTTTGATTATCGGATTCGAGCCATATCAGAAACAGATGGGACATTAAGGTCGTTATGAATGGCTTTATTCCTTACACAGTAAAAATCATTAAGAGAAAATAATTAAAAAAAAAAATTGTCCTGCCTGGTTATGACCCCTGGTAGCATAGTTGGTAGAGTATCACGCTAAAGATGCGGAGGACCCGGGTTCAATGAACAGTCTTCCCCATATGTACACCCCAAAAATTTTGTGAGTGCGGGGATGTGGGATCGGTGAAGAGAATGGATTTGTCTGGCCTGGTTACGCTGTAAGCCCTGGTAGCTTAGTTGGTAGAGTACCGCGCTAGAGATACGGGTTCAAATCCCGCCCAGGACAGTTCTTTTCTCTTCAAAATAAAAAATGGTTTTTAAATTTCTTTCTCCAGTTTTATTTAGTTGAATACTGTATTCATTAAAGTTGTGATTTAACTGATATGAAAAATTTTAAAAGTTATATGAAAGAAAAAATATTATTTTTTCAAATAAATATCATAAAAAATGATTACCGTAGACTGCTCCGAACAGATTAAAACGCTACGGACACTTATTCTGTTAGTGTTTTTATTACTGCAATTACCATCGGAAAATCGTTAACTGCATATTAAACATTTAGTTTTGACCCTTTGGTCGAGGATTTATCAACATAATTTCTTCAAGGTGATACAATCTAATTTTATTCGGAATAATTGATTCCGAAAACTGGTACCTTAAGTCCTTCGCTTATCTCTGTCATTGACTTAGCTTCAGCATTGACCCAAAATTGTTGCAATCCTAAGAAATGCCCATTTGCTCACATCCTCTCTTGGGAGGTGATCCTGCTTCGTAAACGTCCATCAAGGTCAACAACTGGCATCTCGTGAGAGCAATGTTGTTGAAATGTCATTTTAATCCAGTTAGAGAATTACAGATTTTTTTATGAAAAATGAAAAACGGGCACGTATTGACCGATGAAAATAACATCAGTTTATCCAATGATTTACAGATTTGAAAGCTAGTGGTGTGAATCAGAGTTTTGCAAAACATAATTTTGTATAAAATTGCGATTACTTACCATGTATGTAATTTTCTTCGAAATTACGTTTTGCATAACTCTGGTTTAATCTTAGATTTTTTTTATTATACTTATAGACTGAGACTAGTGAAGACTTAAACAAAAGAAACAATTTAAAAGTTAAACTTGAAAAACTTGTGAGAACTGGGACAAAAGCGCCGAGAACTGGCACAAAATGGAGCGAATAAAGAAAAGCTGAATTCTCGCAAAGAATGAAAACCTGGTGGGCAAAGAAGAACAAGGAGCGACAAACGTGAACTATCTTTACTTAGTGTCTTCCACTTTGCCAGCTTTGCGACTAATAATAATAACAATTATATACTTTACCTTGTTCCAACTACATATAGTAAACTTATTGGTTTTTATTTCAACAGCATTGTTTTTACATAATTGAAAGTATATTAAAATATGGAGAGGAGACACGGACGATATGCGCTGCTATAAAAACGCCCTACAGTTGGGTTTGAAAAAAAAGATATTGGAGTGGTTTGGTCATCTCAGAAGAATGAAGGATGAAAGGTTGCCGAATTTAATTTTCAATTCGAATGCTGAAGGGAGGAAACAGCGGGGAAGACCACGGAAAAGCTGAAGGAGGAAAGTATGCTTGGTCATGGTCTGAGGGAGGAAGATGTACAAGATACGGAAAAACGAATAAGGAAAACGTTTTGGTTGAAGGAAACCTCAATCTTAGAAAACCCTTAAGAAAAAAATATTTCTAACACATAATTTCAAGAATAATAATATTAACAATTCTTACAAATCAAAGAAATTTGTAATGACAATAATAGCATTGTGAGGACAAAACAATGTTCTATTATACGTCGGACTCACCTTTTTTGTTTTTACTTATCAATTAAATTCCAATCATTTTTGTAATTTTTGTATATTTATGTAAAAAATATCTAGTTTCGTTAAAAAATAAAAAATCACTATTAAGATGGATTTAAATGTATGTATATATGTGTATATATATATATATATATATATATATATATATATATATATATATATATATATATATATATATATATATATATATATATGGTACTTAAGTATATAACGCAAGGCACTAGCAGGCCAATGTTCTGCGCATGCCCCAGCGGTTACATTTTATAACAGTTACATTTCTACCAGTTACCTTGGATAACCTTTTAAAATATTTTGATTTGAATCTGAGATGCCGGGCGGCAAATCTTTTCTCTTCAAAATATCCGAAGGGAGGCGATCTCAGATTCAAATCAAAATAGGAATGTAATAATATTGGAAATAAATAAATCCAAGTAATAACAATATAATTTCATATATAACATATTGCATATTTCATATATAACATATTACATATATAACATAATATATAACATATAACATATACCACCGAAGACCCACTGTTGGGGTAGTACACGGCCACAATTATTTTTTCTTTTACTAAACAAACTCTCATCTATTTCCACAATCAAATTTGGTCCACCTATCTTCTTGTTTTCTTTACTCTCCATGTCCAATACACATAATTCCCGCATATAATTATTCCAATCTATAATAGTTTTAGTGGATATTTTAAGCTGCTTTGCACAAAATTTAATCGAGTTCAACTCCTCGCACCAACAATATATAAATCTTATAGCTGTACATAGTGGAATTTTGCTTCCCTCGAACCAATTGTCTTTCCTAAGTCCCACTTGCTGATTACACTGTCTGATATCACATGTCCAAAACTTACGATTTCCAAGGTATAGCTTCATTTGATGGGAGTTGCTACATTTCCTTTTTTTCTGCAAAATGTTTTTCTCCTGGCAAAAATGAATTGCTTCTTCCTCTGTTCTTGCCAAATCGCAAAAAAGGATTGCCGTATAACTAACAAACACGAAAAAACAAAATATCGACATCTTGTATTAATAACAAAGAACAACTGAGCAACAAACACAACAACGCTCGAACAGACTAGTAAACAAACAATGATGTCAGTCAAAAATGTAAGGTTATCCAAGGTAACTGGTAGAAATGTAACTGTTATAAAATGTAACCGCTGGGGCATGCGCAGAACATTGGCCTGCTAGTGCCTTGCGTTATATACTTAAGTACTATATATATATATAAATTCATGAGAAGCGAGGGATCGTTGACTGGATGATGTAAGGAAGAAAATAGTTGGGGGTGCAGTCAATTAAAACACTAAATAAGTGGATACTTATTTTAATTAAGTGCCGACGTTTCGACCCACTTTGTGGGTCATCTTCAGGGCTAAGGACGCTTGCAGAAGCACGAGGGGACGCGGTCTGAACGGAAAAGACGTTATTCCGTTCAGACCGCGTCCCCTCGTGCTTCTGCAAGCGTCCTTAGCCCTGAAGATGACCCACAAAGTGGGTCGAAACGTCGGCACTTAATTAAAATAAGTATCCACTTATTTAGTGTTTTAATTGACTGCACCCCCAACTATTTTCTTCCTTATATATATATATATATATATATATATATATATATATATATATATATATATATATAACCATTTCTTTAGATTGGTATCATTTTATGAAGTTAATTTAGTACTTCCAGGTAATACAAAATGATATGAACAATCTGCGGTGTATAATATACTACTAATTTAATGACTTTCATTTTTAGTTTTCAAAACAGTTTTCCTTCTGCTGTAAAATTAGATTTTTATGACTTATTACCTTATCTTTGTTAACCCCTAAATTATTTATTTTTAATAATTTGGATATTTATAATAAAATTCAGCACTCAGCATGTATCCGGTATGGTCTAGTGGCTAGGATACCTGGCTCTCACCCAGGAGGCTCGGGTTCGATTCCCGGTACCGGAAGATTTTTTTAATTTTAATTTTAGACCAAAACATTATTAATGTTTAATAATAAATTTATATTTAAAATTTTATCTATTTTAATTTCGAAAAAAAAGAAAGAACGGGCTTTGATTTTTATCTTCGCTTCCGGTAAATTTACAACATTGGTGATTTGAGTAAAATTTTATTGAAGCATAACGATTTTCACATTTTATTATAATTTTAATCATCCAGCCACCATTATTAATTTATTTATTCTCAATCTGATTAATAATCATAAAGATAAAATTCAACAATATTTAGGGAAATACTATAGTGATAACTAAAATATATTTCGTCAATAATATTCATCATAATATTGATAACTAAAACCTTGTCAATAATATTTCTCAATATTTATCATAATATTCCCCTCCAAGCAATGTCTTCGACGGTCATTAAATACTTTTTTAATTCTGTTGTGGAACTTGCTAGTTTTTTGTAGAAGATAATTAAAAGTTTCAATGACATTTTATAGCCCTGTAGGATTCCTGTCGATACTTATAAATTACCGAGATATATGCTATATAATAATAAATATTGTATGTTTAAATTTTGATTATGTTTAAATTTTGATTATGTTGACATTTAACAAGAAAAGTCGATTTTGTTTTCATGTATGTATGAGACATTTTTATAATAGAAAAAAACAATTAAATAAAATATAACAAATTATTATTTTATCATACTGTCATTTCAGAGCCAAACTGGGGTAATTATGGGGTTATGTTATATTTTAACGTGAATTTATCCCCTTCGTTGTAAACATTTTAATGCGCATAGTACGCCCCTGATTATGCAAATTTAGTATTTAATTTAATATTGAAATTAGTTACCTTTCCTCTTTAATCATAATTCAATACCAGCATTCACAGTTTCACACATTTTCTTTGGAATGGCAATATCTAACAAATATTATTTTTATTTTTGCATATATATTTTTAATTACCTAAATTAAATTTTTAACAATACATGTTAATTAAAAATTAGCAGATATATTATATCTGTTAATGCTTAATTTAAAGAAATGGTATGATTCCTAGTTTTTATTCTTAAGACTACGAAGCGAAGCGTCCCGGATAAAAGATCTTCAATCAAGCTCCATCGTAAATTGCTTTCAAAAAGTGCCACTTAGGAATTTGTAATTTAAGGCCTTGAACTTTAAATTTTATTTGTTTTTTAATTGTTTATTGCACATTTTTTTAAATCTTAATTTATTTCTTGGTAATATCTTGTTAGTATATTTCTTTTTTATGAATCCAAAGTATTTTATAATGTTTGTTTCGTTTTTGTTTTATTGTATAGGCGGTATCTTGATTAAATATATGACTTTTTTAGCATTTTGATTACATGTTTAAAGAAAGAAGTTCAAAAGATGAATATAATAAATTACGGGGGCCCCTTTTTTTAGATTATACACTATTAGATTGATACCCATATACTTGTCAATGTGATTTATTTAAATTTTTTTTCGATGTATTGTATCAATTACATTAATGTAATCATTTTTACCGAGCATTCAGGCTTTTGCTCGGTTCAACTTACGAATATCGAGTTGTATTACGGTATTACACTGAGGATAAATAATCTAGTAATTTCGTAAATTAATTTATTATTTAACGTGGATTAAAAAAACACAATACTATATTATTTAACTGTTAATTTACTAATTCATTAAGCTCAAGCCATTATAAATAATATATCATTTAAAATAATATATAAGTTATTAAGAAAATTTTTTTTTACAAGCATTCTCTTAGCAAAGCTGTCATTTAGAATTCATCAATTCATGTATAAATTGCACATACTCGTATTTTGCACATAAGATTTACAGAATTTCTTTCTATTTATTTAATCTGTTTGTAAACCATTTAAACCATAAAATACTTTATTCCAGCTTTAATTGACTTCGTGTTTTAATATTTTATTTATTATTACATTTTATGTCTTTTTATATTTTATTTTATTTATTATTGTATTTTATTTTATATTATATTTTGTTTATTATAATATTATATTTATAAATTCAAGTCAATCATAAAGTCAATAGGTTGTTTATTCTATATTTTTCACTAACTTTCTCCTGAAAAAGGCTAATAGGAATCGATTTAAATTTTTTTTAAGGTAAATTTTATAATATTTATACTTGCTTACTATTCCTTTGAGTTTATGTAAAACAAAAAAAAATAAAAAAGTACATTGATGCATAGCTATAACTTATAGATCTAGACTTGATCTATAAGTATAATAACGTTAGAGAGGAAAATAGTTGACTGGAAAATCTAATGGAGGATGGAAATAGTTGGGGGGTGCAGTCAAAATAAAAACACCAAATAAGTGAGGACTTATTTGTGCCGACGTTTCGACCTACTTCTCAATTCGTCAGTTACGCGGTTCACCTAGCCGCCACTCCTTCTATTTGCCCTGAAGATGACCTACAAAGTAGGTCGAAACGTCGGCACAAATAAAAAATAAGTCTTCACTTATTTGGTGTTTTTTGACTGCAACCCCCAACTATTTCCATCCTCTATAAGTATACTTAGTATACTTACTATACATAAACAGACTTATTTGTATCGAAAATATTGCCCAAAAGGAAAATAAATTATACTGAGGTAACTCGGCCGTGACTTATCTTGAGACAAGCGATCTAAAGATTTTTATCAATTTTGGTGGGAAAATATGTTCACGTGCAGTAAAATAATTCTGTCTTATTTTGCTAATAAGTAAACTCTAAGAACACAATTTTCTCCTGTCGCCTCAACCGAATTTAGGGCAAGTGAGAGATGATTGAGTGGATATCATCATTATTATTGACTGGTTGCATCCGTTCATTATTGTAAACAATAAGCCACGACAATAGCTTCAATGAGATGATACAGATAGCTAAGAGGTAATGATGCAAACACGAGTTCTCACAATAGGCTCAATTGGCACATAGGAAAGTTACCAGATCAGTTTTGAATCCGTGATTGGGAAGAATACAGGTCTAGGCCGGCAGGTGATCAGCTGTAGGTAATTACACTGCTTGACCATACCTGAAAACATTTATATTACTTAACAATTTAATTAAGTTAAAACTTGTTTGAAATTATTCAACAGATTTTATTGAAAAAACTTTTATGAGAACGTTATGTGTATTTGTATAAGATCAATACTTAACAGTTTAGTCAACTATAAGGATAATTTGAAAATGTTTAATACAAATGCGTGAAATATTAGCGACTGAGTGTGATTTCGAACAAATGACCTAGCACAACCGTTGTCCTAGAAGCAGTACAGTCTCAACGGTGTACTAAATCCTTCATGGGCTGTAATAGTAAAGGTTAAGTTATGTGAAATACTTAATTCACAGTAAGTCATTACACTCCTTGACCATGCCTGTATACATTTATATTACTTAACAATTTTATTGTTTTAAAACATGTTTTAATTTTTTATCATTCACTAGATTTTACTTAAAATAATAATTTATACAAATAAGGATATTGTTATGACTGGGCATACGCATAAAGACGGTAGAGTTTTTTTTTTTCATGAAACGTTGAAATTAAGAATAAAACATTTTTTTTTTTAAATTTATTCATTTGAAAAGAAATAAAATTGTTATCAATATTATAATACAACAAGTAAATATTATAGAATGAACAATACATATTGCCATGAGATAAACGCAAGTAGAAAAACTACCCAGTGGTAGTACTCAAATAACTGATTTAAATTAGAAGGCCACGGGGCCTTCAGACGGCTCGAAGGATTATGAGGAATTGAAAGTGTAGGTTTGAAACTAGTGGGTTCGAGTGGTAATAAAGTCTGCCACGAAAGGATTGATATCGAGTTCGGGCCAATCAGCAACAAGTAGGGTATTAAGGACATTATTCGCAAGAAAGTAAGGAGTATTAGGGATTTTACGTAAGATTTTGGATTTTATGGATTGGATTATTCCCACTGGATACTGTGGGACTAAAATAACAGATTCAAGTAAGTAGTAGGCCTTAGTGGAGCCCTACAACTCTACAGGTAAGTCTAAATGGGTTTTGAAATAACCATGTATACGAGTCTTTTGTAATTAATTGGGAACTTAGATCGTTTGTCTAGTAGTTGTTGAAGTAGCCTGAAACGGCGAAAAGAAAACATTAAAATGAAAAACGATAATCTGTAAATTATGTTTACTTCAGAAATCAAACTAATTTTTAAATATGATTAATTTATTGGTTTTCGGTTAATCCATGAAATAAATTATAATTAGGATCAAATAAAACATGGCGTATTAAAAATTTGTTGAAGAAGTTTCGATTGTATTTTGTTTAACTAATTAACATAAAAATAAAATAAAATTTATTTAATCCAAAATATGAATAAACAATATATTTATGTATACATTTTTAAATTATTTTATGTTTTGATGTGTTAAAATCAAAGGTTTTTTCATTTGGTTGATAAAGTTTTCAGTTCACTTACCTTGTTTCATGAACATGATGATCTCAGTATTAAAATGTATAAAACCATAAATGTGAAAGTAATTAACATGCAATAACATCAAGACCATTAGGTTTGTTTCGATGACCTTTGATGAAAGATATCCAGTGTGTCTTCCAGTGGATAGCCTTCTTCCATTGTTTTGGTTTGGATCAGATAGTAATATAAATCAAGATGGCACGCTTTAAGAAAAGAAGAAAGATGGTCTATGCATGTTTGTTGAATAGACCTATCGATCTTTAATTTTCTCAAAGATATTGTATGCACACTCATCTAACCGGATCAAGGATATAGTATTATGTTCTCTCCAATAATTGTATCATTATATACAGAGTTCTCCAAGGCTCTCCAAAGCATTGTTGAAGATTGACTAACAAGAAATTTTTGATAAGCCAATATGTCTTCTCTACAAGACCTTCAGGTCTCAACTAAAGCTATCAAGATCAACAAGCCTGACTGAACCCACAACTGTGTTCCTTTTATCAAATTAACCTACTATAACGTGATTCTGACAAATATTTTTTAATAAAATATTTTTTGTTACATTTTATGATTATTTTATAGTTTTCCGCAAATATTAAATGTTTTATAAGTTCAGTGACAAGGTCAGGACATAGTTTTTTGGTGTTGTAGGTTTAATATTTAACATAAAACAGTATGATTAAACTAATCTTTCAGGACTTCAAATTTTTTTTTGTTGTTGATCATGCATAGACCGGTAACCAGGTATAACTAAACTTTTGTTTAGAAAGTTATTGATTTAAGTTAAAAAGGATAGGTGTGATTTCATCACTTGAATAATTTAAATTTAAGTACATTTTAATTTTTTGTTACATTCAATTCATTCTAAATTGTAATTAAGTGGTGAAGAAGAACATTAAAATTGAATTTAATGGGAAGCTGTGTTATTTGACTTGACCTCAAGACAATGAGAGCCGAGTTGCCATGAAGATTCCATGTTAATGTTTGGCTGTGGCAGATAAATTATTTATTATAATTATAGTTATAAACCCGGCAGTTGGGGTTGATCTCGGACAAATCACCTCCCTGCACAACCCGCTTCCAAGAAACAGTTCCATCTCTACAATATACTGAAACTGCAAGGTTTGTAGTTGTAGAGTTTTTATATTGTTTTCATGACAAATGGCTTTACTTCCATTATGTATGTGTAGTTAACTATTGAGAGTGTTCAGAGTGAATTGATGTTAAACATTTTAACAAGTTCTATTAATTAGGTAATTTTAGTTTGTTCATTTCATTCCAGTAAAATGAAGAGCTTATGGATAAAAACGCCAGCTATGGAGTTATTTAATGATATTTTTTTATAAATTAGAAGCGTGTCCAATTATGTCTTAAAATTATTAATTTTATAATAGCGAAGATTTGTTGTTATTTATAGGTTAAAATATCTCATAATGGTATTTCCGTCTTCTTTACACTAACAAAGAGTAGCAGGGTAGATCAGAATGTTGAGTGCTGGGATGTTATGGTGAAGGTTCTGAGTTCAAATCCGGCTATGGTAGATAAATTATATTATTTATTTTGTTACCAACTAGAGACCCTTCTGAGGCTCACCCAGCCTGTATAAAGTGACTACACTTAGTTTGGGAGAAAATCCTGGCAGTTGAGTATGATCCCAGACAAATCACCTCTATGTACAACCTTTGTCTTAGAAACAGTGAAGTCTATCCCGTGTACTGAAAATTTCATATGTTTGTAGTGGTACAATTTTTTATTTTTTATTTTTTTTATGACAAGTGGCTTTACTTCCATCAAGCCACTTAACTCCATAAACCATAGTTTATGATATATATTTTACTGTTTTAAAAAAAAAATTTTTTAAAACACTTAAATAATATTCAGCATATTGCTATGTGTATTTATTGTATAGTGTATATATTGTTATAGTGTATGTATTGTAAGATTGTATATGTTTGAAACTGGTAAAGTCTGAAGACAATTTTATCACAAAGAATTTAACAAGCGAAATAGAATACATAAGCGGAAAGAATAAATAACAATCAATATTAAACAAATTAAAGAATAAACCAATAATTGTTGACAATTTAATCAACAAAATATTAAAACAGTTTATAATGAACTATGGCATGTTAAAAAATCATGAAATAGAAAGTAATAAAAACATTTAATTATTTTCTAATTAATTATTCTTAACTAAAAATACTGTCTATTCACAGAATTACTATTAAATATAGTTCTATACAAAGGAATGTTTATTTAATAGTTGAATTTATTGGAATTAAAAACACAATGTACATATTTGCAAATGAAATTATTGAATTTATGACGGTATATTGTGTGTTCTGTGATAAATAAGATATTTTATATCACTTTTGCTGCATTATTGCGAACTCTGGTAGTATTTTACTGAACTAGTATAGTTCACGTGATAGTCAATAGAATGTGCTGTATGCTTCACTTTGATGCACAGTATAAAACATTAAATATTTTAACTAACTAAGTTTATCAGCTTATTTATTAATGATTTTATTTATAAGTTTAATATATGATACTGTTTGAAATTTAATTCATAAGAAAATTTCTATTTTAATCAGTATTTTGAATATTCTTAACATTTTAAGATTGTGGATTATCCATAATCTGTTCTATTGATAATATTATAATTTAGTACTATAATATTATCTAGTACAAATTACATTATAACTGCTAAACATAAATATAGGTATACACACTCACCTTGATTTTGGTATTAAAATGAATAATAAGAATATTCCTCTGTTTTGGTTATCTTATAACATAATGGAAACTGACAATTCCGCTATAACGTAGTCCATGTTATTTAATATAACAACATAGTTGCAATGCTATTTTTGATACACTCCATATGTGTACACATATAATTTTATTCTACTTAAAGCAAATTTAATATTGGCTTTTTAATATTATAGCTACAGCTTTAATATAAACAACATAGCATTTGAATTTTGACATTACAAATTGAATTTTGAAAGCTCAAGAAAATTATTGTAAATATTACTGGATGTTTTGACAATATCTGCCCAGCGGTGAACCAACCCCCTTGCTTTTACCATTGTATAATTGTTCAAATCACTCAAAACACCATTGTTGTATAATCGTTTTTATTCTATATTATTCTGCCTATTGAAAGTAGCAAAAAAATCAAATATTTCTTCCAATCAAAATTAATTAAATTTTTACATACCAGATAGAATAATAAAAATCTGAGCTACTTGCTCACTTTTATATATTAAAGGGCCATTGTTCAATTATAAAATTACAATTTTATTAGATTAACATCTCTAAATAATTTAATAATAATTACTTTATTTTTTTAAAATTAATTTTGTTAGTATACATAGTATATTTATTGTTTGTTCATTTTATAGCTGTATGTAAAACTGATCTTTCTTTAAAAGTACCTTGTGGTTTTTATGATTTATTATTGAAATAAATTTGCATTAAAGCCATAGTCACTTCATTTATTTCTTTGTATTATTAGGCACTTCATATATTATAATTTACTAGGCTATATATAATATTAAGTGTTTTAACCTTCTTATTTTGATTAATAAATTGAAATCATTTTTTATAGCTTAGGACTATGGTTATAATGAACTTAATAGGTTTTGAACTCTTCTTCAAACAATTTAAGGTTAACGAAACAACTAACGAATCTGTTAACCATTTACTTGACAATAAGTATGTTAAATATAAAGAACAATATAATATTTTGCTAATTACAGTAAAATAGTTCACTGCACTTCACTTTTCAATAATAAGGGACCTTATGTCGGGTGGTAAGTATTGTATATGTCTCATCCCTGTGAGATGATTGCCAAGTGGCAGTTTGTACAGTCTTTGTAAGTGTCTCAACAGCGTTGTCAATATCATCTGGAGTCAAGCTTGTATTATGGTTAATTTTGTCATTTATTAAACGATGAAATTCCCAAATCATTATTGGTCCAGGAGTAAGCATCAGTATATGATTAGTAGTGAGTAATTGTCTTGAGAGAAATAGAAAATTGGGGAATGGTCAGATGAAAGATCGTTATCAACAGAAATGTACTGATATAGAATGCTTAGATTAGAAGTGATGAATAAGTCAAGTAGTTCTGGTTGTCAGTTTGTGTCTGTAGGCCAGTATGTGGTTCAGATGGAAGAAGGCAGTCATAACGAAGGTCTAAACACGTTTTAAAAAGAGCATTTTCTCTAGAATTTTGAGTCCTGTTCCCGAATCGGGGATGTTTGGCATTGAAATCTCCTCCGCATAAAAATTTGGACCCAAAAGTGGAGAATATGTTGGTGAACATCTCCTGGGAAACTCGTTGCCTAAGGGGGCAATATGCCCTAGCTATGGAACTGCTGCAGTGATTAATTTAAACTGAAATCGTTGTTAATTGAATTTCAGGTAAGGCCGTCATTTGTAAAGGATAGTGATATAATGTACGTTTCACAATTACCACAGAGCCACTACGGGCAGCACCGCTTCGATAGTCAGTACGGTATACGACATATCCCTGTAAGTAAAATTTTATATTCTGAGAAAAATGGGTTTCGGTAGTAGTGCTATGTCTATGTCATGTTCATGTAAGTATATGTCAAGTTCGTTTCTTTGATGCAGAGCTCCATTTGAATTCCAAAGAAGGTGTTTTAGTGATTGGTTTGAAATGGAATTACGGACTGGCATTAGGAATGAATTTAGTAACAAGCGTGGTAATAATGCGATGAGGGGGTTTATCATCGATTTAAATCATTTAAGAATGAATTGAGGTATAATGAGATATCTGGAGTACTAGATTGTGGATGAGGGATTGAGTATTTAGGAACTGCGTTTGTATGTGCAGTGTAATGATACTGTGGGTAATGTGGTGTTGAAGGATGACGTGTTATACCTGATGAGTTCTATGTTGGGGCGTTATGTGTTGAGTATTGAGATGATGTGTGTTGTGTATTCAGATGTTGTGTGTTGTGGTGTTTTGTACTCAAATATTGTGTCAGTAAATGTAGCCTGTGGTTGCTGCGAGATAGTAGTTGGGTTAGTAAGTCGGTCTCAGTCCGAGTCTCTGGTGGCAGGGGATCTGTTAAGTCACGACGTGAAGTTACCTGTCTTCGGACGTGCAGTCTTCTTCTTTGAAGTTCGAGATGAACTGTGTATCCTCTATAATTCGCTGGATGGTCTTCGCCGCACAGCGCACAGGTAAGCGGCTCTCACGTGGTTCCTGACATCTGTCACTAGGATGATCTTGGACACACTTCACGCATCCTGGATGGTGTCGGCATAATGCTCTGGTATGTCCACATTCTTGGCACCTCATACATTGAACAATGTCCCTCCTTCTATGAGGTTCCTCAATTTTAACTTCGTATAAGCTAAATGGGTTATATTGAAGATTTCAGCATTGTATAGACCAAGCTCAATATCCACAAAGAAGAGCGGGAGGTGAATAACATTATTGATAAGGCGAACTGTGATTCCTTATCTCTCAAGATCATATTTAATCATGACGTGAGGTGTGGAATAATGAAGATTTCTGATGACGATCCGGTAGGCCTTTTCTTC
Source organism: Troilus luridus (assembly GCA_964056705.1). Classification (NCBI taxonomy): domain Eukaryota; kingdom Metazoa; phylum Arthropoda; class Insecta; order Hemiptera; family Pentatomidae; genus Troilus; species Troilus luridus. The sequence goes on along the minus strand of OZ057414.1, from coordinate 77,789,593 downwards.
TTTAGGTTGAAATGTATGAAAAGAAAAGTTTTTTGATTTAATCCAGGTATATGCATCATATTCTATATGCATCACTTCTTTATTGGAAAAACATTCAAAATATTCTCTCCAAAAAGAGCTAATAAATTAAATATTCATTTATTTCGGCAGTCCGCATGACTCCCTATTTAAAAAAATAGATATATTCATATATTATTTCATTAGTTTTAAATGATACAAACTTTATTTACAGTCCTGAAATCTCGAAATACGTTTCAATTCTTCATTAAGAGAACAAGAATAAGAGAAGGAGTTTCTGCGAATTGTTCTAACGAATTCTAAGGAAACTCGAGCCAACACCCCCTCCTCATTATTTCAGATCTTGGTTATGATTAAGTAATCGTAAGCTGTAATATCACCTTTTATTTTCGTTTGAAATTTAGTATATTTTTTTATGTGCGTGTAGTTTAGTATTTACAGGGTTTCGATCGAATTCATCTCCGACATTCTAAAACGACATTTGTCAATTTTCTAATTTCATTTTGTTCATTTCATTGCAGTAAGTTGAATCAGTTACGGATAGTAACCCCAGATTTGTAAATTTGTTTCTAGTTATTTAATTATATATGTTTTTAATAATTTACAAACACTTTCAGTTAATTTTAATTTTAATTAAAATTAGTGGGCATTTATTGTTGTTTATAGGTTTAGGTATTTTCTTATGGTGTTTTCGCCTTCTTTACACTTTCTTAACCGTCAAGTCCTCTCGGTGACGGTCAATCGAGTTTTGTTGTTCATAAAAATGGGTTTCAGGGAAAAATTGAAAAACTGATGTTTTTGTTATCGTTGTCAATACTAGAATTCGTCTTCTTTGATACACTAACACATATCTAAAAACTTGCCATTTTTCAGAAATGAATGAAATTGTGATTTTTGTGTGAAAACAAACAACAATGAGAACTAAAAACATACGGGCAATGTTGACATAAAATCTTGGTACCTTAAAATAGAACATGAAAATTTTTAGTTATCAACGACACTTATCTCAAATACCTCAATTTTTCAGGCGTTATTTGTTAACTAATACGACGAATCATCGTATATTATAATCCTTACTGTTATTAGTGACAATAATCACTATCTATTATTTATACTTTATATATTTATAAAAAAGACAACAAAAAAAACCCTGTTCCAGTACAATCCACAAAAGTCTTGGTTTCAGTACGTGGTAGAGACTATACTGTTTCTAGGGTAATGGTTGTAGATGGAAGTAATTTGTCCGATATCAAGCTCACCCCCAGGATTCCCCCCAATTTAGGATACCCACTTTATGGAGGCTGCGCGGGTCTCCAGATCATACAGGGTCCATCCCCTGCTGACAACAGATTAAATAACTTATCTGTAGTATATCCATACCATGTCTAATTATTAGATGGTAGTTTTTTTTTTAATGGTGTTCTGTCAACCACATAGTGCTCCACAAAGCATTTTCTTCATAGTTGCTCGTATAAAAAAAAAACAACGAAGGAGAATAAAGATTTTCTCAATATTAAGTAAGGCTATTAGAATGAAGGAAAGCAATTAGACAAGTTTTTCCGGTAGCTAGGGAAGGGAAGAGTTAGAGTACATAAAGATGGGGGATAACATTTAATAACCCCTCCCCCCCTACTTCCTAATATCCCTAAACCCCTCTCAATATGTTCTTACTTTCCCTTATAAACTTTTTCTGCCGAAGATTTATTAAAATAGTCTAAAGGCTTTCCTCTCGAAACTTTGAGAGATCAATGGGGCTTCATAATACTCTTCGGGGCCCAAAAAGTAGCCAGGTATTTTCATATGAAATTACTTTTTCGCGAGGAGTTCCAGGGAATCTCGGCATATTGAAATTTATACAACGGCGTCCTTATCGTATCAGTTTGTCATATGTGAACTTTATCATCTAGGTTATGTCTTCGAGTTTATATTAACATCTCCTTTTCTCCAGAAGTAAAGAAGTTGTCTTTGAACCTGGGATGCATTCATTATTGTAAATCCTAATGGAACGTCGTGGTTTCAAATCTCGGTGAAAGCCATAGAATAAATTCCTTAAATAATGACAAAATATTCATCATAAACCGATATTTCGACTGACACTGCAGGTCCTCTTCAGGGTTGGATAGACAATACAAAAAATATTTCTATGTGAAATAAGTGAAATAGAGAAATATATATATATTTCTATAGAGAATATATTTATATATATTTATATAGAGAAATATATATATATATATATTTTTTTTTTAATACAAGGTGGAAATCTAATAGACATCTGAGGACAAAAAATCTTCAGATAGTGTGGGACTCCAACTCACTAAAGCAACCTTGTTGTGCAACAACTGAGCTAGCCCAACTAGTCGCTCCTCTTTCACGTGAAAAATCTAAAGCCCATTGGCTAATCTCCCAATTTAGTGGAATTTTCTTTTGTTTGGAGTTTTAATTTACTTTTATTCACTTTCGTAGCAAGTCACTAGGCTTCACTCTTTTAAGCCGCCTTATTTGATGCAAATCCTCCTCAGCTCTGCTCTGCATTTCTGGGTTTACGTGAATTTTAATTCTTTCATTTTGACTATCCGCAAAACTTCCAATCTCTTCTCTGACAGAGTTTACTTGGAGGTCCCTATGCAAATTATCGTTTCTGACGTAGCATGGAGCATAAACTTCTGAGTACTTTATTTTGGAATGTTTGGATTATTTGGATGTTGCTTTTCTTGTTACAACCCCAGAGCTGAATTCCATAAGTCCATACCGGTTAGAGAAATGTATAATAAAAATTAAATAAATAAATATTATATAACAACGGAACTATTGTAGTTAATAGTTTATTGTTTTAGTTTATAATTTTAGATACTACCTTTATTTTATATTTTAAATTATTTTTACTTTTTTATTTATTCTTACTCACTCACTCACTCCTTGGCACTAAGGTCCTAAAAGGGCCTGGGCCTCATCCACCACTGCCTGCCAATCACTCCGGTCCATAGCTATTCTTCTCCAATGTCTGATTCCCGGCTGGTGAAGATCTACCTCCACATCATCTAGCCATCTAGTATGCGGCCTTCCTTGGGTTCTTCTACCACCGAGCTTTCCAAACAAATTCTTGTTTCCGGCATCTCCACCACATGGCCCAACCATCTCAATCGAGCTCTTTTTACGAAAGACACTAAGTCTGGTTCTCTGTAAAGTTGTCGGAGTTCTTCGTTATTACGGATCCTCTATGCTCCCTGGTCATAGATGGGTCCATAAATCCGCCGCTGTATTTTTCTCTCCCAGACACTCACCATTCTTTCTGCTTTTTTTATTCAGGACCCAACTTTCACAACCATATGTGGTGCTATTGGCCTGTTTATTTATTCTACTTTAATATTTGCATCATTATTTCACTTTTATTATATTTTCTCTATTCCGAATATTTCATTTTTTAAATATGTTTGTATCTTCTCTGTCCAGCCCTGCAAAAGACCTGAAATTTGGGCCAAATCATAGGTTTCAATAAATAGTTTATCACTATTTAAGGAATTAATTCTTTGACCTCCATCCGGACCATTTTCTTCCCTATAATATTAGGTCAACTAATATTATTCAATATGTATAATATCCACCGTCATATATGGACCCTATAGGATTGACAAACCCCTCCGAAGCTCACCCAGCCTCTATAAAGTGGGTACCTCGAAAGGGGTAACAAAATCGCGGGTCACACTCAGGATCTCGGCAAAATAATTCCACTGCAAAACCATTGCTTAAGAAACAGTATTATATCTAAGATGTATCGTCCCCAAGCCCCTTCATGGTTTGAAGTGGTAAAAGAGTTTTAAATCGTAATGTATGATGGGTATTATCCTAAAAAATCAACTGGTTTAATGACATTTATATGTCAAAAACAACGAACTTTATTTTCTTTATCCATACTGAATAAACAATTATTTGAATGAATATTTGACATTTGTTATAACATCCAAATTAGTTATACTACCTCCCCCCCACCCCCCATTAAAAGTAAACCTCTGGAATAAAACCGTCCATTTGTTGACACATTTCATACTCTGCTTACTATAGTGCAATAGTCCTTATACTACATAAATACATATGTTCATCTTAATTTTGGGAAAACTGATATTAAGAGAACATATTCAGTGATAGCGCTCACTTTTGGCTCATGATTGCAATATAATAATAAACTATTTGATATTTGGAAGTGAAATGAATTGCAGATTAAATCCTCTTGTTCGTATTTAGGATTTACAACATGAAATGAACATATATATTGAATACTCTTTCATCGGTCCAATAGGGAGGAGGGTAAATTTGAGCTGAAAAGAATCAATAACCGAAAGAAAATGAGTTGCTGGTGCACAAAGCTCCGGTGAAAGCCCTCTAGGAAAAGTCTCTTTGGGAAATGAGAATTGTTGGAATCTTCTTAGCTCGGGGACGATATATATTATTTGGAGTTTTCCCAAAGTCACCAAATGGACCGAGAACCTCTACACTCTTGCCTTCATTTTTCTTTTCAGCACTTCACTGCCTCGTCTTTTGATTAGACTTATTCTTATGTTACGAGATAGCTCATTGTATCGAAATGAATAATCGATTCTCTATCATTGTCTATATAGATGTTTTACTTTCAGTTCTCGGGATTTAGCCTTATTCTCATTAAACTTTCTTTTGGTGCTGTTTTGATTCCATATTGTTCTCATAATCATATCCTGACAGTGAAGAACAGTTTTTTGAAGTGAAAACTTATTTAGCCGCGTTTAGTGACATATGGTAGGGGAAAAACTTCAGCGTTCGTGTCACCGACATGCCCGTGATATATTGCAAGAGAATGGCGACGCCTAGTGGCCAGTGAATGAGTTATACAATTTATTTTAGTCAACTTTAATTTAAAGGTTAGAACTCCCTTGAAATAAGAATAATTACATTTAAATAGTGTATTTCATAATAATAATAATTGTATCTTTTTATTAATTAATAATAAACAGCCGCTGACTACATTATGATGTAAATATGTTCTAATAAGATTTTAAAACAAATAATAATAATAATTGTACATAATAGGATGCAATGGGAATATCTACAAAACAAAGATTTAAGTATCTAAAACAACAACAGAAACATAAGTGGAACAAAAACAACGAGCCGACGCGTCGTGACGGTTCACCTATTACAGCATCATCAGGACACAAATCAAAAGAGAATCACATCAAAGAAGACAAAGTGCAGCACATCTCATACTAACAGTCAAAAAGGCTCCAGATTGTTTCCTTGCTTCAAAATGCTCCACAAACAACTCTGTTAGAGAGTTAAATATGTTTTCAACTTACAAAGACTTAGACTGGGTGGTTTTTCCATTATCTTTTTTTTATTAGGTTTTGTTTTGGGGGATTTTCCTATTGCACACCTTTATCTTTTTTAGTTCTAGCTAATTTTTATTGATGATATATAATGCGTTTTCATATAAAGAGTTAAAAACATGTCTTTACATATCCTCTTGTGCACGTATCTTTATTGATGTATTTTGATCTTCATTCCCATGTGATCAATGAAATCCTGAACTCTCAGAATTTCAGAAAAACATAATTTTTTTTTGTTTTTAACTTATAAATAAGTCAATCCTCATTGACCATTGATTAGGCAAAGCTGATTACATACGTACGGGCGGGTCATATAGCCATCTAACATGGTATGGCGAATGCATAGGGAATGCCATGTGGCATCCTAAATTATACAGACATCATATGTAGACCGTTGCCGAAGTCCCTGAACGAGAGGAAAGCCCGTAGCAAATCAATTAACTGCATAGGCTCTGCATACTCAGTAATTATTCGGCTCCAATGATTTCCCCGAGCTTAGAATTCCAATCAGTTATATTTAATTCGGATACCGGGATCGCCAAGGAGTCATAAATATTCCCACTTTAATAAGTAAATGCCCCTGATTGGAATCTGTCGGTACGGAGCAAACAATTCCCGTGAATGGCGAAATAAAATAATTAGGCTCATTTAAGTTACATTCCCGCTTAGCGTTATATTAGCATAAACATTGATTTTGATGAAAGTCGAAATTTTTCGAATATCAGGATATTGCATAATTGAGATATAGGTCATTTCGAAATTAAGGATTATTTCAAACATCGATTTTACGGTGATACAGAATTTTTCGCCATTTTATTTATTTATTTAGGAGTGACATGACATATGACTTTTTATTTATAAAATAATTTTTGGCATAGGCCTTATTTATAAATATTTTGTAAAATTAGATTTTAAAAATTACAAATATTTTATTTTTATTATGCAATTATCATTTTACCTAAATTATTTTTTAAATACTATTTTTCTCTTTGTTGTTAATAATTTACATCTATTGTTAATATCTTTTAATACCTGATTTTTCAACCCATAATCTTGTTATCAACATAACTAACTAACATAATTTTTTCATTTGTAGGAAACCTCAATATGAGGTTGATTTTAAATAAGACTAAAAAAAAGTAATATCCAATATAAAATTTCTCTCTCTTATATAAAATTTTTTAGCGTAATATTTATTTTACATATCTTATGTACAAAAGTTGGAATAATTAAAAGGGTTGTAAAAAATTAATATTAAATGATGAAGAAGGCATATAATTTGTAAAATAGGGGTTGGTCCGCCGTTATGTGTCACAGAAATTATCACCCCCTAGCATATATTTAGAATAATAAATAATAGATATACTATAATTATAATAATCGTTTTTTTTTCTAGTTACCTTAGTTGCTATATATTTACACTTTTAGACATGTTGAAACTTCTGTTATCAATCATGTACTTAGTCTTATTCGAATTTACTTCAAGAGATACACCATATATATATATATATCGAGAGAGAGAGAGAGAGAGAGAGAGAGAGAGATTGAGGGAGAGAGAGACAGAACATATAAGTTAAAAACAGTGAGTAAAGATGACAGAAGAGGTAAAAGAAAAGCAGTGTACATAGAGGCTAAGGTGTGATACAATTCCCAACCCGTGGCCAAATCGAATCAAGTCCCTCCGGTCCTATGTCAACATTCTCTGTCCTCCGCTCTATCGTTAGTCTAACTGATTCTGATCCTTCATCATATCTTCAGAAGTAGGGTCCTTGTTTTGCTCTGGTTTAAGTGGATAATCCAATTTATTTAGTAATCTATCGATAATTATCTGTTATCTTTCGAAAATTGCTATTTCAGCAAAGATTTACCTGTGACGTAAGAAGAGCGGGGAGAGAATAGAAATTATTCAGAACGAGGATGGAGTTTGCTATATAATGGCATATCATTGAACTGTAAGATGTAGTTTACCATGAATAAATTTACACAATACAGTATAACATGAAATAGAGATAGAAGAAATAATGGTGGTAGGATAATCGATGAGAAGTTTAATGAGCCTGTCAAAAAAATCTCAAAAAAGAAAATTATTTATTAAAGGAGTGTGAAATGGTCGGAGGTGCAGTCAGCAGATTTTACTTAAAATAAGTTAAAATTATTTAACTTGTTTTGGGCTAATTTTTAAGCCACCTTCAGAGCTGAGAATAAAACTACAACGGACGAAATAAACAGTGCTGTACCAAAGAAGATGTAACAGGTTATATAAACAAAAATGATAAGAATGACAAGAAAGAAATACAAAGAACAAAAGATCAATTATGATATAATTTTTGAGAAAGAACTTAGATGGAAAGAAATTTTGAAGCTCTCCTTCGGAAACGACTCGAAAAGTGGGTCCTGCCAGGTACTCGTTAAAAACCTTACCCTATTGGCATAATTTAGGAATAATTAGGACATAGAAGTATAAAAAAACGTTAAATTAATAAATTACGACAACTCACCAACTACTGTGTAATTATCGCGATCTTAAAGAGAAAAGTTGTTGACTTAGTGAATGGGATACTTCGACTAGTTTCAATATTCAGATATTCGGGTCTACTTCTCGTTTAGTGATATTAGCACAGTGTCTTATTTTCGAATCTCGGGTTTGAGTCCGGATGCTGCAAATAATTTTTTAGCATGAGACTCGAGTCGATCGATGTGCTGCTGGGAGACTTTCCTTGAGTTCACCCATTTTATATAAATAATAGGGTACCTTTAATTTGTGAAAGAAAACAACGAAAGAACTTCTTAGCAAGCGATCTTGGTCACCTTTATTACACATTTATACATTATTCACCTTTTTATACATATTCCCTGAATTAAACAATTTTATTTCATATTTATTGATATGTTTTTCAATTGCTTTCTAATTCTATCTTCTGTCCTTATTACTATAATATTCCCTCTTCTGTTATATTTTACTTCATTCAATGCTTACGATGTCAATACTTTGATCCATTGGTTTACCATGTAAATTTCTGCTTGTTTGGACAATGATAAACTTATTATTTTAAAACAATTACTAATTAAACATTAAAAGTAATTGTGGAAAATAAACATGACATTTCACTTAATTAAGTAAAATGAAAGATTCGTTTATTAATGTCAAGTACCTACTCGTGTTGCAACAATTTCCAATTTATCATTATTATTAAAAATCAGATTACTCATCAAAAGCAATGATTCAGTATATACCGAATTGGATTTCAAGAATATATATAAATATATAATTTAAATAATACCTAAATAAGTGATTCGATTGTTCTTTAATTAATTAAATTAATGTTATGAATGAGTTCTTTATGTTTATTGTGAAACAAAATTTTTGTACATTTATGAAATTGAAACGTATTTCACTTACTATAACTTTTGAGTGGTTTACTATCCATTCAAATGTTTGTTTGTTTATTTTATTTTTATTTATTATTTAATTTTCATTTGCACTTGCGCAATTGCGCATTCAGCAAATTTGATCCTAGTGTTTTTCACTTTGCTTTTCTACATGGTCTTCTATGATCATAAAACTATATGATGATGGGGTAAAAATATCAATAGGTGAGTAGGTCTCTTGGCCAATGTCTTTTTTAACTTTTTCTATCAAGTCCAGGTAACAGGGAGTAGGATAGCGAAAGAACGAGTGGGTTTGGGTGATATTGTGTCGATGAGTGGAATGTCATGTATTTGTTATGAATATATGATTTTATAGTGGGAATGTTCATGTCGTTGTGTGATTCGAAATATACCATGGTGCATTAACAATTTTTCTGAGAATTTTGGACTGTGTTGTTTGTATCTTGTGTATTAAACTTCTTTGTTTATTTAACTTTTTTATGCTATTATGGCTAATCATACAAGGCAACAGTGGGATTCCTAAATTTTCTTCTCCTGGTATAACAAAGATAGAGGGATCTTCAACGAGTACCTGACTCGGCGCAGGTTCACGACCGATGTTTTACGTTCCCTCCGTATGAACGGCATAACTATGGTGTTTTACTCCCTTTAAAAAAATCTAGAATCACCTGCGTGATTTTGAAACTGCGACCTTGAACATAGTAGATTTTTATGCCAGCCACTATATTATAGGTGATCCTTCAAAGGTAACTGTCGTACATCAATACGTACATACTCGTATGTTAGGATCCGTAACTATAAGATAGATCTATAAATGTGACATATTTTTTATATTGAATGTTATTCGCAGAATTTTTCCGCACGTTGTTTTCGTTTTCCGGTTTACATCAAAAACATCATGCCTCTATAGTAGGACCCCCTTCAGAGTTGGCATTTATAAATTATTCAGTGACGATGTTTGATGCAGAAGGTGGGAAGAGAGGAAAACATTGATTACTCCGACCAATCAGAAAACTGTGTGAATTAATCAAACCAATCATGGATGGGATGTGTTATGGAGTTGGCGGTTCCCTGCATAGAACATAGCCACGATATTGGACCTATAATTGCATCTGTTCGCTTGATTCTAGCCAGATTCGACTATTTATGAATCGATCAAATACTATATACGACGCGCCACGCGATTCATAAATAGATAATGCATAAATTATGTATACAGTATTCGTGAATACAAAGAGAAAATTAAGACGAAATTACTCTGTTGAGTAGGCCATTAAATCAGAGAACTATATCATAAGCCTTGATTTGATGCTTTAGCGTCATGCTAAGCACGCGTATCACAAGCAATATATAGTTACGAAATATTATATATTCAACTTATTAATCAACTTTATTAAACTAGCGTTGAGAATTTTCTGATGTTGAAATTGCAGATGAGGCTACTAACATAAGTGACGATTAAAATAAATGTAGCATATACTTATATTGATATATAATATGACATATACTTAGCTTTAATTTAATTTTTACTAAACTAGGGGTTAGCTTATCCTCCGTCCGTTAAATGGCAGACCAACACTCTTAGTGTTGTTATAAACGGAGTACACACTTAGTATTGGTTTGAGATATTGAGTATTTTGCATGAAACTAAATATTAATGTTTGGGGCGACCTGTTGTCTAGTGGTTAGCATAAAAACCTACTATGTCGCGGGTTCGTAGCCTGGCAGGTGGCCTTGGATTTTTAATAGGAAGTAAAAAATCCTTTGTTATGCTGTGCTTAGGAACGAACCTAATATGGGGGGCCGAGCTTGTACGATGCATCGCGATCTCTGTTACTCACTCACAGATACTCATGTAAAAACCCTATCCTAAATAATTACCAGGATCGACAAAATTTAGGACTCCCACTGCAGCATCACCCGATTAGCCATAGCAGTATAGAGTGACTTTAAATGAACAGTCAATCAATCATGATGTTTTTTTTTAATTTTTTTTATTTCAGGTTTGTTTATCATCTGCAATAGAACGTGGATCATATTGTTCGGGCGTCTTTCTTGACGCGAAACGGGCTTTTAACTGAGTCTTCCGGGATTGCTCTATAAACTCCGTAAATGTCTACCGCCTACATACTTTCTCATCCTTCAATCATATCTTGCAAATAGAATCTTTCCAAGTAATCCATAATAATGTCTATTCGTCCTTCTTTTCCCAATCTGCTGGTGTTCCTCGACGTAGTATCCTTGGCCCAATCCTTTATACAGTTTATACAGCTGACATCCCAACTCATCCTAATACTATCCTTACCACGTATGCTGATGATACACGTGTATTATCAGTCAACAACAACCCCAGTTATTGTATTCGAAAGCCTCCAATCCCATAACACTGATCTTGAAGAATGGTGTCAAAACTGGAGAATTAAAATAAATGCGACGTTTCAACGTTTCAGGGTAATTCAACACTTACTAGACAAACGCTCTAAGCTCCCAATTAACTACAAAAGACTCATATACATGCCTATCATACGAAATATTTGGACTTACGGATTAGAGCTTTGGGGCTCCACTAAGCCATCGAATTCCTCTCGTATCCAATCCCTACGATCCCAAATCCTTCGTAAAATCCTCAATGCTCCTTTTTTTTGTTAAGAATAAAGTCATCCATAATCACCTTAATGTCCTATTTGCTGCTGATTTGGCTCGAACCCGGTATCTATCCTTTCATAACAAATTTCGTTCCCACTCAAACCCTCTATTTTCAAACTTAGCTTCCTCTTCAATTCCTGATAATCCTCCGAGGCGTCCGAAAAGAAGATGGCCTTGTGACCTTCTTAGTTGAACTTGTTATTTGAGTATTACTAGTGGGTAGTTTCTCTATTTGTCATTATCTCATGTCATTATATATCACTTAGCCTATTTACTTGTTATATTATTGTAATGTAGTAAATATCAATAAATAAATAATAAAAAAAAAGGTTTGTTTATAGATAAAAAATAATTGATAGTATAATTCATGAGAATAATGACTTAATCTTGTTGCATAGTATTTTCAATACTGAAATAGCAAGCAAGCAGTCCAGAAATCAAATTATTGAAATCAACATTTTTTTTTTTTAATTAAGTCATTTCATTTAATTCAAAATCAGAGCTAAACTTTGGCTTGAAGAGGTCAGAAACAGGAGTTTTTTGATATGCCAATATTTGAATTATATATAATTTAACTCGAGCATGGTAAAGGGCTTAACAAGAAGTATTTCCTCGATCCGTTGCTAGACAACGCTTATAAAGTATTGTATCATTAAAAACTTTTTAATATAATAGAGAGAAATGCGATAAATTAAATATTTCAGAACATTTTACTGTCCTAAATGAACATTAAATTGAATGTTTAAACAGATTTTTAATATCATTTTTTTTATATATTGACTTATTTTTTTATCGGCTCTTAGAATTGTTCCTATCATTTTATTACTTTCCTACAATTATAAAAATGTTTCTCGTAAAATGCGTATTAAATAATGTAAATCATTGGTGTTGCATTTTATTTTATGTTAATACTCATCTGTTTAGCATACTTATTAATATTCCCTCAACATTTGTAATAATCACTTTAACTAATACAATCAAAAGCACATCCTAATTAGTTTCAAATCAAGTAATAACATTATAATAGTATTGATAATTTAATATAATTAAAATCATATTAACATATTTCAGAAAATTAGGTTTCAAAGAATAGGAGAACAGTGAAAGGGAATTATTTCAAAACTATATACCAAAACATGCTATGTTTTTCTTGTTTTGTTTGTAATATATAACGTGACAGAATTACCTATAATTATGTTATCTATAATTCTCATTTTGATATGCAATTAACATCAAGCATAATTGGCAAAAGTGACGAAAGCGGTACGAAATTCTAATATGCATTATCATCGGATAACTAACCTATTTCTAAGCTGTACGATTAGATTCTGCAATGTGATGGAGATCTGGTATCTATTTGTTTCAAATTATTCGAGAATTTTATCATTTAATTTGTTTCTAACAAAATAAGAAACGTAAAATAATGATTATTGCATTTAAAATTAATTTTCCAATTTATATGTGAAGGAATCCTCAGTTCGTAACGGATACAAAATATAAGGTACTTTATTTAATAATAATTGAATAGTTGCCTGGAAGAAGGGCGTATGTTACATTTTTCATTTTTCGTTTTTGTTTTTTTTGCGGAACAAGGTCCATGCGATGGCCCCTACCACTAACGTTAGTTTTTATTTGCCTAAACAGTCAGTAGAGGTCAGGAATAGGATAATCGTTGTCAATATCAGAGCATGATTGGTCTCTCAAGAGACAAAGTTCCAGTGGAAGAAAGGCGCACGTGAAGACATCCTAATCTTACTAGTGTTACTTACAAGGGCGCAAGTGCAAAATCTATAAAATGTAAGAAGGGCGTATGTGACAGTCACCTAATTAAATGACCCGTTCTCTTATTTTGGCTCTCCTGTAAACTTTGAAAACATGCGCCTTTCTTCCAGGCAACGATTCAATTACATTTTGAATTACATCACATGCTATAATATTCTTTGAATTTCTATGTTATAATTTCCTGAATCAAAATGAATGGAGAGGTGCCACTGCTATATACTCCCCTGCCTAGTATTATCGCATGTACAGAGTTATTTTAAATGAAATCTTGAAAATGGGCAAGTTTCTCGTAACATTCAAAAGAAATTAAAATTCTGACATTTACTCAAACTGGAATTATTTTGGTAACGTGGCATGTTTTATATATTGTAATAACTGCTTGTATTGTATTATTGTGATGTCGTTTCTGTGAATCCTATAAAATTAAGTTGACGAAAAATTGAAAACGAATCATTGACTGAAGTGAAGAAATTTGGAAGTAATTTTTAGACACCTTTTGAAAAAAAAAATCCCTCTTTAATAAAAAAACTCTTTTTTATTTTTAGTAAGATGTAGAATAAGTTTAGACAAATGGTTAGTATTAAAGTTGCAGGAATTTGGACCCGTGCCTTGGTAGCTCAGTGGTCATTTTTCTTTACTTAGTATTAAAGCAAGAAATTGGAAGCAGGACATTTACTAAGTAAAGAAAAATGACCACTGAGCTACCAAGGCACGGGTTCAAGCCAGACAAAATGAAGATATTTAAAAGTATTCACCATCAAAAGAACAATATAAAAAATAAATTATAATAATGTAAAATTGACGTAAGTCGAATAGATCCCAGTTAAAATATAGTTCAATGAACATTCTTCCCCGTGTTTACATCGCAAAAATTGTGAGAACACGGGGATATAGGATCGGTGAAGAGAAAGGATTTGTGTGGCTTGAATCCGTGCCTTGGTAGCTCAGTGATTAAAGCACCGCGCTAAGAGACGCGGGCAACCCGGGTTTGAATCCAGGCCAAGACAAATCTTTTCTTTTCAAAATAAAAATATTTAAAAATATTCACCATCAAAAGAACAATATAAAAAATAAATTATAATAAACAGTTATAGTAAAAAATTCTCTACTCTTTTTATTTATAGAGACATGTAAAATCAACATGCAATGTAAATGTAACATGTAAAACATATTAAAATTTGATAATGGTCTAGAGACCAACTCAGGACCTATGAATAAGGATCAACCCTATATTACATCTACTATGACTATTTTAGGTCAATCTGGAAATTACTGTAACCCTAAAAGTGGGGAAAGCAGTATCCCAAGACCATTCAATGGGAGGAAACACTTTCATACATTCAGATTTATTTCAACCAATGCTGTTATTTTTTTAGCCTTTGAGTTTGAGAGTTGGGAGTTGCTGAAGTAAACTAGAACAATTTTTGAGAGGATCTTTTATACTTTACTTAGTACATTTCAAGAGAGAAGAGAGGAGTGAAAAAGGTTCTGATTTCATTAATTTTTTCTTATACTTTTCATTTTCTGATGATGGGGCTATCCGTTTACTTTTAATTGTGTTTGTTCATCTACATTTTGCCCAACCTAAGCTTTGATTTTGAACGTTTTTGTTGCCGTCATGCTGCGGTGTCAATTGACATAAAAATAATTTCCGAACTCGTTGGAGTATAAACATTTTTTTTTTCTTGGGGGAGAGAGATAAAATTCAAATTGATCTTCTTTGAGAGATTATAATATATCGTTTCACACGCTGCTTTTTCAAAAGAAGCACTGATTCACCTCCTCGTGCTTAATATGCTCAGAGAGAGGACAGAGGAAGAGAGATGTAAGGAAGAGGGCAGGGTAGGGTGTGTGTGTGTGTGAGTGAGAGAGAGAGAGAGTGAGAGTGAGAGAGAGAGAGTGAGAGAGAGAGAGAGAGTGGATAGGGAAGAGGATTGGTGCCATGTTTTATTCGAAGACTCTCCCTAATTTCCCACGGGTTCTGCCGAGGCTGACCCCAGTCGATAGCGCTTCCTTACATCAAAGATTGATTTGTCTCCTTGGCAGATTTAGTGTACTCGAGCCCTCTTCGGTGCTTGCGGTGCCAAGTTTAATGTGAAGGCAGTTATAACGCTGGGGGTGATGTTGGAACATAGGCAGTCTACTTGCTGTTGAATAGTTGAGTGGGTACCTCAACCATCTCGGGGTGGGTAAAAAGACAATAAACCGCCAGGAATGTCCCTTTACGTCAATAATAAATCTTACTTCTGTTATTTGTTCGGTGCTCCTGTTTTGTTTTTTTATTAATATGGGGCCGATTCATTTGAAATCATTTAGTTGGACTTATTTTTTTTACTGGGTTTATGTTTATGAGTTGAAACTCGGACAGTTTGCAGTCAAAACTGCAAGAAATATTACCACCGATGTGTAGTGGTTTGCCTAATAAACTACTATTGTCAACCTCGCGGGTTCGTACAACAGCAGGTTGACGTAAAAGTTTCCGAGCCTGTACGATGTCAGGTAATTGTTAGGATTGTTAAGATCCCTACCCTAATTATACCTGGATATGCAAAATTTAGGACACATAGTAGCATCTTCCGATTAGCCGTTATAGGATAAAGTAACCTTAAATGAATAATCATTACTCCTCCGAGTTCGGGGAAGGGTGTTCTAACGAACGGTGTATTCGCCGTTGGTATGACTAATTTTCATCTAGTGACACAAATTAATTCATAAATAAATAATTAATTTATAAATAATCCATTTCTCCTTTCAACCCAGAAGTTAAACCAGAGTTATTGATATAATACAACAAAATCATACTTATACTATTACAGGATAGCGCAAAACCCTGAAGTTCTGGTATTGAAAATGTTTATAGTACGTTGGGAATAATGTATCGAAGATAAAAGTAAATAAAAATATTTTGTTTTCATGAAGTTTTTTTACGAAATGACATTTCCTTTCGAACCGAAAATTTCGTATGGAACGACCCAATAATAATAAACGTCTCTCTTAATAGGCCATAAGTTTACCTAAGCAGCAAGTATCGAATTTTCATAAGTATAAGTAGCTAAGTATAAGTTCCTCTTACGAGGTACGTTAATAACTCCTTATAAGTTCTAAAACAATATTTTATAAAATGAAGTCACCCTTAACTTAATATCTCGTGTTCCCAATTTTATTCTGCCCCAAATTTTCAATAACGCCTTACATATTTTACCTTTATATTAATATCTATAAATTAAAAAAGTACTGCTTGAAAACGAAGAAGCAATCGGAAAAATCCCGAAAAGCAAAGCCTTACTCTATGACGTCCCACAAGCAACTCAAGTACACTAAGTAATTTATGTATGCATTGATATCATTTTAGTTTCAAATATACCTTCTAATAAAATATATTTAATATCATAAACTATATTTGAATATATTAAATATAATATACTGTATTTAATATATGTGGAAGAAAATGGTCCGGGTGAAGGTAAAAAAAATCTCTTAAATAGGGTGAACTGTTTATTGGGAAGAGTACGTTTCCATTTTGTATTAAATATTATATATATATAGGTATATATTAAGACAAAATATAACTAAATGTTTTAAAATCCTTTGATCATTAGCAAAACACAGAGCGCGGTAGGTCAGCAGTAGAGCCATGAGTTGCTTAGCTATAGGTTCCCGGCTCATATACGGCTGTGACAGATAAATTATTTAATCTCCAAACAGCCAAGGACTCTGGGTTCTGAGGGATTCACAGACATCCCGGTTCTCACCCAGCCAGTATAAAAAACTGGATGTGGAGCGTGATATGGGACAAATCACCTTCTTGGAGAACTATTCTTCCTAGAAACAGTATAGCCTCTACAATGTACTGAACCGAAGGCCCTTCATGGGTGTTGTGGTACAGGTAGGGAAGTATCGCAAAACTGGGTTTTGGAATGATAAAAAAGAACGGTATTTGCAGTCTATCGACCATATTCTTTGTTTCTGTCGCAATGCTCATCTTTTCCTTGACACCCAACAATAGACACAATTATACCAACAAGAAACATGTACATCCATCATTTATATATGTAACAATTATGAGGAAGAGGTGTAGGTTCTTCAAGTAGTACGTTCCAATGGTTTATTCATTGTACCTATTCACGCTTTGGTTCCTTGAAAATTATGTTCAGGCACACGTCACAAAGCTCATGGCTGATTGCTTATACAAAGTGCGGGTCTAATGGTTATTAATTGAAGCTGGCAGATAAAGGCTCGCTGTTTGCTCGGCGTGTGAAGGAGCGAAGAGTAGAAGGCTGTAAGAGAAGGAACCCCAGCCAGCTCTAATCTCCCACATTTCCTCTTCGGCATGTCCTCGGGCTCTCGTCCGCCCTGAAGAGGATTTTGAATGGTAATTTTTGGGCAGAGTGGAGATTTTAGAAATGAGATGTCGCGGCATGTTCCTCCTCCAGTTAAGCAAACAAAGCATTAGCCCTTTCGTCTCAGTCTCAGGCAGTTCCTTGTCTCCGTTTAAGCCTTACTCATTCCTCTCCACCGCTTCGGTGAAACTCTACAGTTTAAAATTTAACCCGTCAGTTCCCAATGCACCCCCTAGGGTGCAGTCACTTTTTTTGTTATGTGCTATAAAAAAATTTTTTTTTCGAGGTTATAGCGATGTTTTTGTGTACTACTGGAACAAGGTCAAAGGGTAGGACACATTAGGAGCTGATATCAGGTGTGGTCTAGACAATATAATCTTTCAAACTCAGTAGTGTTCTGGTTTCTGTTGGTTTTGACAATTTTTCTTCTCTTTTCACTCACCATGACGAGAAAAACTTAAGTACTCAAATTATTTTTGCATTTATAGTTAGGTGGGCATTTTCTGGAACAAATGGTAGCAATATTATATATAAGCCACCAAAAATAAAACTTCAGAGCCAATCTAAAAGTAAGCATCACCTGTAGGGTGCATTGGTCACTGAGGCACAATCATGCTCAGAACGTAAGTGTAGAAGAAATGAAAATTGTTGTAAGTATCTTGTTACTTACGGGTTACATGACAATTAAATATATTAGAATGTTTTGGGAGACTCAAAGTGATACCTATAACAAAACAGTAGCCCAAAGTGTGAGAAGAAATAGATTCCTCGAAATCCAAAAATACTTTGCGACAACAATAAGCTCCCAAAAAAATGATAAATTTTCAAAAGTCAGAGAATATTTTACAGTTCTGAACGCTGCTAATAAGTAAGGATTTATTTTATTTTTAGTAGGACTGTTCCTTGATTTTATTTTATACGACATGATATTTTTCATATTTTTTACTTTTAGGTAAATGTAAGTGAAATAAACAAATATATATTTATATTGATTTTTGTTAACTTATATCCCTACATCTCACAACAATACATTTAAAAAAAAGTAAATTGATTCAATTCTAGTATTCAGGATAATTTGATTTAGTTTATGAAATTGGGTGATTTTGTTAACCGGATGCCCAATGCACCCTACAGGGGGCACCTTCCCAGCGGATTAATTAATGCATAGACAAATTTAAAACTTTTTTATTTATTCTTCTTAGAGATCAATAAGCATAAATAAGTAAAAAAAAATTAAAGTTCATAAGTGGTTCACATTTGGGAACTGACGGGTTAAAACGTCAAGGCAGGTCGTCTTGGAAGGGGGAGTTGTTACAATATCTTTTAACTCTTTAGTACCGTAGGCTAAATAGAAGGTGTAATTCTAGTTTAACGTGTTAGGTGGGTCGTTAAATTACTTTAGATTATTTTAAACGAGTTGGACCATAATGTACATCTTTTTTACAGTTCTTGTCGCATAGGTAAATGAATCACAAACTGCAGGAAGGCAACTAGTTCAGCTTTTGAGATTTTTTTTCAAATATTCAACTACTAACTGAGACAGAAAGCATTGCTTACTATAGAAAGGACACTTATCCGTGTTCCAGGACACCACGGTGTTGACAACGCTAACATTATATTTATTTCAAAAAAGGAACTAGCCGGGACAAGATCCTTTTCTTTGTATCTCTTGTAAAATTAAATAGATTTTTAGTAAAATTGATGGAAGCAAAGGGATGTGTTGCCTCTCTGCAGTTAGTGATTCAAATAATTCAAGCAATTCTGATTCTGAAGTTTCGGGAGTACTACATTGCTAGAATAAACCAACGAAACAGGTGGAAAAGTTTTCTTTATCTTTTGCAACACCCTTTTGTGCCTTTCAGCGTAGGGGGACATTTAGTCATGATTGTCATTCTTACATGTTTCTAGCAAGGTTTAGAATTTCCCTAATGTTTTTTGCCCCTTTTCTTGCAGAGGCGTTCTATGTAATCTAGATTCGACACTCTTGGGCGTCCTTGAGTTCTTCTACGGTCAGGGATGTAGTATATCGTTTTCAGCGGGTACCTATCCCGGCAACAGGACCAACCCATTTTAATTGGCCTGTTTCTAGGAATTGCTTAAAGGACATGATTTTAATTCTTCCATGATTGTTTTATTGCTGATATGTTCTCTTCTTTTTTTCCTGCAATCATTCGATCTCTTTTTGTTATTTTCATTTCCGTAAAGTTATTGTGATCCTCCTCGTTGATGCTGATTTTGTCAAAAATATTCGATAATCTTCAGGATCTGCGATTTTTCATATCCGAAAAAACGGTGAATTTTACCAAATGCTAAGGCATGATTTAATCTTTGAGACAAGCTTATGAATACTGGCAGGATCAACTGGGGAGTTTCATATATTTTGAAACAAAAAAATATTAAGGAAGAAAATAGTTGGGGGTGCAGTCAAATAAAAACACTAAATAAGTGGTTACTTATTTAATTATGTGCCGACGTTTCGACCCACTTTGGGGTCATCTTCAGGGCTAAGAAAGAAAAACAGACAAAATAACAGAACTATAAAAATACATTGCAGACTAAGTATATGATATATGAGAAAAATATATATGTAGAGAGGTAGAAATTTAGAACAAAAGTGAGGGATATATATGAATAAAAAAAATACAGAGAAAATGTACAGAACGGTGGTGATGCCAAAAAGATTTTTTTACAAAGATAAAAGAAGGAAGTAAACAGAAAGTTATTTAAAAAGAAATAGTATAAACATCAGAGGTGAGAAGTAAAATTATGGAAAAGGTAGTAGAATATATATAAAAAACTATAAAATGTAAGATAATAGACTCCTGGGGAGTTTACATATGTAAAATGAAAGAAGGTATAGCCAAAATGATATTAAAGAGTAAATAAAGGAAAAATAACAGTAGCAAGTCAAGATATAAATATAGAGTATAACAGTTTTTAAAATGCATACATATAGTATGAAGTGGTATAAATGTATGACAAATATACAAGGAACATATAGAAATATAAGTAACAATATGGTATGAGCATGGAAATAGAATAAAATATGATGAAAAAGTGATGTTAAGTGCTAATGAAATCTCAAATAATAATAACATATGATGGATGCCAAATAGCTTATATGAGAAAAAAGGTGTGCAAAATGGAGAAGGAAAGGGGTGAGGAGAAGATATGAGTAATAAAAATGTGAATACCTGTAGCAGCATCCCCTCGCTTCTCAAAAAAATATTAGTTAAAAAGAAATTAGAAACTAAGCTCCATAAAATATAGATGAAATGTTTGATGAAGGCCAGAGCAGAAGGAAAACGAGGCTTACGGTAGAAAGAGCTCATTCTATGTTAGACTTATAAATTGAGGGAATTGAGATCAGCTATATGGTGAGATATATAAGTGGTATTAATTGTTATCCTTTCGGGACTCCTGTGGGTCGATATATTTGTCGATTGTTATGTTACGGATTATAAAGCAGACAACTAGGTCGGGAAGTCGTTGCGGAGTGGAAATATTAAAGAGGTAGCGAATCGGGGAAGCACTAATCAAACCGAATCCGTGATTTAATCGCCCCTGCCGGCCGCTCGGGAAACTAATTCAGGTAGAGCTGTTGGCGGGGATGTTTGAGCCCTATATTTGCTCACCGTTGATTGTTTAAACCTCCGTTAGCCAGTTTAATCTGGACAGAGGTTTCGGGCAAAAACAAAGTTGGAACGCCCCCTAGCAATCAGGACCGCACTCTATCAGACCGCCAAAACGTGTGTAAAATGGATTTGATTGGTGAAATCTCCTCCGCTTCTTCTGTTTGCTCTATCTTTTAGCTTCCGCTCTCTATTTGTTTGCCATGCCAACATTCCTGACGAATAACAATAAATCGAGCAAACAAAGGAGGAATACAAACAATCCCTAATAACAATTAGGTTATAAATAAATAAAACAAAATGCTACAAATTTAAATTCTTTTCAGGCTTCAATTCTGTCATTTTAACACGCTTTTCTAAGCTTCAGCTGGTAAATTGATTATTGCTAAAATTATAAGATTGGATTGATAACCTAAGATTAATATGTTAATTATTATTGACATATTAATATTATTATTATTAATATGTTATATTAAAATGTATGCTTGTGGGTTCCTAACCCCTAAGTCGTGAAATTTCTTGTTTCGTCTGAAGTGTAACTTCCTTAACGTCCCCTCTTATTTTACATGTATATATGCTAGCTCTAAGAATAGAGAGTGGGGAGGAGATGATATGGTAAAATATAAAAAGAATAATCATTTTTATAAGTTATTTCTGGAGTAAGAGGAAGAAAATGGTGCGGGTGGAGGTAAAAAAAAAAATGTTCTTAAGTAGGAAGAACCGTTTATTGGAGAGCCAACGTTTCCACTCACATTGCAGGTCTTCTTCAGAGCTGCAGGGGCTTCAACTATTATTATTCAAGATGAATTCAGTCAGTTGTTAAGTGATGAACTACGAAGCCACATATCCTCCCCCTGCAGCCCAGAAGACGACCTGCAATGTTGGTTGAAACGTTGGTTTTCCGATAAACAGTTCTCCCTACTTTAAACCAATTTTTCGACCTCCACACGGACTATTTTCTTCCTCATATACATAAGGACAACTATTACTATTCAAGATATTTCTAGAGTAGTTTATAAATTAGAATGTTAGTCCATAGTAAATAAGTCACCTAGTTAATTCATATAATGTCTCCATGGCCATGTTATATCCATGTTGCATAGTAAATAGATATTATAAAATCATTATAAATAGATGCCTTTCTTACAAGTCGTCCATCGTTTATAAACTGCCTCAACATGCTACAGAATCTTTGAACTCGATTTTCGGCCACTTCAAAACATCTATTAATTTCACATTAAACATATTACTTTCAAATTTGCACAATTATCACGGATCTATTTTCTTTCTCTTTATATATTTTTGTAATATATTTTCAGTGATAAGGTTTATGTATTGAACAACAGTGTTAAAAACCATCAAAATGACAAGATATAACACGTTTTCTCATACATTTGTTCTTCTACTACATTTTGAAAATTTCTCAGCAATCGATGAAACGTTTGAAAAAATAATAATTTTGTCATCATTGAGATTAATTGAACTTTGTTAATGAAAGTACCATATTTTGTGATTTATTTAAAACAATTTCTCATGCATATGCACTAAATGAAATATCTTAGTTACCATGCGTAATCAAGTATGAGACAACCCTAAAATGTAGCGAAGAAGCCCTCCTTCCTCCCAGGTCCGTAATCCTTCAGAGAGGTTGACTGGATTTGAGGACGGAAGGGCCACAAGAGTTGGAGGTCCAGGGCAAGGCGGGATGGTAAGTAAGCAAAGAAGATAGCGGCCCTATCCTGTATCCTCTTTGCTCTAATCTTCTTAGCCAGATCCTGTTCCCAGAGACCCACAACAACCTCTATTATTTCAACTCTTCAGCCTTCCTACGCCTTATCCCTTCTTACTTTGTTCTTCCTAAACCTCTGTGTGCCTAAGCTATCCCTTTCCCTTAACCTGTTAATCTCTTAAATCTCCTTCTTTCTGACTTTTTCCTATGTGTTTTAAAAATTGACTTCATTGGAAAACATTAAAGAAACTATTTCTGGGCAAATCTCATTAGTGTAAAATATTTTGTTAAATACTTTGTTCAGCGATTTGCTACTATCCATTCAATCATTCCGTAACTAATAATGCACCAGGGTTAATAAGTATGATCATCTGATTTTATTTCCATACTTAAATAAATTACCAAGTATGTCTCAGAGTAAAATAAATAAAAAGTTAAAAAAACAATTATAATTTAAAAACATACAACGATGTATTTATACAGATTTATAAAGTATCCCTATACATAAGAAATATCTTTTTACGATTCCAGGGATCTGGATGAAAAATAATAAGGAAATTCCAAATCGAAGACTTCTTTAGAGCTTCCGTTTTTTTTGTTTTTTTCTCAGCTGATTCCTAAAATATTTAATGAAACCAAAACAGGGTCGAGAAAAGAAATATTCTCTTACTTGATGCATACTTTACCCCAGGTAAGAACTGGTTCAACATCGGAATGGAAGATATTCAGCTCAAAATCTGCGAATGTATTTCTTCTATAACACTTTAACAGTTAGCTAAAAAGAAAAAGTGAATAAAGTGCTAGAGTCTTAAGTTGCTAAAGAAATAAAAATTAAATGAAAAAAAAGTTACATAATATTGGCTGTATTAGATATTTTGTATATCTAATATAGACGAGGGGCAGAATATTTTTAAGGTTTGATACAATTATTTATTAATTTTTTTTTAAATTTTTAAAGACATATTCAGTCGAAGAAAAATTATGGAGAAACGGAGCGTTATGTGTGTTAAAGGAACAATGCGCAGTAGAGTAACTATAGCAAACTTATTTATAAGAAAAATTTAAGATGGGGATATTCAGTAGACCACACTCCTGCCTTATTTTTTAGAGTAGATTTAAAAAATAGAATGAATTGTAAATTTACTTTTTTTAAAAGTATTATATTTAATATTATACAAAAAAAAATTTGGAGGCGCCGGGCATCGATCCCGGTACCTCTCGCATGCTAAGCGAGCGCTCTACCATCTGAGCTACGCCCCCTGTTGTTACAGAATGTGTTTACAAAATGTTTTGATTTCAAGAACTGGGCGAAGGACTAGTGAGTAAAAGTATGGCAGAGGTAGAATGTCTACGGCGCTCTGTGTAGGCAACTCGGTCAGACGCGTACTACACAGAGCCGGCAGTATAAATGCATTACTTAAGTGTTAATTTTTTTAAATATATTTCTTTTGCGGAGAGATAAGTTTACAACTATCTTTTTTTTTTATACAAGTTGGAAATCTCAATAGACACCTGAGGCCAAAAATCTTCAGATAGTGTGGGACTCGCCTCGGGTGTGGGATATAGCCCATTGGCTAATCTCCCAATTAAGTGGAATTTTCTTTCATTTGGAGTTTTAATTTATTTACTTTGCATAACTCACTTTTTTAGCAGCCTTATTTGATGCGAAGCGTCCTCAACTATGCTCTGCATTTCTGGGTTTACGTGGATTTTAATTCTTTCATTATGACTATCCGCAAACCTTCCAATCTCTTCTCTGACAGAGTTTACTTTGAGATCCCTATGCAAATTATCGTTTCTGACGTACCATGGAGCATCAACTATACTTCTGATTACTTTATTTTAGAATTTTTGGATTATTTGCATGTTGTTTTTCTTTAATAATAATGCTTATCTAAAATAAATAATTAAGATATTATAAAATACAATTAAATAAGATATGATTATAAAATAAGATAAATGATTATATATAAATTAAATAAAGAATTTTGCTATAAATGAACAATAAACATATCTTTTTTATCATGTCATACTGTTTAGTATAAATTTTAATAATTCAAAACAATCACGCTTTGGCTTGCACCAGAGTTGATAAATATGATCGACGGAATTTATTTTTTTACTTGCTACACAGAATGTGTTTACAAAATAATTTGATTGCAAGAACTGGGCAAAGGACTTGTGAGTATAAGTATGGATAGGGTAGAAGGCTACGCCGCTCTGAAACGGCAACTCGGTCAGGCCCGCACTATACATGCCCTGCGATCCTGTCCAATGCCATACTTAGTACATTACGTTCCTTAGATAACTCCATGTTCAAAAAAGAGGTACGGCCAACGAGATGAAGTTTTTCAAGGCAGAGTATACCTACTACATGGAGCATATGTTCAAGAGAATAGCTTGGAAGCCCTAATATTTATACTCGAAAAAGTCAATACATTTTCATTTTACATTATCTGGATTATCGAATCAGACGATGGTACGCCATTTAAATCATCGTATCGCATTGGGTTTGAATATAATGAGTTCCTCGTACAAAATCAATAAATAGCATTGTAAAATTCAGGATTCCTTAAATATCCCCCTTGGGATTGATGGTATCTTATGGAATAAAAGTTATATTGTTGAATTATGAGACACGTAAGATTTCTCTATGGATTAATGAGAAAACTATTAAAAAAAAAAAGAAAACGGTTTCTCAACTCGCACATAGATCTGATGCATGTTAACTTACTATTTCAAGGTCTTATTTCTTTGCTTCTTTAAGATCTTTGTATTGGTTTAAAGTTGGAACCCGTCTAAGGTTTATGTTTTCTAATTCCTAATCTCGAGTTGTTGATTTTGAAAACCAACGACTTACGGTTTCTTTATTAAAACTCTCTTCACCAAAAGATTAATTATTATTCCTTGCTCCCTGGGCATGAATGGCGATGATAAAAAAAAAAAAAAATACGTCATACGTATGTTTCTTCTGTCATATTTTTATTGAAAATGAAATCGGAATAAAAACAATTTTTGTAAACCGTGAATTATTAATTGTTTGATTCTATGTACATAAAATAAAAAAAATCCGCCCAAAACATAACAATTTTAAAAAACCTTAAGGCCTTTTATTTAAAGTTTTTTGCTCATGTAACAATCATTTCATGTCACTTTCGAGCTTATACTTTTATAAATAGAATTATTTCTTTAAAAACACCCCCCCCCCATTCAAACAAAAAAATATTGTATTATGTCTTAATATCTCGATGTATTATTAAAATGTTTCACTATCATATTACTGTATATAAAGGATTAATGGGGCATTGATAAAGCCAGTTAGAGTCCTAAAACAATTTTACACATCTTTGATATCATAGATATATTAGTATATAAACTAATTATAAGGACATGATACATCTGACATGATATACTTTGTAGTAATAAGATTGGTTAAAAAAAAAAAATGAGATATTATTGGATCGTTATGATTACAAAGGCACTAGTAAAGAAAAAAGGAGCGCTATAACAATTTTATATACCTATGATAGTATAGATAGTCTGTTCTGTATATAGGAAAGAAGCCAGCTGCCCTGCTCAGCGATGCTTGAACTTAGATATAGACTTGGACTAAGTATGCAGCAGTGCAGTGGGCATCAGTCAGGTGCATAGAGTGCCAGTTCAATTTGTCCCTACGTCCCTTCTCCCTTTTTCAATACTTTATGTATATAGGCTATTCTCCTTTATATGATACCATTTATATGTAATACTTCCCTCCATGCCCTAGATAAGTGGACATTTTGTCATTCTTCTAAAGTGTATTAACGTCAGAGCTGCGGTACATGGTGAACGATGTTCTCATGATTTATTTAAAATTATATCATCATCAGTTCAAATATATTAGAACCAAGTGATCTGTTATTTTAGAACTTGGTATAAATCCATATTTTCATGCATCTATTTTTCAGGATTTGAATTTGAATTAAATTAAAAATACGAGAAAACGTTAAGTTTTTAACACAATTCATTGTTTAAGTTACACCTTTGAAGTTTTATAATAAAATAATGATTACTAAAGTTATTTAAAACGAAATAGATTCTAACGGACTAACATCACTTTAAAAAATAATAGCTCAAGTCCTATTGGGAATTAGTATTACAACAATGATTATATCACAATAGACTTTATTATTAAACATTTTTCTTTAAAAGCTTTAGAGTAATCTCCCAACTTATAAATTACTTATAATTATAGATAT
The DNA here is from genome assembly GCA_964056705.1 of Troilus luridus. Lineage (NCBI taxonomy): Eukaryota > Metazoa > Arthropoda > Insecta > Hemiptera > Pentatomidae > Troilus > Troilus luridus. The sequence goes on along the minus strand of OZ057414.1, from coordinate 77,762,464 downwards.
AATGTTTAGATTTATAGTGATAATTTCAAAATACATACAAATTGTACTTTATTGAAAACCGATATGTTTTAATAATATCTTCTCTTTCATTCCTTAACTTTTTGATACTTAAATTAGGACTAGAAATGCTTGTAGGCTAAAAAAAAGTTTTCGCCTCACATGTGTACTCTTATAGGGCTTGCCCTTGATTTGATTTATATAATGCTACAATAATTTATTGAAGATACGTACTCAACGTATGACCCATTAACAAAAATATCAATCTAAAAAACATTGTTTATTCTTTTAAATAATTTTAATGATTTTTATTCCATAGTAAAATTTAAGAGATGTATAGCTTTAAAAATACCACGGTTTGCTTAGTGCCAAAAACATAGCGTTTGCAGAATTTTTAAATTAACATTTGGATACACGAAAAAATTGACTTATACCCCTTTCAAAAATAACGAATCAAGGGTATACATGCCTTTAAATCGCAGGGCACGTGGAGTGGAGGTCTGCCCGAGTTGCCTATACGGTGAAAGTCTACGGCGTTTCTACCTATAGCACACTTTTACTCGCAAGTCCTTCATCCAGTTCTCGAAATCAAAATAATTTATAAAAGAGTTCTGTAGCAACAGGGGGCGTAGCTCAGATGGTAGAGCGCTCGCTTAGCATGCGAGAGGTACCGGGATCGATGCCCGGCGCCTCCACATATTTTTATTATATTAAATTAAATATTTATTTTCAAAAAAAGTTCTTTCATATTTCTTTAATTGTTAATTTTAGTCTCTATACAGTAACTGTATATTTGAAAAATTAATTCATTATTTAAGGAATCTACGAAGAGATCTACTTACAATTTGATATTTAGCAGGGGCCAAAGCAAAATAGTTGGTTAAAGTAAAGTATAATAATAATAAATTTTGAGATAATGATGTTTTTTCTTATAAAAAAAAAATACAATTGTTGTCATATCTCGGTTCTTATATATAACTTTAATATATTTAATAATATGTCTATAGGATGACATTTCTGTTGATTTAATTTATCAGGAGTTTCCTCAAAACTTAAAAACTTTTACTATTTCCCGTGTTCATGTATAATATACGAATACTGTATACTATACGAACTATAATACATACTATACGAACAAATTGTCTAATAGAATTATTATTAGATAGTATTTTTTTTCGTTTGATTAACTGTTAGATAATTTTTTTTTACGAATGGAACGTAGAACTACACCACCTCTTCATTGACTACAAACAGGCCTATGATAGCATAGAAAGAAATGAGCTCTACGAAAATTCGATGTTTCTTGGTTGCCCTAAAAAACTTATCAGATAGATAAGAATGACACTGCAGAATAGTAGCGGTTTGGTTAAGGTCAAGGGAGAAATGTCCAGAGATTTCCCTATTAAAAAAGGAGTTAAACAAGGAGACCCTATATCTCCAGTGTTGTTTAATTTGGTGCTGCATAAAATAGTAATGACAACGAAAGCAAGAAGAGAGGGGTGTATTTATAACATTATGACCCAACACCTCGCATATGCTGATGATGTGGTTATCACAGCAAGAAATGAAAACGTGCTCTTGGAAGCATTATGGGAATGTGAAGAGGCAGCTAGGAAGGCAGGGGTCATTATAAATATGGATAAAACAAAATACATGCTCTCATCCAGGAAACTGTCATCCAGTGGATATCTCCAGGGAAGAGGGTGCAGTTTAGAAAATGTTAAGACATTTAAATATCTTATGCACCATTATTACAGAAGACAACAGACTGGAACATGAAATAAAGGCGAGGATTGAAAACGGTAACAGATGCTACTGGTCCCTCAGAAACGTGTTCCAAAATAGAGCTGTACCCCGTAGTCTCAAAATAAGGGTATATAAGACGATACTTCGTCCTGTCGTTGCCTATGGTGGGGAGGCGTGAACTCTAACCAAACAGCATGAGAAATTATTGAATGCATGGGAGAGAAAGATTCTTAGAAGAGTGTATGGCCCAACCAAGGAAGGAAATTGTTTCCGCATTAAAAGGAACCAAGAACTTAAAGACCTATATGGAGAACCTGACATAGTTTCTTGTATTAAAAAAGCAAGATTAAGATGGTTGGGGCACGTTCACAGCATGGACAAAAAAAGACTCCCAAAGCTGATTTCGAGGGACGTCCAGACGGAGAAAGAGGAAGAGGAAGGCCTAGCATGCGATGGGTGGACGATGTGGAAGCAGGCCTTAGGCTCCTTGGGGTAAGAGCATGGAGAAGAGCAGCGAGAGATCGGTCAAGGTGGAGGAGAATTGTTGAGTAGGCCAAGGTCCTTCATGGACCATAGCGCCATGTGATGATGATTTTTTTTCGTAATACCCTACTACGGACCACATCAGTTTAACATTTTTTTTTTTTTTAATTTTACTCAATTTCTTTTGATTGTTCTTTAGTAACATAATACGCTAAGACTTGGTTCACTACTATTATTCTCATTTTTCAGGCAAATTAAAAAAGTCTAAGAAAAGATCCATGTTGATTGTGAGCTGAGTATCTCCCATGTCAATGTTGAACCCATACATGCCAGGGGTTAGGATGTTGCTGGTAAGTGTGGAGACCATTCTATTTTGGTCTCGCTTCTTATTTTGGGAGTCAGGTGAGGAAAACAGAACCGTAGTTATAAACAACTTTTTGATTATTCCTAGCTTAACACACTTGATTTTAATTCAGTTTTAACCCTGTTTCCCTAGAATTGTTAACAGATTTTCTTATGTATAGTCATCATTTATAAATATGTATAAATTCATTATTGTATGCATTTCCACTGTATATTTTTCAACATTTACTTTAATACCATTACATTATCCTATTTTTTTATTTTACTCTTAGGCATACTTTATTTTAGTAATTAGTAATTTATTTTAGTTTATAATTTGTTGTACATTTATATATAATTGTATTAATATACTTTAATCATTATTTCCACAGTAAAGAAATAAATTCCGTCAATCACATTTATCAACCCTAGTGCAGGCCATAGCGTGATTGTTTTGAATTATTAAAATTAATACTAAACATTATGACATGGTATAAAATATGTGTTTATAGCAAAATTAATTATTTAATTTATAGATAATCATTTATCTTATTTTAATTTATTTTATAATCTTATCTTATTATTTATGTATTTTATAATATCTTAATTACTTATTTTAGATAAAGCATTAATTATTAAAGAAAAGCAACATGAAAATAATCCAAACATTCCAAAATAAAGTACTCAGAAGTATAGTTGATGCTCCATGGTACGTCAGAAACGAAAATTTGCATAGGGACCTCAAAGTAAATTCTGTCAGAGAAGAGATTGGAAGGTTTTCGGATAGTCATAATGAAATAATTAAAATCCACGTAAACACAGAAATGCAGAGCATAGTTGAGGACGCTTCGCATCAAATAAGGCTGCTAAAAAAGTGAATTATGCAAAGTAAATAAATTAAAACTCCAAATGAAAGAAAATTCCACTTAATTGGGAGATTAGCCAATGGGCTACATCCCACGCTCGAGACGAGACCCACACTATCTGAAGGTTTTTGGCCTCAGGTGTCTATTGAGACTCCCACCTTGTATACAAAAAAAAGATAATTATAAACTAGAAATATATAAAAATAAAAATTAACACTTAAATAATGCATTTATACTGCCGTGTAGTGCGCGTCTGACCGAGTTGCCCACACAGAGCGCCGTAGACATTCTATCTCTGCCAAACTTTTACTAACTAGTATTCCAGTTGGTCCAGTTCTTGCAATCAAAATATTTTGTAAACACATTCTGTAGCAACAGGGGGCGTAGCTCAGATGGTAGAGCGCTCGCTTAGCATGCGAGAGGTACCGGGATCGATGCCCGGCGCCTCCAAAATATTGTTTTGTATTATATTAAATATAATACTTTAAAAAAAAGTAAATTTAAATTCATTCTATTTTTTAAATCTACTCTAAAAAATAAAACAGGATTGTGGTATAATAAATATTCCCATATTAGATTTTTCTTACAAATAACTTTGCTATGGTTACTCTACTGCGCATTCATCCTTTAACACACATAATGCTTTGTTTCTCCATATATTTTCGTCGACTGGATATGTCTTTAAAAATTAAATTAAGTTAATTCGGTTTGTTTGTTCATTTAACGTCACTTTATTCTGCTATGGCTAATCGGACGATGCTACAGAGGGAGCTCTAAATTTTGCCAATCCAGGTTAATTAGGATAGGGATTTTTAACGAGTGCCTGACATCGTACAGTCTCAAGACCCCCGTTTAACGTCCCTTCCGAAGGACTATAAATAGTAAGTTTAAGAAACATTACAGTTTAAAGAACACAATAGAGCATATATATATATATATTAAAAAGGGAAAAGTCAACAGAGACATCAAATAAATGTTAATACATTATTGGAGAAATTCCAACTAAAAACCTTAAGTCTGTAAACTAAAACAGGAAATTAAAAATACCCTTACTGTTTATTAATATTTTTAATTTCCTGTTTTAGTTTAGAGACTTAAGGTTTTTAGTTGGAATTTTTCCACTAATGTATTAATATATATATATTGATAAATTATAGGAATTAATAAGAAAAATCTGGGTACTATTCTAGAGAAACTTAATAAAAAAAAAAAAGTGTTGGGATTCCAGTGCGATGGGCTTCGAATAATCAAAGGCTTGTTTAGAGATAAAGTCTTGTTTTTCTTACCTGATTCCCAAAATAAGTAGCAAGACCGAAATAGGATCGAGGAAGGGTCTTCACTCGCCTACGGAAGCTAATAGGTAAGGCCGGCACGGTAGAATATCGAAATAGAAAATAATCAGCTTAAAATATATATGGATTTAAAAACACGTAATTGTTATATATGGGCAAAGAAGTGAGGATGAATCTCACTAGCTACTAAAAAAGTAAAATCTCACAAGTTACTAAGAAAGTAAAAATAAAATGACCGAAAAAACAGTTATCTAATATTAAGTTTATTAGATATTTTTTTGCATGTTAAACATGAATACGTGAGTGGATAATTGATCTTACGTTTTGAGAAAATTACTAATTAAGTTTGTATTTATAATTTTTTAAAGGAGCATTCATCCAATAGAAAAATTATAAATTAGGCAAACTATGTTTGTTAAAGATACTCGTTCAATGCGGAGTAGAATAACCATTGCAACTTTGTAAAAAACGAATCAGTATCAGAACATGTGTTATATTCTCCCTTAATCAACTCCTGTGTTATTTTTTATGTAACAAGAACAAAAATAAACTATGAGCCTACTTCTTGTTTAAAAAAAATATTATATTTAATATAATAATAAAAATAAAAATTTGGAGGCGCCGGGCATCGATCCCGGTACCTCTCGCATGCTAAGCGAGCGCTCTACCATCTGAGCTACGCCCCCTGTTGCTACTAAATGTGTTTACAAAATATTTTGATTGCAAGAACTGGACCAACTGGAATACTAGGTAGTAAAGTATGGGAGAGGTAGAATCTCTACGGCGCTCTGTGTAGGCAACTCGGTCAGACCCGCACTATAAAGAGCCGGCAATATGAATGCAATATTTAAGTGTTAATTTTTTGTTTTTTTATATATTTCTTTTGCGGAGAGATAAGTTTATAATTATCTTTTTATTTTATATATATAAGGTAGAAATCTCAATAGACACCCGAGGCCAAAAATCTTTTTACTCCCTTAAAAAAATCCTAGGGCCACCTGCCGGGCTACGAACCCACGATATTGGGATTAGTAGATTGTTACGCTAACCACAAAAAGTAAATTATGTCAGAGAAGAGAATGGAAGGTTTGCGGAAAGTCATAATGAAATAATTAAAATCCACGTAAACCCAGAAATGCAGAGCATAGTTGAGGACGCTTCGCATCTAATAAGGCGGCTTAAAAGAGTGAAGCGTATTGAGTTCCTATTAAAGTGAGTTATGCAAAGTAAATAAATTAAAACTCCAAATGAAAGATAATTCCACCAAATTGGGAGATTAGCCAATGGACTATATCCCACGCCCGAGAAGAGTCCCACACTATCTGAAGATTTTTGGCCTCGGGTGTCTATTGAGATTTCTACCTTATATATATAAAATAAAAAGATAATTATAAACTTATCTCTCCGCAAAAGAAATATATAAAAAAACAAAAAATTAACACTTAAATATTGCATTCATATTGCCGGCTCTTTATAGTGCGGGTCTGACCGAGTTGCCTACACAGAGCGCCGTAGAGATTCTACCTCTCCCATACTTTACTACCTAGTATTCCAGTTGGTCCAGTTCTTGCAATCAAAATATTTTGTAAACACATTTAGTAGCAACAGGGGGCGTAGCTCAGATGGTAGAGCGCTCGCTTAGCATGCGAGAGGTACCGGGATCGATGCCCGGCGCCTCCAAATTTTTATTTTTATTATTGTATTAAATATAATATTTTTTTTAAACAAGAAGTAGGCTCATAGTTTATTTTTGTTCTTGTTACATAAAAAATAACACAGGAGTTGATTAAGGGAGAATATAACACATGTTCTGATACTGATTCGTTTTTTACAAAGTTGCAATGGTTATTCTACTCCGCATTGAACGAGTATCTTTAACAAACATAGTTTGCCTAATTTATAATTTTTCTATTGGATGAATGCTCCTTTAAAAAATTATAAATACAAACTTAATTAGTAATTTTCTCAAAACGTAAGAACAATTATCCACTCACGTATTCATGTTTAACATGCAAAAAAATATCTAATAAACTTAATATTAGATAACTGTTTTTTCGGTCATTTTATTTTTACTTTTTTAGTAACTTGTGAGATTTTACTTTTTTAGTAGCTAGTGAGATTCATCCTCACTTCTTTGTCCATATATAACAATTACGTGTTTTTAAATCCATAAATATTTTAAGCTGATTATTTTCTATTTCGATATTCTACCGTGCCGGCCTTACCTATTAGCTTCCGTAGGCGAGTGAAGACCCTTCCTCGATCCTATTTCGGTCTTGCTACTTATTTTGGGAGTCAGGTAAGAAAAACAAGACTTTATCTCTAAACAAGCCTTTGATTATGCGAAGCCCATCTCACTGGAATCCCAACACTTTTTTTTTTTTATTAAGTTTCTCTAGAATAGTACCCAGATTTTTCTTATTAATTCCTATAATTTATCAATATATATATATTAATACATTAGTGGAAAAATTCCAACTAAAAACCTTAAGTCTCTAAACTAAAACAGGAAATTAAAAATATTAATAAACAGTAAGGGTATTTTTAATTTCCTGTTTTAGTTTACAGACTTAAGGTTTTTAGTTGGAATTTCTCCAATAATGTATTAACATTTATTTGATGTCTCTGTTGACTTTTCCCTTTTTAATATATATATATATATATATATATATATATATATATATATATATATATATATATATATATATATATATATATATGTATATATATATGCTCTATTGTGTTCTTTAAACTGTAATGTTTCTTAAACTTACTATTTATAGTATTTTTCTATATTGATATAAACAATTATTAATTTATTTTAGTTTATTATTTGTTGCATATTTATATTTATTTTTTTAATCATTATTTTTAAAGTACAGAAATAAATTCAGCTGGTAATACTTATAGGATGGTAGATGTAAACCTTTAAAATTTAAACTTTAGGTTAAATTTATAAATTTATTATTAGAATATTTCTGGCGTTCAGCAACGGATAACACAAATTGACTTTTTAAAATTTGTCGCTAATTTAGTCAGGCACTGTTTTATGCAACCTAACGCCAGTTTCAGAACTGGTCTAAAACCATGAGAAATATTCGGCAATATGTCGTGTTAGACAAAATTGCTTGACTAAACGAGCGAAAAAAGGAAAAATGTCAATTAATGAAATTTTGGAGTTATCTATTTTTCAACCTGTACGCCTCACATAATCCGAATACACTTTTTTTTTTTAATCGAGTTATATATCTAATTTTATAAAAATAAAAATAGTTAGTAACTAAATCTACTTATACGATTCAGCTATTCATTGATTTTTTAATAGTTTTTGTTTAGTTTTGAGCCCCATTCTAACCATTTTCATATTACCATTCATATTCATATTTATTTTTTGTATATTTTTATTTTATAAATTAAGGTAAGCAAATTAATAAAAATATTTATGTAAAACTTCAATTTTTAAAAATTTTATTTCCAGGTAAATTGTTAAATTAATTTCATTTCAATTTTGTTAGAATATAACATTAAGAATCATTCCATAATCTATTTAGCACAGCCTAAATTTTAATACATTAAACCTACCACCGTGTCACAGACACACAGGTAAATAAATACGACCAAATAAATTTCCAAACTTTGAAAATAATCGCGCAAAATGGTCGGTGGGGGGTGCAGTCAATGAATACACAAAATAAGTCATTCTTATTTTGTCTATTCGTTGACTAAACTCCCTGACTGTTTTATGCTATTTATGGAAATTTCCGGTCTACCATTTTTCATTTAAAATTTAAATTAAATTTATATGCAAATATTTGGATATATTTTGTTACGTAAATATATGCAATGTTTACGTAACAAACATAACGTTAATTGCTTAGTAATGGAGACAGCTAACTCATCAAGGCGGTGGAAAGGAAAATACTTTGGGAATCGTTTCTCCTGAATTTGACCTGAATTATTGATTTTGTATAAAAGACGATGATTTAAAACAACAACAAAACCAATCATCTGAGTCGAAACAAATAATTTATATATTATGATATCATCAGGTCTTTTCGAATAAAAGTATTTGGGTTACGCATCTATTCTTTTGAACTTATGCTAAACATATGCAATGTATATGCAGAAAATAACAAAATAAAATTAATTACGGACTATATCTTATTTTTTACTTGTTCTGAATGCAATTATAAAGGCTAAGTTGTATTCAATTTCTGAAGAAGATAACACTGGTCAGAAAGAGGCAATAGGCCCTTGAAGGGAGTATAAAGGTAGAGGAAGGGGAAACACACACACGGACAGGACAAACACATACACTCACACTGACATACACACACAGACATACTAAAGAAGAGAGGACAGTAAGAGAGCTGTAAATATGAGTGTACATATCGCCATTGGATATATTGCCCTAAGCTCCCTATCTCCCTCTCCCAGCCCTTCCCGTCCACTTATCAACTTCTCTCTCTCAATTTAGGACTCTCCCCCCCCCCTCCCAGCCTATCTCTCTCTCCACACATTTTTTTGTTATCACCCCCACCCTTCCTCCCTATGTCTTCTCAAACAATTATATTTATCTGTTGAGCTATGTTTCTTATTTCTCTCTCCTCCGCCTTGGCCAAGGTATTAGTTTGCCCAGTCACATATAGCCTCCTATAGCTTCTAGGGCGGTAGAGGACCTTTGTTCCCTCCAGCCTCTGATGCACAGATTGTCCCTTTGTCTACAGGGCCTATTGTCTCATTTCTCTTTTAACTCGCGCTTTTATATTTTTCACGTTATTATTACCGGAAGAAAGGGGAGTTGAACTACAAGCTTCAACAAAATATCCTAACCGGACAATGCCTGGTGACTGACGCAATTGAGCTAATCTTAGATAAAGCTAAACAAAAAAAATAATTCCGCTGGAGATCGTGAATATAACTGTAAAGTTATATCTAGATAATCTGAAGTGCAAGCTTTGATGATTAAGGTACTATTTCTTGTATTTTATGTGTAGTTTAAAATAAATAAAAAATTGGGATAACACGATTTTCGAAAAAAGAAATGAAACCTATAAAATATGTGCACCCTTGTAAAGAAAATATATAATTCAATGATCATAATTATGAGTTATTAGAAATGAGAAACTATCTAAGATTAGATTTTCACAATATTTATTTCACTTATAATTCTAATTTAATTTTTATATTAATTGATATGTAATTTCTTTTTCTTCGGAAAGCAGAATATCTAATATATATTTTTTTTCTTAGATCGTAGGAATGATTTATTTGGGCTAAGGATAACGATGAATTGGCACCCTTTGATAGCCTTCTTAGCGGTACTGCGTATAGTACCACTAAGAAAGGTTAATTATCTCTGATATGAGCATGACTACACACTCAGCCATCTCAAGTCATTTTAGCGTTAGATATGACCTACCGGGAAAGAGAAAAGGAAACCTACATTTATATTGGAACAGAGTTTAAGCTAGAAAAAACTACAAGCTCGGCTAACTAAACTACAGCTCACTGTCTTTGTATGTTACTGCAATTTAATTTCTAATAATTCGGGAGAAGAACCAGTGGTAAGTTAAACATTTTATGTTAATTGTCAATCATTACGGTGGCGTCTATATTTTTTTTAAACTGTAAATTAATTCCTTCTCTTGAGGATTGATCTTCAAATGGTCGAATAGTTAATACAATGATAAGAGAATATTTTATTTGGTTTTGTGTAAGTTATGAGTATGAAGTAACTCTATCTATATTTCTGGTTTATTGAATATTGAAATTAATCATCGATATTTCAAGACACCTGTCTTTTAGCCACCAATATACAACTGTCTTGCTGAACCACACAGAACAATAAGATTTGGATTAATCATTTTTTTTTTAAATCTTATAATTCCACCGTTGATTCGTATACTGAGAAATGAATCAATAACGTAAATTTATTAAAAGATCCTAATGGTTAGATACATTTTTAATCTGAGGTACCGGCTTAAATAAAATGCATCCATTTGTTTAATATGCCTTCTAAGTAGCTAATCGAACCGACATTGATTCCCTGTTTTAGAAACTGGGACCTACATTATGTCCTGAAATGTAGCTGTATCATTAAATAAATTATTCAGGCAACTGATTAATTTCGCTGCTTAGCTAGCTAGTGGCCATAGAGTAGGTTACTTCGCATTCACTATTCGAACATTTTCACAAGCTATCATATGACAGCTCAAGTTGGTTAGCGCTTGCTTTCTAAAATTTAAGAAGCACGAATAATGTTTTAATTTTAACACAGGGCTGACATATTTCCATTATATCGCTCCTCAACAAGTATAGGTGCATCAATGATTATCATCTGTCTCATAATTTTGTATCTAAAACTATTATTAAAATCTATGAAGTGAAAACTTAATGAACCTGTCAAGGCCCCTGCTTCCGATCTGTATGAGAATTTTATTAATTTCTTGAGATGATGCCGAAAAGTTGCAAATATTATCTTCTTTTTTTTGAGATGGTAGTTCCTATTTCTTGATGGGCGACAGTTTTTTCACTGAGAGATACCTAAGTAGTCTCGAGGCCTTGTTAAAAAAATTAATACATTTCTTGCCATGATGATCTTAAAATATTCCAGATCGATACGACCTCAATCTCTTGATGGTAAAAAAAAATAAATTCTACAATATTTTAGTAAATCCCATTCTTGAAACCTGGCCTCTCTAGGTTGCCTCTTGAGTTCATAGATTATGCCACGTAATTTCAACCACAACTGGAACCTGCACTCGTATACTTGTTTGTGTTTGTATAAACATAAATACGTTTAAAAATATAATTAATCTAACCTCTACCACATCAACTGATTACGTACCGTGTGTTCAATACAAGGTGGAGACTCAACTGTTTCTAAGACAACAGTTGTGGAGGGTGGTAATTTATTCCGAGATCAAGCTTAAACATGATTAATCTTTTCCCAAATATTTTGACATGGGGAGAAATTATTTACTAAAAATAATTATGAATTATTATAATTGAGAAATCATCTGAATATCCAAAAACTAACTTATAATTTTCATGTTGATATTCATTTGGATTCAGAGCGAGCTTGAGACTGTACTGTTTCCAATACAACGGTAGTGTAGAAAAAGTGAATTCCTCGAGATCACTCGCAACCGTCACACTTTTCCCCTACGCATTTTATAGAGACTGGGTGAGCCCCAGGAGGGTCTGCAGATCCCGCAGGATCCACCTGAGCCTGGTAACCACTGGATTTGAACCCGGAGCTTTTAGCAATCCAACTACGCGGTCTGCACAATGAGCTACCCCGTTTTCTGAATATAAAATATAGGAATATAAACTATTGTTACTGTTATTACATTAATTAATATTAATAATATATAGGATAAATTAATATACATATTTACCTTTAAATAAATATAAATATTAACTGCAACTGAATCTGATGAATTATTTTAATAGAATACGAATATTATAAAAAATTATATAGAATACAAAAATGTAAAAAGAAAAAGTAGTTCAAAAATTCTCTATAATTTTTTAATATCTTCCTTTAACAACTAAATTATAAATAATTATTTTATGATATACTTAATTATTTGTTGAACCTTGGCAAGGACGGCTCCTTACGGGCATTAAAATCACCGAGGCGATATATAATGCTTACCGTCTTCCCCTTGCTTATATCTATCTTACTTTTCGCTTATCATCTACGGCCATTTTTTTTCTATTTTTAATATTATGTTCTGCTATATCATTATTTACGGTTATCTATCTCTTTTAATAAATAAAAAACAAGTCAATGCAAATCAATATTTCCTATTTCATAACACTGTAGGATTTATAATTCATACGTTATTGCCGAAAATTAAAAGATAAAATAGCACATGAAAAATATTCCACGCTAATCTTTAGGGTTATCGGTAAATTTTTGATATTTAAAACCATTCTAAGAATAGTGAAACTCTGGATATTTTCATGGATAAGAAATTAATTCGATATTGCGTTAACGAAAATTAACATTGAACCCGAAGATCTCAGCTACTAGGGATATCAGATGTATTTAATGCAATTGTTGAAAAATGATTAAAAAAGGTTATCTCGAAAAAAATACACTTTTTAATATATCCTTTATTTATACTATTAATTTTGGTTTTTATCATTAATGTATTCCTTGTGTTATTTATGGATAAACGAGATGTAATCTATAAGCTCAAGAGAAAAAATATGTAAAAACCAAGAAAATAGAAATAAAAATAGAAAACTCATCTGTAGAATTAACCATGACGGAATAATAAAAAAAATATTAAACAGATCTACATTATTGCTCGGATTAAAAATCATATCAAAAACAAAAATTAATGACATTATTAAAGAGAAAATATAAGAAATAGATTAGAAGCTAAAACGTAAAAAAAAAAAGATTAACATTATGAAGATATAATTAATTGGTGAAATAAAAACTAAAATAATCATTATTATAATTTAATACAAATAATAATGATTTAAATACAGGTAAAATGTACTGAAAAGTGAACTTTGTAAACAAATAATTTAGGATTTAACAGGATGGAAGAGTAAATAAATGTGGTAATGAATTCAAAATAATTTAAGGTATATTTGTCTCTGAGTAAATTTTAAAAATTATTATTAGTGTAAAAAATAACCATTTTTATTTATGAGTAGGCGCATGTTGAGTTGAAGGAAAAATTCTTATTAATGTTAATAAAACTTAAATAATTTAATTAGCTATGAAAGTAAAGATAAAAATTAATAATTGTTGATTAGAGTAACTTTTTGAAACATTTTTATTTTATATTAGTAACTAAAATTTAGATATGATTCCTGAAAATGGTGTTCAAGGCTTGGATACGTTGAAAACGTACTAAATTAAATAAGTATATAAGAAATATTTGTTGGCTCATATTTAACAACAAATATTTCTAAATATCAACGTTACCTTGTTATCAAATTATCATTTGTATCATGGTTTTATATTTCGAATGGTTGAAAAATTCTAGAACCTTGAAATGAAATGTCATGGGGACCGGTCTAGAGTAGTGCGGGTCTGACCGAGTTGCCTACACAGAGCGCCGTACACTTTCTACCCATTCCATACTTCTTCGAGTCCTTCGTCCAGTTCTTGCAATCAAAATATTTTCTAAACACATTCTGTAGCAACAGGGGGCGTAGCTCAGATGGTAGAGCGCTCGCTTAGCATGCGAGAGGTACCGGGATCGATGCCCGGCGCCTCCAAATAATTTTATTATGTTAAATGAAATATTAATTTAAAAAAAAAAGTTCTTTCATATTTCATTTCATTTTATTTTAACTGTTACTGCATATTTCACAATTTTAATTATTCATTTAAGAATCTACGCCGAGGTCTACGTTCGATTGGATACTTGGACAAAGCAAAATTAACAAGAGGGATTTAATTATTTACAGAAATTCTCGATTGAATATCAGATTATTATGACATATAAAACTGATTATAGTAAATAAATAAAATATAATGTATAATAATATAATATAACAACTATATAGTAAATCAAATATACTAGATAAAACCTTACTAAATCAACAAAAAGTTAGTTTATTCAGCTATTCGAAAATATTATCTTCGATCTATTTGATTTTTATTCCCTCAAAACATATTACGAAATATCTTATTATTGGAAGCTCAGTATTTTTCGTATTATAGAGAATAATGATTTCTCTGTTCTGGCAAGATTATTTTTTTATTTCCAAAAATAAAATTGTCAATAAGCATATCGATTGTATATAATCTCAGAAGACACTTACCATTACAATTTGTCAACTTCTTCATTCATCTTAACAACTCTGGCAGTCCTCAAAAATAGCCGGGAAACCGTCGATTTTCTTTAAGTTCATCAAAAAACTTTTCTTTTAAAGAGGTAAGTATATTGATAAAAGCTTTAATTGCTAAACTGTAGCTAGATGATTGAGCTAACCAACGTTCGATTTCAAATATATAAGTACGCTCACAGCTGTTAAAAAAAAAAATGATTTATAAGCCGGAAATACAACAAACACGACCCGTTTAAAGTGAAGTTAGTGAAAAAAAATCCATAACTCAAAAAAGTTAATTTAAAAGGAGGTTCCAGGCCTTGTTAAAATGAAACCAAAGATAGATTAAAAAAAATCAAAATTTAGGCATCGGTAAAGCTAAGCACGGTAAATTGTAATGATGGCATGGAAGTTCTTATATGAAGTTCTTTTATAATTTTAAAAGCTTGAAACCTTTTTGATTTAAGCTTATATCAGAATTTCCATAAAACTTTAAGTTCAAACAAGGTACAGCTCAAAATATAACTTTATTAAAAAAAATTACATTTTTGAAATGGAATATCAGATATGTTTTTCCTTAATTAAAAAGATTCAACCAATACCATTGCTACTGTAGGCTCAAAAATGTCAATTTTTGAGTTCTGTCCCTGGTTTTTTTTGAAGGAGCGATATGTGCTAACACGTCTGGAAAGAAGATTTTAACAATTATATTGACATAATAAATAATATTGTTTCAATAATGCATAAGGTGGCTTGATATGTTCCTTGAGACTTACTCTTTTTAGCGCTGAGCTTGGTGGTCTATAAGTGATGTATGTTTATTTTTGTTTATAATCATGTATGCCTTATTTTGGCTAAAAGTTTTGAGTATAAATATCATCAATAATATATGAACTTTTTTCGTACCACCATTTAATGCCTTTCAGCGAAGGTGAGTGTTCAGCCATGACTGTCATTCTTCTCTGGTTCTATCTAGCAAAGTTGAAAAGGGAAAATAAAAAGAATATATTTTAAATCTCCAAGTATTATTTATTAACATTTTTCTAATTCTTCTATAAAGCATCAAACATTACATCTGAAAAAATATATGATACATTTATTAAACCATTTCTTGGTAACATAACGTAATTTTCATTTCAATAAAATATTTTTAGTACCCTCGAATCATTTACAAAAAAAATAATAATATATAACAAATAAGAACGCAATAGATAAATAAATGCAATATATATCATCACCACCACGTACCAGTAACATATGTGCACATGCGAATTATTGAATTGTTTTTGTTCTATTAATTTGTAGCCACGTGAAGCACATTTATGTCTACACAAGCACGTGTGTGTATAATCATGTTTGTTAAAAAAACAAGTAAAAAAAAAATTCTTCGCAACGGGTAAGTTAAAATAAAAATTTAAGCCGTTTTTCATTTTTAATTACTTAATTTAACAATATTTCGACATTCGTTACTTCGTTGTGTTGGCGAAGATAAAGTTACATTATATCTAAAGAAAATAGTCAATAAAAATGAATAACATGCTTTGAGTTGTTTTCCTGTTTGAAATAATACAATGTACCTTTATATTTTCATTGGATTTTGACATAAAAAAAAAATATCTGACCTTTGAAAAGTAACATATTAAGTGAACTATACTGGTTTATTTAATCCATACTAATTAAAAATAAATTAATAAAATCGTATATTTTCACGTAGTTCTGACCCTGTATTTTTAAATTTGGTGGTGTAAAATAATATTTTTGATTAAAATAACATCCTCAAAAAAATGTAATAACATGAAGCGAATTATTTTTTCATTTTTTTAATTATATGAAATGATATAAAGATGTAATAAACGATCTAATAATTCAATAAACATTTAAAAAATAAATATTAAGCCCTAAAATATTATAAGCGAGAATATTTTAATTTGTTCCCAATAAAATCATTTATAAAATTACAAAAATCAAATAAACAATATATTAGGTCGTTTCATTAATTTTTATCAACATTATTATAATTTTTATAAGTATTTTATGTATATACATAATGCAACTACTAGCATTTTAGTCATGTGAGAACTTCAATTCCAAAGTTCTTAAAAACAGAATAAGTGACACGTTTAATATTCAAAATAAATCTTCAGAATTGAACTAATCACATAATTTTATATACATCGTTAATTAGCGTTTTATGATTTTAACAACAATTACTATGTACAGTTCAGTTTACACAGTTGGATATTTCAAGCAATAGTTATATGTTTCGCGAGCTACTTCTTAATTTTTTTTTATTACATGTTGATTTTTTTATTAATATCGTAAACCTAACTAACAATAACAGGCATTGCTTAAATATCTTTCACGAACCGTTAGACCACTTTGAATAAGCACGAAAAATGATAATAAAATTATAAATATAAAATTGATTATAAAAGTGATAAACAAATAATGCGGAAATTTCATTTTTCACCATAATAAAGGATTTTTCAACAATTTTTTTAATACTTAACTGTCGATGTTTCCCTAAAAAAAAAGTATCATAAGCACCATTTTTGTTTCGAAAAATTATATTTTTAATTAGGTAGAATAAATGGGTTTTATTTCGTAAATTTTGATTGTCAATGAAACGTTAGCCACGTTTTTTTAACATTGTTTTTAGTAAGTACACTTGTGAAAAATCAACTTTTTTTTTTAAGTAGTACTATTTAAAATCATAAGTATTTTTGTGAAATGGCTGTCTGGTAATAAATTTAGAAATAATCTTCATATATAAACAAATTAATAAAATACTCTGTTTGGTTTTCTATTTTTATTCAGGGAAAATCGTCATTCTGAAATAGAGCTTCGTTTCTGTTATAGTGGCATTATCCCCTAATATAATATTAAAATAATTTTCACATTTGAAACCAAGAAAGTATCATTTTTTAAATTTATTTTTAGCTCATTTCTTTGTGTTCTTTAATTTCATTTAATAGATTTTAAATTTAATCAAAAGAAATGTTTATGTAAGGAAGGATCAAAACTAATTTTATTTTAAAATAATGATTTTATTACTTAATTCACTACATATTTCATTTCATTATACATTAAAAATATATAGTTATTAAATTGTAGATACCGAATAAATATAGATGAAAAAGTATAAATATGAATTTTGTTTTTCGTTTTAAGTTTAAATTGCTTGAATTTCGATTCATAGCTCTTTGTGAATTTAGTGAACGAAATAAATGAACAAATCAACAGAACACTAATAAATAGATGACATTGCCCAGCGTTAAAGTCTCCGAGCGATCCTTATACAACAGGCATAATTAAATATCTTGCTGAACCATACTATTTATTTGATTATTTCCTTTACTGTATACTAGCATAAGAACTACTATTCTTTACTCAATTTAGAACCAGTCTTCACTTCGAAAAATTTTCAGAAAGACCAGCAATAAAAAATACTTTTTACAGAAAAATAAATACTCAGTTATATGAGTCGAGAGATGACAAAAACATTTTATATTATAGAAATATAGACCTACAATTTTTACTTGTACTTGTGTATAATTCGGTACCCATGAAACCCCTTATCTCGTATAACCTCTTCTTATGACTCCTCTCATTTGAATTGTTTGCGTTTTCTGAATTATTGAATTGGTTTAAACATTGTTTTTTAGTGTTTTTGTCTTAATGTTAATTTTGTTTATTGTCTATATAAATAGCTATATTTTTATTACATTAAATTTTATGTTTTTTGTTCTTATTTTTGTTATCACTTATTTAAAAGGAACAGGATAACACTTTGGGAATAACCGTCTTTAAGAGAAGAAGCTGGTCAATACTTCTAGAAGTTTAGAATAATGAAGTGGTTGAAATTATGTAAGAAAGATCATCAAATGAATCATGACAAGGATAGAAATGGAGATGTTTTCGTCGAAAATGTAGAGAAAACATCTATGTAAGAAGAGGAATGCATTTTATTATTACATTTTGTATATTTTAATTTCCATTAGTGTATATAGTAGAAGATAGGTTTTATGATACGGATAACAGTCCCTGGGTACCGGCTAATACACAAGTACTATTTTTTTGTTTATTTAATTTTTTCTCTATCTGCAAACAATTTTAACAATTTTCGTTGGTCTTTTTGAAAAATCCGATAATTACATCTCTTGTAGTTCGCCGTCATTACCAAAATCGAATTGGTACCATCCGACGCATGAGCAGTCCACTCACAATTACTTATAAAACATAAAATTAAATTCTGCCATAAGCTATAATAAACTTAATTAATTATGTACAATTGGATGAAACAATATACACCAACAGTGGCTAACTTCCGTTCTAAAACTCGCAGCAGAGACAGACTTTACTCTTCCATATCTTCCAGAAGTGATATTGGATGGTTCGGTCCCTTCATTCACCGGCAGACAATACTTTCGCTGTCCGCCGCGCAGAGGCCGTCCCCTGGTGCCAGAAAGAGCTTGCCGTTGCTGCAAGAGCATAACTGGAAGACCGAAGTGGCGGTTGCTCCAGGGGTTCGAGATCGGGGATGGGCAGTCTTGAGGCCTGGGATTATAACTTTGGCCGCCTCCAGCCGAATCTGAAACCGTGGGATTACACTTAACTACAGATATAAAGATCATTTCATTAAAAATGTACATTATATATGATGTTCATCACCAACAAATGTTTAACAGGACTCCATCTTCCAAAAAAATACAATTTAATAGTAGGCAGCTATAAAAAATACAGATTTTTTTAAGTTCATCGGGTGTTGAATCCCAATTTCAGCTGCTGTCTTCTTGACCATAATAGAAAAAAAATCTCGAAGTATTAGCACATTTCTTAATTTTTCTATTGTAACTAGAAAACTGAGTATTTACGGAAGATACACATCCTATTACCTATAGCTATTAATCTATTAAACTTATTACCTAGGTTATAAAACTTATAACCTATAGATAACTTCATTATATTCAATCTTTTGCCCAACCATTGTCATTAAAGCTCCTTAAAAACGCTGCAAACAGCGCAAAAACCACTGATGTATCTTAACTAGTTTAAGGTTACTATGTATTTATAAAATTAATTCATTAAGTGATATTCAAAATCACACGGAGAATAATCTCTATAATTGTAAAAATGTTTTAATACCGTGTTAATAATTAACAGCGAGATAATATTTAATTGATTACTAATACAGTTCGGAAGGGGCATAGCTCAGATGGTAGAGCGCTCGCTTAGCATGCGAGAGGTGCCGGGATCGTTGCCCGCGCCTCCAAGAATATTTTATTTTTATTATTATTACATATCATATTTTATTTATATTTATTATCACTAAAAAACATACTTAATTTATCATTATTATTTGTTTTTATATATTTACAATTATTCTAGTTTCATTTCTAAAAGCTAAGATCGAACTTCACGCATCCAAAATAAATTCCTAGTTTTTAATAAACTATAAAGGCAATATTTTTCTTCCATCAAATTTACTTAACATTTTCAAACGATAGGATTTTTTTTTTAAATATCAACCAATTATATTGTAACTTCTAAATAATTTTTCCAAGAATAAATAAAGTCTTTCTTTTTTTTTTTTAAATTTATTTATTGATATTTACAACTGTATAAAAAAAAAAAATACAACAAGTAAATGGGCTAAGCGATACATAATGATATGTGAAAATGACAAGTAGAGAAACTACCCACTGGTAGTACTCAAATCACAAGTTCAACTAAGAAGTCACGGGGCCATCTTCTTTTCAGACGCCTCGGAGGATTATCGTGAATTGAAGAGGAAGCTAGATTTGAAACTAGAGGGTTTGAGTGGAAATGAAGTTTGTTATGAAAGGATAGATAGCGGGTTCGGGCCAAATCAGCAAAAGTCTTTCTAGTTATTATTATTAATTTCGTTTACTTTTCAGATAAAGATTTTTCAATTAAAGAAAGTTTTAAAAAATCCAGATTTTGATCTATAACAGCTATGTTGAAACAAACTTTAAATGTCTGAAATCGGTATTGGTAAAACTATTGTGTGTCAAACTGCTATAAACATTTCAGATACAAAGTGGGAAAATTTCAAATATTTTAAATTTTCTATAATCGGTTCTAAAAATGTAATTTATAAATAATATAACCTTCCTAGCTTACATTTTTATTAGTAAATTATGTTAACGTAAACTGGTACAAACATCATGTTTTTAATGTCTGTTATTGAAGCTAGTTACAAGATAAAATTAGGATAATTATTTGTAGACCCTGTACATAATTACTGATGTTTGTAAAAACTAGAAATTTATTTATTTGAGGGGGTGAAGAGTCTAATTCAAGCTCAGCTTATAAAAATGAAATACTATAAGAGTATAAAAGAAACAATAAATAAACTTATTGATGTATATTGTTCTCGGTGACATCACTAATAATTAATGGTTATAATATTGGATGATAGAAAGAAATAATTCTTCCAGATATATGATAAATGTAATACATCAACGGCTAGAATTTTTTTTCCTTTATTTGGAAAATATTTAGCTGATAAAGAAACCTATTAATTTTTTTTTAAGGTGTTAATAGTCCATGTTCGATAGTAAAAAGTAATAATAAATAAGGATATTGATACATTATGTATTCATTCATATCACTAATGATTAATAGTTATAATGTAAGTATATTCATAAAAATATATAATTAATATCAAAAAATTATACTTGGAGGCGCCACGCTAAACTTGGATTCTAAGTTCGCATTCTAAGCGAGCGCTCTACCATCTGAGCCATCAAGTATTAATATTATATTAGAATATTTTATTATAAAAAAATTATTGTTCATGTGATTTCAGATGCCTTAATACGAAGTTTTATTCAATACACTTTTTGGTTCAATAATACATTTAAAATTATAACATTCATAAAATTTAACTGAAAATCAGTAATAAAAGTAGGAAATAACTAACTGCAATAATGTTTTAACCCACAAACAGAAATCATTTAAAGATAAAGTTAATCATTACAAAATGGCTAACTTGAAATAGACAGCGCGATTATTTTTGTTCTTGTGTATTTATCTTCATAATTCATTTAAGTAAGTATAATTTATACAAAATGCTATTATACAAGAAATTTAATATGTTCTGAAACGGGGCCCTTGGAAATTTTTAAAACTTATGCAAGGGTAGTATAATTTGAAAAAGTATTATGTAGGAGTTGAGTGGCTCAGTGGTAGAGCACTGAGGTGCCATGCCGAAAATCCTGGTACAAATCCCGCTGCAGGCAAGGCTTTTATTTAGTCTCTTAGCAGCCGGAGATGGATCATATAAGATCTAGGACCCTCCGGGGCTCACCCTGCCACTAAAACTAGGTTCACAAAATAAGGGGGGAAATCTGGCGGTTGAGCGTGATGTAGGATAAATCTCCTCCCTGCACAACCGATGTCCATGAAACTGTACTGTCTCTACCATGTTCTGAACCCCAGAACCTTCACGGGTTGTCGTGATATGGTACAGGTTTTTTGGCAATGGGGAATGTATTATTTTGATTTTTGTATGACACATTCCTGGGGTTGTTAAGATAAATCAGTCTGTATTTTAAATACAGTAGAGGATGTATGTGTCTTCGGATATATGTCGTCAGGTGTGGTTCGGATAATCAAATACTCAGATAATCTGATGGAAAATGCCTTACAATCACCACATATATATAAAATCTTCATTTTTTTATACAGTTCGCGAGTATAAGAAATAAACATTAATAAGAATGTGTATGTACAAAGTAAGATTTAACAAAGTAGCACAAAGAAAGTTCTAATAATATAAATCTTTACTTTCCCTTTTGGTTGCTAGGTGTCTATATCTTTTATCTAATTCTAAGTACTATAATTAATAGTTGGAGAAAATTAAATTTTTGATAAAATGCTCTTCAAACATATTTTCTAGATCTCACAAGTTCGACTTCTTCTTGTATCTCTTCAGCATACTCAGTTCGGATAATTGAACTTTTGGATAATTGATGCTCTACTGTATTATATTTAAGAACTTTCAGTTCAT
The DNA here is from genome assembly GCA_964056705.1 of Troilus luridus. Lineage (NCBI taxonomy): Eukaryota > Metazoa > Arthropoda > Insecta > Hemiptera > Pentatomidae > Troilus > Troilus luridus. The sequence goes on along the minus strand of OZ057414.1, from coordinate 77,739,896 downwards.
CAAGTCGTATGAAGAAAAATGATTTTACAGACTAAGTTCCTTTGAAGAATACGAACTGATGGATTTATGAAAAATAAATTAGTAAAGCATAGTAATAATAATTAAAGAATACTCACAGCACCATCCAATGATTCTAGTTTGAAATCTGTCAACGAAGTGGCTCTAATGTCGCCTGCTCTAGATTCGATGGAGACTCCAGAGGGCGCCATGATCTGCAGCGACCTCGTAGGAGATTCCAGACTGAAAATAGAAATTTTTTGTTATTCTCTTTATATTTTCATCCACACCTGTCAAACAGAAAACATTGACAATCAGCAGATTGGCTGACATTAAAGATATGATACAATGACATGAAAGGAATGAAGATGAACAGTACCCAGTACCCTTGGCTTGATTTAATTTCCTATGGTAATAAATCCCTCATCCACGTTCTTTTTAATCTCCTTAGAGTGTTCTCTGGCATGAGGGTAGTGGCCATTTTTTCTATTAAGGGGTTCGGATGCCCGTGTAGTTTTTCTTGAAAGTGTTTGTAGTATGTTCGTATGTGTTCGTCGTTAGTATTTTTAAGTCAGTAAGCAGAGTTTTGTTATTGACGAGTTTGTGATTTAGTGATTGGCGTTTCATCTTAACGTGATGTCCCCATGACATTCTCCTTTCAAAGGTTAGTCCAAAGTATTGTACATTGTCTGTCTGTGGGATACGTGAGTTGTTAAGGTAAATGGGAGGGCATGTTTCACGTCTAAGAGTAAAAGTGACGTGTTGTGATACTTTTCGTGGTTCAGTCTGATTTTCCATAGTTGGCACCACTCATTCACGTTTTGTAAGTTGTGTTGTAAGTTTTGTGAGGCCTGTGTCGAGTCTTGATGTGCGAGAAGAATTAGATAATAAGTGTGTCGTAGTACAGTCTTGAGCTTAAAAGTAAGGCTCTGGTGCCAAACCTTGTCGATTGCTTGCGCGACATCCAGAAACACTCGAATTGCATATAACTTCTGCTCTAGTGCTGTCGATATATAGTCAGTTACTCTGTGTAATTGTTGAGTTGTCGAGTGTGATTTTCGAAAACCGAATTGATGGCGAGTGATTATATTTTTGTCTGTCAGTAACTTTAATAATCGGGGATAAAGTAATTTTTCAAAAATTTTAGAACAAATAGTGAGTAAACTAATAGGTCTGTACGAGAAAGGTTTGTTATTATCTCTATCTTGTTTTTTAATCATTGTAACAATAGAATATATCCATTGCATAGGAAATATCGTAACTCTAAGTATTGAATTATAGATTATCAAGAGAACATGCGAGATGTTTCAATGCACGAACAATCGATGAAGTTGCGATTTTAATGGTTGAAGAAAATTTGGAAGCCCTTTGTTTTAGGGAAATAGGGCAGAACAACGTCTGCCAGGGGACAGATATTATACGTATAATATCTAAAAGTCTAATGACAATAAAAGTCATAAAAAAATTATGATTACTTGCTGTGACTTTCATGAGATAAATGTTGAATTCTACAAAAATGTTGCTGAATGGTCAACCTACGGTGTCCATTCATAAGGCTACGGTAAGGATTTTGCTTGGGTGCCACATAAACGGATGTAGAATCTCTCTGACATCTCGTCTTCCTTGGAAAAGTTAAATATTTACTTCAGGTAAGTAATTCCACATGATTATTTATTTCACACAGCAGCGGATCCACAGGTATTCAAATTTCGTCACCTGTTGTATATTGGTTAGAATAACAACCAATAACTCTTTTCGAGAAACTTGGGTTCCAGCCCAGTAGGTGGCCTAGGATTTAAAAAATAAAAACTGTACAACTACAACCCATGATAGATCTTGAGTTCTGTACATGGTAGAGACTGTACTGTTTCTTGGACAATGATCAGGTTCTAGATCACGCGGAACCATTAGATATTTCCTCAATTTACATTTCCCACTTTCAGAGGCTGGGTGAGCCCCCGAAAGGTCCTAGAACCCATAATATCCATCTCCGATCGCTAACAGATTAAATAATATTGTTCCCAGCAGCGGGAATAGAACCTAGGACCTTGGGCACGGAAACTCAGTGCTCTACCGCTGAGCCACACAGTTTCTCTTTTTTATTTGTTAAAGGAAGTAAAAAACCCTTAGTTATGCCGTCCTTCGGAGTGGACTTTAAGGGTCAAGGGACTGTATGGTGTCAGGTACTGGTTAAAGATCCCTACCCTAATTATGCCATGATGGCCATAATTTATTACTCTTAGTGTAGCATCGTCCGATTACCCATAGCTGCATAAAGTAACTTTATATGAACAAGTAATCAAACAAAACATTTATTTCCCTTAAATTTATATTAAAAAAAAAAGGAACAATTTTGAGAACAAAGATCCCCCTTTTGATTCCTGTGAAACGGCTACTGGTTTCCTCTGTCCACTTCATACTTTGAATTCAATTACAGAGATTCAGTTAAAATAATATAACAATACAAAATACTGATGTATATATTCAACACCGTTGAAGTACTGACAATAAAGTTCTCATGTTTTTTAATTCTCAGAATACCGTTCGGTGTATATTCTTCATAAAGCTGTTTCCCTTTTGTTCAGTTTCCAAGCATTTAAAAGTTAAACATTCTCGATTTTCATTTGAAAGACAATTTAGCTTAAAAAAAAATTACATCCGCTGTATTCTATCGGCGTAGTAGTATTACTTAGAGTGGACATTAGAGTGAATATATTCTGTATATATGATAAAAATAATTGTTCTAGTTTACAGCAGGTGAAAAGATGGAGTACAGTGGATTATTTCATCCTTAAGCCTAAATACAAAGTTTTAAATGAAATTACGGGAGCGGAGTGGCTCAGTGGCAGAGCAAGAAAAGACTTTTATTTAATCTTGAAGCGACCGGATATGGATCATTTGGGATCCCGGACCCTCCTGGGGCTCACCCATCCTCTGTAAAGTGGGTACCCAAAATAAGAGGAAAATCTGGTGATTGAGTAAATCTAGGACAAATCACCTCCCTGCACGGCCTTGTCCATTTAACAGTACAGTCTCTATCACGCACTGGACCCAAGGCTTGTTCACGGGTTTTAGTGGTATGGTTTTTTTTGAGGATCATAATGAACATATTTCAGGAAAAAAATCGTTTCGGAATATTTTTGCATACTCTTACGCCATTTCTACTTAGTATAATAGGAACGATCCCTCTTTGTATTTCATTCCCACGAAGCTAGCTCAGATAGTCGACGTTATACTTTATTTGGAATTAATAAGTCACTGTGTCTTAACTTTTTGTGTTAATTAAATAAAGCCAATTTTTATTACTTTTATTTATGGTATACGATGTGACTATTATGTTCTGATACGGATAAGCGAAGAGAACGTTGAAAGGGGTGACGGACCGCTATGACCAGAAGCTGCCGGCATGGCTAATGACGCGGGCTAATACCTGAGCGTAATCCCCTGGATTAGTTCGCTCGCCCGCAGTGCCACTCGTTAATCGCGAGGATAGAAGGTGTTATGGGCTTCTCATATAGCCCGCACTTGGTCATTATTAATCACATATCCAGGCCCATATCTCTGTCTAGACTCAACTTCTGTCAAAATGGAAATAACTTTTCCTAATTGTTGTTAATAAGTTTTAAAATTTTTTTGTTTACTTTCACATTTATAAAAACTAAGGAAACTATTATTATTATAGATATTACAAATTTCTTTGAAATCTAGACATGTGTAAAGCAGCTACGTGATTCGTATTTTCAAATAGCAAGCTAGAAGTTTACCTTCTTCCGTTTAATATCGATGATATTATAAAAATTTAGATAAGCCTGTACGTAAGCACGCGATCTTAATGTTGATAATATTTAAGATACCTATTACATTATAATCCATCTAAAAATTGAAGAAATCGTAAACATTATAATGAATCGATAGTATTATTATATGAAGCAACGGAGTGGCTCAGTGGTAAAGCGCTTGATATCCTTGGATGGATCCTTAGCGACCTAGGACTCTTCTGGGGTTCACCCAACATCTATAAAGTGGGTACTGAAAATCGGGAGAAAATCTGGTGGTTAAGCATGGTTTAGGACAATTCATCTCCCTGCAAAACGTGAGTCCAAGAAACAGTACAGTCTATATCACGTACTGAATCCAAAATTTTCCATGTGCTGAAGTGGAAAAGGTTCGTTTTTTTTGGGTTTTTTTACATGAGACCGAAAATTGACTCCTATACCCACTCATCTACGTGTGGTAGAAGTTCTTCTGAGGATCAAGGGTATTCTAAAAATTTAAAAAATCTATACGCTTGCACGAAATATTGATCTTAAAAATATATTAAAAAATGAATATACCTATACAATTACAATGCATCTCAGAATTGAAAAAAATAGAATCGATAGTATTTTTATACGAAATGCACTCGACAGTATAATAATATTTACCCACATATATCGCATATTTATCTCAATATTGCAGAAATCTGAAACGTTAAAATTGATCGATGGGTGAGAACTCGGTCTTCCCTCTGATAGTATTTTCTGAATATACATACGCTACAATAGCAGAATAATAAAAATTTAAAAAAATCTGTACCACTACAACCCACAAAGGGCCAATGTTTCAGTAAATGGTAGACACTGGGTTTGAAACCGATAACTTCAGCATAGCAACACAGACTGAGGTACTTTGCTCCCATAACATTATAATGCATCATAATATTAAAGAAATTAGTTACAATGAACTGATAGTATTTTTATAAGCAGTGCATTCGACAGTTTAATAAAATACCTTAATATCGTATACATCTGACATATTAAGATATATCGATACTTATAAATAATCCTTGGAAATTCATAAAAGTTTAAACAAATATATAAGCCCTTTCCTCTCCCAGTTTCAACAGCTACAATATAGTATAATGTGGGTGGAGTTCTGGATAACTTCAAATTTTAATTATAATAAATAATTAATTTCTTGGAATGAGTATGAAGTGAATCTTAGTGCTTCTAGGAATTTCAGGAAAACCGGATGAAAACCATGCTCAACCATTGGTCAAAAATCTACATCCTTGCAAAATATAATGCTATAAAAGCATCATTGTTTGTGTGTTATATGTTTTGTAGAAAGTGTTTTATTATTTCAGGAAAACCACGAAATAATTTAATCCAATAAATGTTTGAAGGGTTCGAACGGACAAATCACTAACATTCCGTTATGAAGTACTATTGATATTTGTTTGCTTATTTATATAAAGTCACTTTAAGTTACTATGGCTAATTGAAAAATGTTACAGTGAGAGTCCTAATTTTGGACTAGTATTTGGCACGGCTCAGGGTAAGGACTTCCATTTTACGGTCCCTCCGAGGGACGGCATAACTAAGGATTTTCTACCCCCTTTCTATCCTTTTTTAATCCAAGGCCACCTGCCGGGCTTGTTCGTACAAAGTTTACTATTATTAATTATGACTAAGCTTATACTCTTAGAAACTTACTTAAAAAACAAAGCTGCCCTTTGCAAATTGCTTTCTCATCACTTATTTCATTTCACCGTCAATCACATAGAATCATATGGAATAAATATGTTTTAAAATAATATATTGTTTTTTTAAATATAAAATACAATTATGATTTATCTCTCGAAGAAACCGCGGCTTTCTTGGAAGTATATTTAGCCTCGAACTATTAATTACCAATCTACAATATAAGGGTATTACAATTTAAGCCTCTTTAGAAACTATCTCAACTCTATATCCTTACAGAAACTATTAAGTGGGATCTGTTAACCAAACTGAGATTCTGTGTCCAATAATAAAGCATATATTTATATAATTTTATAAGATTTTTTCTTTATTTAATTTATTTTTCTTTATTTAAAATTAAAATTCATTATCAGAGAAGATATTTCTATTTTATTTATTTATTTATTTTGAAATTAGAAAATTAAATGAAAGAAAAAAAAAACCTTTCAGTTGCTGACCTGAATGTTCCCGATTCAAATTTGGCTGTGGAAGATGAATTATTTAATCTGTTAACAGAGATAGGACCTATGGGATCTATAGACTCTGCGGGGCTCGCCTAGGCTCTATAAAGTGGTTACTATTAATTAAAGGGAAAACCTGGTGGTTGAGTGTGATTTCGAACGAATCGCCTTCCTGCACAACCACTGTTTTAGAAACAGTGTACTCCCTACCGTGTACTGCTATAGACCCTTCACAGGTTTCAATGCTACGGTTTTTTTTTTAATTCTAAAACTCTGTTATTATTTTAGGGAAATTTACGCCATTTATTAATTGTTGTTGAAGTAATCAAAGACCTTCATAGCACTTTTATATGCCAATCAATGTCATTTTAATTATTCCGCTTCCAATCGGATGAACAGTTTTAAAACAATGTTTTGATATTGAAAATCAATTATTAAAGAAAGTCATTTGTTTCTGTTCATTTTAGCTTTCCGATTGACCTTTTCCTTTTTCAGCATAAGTACAAAAATAAAATACGGAAAAAGATATGTTTTATTAAGACCTTAAAAAAGTAATAAGAACAACATCGAGAAAATTAATGTCTAAATACAGGGTCATTCAGAGGAATCGCATGTTTTTGAAATAATGAGTACTCGGTTGATTTTACATCAATAGTTTATTTATTAAGAATAAATTACTTATTGCATAATGCCATTTACTATGCACTGAAAAAAATATTTAGTTCTACTATTTATGGAAAACTACATCACTTAAATGACGGCCTCTTTCTGCAATAGAAATTTCAAGCCTACTAAATACTAAGTATGGGCTGTGGCCCAATCCTGCTGAAACCATACACTTTCAATGTTTATTCCCTCCCTCTTTAGTTCTGGCACCAAAAAGCACGAACACACGGTGTTCTACATTCCATTGCGACGTGGCGACTAAAATGGCAAAGCCTGCTGAAATGAATAATACTGTGCCGGTTTCCCCCACTCTTATAGTCGTTGTGTACTTGTGCGTTTCAAAAACATGTGATTCCTCTGAATGACCCTGTATAAGTGTGACATCTCATCAGCTAGCAATAACAATCTTCTATGCCCAAATTCAGGAAGTTCGAGTCCGACAAGTGGAATCAGGATTTTTAAAGACAGAGAAAAATCCGTGGTATTGCAGTCATTCGGAGGGAACGTATAGTAGTGGTATCGAGCCTGTACGGTGTCAGGTGCTCGTTTTAGATCCCAATCCTAATAATACCTGTATAGCCAAAATTTAGAACTTCGACCGTAGGATTGTCGGATTAGCCATGGTAGCATAATTGACATTAAATGAAACGAACAATCGATTAAAAACAGCTTTAGTGTCAAATAAATGCAAAATTTGAAGATAGCTGTATTATTTAAGAGTATACAGTTTTATGAATGAAATAAACTTATAATATTTATGCAATAAGAATTTATTTGGTTGGTTGGAATTTGGCTGAAATGAAATGGAACGGTACACTCAAAGACTAGAAAACTAATTGAGCCATGTTCCAATAGTACCTACTTATGAAGTATTTTTTCATTTCACATTTCTTTGAAAATATAACGTATATATATTTCATATTTAAAACTTAAAACAAAAAATTATAAATAAATTAACAAAGTTAAATCCTCCGGTCCTCTATTTCAATCATCACAATATTTATAACATAAAAAATCCAGAAAAATAGCATAGCCGTTTACAAAATTAAATAAATTAGAATAATATTCTTCCAGGTCCTTGATAAAAAATAATTAATTAATATCACTCAATAACATGATGATGCAAGCGATAAGGCATTAGGGCGGATGGTCGGAACACATTAAAAGGCTCACCTGAATATTGGAAAAAATTCAAAAGCTCTCGAGACCTCATTCATCGGAACATGGATTCGACCGTCTTAAAATTCTTGGGGAATCCTCGGGTTATTGAGAAATTCTCGACATTCCAATGGTCGTCGTACAGATCCGACAGAAAAGTGAGCATTATTTTTCAGCAAAATAAATTGTACTCGCTTGGACTAAAGGCGGACGCTATGACGTTCTTGTTAATTATTGAGGAGTTTTCTTTTATTTCTTTAAATTTAATAAAAAATAAAAATTCCAACTTAGGGCATCTATTTTGCATCTCACAAAACTTTTAGTCCTAATTTAGTAATACTAAGGTATGTACTTTCAAAATAGCAATAATAATAAATAATCCATCTATTATTTATTATTATTCTCGTTGATTTAATAATACATATAATATAAATATGTACACATTTATTCATAAATATACATAGAAATAATACATATTTATTTATAAATTTCAGTCAGCCACATTATTAAAATAAGCATTTGTTTCTTGAAGCGAAAAAATTTAGGTTTAATAAAACCGTAACTAGCACACAGCACAACCCCACCAATGTAAAAAAATAGTTATGAAGGGTACAATTTGTCTGAGGGTGCAGTCATTAATAACACTAAATAAGGTTAACTTATTTATTATAAGTGCTGACGTTTCGCCCTACAATGTAGGCCATCTTCTGGGCAAGGAGAAGGAGAAGCGGCTGAGCGAACTGTCCACTATATCATGTCAACTCAAAACGTCGAAACGCCGGCACTTAAAATAAATAAGTTAACCTTATATAGTGTTATTGATGACTGCACCCCCAGAAAAATTATATCCTTCATTACGATCTTCCAGTCGACCATTTTCCTCTCTTTAAAAAAAAAATGGTTGTATGGTTTTATGGGCTATTGTATACTTTTAATGGTTATTATTACCCTTATAACTATTGTAATTGGTTATTCGTATTTATTGGATGTGATTCACGCGAATGAAGGGTGTGACCCATCATCTGGTGAGTTTTAAATAAATTATAATAATACAAAAATAAAAGTGTTATTATTTATTGAGTGCCAATTATATATATATATTTGATTGGCCTTATTATATAGGTCTTGAATTCGATATAGTTTTGTGTTTCCTTTCGTGCGGGTCTCGTAAGTCTTCCTGACGATTCTGTTTGTTGATTTAACGTCACTTTATACTGCTATGGCTAATCAGACGATGCTACAGTCGGAGCTCTAAATTTTGCCTATCCAGGTTTAATTAAGATAGGGATATTTAACGAGTACCTGACATCGTACAGACTCGGGACGCCCGTTTAACGTCCCTTCCGAAGGACGGCGTAACTAAGGATTTTTACTACCTTTAAAAATCCTATCGAGATTAGCCCGTAAAATTGTGCTATCTTATCCCTCCGAGTTTCCTTTCTACTTTTTGCATGTACTTCATTTCCAAAGCTTGTATTTGCCTTATGCGTTTTGAGGTCAAGGTACACGATTTCGAAGAGTAAGATAGGAAAGGAAGGATTGTCGATTTATTGGCGGCCAGTTTGGTCTGCCTCGTCACCTCTCTTCTTCCCAGGAAATCCCGTCAGACCATAGTAAACATTTTCCTCGCTTCTCCAATTCTTTGTATGCGCTTTTGTTGAGATGAGAACTTAGATATTTAAAACTTTCAACTTGCTCTTATCTCTGTCCTCCAACCCTCAGTACTTTCATTATCCTTCGGAGTTTCTTCCATATTTGCATGCATTTAGTCTTCCCCGGATTAATTTTCATATTTATTGCCAGTAATTCCTTTTGATGAAGGTTTCTGTGTTCTAGCTAGAATTTCCTCATCATCAGCTTTGACCTGACTTTGGAGGTCCACGAAGCAGTTGAAGAGCTCTTTATTTTTCTCAACAGTCTTTTCAGTTATGTTTCTCTCTTATACAAAATTTGATAAGTTAATTAAACTATTCTTTGTATTTGATTGTAAGACACCAAAGTTCTTATTTCATTTCCTGCAATATTATTCGAAATGTACTTGTCCGAAAATAAATAAAGATTTTAATTTATTTTTAAAATATGGTGTCATGGTATTTATTGTTTTTGATATATCAATTTCATATTATAATTTTAACTATCAATTAGAATGCATCAAGCTTATGATTCTTTTTGGTGGCTCGTCATTATGTTTTCAAAAATATATACAAATGCTTGATAAAGAAGTACATCATCAATAGCAAAACAGAAAGTAGCGAGAAAAAATAAAGTTAAAGCACAATTGCAAGTGGAAGCGGACGGTAAAGGCTGGAATCAAGAAGAGATCAGCGGGGCTGTATGGAGCCAGATGTTGCTAACTCCAGATGGTTCCTGACTCGGTTCCTATCCCCCTGTATCTATACATCTCATTACATACATCATCTCATATATCCTTTATGTTGTCCTATATTTCTATAACTCTAATGTATTCAGTATAGTAGGAGGCCTGGGTAGGAATCAGATTCGTTCAACCTTAGAGAGTGGCTGTAGTTAAATTTTTTTTGTGGAAATAAACCCGGAAGGACTATATATATATTTTTTAAAACGTATATGTATATTTTTTAAATGAGGAAAAAAATTCAAATATTATTGGTTCTGTAATATATGTGTTCGCTATATTCGATGACAATTATAACACGATTTACATAAAGAAAGGATAGCTTTAGTAGTTTAGTTTGGATTAGCTTTAGTAACGTCTTTGCTCATACTAACGGCAAAGAGATAAGTTATAGCGTCTATGCAGAATGGTGAATAAAAATATGTTTTAATGTATTTTTTTTTTTTTAGGAGGAAGGGCTGAAATTACTACTTTAGTGAGCTTAAACCTTTAAAAAAATATTTGAATAATATTTTCAAAAAAATTTAACTATGTTGAGCTAGTGTAAAAATTCCAACAAAAAGCCCGTAAGTATCAAAACTAAAACCGAAATTGAAAATATCTGTCCAATATTTCGCCCATTCAGGCATCCTCAGGGTACAAAGAGAATAACATCATAGAAAAACATGAATAATGCATCCAAGAAACATCCCACCACCTCCAAGGCAAAAATGCAACTACTGAATCACAAGAAAGATTACTAGACCTAACCTTATCCAGGTGGGGTATAGTAACCTTTCTTATGATTCAGTAGTTGCATTTGAGCCTTGAAGGTGGTGGTATGTTTCTTGGATGCATTATTCATGGTAGATTCTTTTTGATAGATTGTAAATTGCTGTAGATTGTAATTGTAAATTGTTTTAAATTATCTTCAATCCTTTTAGAGATATAAATGAAAAAACAAACATAACCTTCGGCTTTCTCTTCCTCGTCTTCTAGATCCAAGATCTTTTCTCTTGATTGGTCTAAAAAAAAGCGTTGAAATACATTTGGACCGTACCGTCATTTATGTCTACCCTTCCTGCTCCCATTATTTTTTAGATTGACTAAAGGATGAGTATTCTGAGTGCTTCCCTTTTTTTTTTTGTTTAAATGTAACGGACATGTTTCAACTTGAATTCATATCAATTAAAATTGATTCGCATAATAATGATTCTAAGTAAATGTTTATCTTTAAGTATTGCTTTGACTTTCAACCTATTAATATTAGTTATTGTGAGCAACTAATGCTATTTGTAAGGTGCAAATTGTGTATTCCCACTGGCGTGCTTTCTATATTTTTCTAGTTTGACGACGGCAAAGGACTCCCCCGTAGGAATACATAAAAGTTTCTTTTAAAGGAAGAGTGTCAGACACGACCTTGGTAGAGGGGAGGAAGATATCCCGTATAAAAAATGTATAGAGAGGACTCTTGGCTAATAAAGACGCCGCCCTCAGCGCATGCTAAAGAGTCTAACTGGGAAAGTTTCCTGGGTTGGCATCGCCTCCCTGATGGACCGATCCGACCCCACCGCCGTTCTGATTAGGCAACTTGGAAGGAGTTCTTTCTCTGTCCCCCCCCGGCCGAGCACCTCTCGGCATCCGCAAAGTAACGAGAATGGAGCAGATAATTTCCTGAATTCTCCTCATGTAGACGGTGCTGTAGCGAGATTGAAAATATTGATGTTGTTAACCGATTGGGAGTCGTGGTGTCAATCAATTTTAAAAGAAACATTGATGGAGTAGCATTAAAATTATTTTAAAGGTAGAAAATTGTCCGTGAGTACTTCGGAAAAATTCTCTTAAGTAAGTAGCACAGTTTATTTTAATTTAAAAGTATCAGTCACCTGTCAAACCTTGACCCCATTAAAAGCCCTGAAGAAGACTTGCAATGTGGGTCGAAACGTTGGCTTTAAAATAAACAGTTCTACATACTAAAGAGAATTTTTCCTAAAATCCATCTGGACCTTTTCCTTTCTCATATAGACGAGTAGATACATACTTCATCGTAAATAAAAGGTCAACAAATATTATTCAAGATAAAAATTATTTTCTGACAACCATCAGGGTTTATTATTTCACCTACTTTCAACGAATCCCAAATACTTTCCCCCCTTATGCTGTACCAGTTAAACTACAGAGATTTGCTTAGTTTTAAGTTCAACGGATGTCCAATTTTGGCTCTGAATGCAAATTTATTTTACTTAAAGAGGTCGAAAATTCAGATGCATCTGGTCCGTCCCTTAACCTGATGCATATACATACCACTTGGACTGAGATATTGATGATCATAATTTGTAAGTAGAACGAAAGATGAATGTAAAAAGAACTTTATAGAATCATGAAAAATATAAACGTGGCAATTGACATAATTATAATCATATATATAATAAATAAATTAACGATTGTCATAAGAAAGTCTTAGACGTTGTGGCGTTAACAAAGATTCCTAGATTTATAACCTAATTGGTCAGAATAACGACTACGAGGAAAGAAAAAAGATAAATACTTCTATCATATTTTAAAATGTTTATCACACTCCAAATTGTCTTCCTTGTGACTAATAAAGATAATGACCATAAATTAACGTCTACGCCTCCATTTTACACATTTATTCAATGCTTAGCTTAGTATTGGTAATAACATTGAGCGGGTTTGACAGCCAAAATATTAGTAGCAGTGAATAATTATAAATATAACATTAAAAAAAATTGATATAATTCGAAATAAAAAAATCGAATGAGTACTATGGAACAATTATTTTTTTTAGCTAAAGTCCAGATTTATTTGTTTAACAATACTATGAATCGGTTAAATTCCTGATTGCTGACTATACTGCAAAAATAAATATTACGAAAGGGAAGATCAACTCCTGTTATTATCTTTAGTCCATTGGTAATTGAGCAATGAGTGACCGCCGTCACTTGGCCAATCACCACTGATTGCTCGGTTGCTAATTAATTAACAAAAAATGCTCACTTTCAACAAAGCGTTCTCTACCTGCTCAAAGTTCGGGCTAGGCCTGGTAATTTACTTTCCGTTAACTGGTTGACTTTTTTTATTTACTGCAATTGTTTCAAATGTTTTTACGCGGAAGTTATGTTCTTCCATACTTCCATTATTATAAAGAAGAATTATTATTCCTATACGTTACTAATATATTCTAACTAGAATAGTATAACGAAATTCATCCTGCAGCTCGGCCAGGTGATAAATTTCAATCCGCCTGTGACAGATTCGAGACATAACCTTCTTGATGGATGAGAACCTAGCGTCTTTGAGCATGCCCTGATTAAATCACCAGCGATCCAGAATCTACGCACATCTATTACTCACGAAACAGCTTCTGTAAATATAATATTGAAGAACATTGTAAGTCCATAACCTTAACAGTTTACTCCAAGGTTTTTAATCAGGAGTAATGCTTGCGACCTGGACCTTTTTTTTCCTTCAATAAGCAAAGACAGAGTTTGCAATATTAGAGAACTTACCAAGCTGCCGGAACCTCGAAAAGAAGATTTTTAAGAAATGGTAAAAGCATGGCAAGGCGATTAAGGGAGAGAATATTCGAACCAAACCGTCTTAATAGCATCTCACTGATATTATTAATTGAAGGGCAAGGGTAGTGTAAAGATGACCCAGCTTATGACTAAATTATATTTTTCTTTTATGATTCAAAATTGTGTTTTTCAACCTTTTATTTTTCTTCATTCCTTCTTACCTCAACACTCCATTTTCCATGCTTACAGATACCCCATCTTCAGAAATATGTCACATTCATTTGACGATATGGTTCTTCTGGCCACCTTTGAATACACTAATGTCTATTATATCGCATAACCGGCATACAATCTAAATATCAATAATATATTTTAATAAAGAAATAGTTCACCTTAGATCAGAGCCGGGATTGGCCCTTACTAGTGGAGTTTGCAGGCTGCCATCGACGACTATACCGCCAGGACCTGAAACAGTACATAATACAAAATATAACAATAATAATATCGATAATTATAATTAATAATTTTAATTTTTCTATATTTAAATTTACTCACCAGATAATCTGAGTATTTCTGCACCAACGATTACTTCATTCTTATCCGCCGAGAACAGCGCTCGTCCCTGCAGATCACTGACTTTGAACCTCGACGCTTGCACTTCAAAAACATCGTTACCTGTAACAAAAATAAATTTCTTGTCAGTATCAAAAGAGAATTAATGTAGAATGTAGTATCATTTTTTCTTGAATGGTTTTGGAAAATAAATAATTCTTTGAAATTCCATTAGAGGCCTAAGTAAGGCAACTCTCGTTGAAAGAAGGGTGGTCTGAAAAGTTTCTGCCGAACATCGCCAAAGTTCACCAAATCGTGGTAGACGACCGCCGTATTAAAGTAAGCGAGATAGCAGTGGTTATGAACATGTCAAAAGAACGTGCTTTTCACATATAAAATCAACATTTAGATATGAAAAAACTGTCCGCACGTTGGATGCCATATGAACATTTCCAACGCTCTGTTGGCGCAGTTTAGGCGCAATAAAGTTTTGGCACCGATTAATTATTGTAGATGAAACTTGGATACAACATTATACGCCCGAAATAAAAATACAGTCCAAACAGTGGACTGCAAAGAGGGGACCGGCTCCAAAAAACGCAAATCCTGTTTTATCGGCTGGGAAATTGATAGCAACTGCTTTTGGGATAGTAATGGAGTTATTTTAATCGATTATCTTCAAAAAGGAAAAACCATTTTAGGAGCATACTACGCATCATTACTTGACAAGCTGAAGGCAGAACTTGCGGATAAACGACCACATTCATGCATTGACTCTTATTTGTGCCCATACTTCTTTCATTTTTTTGCTTTGTGCTTCTTTTCTGTCCTGAGACCATGTTGCTCCAGTCTTCTGTGATTTCTACTCTTGATCAGCTTGTCATTCAAGTTTTGTATCTGTAGGTGACTAGGTACTTTCGGTTATCCTCTGGTATAATTATAATCAGTTTCAAATTTTATTTTTTATTTCATTTTATTTATTTCATAACGCTTGATAGAAGAATAAATTAAAAATTAATTTAAACCTACGTTTCAAGTGACATTACAAGTCTTTATGTACTGAGAATAAAATCAAGATTTCGTAAAATATTACTGACATTTATTTAACCTTTATTCTTAGGTGGTTATTAGAACAGTTAATTATAACGGTAAAAGAATTTAATTAAGTGTGTCGGTTGAAGAAGCAATAAACACGATTTCCCTGAGCCAGAGAGCATTTAATAACCTCATACATATTTTATTCATGAATTTACGAGACCTTTAGCTCTTCCACATCATCTGATACGGAAGTGGGAAAAATAGTCTTAAATCATTTAGTACTTCAGGATTTCATCATCATAAAGAAAATTTGATTAATTATTTAAATTAATCAATGAACGTGGGAAAAAACTCAAAAAGAGATCGCTATTATTAAGAGGTCGCCGTAGGAACAAATTTTAACTCAACTCAACAATTCGCATATTCCGGCATCCTCAAGAAAACAGTTCATTAGGAATTTACATCAACTAGACACCTTACACCAACATTCCAAACAGACTCATCAAATAGAGACAGCAATACGCTCTCCTATATGCTCCACATGTAACTAAGGCAAAGGAAGGTAATACGCGAAAAGCAGGCAAGATTATCCCGATCATCTCTACTTAATTGGTGATTGATGCAGTTTTCAACTAAAAAATGACCTATATTGCTTCTTCCAATTTCTATTTTTATTTTTAATCAAATTCCTTTCTTTACGATTCTGACAAGGAGTTTTGGATTATTTTCTTTGGAATCATGAAGAAAGTAGGTCGTTTTTAGTAAGAAATTTCAAATAAAAACAAATGTTTTTTGGCCAACTATTATCCTATGAAATTGCTATAAATCACAAAATAACAACGTATCGCACGACTCCTTGTAATCTGATACTGAGCTAACCGCGGTGTTTAGCCCGTTAATTATGAACATGCAACCATCTCAAGGTATATACCCCGTTATTAGGGATATCAAGGGTCGGACGGAATTAAAACTCTACATCGAAAGACAAACAATAAAACGAAATTATAGAAATGTTGGGTATTAATATTCTTTGTTAAATAGATCACGACAATGGGGGATTGGTTTGGGTTCCTAGGTGAAGCTGTAGGGCTTAGGTCGTGCTCGGAAAAATCAGAGAGTCACGCAAGCGACAGCTTTTCCGGAAAGAAAATCCACTGAAGGGTGTATTTTCTCCCCTCGGCGAGGTCATGAACAACCAATAGAAATAGAACCTCAAGATGGTAGTTGCATTGCGGTTCTTTTCTTGTTTTATTTGACAGGGAATTATATTTTATTGTCTGCAGTGGTTATGAAAGTATACGAGACTAGCGATACTAACTGATTATTTTGTTCAGATTTTAGCCTAATTCTTAAACTTCTATTTTGCAATAAGTGGAGTATCATAGTGAGTAATGTGCTGGGTTTTTATAATGAAGGTTCCGGGTTAAAATCCAGCTGCGACAAATATATTATTTGAAATAATCTGAGACAGTCACGATTGGATTTTTCTCGGACAAATCACTACCCAGCACAATCGTTGTCCAGGAAACATTAGAGTATCTGATATTTTTACTTCTAATAAACATATATTTTCCCTTGCAGAATATACAAATTATGATATAAGTATATATGCATTTTTTTCCCTCATCTTCCAAAAATTTATTTAACCCTACGGTATTTTAAGGTTTTATAAATGAATATATATAATATTTATTAAAAGTCCTCTATGTACTCAATTACAGTTTAGTCTATTGACATCTGTTTACACACAGTTATTATGGTAGAGATCATTTAAGGAGAAGAACTATAACGTGAAATGGATAAAACGGGCTCAGTCTACAGAATCGAATATATAAATGAATATGAACACTGGGGAGGGGAATGGATATTTCGATAGTAATACGCAATGTACGTTCCAGTAAAGAAAAAATAACTTTAATCTTATTAAAAATTATTTATATCCCTGATCAAGTCCAATCGTTACTAATCGAAATCTACCTCTAAAAGACTTGATGGTTCTTAGTTTTATAACAGTATAAGTCTTATAACTGAACTTATATCTATAACAGAATAAGACTTCCAGGTCAAAGAAAAATCGTTTTTTTCAGTAATTACGAGCGAAGATGAACTTAATCAAACAAATATTTAAATAAATCCCTTATAAAGATTGGGTTGTGTAAGTTACGTTTTGAATTATTAAGTGTCAAGCCTTAAAAAAATTGAAATGTCAATGCTGGCTGCTTTTTTGACCTCGTTGACGCCTGAAAAGGACTGGGTGTGAACAGGTACAGTCAGAAACACGTGTAAGTTTTAGGATAGCATCGAAGCCAATAGATCCACAAATCTAAAAAACAAAACAATACATTCTAAACCAAAGATACTCAGAACAACTGTCAATAACAATATCATAATAGCACTAATAACAAATATATATACTATATGTTATCCACAATATCTGTTAAGTTTAAGTTGATCGATTCGTTAAAAAAAAAAAAAAAAAATTAAATGTCACACCTGATTGGCTCCATCATCAAATGAAACTACCAGCTCTTTCAAATAAAAATACAATCAATAACAAAACATATAAAATAAATTATAATCATATATATGACGTAAGTCAACAAGATCCAAATTAAAATAATGTTCAAAGAACATTCTTCCCCTCGTATACATCGCAAACTGCGAGAACGCGGGGTCATGGGATCAGTGAAAAGAAGGGATATGTCTATGATCGAGAGGTGAACCAGGATAGCTCAATTGGCAGAGCTCCAGGCTAGTGACCTGGGCGACTCGGGTTCGAGTCCCGGTCCTGGTCATATATTTTCTTTCAAATAAACATATTTAGAAACTACCATCTCGCTACACCCAGAAAATCTTTCTTTTTACAGACTTCTGTAAACAGAAAGATTCCTACCTTAAGAATTCATCTTACTTCCGCTCAGATCAAGTCACTTCTCATCAAGAGTACCAGTTTTAAAATTCCGAACTATTGTAAACCATAACCAGTTTTAAAAATCCGCTCATTATATAGGTTAATTTCCGCTACCGTAAACATATTCTCTACGCTGATGCGCCCTAGCGGACCTACACCACTAATTTCTTTCGATGAGTGTGAATTTTTTAACGAAAACTGAATATTTCCAGCGCACGAGTCTGCAACGTTTACAAAAACTGCGCGTGGGAACTGATTAGGTTGTAACGCCTCGATCACAGACTGATTTCTGTACCTTAGCAATACCTTTTTTCTTGATCTAAATATTATTATTACTCAATTATAAAATAAGCAACAGATGAACTGAAAACTTCATCTTATGAAACACGATACATCCAAGGCATTAGAAAACATAACATATGGCTCGCTTAGCAAAACACAGAACATGTCTAGCTGGCAGGCATTGGAAGTGTACATGTTACTTCTGTAAGCGCAAACGTTCCATGCTGTATCAAGTCGTGGCTTTCTTTTTTAAAAAACTGCAAAGAAGGAGAGTATCCGGAAGCTGAAGGATGAGGGTGAGTCGAGATTTATGCTCGTTAGAACAATAAAGCAAAAAGAGGAGCTACTTGCCCGGGGAGATAACAGATTAAAATCAAGTTTCAATTTCTCACCGAGCCGGAATTAGAAACAAGATGGGAGGTGGGTAATTTAAGACTGTTGGCGCCATCTATTAGGGCCTAAACTAATTACATTAGCGGGCTAAAACTCCAGCGCCCCCCTCCCTCCACTAACTTGGTTACTTTTGTGGCTGCCTTGCTCCCCTCGGTCACAATTCATTTTTACATTTCTTTAAGCACACTTTTGTCTCATCTTCTTCTCTTATTCCGCAATAAAATGTTTCCCCACTCTCTGATGAGTTTGGTCGGCTGGGCTTTGCTTAGTATCCGAATTAGGAAATGATTTAACTTTGAACTATTTATCTTATAATAGTTTGTGATTAACTAAAAAAAGAAACGCTACTTAAAAACAATTACATGGCCAACATTAGATCGAATTTTATCAATTTCTATATAATTCTGAACCCTCGAGATAAAAGATGCCTCATCATATTTTTATAATGTTTGTATTTGTTCAAGCGAGCCAATTTTCCATAACTTAGAAATATTAAAACTTGTATCATAATGTCCAGTGATAAATAATTAAGAACTACCTCTAAAAACCTTAACACTATAATCATTATAATTTATTTTTATTTATTGTTCTTTTGACGGTGATTATTTTTAAATATTTTTATTTTGAAGAGATAAGATTTGTCGCAGCTGGGATTCGATCCCGGGTCGTCTACATCTCTAGTGCAGTGCTCTAAATCACTGAGCTACCAGGGGTCGTATCCAAGCAAGACAAATTCATTCTCTTCACCGATCCTATATCCCCGTGTTCTCGCAATTTTTGCGATGTATACACGGGGAAGAATATTCATTAATCATTACTTTAATTGGGATCTTGTTGATTTACAGCGATTTCATATTTATAATTAATTTTTATTTATTGTTCTTTTGAAGGTGATTATTTTTGAATATTTAATTTTGAAGAGAAAATATTTGTCCTGGCAGGGATTCGAACTCGGGTCGTCTGCATTCTTAGTGCAGTGCTCTAAACCACTGAGCTACCAGGGGTCGTATCCAAGCCATACAAATCCATTCTCTTCACCGATCCTATATTCTATATAATCCTACATAAGATATTAAGGTATATCCTTTAAATTATTTCAATAATTTAATATTGGTGTTTTAGGTAAAACTCCAGCACCTATCTAGTAGCTACCGAACACTTAATTGGATTGGAAACTAAATTAGGTGGTTATGGCTGACCACATTGCCTCCTTCTATAACCGTTGATAAAAAATTTGTTTCCTTAAATACCCCAGATAAAGCACGAATGTTGTCTGTCAGATAGAATACTAATAGCGAATTATTTATTTCTTCTGTTGCAAGTCCCTTTACAATAATATTCAATAATGTAATACAGGGTTTAAAATATAACTACAAAACTAGTGATGTCCTTTGTAGGAGACGTAAACTGGTGGCCTATAGTGCGTGCGAGCCTTTGCAGTGTCAGATTTACGTTAAAGATACCTACCCTAATTATAATTATAGGGAAGGCAAAATTGAAGAATTCCACAGTAGCATCGTCAGATTAGCATAAGGACTTTTTATTAGCAATATTAGCATAATGTGGCGTTAAATGAATAAACATAAGCCTTCATTATTTTCTTTTAATGATCCCTCCGAAGAAAACCGAAACGAAATTTCAAAATATAAAAAATGGTGCATTTATTTTTTTAGCTTCCAGAGATACCCGTCATATAAAGCATGTTCTTCAATTCTATATAAATAATAATTTTCCTTTTTTTCTAAAAACTAGTCATTTGCTTCTCTTATGACAAATATTTTTAAAAATAAAATAACTGAAAATAACTGATCAAATATCATCGGAGTGTTCTTGATGCCAGGACTAAATCCTGGGGTATTTGCATTTATATGTTGGCTACCCTGGTCACGTGAATGTAATATGCTAAATCCTAAATATGATATAGATTGTAATGAATGTGATATTTGGAATCATGCATCAATTTGTCTGATCGAAGCGGCGGCCATCAAAAGGTCGAGCACTTCACACAATAACAATAATCAAAGGTTTTCACACTGATTGCTTCACCGTCCGGGTCAGTTTTCAGTTTTGGTAGAGTCCTCCAAGCCTTAGCATGAGTTGGAAAAAAATACTTCTGAATAAAT
The DNA here is from genome assembly GCA_964056705.1 of Troilus luridus. Lineage (NCBI taxonomy): Eukaryota > Metazoa > Arthropoda > Insecta > Hemiptera > Pentatomidae > Troilus > Troilus luridus. The sequence continues at coordinate 77,718,922 of OZ057414.1, read as the reverse complement.
TTATTTACATAGTATATAACATTTATGATTTTCGAGCCTTTATCAGGGATACTACACAGATTTTATATTATTAAACTATAAATAAAATGAATATTACAAATAAGAAAGAAGTTTGAAGAAATCTGCGAATCAAGTAAAAACAGGTTAGGATAATTTAGTTATAGTTAATCGATTAAAATTGATGGTTTTCTTAGTTCTTCAACTGATATTCGAAGTTGAAAAATTATTGGAAATATAATGAGAATTATCTTATTTGTCAAAGAAAGGATATATTTAATTCAATAATATATTATAATTATATTTTATTATATAATATATACAAAAATATATAACAAAAAATAAATATTTAAAATTTCAGAGCCAGACGAATGCTCAAATGAATTATACCCTCTACCTGATTTTAAAAACTCGTATCACCAAACACACAATTTGACTTTTTTTTCATTGAAATGTTTTTTAATTCTATGTTTTTTTTTTATTTGACAGGCTTTTCCGCTATTTATATCACGAAGTCCATCAGAATTGTAGATTGGTTAATTAATCAATTTGATTAATGTTACCCAAAATAATATAAAACACATTGAAATAGAAAAGTAACGAACAACACAATTCAAAATTCTGAGTAACAGTTTGGTTTCTTGGTTTCGATTTTTATTAGAATATCTGTTCAGAATTTGTTAATTATCTTAATATATAAATTTCATTAAACAGTATTAAAAATATTTTCCGAGAATTAAAAAAAAATTATTTTTCATAACAAAATATGTTGCAACTACATAAGATTGGTAGCTAAGGAGAGAAAGCACGAATAGAACTGAGGAGATTTACCCTCATAGCAGGCTCATAAAATGCACTGATTAGCAGGTTTATTATTACCTCCGTAATAAAGCGTCATAAATATTCATCCTCAGTACTCCACGAACTCCAGTGCATTTAATAATCTAGTTTACGGCACTAAGTTAAGAGAAATAATTAAAACTCACAAAGTAATAGCTCCTTAGAGCAACAAATAAGCTAATGTAATTAGGTGTAGTGAATTTTTATTATTATTTATTTTTTATTACTAAAACATAAGAGTCATTTCATTAGGTCATAAACCAAATCAACTAGGAAATAACATTTTTCATGCGGTATATATTTTATTTTTGACTAAATATATATTTGAATTGATATTGTGTTGTCCGGAAAATAATGCAGGATTTTAGGTTTACAATTAATAACCCCTACAAATAGAAAACCGCTTATGTTTGTTGGACTTTTGACTTTTATAAATGTAAACACTTATTAATTCTCATTTAAACAAAAATGTTCGTTTATTTCTGTGGCATTTTGCAACTTGGAGATGATTCGTTCTTTACTATGATGTCAAAACGTGATTTTCGCATAATTTTGTATTAGGAGTTCAAATCGGACGGAAGGTGGCCCAAACGGCGAGAAAAATCAACGAAGTCCAGGGCGAAGTTAGTATAAGTGAGTGCACTGTATAACGGTGGTTCCAGAGATTTCTAGAGGGAGACTTGAACCTTGATGACAACGAAGGTCGTGGAAGAAGTTCTGCCCTTTCTGACGATCTTCTTCGAGCTTCGGTCCCAGAACAACTGTTAGAGAGCTGTCAAGGAAATTCAAAGTCAGCAAATCAACCATCGATGACCATCTTAGGCGATTGGGAAGGTAAAAAGCTTTAAACTTGGCAGAACTTCTTCCATGGCCTTCTTTGTCTTCAAGGCCCAAGACATAACATATTATGAATATAAGTATGAGTATAAGATACTTTAACTTCATAGTATTATACATGGTGTTTTGAATATCATTAGAAAGCTTTAAATATAAGCTATGTATATATAATTAGCACAATACGTATTCCTCGCCTGCTCCGCCACTGTGTGGAACTCAATCCCTCCTTTAATCCGCCATGCTTCTTCACTGGCTTCAATTAAATACTCGCTTTTCCAACATCTCTTGACATCCCAAAAAGATGCGCTCTAAGCAGGTCAATCAACTGCTCGAATAAATTAGTATTGAATAATCGATTTCCTTGCGTGTTTGGTTTATTTTTCCCAAAGAAGATATAGACTATGTAAATACTTTATTGCATGTTATCACATTCATTTATTTTATTTAGTAATTTTCTTATTAACAATTTTATTAATTTTGTTTATAATTATTCTGTAGGTATTAATATATTTATTTTAGACAATTTGTTAAAATCCTGTCAAAATTCGTACTTTTTAGTTATTTCATTTTTATCATGTTTTTGTCACTTTTAATTATTGATTCATATTATTATGTAGATTTCTGGGCAGATGTATATTATGTTTATTTTTTTTTGTTCATGATTATTATTCTAAAGGGAATTGGTCCCTGAATAAAGTTTGTTTTTTATTCTATTATATATACGTTTTCTGCTAATTATGTATTTAAACTCTTAAATCATCATTTAAAAGTATTTAAACTCAGTTAATCATTATAATTAAACACTTAGTAAAGCTCATTCAATACGTAGAGAACCATCCCATTGAGAAAAAGAATTTATCTTGTGAATGGGACAGGTTTACTATTGTGGTAAACACCGATTGCCTCCTAAATGGCCTAATTCAGGAATCTGGCAACGCCTCTGTTTCTTTGATTGTACTAGTTCACTTTCTATGTTAAGTTTTTACTTTAAGCATCCTAAATATTTCAACATGACTAAGGGGCTAACAAAAAAATAATAAAAAGAGAATTTTTTTTTGGGGGGGTATAAGTATATATATTCCTTCCTATGTTGTAAAGACAGCAAATTATTTTATCTCCAGCTGATACAAAAACATGTGTTTTTGGCTCAATTAATTCGGACTAAAGTACGTCTTTTCTCCATGTGCATTAGAAATTTAATCAAAATGTTTTCTTTATTCCCTAGGGAATAAAGTAAAAAGATGACCACCTAATTCGTTTAAATAATGTAGGTTTTGTACTGAAAAAGTTCAGGGTTAGGTTGGTACACCTGTCACACTGGCCATTAAAATCAGCTGTTGTTTCAAAACACCAAAACTGATAAACAGAAGTTCATTTGTGTTCAGGTTGTGTAAGTTTTGGATCCACCACATATTGTACAAGAAGCAAATAATGTTATTTCAAATTTATTTCCAGCTAAATCAAGTCAGATTTATAATAAAACTTACGATGACTTCAAAAAATGGCTGATAATTTAACAATTCAAAATTTTAATCATTGCACATTTAATTTCAGATTTTTAATTTATTGTAAAACATAAAATAATATAAAATATTATAGCGTATAGTTTGACTTTTTACATCCCATTAGAAATAAAATCTTGAATGCCCTCGGGACTAAATTGATTATTATTCCCAGCAGTTCTTTACTCCCTCCGCTTGGCCAAGTGAGTAAAGATAATTATTCCCTCGCATTCGCTAGGGAATAAACTCGATTGTTCCCTCGCATTCGCTCGGCAAAAGCAAGCGAGCTTCGGAGGCCCACCGAAAGATATGTTTTTCGGTATTAGGTATACAGGGATGGCATCTTAATAGAAAATACTGCTCAAAAATGGTTTGCCATGTTTTATATAATAAGCCGAGCTTTAATCGAGCAAAACCGGTCGCTACTGTTACGATAAATTGCGGACACTGGAAGTAGGTGAAGCATAAGTTAGTACACCGCAAAAGTTAGTGCAACAGGGATGTTTTACAACACCCACCATATTCTATGGATCTTATGTCATCCGACTACCACTTATACCGGTCCCTCCAAAACTCCCTCAAGGACAAATTATTCACTGATGGGTGAGAGGTGAAACCTTTATTCGATAAGTTTGTTTTTTTTGGCTTCCGAGCCCTAGAAATTGTATGCGAATGGAATAATAAAATAGTTGGAAAGATAATAAATTGCCATCAATAAAAAGGGTGAATACATTATTCAATATAATTTGTGGTTTGTTTAAAAAACGAACTTGTTTTATTTTGATCTTCAAAAGGAACAGTAGGGATAGTATAGTAAATTAAATTATATAAATATATGAATGCATGATATTCTATGGATTTAAAAATTTACAATTTTAAAAGTCCTATATAAATGTTTCAAGACTATAATGTATATTTTAGACATAAAGTAAGATAGGATTCGAGTTGTCAAAGTTTATATTAAATGTTTAAGCTTAGTCCGAAATTTTTGCATGTTGAGTTCGGTGTTTCATTATATTTTTAATGTATCTAACTCACTAACACAGTTTGCACTAGGGGCGTTTTGTGGTATAGTGGTTAGCATAACAGCCCAAGATCGTGGGTTCGTGGCCCGGCAGGTGGCCTTAGGATTTTTTAAAGGGAGTAAAAAATCCTTAGTTATGCCGTCCTTCGGAAGGGACGTTAAACGGCGTTCCCGAGCATGTACGTTATAAGTCCCTATACTAATTAAACCTGGATAGACAAAATTTAGAGCTCGAACTGCAGCATCGTCCGATTAACCATATCAGCTTGAAGTTAAATGAATAAACAACAGTTTGCACATTAATCTAAACATTTTAAATAAAAACTCAATTTTTCTCCTGGTGTACCCAGTAGTACCCGTTTTTATAGTAAAATATTTTATAGTATTATTCTATTATAGTACCGACATATTTTTATTAAAATTTAATATCCTTACATAAATTGAACTAGATTTTTTTCAGAACTTCCTTCTTCATTTGTGTTCAAATACATTTTTACCAGTCGAAACACCAATAATATAATTGCAATCATCATATTTTTAGCTGAGTGATCAGGATGTCTGTAGGCCTTCGACATTTTTTTTTTTTTTAATGAAAAACGCAGTTTACTCAATAAGTGAGGTATTGTTGAAAAAAATATATTAAGGGGTACTAAAATGAAGGCTTATCGATTATCCAGTAGAGGAGCTAACGGTAAAAAGATAAAGGACAGAGGACAAGACAAGAAGGAGAGGAAGATGACAGAGGCAGGAGAGCCTGTAATTGCCCCAGTGGGGATTAGGGGCCAACACCTGTTGCTCTTCCGCCTTCTCTTTTATATTCAATTTAGCCCAGCACCTCTTGTAGTCGATTAGGTCTGTCTCTCTCTCTCTCTCTCTCTCTCTCTCTCTCTCTCTCTCTCACACACACACTCTCTCTCTCTCTCTCTCTCTCTTGCCTGTATGCATCTATCTTTATCAAATAAACTACTTTTTAGTAATCGTAATCACCGCATAGTATTTTCTACTCCATTAATTCAATTTTTTTTCGACCCATTTTACTTATTCCATTTTATATCTAAAAGACCAATGTCATCTTATATTTATAAGCAAAAATTGAGAGCAAAAATATGTAGCCTTGTAATAGTAAATAATGAATGCAGAATACTACACAATAGTGAGATTCTGCGCCTCTGTGAAGAGCCGGATGTTATCAAATACATTAAATTAGCTAGGCAAGATGGACAGCCCATGACGTTCAAAAGGATGCAGTCCCTAAAAATGTGTTTAGAATCGAACCGGTCGGTAAAAGGAAGGTCGGAATTTCAAATACTAGATGGTTGGATTGTTTTGAGTAGCGGTGCCAGGACTGAAGACGGAATTGGTGTGCAGCCGCTCGAGATCCAGCCCAGAATCCAGTGATGGATTTTAGCGTTGTAACAATAGCGGACAATTCACCTTCCTGTACAACCGTTGTCCCAAAAACAGTACAGTCTCTACATTTTATTTTAAAAGAGTCCGTTCATGGATTGTAATGGCACAGAGGCTAGAAGAAAGTAATGTCAAAAGTAAAAAGAAAAAAATAACTGAGTTAAAAAAAAAGAAAGTAAAAAGCTTCCTGAAAACCGAGATCATTTCCAAGTCAAATTTCAACCCTTAACCAAATGAAATGAAACACACTGCAAATTTATTGCCACCCATTCTAATTCACAATAATACATTCCATTTTAATTAAATTATCTTAGAATCGATCGAATGTTCAATATATAGATATATATAGAATTTACAGTTTCTGTGATATTTCTTTTGACAAAGGGGATTTATTTTAATTATTGGTATATTGTCGCAATTCATTCATTTGTTTTTTACTACTGTTGCGTCTTATATGTGTGAACGGATTATTTAATAATGAATTTTTAATTAAACAAGTATCAGAAGCGTCAAGTTTATTACCTGATGGTCAATATCACACTTAGCCCTGGGTCAACGTTATAACATTTAATATATCATTAATTATGCTTCTACCATTTAGTAGCTCCATCGACTAATTAATAGGGCATCATATTGCGTTACCTGGATTAATTTTAATTATTAAATGCAATTTATTATTTATGAGTGCGTCCGATTCTCGATTCTAAAGCCCTTAGGACTTACATTCTTCATTTGGTGCCACAAACAACACCCTACTTATTTCAAGGGACTTATTTTTTCACCGCTACTGATCTGACCTGATAAATCTGTCAATATCTGTAACGGATATTACTATTAGACCTATGGTAAAATATGACCTTTGAAAATTAGGAAGAGGGTAGCATTTACATCCAAAACAAACTGACTGACAGTCGCAAACCTTTAGCTTCTCACGTAGTCCAATTATATTAAATTATATTATTACATTGTGTTATTATATTATTTCATATCATTGTGTTATCATATTATTTCATACTTCGTTCGATATGAATGAGTATATTTAATAAGTGTGGGTCAAAAGCATATAACTCCTAATTTCAAAACTAGACTATACTGCTATTTAAATGGCTTACATGTCTCAAGATTGACAACAATAAATTAAATATTTAACGGTATGTATTGTATGATGAATTTCTGGAAATACAAATATAAACTTGAAATAAAACTTATAATACATTTCAAGGAGAAAAAAACTGTACCACTACAATCCTAGAGGGGTCTTGGGTTCAGTATGGCGGAGGCTATATTGTTTCTAGGACAACTGTTGAGTGAGGTGATTTGTTCGAGATCACGCTCAAAAATACATTAATTTTAATGACATGAATATTTTATGAAAATATATAATACTAATGAAGGTTATGGTAAGATTAGATCAGCAACCTGACCCGCCGAATTTGTGACCACGACTACAGAACATTGTGTTGACGAACTGAAGTAGAAAACAGTACTGTTAATGTAGCTATGCCGATTAATCAGAGATACGACTGACCTAGAGTTATGCTGTTGCTGGCGTGGTTCTGGTTGGTGGCGATGGATATGTTGTGAGATGCCCTGATCTGGATTGGCCTGTTGGGCCTGGATCGGATGCTGCTAGCGACGAGGCTACCGAGGATGTAGCTCTGCCCGCTCACTTCAAGTCCCCCGTCCAGGATACGAACCTTGCCCATTCCTTCCTGCAACATAACCAAGTATCAAGTAAAGGGAATCAGATATACAAATATAGTCATTAAGTATACGAATATAGTGAATCAAGAATACAAGTATAGAGAATCAAGTATACAAATAAGTTTACAATAAAATACAAGACTATTTGTATTTGGTCGTTTCATATGAAATGTCCGTAGTACAATTTAAAAAACAATGAAATCAACACTGTATAGAAACAAAATTGAATTGACAGTCGGAGGATGCCGACAGAAGTGAAAACTCTTTGGAATAACTGGGTTCTTTTTTGAATTTCTAAATGAGTTATAGTCTGAATTATTTAAATTTGTAAATTCTGGTTTTCACATATGAGCCGTTCACTGCAATAATAGACTAACTCCACTTTTTGGAAAATCTTAAATTTAAGTGTAAAAGCACTTCATATAGTCATAACTTTTTATATTAATAAAATATTTCCCAAACAATAAAGGTTAGCACCATTAAACGACAATGGCCATTAAATTGTTTGGTCGCTGAATAATGAATCATTTATTTCAGAGGTCATTTTGATTAACTCCATACTGTAATACAAATCGTTGCAATAATACCGTTTAAACGGACTAACAAGTTGTTCATCATAACAAATAACGAATTTTATCTAGTTAGAAAAGTCCAAACCACACATTTTCCAATTTGAATGTGACTATAATGAAGATTCAAAATTTAATGCAATCTTAGTAAATCAGATAGGGCACAGGCAGATAGACCACAAAGTTTTAAAAATGGGGATAAGCCTTAATTATATCCCCAAGGTAGATCTGTAACAAGGGAAAAAAGGAAAGACATGATGGATCTGCTGAAATTTATTCCTCCTGTTAATCAGATTACTTCAAAAACTTGCAAAAAAATAGAAATGACGAGCCGTCACATACAGATGATGAAGAAGACATCATTTATACTGCTGACGAATTAATCACAAATAATGATTTAATATAGCAAAACTGTTAATGTTAATTTTTATGAAAAATTCTTAATAAAAATATGTCATAATTAACTTTTTCTGTGATAAGAAACTTAAAAATTTAAACACAGAATTTAAATTTATTACTTTTTTCACTTGCCAAATCGATTAACTCCACCAATCACCTAAAAATTGTAACATTACTGACGTTAGATTTTTGGCTAGTCTTTCTTATTAATTTAAAAAAAATTTGATTGAAAGCTATGCTTTCTACAATATTTATTTGAATTTTGTATTATAAAGAGAATTTTTAAAAACAATGCACACTATTCTCTCAAATTTCTCCACTTTTTGTTTTATAGAGTTAATCAATTTGTGCATTGAATGGCTCATATATTGGCAATGCGAACAATAATTATATACCTTTTTCTTGAATGATAACAGTCAAGTTTGAGAACATATGTGGAAGAAAATGGTTCGGGTGGAGATCAATAAATTTATTGAACTCCACCCGGACCATTTTCTTCCACATAATAATATAAATTTTCAAGTAGTTTACTTATTAATCAAAACATCTGATGAGCTGCGCAAGCTAAATGCAAAATATCAATAATTTAATTAAATAATAATTAGTATATAGTTAAATTTATTATATCTTATATCTGTATTTAGGTTCAACAATACTTAGATCATTACAAATAAAATCTTTAAGGGGAAAAGTAAACTCCAACTAGTTATTGATGTTTAAGTTATCATTATTATCTATTAAACGGTGTTTTATATCAATGGAATTCTTACATTTAACCTAAATTTGATTAGAATATATTGTATAACTCATGCATAGGCCGCTATATGTCGCCAGTCTCGAGCATATTGCTGACGCGAACCAATAAGTTTACCCTCTTCCAAAAGTCGCTAAACGCGGCTTAAGAAGTTTTATCTTCAAACATTTACAATAAAGTACAAAATTTTATAGTAACTTTTGATTAAATTTGGCTGAAGAATAAAGCCATGAAAGAAAGTAAAATATTAAGTAAAGTAATTATACAACAATTAGAATTCCATGTTTTTGAACAAATATGCAATTGGAACAATGGGGGTGGGCATTCCGTTAGAAGAACAGAGGTTGCCCGATAGCTTTTCTCAACGAATAATAAGAAATGCAATTTTTTGTATCTTAAAATTTATCAATATTGCCGTGTCGGCTAATAAGTATGACTACTTGAAGTCATGCACCTGAAAACAATTTACAAGTAATTCAGTTTATTTACTTGATTTCTAAACTAGTTTCTACAGAACAAAGCATTCAAGCGTTTCTTTCTCGCCCGCTCCAACACAGTGGGGAACTCAATCCCTCCTATCAACTGGCATGCTTCTTCACTAGCCTCATTTTCATTTTTCCAACATCTCCTGACTTCTCAAAAAGATGATCTCTAACAGGTTAAAAATTTCTTGAATGAATAAGTATTGAATAATTTATTTTGTTTTAGTTTTTTTGCAAATAAGATATATACTATGTAAAGATATAAATGATTGCATCATAGTTTATGTATTCAACTGTTGTTATTATTTTATTTATTATCTTTGATTGCTTATATCTTTTGATGATTTGTTCTTTTTTTTTTTTACTTTTTTGGAACTTCATAAAAACTTTATGCTTTGTGTCATGTATGCCATCTGGCCAAATACATATTAGGATTCTTTTTCTGTTCATGTTTGCTATTGTATGAAGGGGCTCAGTCCTAGAATATAGTTACTTTTCTATTCTAAATTTTGTAAAATCCTCTATCCACCTCTTCATATAATCGAGCTATTCTATAATTACTATCTAGAAGCTGTCGAAGATGTCCTTATCATTCAAATAAAAATATGAAGTAAAAGATATACGGCTCATAGGAGAGCATAAAGATGGCTGGACTATAGTTGGACAGTTCTAAATTTTATGCACGACACCCATTTGAATAAATAAGGAGCGGGGGAAGAAGTTTGCCACTTTATACGTTTGTCCCCCCGAGCCTACAAACTTTTCATTGACAAAGAAAAGGGCATAAAACTTTTCTCTCTGACCTTCGCGTGCCGGTGCTCATCTCAGTTTTTGTTAGCATATGTTAGAAAATCACTGATGCAGAAGACGAATAAAATTATCGATCGGTAATTTTTATATTTAAAATCAAATTATCAGTGGAAAAAAGGACAGAATGTTTTGCAAAAATTGCTCATTACAGCTTTTAAGTTTCATAGTGATGAACTGAGATATAAAATTATATTCAGTCCCTTATGGGATCGCCCATTAAATGTTCCAGAAAAGGACTGTTGGTCAAGTAAGAAAAACTTTACATTATTTATAAAATAATCAATAAAAATACAGTTCGATTCTACACACCTCTGCCCGGATGATGGCCTAAACATTAGGCCTTTAGTTGGCCAAATAAAAAGAGTTATACCATTTTTGTGTAAAATGTATTTACCCCACTCCAGGCCATTTTCAATATTTATAAAGAAAGTTCTTCGTTCAGTGATTTCAATATTCTTAGTTTCATTTTCTTAATGAAAATTAAGAGCCATAAAAGTTTCGTTTTGATTTAATTTGACATTATTTTGTTCCTTCCGACTAAGGTAATTTCTAGTGAGGACAGAACATTCGACGATTTATGGTAAATTCATTGTTATTTTTAGCTGCAAAAATATCAGATTTATAGACATCCCCCTCAAAAAATGGTTCTTTATATTATTTATTCATTTAAAGTCACTTTATGCTGCTTTATGGAATAGCTAACTGAATGGTGCTACAGTGGTAGTCATAGTAGGATAGGAATTTCTATCGAGTACCTGACACCGCACCCTGGCGGTTGAGCGTGACCGAGGACAAGTCACCTCCTTGCAGAACCGTTGTCCATGAAACAGTACAGTCTCAACCATGTACTGAACCCCCAGACTCGTTTACGGGTCGTAGTGGTACAGGTAAAAAAAAAAAAAGGTATCTGACATCGTACATGCTGGGGAATCTTATTTTATGATCCTTCCGAAGGACGGGATAACCAAGGATAACTTACATCCTTAAAAAAATTCTCAGGTCAATTGCCAGGTTGCGAACCTTCCGCCTTCGGCATGGAATGTTGTTATGCTAACCACTATGTCACAGGTGACCTACAATAACCCGTTTTCAGCTGTGAAGGGAATTTAAAATAACCAAAAAAATGAAGAGATGGTCTTGATACAAAAATTGTAGAGTTCGACCTAAACATAGATATACATTTTTTTTTGTTCAAAAATGTTGGATTTATACAGATTTTTCTGGAACTAGCTTTCAGCTAAGAAGTAAATTTAAAATGACCACTTTAAAAATTACGAGGTATTATGAGGACGAAAATTATAGATCATATAACTTCATTTTATTTTATCTGCAAAAAAATCGCACTTATACGGAGTTTACTGTAAGTATTTTTCAGCTGCGAATGTAATTTAAAATTAACGCAAAAACAATAATGAGTTAAAAATTGTATAGCATCATCTTAAAATAATTTAGTTTTCTTTAAACAACAAAAATTTCGGATATATACAGTTTTTCTGGAACTAGTTTTTAGCTGCGATGCAAATTTTTAATGACGGAAAAACAATTATGAGCCTCAAAATCGATTTGAACAGACCAGACGAAATGATCAACAAAATGATAAGAAATGAATGGTAACGGGAATGATCAACAAAACGTATTCGAACATGATAACTTTAATTGTTTCGAATTCAAACGTAGGTTCGAAAAACAAAACAAAATGAAACTACTCGTTAAGGTAAAATTGTTCTGCTTTTTCTTTTTTTTTTTTTTCTTTTTTTTCATCCTGGACAAACGATGACAAACATCTGAAAAATAACGATCCATATTTGCTTTTAAATCTGCAAAAATTGAAAGGTACCAATTAGGTGAAAAGTGCAATCAATGCAGAGGAAGTACAATAGCAACCAGGAACAAAAGGGCTTGCTACAAAAGCAAAAGAGAAGGCTTGGTTAATCTTGTATAAGGGTACGCCATTGTAGCCGGCTAGCGGATTCTATATCGCTCCGGGTTGTCGCGTTGGAGGGGGCGGCGAATATGTTATAAACTGTTTATATATAGCGGCCATGCTAAGTTGAAATGCAGGCAGTTATTACTTTTTCATGAAGGCAGCTCCGCTATTGGCTGCGAGCAGGTTCGATTAGCAGGTTGGCGTCCGAGCAGCTTTCCCCCCGTACAAATAATAATGAATTAGTTATTAGCAAATGTTTACGAGATTGCAATCATTGTTGTGCAATACTGCCACCTGCAATATTCCACAATACTGCCCAATGGAAAGCGATGGTTTACCAAAAAACATATAAATGTATTTGTAACTGTGTAACATATCAATGTAAATGTAAACATAATAAATGTATTATAAAAAAAAAATCGCATAGACCTAAGAGAAAAGGAGGTGCACTTAGGATGCAGAAAAGAAAGCAAAAACAAGGGAAAAGAATCAAAGAAAAAAAAAGAACAGTTAAAACTAATGTAATCCATAGAGGCTCTATTGTTAAAAAAAATGTTAATAAATAAGCAATTTAGAAGGTGTTATATGAATATTTCTACGTCTATTGGTCGCCTGAAAATAAAGCTGTTTGCGTGGGATTATTATTGTATATTTTGTCATATCTGTAATATTATGTAACTTATACATAATATCAGATAACTTAGTATAACGCGATAACAAATACGAGGCGAAAAAAAAAAAACATAATGGTTCAGTGGCGACTTCGTTGTTCGGCATTTATAGCCAAATCTTCCAGAGATCTGATTGCTGTTTTCTGGCTCTCTTTGCTCCGACTGGTAGGACCTAGACTGACTGGCTTTTGATTGATTCATCTTGTGTCTTAGGTTTTGTGGTTTCTTATTCACCACTGGTAGGTTTGAAAGCCATGGCTTGCTTAATTTATATCCATTTTGTCTTGTTGACATTTTCGGGGTGCTTTAAAGCGATCGAAATAGTGAAGCACCACAAAAAGTTTAACAGATAATATAGATATAAATTATCCATAATCATTAAATTATGCTTTCAAACATATCAGTGATAAAAGAGAAACCAAACAACCTGAAACATATGATGACCAACCAGTCGGAGCCCGGCCACCCATAAAGTAGCCAATCAGACCACTGGAAGAATAGGTTCCGCCCACACATGTATTTATTGTACGGCTCAGATTAAGCCGTGAGGAGGGCTGTACAGGAGGCCTAGATCGTCACCGGTGGAATTCTCGAGATCGCTCAACGAGTGCGCCAAGAGGACAAACCATTGGGTCGTGGGCGATTTTAACGCTCGACATACCCTCTGGAATAATACCTCTTGTTGCGTACCTGGTAAAATTATCTTAAAAACGCCCTACATCGTGGTGCACCCAAACACCCACACATTCATACATAGGGCGAATGCGACATTCACATCCACGGTTGATCTCCTGCTCACTCGTCAGCCACACCGTTTTGTTGACTGCGTTGCGCTTGACATCGTAACAACCGACCATAGGACTGTGCGCTATTATCTATCATCTATTAGACGGAAAAGCGCTACCCCCACCTCCACCAACGAAATATAAATATCAAGAGGCAGGCGGGGAGGCCTGCAAAGCACTGGTCTATCATAATCTGTCAACAGTTCCTACTCTCCGTACGCCGAATGAAATAGACGAATATATACAGTTTTTCACAGATACTATCACTGATGCCGCAGACAAGACCATACCAAAGTTTAAGCCACTTCCGCCACCCCTGCGTCCCCTACCGGATCACATTCTACCACTTATCGCCTTGATCAATAAGTGGAAGAATAAATGGTACAGGACCAGGGATCATGATGTGAAAACGGTAGTGAATTCAGTTACTACTCAGATTAGCAATCTCATGAAACATTGGCGGACTGCACACCGGCATGAAAAGCTCCGAGTAATCCATGGCGACCACCGTAAATTTTGGAAATTACTCAGGACGAGCACAAGGAAGAGAAGCTCTACATTATTACGTGACGGAGACAAACTGTTGACAGATGAAAACAAGCAACTAACTTCGCTGATCACTACAGTGCCACTGTAGCCCTCGAGCAATCAGTACGACCGAAATCCCGAACGAAGAAGTGGGAAATAATTATATGTTTGTATCTCCGAAACAGCTGAGGGCTATACTCCGTCGTTCGAGAGAGAATAAAGCCCCAGGCCACGACGGGATACAAGAACTGCAGGGATACAGACACTGCAGGACAACGAATTCCCCGAGCAGCTCTATACTATCATAAGGTCCTTTCTGACACAACGTTCAATAAAGGTACGAGTCGGCGAAGAGCTGTTCGACCCCTTTCCACTTACTTGCGGTGTACCTCAAGGGTCTGTGCTATCACTGGTATTATTCTCAGTTTATACTGCGGAAATCGTTGGTGACAAACACAAAAAAGCTACTGTGACGGCGTATGCCGATGACATCGCCATCTATAGTAGCTCATTGAATGCTGAGAGAGCTCAACGGCAGGCGGAGGTGGCCTGTGAGGAAATAACTAAAAAAACTGGACGGATTGAATATTACAGTTAATCTCAAGAAGACCGCCTGTATTATTCTCTCCTTCCAAAAGAATAAGCGCCCTCTACCTAAGGTTTATAGAGTAGCAGGCAGAGTAAACAAACCTGCGACTAGGATAACGTATCTCGGTGTCACCCTCGACCGGCACTTAACGTTATCCCAATATTGTAATAAGAAGATCAGGTCGGTTAGATCAAAATCTTACAGGCTTAATCACCTTTAAACCTCGCTGAACTTATCACTCAGCCTCAAAGTAATGATCTATAAGGCAGTTATTTGACCAGCACTCCTTTATGGGGCTGAATATTGGGGCTAATACTGAATAACATTTCACCAACAACTTCAAAAAGGCTCCAACAATTTCAAAACCGTATACTGAGGCGTATAGTAAGGCACACTTCTCTACAAATGACGAAATCAGACATAATACACGAGACCCTCGGACTCCCGACGGTAATGGACTTCATCAAACAACGGACTCCAACACTGCACGAACCCACTATTCAACACACGTACACCGACAGGCCGACCTCAGCGCTGCCAAACACATATACAGACACTCATTATGGACTGAGTGTAAACTACTAACAAACTCCAATCAGAAAGAACTAGTGAGCCCCATCACTAGCCCCCCCCCACTCCTACCATCTAAAGCTAGCAAAGCGTTGACAATGAATGTGACTCCACGGTCAAAACCAGGGGGAATACTTGATAATGGGTTCGTTTTTTGTCTGGCGAAGACACTGAAAAGCCAGTTAATATCTTGAGGGACCAAAATATGTTTGTACTTATCATTCACAAGCTTCCGAGACATGACCCTTGTGACGAGCAGACGACAGTTACCTGCAGGGTTTGAAAGAAAAATTCTTAGAAAAATGTGACAATCGGACTAATATATGGAACAATATAGACTTAGGCACAACGCGGAGCTCAATCAAATTTATCAGGAACCAGATATGGCATCGATTTAAAGTGATTTTAAGACTTCGGTAGGCCTATTGTTTGGGTACTTGGTTGGAATAAGAGAGGTAGGCCACGACTGAGATGGGCAGACGACGCTCATGAACTGAGCACAGAGACTGGTAGACCCTGGCGAAGGACTTGGAGAAATAGAGGCGAAGAATCGACAAGGCTCTTACCCATTCCGGGTCGTAGATGTAGTTATGGTGGTGACGACGATGATTTAAAAATTTTAATTTTCATTAATAAATTTTAATAATTATTTATTCTATGACTCTGTGTGTATTTTTTGGATTAATTATTATTAATTGGATTTGTAAATTATTTTATTTTTTTTATTAATAAATTTGTTTCGTTTAGCTCGTTAAGTAAACAAATGGAAAGGTAATGATACCTTAGTAGATAAATATTCAATTAATAAAATTATATGCATACCAAAAATATATATGTGTATATAAATGATTTTAGGATGGCAAAATTTTTAATTAAGGAAGAGGAAAATCGGTTGCAATGTCCCTTGACTTAATTGACTAACTGACCCGGAACTTGGGGCAGCTATGAGCTTAATAGACTTGGATGGTTCAACATAGTGCACTTACAAAATTAAATACAACAACGATAGTAGATTTTGCTAATAACTAGGTCTGAAAAAGCATTAAGACTTGGTAATCGTATGCAGGATCAAGACATTATTTTGGCAAATAATCAAAACTTTTTATTTCATTATTGAAATTTAAAACTATACTGTAATACGTAATGGCAATAGATAACAGCGAAGCACGCACTGTTTGTACTAAAATAACAAATTGAAGTTAGAATGTCAGGAAGCCATCTTTATTCGGACGCTTAGGAGTATTATCGGGAATTGAAGAGGTAGCTAGGTTTGAAACTAGTAGGTTGAGTCGGAATAAAGTTTGTCATAAAAGGAATGATATTCCGAATCAGGTCAATGGGACATTAAGGCCATTATGGATGATCTTATTGGTAATGCAGATTTTACGAAGGATTTTGGATTGTAAGGATTGGATACGCGGGGAATTCGATGGCTTAGTGGAGCCCTAAAGCTATACTTCATAAGTCCAAATAACGTATTTTTTACTATTAATTGGGAGCTTAGTGCGTTTATCTAGTTTGTATTTTTAAGTATCCGAAAACGGGAAGCAGTTTCTTGTTGTTTCAGTCCAGTATTTCTAGTTAAATGTTTGTAAAGATGTACTCCTAGGTTTCATATCTGTTCTACAGGAACCAATGGGATTAAAGGGTACTAAAGGACACATTTACATTGGTTTAGACCGAAGGTTAAAGGTAATTTTACGGTATTTGAGTATGAATAATATTGGTCAGGCTTGATATCGGGTTCGGGCCAAATCAAATGGGACATTGAGGTCATTATGGATGATTTTATTCGTAACAAAGAAAGGAGTATTGAGGATTTTAGGAAGGATTTAGGATAAGAGAGAAATTCAATGATTTATAAAGTTATATCTATACTATATCGATTTTGTATTGCCGAGTTCGTTATTCTTTACTCAGCTGAGAAATACACTAGATTTAATATTTTAACTTTGTTTCAAAATGGTTATAATAGTAAAGATTTAGAAAAAAAAGACCTGTGCCAATACAAACGATCTTGGGTTCAATAAACGGTAGAGTACAGAATATTTTTAGAACAACGGTTGTGCAGGGAGATGACTACCGAGATTACATCAATAGCAAGGGTTTTCTTCCAATTATGTACCAACTTTATAGAGACTGATTGATCCTCAGGGAGAGGGGTCTGCATACCCCACAGGGTTCATATCTGGCTGTTAAAATATTAAATAATTTGTCTTCCACAGCCGGATTTGAATCGAAGATCTTCATCTTCGCAACTCGGCGCTCTCCTAGCTGAGCTACTCTGCTCCCAAATTCTGTAGAAAACCAATTATTCTTCTGATACTTTAACACTATTTTCATTCATATTCATTAATTAAAGAAGAAAATACCAGTAGACCATCGTGGCGTGGCGATGACTATTAAAGTTGAACAGGAATTACCGTATTATATAGAGGTTCAACTGATTCTACTCGGTGTATTTATACCCTGAGATGAAAATCGTAGACTGATGTCTAATGGAGCGATATATTTAATGTGTTTTATAGCAACTCCCGGGGCGTTTTCTCTCCGGCCAACTTAATCATATTCCATGCAGTTATTCCGCTATTTCTTATCTTATTACTTTCTGTAAAATTAATATAAGACTTCCCATTATTCCGTAGCATAATGAGATTAGAGTCTTTTAATGGGGCGTTTTCATAAAATTATGAAGTATGAAAACTGTAGCCATAACTTTTAAAATAGTTGCTAAATTTATTTTTTCAGATCTTACCGTAAAATAAGACTCCTCCTAACAGTATATTAGTACAGAACATTTATTGGTGCTATACATTTTTAAAGTCTCGATCATCCGTTTTTATATAATTCATGATTTTTATTTTCTCATAAGCCCTTGGCTCATTTATTTATTCGGAATGGATATTTATCATGGTAATCTTGATATGATATGAATGTTCGAGATTCGAGACATATTTTATTACTGCAGACAGCAAGTCTAGACTAGGGTACCTTTGTTTTTTATCATCAACTTTCTCTTTTTATTTTATGTGAAGTAAGCAAAAAGACAAGTATAGAGAGTAGAGGGAATTGTGGAGAATTGTATTTATTTAATGAATTAATAACAAAAAGGATTAAATCATTAATTTAAGATGTGTTATGCTCTTTAACTTTAAATTTTTAAATTATTTAATTATTTTATGATTATAATAAAACTATTAAACAATTCAGGAGAATGGAATAGGATCAAAAGCCAACGAAATCAGATCTCAAAAAATGGATACTCCATACCGACTCACCCAAAGCAACAAAAAATCTATGTCCAAGCATTCGAAACTAAGACATTACACATTCATAAAACAGAATGCCTCTATGGATCAGAGAGATAGAATTTTAACATTCAGAAAAATAAAAGAAATATTAGAAAAATTTTAGGTTCAAAATTGTTATACGAACATTACCGAATCACATCAGATATTAGGAAACGCAGATTAAGGTTTTATGGACACATCAGAACGATGAATTCAGCAAGACTGACTATATATTAGAATTTAATTAAAAAATAAGTCAAAACAGGCACAATGAAGTGGACTGGAGAAATTAAAAATTGATCTAAAACTGGCCAGAATCAAACCAGAGGTATTCCAAAACCGGGCAGTCTACAAATTCTAAATTTATAAGAGGTGAAATCAATGAGTCAATCAATCAGTGGTCGACCAAGATCAAAATCGATTAACAAGCAAAACAAAATTTGCTTTGACCAAGGCAGGAAAGAAGACGGACCAACATGGTCTCGAGGGAGAAAGGAAGCCTAAAGCAAAATAATGGAAAGTGTATGGGAACAAAGAAAGGCACGCCTCCAATTTATTATGAAACTTTGATAATATTATTGCGTATTCCTAATGGGCTCATTCGCAAATAATAGCAATAAAACTATTTTAATTAAAATTCATTTTTGCCTAGTTTAATTAGAATAATAGTTGATTTTTCCTATTTAAAATATAATTGAGAGATGGGTTTTAGTTGGGTTGAAATGATTTTCCCCTTACATGTTCCATCCACGTATTTATAATACTTTCAACTATATTCATATATATTGATATGTTTCAGGGGAATGTTTTTTTTTATTTATTCCATTTATTTTTGGGATGTCATGAGTAACGTCCTAACTGGGATTCTTTTCCAGAATTTGGTGGTGTGTTTACCAATTTACTAATCAGCCAACCTAAATAATAATATTAGTAATGTTATAATGAATCTGTAGTGAATAAGGAATTGTATACACAGTTCAATCATTAAACAAATATAATTTATAGATATTATTTTGGACAATATTAATCTATACAAGGGGAAATACGATTAATGATTCAGATAAAATAGAGGATTGCCACAAAAACGGTACATATATTAAATTAACACATGGTTGGTAAACAGAGGTTGGTTATATATGGTTGTTGGTCAGGAAGGGCGATCTTCTTCCAAGTGAGCTTCTCATCTTTCGGTCCAAGCTAGCTTCTCCACCAGCCTTCACCAGGGGGTCTTGCTACCTCCCTGAGTGACCTAGTTCTTATAACCGTCATTTTTACTATTCTCATTTTCAAATTAAGATAATTATTTTCAAATTGAACCCAAACAGGCCCTGTTAGAATAAATTTGATAACATGTTCTCAGTTTTGGAATCAATTACAGAAAATGGATTTTAAATACACATACAGAGAGAGAGAGAGAGAGAGAGAGAGAGAGAGAGAGAGAGAGAGAGAGAGAGAGAGAGAGAGAGAGAGAGAGAGAGAGAGAGAGAGAGAGAGAGAGAGTGAGGGGGTGAGGGAGAGAAGACATTGCCCGAGGTTATAATTAGACACACCTTTGTATTAGAAGGAAGGCAACTTTTCCCAGGGCGCTAATGAGCCAAAACCTCGGGGGCATTTAGATTACGATTTAATGAACTCTTCATTATTTCATTTGTTCACTTTCTTCAGTTAGCCTTCGCCCCTTCTTTATCCTTCCTTACAATTCAATAGTCCTCCCCTCACTCTTGTGTCCTGTCCTAAAACTCTCCACGGCAAAGCTTCGGTAATTTTGTTTTTTTTAAGTTTGTGAAATCTGTAACTTTTCTCGAATACTATTTATATAATTTTTGAAACAAAAATAGCAAATAAGCTTCAAAATTCTAAGATAGATTTATTATATTCTATTCAAATAAAACTGCATTTTTAAAGAATTTATTTATTGAAATTTACAAATACATGTATATTTTACAAGTTCCAAAGCTGATCATGGAGGGACGTCCAGATGGAGAAATATGAAGAGGAAGCCCTAGAATGCGATGGCTGGATAATGTGGAAGGTGACCTTAGTCTCCTGGGGGTAAGAACATGGAGAAGAGGAGCGGAAGTCGTTTAAAGTGAAGGAAAATGGTCGAGAAGGTCAATAGCGCCTTTTGATGACGATGATGATTAACCAAGTAAATATTGTTAATAATGTAGTTTTTCAAGAGTTTGTGATGCAATAATTAAATTATTGCTCACTTAATATGCATGTATCATCAGCTTACATGGTAAGAATGGTAGGTATTACGATGGGTTGTGGAAGTTAGATGTATAAATGTGTAGAGAATTGGGCCGAGTATATTTGATGCACACTAGCAGATTGAGAAGAGATAAGAGAGAGAAGACAGTGAATAATCATTATTATGATTTACTTTAATTGTTCTGTTAGTGAGGTAAGATTGTATAGTGAGAATGAAGGGGGTGGAGAAAAAATTATGGGGGGGGGGCTTAATACTTGAATTTTTCAAGTATTAAATAAAAATATAAAGTTATAATTTATTATTTCTCCGTAACCATCTAGAATATTCAACTAATATTTAATCATTTGTAGATTCAATCCTATTTCTTTATAGATTTATTATCCTGATGAGGGCAACTTATACAAATTAAAATATGCAAAAAAAAAAAAAATCAAACACATTTTTGTTACACACAGGTTCATTCTTTAGGACATACACCAAAAGAAGAATCCCACCAATGAAGACTAAGTGTAGCATTCTTCCTCCCATCAACAGTTCGAACAGACTCACCAAATAGAGACACCTACCTTACTCCAAGAAGCTCCACAAATAATTCCACATTTTTCCTTTTTGGGATTTTTTCTTTTGTATTCTTCATTGTTATTTATGTGTCTTTTTGAGTTTTGACGCATTTTCATTAATTTAATTTGTGGTATAGCCGTTTTCCGACTAAATGTGCTTCAGTGGACGGTATCTCAAACACTGGAGCGATTAAGTTCTGGTCACAGTTTTCCAATAAGAATAAAGCCTAACTCAAACTAAAATCATTTAATTAGTCTTTGATACTGTATAAAAAGTGTCAGAGTTGTCGAGAAAATGTTAAAAGAGTAATAGGAATGATAAAAATTGACATTATCGCTAAGTCGATATTTTAGAAAATTAATTATATAACGTCATTTTACTGGAAAAAAAAATTACAACCCATCAAGGGTCTTAAGTTCAGTACAATTCAATAGTCCTCCCCTTACTGCTGTGTCCTATCCTAAAACTCTCCAGAGCTAGGCTTCGGCATTTTTCTTTAGGTTTGTAAAAATTATATCTTTCTCGAATATTATTTATATAATTTTCTAACATAGATAGCAAATAAGCTTTTCTTTACAGAAACTTTACAGTTTCTGGATGAACCCAAGGATGGTCTGTAAATCCCGTATATTATAAGGTGCATCTGTTACTATTATCAGACTAAATGGCTTATTTGCCACGGTTTGATTTGAATCCTGGACCTTCAGCATAGCAATTCTTCACTAAAATGTAATGTAGGAATTTAGTTGTTCTCACTAAAAAAGAACCGTTCAATATAAATTTGGATTATTTGAGACACTGCCATGACAGTTTAACATTAATTTCAATAACTGTCTTCTGGTTTATATGGTTCTTCACCTCAGCTGGAACTTTGGAAGCCCATATAATATAGAAATTTCTTTTAACTAACAAATATTACGTTTTAGAATAATTAAATACAGCGTTGATTATCCGATTGCCAATACTTAATACTCACGGACTATTTCTTAATACTTATAATTATACTGAAACGATAAAGACTTAGCCGCCATGAGGAGAAGGTCAGGATTAAAGCAAATAAACATTACAACGTTTAATGATGTTTACTTTCTTTTTAACTACCTACATGTGCACAACATGATAAAATAAATATTTTTTTTGTACAAATTGAATGTCCATTATCCGATCTTTTGATTTTCTGAATCAAACCAGACGCCAAGATCCAACCATTCCTGTAGTTTGTTATTAATGATTAATTATTTTCAATTAAAATTGTTTCTAGGAATATCCCGAATAGTTTTTGCTTGCAATAAAGTTTGTATGTTTTTCCTTTTAATTATGTTTATAGATAATCCGAGGTACAGGTGATGTCTTCCTACCCTCAAACATATTGACTTTTTACACTATACAAACACCAATCAACAATCATCTTCCATCAGATTTTGAACATAAAATGAAATATATAAAATCTAAAATTGCAAATGCTAAAATGGTTTAAGAAGTTTATAACTTGAAATTTTTATAATTTTCATTACTACTAGTATATCGTATGACTAATATTTCTTAGCAATTTTTACTGATGCAACGGAATGTTAATGATTTACATTCTTCCTAAGCATTTTTTTCAGATTTCCTTTTAAAAAAGATGTAGTTTTAATGGTGTCCCACAAATTCGGCTATATACTGATCGCAATTTTATTATTATAACATATTAACCCCAGAAATCAAATCAAGATCTAATATAAAAACAACTGATATATTTTTTCTGAACTAGAATTGGGAGAAAAACTAAACAAACAAAAGTATTATACACATTGACGCAGAAAATATAGAGCTTGGAAATAATTATTTTTTAACTATGTACTCAATTTACATAAGTCTTTAAAAAAACAAATTAAATTTGCTTGTAAATAGACAATTCGGGTAGTGAAGGTTCGGAGGCAGAGACTCCATTTTCGGAAATAAGTGAGACCGATTCGCAATACTTAAAACGAAGGACACTCCAAAAACGTCAGAGAAAGGCAACCCCTGGCTCAGCGGGCAACTCACCCAACACGAAAAAAAATAAATCGGCTGTGACAAAAAAGCCAGTGACAAAAAACAACAAAACACCGGAGCCTCCCATAACCCGCAGCAAAACTACTGCAGTCAATTCTAGCAAATCTCCAATCGCCTCAACTAGCAGCAACCCTGGGCCTACAGAAAGCGATCGTGACGAGAACCAGCAACACCAAGGGTTCATTGACCCTAACCCTCCTCCTATTTTTGTCACAAATATTACAAATTTTTATAACTTCGCTCAAGAAATATCTGAGCTTATAGGACAAACTAATTTTAAATGTTTTTCTAGAGTAAAAGACATTAAAATAAATACATCCAATAAAGATACATACAAAAAATTAATTGATCATCTTACAGTGAAGAACTATGATTTTCACTGTTACCAACTAAAACAGGATAAATCGTACAGAGTGGTTTTAAGAGGACTACACTCTTCAACGCCCACAACAGCAATCAAAAGTGACCTCGAAGAAATAGGTCACAAAGTAAGAAATATTTCGCCAGTGTTTCATCCCACCGAAAAGTACCCCCTTCCATTATTTTTTGTCGAACTTGAACCAGCTCCTAATAACCCAGAGATATTTCAAGTTTTAAGACTGGTATATTCAATAGTAAAATTTGAAGAACCTAGGCGTAAAAATACCATAGTCCAGTGTACTAACTGTCAAGCCTTAGGTCATACCAAGACGTATTGCCATCACCAAGCTATGTGCGTCAAATGCGCTGGACAACACTCATCTGGCACTTGTCAGAAATCGAGAAACGAGCCTGCAAAATGTGCTCTTTGTGGTGAGGGTCACCCAGCGAACTACAGAGGCTGTTCAGTCCATAAGAACTTTCAACATCTTAGAACCAGAAACCATCAAATAAAAAGTCAAGAGAAAAGCACAATGCTGGCTCCTGAAGTTGACAATACTGCCACCTTTCCTGAATTGCCTAGACCAACCGTAGTACTACCGTATACCACCGTAAACCCTACAAATAGACTTCCGGACAACAAAACCTTGGGAACCTCAAGCATTCAGCAGCAGCCTCGAGCTCAGACGCCTCATACCTCCCACATCAAATCTCAGCATTCCTTTACCAAATCCCAGACCTCCCAACCCAAGCCTCGGGAACCCATATCCAAGCCCAAGGCAGCCAATCCCAATCCTCAACCTCCACGTCAACAAATTCCTCCCTACCATACACCCTTACGGGTCAAATTACCACCTCAACAACCTTCCAATCACAACAAACAAACAAAAGCTGTAGTTCATCAAACATCGAATGAAAACTCAGCACCTCGGGTACAACCCCCAGCCAACCATCCATTACCCGTTAATTATCCCTATCAAACTCAAGTCTCATATCCATTCCAAATCCAAAACCCAATCGACTTAAACACTATCCTGTCATCTTTCCTGAAAGACCTTCAAGAAACAATCAAGCCTCTCATCAACCTACTCACGAGAATCCTTACCGAAGTTCCATTTAATTACCCACGATGAGCATGAAGCCCCTAGCTATCGTTCTGTGGAATGCTAATGGACTGCATACTCACCGTGACGAACTTGACTTATTTCTACACGACAACCAAATAGACATTGCTTTACTTACTGAAACACACTTTACTCACCGCACGCATTTCTACATACGAGACTATATCACTTACAGATCAGATCATCCTGACGATACAGCACATGCCGGTTCTTGTATCCTTATCCATAAATCTATACCACATTCTCTTATTCCTTCTACTCCAACTGACGCCATTCAATCAACATCAGTAACCATTTCAACTAGTCCTTTCCATATAACATTCTCAGCTGTATACTGTCCTCCTGGTATCCCCCTTTCTTATAACATCCTCGAATCCTTATTCCAATCCTTCGGACCGCGGTTTATTGCCGGAGGAGATTACAACGCCAAACATCAACGATGGGGTTGTCGAACATCCAATTCCCGTGGTAGCATCTTATCCCAAATTTCAACCTCTAATAGTTTCTCTATCCTCGCACCCATAAACCCTACTTATTGGCCTACATCCCTCAAAAAACGTCCAGATATTCTAGATATATTTGTTTCCTCACAGATTTCCTGCAATCAAACTGCTATAAAATCCCTGGATGACCTTTCCTCTGATCACAGTCCAGTTCTGCTTCAAGTGCATTCGATTCCCATTCCTAAGCCCTCTCTTCCCCGACTGATTACAGGACGTGTAGACTGGGATAAATTCCGATCAAATCTAGAAAATAATTTAGACCTCAAAATTCCGCTTAAAACAAAAGGAGACATTAATTCTGCAATAGACAAACTAACAGAAGCAATACAAGTCAATATAAAATATAACACTTTACCAAGTAAAAATCATTATCAACAGAATAACTGGCCACTTCATATTCGCGAGTTATTAAAAGAAAAACGACGGGCAAGAGCAAAGTGGCACCGCACGAGATATCCATCGGACAAGAGCCATTATACCAAACTGACCAACAAATTAAAATCAGAGATCAGAACATTCAAAATTCAAAATTTGTATTACCGTACAGAAAATCTCAGTACTACTGACAAATCCTTATGGAATACCACTAGAAAACTCCTAAACTATAAAAAATTCAACCATCCACTTTTAACCGAATCCCAAACCTGGTCAAGATCTGATGAAGAAAAATCACAAATTTTCGGCCAGCACCTATTCAAAACATTTAACCCTCATCCAGATATCCTTAATCAAACCCACTCTGAATGCATTGGAGCAGAATTAAGTATTCCTCTTCAGTTGTCCCCTCCTCCTAAAGCATTCCATCCTTCCGAAATATCAAACATTATTCATAGATTACCCGCCAACAAAGCCCCTGGACACGACCTAATCACATCCCAGATTCTAAAACGCCTTCCTCGGAAAGCGATCCTACTCCTTACATATATATACAATGCCGTACTCCGCACCACATATTTTCCTGATTCCTGGAAATTATCCATAATTAAGATGATTCCAAAACCTAAAAAACCACCAGAACTCCCATCCTCTTATCGTCCTATATCTCTCTTGCCCATAATGGGGAAAATACTTGAAAAACTCATTCTGAAACGTCTTCATCCTATCATAGAATCCAATCAAATAATCCCAGATCACCAATTTGGTTTCCGAACATCACACTCCACCATCCAGCAATGCCATCGTGTGGTGGACGTTGTCTCATCTGCATTAGAGCGCGGAATGTACTGCACGGGAGCTTTTCTCGATGTAGAGCAGGCTTTTGATCGAGTCTGGCATCCAGGACTGCTGTACAAACTCCGTAAATTCTTACCTTCAACTTACTTCCTTATTATCAGTTCCTACCTCAGTAATAGAACCTTTAAAGTAAACCATAATTGTTCCTACTCTTCCCTCTTCACCCAGTCTGCCGGTGTTCCTCAAGGTAGTATCCTGGGGCCCATCCTATACACGATATATACAGCTGACATCCCAACCCATCCAAGCACTGTCCTCACTACTTACGCTGATGACACATGTGTGTTATCAGTTAATAAGGATCCATTTGTTGCATCCCAATCTCTTCAATCCCATATCTCACACCTACAAGAATGGTGTCAAAATTGGAGGATTAAAATAAATCCTAACAAATCCCATCAAATTACCTTCACCCTTCGTCGTAAACCTACGAATTCCTGTCCTACTGTATCGTTTAATAATACACCACTGAACCCGGTCGAACAGATACGTTACCTAGGACTCCATCTGGATAAACGTCTCACTTGGAATCCTCATACAAGACTGAAAAGACAAGAAACTGCTCGACGTTTTCGCCAACTTCAACACTTACTGGACAAACGCTCTAAGCTACCAATTAATTACAAAAGACTTATTTACATGACAGTCATCAGACCTATTTGGGCATACGGAGTTGAGCTTTGGGGCTCTACTAAACCATCCAATTCATCTCGTATCCAATCCTTGCAATCCAAAATCCTTCGTAAAATCCTCAATGCTCCTTATTATGTCACAAACAAACTCATCCATCATGATCTTAATATCCCATATGTTACTGATTTGGCCCAAACTAGATACCTATCCTTCCATAACAAGCTCCATACGCACTTGAATCCGCTAGTCTCTCAGCTTGCTTCCCATACTATTCCTGATAACCCTCCGAGGCGCCTGAAAAGAAGATGGCCTCGAGATCATCTACTATAGAACTTTATTGGAGTGCTATCGATGGGTAGTTTCTCCACAACTGTTTTCATGTCATATTATACATTTTTGCACATTTACTTGATATAATACCATTATAGTTGTAAATATCATTGAATTAAATAATAAAAAAAAAAAAATTTGCTTGTAGTACGCTTATTATTGCCATTTAGTAAGGTCGACATATCGTATGGGAATCTGGTAGATATATATTTTCTGCAGTCAGGAAGTTTTTATAGCCACAGATACATCGCAATCTTTTACGATATAAACTCTGCTTCACCATTTTTGAATCTTTTTAATACTACTATTTGATACTAGATGCACCGCTAAAAACCAAGAAGCGTTTTAGGTTCAGTATATGGTAGAGACTGTGCTCTTTCTACGACAACGCTTAACCGCTATGTGTTTCTCCAAAGAAGAGTACCAAATTTATAGAGAACTGGTGAGCCCCAGAATGGTCTCTAGGTCAGGTAATCCTGCTAATAGATTAAATAATTTATCTGCCAAAGCCGGATTTGAACCCAGGACCTTCAGCACAGCAGCTGAGCGCCCTACAAAATGAGCTACTCCTCTTGTAAAGTATAGAGTGGGGAATATGTATATATATATATATATATATATATATATATATATATATATATATATATATATATATATATATATATATATATATACATATTCCCCACTCTAAACAATATCGGGAGCGCAGAGAATATAATTTATTTGATTTATTCCATTTTGGGCAGGAGGTAAGAGCTGGTTTCAATGGGCACTTAACTTCATCTCCAATATATTTTTATTTAGTGGCCCTACGTGCCCCCTCCCCCAGCCTACCGCTCCCGACCACTCCGACTTCTCTCCAGTAATGAAAATTATAGATCCATTCAGATTGGGTGTCAAACCTACATGCCAATGTTATCGACCTGCACAGGTCCTGTGGGGAATTTTGATTATGGTCAACCATAATAATTTAAGGAATTACAATAAAAAGGAAAATCCCATAAAGCCCTTAAATGTCACCTACTACACTACTGTTAATGGTAAATTTATTATCCATAATTAATTAAAGTTTTTTTTATTTATCCCGGGTAATCATTTGTTTTTAATAGAGGGGTACATGACCGTTCAAAGAAAATCTGAGAAAAAATAAGTAATAATAAATTTAAAAATAATAATAAAAAAAAAAAATAAATAAATAAAAAATAAAAATAGAAACCGGTACTTCCAGTATGGAGATATAAAAAAAATGAAAATCTTGGAGTATTAACGATTCCTACGAATTCATTAATATTACTTATATCAATATAAACTAAAAATATATAATATTAACATAAATCTACATTAATGTGTTTCGATTGGTTCATATTTTATAAAAACTAGTTAAATTAATTTTTTTCAAATGAATTACTAAAATTGTCCATAAAAAAAAACCTGTATCACTACAACCCGTGAACGGGTCTGGAGTTCAGTACATGGTGGACACTGTACTGTTTCATGGGACAACGGTTCTGCAAGCAGGTGACTTGTCCAAGGTCACGCTCAACCGCCAGATTCCCCCCCCATTATTTTGAGTACACTATTTTTATAGGGCTGGGTGAGCCCCAGGAGGGTTCTAGATCCTATATGATCCATCTCCGGCCTCAAACAGACTTGTTTCCCATAGAGCATTAAAATTCAAAATTTAATTCTAATTTAGAGGAGCGGAGTGGTACAGTGCTGAGTTGTCATTCACAAGGTCTTGGGTTCAAATCCCGCTGCTGGCAAGACTTTAATTTAATCTGTTAACACCTGGGGAAGGATCCTATGGGAGCTAGAACCATCCTGGGACTCGCCCAGCTTTTATAAATTAGGTACCCAAAATTGAGGAGGGGGGTGTGGTGGTTGAGCGTGATCTAGGGCAATTCAGCTCCCTGCACAACCGTAGTTAATGAAACAGTACAGTCTCTACCATGTATTGAACCCCAGACCCTTCAAGTGTTGTAGTAGTACAGGTATTTTTTCTTTTATTTCCTAATTTAGTTTAATTTGTTCCGTACCAATAGATTTTTTGATTCGTAAAACGACACTTTATACTGCTATTGCTAATCGGGCGATGCCATAGTGGGAGTCCTTAATTTTGCCTATCCATGGACTTTAAAACATGGCCTCCCTATAATTATTTATTATTTTATTCCATCCTTTACCTTCGGGCCCAAATAGGTTACTATAAAATGAGTCAATTAAGTTACGGAAAAAAACTTACGATAGAGTATGATCTTGGTTAATTCACCTCTCTGCTCGGCATTTACAGGGCGGTCTTACAGAATGAACCCTATAGCATCAGATTTGTAGTGATACAGGCTTTATTTATATATTTTTTTAATTAAAAAAATAAAAGAGCGATGGGAATGTTGTGAAGATTACAAATTTAATTGTGTGAGTTCGTGTGAAATAAATTTGCCACAGCCTCGACTGTTTCTTATAATTTATTACTACTCTGTATTAATTTTTAATTCAATAATATTAAAACTGATAATTATTTTCTATTTGATTATTTTTCATATTTCAGTTGCAGCTCCATAACCTCTCCCCAGCTGTTGTGTCTCTGGCTGAGTACAGAGTGGAGTTACAGTATTTTTTCTCTCATTTTAATTTTTATAAAATTGTTTAAGTGGCCCGGAATTCGTAATGGGCTACTACCCTTCTCATAACGGCCTGGTAAATAAATATCTCGACAGTGAGAGAGTTATTTTTTTTCACAATAACACAGTACCATTAAAAAAGTTGTTTAACCAAAGTGGGTAGAACCGAAGTTATCCAGAGCACAAATAACGTACACTCGTCGATTCCCGAAGATAGAATGTCGGTATAATATTCTAATATTGGTGAGGGATTGGAGAGAAGGGACTTATTGTTATTCCAAAGAAGGTTGTAGTACCCCCGGGGCAATTTAACTTTTGTTGCGTGGCGCCCGAACCGAGAGCTCCAGCAAGGAAATGGCCGGTGGAGATATATGTGACATGTCTAAATCTTTAGCTCCTTCCCCGCCCTTGTAGCTTTTTATTTCCTACGATACCTTTCCGTGTCTGCGCTTTTTCGTCGGTCATAGAGAACACCATGACGTGTATAGTTAAATTTGTCAGCGTCATTAATAATATCCAATCAACAGTCATAATGACATGAAAGAGAAGAAACAAACAGTATTAAATAAGATGTAACGTTACACGAATTTTTACAAGAGATTAACTCTTGACTACCGTTAAGACAACTTAGTTACTTCTAGGGTGCAATATGGTAAATACCAAAGAGCAAAATACTAAGCCTCTCAAATACTGAAAAAATAACCATTAGGCATCAACAGCACAACCATTAGCACGCTAAAAGAAAATCGCAACAAAGAAGAAGTGCAACACATCTCACACCAACAGTTTAAAATGCAACCATAATCCAAGATGTTACATTAACAACTATTTTCCTTTTTGGCGATGCTTGAACTGGCGAAACATTGACTGTTTAGTTTTTTTCCCAGTATTTTAGAGACTTGAGGATTTCCTTTGGGATTCTTCCTATTGTATTCAAATTTATTAAATAAGGTTGAACGTTATACCTCCTCTTAGAAGAATTTTGAATGGTTGAGATTTTCGATTGGGATTTTGAGCTCATGGTGCTATGTATTGATTGTAACATATCTTGTAAGGACTTTTTGGTAGTACAAAAATAAAGTTGTATTGTAATCATATTAAAATTGCTTTGAAAACCTCTCTTCGGAATAATCTCTTATCGAAGGTAATTCACCCAGTATGTCTATAAGGACAGGTAAAGGTGTTTTACGGCCCGATCTAATAAAGAGCTTCTCTAACTCACAAGATGACGATGCAAAGGCGACAACTAATTAGTTCAGCCGACTGAGTGCTCCCTCGGAGGAAGATGTACGGGGAAACGTTATCCCATAAATTCTTATCATATATCCTTCCCTTCAAAGAGCTTATCGGCCTATCGCTCTAATCCTTCGGTGGCATCTTATAACAAGTGATGGCCCTAATATCTCCTAGGCATTGTGAGCTCGAAGAAGGTGGAGGCCCAGGAATGTGCATACATCAACCGGCTAACCTCGGATATTTTAATAAAACTTACCCCCCGCCTACCGCATCATATGATTTATGGCTAAGAGCACGAATCTGAACGATCGCGTAATATCTTGTCCAAGGCGTTTCATAACCCCCTTTCACTCTTCCGGCCTCCATTCATATTCCTTAGGTCCCCTCCGTCCTAAGGGCTAATATTGTAGGCGATCAGTCAGTGGTGCGCACTATATGTCTGGGTTCAAATAGGTAGATGAATTATTTAATATGTTAACAACCACGAGTAAGCCACGTGAGATAACCTCATGGGCCTCAATTTTATCCGGCCTCAATAGAGTGGATACACTTAATTAAGTGTGATATGCGAAAAATCACCTCCGTTACAACTCTTTTCCTAGAAATAGTAATAGTATACAGTTACCATATAATAAACCCAAGACTCTTAATGGGTTTTTTTTAGTACAGATTTTTTTTTTAGAAAATGGCATTATAAAATTAATTTCTT
This sequence comes from Troilus luridus, assembly GCA_964056705.1. NCBI lineage: Eukaryota > Metazoa > Arthropoda > Insecta > Hemiptera > Pentatomidae > Troilus > Troilus luridus. The sequence goes on along the minus strand of OZ057414.1, from coordinate 77,686,675 downwards.
AAAAAATAGACTTAGTTGAAGTGCCTCCCAATTAACAATTATACTCATTCAACATTTTCACGAACACTGACGATTATTATCCAATCCGCTATATCAATGACTATAATCTCTACCATGAAATGAAGGATCTTTCATGGGTTGTAGCGGTACAGGTTTTGTTTACAGGCAGAGGCAAACTTCTCGGTAAGCAAATTAAAAAGAAAACGTGTTAAATAGATTAATAGATGGTGTTAGCTTATGCGGGTTCTTAAGATATGGAATTTAAAATTGTATTATAATACTGATTTGTGGGTAAGTAAAAAAAAGCAAAAAATTTTCTACTTTCGTATTATTTCAAGGTAAAACACAAAATATCCTGGTCAGAGATGAAAGAATATACCAACAACATTAATTTGAGAAATAATAAATGGTAACAATTCCGCAGGTTGTCACTTCGACTTGAGTCACAAGTTTTAACTTTTCATTCGTTTCCCTTTTAATATTTTCATAAATACAAGTTATCATAAGCTTTAGTATGGAACAGAGAAAGCAATAATGAGAAATAGTCCAGGATCCATGGTCCATTTTTGCACTTGATTACTTTCAAGCTGAATCTTCGAAGTTAAAAAAGAAGAAGTAAAAAAAAAATCAGCTGGTTAGTAATCATTATTGATGACCTCGTTATCGATACATGTTGGAAGGAGGGGACTCTTTGATCAAACCATACATTTTAAAGGACAAATATTTTTTCAAATAATTTAGATAATTATCTTGAGATTTAACAAAAAAAACCCAGTTAGTAATACATTTTTGAGAATCATCAAATCGACATATTTTATCCTTGCTACCTCTGTTAGCTACCACAATCGAGAATTTTCGCACAGAAAATTGTCGGGCGTCTTATTGAAACGGAGCTATTCACGAATATTCAGCTTGATAGCAATCAAGTGGAAAAATGAAACATGGATCCTGTACTAAACTTTGTATACTTCGGTTATCATTTCATCTCGAAATGGACGTTTCAACAAACTTATATCATCTATACTTCGAAATAATAGTTGAAACCTTTATTTATTTATTGATGAAATGGTTACCTGTATCTAGTCATTACCCATAATTACATTCTATTTTCCATACTAAAGCTCACGATATCTGTATATTTTGAAATATTAAAAATAAAACGAATAAACAGGTAATACTTGTAACTTAACTCTAAGCGACAGCCTGCGGAACAGATACGTATAATAAATGATAAACGTGTTGAGAAAAGAAAATGTTTTAACAAACGCTATAAAAATTAGATGAATCTGCACATCTACCATTTAAATTAAATGATAAAAGCCAAATAAGTATTTTAGTTAATTCAGATAGGGGTGCAGTCCATGTTTGTTTTTTTATATACGGATAATGAAAAACTTGATTTTGAATAATAATTTAAAATATGATGAAATTACATCGTAAACCACATAAACAAACAATAGTACTCATTGTATCAGTTGAAAAAAAAAAATGGAAATTACAAAAACAAAAATGCATCCGAGGATCTAAAAGGAAGAAACCGCGGATTTCAAAAATACATTTTCCCCTAACCAGTAAAATAAAACGGGAGGAATACAAATCTGTTCATTTACCAAATCTCATCAGCCGGGCAACTGATCTGAATTTAATATATTTAATGGATTCGCCGAGATACTTTTAAACCAAACATTTATTAAAAAGGGAGAAAAAATATCGGTAAGATAAATACAAAAAATATGGACTTCCTTGTAAAAAAAATCCATTACAAATTCAAATTTTCAGTATTCTTTAATAAATCTATTATTCAATTTAACAAGAAAACAAGATAGCATAGAATAGATATTACTAAGAAAGGCATGCTACAAAAATTAATACTACATGTATCAGGTCAATAATAAAGCACTCAATTAACCCTGGAAGTGCGGGCGACTCTCGGGCGATGCGGTCCAGAAAGACTGCGAGCGCCGAGCACTTACCATCGCTATACTGAACTGAATACTTTTCAATCGTCCCGGCTCTATTGCTTGGTTAAGTTAAAGGCGCGATTGCACTAGATTGTATAACAATAGAAAGTTATTTTCAAGCATCAATCATCTATTGAAATGAGAAAAACTTACATTCCTACAACATACGAAATAAAAAACTGGAGTGCCTTTGCAGCTATTTAGGATCTCGGCCGATTACGAACAATGTATCAACAAAACCATGATAATGTATTAAAAATATCATGATGTTTTAGCTAATTTAAATTCTAAAATATTTTGACGTCCATTAAATTTTTATTTTCCTATAAACCTGATTGTTTCATAATTTGTCTTTCTTTAATACTGTAGGTAAGGTTATACGTACATATCTGTCTCATATAAAGTTATGCGTAATAACGTAATCATAATTTTTGTATATTATATAATACTATTACATGAAAACCGTAAAAAGTGAAAATCGCATATGTACGTCTATAGTCTCTGTTGGTGGCTTTCAATAGACGTAAATGTGCGCTCATAGTGCCCACTAATTTCTCCATAACATGTATTCGTCAATTGCATTTTAAGGGTTAAATACCATCCTAACATACGAATAAAAAAAAAATCTTTTTAAGATATTCTATTATGCGCCAGTAGAGGACAGGTTCAACCTAAGACTTACTTACCGTGTTGAATTCCATAACTTTTTACTTGATTGATTAATAATCTGCCTTTCTTTAGTGCCATAGCTAAAGTTATACTTATATATTTGTCTTACTAAGGTTATACATAATATTTATAATATATATTTATAAATTATAATTTTTCATGTAATTATTACAGCAAAAGCCGTAAAAAGTGGAAATCACATATATGCGTCGATATGCCCTGTTGGAGTCTTTCAACAGACACATATATATGTTTCAATAACACTTTAAGTGGTAAAAAACTATCCTAACCACATACATATAAAAAAACCTGTACCACTACAACCCGCGAAGGGATCTGGGATTCAGTACATGGTAAAGACTGTACTGTTTTTTGGATGTCCAAGAAAAATGTCCTAGATTACGCTCAACAGCCAGATTCCCCCCTTATTATGGGTACTCACTATATAGTGGCTGGGTGAGCCTAATGAGGGTCCTAGATCACATGGTATTCATCTCCGGTCGCTAACAGATTAAATAAAAGTCTCCCCAGCTGCGGGATTTGAACCCAGGGCATTGGGCATGGCGCCTCAGCTCTCTACCACTGGAGCCATTCCGCTCGTCACACAAATATATAATCAAAAATTTCTTTTTAAGACTTACTATTAACATTTACTATTATGTGACAGTAGAGGACTGTTGCAACTTTAGACTACTTACCGTGTTGAATTCCATGACTTTGAGTACCCACAAAGTGAGAGCAAGATTGAGTACGACCAGGACGAGGAGTGTGAGGATGAGAAGGTAGAGGCACCGCTTCCTCCAGCCGTAGATACCCATCTGGGTACCTGACCCCCAGTTCTGCTGGGTACTACTCGGTTCCTCCATCCTGGAAAAAGGAAATGACGAGCCGTTAGCACATCTAGGTAACAGAGGAGAGTCTCTAAATAAAATTAAAATCTTAATTTTTGAAATAACTTTATACAATACCTTCAAATTTTCTGCCATAAGCAAAACAAGATTGTTCTCAAAAAAGAATTAGTAAGCAATTATTTTATTTGTTATTTAATTAATAATGGAAATGTACCAATCCACATGACTAAATATTTTTAACAGTTTTAATTTATTATTTTCAATAACGAAAATTATTAATCTAGTATGGAAAACAATTATTTCCTCTATATTGTATTCACAGGTGATATCCAACAAAACGTTTACCGTTTATACCACTATTCTACCATCCTATTATGACCATTGCCATAAACGCATTATTAAATTAAAATGTAAACCAATCATTCACACTCCAACAAAGATTCCTTGTCAGTTTCATGCCTCTTCCCTTTTCAGACACAGTCCAGTATCGGTGATTTGTTTAAGACAAAAGATTTAAAAGAAATCCATGTAATAGACTCAAAAAAACACGCCGATTCTGATACCTATAAAACCTACGTTTCGAACTAAGGGGGGCAGTTAAAGTATCGAAACTATATCGTATCCAATCCTTTCATTCTAAAGTCGTTTAAACATTAGTTACAAACAATAGCTTACAACTTGACCTCAATGTTCTATATATCATCTGATCCTCATATTTCATCAAGCATTAACCAAAAACTTAGTTACTTTACAGTCCCAATCAATCATTCCTATACTCTTGGAATGTTGAAACGGCAGATCAACAGCCGGAGATGGATCCTTTGGGATCTAAGATCCTCCTAATGCTTACCCACCCTCTATAAATGGGTAACCAAAATATGGGAAAAAATCTGGCGGTTTAGCGTGAACTAGGACTAATCAACTAACTTCCAGTTGTAAAGGTGTTCCTCTTCCATTAAGATATTAATAAATAAATTTTGATAGGAAAAATCAATACGTAGTTTAATTTACTCTAAAAACTCACATATTCTCGTTAAAATTCAGTATTTTAGTTTCAACTTTTTTTTTTCGAAAGCCTTTCGAAATTTGTTTCGTTGCAGTTTTACTTTTTTTGTACATAATGAGAAAAAATGAAACTATCCAATTTCCAATATTTTTCAATGATTTGCATGAAAGAGATTTATCATTGTTAGGGAACATTGGAGTATTTAGTATTTTTTTTTCCAAACTTTCTATTCGGAATTTAGATTTTCTTATGAAAAGCAAGTATACATTTTTTCTTCTTGCTATGCCCGACTATTACCAGATGGGGCGAATACGAAATAGTAATCATAAAAAATATTTCATACGATATGTCATACTAAAAAAAATTTAATAATCATATATGTACAACATACTATCATATCCAGACAAGAAATTGACACTCGGTAGTCAAAAGAAGATACAGCGAAAGGTATAGCCCGCCTCAAACAATCGAGGAACGGAGACTACACAGGCCGACGTTGCTGTAGATTGGTCCAGTCCTCTGATTTCCCACAGGCAATACACCCGGGTCCAGGGAGCAACATTTCTTCTTATTAAACCAACAAGAAGCGAAGGGTTGATTGGTCAATACAAAACTTATTAAAAAACAAACTTTTTTTTTTAACCCTGAGAAAAAAAATTTCTTATCAGAGATAAACAAACAGTTTTTCCCCCAAATGTGACAACAAAAAAAACATTGCTCTATCCGGTAAATCCTACTAATATTATAAATGCGAAAGTTTGTATGTATGTTTGTTACTCTTTCACGCAAAAACTACTGAACGGATTTGGATGAAACTTTAAAATAATATAGGTTATACAACAGAATAACACATAGGCTACAATTTATAATGATTTTGTGTAATTTGGTCATAATATAATGATAAATATCAAGGAAGTGGGATAAAATTCTGCCCTCTGAGTAGCTTGCTCACGTGTTTCTTACTCGCAAAATTTACATATTTTCGCTGAACGAACCAAATCAACTAACATAGTTTACAGGAACGCAGCGCCTTAGCGCCTTACCACTTCAGCGGACTCAGCCCGATGTAACGCCTTAAAATACCAAAAGGTAACAGAAGGTTTTTCTTTATATAGAAGCCATAGTTTTTACTATTGGTAATTGTAATTTCATATTATAAAAAAAAAGGAGGTTCTGAAAAAAAAAAAAAAAAAAAGTTTACAGGAGTACATTGAAGTAGGTAAGTAGGACCGCTAAATTACAACACATCTACAATTACCTTCATATGAAAATTATTATAATCCTTTCAGTTTTAATTTCTCGCTGCTGCAGTACAAGTAAAACCGTTATACTAAGTAATTATTTTCAATAAATTCAATAACATGACATACTAATCCTTTACTGACACGAACAGCAGAAAACGAAAGTAACTTCTGTCCGTCCCGTTTGTTAATCAGTGTCAATGTATGTTTCACGGCTGTGCTGATCCGTTTGTGATGAAATTTGATATGGATAATATCAAGCTTGGAATACACGGAGCATATTTAGATAATACTCCAATGTCAGAAAACGGGTACTGGAAAAAGAAAATTTCACTTAGGAACGAGATCCAAGAGCTGGGAGACGGAACAATGGCCCCAGAAAGTTCTTCCAGAAACTGCAAGGAATACAAAGGAAATAGTTGAATCTGGCTCTAGGTATAAGGGATGAAGAAGGAAACCTAAAGATCCTTCCTAACGATGTCCTGGAAAGGTGGAAAATCTACTTCTGCAACCTGCTGAACTCAGAAACGGAAAGAGTTTCTCTATCCGGAATATATAGTAGGAAGAGGAAGCCAGGAACCTGGCGACGAGCACATCCCGCCAGATGTGGAGGATGTTGGGGAAATAGTGGAAAAATTGAAGAACTGCAATGCATCCGGAATGGTTGGTCTCCTCGCGGAGCTGTTCAAAAATACCGGAAACAAGGTAGGCAAAGAACTCCACGAGCTCATAGCGCAGATCTGGGAAGAAGAAACATTACCCAAGGATTGGTGCGAAGGCATCATAGTACCAGTGTACAAGAGAAAAGGCTACCCCTCGCTATGCTCTAACCACAGAGGAATAACACTGCTCTGCACGGTATACAATGTGTTCTCAATAGCAGTGTACAATCGACTTCTGCCATATGTGGAGAGGAAACTGGGGGATCACCAAGGAGGCTTTAGAAGTAACTGGTCGACCAGTGATCAGATATGGACCTTAAAAAATCTCTGGGGGAAAATGAAAGAGTACGACCAGACAATGTTGATCCTGTTCATAGATTTTAAATCAGCATATGACTCAATTATCATCATCATAGTCGTTCCTCTCTACCGCTCTGCAGTGTGAGGTTTCTTTCTGTATAGCCCGGACCACACCGTACGATCTTCTACCATTTTCTCCTTCTATTCCATTCCAGACTTCTCTTTGCGAAGCTTTCCTTAATGTCATCTTCCCAGGTACGTCGGGGTCTTCCTCTAACCCTTCTTCCTTCAACCTTAGCCTCGTATGTCATCTTGGCCAGCCTGTTATTTTCCATTCTTAAAACATGTCCAAACCATCTTAGACTGTTTTCTATGACTCAATTATAAGGGAAGAATTTTTCAGAGTCATGCGGGAGAGGGAGATCCTTGGGAAACTAATACGACTCGTACAATGCACGATGATAAATGCATTACTGTCGAGTAAGCATTAGAAAGGGACAGTCGGAAGAGTTTGAAATAAAAAATGGTCTATGACAAGGAGATCCTCTTGCGCCCTTAATATTTAACATTGCCCTGCAGGCAGTTATGGAATGAGTTATGGAATGGAAAAAAAAAAAAAAAGTTGTGGAATGAGCAGGATTACTTGGAATATTTTTAATCGAATAAAGCAGCTACTCGCCTATGCTGATGACGTGGTAATTATTGGAAGTACATTACCTAGTATTAAGGATAACCTGGAGAGGGTTGAGTCGGAAGCAGAAAAGTTAGGGTTAAAAATAAATGAGGAAAAAACGAAACTGATAGTGCTGAGAAGAGGAAGGCAAAATCGCACGCTTCCAAAGAGAACCGTAAGGGAGATTTTCAAAAGATGATCGGATGTACAGTATGTGCCAAATGGCATTTGTATGATTTCTAAAATCATTCATTATACAAATAAATAGTTGTACCGGTTTATACAGCATTAAAGATAGATTTAATAAGAATGGGGAATAAGAATGTCGAATGTTAGGTGGAATTGAGTTCCAGGTGGTGGTCGAATGGGCAAGAATGGGTGGTCGAATGGGTACGCTCAAATATTTTGGATCTGTTCTACGTCAGCGGGTATAAAGGTTGGAAAGGCGAGAGTTTGTTTCATGGTCCTGCACTGAGGATTTTGATTGAAGCAGGCTGTTGATGTAGGGAGGATATTGATAGTTAATGGATTGGTGTAAGAATGGATTAAAGAAATATTAAATTGTCAAAAAGGTGAAACACATGAGACCTAAGACAAACCTTGGAGAATTGATTGTTCACTTCAATCTGCTCTCCAACACATTTTAAACCACGAACATAAAATACGTTACTCGAAGTATTATATTTCGATAAATTTTCAATTGACAGAATTCAACAGATCTATTCATTTATACCATCCCTGAATCCATTTACAGTTTCGTACTGACGCAAAATTGGATTAGATTTTAGTATTTCTTACAGAAAACGTTACATTTTCCAAAAAAACATTGTAGTATAAAATATAACAATATAGACCAATTATATTATTAGTTAGTATACCAAGACATACAGAGCTTTAATTTGAGAACCATAATTATATCGTTTATAAGATGTTGAGTGTTTTTTTATAATACAGTAATATTTTAAAGCTTTTTTTTTGGTGTTATGAATTCAAATATATCGTTTTTTATTTTGATTTATTTAAGGGATCAACGATTAATAAGTTTGTTAATTTGATAAATTGTTTTTTAGTATTTATACTGTTCTTTGATGTAATTAGAAAACCCAAGGTTTTGACATAAAAAAAAAATTGTCGATATCATTTTTCTTACTCCAGATATAAAATAAAGTGCACTATTTATTTTTGCAACTGTTACGGCATGTATTAAAATTAAAATAAGTAAAAATAGCTCGTATCGGAATGTGTCGATAAAAGTATATTGAACAAGGAGTTATTTTGATATTTAAATTGAAGGAGAGTTAAACAAAATCACACTCAAAGAAATAATCATTGAAAAATCCGTGGGAAAATTAGTTTTAAAAATAAATTTAAAATTTCCAGCTCAACCAAATTAATATAGAATTCGTAGTTAACAAACCCTTCATAATATAGAAGAAGCCGAACCTGAAATTTTTCATAAATACTTTATGAATTTATTTTAACTGATATAATTTTTTTAATAATTTCTCCTATGAAATTTACAACTTTATTATACTAATACAGCAAGTAAATAGAATGAATGCTACACTGGCATGAATAAAGACAAGTAGAGAAATTACCCAGTGGTATTACTCAAATTTGATATATATACATTATTTTATTCGATGAAATTTACAATTGTATTATTATACTAATACAAGAAGTAAATAAAATGAATGTACACAATATTATTAAATTAAAAACCCAATAAATACTTTTTTATCCTACTTTAAAAATACTTAAACAGGAAACAATCACCAACAGAAAAAAAGGTTAATTAAACAAACAGATTTAATTGATGTTTTAATAAAGCTCGTGATACAACAATGTGCATAATATAAAATATTTATAAACGCTTCCTGAAGCAAATCAGGCTCTCAGTTGCCCATTTCTAAATATAGAGTTTGATTTAGAGACTTCTGAATCTTTAACGTAGGCGTTTATATATTTCTCTTTAGAAGCAATGGAGTGGATGTTATCGAATCAAACATTTTTTTATGCGACATATTGTAGAGAAAAGTTAGTAAACAATAAAAACCAATGAACAAACTATCGAGAATTAACAATTTATGTGTTAATGAAACATTTTACTATATATATCTTTTAAATATTTTTATAGAAAAAAAAATGGATAATCTGACGTTTAGTGGTTAGCTTAACAACCTTCTATGGCCAAGATCACGGGTTCGAAGCCCTGCTTCGGAGGGGACTTAATATGGCGGTACCGAACTTATGCAGTGTCAGGTAATCGTTTATGATCGATATCTTATATATCGATATATAAATATATTGCTATATCTTTATACCATTATATCATGTTGTATAAATGTTTCACATCTAATATTCCCATTAAGTACAAGGGTCTATCGAATGATAAAACCATAATATAGCTGATTAGGTTTATTTAAATAAATCATAGTAAATTATACCTACAACCAAAAAAATTGATTAAAAGTCTTCTTCTACTCTGCAAATTTTATACTGTCACTCACTATTTATAACAAATCATAATGTGGTAATAAACAATTTAACAGGGATAAAAATTAACAAAAAAGTATTTTTAAAACATTATGTTACTCGAATTTTCACTTCTATTCTCGTTGAACTATGAACTTTAGGGTCTAAAGAAAGTAAGGATAATAAAGACTTTTTTACAGCACAATAAAGTAGAACCTACAACGGTGTAAATGCCATAAAAAAATTACAAACAATATGGTTTCCCTTCTAGACCTCTGCTATCTCCTTGAAGTTATGTAAAAGTACTTTTTGACAGTTAAAGATTACAAATAAACATATTTAAATGCCTTGATATTACGTTAAGGTATATGGTAGGAGAAAATACTTATTTTTTTTTAATTCGAGCTAATTTGTTTCGAATTCAAAGTAATACCGTTGTTATCAACTTTATTTAACTTTAAGAATATTTAAATGTAGTACTGGTTATGGTATACAAATTTAACTTTTAATTATTGAATTGTTTATATAGCGATTGGGGAACGGACTACTTCAGTGTGTAGAGCGCTAAGTTGATGTGCTGAAGGTCCGGGTTCGAAAAGGCTTCTAATTTAATCTGTTATCAGCCATAAACGGAAACTGTAATAATGCAAACCTTCATGGGCCTCACCATGTCTCAATAAATGGATACCCTTGATTGATTACCCTTAATGGATACCTTATACCTTATATAAATAATGAAAAAGGGAAGGGTCAACAGAGACATTAAATAAATGTTAATACATTAGTGGAAAAATTCCAACTAAAAACCTTAAGTCTCTTAACTAAAACAGGAAATAAAAAATACCTGTCCCACTATTAAAAATTAAAAATACTTATATAAATAATATAATTTATTTTATTTCTTAATATACAGTGATTGGGCTTAATGAATAAATGTCTATAATGACATATTTTAAAAAACACCAACATTTTAATTGCAATAACATTTTAATTTCTGTACTGGCTACTCAGTTAAACAAATCCCGCTGGAAAGTGGTGCAGAGTTGTTTACAGAAAACTTGGGAAACTGGTCCTTGTTGCCCCAAACTGGAGCCGTTTATAAGAACAGTTAAAGGAGATAATACTGCGAATGGCCCTTCTTAAACTTTCTTCACGCCTTCTCCTATCGTTATGCTCTTCTTTATCTGTCGCCATAAGGGATACGATGACTTAATTGCTAGCGATAAAGTCGCTTATTAACAACCAACATTTCATCACAATACGACAGCAATGAAATCCTCAGTCAACTGATGAAGCATCGGAGACAAATTATGAAAAGAGAAATTCTATATCATTCCAAACTTTAGATTTAGGTGGATCTTTTTAGTTTCAATGAGTTGAGATTAGGACGGTAATTTATTAATTTTTGGATACTGTTAGTTCGACATTCAATGTTATTTATAATATTTAACTTTTGACAGAATTTATATTTATGTCATACCGAAGCAATCAACGTTAACAGTAAAAAAAAAATTTTTCCTTGAAAGAAGTCTCTAAGGTACTCCAAAGATCGAAGCACTTACTGTAGTTTCTTGCGCGGAAGTGATCACTTGAATAATCTCTAATATATTCTAAACCGATCCACCAATTATTAGGTAAATGAGTGATAGTTTTAGTGGCAACCATTTCATTATGTCTGCCTATGTATTCGGTTTTACATTGGAAGGGCGTTTGTCACGCGGAGGATTCCGAATTATATTTCTCTCATTTGCCTCTATATCTAGCTCTGATTTTATTCTATTTGTTTCGAGCTAGCCGACGGGTTAGCTTTCTTTCGTTTTCATTCAGTGTTAAGAACTCCAACATTTTCTGTTTTTCAAAGTCAGGGGTATTATTTGATCTGCTGTTCTAGCCATGGGCAGCGGTGGAAATTGAGCTGATATATCCGGTTTCAGCAGTCCTTGAATTACACGTGGCTTCGGATTTCCAAATATTTTATTGGGTATCATTGCAATTGCACTTGCAGGCTCCAAGATTTTCTCCAACAAGGAACAAATTTTAAAAAAATATACATTTATTGAAATTTACAACTGTATACAGAATACATCAAGTAAATATAATGAATGAATACATTGACATGCAAAGACAAGCAGAAAAACAACCCCGTGATAGCACTCAAATAAAAAGTTCAGCTTAGAATGCTACGAAGCCATCTTCTTTTTAGACGCCTCGGAGGATTATCAGGAATTGAAGAGGTTGCGAGGTTTGAAACTAGTGGGTTTGAGTGGAAATAAAGTTTGTCATGAAAGGATTTATATCGGATTCGGGCCAAATCAGCAATAAACGGCACATTAAGGTCATTATGGATTACTTTGTTCGTAACAAAGTAAGGAGCATTGAGGATTTTACGAAGGATTTTGGATAGTAAGGATTGAATACGAAAGGAATTCGATGGCTTAGAGGAGCCCCAAAGCTCTATTCCGTAAGTCCAGATAAGTCTATTATTGGCGTGTATATGAGTCTCTTGTAATTAATTGGGAGCTTAGAGCGTTTGTCTAGTAAATGTTGAAGTAGCCTGAAACGGTGACCTGTAGGAACAAAATCTAAAGTCATTGCTATTCTTCTGATCGCTCTTTATTTCTACCCCTCATCGTTTCTGGTATGTTAATTAGACCACCAACCTTACCGTTTAAATGGTCTCGAGTCTCATTAGTTTTTTTTCTAGGCTTTGCAATAAAACTCTCAAACTGGTCTGAATATCTTTCACTACAGGTGAAAGTTTATCCGAAAAAGGGCATGAGAAAACACATAATTCTTCATATCCTCTTTCGGTGTCAAATTTTCTGCTCCTAGGTCTTTTGTCAAAAGTGGTTGGTGAATAGAATTTGCTTTTTCAACATCCTCTTCCTCCATTCTAATATCCTTTTCATTAAGAATTCCGTTTTTCCGAAATATATTATAATCTATAGTCTAGAAAACCTCACTAACTTGAACTTTTTATCAGTCAACTGATCGGTGACTTTTGTATATCAGTTGTTCTTTAGTTATTACTTGGCTACTGTAAATCTTTGCAAATTCCAAAATTAAATGAAGTGAAAAAAACCACGAACTAAACACAACGAACTAACTAGGAGCAATAACATCCTCTAACCTCCGATAATATCATTTTTTAGCAAATAAGGAAAATAGAAAAATCTGCTAGTTATAAAAGCCACGAGAAAAAAATAGATCTAAATATTCAATGAAATTCAACATCCAATTAACCTCGGCTCTGTACACGCAGAGTTACCAACACTTCACTTTGAAGTAGCTGCCTAGAATAGTACTGTGTCTCAAAAATTTGTTACTCCAGACATCTTATTAACGAGTGATGTTAAACATCTTTTACGTTTCATAGATTTCATCCCCGACAGTTGTTCAAAACTTATTGTCCGTGCGTATTATCAAAACAAAGTACGTGAAATTAAACAATATTCAATTACGCTTCTAAAATAATAATTTTGTTTTATTGGGTGTCTTCAAAAACTACAGTTACATTCATTTTAAACTGAAATTGAAAGCCTTCAAATAAACTTCAGCAAAACTGAATACAAGACCATTTATGAACATGAGGACCTTCTTGTGGAAGGAGATGTCATGGAAAAGAGTGGATATTTTTTTAATATCTCGACTCTATAATGGAAAGGAATGGAACATCGGAAAAAGATAAAAGATAAAACAAAGGATAATTACAACCCGCAAAGCAATTGGTATGCTTAACTCAGTCCTTTAAAGCAGTAATGTGACAATAAATACCAAGAAGCTCATATATAAGTCAATAATTGAAAGCATATTACTATATGGAGCAGAGACATGGACGATAAGCGGTGGTCTAAAAAAAAAAAGAAGCTACTTGCTACTGAGATGGACTTGCCGAAATTAGAGTACGGATGCGAACTAAACAAAACGTCCGCCAAAAATTAAAGGAAAGAGAGATTGGAATACTATGGTCATCTAAGAGAACGAAGGAAGAAAGGTTGCCCAATTTAATTTTCAATTGGAAGTCCACAAAAAAGATGGAGGGAAGGAATTGAGGAAAGTATGTACGTCCGTAGTCTAAGAGAACAAGATATACAAGATAGAAATACGATTTAAAGAAAATTTTGGTTGAAGGAAACCTCAATCAAAGGAAAAACTAAAAAAAAAAAAAAATCAAAATACGATTTACAAGCTTAAAAACACGGCGTTTACCAGCACCTGTTAGAATTACCAGATAAAATAGTACAAGAGAGACAAAACTGTTTTAAAAATCACAAATCCAGATCTAGGATAGAATCGATAAGACAATCAGGGTACTACGCAATCAGTAACTAATGCATGAAGATTTACTGGGTCAGTAGTAATGAGTTTTAGTCCGGCAATATTACCTCATTACTACACCTCGCGTTTGTTCCACTTTACTACACGTTTGTTTTGGATTAAGTCAGTTTCTCATAATAATTAGTAAACCTGTGAATAACTCAATAGTTCCGATGGGCTGACGATATTGACTGGGAAATAAACATTGATTATATAAAATTGACTCACTTGTAGGCTGCGTTGGCGCCGTTAAGCCTCAGACCTTTCAAGTTTCGATGATCCAATGGCACCTAGACAAATAAAAAGAAGTTGATTAATAAGAAATATTAAATTAATTTAGTTTAGACATAAATCAAGGCGGTATTCATGTTAAAATTCATTTAACTTTGATTTAATAAAATTTAAAAAAATGCAGTGCTCTGTAGTTTTTTCCGTTGGAAGCGGTGTAGTTCAATGTTAAAGCACTGTGTTGCCGTGAAGAATATCACAGGTTCAAATACCGCTGTGGCAGATAATTTATATAATCTATTAACAGCCGGGAATGTACTCTGTGGGTTCTGTAGACCATCCCGGGTCTCATCCTGCCTCTATAAAATGGTATCCTGCACTGCCCTTAGAAATCAATACGGTCTTCATGTACTTAGCCCAAGACCCTTCCAGGGTTGTAGTGGAACAGATTTTTCTGATTTCTCAATACAATTGATAAGTATAATTCGAAGTGTAACTAATTATTTCAAAAAAATTAAAAACATCAATTAAAGAATTGTTAAGATTATATAGTGTATTTAATATTAATGTATTACCAATTGAATGTTTTTTAATGAACATGGTTACATAAAAATATATAAACGAATTAAAGAAAAAGTTCTGTAAAAAATTATACAAATATGTAAAATTTAATGTCTTGTGGTTTAATAACCCTATTTTGTGGTAATCTCTTCGTTTATCTAACAATAACGGTTTTTTCTAATTAATGCCTTGAGTTACGTCATATCCCCGCTAATTGAGATTGATTAATTAACAATAATTAATAAACTCTATGAATAATGAATCAGATGAGATGGGAGTATTTAAATTTGTAAATACTACGCATCTAGTTCCTACATACTAAGGCCTCCATGGGAAAATAGCACATTCCTCCAAATTCGAGGATTTTATTTGGTTGTACTTAAAGTTCCTAATAATAGCATAAAGTGTTATTCTGCAAACAACCTTACTACACTAACTAGACCATGGGATCACCACAGAATAAATATTAACACGAACAAGACAGATTCGATCTGACCCCGATTCAGGTCGGAGTCTGCTGAGGTGATGCCTTACATATTCGGGCACTACTGCATCAAATATTTAGATTCATGGATTATGGCAGTTGGAGGTCAACGTCTACATGAGAACTTACAATTTTCCAATGTCGTTTCAACGATATTTTGAGATGTCTCCTGTTTAATAATGAGCAATAATTGAAGTCTTTAGGCTAATATAAATTATGTAATTTTGCTCAAAAGGGCAGAAAATATGGGTCAGATCGATTTAAATTAAATAAGAGTTTAGTCGAAATAGTATATTTTATAAACCGAATCAACTAAGTCTTCAGCAGGATTAAGTCCCTAAGTATATAACAATTTTGAGATACCAACGTTGGGCATAATACCGTTATTATTACCCACATAAATTATATAACAAGTGGATTAAATATATCTGAACAGGTTCACTCGAGTATGATGCACGATGTATGTGTATGATATATCCGTAAATAATTACGCAATGAAAGTAAAAATAATAACTAATACCAAAGAATTGATGTTACAGAATTTTATGGGGAGACATATCAAACGTTTTGGTTAACCACAAAAAATTAAAAAATCAAAGATGTTTCTGTAGTGTACTATTTGTCCGGGGTCACCCTCAACCCCCGGGGTTTTCTCCTTTTAAGGGTACCCACGTTAAAGAGGCTGGGTGATCCCACAGATTCCATCCCCGGCTGTTAACAGATTAAATAAAATCTGCCACAGCCGGATTTGAACCCAGGACATTCAGCTCAACTCAGTACTCTACCACTGCGTTACCCCTCTCTCATACATAAAAAAAAACTGTACCACTACAACCCATAAAGGGTTCAATACAAGGTAGAGACTGTAGTGTTTCTGGGACAACGGTTGTGCTGAGACGTGATTTGTCCCAACCACCAGGTTTTTATCTTGTTAAGAAAACCTGCATTAAGCAGGCTAGGTGAGCCCCAGGGAAGTCTTAAGATCCCTCAAAATCCATTCCCGGCAGGTAAAAAATTAAATGAAAACTATCTCACCCGGATTTGACCCCAGGACCTTTATCTTAATTCAGCGCTACCACTGATCCCAACTCTCATATAAAATTTCAATAATATCAAAAAATGAAATAAAGCCATCGGGCACATAATGGAAAATACTTAGAAATAACGGGGGTACGGAAAATATAAACATAAAAAAAAATAATAAAGAGATGTGACAGAAAATATGGACCAAACCTTCCGTGTCTAACTACCATTTATCCCGGGGGGAAAGCAATAACATTAGGGAATTTCATCACCTAAAATTTATCAAAGTTTTGAAATAATAGGTAAAGTAAAATTTATCAAATGTTCATATTGATTTTTTTTAAATTAACTGAAGACAAAAAATATATTATAAAAATTGTGTTATGTAATTGGTTCATGCAATAAAGAGTGACAAGAGAATTCTTATTACCAGATACACAAAATACTTGATATGTATTATTTTTAATTAGAAAAATAATTACTTTATGTTTAATATTTTAATTAAATATTACAAGACTTTGAAAACAGATAAATTGTACAATCCAAAGAGTGAATTCATTTCTTGTAACAACCTATAATTTTGTATTGTGGCTTATTTTATTTTTACTTGACTATTTTTCTTTTCTCTTTTTATTCCTGTTAAAACATTTAAGTTGTTTTCGTAAACAATTACACAATGAAATGAAAAAATAATATATACAGAATATTGATACCTCAGAAATTTACGGGAAAACATCACAAACATTGCATTGTTGTATATTTTATTTGTTCCCATTCTCTTGGCCCAGTATTCATGATTTTAAAAACATTATTTATTAAAATCGGAAAACTCCAAGAAGACATCGGAACTAACTAGACTTTTCAACGTGGAAATTAATTGAAATCTTCCAACTTTTTTAACTGAAGGGAAAATACGTAGCTACAATAATAAACACTGAAATAAACATGTTTATAATTATTTCTACATAGGATATGGTCTCCTGAGTTTATTTTTAATACACGTACACTATTGTTCTGATTTTTGTGTTTATTAATATTTTAATTAATTAATTTATATTTAAATATCGAGTCAGAAAGATCTAAGCTCTATATATTAAATGCAATATATTAGAGTTATATCGTTAAACATAATAATGGCATTTTCAACATACATGAAATACCTTGAAATATTTTATTTAAAGTATGGCAAGTGAATAAATAGATGTAAAATAACAACGTAGTTAAATTATCGTAGCAAATAATGATTTCAAGTTATAACAATTGGACTGAACATTGTTGTTTGTTTTATTAGTGAACGTGAAACAGACATCTAATAATTAATCGGACTAACGTAACATACAATGTTACTTACATGACCATGAACTGTTTGGTTCAATTACATCATTTTAATCAAAAGATAATGTTGTTTATATTTTTTTTAAATGCGTAATGCTTTAATTTTTATTTTTAGCAAAGGGTCAATTTTCTTAGGATTATCTTCAAGTTGTATTTCCTTATACATAATTTAATTTATTTATGAGGATAAAATATAAGTCGAAGTAATAGTGCTAACATTGAATTATAATAATGTTTAATTAATTAATATCTTGAAATTAAAAATCTGTTGTAGTAAAGAGATTATTTGTGCCTCATTACTTCATTCATCATAGGCCAAAAAAAAAAAAAAAGTAAAAAATAAAACAAACTACACTGCAAAATTATAGTTTTTTTTTTGCATTAATAAAATGTTTGGAGTATTTTTCTATGAAATGTCAGTAGTATAGATTATATGACATTTATTATTTTATTTTATTTTAATTGTGTAACTACTTACGAAAACACCTTAAAGGTTAAAACAAAAAGAAAAAAGAAAACAAGAAAAAAATAAAGTAAACTACATTTTAAAATTATAGGTAATATTTTTTTAATCATTAAAATGTTTGTGATGTTTTCCTTTAATTTTTTTTATAATAATCATTATTTTAAATAATTTACAATTATTTAATTATTTACGTAATGTAATTACGTAAAGGAAATAAAAACAAGACAAAAAATGTCTAGTGTATTTTAATTATCTCTTATCCATATTGTTTTGTTATTATCTAAGCTTTTCTGACTTTAATAATAAAATAATTGGAAAAAGTTGTAAAATGAAAATAATAAAAACTGTAATGCAAAAGTGGAGGCAAATTTGGAATACATAACGGTCTGGCATGTTTTCCCGTTAAACTTCAGTAGTATGGATTGTTTGGTATTTATTATTTTTAATTTCATTGTGTAATTATTTATTGTAAAATTATTTTAAAAGTTAAAACAAAGACAAAAATAAAATTAAAATAGTTAAGTAAAAATAAAATAAACTGCATCGCAAAATTAAAGGTTGTATTCCTAAAACGTTTGGGAAGTGTTTCCTTTAAAACTTCTGTAGTATTGTTGTATTTATTATTTTTTAATTTCATCGGGTAATTATTTACGGAAACATCTTAAAAGTTACATAAGCAAAAAAAAGGAATTTAAAATTATTTAAATAAAAATAAAATAAACTACAATGTAAAATGAAAAATTATATATTTAAATAGACAAAAAAGTGAATTACTAAAATGTTTGAGATTTGTTCCCCTGAAAAATTTCGGGTGTATCAATAATTTGGTATTAATCTATTTTATTTCATTGTGTAATAAAGGTTAAAGTGAGAACAAAACAAATTAAAATAATTGATTTAAATAAAAATGCCCAAAAATATGACGAGCACTTAAAATAATTATTTTTTAAACTTAAAATACTAGTCGATTTTTATTAAATTTGTATACTCTCTTTGTTTAGGTATTATTGAATATAAAAAAAACAATATGGAATTCGCCACTTACTATATGCAATGTATATCCAATAAAAACAAGCCTTCACTTCCAAGTCATTTTCGATCACATTTGTTATTTATTTTTTTTATTTTATGGAATTTGCCTAATCTTAACATTTTTATGAACGTGTGTTGGACTCTATAATGGAAGATACGTGGGCAAGAAAAGAATTGGTAAGAATTGAACAAGAGGAAATAAAAAAGACACCGACTTGGAGGGGGATTTGTGGCAGACTGAGTGTAGGAGTTTATTTCTAGACCTGACCCCACCACCTCGATATAGACCGTCTCTGCGCCACATTCCGAAAGCACAATACTCAATTTATTCATAGTCAATAAATTAAAAATAATCCTAAAAATGTTAGCTAATTATTGGAGGCTAATTTAGTACATAAAGGACGAGAAAAACTGTTTAACCCTTTCAATACGGAAATGCAATGGGGTTTTTTGTCTGACGCGGGATTTTTTTTTTATTTCACTTTCTTTTTTTTATTGCTGATGCTTTAATATTAAATTTAAACTTAAATATACTTGGATCAACATACTATACTGAAACGACAAAAAACAGCTAGCCGTTTCAGGCTACTTCAACATTTACTAGACAAACGCTCTAAGCTCCCAGTTAGTTACAAAAGACTCATATACTTGACAATCAATAAACCCATCTTGATTTACCGAATAGAGCTTTGGGGCTCCACTAAACCATCGAATTACTCTCGTAATCAATTTTTACAATCCGAAATCTTTCGTAAAATCATCAATGCTCCTTACTTTGTAACAAACAAAGTAATCCATAATGACCTCAATTTCCCATTCGTTGCTGATTTGGCCCGAATCTGATATAAATATGTTCATGAAAAACTTTATTTCCACTCAAACCCACTAATTTTAAATCTTCCAACCTTTTGAATTCCTGATAGTCCTCCGAGGCGTCTGAAAAGAAGATGGCCTTGTGACCTAAGTTAAACTTTTTATTTGAGTACTACCACTGGGTAGTTTCTATACTTTTCTTTATGCATGATAATATGTACCATTCATCCGATTTACTTGGTGCATTAGTATAATACAGTTGTAAATTTCATGGAACAATACAATTTAAAAAAAAATTAATTATACTTTGACCTGCACGAAAGTAAAACTATACTAAGCTCCGTTTTCCCACATTTTTAAATTAATTCAAATAGAAACTTTTAGATATCGCAGATATGTAGAAATAGACTAATACCACTTTTAAAACTACAGCTCAGTAAGTGTCGTTTATCTATATTTCTTTTTATATTGAATAATGTCTATACACAGAAAATATGTAAAATTAATTAAAAATCGACAATGCGAAAACACAAACTCAATTTACTTAAAAATAATCCAAAAACGTTAGCTAATATTGTAATGTTAATGCTATAAATAAAAACTAAGCAATAACCCTTTAAATGCGGGAATGCAATACATTGGGTTTTTTTTTGTCTCACGCGGGATGTTTTTATTTTTTTTACATTTCAGTTTTATTTATTATAATTTTTACTGCCGAAGCATAAATTTTAAATTTAAACTTACATAAATTCGTGGAATTGAAATTTTGTTTTTGCTTTAAATAAGGCTCTGCGACCGGCACAAAGTTACTAAATACTAATCCCGCAAAACATCATGTCAAAATTTAACGCGTTTACAATTTCGGCTTAAAAATTTAATAATAATAATAAAGACATTTATGTCAGAAATTATACAAATACCATTTAGCACATTTAAAAATGTAAAATCTGTAAAATTATGTATTTTACATTATGATTTACATTTATAGTATACATGAAGTATATAAGAATTTATCGTACACATGATTAACAAACTAACATAAAAATTTATCCGGACTTCTCGATAGATTTAGTTTTTTGTTTTTTTTATATTGCTGAAAAAACAAATAGTTTGTAAATACTCGATGTAATAAATAAAGAATAAAAACAAATTATTAATAAAAGTGTAAGTTTTAATCAACAGAAGCTCTTAGAAAAGCAGTAATCGGAATCGGACCTGCTCGGTGTTGAAAACCGAACTGATGGAAAAAATGTTTGAACCTAATACTACAATCCCAGCCTCGTTAGATTCAAGGTAAAAAGATGGAAGTTTTAACTAATGCTCTATGGTCGGCGCTAAAACGAAGGCGCAACGTAAAACGTAAACTCTCCATTCGCCTAGCATTACAACTGTAAAATAAAATATAACATGCCCACTAAATATTTACTGTATGTCATCATTATTTTTATAAGAATTAGTGTAAAAATAGGCATACAATTTAAATATAAGAATTTTTTTTTTAATTAAATTTAATGATATTTACAACTATAATGGTATTATAACAAGTAAATGTGCAAAAATGTAGAATATGACATGAAAACACTTGAGGAGAAACTACCCATCGGTAGCACTCCAATAAAGTTCTATAGTAGATGATCTCGAGACCATATTTTTTTCAGACGCCTCGGAGGGTTATCAGGAATAGTATGGGAAGCAAGCTGAGAGACTAGCGGATTTGTATGTAGCTTGTCATGGAAGGATAGGTATCTAGTTTGGGCCAAATCAGTAACATATGGGATATTAAGATCATGATGGATGAGTTTGTTTGTGACATAATAAGGAGCATTGAGGATTTTACGAAGGATTTTGGATTGTAAGGATTGGATACGAGATGAATTGGATGGTTTAAATATAAGAATTAAAAACCAAAATTAGGTGTGCTCCAGTATCTAAAAAAAAATTAATTAATTAAAGCAAAACCCATCCAGACCATATAAAATGTAGTCTTACTAAAGTAAAAGGAGACCGTCTAGAAATAAAAATGTACACAAGGTAAGGGTATAATTATATTGTTAAATGGAAATGGAATATTTTAATTACTGAATACGATACCATGGAAGTTTTAAAACTATGTCTGATTGGTTGTAAGGTCATGTTTTAGACAATGAAAACCAAACTTTTGAAGCTATGTCTGACCCACATTCATTAGTTGTAAGGTCATATTCTTGACAACGAAAAGGATGTTTTTTGGAAGTTTAATGTATATGAAACAATATTTAAGAAAGTTTGGAAATTTCCCTTAATAATATAAAATATGGAATCTTGTGTTTTCGGATATTTTCTGGTTTATTTACCGAAACCATGAATTTGAAGCAATGTGGAATATTAGAATCAAGTCTCAGTACAAATAACCATCTTGGAACATTAAAGTGAACGAGCTAGCTTCTAGAGCGGATGGTACAGTTATTACCCGGAGTGGGGATGATAATGGAAGAAGAGGAACACTTAGCAGGGAGAAGAGAGAGCATTAGATAGGAGAGCCGGAGGAGGCAGGAGGCAACAGGTGGCACCGATTGGTTTTTGTTGTTAGCCGCGTCGAGGATTTAGTAACTCTAACACAAGGGCCAATCTCTTCGGCTCCGCATACAGATTACCAGCCCACCTGTTTTTACCGGAGCCCGATATGAGAGAGGGGCCCTGCAAAAAGGGTTGTGTATAGGCGCAACTTGTACCAGCTCCAGTTCATATCTGTAGCCTCTTGGGATATTGTAGCTATCAGCTCCTGGATTTATCCTCTGCACATTCCGCCATATCCTGGCTTCCCAACAAGATTTACATCCGTATTTCTGCAGTTCAAACTTTATATATATCCTCAGCATATGAGAATATATAAATAAAATCTAACATTGAGTACTAGTTGTGATTTACTTAACATATTTGTTAATGAAGGTGTAATAAACTAAAAATGAAATTTGTAATTAGATTAAGAAATTGTATAGTTAAAGAACTCATCCGTGATAGAGACGTGCAACCCAATCATTTCCCACGCCCAGGTTCTGTGAACGTTGCAGACTCCTTTACCGGAAGTTGTCAGAATTTGTAAATTAATTTACATCCCATAAAGACATTAATTTATATAAAGACTTTAATGAAGATATAAATACATAAAGAAATTAGACGTATGGGTCCACTAGGGCGCAGCACCTTACGGGAGAAAAAAAAAGACTGGTATTCCCGGCGAGAGGGGTCTTGAACCGACCGGAAGGAACATTAACCCTCAAGGTAGGAACCCCCTTTTTACTGTAGTTTTACTAGATTCGGGGTTTAGTAAGATTGTAGTTGATTATAGAGACAAACCATGATTGCAATTAATTTTATTTTTTATTTTTGTTGTAACGACTCGACCACTGAAGATATGGGGTTGTGAATATTTTATCATATTGTAGTTATTATTGTTATTATTTGAGGTATCATTACTATCATTGGTTGTTGGGTGTATTTTTAATTAGTAGTAGTGTAATATTTTTGATGTGAGAATGTTTATTTCTCTACCAAGTTTTCCATGTGTGTCCTAGACTATAGCTTGTTTCCCCACTCAGCCTTTTTCAGCTGTCCACGAAGTCAAAGAGAGGAAACTCAGGTAACAAAAGTAAAAGTATATCATATTTTATTACTATACCCAGAACCATTGTTTGAGGGGTCGAACAAAGCCTAGTTGGGAGGATTGTGTTAAGAGTGATATGGCGGATTTGGGTCGGATAGTGGTCCGTGGCCGGAAGTTTGTAAGCAGAGATCTCGGGTTTGCTAAGCCTTATTATTAATATTACCAAGAACCATTACGAAAAATGCCTTATACATTGTACAATAAATAAACAAAAATGTCTCGCAAAAAATAAAATAATCACTGACAATTTAAAAAACCTAAATGTACGATATCTCTAGTCAAACAATCTTCCTATTATGCCCTATAAATAGATAGATAAAGCCAAAATGGTAAATAACGTACCTGCGGTGTTTGCATATGTAGCATGTTTAAATATGTAAAAGCAGTTGTAGTAACAAAAGGGTGTGCTAAAATTGTATATACAATTGACAGAATTAGAAAAGAGAGAATAAGAAAAGAGCTCATGGTCCCATCGCTTATAACCGCCTTAGAATGACGACGAGTTCTATGGTATGGACACACAAGTAGAATATTGGAAGACAGAGTACCAAGAAGTGTATGGAAGCGATAACGATTGGCAGGAGACCACGAGGTAGCAATAGAAGAACATGAATGGAGCAATTTCAGAGTATATATTGAAATTAGATATTAAATAATATTAATTTTTTCTGGCAATACAACAGGCGGCTTCGCTGTTGGGCCTTGAGGTGAATGAGGGGAAAACGTAGTATATGGTAGTAAAGGCCGATGGAGCTCAGCAAGGTGGAAATCATTTAGAAATAGGCCCTTACAAATTTGAAAGAGTCCAGGAGTTCACCTACCTCGGATCCCTCGTAACATCGACCAACAACATGTCCAAAGAAATAGGCAAACGGAGTGCGGCAGCCAACCGTTGCTATTTTGGCTTGAGTAGGCAGATCAGGAGCCATCTACTCACGAGGCAGACCAAAGTACGGTTATATAAATCGTTGATTAGACCGGTGTTAACCTATGCCTCACACACAAGGACGATGACAAAGGCTGATAAGAATAACCTCCTTATATTCGAAAGGAAAATTTTGCGACGAATATTGGACGAAGCTTGGAGGAGCCGATGGAACCGGGAGTTATACGCCCTGTATAATGACTTGAACGGCCATGTGATTCGGATGGAAGAAGGTGAAATTCCTAAAATAGTCCTTGAGGATAGGATTGGCCGTACCAGAAGGAGGGGCTGACCCAGACTGAGATGGATGGATAGCGTGGCGACTGACTTCAGGCTACTGCTAGGCACACCGAACTGGAGAGCAGCAGCAATGGACCGAGCTGGATGGCGGAAGCTCCTAGAGGAGGCCAAGACCCATCCCCGGGTTGTAGCGCCATATAGATAGATATAAATAATAATAAGAAATTGATATTTTTTATAGTTAAATATTAAATAGTATTAGAGAAAGCTTCGTTAAATGGTTATTTTTTAAAAAAATTTGAACTTAGATAAATACAAAAATTGAAGAGATATTATCAATGGGATAGATGTGGTAAAATGAGAAATACTTAATAGTTAATTAATGTTAAATCTTTTTAATTATATTCAATGAGAGTAAAACTAACACTTCGTAATTACATAACATCAATAAAAATTATATCTTCTAAGCAGATCTATAAAAAGTCATAGCGTTCATCAAAGTTATCAGATTTTCATTTTCATAAAAAAACAACAACTAATAATCCTATATTTAAAGTAGAATTGAATATTAAAAAAAGTGTAAGACTGTGTAGTTTTTGGAAGAGGCTTTCAGGATCAGAAGCGGAAATATAGAAAATTTCAAAGATTGACTTTTTCACATGTTTGCTGGTTTAGTCAAGATAGTTTTTATAACACGACACTTTATCCCATCATTTCTCGTTGTTTTAGTCCGGTTCTGAAGCTGAAGTTTTGGTTCCATCAATTATTCCTTGAATAACCAGCAAAAAAGTAAATTTTTGAAATTTGGAGTTATCCCCTTTTGATTATGGACGCCTTATGTTAAAATTGTATATAGAGTAATTATCAATTGCAATTATAAAAACAAATTTGGAAAATGAGAAGAAAAGAAAAAGATAAGACGTAAATAAATATAGGGAAAACAATTCGAAGAGAATGAAGTTCGTAATGATGCTTGTTCGTACCCGGGAAAGATAATGTTAATTTCGCAGTTGCCTTATACATCAGCTTTGATTCAGTCTATTCAGAGAGTACCATACCCTTGATTAAATGGTGTCTATAAATAGCTTTTAATTCTCAAATAACAATTCAACAGTTTCAAATAATAGTTCTGTCAGTTACTAATCGCTAATTTTACACGAAATTCCATGATATTCCCAATCATGAAGCATCTATCTATATTACAGAGAACTCATGCCATGTCGCGACATGAACAATTAGAACACGATCTTCAACGAAGTAATTTTTAATTTATAAAATATATTTTACATTTATAAGATTCAAAAACTATTGTCGTTTAATAAACCTTATGAATGTATTTTATTTCTCATCCTAACTATAATTTTTATAATACTTAATCAAATATTGGTCTGCAACTCTTTGTCTGAATCTCTTGTGCGAGATTAATGAATAGATATATTTACATCAGCATATAATATTATTATACATTATATTTCTTCTTTCTTATTCAGAAATCTCTTCAAAAGAAGCGCTACTTGGCCTGCTCTTCTGGCTTACTCCCATCCAATCCCTTTTTCTGTAAGGATATTTTGGAAGTTATTCTTCCAGGTCACTCTCGGCCTTCTCCTGGTATTTTTCTTGTTGGTATAACCTTAATAGCTTTTTCGCTGCCCGGCAGTCATCCATCCTCATTACATGGCCGAACCATCCAAGTTGTCCTTTCTCGATTATCTGATTGGTCCGGGGCCCAAATACTTAAAGATGTGCAATAGTCTTCCCATTGATTTGAATTTATAATTAACTTATAAATGATAATATTATAATAATAATAAGTGACTATTCCAAAAAATTACTAAGTGAATAATTTTGTAGAGTCTACTAGAAAGAAGACCATTTTTTATTCCTTTCTTATCGAAATTATTTATCTATTAAAATATGTAATCTAAAGTTCTCCAAAATGTTCGAAACAGTTGCAAAAACAAGTAATTATGCAATTTTTATAACGTAACAAATGAAATTAACTTTTTCTCAGGACTTTTTTACTATTGACCCTCGGTGATACTATACAGTTATGCTATTTGAAAAATTAAAAACTTCATCTTTCTCAAGAATTTCTCAGAAAGCTTATCGTTATAAGCTCGTGAAAGAAGGTGCGAAGAAGTGCAAGTTTCTGAAAATATTTTTAGCATGTAGTGTATATTAATTGATAAATGGCATTATTTATGAAAAATTGTTCATTGTTATAGATTAGTAACAAAAAGTTCAGACAAGCCAGCGCATATTTTGGATGTTATACAAGAATTTTTTTAAGTGAGCACTTTAGTTTATTTTTCATTATATTATTTAATTAGTCTAACTGACTGTTAAATAAACTTATTAGTCGGCTTGTGTGTAACAAGTATTTATTCAACTTTGTGAAATACTAGTCATCCATAAAATAAATGGTATGGTACTGATAGCAACAGAGATCTCCAACTTCGTACATCAACTCGACTTGGAAAAGTACATAAAAAGCCCGAGAAACTTTCTTATTCATGAATTATAGCAACGTAGATAAAAGTAAGTTTGAATTAACATTTAATATCTATCACCAAACTATTCCTATTAATAAAGTATTTCTTTCTGTTGATAAATATCTAAGAATAAACTTTATGTTATCTAAAATAAACTACTGTTATAATGAAATATTATTATAAATTTCTTCAGTTGGTTGCAATTTACGGCTAATGCATTAATATATATATATAAGCCTGACTTAGTACCTATTTAACAACGAAAATAACACGATTCCATAAGAACAAGAAAATAATTTTGGACGAAATTCGACTTAACCACTTATTCACCGGGGTTGTATAAATATATCTATAACCTGAACTACTACAACTCATGAAGGTCTCAGAGGCTAGTAGGGACTGTTTGTACTGTTGAGCCTGTAGTGCTTCTTGGATAACGGTTGCGCACTGGGGTGATATGTCCTAGATCACGCTAAAGAGATATATTATTACATGAAACTAATTAAAATATATTTTAAAAATATATCTACCGCCTTAGTAGTTATAGTAGTTATCTCAAATTTTCGAAATGGAACTAAATTACAAGTAGTGACTCCATTTCAAATCAAGCCCTGATTCATCCACCTATACACTGCGGGAATGACAGCAGTTTTGCTCCCATTACTATAATTAACTCATTTTGGACTGAATTCGACCAGGAAAGCATGTATTATTATTGTTATTATGCGTTACAGGCCAACTAAGGTCCACGCACACATCAATTCTTGAATCTTTTTATATTTTCCATTTCGTCCTTATCATCTTCACCCTATGTCCCATCTTCTTCCTCCACTCCTCTTTACATTCTTAGAATTAATCAATCAAATATTATTTTGTTAAACATATCCGCATCCAATCTCCTTATATGTCCAAAGAATTTAGTCTCTGTTTTCTCATCCACGTTTATATTCTATAAAAATATGGTAAGAACATGTCTAGTTCTTTAATTGTTCAGTAGCGTATCTGTTTGTTATATTGAAAAAAAAATGAATTGAACTTCTTATTTAAAACAGTTTCAAATTAGCACTCATTCTGTTATATAGAAAATATTAATTACCGCCGTATCGATGTTGCGTTAATTCAATTACAAAACGGCAATTACCCATTTACTAATGATGTTAATATAGTAAGGAACCGATGGCGTGGTTTGATCAGCCAATCCTTTGTATACGTAGCAGATCCCCGGACCAATGAAAACCATTTATTTACACTCAACACAGGCGGAGAGAGGAATATAGTTGTGTACAGCGTCCCTTTGATCCGACGTTAGTTCTGTATGTAGCAAGCTTCGGGCAACTGCTTTCCATATACCCACAACATCTATCCTCATGTTTGTATTTTCTACCTAATCTAGCGAATTGTTACCAAATCCAATATTTCTCCAAAGTTTCAGTCAAATATTGCTTTAGGCAAATCACCTGTTCGCGGCTTATCAATTAGACCTTATCAAATATGATTTGCAAACAATAAAGGGATTATCAAATAATGCCATTTGATTTATTCATAAGCTCCGATATGAAACGTCTATAAAGATTTCTGAATCAATAAATTTTCAGATCGGGATCCGTCCAGGGCAATCCCAGCCAGTACAAGTCTTTTAACAATATATAAAAAATAATTACCATCAAATAACAATTAATTGCCGAGGCGATATTCTGGACTGTATGAAAGACAGCATTGAAATATTTCATGGGGTAATGAAAGGTGGTAATTAATTTTATAGGTACGTGAATACTTGATTTCTTTTAATGGTTGGCTCTTGCTGGTCGGCTACTAATTCTTGATTCTGTTGACTATCTGCCTACTTGCTTACTCCGTGTTAGCTGTTAATTTTAATCGAGACATATATGCTATGCACACGTGACCATTACTCTTAAATGTTTTTTAATGAGGCCACTTCGTAGAGGTAAGAGGCTTTAGGAGATAAGAGATAGTTGAGCTCAACCTCTTTGGCAAACTGCCCCTACAGGGCTTCATTCATAAATTTACTATATCTCACTATCACCTTACCAGTTCACAGTATTGCTAATACCCACTGGGAACTGGTAGTGAAATATCCGACCGATAGGATTACAATTAATAAATAATGAAGTTGTTAGCCGTAATTATCATTCATTGGGTCTCATGAATTAGTTATTGATGACTTGAAATTCGGCATAAAGATAAAGATTCCTGATATAAAACTCAGCTTTTAGCCTACGTAAATCTGTTTTCCGAATTAATTAGAAACCGCATTAATAGACGAGGGCGTCTTCATGGATCGTAGAGTTATCTTCTCCCCCTAGTACAGGAAATAAATAATTAAAAAAAGATTATGGAAAATAACAGACATCATTAATAAAATACTAATTTATTTTATGTTAGTAACGAGAGCATCCTGATCTTACTATCCCTCATCGATCGAGAGAGAAAGAGAGAGACTGTATGTATAATTTTATCCATGAACACGAAAATTATCAAAAAGTATATAATAAATTCACATTGTAATACTTTTTATTTCGTTATTTAATATTTGATTACAACTATCTGTACTTGAGAATATATAGTGTAACTATTTTAATTTGTTAAATGATTCTTATACTAATATAATTATAATTTGCATTATAAAAAAAAATTGAACAAATAAATTGAAATCACGTGAAACAAAATCTTCAGATTGTTCAATGGATAGTTAGTGGTATATCTCTGTTAATTGAAATTTATTAAGAAAACTATTATATATGATATAATATATATGATATATGATATATATATAGGTTACAAAAATAATCACTACTATTTATTTTGTCATTAAAATATATGAGAGAAGTCTTTAAGTAGGAGATAAGGGATGGTCAAGGGACGAAAAGGCATTGTTAGCCTAATGCCCTTCTTTGCCAGATTGGGCTGCCCCGGAATCCACAATACTACAATGCCCTACTCAAATATCCGGCGGTAAATAAGAGTATACTTCAACCGCTGCTCCTCAATGGCCCATTTCAACAATCACTCCCTCTCAACAATCATCTTAATGCTCCCTAATAACCATCTGTAAAACGGAAACAATGACTTCAATTTTTTTATTCTTCCAGAAAATAAGCCTTAAAATAAAAACGACTTGTTATGAGCTAAGCTCAGGAATGAACGGAGATTAATATATTCGCTGATGTTTTCCTGTTCTACGCAAGACAAAGTTCGTTTTACATGAATGATTTGGTTGAATCTTTGACTTCGGTGGTGAGGAAGGAAAGGAGGAAAAAGAGAGAGGGAGGAAGAGAAACAGAAAGACGGAGAGTGTGTATTTGTGTGTGTGATAGATAGAGAGTGACAGATTGTGTGTGTGTGTGGGGGGGAGAGAGAGAGAGAGTGAGGTCGGGAGAGAGAGAATGTACAAGTAAATTCATTAGCATGAAAATTTGCCAAGTAGAGTATATTATATACGTTAAATAATCATTCAAAGGAGCGTCTTATTTAGTCATAACAGAAAGAGGTAAGTATTATTATTATTTTTATTTTTTTATTTTTTAGTTTCAGTTTCAGGGGAACGAAAATTGAATAAA
This sequence comes from Troilus luridus, assembly GCA_964056705.1. Taxonomy (NCBI): domain Eukaryota; kingdom Metazoa; phylum Arthropoda; class Insecta; order Hemiptera; family Pentatomidae; genus Troilus; species Troilus luridus. The sequence goes on along the minus strand of OZ057414.1, from coordinate 77,655,700 downwards.
TTGTGTCACTTAATATCATATTCAGTACTTGGCCATTTAAAACCAACAAGTTCAAAACTAGAAAATAATTTTAGTATATAAGTGATACCAGAACTTTTCTCATTTCCTGAACAACAAGCAGTCAATCTACTGGTTACTTATCTGGTCTTGATATACAAGAAATCTTTACTTTTTTTAGGGAAAAAGTATGAATTGGTATTTTTTTCAGTACACTCCAGAGCACTGTGAGAGTTTTTTCAAACGATTATTGAGCCAAAAATCAATAAATAAATTGGTAAATCTCAATACTTAAATGATTATTGAGGTTTGACAAATTTAGTTTTACGGCAAAACCTTCAAATACAGAAAATTAGAAAAATGTAGGTAAAATTGAATGGTGCTGAATAAAGTCAAGTTATGGTTAGAAAAAAAAATCAGGTACTCAACATTGAATTGGATAATTGATTATGATAATAAATTTGAATATATTCTTATATCCATCCTGAGAGCTAAAGTGAATGTAGACAATTCTATGGAATTTGTGGCAATAAATGATGACTAATGTGAAATTAAGAAGAAGAGACACAAGATGACAGATGACAATAACTGCGACTCTATAAGTTCCAGTAGATCATCTGTCATCACCGGCATATATTAGAGTGGATTCGCGTGACCAAGCGAAACCATTTGTAAGTCTTCAGCAATTACTGTCCCTTCAACTTCGTCTCCATCATCGGAGCCAGGTGTCGACCGGGAAGTAGGAGGGAGGATGTCATTAATCAACGAAAGGTATGTTATAAAAGAGAAGTCCGAATAGGGGGCTCTGAGGCCATGTAAAGGGTATACAACTTTTTTCAAGAAAATCTAGAAAGACTGTGAAAATCAGGAAATTACCATGGAACTGACTTGGTAAAGTATAGAAGAATAGTTTAATAAAAAAGCTATAAATCATGTTCAAGAATTAACCAACAACAACATGTACCACTACAACCCATGAACGGGTCTGGTATTCAGTATATGGTAGTGACTGTACTGTTTCATGGCCAACGGTTTGGCAAGGAGGTGACTTGTCCAAGGTCACGCTCAACCGCCAGATTTCCCCCCTTATTTTGGTTACCCTATTTTTATAATATTTTATAGAGGCTGGGTGGGCACCAGGAGAGTCCTAGATCCTTATGATCCATCTCCCGCTGCAAAAGTCATAGACTGCAGCGGGACTTGAACCAGGATTTCCGCCATGGCAACTCAGTGCTCTACCACTGAGCCACTCTGCTCCCTTCAAGAATTAGGCAGGAAAAATTAAGTTAAGTACTGAGTGAGTCCAAGAATTCTAATCTATACGAATTTGCTCGTATTTCTATATATATTTCTATATATTTTCTTCTTCTTTTAAGGAAGATTTTTTATATTTAGTATATATAATATATATATATATATATATATATATATATATATATATATATATATATATATATATATATAATAAATAATTTTCAAGTAAGTTTAATTTTATAAAAGAAACTTCCATTACAGTACAACATTGTATTTAATATATGTGTGTGTGTGTGTGTATTCATATATCATATTATATTAATATTAATATCAAGTTATGTTATTTTATTATATTTTAATATATATTTATAATTAAGTGGAAAGAGGTAAATTGCTAGTATATAAAATTATATAATTGTAAATTTCTATCATATATTATCTTTCGGTATCTTCTTTCTTTAGTTATAAGAAACATTTGCTCCTTTATTTTCAGAGCAAGCAAACCCTCTCTATAGTTTGATAACGCAGTATAGCATCTACATATCTTGTAGGGGCAACCGACTTTTTTCCTTATATCTACTCTCTATATACTATATAATATATACTCGTATTTAACTCACCTCCTAATGTACTGTTCTCGGCACTGCTAATATAATAATATATTGTTCTGTAAATATCATCAAACAATTTCATTATATAAAACAAATCGTCTAATACGATTTAAAATTCTATGCCTTATGCAATCGTTCTATTTGTTCATGTATATTCTACATTTGTTTATTTGGTTTTAATTTTTTCTCTCTTAATTTTTTTTTTTTTATTCTTTTACTTTTTTTTGGCATTGGAATTTTCCATACAGCCAATTATGAATTTATTAAGTATATATGCTTATTTATTGAACGTAAGTATTCTGTGACACTAATGATTTCCTCTGGCTTGTTTGATGCTAGTAATTGTGTATAATGTTTTTCATTGTTGGATAATGGCTTTAAAAATATTAAATATGTTTCTCTTTGGTCCCTGTATGCGGAGCATTCTATAATAATATGCTGGAGAGTTTCTCTTTGCCCACATCTATCACATTCTGAAGAATTTTTGATCCCTATGCGCTGCAGATAAACATTGCATAGACCATGATTAGCTCTAAGTCTGGCGAAAGTTTTGACTATATCCTTTGTAAGGTTTAAATCAGAGAACCACGGCTTATTTAAAATTTGCTAAACAATAGACTTATAAGTTCTGCCTGTGAAAGACTCCTGATAATGCTGGGACCACTTATTAACCATGCATTTTTTAATATCCAGGATATAATCTGTGTATGGCAGTTTGATGTGAGAAAATCGCGGTAAGTTAACGGAAGATTTTGCGAGACGGTCTACCTCATCATTTTCAGGAATTCCCATGTGAGCCATGATCCATATAAATATTATTTGCTTTTTATGTTTTATTGCATAAAAATGTTCTTTATTTACGTTCACTAAAATGTTATTTATTTGTTTATGTCTATTGTTGGTAATTGCTACTAACGAGCTCTTACTATCAGTTAATATTATAAATTTTTTTTCGTTTTTATTTTTTTTTTAGAGAGAGATACCTGGAAGATTTGAGTAAGGAAGGAAATAGTTGGGGGTGCAGTCAAATTAAACACTAAATAAGTGGGTACTTATTTTTTGTTTTGTGCCTACGTTTCGACCTATTTTGTAGGTCATCTTCAGGGCCAATGGAAGCTGAGACTAGACTGGTCTCTTCAGTTTTAAAATTAGCATTTATAAATATAGGGGGCAACGAGTTGATTTATTGTTTATAATTATATTAAATTTTTGAAATAACATATCGTATTCAAGTGTGTATAATGATAATTTACTACTAGTAGATAAATTGACGGCTAACAGTTGATATTTAATAAATGTATCGTATATGGGACATATACGATACGTTTTTCTTTTTTTTTCTTTTTCCAATATGTCGTGTTTAGAATAAGTACACATAGGGATACTATTTTACTATAGCATGCATTATTTCTAGATGTTATCTTAAAGAACGTTCTATCCATTAGTAATTGGCTTCTAAACTTCAAATATGTTTCACCAGCCTCGTTATATAATACCTCTATTGGAGTGAAATTAATAAGTCCTAAACACATTCTAATGAGTCTATTATCTATCGTGTCTAATTTCTTTAAGGTACTATCAGGTGCTTCGCCGTAAATTGTTGCTCCGTAATCAAATATTGCTCTAATGGTACTATTAAATTATAATAACATGTTTAGGTCTGCTCCCCAAATGTTTTTAGTGCAGATCAGTTTAATTGTCCCCATTAGCTTTCCAGCTCTTCGGTGAATTGCTGTTATGTGCTGATTCCAATTCAATTTTCTATCGAAACGAAGCCCAGAAATTGAACTGAGGTCACATGCGGGAAGTTTATTCCGTCCAGCACAATTTGGTCTCATAAGGGAAATTTTTGCTCTCTGCTGCAGGGACACTTGACTTAGAGACCGAGATATTCAAACATGTATCAAGCTTGAATTTCTTAAGACCTCTAACCGCCTCTTCTAATAACTCATTCGAGTCTAGATTCTTTCAAAAGTTTTAAGTATGCAATATTCTTTCACTTATTTAACAATAATATTTTTTTTAATAATAATGATTAATGTGACAAACAAGGAAGAAAGGATACACTTGACGACACAATGAGGTTGAAGTGGTGAAATCAGAAAAAATAAGGAATTGTTTATTAAATTGTGTTATTACATTGTATTAGCATATTTTAAGTTTTTATTTACAATTTACCGTCCTATCTCACTTTAACTATCTATGGGTAAAATTCTGGAAAAGCTTATCCTGAAACGATTATACCCCATCCTTTATGCGAACCACATTATACCAGATCACCAATTCGGATTCCGAACATCCCACTCCACTATCCAGCAATGTTATCGTGTGGTGGACGCTGTTTCCTCTGCATTGTAACGTAGATCATATTGTTTAGCGGTATTTCTTTCTTTCTCTGACACTGGTACAGTTATAGCAACCCATAATCTTCCATCCCGTATCACTGATCTTGAAAAATGGAGTCAAAACTGGAGGATTAAAATAAATTCCCACAAATCCCGTCAAATCACTTTTACCCTCCGTCGTAAACCAATGACTTCCTGTAGAACAGGTCCGGTACTTTGGACTACACCTTGACAAAAGATTAATCTGGAATCCTCATACAAGACTGAAAAGACAAGAAACCGCTCGACGTTTCAGGCTACCTCAACACTTACTAGACAAACGTTCTGAGCTCTCAATTATTTATAAAAGACTCGTCTACATGGCCATCATACGACCTATTTGGACTTACGGAGTAAAGCTTTGGGGCTCCACTAAGCCATCGAATTCCTCACGTTTCCAATCCCTACATCCAAAATCCTTCGTAAAATCCTCAATGCTCCTTACTTTGTTAAGAATAAAGTTATTCATAATGACCTTAATGTCCCATTTGTTGTTGATTTGGCCCGAACCCGGCATCTATCCTTTCATAGCAAACTTCATTCCCACTCAAACCCTCTAGTTTCAAACCTAGCTTCATCTTCAATTCCTGATAACCCTCTAAGGCATCTGAAATGAAGGTGGCCTCGTGATCTACTAAGTTGAACTTGCTATTTGAGTACCATTTGAAACGTGGGTTGCGCCCTTTGGGGGCGACGTAAATTGGGTGTCCCAAGATTTTACACTATTAGGTACTCTTTAAAGATCCCTATCCTAATTATATTGTACTAATCATAGAAGCACTACTGGATAAAAGTACTAGAAGGGTAATCTCTATGCTAACGTATGTTTTATGTTTGCCTCGTGGTGCCGGTCTATATTATTTAATAAAGTGTGCAAAAAGTAACATTTAAGTACATCATTTACAACCAGTTACTATTCAGAAGTAACCGTGAGTCTGTATTTTCGGTTTCTTTTTCGTTGGTATTGTGGATGTTTATTTTGCGCGACGGCATGGATCGTTTGAATGTTAAAGAACTTAAGGAAAAATTAAAGTGTCCTGGACTTAGTCCTCATGGAAATAGAAAAGATTTAATAAAAAGGTTATATTAAGTGATGGCCGAGGAAACAGATGAGCCTGGCAAAAAAGAAGGTCAAGACGATAAAAATGTGTGTAACTCACCCACCTTCATTTCATCCTTCCCGAATTATCCGCCCGAAAGTCATTTCGATTGAGATTTGGTTGGATGAGGTGGCTTAGAACCAACAGGTTTTCCAATGGTCTGGCCTGGAAACTTACCTTATAGCAAAAAAAACACCTTAAAGGGTCAGCGCAAATGGTCGTTGCAGGAGAAAGAGGGTTAACAGGATGGGATTCACTAAGATAAGCCCTGTTAGAAGAATTTAAGGTATCGCTATCGACCGCGGAAGTGCATCAGATGCTGTAAGAGAAAAAGATTAAAGAAAATTAAAACCTTTATGATTATTTTTTATCAATGATTGAAATTGCAGCAAAGTGTGAGTTAGACGATTTTTCATTAATTTATCATGTTATAAAAGGACTAGACGACACCCCAGAGAGACAAAGTATATTATATAGATGCCATACATTAAAAGGATTCAAAGAAAAATTAAAAGTGTGTGCACAAATTAGAAAAGATGCAGCTCAAGTTAGATCATCAAGACCGACCACGGTGAAGAACTCCAAAATGTCTATAGATAACAATTTGTTTGCCAGTTGTTTTAATTGCAACAAAACAGGTCACTTGGCTAAAAATTGCAAAAAAACAAAACGACAACCAGTTAATACATCTAGATAATAAAAAATTAGAACTCTCACAATAGTATCGTCCGAATGTCGATAATAGCGTATGTTGGCATTAAATGAATAAACAATTTTTCAGAAACTAAAAAGTATGGGTTGTATTATAAAATTGATTCAAAAAGTATGATAGTTGTATTTTTAAGAAAACTTTCCGGAAATAAAATAAATAACCTACAAGGAAATATTTGAAAAATTCTGCCCATCACCCCTGCAAGTAACCTCTTCCTTCTACCTTCACATTTCAATAACCCTCTCTAAGGGGAGAGGGAAGAAAAACCCGTTTATAAGAGGGACGAGGAAACTGGAAGCGGGGAAGTTGTACAAAAGTAGGGAATAAATAAAGAGTGCTAAGTTAGTAGGGAGGGAAATGCGTGTTTAAGTCTCGCGGAGCCGCACTAACGTCACTCGCAGGAGGGACACATTATTGCCGCATTAGAGTTCAGTTTGCAGGTATTAGCGCACTCTAGGATACAAATGTACAAATAATGAGAACCATTACGGGGCTAAACCCCCCTCCCCTTTCTCTCATAGCTATGTTTAGTTAACTTTAAACTTATTAGTTAAATTTAGATCAGATTTAACTTACATTCAGCCTTCGTAGTGCCTGAGTTGGATAAATTGCTTAAGTAATTCAACAAGTATCAGTTAGAAATACAAATAAGGTAAATAATTTTTCATACACTGTATCTAAGACAACGGTTGTTTAAAGAAGTGATTTATCTGCGGTTAAGCTCAATCGCCAGAGTACCCACTTTATTCGGGCCATATCCCACGGGATCCACAGATCAAATCATTTAGCAACCACAGCTGGATTTGAACCCGGGACCTATAGCATCACAACAGTTAACACTGTACTAGGATGCTCCCATAATGGAATACAAATGAAACTTTAAAAAAAATCGAATAAGAAGTAGAAGAATTTGTTATTCCAACATATTTTTTTTAATTCGGCAGACATGAGACATTAAAAAATAAAAGCTACCTACTAACAGACGAAATATGAATCCTTATTATTTTTAAAAATTAATGAATTATATATATATATATTATTTTGGTTCTTAAGTTGCAGACAGTTTATTTCAACTTCTTTAGGCGACGTTTCGAGACTAGGTGAACAGTGAAAAAATGAGCTTTTAGTAAAAACTAAGCACACTAAAATAAATGTAAAATGACACGTGTAAGTTGTAATGGATAGGGTGTATTTACAAGTTCCAAAGAATTGATAATAATTTTAATTAACATACAAATTTAAATTTGATAAACCTAAGGTGATACACCAAGAGCAAAATAGTTTCAAACGGAATATAAAAGAAATGATAACGATAGAGAAGTATAAAAATCGTGCTGTAAACAAAAAATCGGATGTTTAAGGTCTAAGCTCGTGTTATGGAAATTTAAGTAATTCCTAATGAAATAATAACAGAAATAATCTAATATGATTCAACAATTATATAAAACTGCTGTTCCTAAAAATAGATTACTTATTCGTTGATCATAGATATTACAATATAAACATTGTATGATTGATGATAAACTGATAAATTATTTGGAACTTGTAAGTACACCTTTCCATTACAGCTTGCACGTGTCATTTTATATTTATTTTAGTGTGCTATTTAATGTTTTTAATAAAATCTCATTTTTTCACAGTCAGGCCATGAATATGAGACTAACCTAGTCTTGAAACGTCGCCTAAGAAGTTGAAATAACTTACTGAAACTCAAGAACCATAAACAATATATATATATATATTAAAATTTAAATACTTTCCTTCATTTCCTCAATAGTGAACTTAAATTTCTATTTTTATATTTATCTATTGAAAATGAAATCTTGTATAGAGAGTTTAGAAGTATTACTTAAAATACGAGGTTGTGAATATTTACTCAATATTTGTTATTTGTATAAAAAATATTTTTGAGTAGTTTCCTTATCTGCTCTACTTCAAAAAACTTCCTAAACAACAATTCATAGAGGACTGCTTTGCTGTAGTGGTCCTAAAAAACTTTCTTGCCGAAGATCGTGGGATCGAAGAAATTTTGAAAAAATGGAGTAAAAACCCTCGGCCATGCCGTCCTTTGGAAGAGGAGTGAAATGGGGTTCCCGAGCTTGTACGTTGTCAGGTACTCTTTAAATATCCCTATCCTTGTTATAGCTGGATAGGAAAAAGTTAGGACTACCAATGTAGCATCATCCCACGGGTCAGATATTAGCATAGAATGACGTTAAATGAATAAATAAAAACAATCCATAAAACGATAAGAGGAGACTGGATATTCGTTTCCCTCCTGACGCATCATTTTAGGCAGGCCATAGGACTCCATTCTTTCAACATGCTCTAGCCATCATAGTCTGCTCTTCATTATCGCACAGAGGATATGAGGCAAATATTTTCCATTCCTGTAATTACAATACTTTGAGATAAATTTTATTAAGCCAGACACGACTTAGGCCGGGCGCACATTGAGACGCAGTTCAACGCAGGGTAGTGTAGGTTAGGCAGGGCAGATTAGAGCAATTAAAAAGCTGCGCTACTCATATGACCGCACATTGAAACGCAGTTTCTTGTCATCTTTGTATATAATCGGTCGTCGAACGAACAAATGGACGAACTAAACGAACTTGACCTAAGTTCCGAGTCTTCCGAGAACAACTGGATGAACCTTTACTATCTAATTCAGTATCGAAACGAAATAAATGTACATGGAAAAGCGCGTATATGAAGAAATGAAAAAGTCACAGTGCATTTGTGTGAATGAAATGAAATCATTTTTTAATTTTGATTTCATGTAATCAGCATGGCTAGTGTCGTATAATATTTTATGAGGACAAACGGCTTCAATTAATTTTTTTCCATAGTGATGTTATGAATAATATGATAACAATATTATATGATTTGCAAATGATATTGAAACAAAATGATATGAAATATGATAAATTTTAACAAAAACTGCTTGACACATTTGCAGTAATCTGTGCCACAAACACTGCGTGAAGCAGGTTCACACACGCACTGAACTGCCCTGCCTTTCAATTAGCGCTCGTTCGTTCAAACCTATCACAAAACTTTTTGCTACGCTGCCTTGCCTAACCTACCCTACCCTGCGTTGGACTGCGTCTCAATGTGTGCCCGGCCTAATAGCTGTAGCCAAGTAATCAGAATATAACAACAACAAGTGAACGAGAAAAAAAAGCGCGCGCACAGGTATAGTATTTTTACTAGTTTTTTTTTACCTAGGCGTGCAATAAAACATAATATTCTTTTAAAAATACACATAAAAAAAAGTTAATAGCTGTCGAGCTTCATTAATTTAATCAAGAATTCATTATCTTAATGAATAGCTTTCCTTAAGCGGAAAGAAATTGCTAATGGGAATAAATTAGGGATACCTTTCAGGAATCGGAGGTGAGAACTGTAGCTGCATAATTTTTCACGGCTCGGGGGGGGGGGGCGATAAATCCGAAAAGGAAATGAAATTAAATTCTGGCCCCGAGATGGGGGGGGGTGCATGGCCAAGTTGCTCTGAATTAAAAATGGCGGTGGGGCCCTTAGCCTAACATGTCCCTCCGACCCTTTATATTTCTTCCCTCCCTTCGCAACCGCCGATGTTAAATTGGATTTCAATTTGATTATGGGATTGTAACACGGCTGCCGAGAGTTGTTGGTTGCTTTTGAGAGTAAATTTCACTTAAGCAAAAACAATAACTCGCGTCATCAAATATCGTCGTGTTACATAAGTGAAACATTGAAAAGTTAAAACAAACTATATCTTAATTTTTTGTTTGTAATAACATATTCTTTTCAAAATAATTACTCGCATTAACTTTGTTTTTTATTTATAGCTGTTACTTCCCATAATCTCTTATTGTATTATAGTTTATTATTATTCTAAAAATAAACAATTAATTTCAAATTATAATTGGTTTCTTTCCATCTGTCCTCCTTCTAATTCAAGCATAGAAGAATCTGCTGATGATGATATAACAATTCTTTCTTATGCCGTATTTCGAAAGGGTCGTAAAATGGCGATCCCGAAACTGCACGGTGTCAGGTACTTGTTAACGATCACAAACCTAATTACACCTGGAGAGACAAAATATAGGACTCCCACGGGAATATTGTCTGATTAGCGTCATAATGCAATAATATATAAACAAACAACTGAAGCGACTAAATAATTTTTAATAAGGCAGTTAAAGGGCATGTAAGAAGCTTTAAAAGTTAGCTCTGTAACTATGTACCTATTGGAAGATTTGGCGACCCAAGTTAATCATTGAATGACTTATTTTGTGTAATTCATTGACTGCACCCCATGACTACTTTACACTATTCTTAGAATTATCCTGTCAGCCATTTCCATTTAAATTTAATTTAGTTCGAGACACAATTAAACTATTATGTTTATTTGAAATACATCGGTTGTTTCGATTCCATTAACTAGTGATCCACATATTTTCTATATTTTTTTTTTTTTTTTTCTAAAAATCCTAGCAGTTCTGCGCAAGCGCTAGCTTTATTAACCTCATGTCATCTCGTCTCTCTAAACATTCATTATTTCACAGTGACATAGTTATCGCTCAAGTGTTAAACTTAGTGTTGTAAACTTATACCACCTGTATTTTCATTAGAACCTACAATCGGTGAGTAATCACTTGATTATTAGCTGTTCTGAACAGTACAATAACAGAGTGCAAGAGATAAGAAAAGAGACACGTCGGCATCTTGCTCCCCACTCCTTCCTACGGCCAGTATGCCTTCGCTAGGCTAGGGGAGAGGTTTCACGTCAGTCATTTTTCTCTGCGCCTACGTAATTAGTTACGTCTTCTGAACAGTTTATTTATTATTTTTTTTTTTTATTTTTTTTTTTTTATTATTTCTCTCCCTCTTTCTTGCACTATACTTATTCATCGCTCATAGCCAATATGAAATGAGATATTTTCATATGGTGATGTCTAGTAAAGCGAATTCCAATAAACGAAGTAGGAGCTTAGGGACTACTCCTACTAATTCTCCCCCTAAAAATAAATCTCGAAAATCAAATCGCAAGAACAATAACATTGTTACACCCGGCAGCTCAGTAGAAAATATGGAGCCCCAACCTGGCACTTCTTCTGAGCTTACGACAGAAGAATCTCCTTTCTTCACCCCCAATCCATACCAGGCGCTATCTAACACCCCCGAAGACAGCATGGAGGCAGCACCAGCTCCCAGGGAGGCTAAACCACCTCCAATATTCATAAAAAACATAAAAAATTTCCAATTATTATGCCAACAATTAAATCATGTTGCGGGCTCTGGAACATACATTTGCATCAGTCGTACAAATGACACAAAATTACTGCCAGACACTCCAGAGACATACAGAAAAATTGTAAAATATTTGTCTGACACGAAAGCTGACTTTCATACATATCAGCTCCAACAAGAAAGAGCACTTAGGGTAGTAATAAGACACCTGCACCCTTCGACGCCTACAGATGCGATCAAAGACGAACTGACATCCATGGGATTTGAAATCCGCCAAATCGTAAATGTCACAAAGGAAAATAGAGAACAGCCCGGCCAAAGAAATAAAATACCATTACCCCTCTTTTTTGTTGATCTTGAAAGATCGCCCGGGGTTGAAAACATATATTCAATCAATCGCCTCTATTACACTAGAGTTGTCGTAGAGAAACCTTATATTAAAAAAGACATAGTCCAGTGCCACAACTGCCAGGCGTATGGACGCACAAAACGGTACTGCCATCATCTACCCCGCTGCGTCAGATGTGGAGGACAGCACAAGACGGAGGAATGTACCAAAACAAGGCAAACTCCTGCAGTTTGCGCACTATGTCACCAAGGGCATCCAGCTAACTACAAGGGGTGCCAGACCTACAAGATCTTAAAGTCAAGACTGCAGACTGCACCTCGTCAAGATCTTACACCAAGGCCGCTAAGGAAACCCTCAAGAATCGCCAACTCAGGGGTCTCATATGCCCAAATGCTGGAAGAAGATGAGACACCACAACCTCAGGCCCAACCGCAGGCTCAACCTCAACCCCAACCTCAACCTCAACCCCAACCTCTAGATTCCTACCATCAATATCAATTTCCACATAATCCTTCCACTCAACCTAGGACCAATACCCAAAAGTCCAGTCCACACCGAATTTCCTACATTCCTCCTCCTACCAACTCTACTGATATTACTGCCACCATGAATATATTCCTGACTGAGCTCAAATCTCTTATTACCCCTCTCATCTCCTTGTTAACCAACTTAGTATCCAACCTAATCCAAGTCCCCAGAAATCCATAAATGACACCGAAAAAGTCTTTTTCCATTCTCCTTTGGAATGCGAATGGTGTTCGAAATCACGTTAACGAACTAAGTACACTACTACACGACAAACATATTGACGTAGCCCTTATAACTGAAACACGACTAACCAACAAACGATCATTCAACATCCCTGACTACCAAATATACAGAACTGACCATCCCGATGGAACAGCTCATGCCGGCACTGCGGTCATCATCCATCGCTCCCTCTCCCACCACTCATTTCCCCTACCAGTCCATGATTTTCTTCAAACCACTGCTATAAAAATACAAACCAGTTATTTTCCTTTAACAGTGGTAGCTGCATACTCCCCACCTAAAATACCGATTTCTGCATTACAATTCAATTCCTTCCTCAATTCCTTAAACCATCACTTCCTCATAGGTGCAGACTTAAATGCAAAACACCAGCAGTGGGGCGCCAGAACAACGAATTCTTGCGGGCGAACATTGCTGTCTGCACTCTATTCCACGCATAGTAACATCCTCTCTCCCGACTCTCCCACCTATTGGCCCACCGATCCTAACCGTAATCCCGACCTATTAGATATTTTCATCCACAAAGGCCTAGGGCCGTTAAATCATTCTGTCTCCCGGCTTGACGACCTATCCTCAGATCACAGCCCTCTTATCCTAACTCTTTCATTATCACCTATACTAAAACTCCCTTCACCGTCTTTCCTAAGAGGTCCAGTTAACTGGACCCTCTTCCGTGAAATAATAACCGATGCAATAGACCTTAGAGTATCCCTCAAATCTCCTCAAGAGTTAGACGATGCTGTTAATTCCTTTACTACCCTGATCCAACAAGCAGCCTGGAATGCATCTTCACCTTCCCCATCCCCTCTGTATTACAAGAAGAATCCTATACCCCAAGATCTCCTAGATCTAATCCATACCAAGCGATGCTCTAGAACCCTCTGGCAAAGAACCAGGCACCCAGATGATCGGAAATCCTACAACTATTACACCAAATTAGTTAAAAAGAAATTAGATACTTTTAGATCCAAATCCTACAATTCCTACCTCTCCTCATTATCCGTAACCGACAATTCCCTATGGAGTGTAACCAAAAAAGTACTGAAACACCATACTATCACCCATCCTCTCCGACGTGATGATGGTTCCTGGGCTTCGTCAGAGGAGACTAGAGCTGAAGAATTCGCCCAATACCTCTCTAAAATATTTACCCCTCACCCCAACCACAATCCCACTCATACAGCTAGCGTACAAGAACTCCTCTCTTCACCAATACCTCTCTCTCTACCCCCTAAAGCTGTTAACCCCTCTGAGGTCAAATTCCTTATAAATAAACTAAAACCCCGTAAATCTCCTGGCCATGACCTCCTCAGTTCCAAGATCATTCGACAACTGCCTCAAAAAGCAATTATATTCCTTACTTACCTGTATAATTGCATCCTCCGCACAACCCACTTTCCTCTGTTGTGGAAACACTCCATTATTATTCTCTTTCTCAAACCGGGTAAACCCCCCAACAACGCCTCATCCTATAGACCAATCAGCCTCCTCCCTATCCTTTCAAAAATCTTTGAAAAAAATCCTACTTAAGCGCATCCTACATTTAATTGAAATTCCTTCCCACCAGTTCGGATTCCGCTCGGGGCACTCCACTGTACAGCAGGGTTTAAGAGTGGTTGACCATTTATCCTCTGCACTTGAAAACAAGCAATACTGCACTGGTGCCTTTCTGGACATTGCTCAGGCATTCGACCGGGTATGGCACGATGGCTTGCTTTTCAAACTAAAAACCCAATTATCCCAATCCTTATATCTAATCCTTAGATCCTATCTCTCTAACCGTTCCTTCAGAGTCCGCTGTGGTCCAGAGTTCTCCACTTGTTATCCAATCGAGGCCGGCGTACCTCAAGGAAGTGTCCTAGGTCCTATCCTCTATATCTTGTTTACAGCCGATATACCTTTAGATCCTGTTACCTTCCTTGCATCCTTTGCCGATGATACTGCCATACTATCAACCCATTCAGACCCAGAACTGGCATCTGCCCATCTACAACGACACCTCTCCTTAATCGAACATTGGTGCGCCAATTGGCGTATCAAAGTCAACCAATTCAAAAGTAAGCACGTCACCTTCACCCTCCGTCGCAGATCCTGTCCACAAGTTCATTTTAACTCTATACCACTTCCCAGTTCCGACACAATCCGGTACCTGGGTTTCCTACTAGACAAAAGACTTACCTGGAACCCACATACTCGACTTAAAAGACAAGAGCTCAACAGAAGATACGGACAGTTGTATAGACTACTGAACAGAACATCACAACTTTCCGTTGAAAACAAACTATTAATTTACAAGACTATTCTCAAACCGATGTGGACCTACGGAATTGAACTATGGGGAACTACTAAATTTTCGAACATCAAACGTATCCAATCCTTTCAATCCAAAGTCCTTAGAACAATAGTCAATGCTCCCTTTTATGTTACAAACAAGACCTTACATCAAGACCTCAAAATCCCTTATGTCCTTGATCTCATCCCATCCAAATTCTCAACCTTCCACCAGAAACTTGCTCTTCTTCCTAACCCCCTGGCACAATCCCTATCTAGTACCAACCATCCTTATAACCCTCCTCGTAGGTTGAGGCGGCAGTGGCCGAGAGATCTCTTATGAAAATACATCTGGAGTGCTGGCAATGGCCAGCTTCTCCACTCATGCCTGAGAGTGTGTGGCTCTAGCGTCCTCACTCAGTCTCCACTGGCTAGACTGGTGACGCGGCTGACTGAGAGGCGCTGGGATCTCCTGGCATTGTGCCTCGGCACCCACTTCTGGGTGTAGGGGTTTGATTCGGAGTTCCCAGGGGCAGTATGTAAATATTGTATATAGATATGAATGTGGCCGATTATTATTATTATTTTATTTTATTTTTATTGTTATGTACATATGGAATGAATGATCTCTTTTAGCTCTAATACTCATTGCCCAAGATAGTGGCAGATTGTATTATTTCTCAATAAAAAAAAAAAAAAAAAAAAAAAAAAAAAAAAAAAAAAAAAAAAAATCCTAGCATCGTCCGATAAGTCATAGTAGCCTAAAATGAAATTGAATAAACAGACATTTAAGCGTTTAAAAAAGTTAAAAGAAAGAATAACATTTGAGTGGCATTAAAAAAAATTTTAATGAAGTATATGAATGAACCTGAAAAGTCTATTGTCTAGTACATAAGCCAGATGATTCTGTCAAGATCACCCTCTGTTGAGTCTGATGGATCTCCTGTAAGTTGTGCAGATCCCAGGTTAGATCCAAGACTGGCAAAAAAATAAATACATTTTTATTCAATAACTGCTTTTTACACTCGAGTTTTAAAAAAATTGAAGATCGCCTTTAATCTTAGTGCTGAAACACTATAAATTCCGTTCGCTGGCTCTGTCTCGATCCTGTGGCTAGGACCACAGATTCTAAATAATCGAGTAGAGCAAACGTATAAGAGAGGGAATATTTGAAATAGACACCTGTAAAAAAATAATTAGGCTTGAAGTATTCACAATAACATAAAAGAACCGAGAAGACGGCCTACTGCATACAAACGAGCACCTTCAAGGAATCTCTTCTTAAATTCCGAGGAACAAAACACTTTGGGCTGCCTTTTGAATTTATAAAGTTGCCCTCGCTTTCTTTCCTTCCGCAATACACCGCAACACCTTTCGTACTTTTTTTTTTACTTTCAATCAATATAGAATGCGAGAATACAAATCCCTGTGGTGTATGTTATTTTCTTGTAAATCAAGTACAGCTTGCATAACTAGATGAACTATTGCATTATTCTAGCAGGACTGTGAAAAAACCAACTCAGGAGTTTTTTGTGAAGGAGGGATCCAATGAGGAAATAAATAACATAGCTTATTATGAAGCAAATTGGAACGAAGAAGATACTCGTATACCATCTACTGCATCCAACTAAACATGATACAAAACATTTCGTAGGAGATCGGTCATTATCTAATTATTCCCATATAGGACTTCATAGCACAGTTTAGGCTTGAAATTTTAAAGCATGATTTTGAAAAGGATGCATTTTAAAAAATCGCCAAAACAAAGCCTCAAGTCTCTTAAATACATACTGAGAAAAACAAGCAGCCGACGTTTCGCCAATTCAGGCATTATCAGGACCAACACCAAAAGAAAATCACGTCAAATTGTTAGATAGAAACAACAAACTCGCTGCAAGAGGCTTCACAAACAGCTTCACTGATGTCATT
This sequence comes from Troilus luridus, assembly GCA_964056705.1. Classification (NCBI taxonomy): domain Eukaryota; kingdom Metazoa; phylum Arthropoda; class Insecta; order Hemiptera; family Pentatomidae; genus Troilus; species Troilus luridus. The sequence continues at coordinate 77,639,084 of OZ057414.1, read as the reverse complement.
TTTTTTTCCTGCCTGTTCTGATAATGAATCTCCGAAACATTGACTGGTTATTTTTTCGATTAAGGCTCAATTTTAGAGACTGAAGGTTTTTTTCCAAATGCATAATCTTTATAATTTCTTTCTCTTTTTTGCATCATTACCTCAGTAACTCAGATATATCTTAACATTTAATCTTAGAATATATAAAATTACATAAAATATATAATTATTATTTAAAGGTAGGCTATTCGAAAACATTAATGTTATTATATTGACGCTACAACCCGCAAGCGAGTCCTTGCCTCCTCTAACACCAATAGCCATGCTCTTCTATCGCAAGTTGTTGTCATCCAGCTGTCGAATTGTCCAATTATGAGTACCGCAAAAAATGTTAATAATATAAATCTAAAAAAAAAATTAAGGTATCTCGATACACGGCATTCATTACATAAGACAATGATTCTGCAGGGAGGGGAATTGATCGAGATCACGTTGAACTGTCAATATTTTCCTTGTCCAGATATCCACCTTGTAGAGGTTGAGTGAACCTAAGGAGAGACTGCAAATCCTATAAGGGTTCATAACAACAACAACAACAACTTTATTTGCAATTTTACATATACAACAGCATAAGTATGAATACATGTTCCGGACTTCATTTACATGTTTAAAGAACATTGATTTTAATTAATTAAAGTTATCTTTTATAAATAAGTTTTACAATAGCAGGAAAAATGTAGAGAAAACCCGCTTAAAAAAAATAAATAAATAAAATAAAAAAATAATAATAATAATGAGATAAATAAATGAAAATGATAATAATAAAGTAAATAAATATAATAATAATTAAATAGAAAATAAGTAAACACTTAAAAATAGCTATAAACGAAATACAGATAATTAAATTACAATACCTGCAAATAGTAATTTGTTAAGAAAGGAGAATATGTTTTGTTCTTCTGTGCGTGTAGCGTCGTAATGAATGTTTATCATAGTTACCGATTTCTGGGATTAGTGGGTTTTCGGAAGCTGGAGTTTTTTCGAAGTATGCTTTTGTTTGGGCTAACACATATTGTTTTATAGTGGGAAGTTCAAGATCTCTAAGCATAGTCGATATTTTCGTGTAGCGGGGATAATTATTAAAAATCCTCATGCATAGGTTTTGTACCCTTTCAAACTTTCTATAATTTGTGGCGCAGGTTGAACTCCAGACAGGTGAGGCATAGGTTATCAATGATCGTATTACTGTTTTATAAAGGATTAGTTTGTTTTTAGGGCTTAGCCTGGATTTTTTATTGAAATAGGGAAACATTTTGTAGATGGTTTTTTTCGCTTTTTCGGTTTTCCTGTTGATGTGCTCTGTGAATGTTAATGACTTATCCAGAATTAGACCGAGGTATGTTACGGATTTAGACCAGGGGATGTGTTCAGAATTTAAGATGATGTGCTGATCTATGTTAGGTCTGCGCTTTGTGAAGATTAGGGCGGCCGATTTTATTGGATTGATTTTTAGTTTCCACTTTTGACAGAATTTATGGATTTTTTTAAAAGATTGTTGTAATCGGTTTATTATTGTATCGATTCGGTATGATGCTGTGTACAAGGCGGTGTCGTCTGCGTAAAGCGATGTGGTTACTTTTGTATGTTTTGGGAGATCTGATATGAACAGGTTGAATAGGATTGGGGATAAGCAGGAGCCTTGAGGAAGTCCAGCGGATAGGGGAATAAGGGTTCATATATTGTTAACAGATCAAATATGTTTTGTGCCTCAGCCGGATTTGAATCAAGGGCTTTCAGCAAAGCAACTCAGCGCTATACACACTGAGTTTACCCTATCCCACCCCTAACCATCCCAAATCATACAAATATAGAATAAAGTTTTTATTATAATTATTTTTGAACCCCTTGTACTGAATCCCAGACCCGTTCACGGGTTGTAGTGGTACAGGGTTTTTTGGGTTGTTTTTTTTTAACGCATGAGATGACTGAAATATCTAAACCCCGCCCAAATGCATTTCTTCGGTCAATTCGCTATATTCCCATTAATATTTATTATGCAAGCGGATTTATTTAAAGGCCGTCCTATCCTGAGCCAGGCTCTATAAAACGCTTGTACTGTCATATTTAAATGTTTTTTCCGAACTTTTCCAAATCTGTTTTCCATAAGAACGTTTCCATAAGAACACAAATTATTTCCATCTATTCCCAAAAAATTAACAAATTATTCCCCATAATTAGCAAATTAATGTATAATTGAGGTTTACAACCGGTTACATCCATTTTAAAAAATGTTCAGGACCCAAAATTTCAAACATTTTCAAAAAGGTTCAATTTAAAAAAAATAATGAATTTATCAAAATGTTTCTATTATTTTCCGTTATTTTTCTAACAATACACTTCAAACAATAATTACTGACCATTTTTTATGATCCTCTCTTTTCATATATCTCAATTAATATAAAAAATATGCCGGATATAAATTGATCAGCAAATATCGATATCTGGTTAGTTTATGGTTAGTAAAAATAAATAAATAAAATAGGCATATTTTAATTTAAATCACTTTAATCAATATAACTAAACAATACTTGATTTTTCATACATCAGAAATTGATGAATTAATGATGTATTTTTATTTATATATTAGTGCGTTTTATTTATATAGTTGACGGTTCACTCATCCAGTTAGATATTTTTAAAAATAGGTTATCATAGTATATATATATTGTTTGTATTTTTCTTTCGTTATTTGCTTTATTGTTTTTTTAATTGACATTATAATTTGTATACATATATAACTATCAATTGTTTCTCTCTATATAATTATTGTTATCTTATTTCTATGTTATTTTTATATCTTTTACTTTGTTTCTTTTTATCCTTTAAATATTATCATTGGAGGTAATTCACAATTTGTTTTCAATTATTCTTTTAATTCTTTCTCATTTGTTAATTTAATTGTATTAATTAATTAAATGTAATTACGTTATACTCTAAGACATAATAGCTTATATATTAATACCTGTATTATTATTCTAAAGGGGTCTTGCCCCAGAATAAATAAAGACTTTATTAATATTAATATTATTATTAATACATCACTTCTGGCATCAAAAACTTATTAAAAACAACATTTCTAGAAAAAAATGGATGTATGAATGGATTTTGTAACCAAATGCCTCAATTAAGACGATCCTATGCAGATACCAACAGATGCGTGTGTAAATATGTGTGTATGCACAATTAAATTTTAGATAAATATTGATCAAGAATTTTTATATAGTAAATTCAAAAAATTAAATAAAAAAAAAACTTTTCCACTTGAACTGTGGAAATATGTGTGTATGTATAATGTAACACCTATTGCTTTCATAAATAAAAAACCTAATACTTTTTTATTAATTGTTTAAATTTTTTAAATATTTTTATTTTGAATAGAAAAGATTTGGCCTGGCCGGAATTCAAACCAGGGGTCGCCTCTCATTCAGGACAAATCACCTCTCTTCACCGATCCCATATCCCCGTGTTCTCGCAACTTTGCGATGTATACACGAGTAAGAATGCTCATTGAACATTACTTTAATTAGGATCTTGTTGACTTACGTCATTATATTATTTATATTTTTTTTATTAATTGTTTTAATTTTTTATTTTTTGAAAATTTTTATTTTGAAGATAAAATATTTGCCTTGGCCGGGATTCGAACCCGGGTCATCCACCTCTCCGTGGCAGCGCTCTTAGGTTTGAGCTACCAGGGGTCGCCTCTCAGTCAGGACAAATCCCCTCTCTTCACCGATCCCATATCCCCGTGTTCTCACAATTTTGCGATGTATACAAGAGGAAGAATCTTCATTGAGCATTACTTTAATTAGGATCTTGTTAACTTACGTCATTATATTATTTATAATTTTTTATTAATTGTTTTAATTTTTTAACATTTTTTATTTTGAAGAGAAAAGATATAATGAAGGATAAATAATGGTACGAGATAAAGGCAAGTAGAGATACTACCCAATGTTAGTACTCGAATAAGATATTCAACTTAGAAGGTCACGAGGACATCTTCTTTTCAGACGCCTCGGAGGGTATTTTAACTGAATTAAATTTAGATAAATTTAAATCAGTTATTTTTATATAGTGAATTCCATTAATAATAAGAAAAAAACCTGTGCCACTTTGACTCAAGAAGAGTTCTTGGGTTTAGTGCGTGGTACAGACTATACTCTTTCTTGGACAACGGTTGTGCAGAGAGTAGATTTATCCTAGATCACGCCCGCTTGGGTTTCCTTCTTATTTTGGGAACCCACTTTCTAGAGGCTGAGTGTGCCTCAGGTGGGATATTAATAATAATAGAAATCTTAAAATCCTAAAATTATTATGTGCTCCCAATTCAATTTAATCTCGTAATGGAGCGAAATAAATCACTACTTTTCTTGGTAAAGGGCACGCATTCGCCGGGCTCCTCTGATATTGACAAAATCAGAGGAGCATAGGCCCACCCAGGTCACACAGAAATGTTTAATGAAGATTTGACGTATTTCTGTTGACTTAAATCTTGCAAACTCATATTTGCCCTTCTATTTCTGGCTTTAGCACTTTTTGTAAAGTGAGAACGATAAACTAATTCTCTCATTACTTATTAAAACGCCGTCAAATGATACAGTACAATGATAACATTATCAAATTTATCTTAAAAATGAATAATTAATGGTTAGCCATATACATTTTATGAAGAAGAAAATCGTAACCTTAAATTTACTACTATTCAATATGTGCATGGTTTCTTACTATTTAAGAATTTATTTTGACCTCCATCCAGACCATTTTCTTCTCCATAAAATATATTATTAAAAATAGTTCCTTAAACACACGAAGGGTCTTGTTTTCAATAAATGGAGGGAATTCTACTGTTTCCAGGACAACGGTTGTACAGAGAGGAGATCTGTCCGAGATCCCGCTAAATCAGGTTTCCTTCACGTTATAAAGGTTAGGAGAGCCCCTCTAGGTTGTGTATATTCCCCAGGATCCATCCTCAGCTGTCGACAGATTAAATAATGTATCTGTCACAGTTGGATTTGAACCCGAAACTTTCAATATAGCAACTCCGCACTCTTCATTCTGAGATTCCCCACTCCAATCACTGCATAAACAATTCAATAATTAAATAGTAAAAGTTTACATACGCCACCCCTAATATTAAAAGTAGGTTAAATATTTGTATTATATATAATATAGTAATAACAGGTCAAACTTAATGATCAAACATGTAAAAATTCCCTGGTAGATATAGCTGGTAGTAAGTAGGGTTTTGAGATGATACGCTTAAGGTATCTGGTCGGATCCATCTGTGGTAAATTAATTATTTTATTTGGATACTGCCATAGACTGATCATGTGAGTTCTACAGTCCCTCTTGGGGCTCACCCAACCTCTATAAAGTGCGTTCGTTACCTTAATTGGGGGGGATTGAGGTTGAGTATGATCTGAGCCAAATCACCTTCCTGCAGAAACGTTGGCTTAGGAAACAGTATTAACTCTACTTTTTACGGATCCCAAAACCCTCGTGTATTGGTGCAGATTTTTTTTATTTATATAAGCTATTATCAATAAATTAGTTAAGTTACTGTAAACATTATAACACAGTTTCGGGCAGGTAATAAATAATTTTAATCTTACTACTGAAGGTGATTAATAACAAATCCAACAATTTATAATTAATGATTTGAAGGTTTGAGTGTTAAACTTCACAAGCTTAGTTGGGATGATTGCCATAAGCCACAAAGTAGTTAAAGCTGAAGGCGAAGTACCATAAAAGGTAAGCTACCTTGAAACGAAACTTGATTAAGTCCTATTTAATACTTTCGGATAGGTGCATCGCACCAAAGGACGGGGGCACGTATCCCACAGATCCCCCTTGTTTGTGATAAATTCTATAAATAAGAATTGTATTTAAAAAAATACTTTTCAAAAGTATACTAAAAAACTAATCCTATGAAAATATCAAAATTATTTAAAAGGTAAAATACAATAATTGCAAGCATTTTTTTGAATGCTGCAAAAAAAAAAAAATGTACTGCCTACATATTTGAAACCTCAAATTGGCGATTCTCGTTTATTTTGTTTTTAATCGTTTTTGGGGGCTCTTAAATTTGATGTCCTTCTTCTTGTTTCTCTTCATAAGTTTCTGCAAGCCTCACTTTTTTTAAAACTGTGTTAAGAAGTTCTCCTGTGACTTATGCACTACTTTGACGTGTTCAAGTATAACTTCATCATAATGTTTTTCTGAGATATCGTCTTCTCTTAAGATTATTTCCGGTGTTAAAATTATATAATATAAATAGGCTTATATTTAAAAATTAAATTAAATGATTAGATCAACGGTTCAGCCCTCAGTTGCCATAACGAAGGCCCCGGGTTCAATAGGATTTTATTTAATCTGGGATCTTTGATGCTACCCTGGGCAGAAATCTGACGGTTGAGCGTGATCAAGGACAAATCACCTCCCTGCAAACCTTTGTCCAAGAAACAGTACAGCTCCTATGATGCACTGATTCCAAGACCCTTTATGGACTGTAATGGTTAAGGTTTTTTTTTTTTTTAAATTCAATAAACGTATGTGAATGGACGAACTTATTCCTGAGGTACAGATACTTACTAATTGCTGTAAGAATTTTTGGTCAAGTTCATGCTAGAATAGGCTTGAGAGATGAGGGTAGAAAAGAGGAGAAATCCCAAGACCGGTAGAAATCAAAGAATAATAAACATACATTTCTATTTCGGACCCGTTTTACGGCCCTTCCGAAGGACGGCATGTCCAAGGATTTTTTACTCCCTTATAACAAATTCTAGAGCCACATACCGGACTCCGAACCGCGTTCTTGGGCTTAGTAAGAAGTTATACTAACCACTTCGCCACCACTCTGGTATCTGTTACTTTACTTCGTACATTACTTCGTATCTGTTAGTTAAGCTCGCCTATGTGAAGTTCAAAATTACGATTAACATTAAACAAATTTTCGAACCCTCCTCGTTCCCTCAAAATTATAAACTATGATTGAACTAAGCCGATATCAACAATAATCTTTTCCAAGCCTTATAGTCTTAGACAGCTAAGTTAAAAAGTAAGATGTTATTGGAGAGCTCCCCGCCTTGCACACATTCCTTATCTCGGTCTATTGTCTACAACTACAGGATTAGCCGAGGGATTACGGGCGGGCGCCGCTGTAGAGACAGCTACAGATAGTCGAAAGTGTGGATATTAGCATATGAACACCGCCCCCTACCCACTCCCTTACTGATTATATTAACATAACAGCTGAAACAATGCCCGGCTAATCCTCGCCGTGAATCCTCTACCGGGAAATCTCGGCTCAGTCAAGAATGTATTATGGTGCTTAAGCATCTGATGTTCTAACTCACCATCAGGCGGATGATACAATGAATTTGTGTTATATAATATATTAGCATAATTACACGCTTGAAACTTCCAAAATATCGCTTTAAACACAAGCATCAAAAACGTCATAAGCCCCTATATGCCCATATATTTAAAGTTAAAATACATAAAATAATTATAAAATATAATAATAATAATAAAAAATAATAATAATCATTAAGCAACTTCAGGTTACAGGCTCCTACAAGTATCTTGGTATCTCACAGCTGCTTAAATTCAAAAAAGAGGTCAAAGAAACCTTTGAAGAGGAATTTAAGAACCGAGTAAGAAAATTAAAAAAACTAATTTATCAGCAGTTGGCCTCTGACTTTGATAGAGTGCGGTTATACTGTGACGTGAAGAACTAAGTACATTTTACTAACTCTTCATAACTATATTTTGTTTATTTTATTTATTTATTTTTCAATTATGTGTAATGGAACATAATTAATGATGAGGGACGATGAGGTAGGTGTTTCGCCATCCTTTTCTGAGACCGATGCTTCTAAACCAGATGACGAGTTTATGGACGATTCTACCTCAAAGAAACGTAATTTCGAAGGCTCTCCACTAAATCTATCCCCAGCTAAAAAAATAGGTAAATATTATCTAGAAATGTCACCTACAACTGTAAGTAACAAATTTCAATTATTAAAAGAAATCAATCTTGAAGATCGAAATAATCCTACTTCAAACACAAACACGGTTACTGATACCCGTAACAATACAGTTAAGCCTGTTACAGCGATAATTCCGCCAATTTATTTACATAATGCAAATAACTATCAAGCATTGTTAAAGGACCTAAATGCACTATGTTTAAACCCTTTCAATACAAAATTAGTCGGTAAAGACACTAAAATTCTGCTTTCATCTATCGAAGATTTCCGGAGAGTAACTAAATATTATGATAGTGAAAAAATTGAATATCATACTTATTCAGTGGAAAAAAATAAAGCTCTTAATGTAGTTATTAGAAAAGTCCCATATTCTATAACAGAAGAACTAAAAGCAGAATTAAAATCTAAACATTTAGATGTTCTACATGTTGCGCGAATTCTTAATAAGGAAAAAAAACCCACACCTCTCTGCTCCGTCTCGCTAGTTAATAATGAAAAGGCCAAAGATATTTTTAATATGACTAATCTTTTTTCAGCTATAATATCTGTAGAACCAAAACATAAAAATCAAGATATACCCATGTGTACTAACTGTCAAAGATATGGTCACACAAAAAATTACTGTCATTTAGAACCTAGGTGTATTAAATGTAAGGAAAACCACCATTTTTCTAAATGCCCGTTAAAATTCACAGACAAACCTTACTGTGTTAATTGTAACCAAGGGCATGCTGCCAATTATAAAGGTTGCTCCTATTATCAAAATATTAAAAAAAAAATAATTAACTCACCTCCAGTCGAAAATATGAATAACACTGAAACTGTTGATAACCGCAAGCCAGCCAGGAGAACTACACCAAATTTGAAATATTCTTCCGTCCTAACGCATGATCAAAAAAATGTTCAAGAAACTAACATAAAAAGTAACAGCACTGAAAACGTTTTATCAAAAATCATGAACATTATTATAGAGGCGATAAAACCTTACTTTTCACAAATAATTAGCCAGTTAAGTTCCCTTGTCACCACGTTATTTACAAATGGGCCGTAAAGTAAACAACAATCTATCTAATGTTACTAATTCCTACAAGACCAGCTATTATCATTATTTTTATTTGCATTTTTGTCATCGTTTATCAAGACTACGCTCTCTACGCATTTATGGCTACTGAATTAAGAAAATTAATAATTTTAAACTGGAATGCTTATGGTATTTCCTCTCAAAAAACTGAATTCAAAATATTTCTAGAAACAAACTCTGTCGATATAGCATGCATTTCCGAAACTCATCTTTGTCGAACTGACAAATTTAACATACCTGGCTACAAAACTCTTCGGAACGACCGAGACAGTGCAACGCCTCCGGCGCACAGTGGAACGAATCACGCATTTGTTGGACATTGGATCAATTCTCAAATAACTAAATTTGTCCTTTATTTTGATCATAAATTATACTTTATACTTCTTCTCAACAAAATCCATAGATAAATTAATTGTGAAATTAAATCTTATATGAAAAATTCTGAATTGAAATATAAATTTTTCTAAAAACTCATATTTTTAAAGCAATCCACTGTTTGAGGTAATGCATTAAATTAATCGTGCACCTACTGGAAAAAACTCACCCATAATAAGATATTTTAGGCAAATAAAAACTTGGGATTATTTCAAACGTCTCGGATTTTTCGGTGAAAATTGGGGGATAAAACTAAAATAATCGATTGCGAAAATCGCTCAAAATCGCCCAAAAAACTACCTTCACAGTAAATAACTAGAAGGTTTGAAGTTTTTTTTCCATTAGTCGGATTCTGCTACTAGGTGCTATTTTCCGAGAAAATGATTTTTTTTTTTTTTTTTCGGGCCTTGAGAATTAATTTAAAATAATTTCTGTTGATATTGGCGTCTACTTTTCGCAAGTTTTCTTTTGTTTACCAATGATTGTTTACATTCATTTATCCTAATCCTTATCTAACATAATAGTATTAACAATGAAACTTGGTTTGTGTTTGGTATTTGAACGACATATGTGTAATGGTGCACATAGGTGCAATAGTCCCTACAACAAATCGTCAAGTTTTTAAATTTTTATTTATTTATTTTTTAAATTTTTATTTCGTTATTTAAATAAAACAATTTTATATAGGCACCTACATTTAATATTATTTTGATGTATCAATTATACCTAGTGAATTAACTAACAAAAGTAATTATCAACTATTATATTCATTTTGTTTAATAATTAAATTATTTGGTTTGTTACTTTTTCCTTTGTATAACTTTATTTAATACCTATGTATCTGTCTTTCCATATAATACTGTATTGTGCCCATTCTAGTAGTATATAGGTAAAATGTTAGATAATAAATTATCATACATAGAAATATCAAATCTAGAATTTATACACGTTGGCCCTAAAATGTTTGATCCTGTTTATCATATAATTAAATAGTCCATTCAAAAAGCTTTAAAACCGTAGCAATAGCGTTATTCTAGGAGAACCAGAAGCGGAGATATTAATGAATGTCCAGACGCTCCTAACGCTCGTTCCACTGTGCGGCGGTGTGGCTCTCATAGTAAAAAACAACATCAGATTTTCAGAAAATGTTATTTGTGATGTGTCTAATATTGAAGCCATTTCAATTTGTTTAGATACATCTCCTGGTACCATTGTCACAGCTGTTTACAAGCCACCTAACAAAAACATCAGAGAAGAAGAAATTCTCGAGTTATTTAAACCAAATATACAAACAATAGTAATTGGTGATATGAATAGCAAACATATTTACTGGGGGTGCCGGAAAACGAATTCGAGCGGAAACAAATTGCTAGACATCTGCTCCAGGCAAAATATCCATATTATCGCTCCGAGTGAACCAACATTTTACAGAAGAGGTTGTTCACCCGATATCCTAGACTTAGTGTTAACTAAAAATATTAATCTACCGATAACAGTTCAAACATTATCCGCTCTTAACTCTGACCATATCCCCGTCTTAATTCATTTCAGCACTGAAATTCAACAAACTCCTACTCGAAACTCTCTTATTAAAGGAGTAATCGACTGGGATACCTATAAACACCTGATTTACCATAATGTTTGTCCCAAAAATCATTTCGCAAGCCCACAAGAAATCGATGAAAGCATAAACAAACTGCAGCAAACCATAGCTGAATGCTTAAAGCAGTCAACCACAAGAACATTTCGTACAAAAAGGATAACTCTCACAAGCAGTGTGCCTAGTTCCATTCTTCTTAAAATAAAGGAAAAAAATAAAACAAGGAGGAGATGGATGCAAACCAGGAATCCTCAAGACAAAAGTAAATGGAACTTTCTAAAACGCGCCGTAAAAAAGGAGTTAGAGGAATTCACGATATCCAAGTACAAAAACTATGTTTCCAACCTGGACCCAAGAGACCAATCATTATGGAAAGCTACAAAACGCCTTTTAAATAAAAAAGGAAATATCCCTAGTCTAGTAATTAACGGAGGGTATATCACCAGCGACTTGGATAAAGCCGAAGCCTTTGCCGATTATTTCCAGCTAACATTTTCAAATTCACAATCCGATAGAGTGCGGTCAGACGTTGAAATCGAAGAGTTTTTACGGTCACCTCTACCAACAGTACAACTGCCGGTGGAATTCACCACGCCTAAAGAAATCCAGTCACTAATTAGGAAGCTCAAAATTAGGAAAAGTCCCGGACACGACTTGATACCAGCAATTGCAATAAAAAAGTTACCCAGGAAAGCAGTTGCTCTGATAACAGCAATTTTCAACAGCTGTTTAAGGATAGGATATTTTCCTGATACTTGGAAGAGAGCAGAAATGGTGGTTATAAACAAACCTGGCAAAAATGCCAAAGAATTAAGCAGCTACCGCCCCATTAGTCTACTGCCAATCGTAGGAAAACTGTTCGAATCAGTTATTAAAATGCGCCTCTCTACTTATCTTCAATCTATAGACATTATCCCAAACTTTCAGTTTGGTTTTCAACTCAACCATTCTACATCACACCAATTATCAAGATTATCAGAGTTCATAGTCAACGGATTTGAAATGAAAAAACACACGCTAGTTGCATTCCTAGACTTTAAACAAGCATTTGATAAAGTTTGGCACACCGGTCTCCTCTACAAACTCAAAAAATCAAATACTCCAAAATTCCTTCACGACATCATATGCTCGTTTCTGAACAATCGATCATATACAGTTAAAATTAACAACACTAATTCAACCATTAGACCAATCAGTGGCGGTACCCCACAGGGCTCAGTTCTCTCTCCGATCCTCTTCAACTTTTATGTTCATGACATCACACAGTCTCCACTTACCTCCATAGCTATGTTCGCTGACGACACAGCAGTATTCTCGCAGAGTGATGACATAATAATAGCCAGGAACACACTTCAAAGTCATCTAAATGAGTTGCAACAATACTTTTTAAAATGGAAATTTGACCTTAACGTTCAAAAATGCTGCGCAAAAATTTTCACCCTTAGACGCCCTTCAGACCCACCTGAGCTAGTGCTCAATGGCAGCAACCTCCCGTGGAATAAGGAAGCTGTAAAATATCTCGGAATTTATTTAGATCGTCGCCTTACCTGGAACCAGCATATCAACACTAAATTAACACAGGCCTACGCAAGACTAGCTCTACTTTATCCCATAATTAATAGAAAATCCAGATTAAAACCAGAAACAGCCTTATTAATTTATAAAACCATAATTAGACCTCTACTAATGTACGGTTGTGAAGTGTGGGGTGCAGTGTCTACAACAAAGAAAAACAAATTGCAAACTTTTCAAAATAAAATCCTACGGATCGCAGTAGACGCGCCTTGGTTTGTACGAAACAGTCAACTTCACCGAGAGCTAAACCTAGAGTCGATTGATGAATTTATTAAAAAACGTTACAGCAGATTTAAGACCGGATTACCAGCAGTCCAAGGAGCTGTAGCATTCAACATAGGCGAACCTATTTCATCCCCAAGACTAAAACCAAGACTCTTGAAAGATATTCTGATGTGATCTCAATAGATAACGTTTCTCACCAATCGTTTTAACAAAATGTAATATAATCCTGTTTTCTTTCATTTTTCCGTTTTATAGTACTATAGTTCTGTTTATTATTACATTAATTTTAATTTTGTTGACTTATTTACATGTTTTATATTCAAACTACTATTATTCTTTTATATGAAAAAACGCTATTATATATTTACATCTTCTCTGTATATAATCTGATAATGTACAGTTAGGGGTGTCTCTTGCATGAGACGAAACCCACACTTTCACTAAGTGTTAAATCTTAAAATTTCATTATTAAAAAAACCATGTAAGGCTAGGAATAGCCGATCTGGAAATAAAGAGAATAAAAAAAAAATTTATCAGCAGGAAATCTGGTAAAAGCTTTGAATACCTGGGCTGTTCCTTCGGTTACATATTCTTTTGGATAAATAAAATGGTGTGACACGGATTTGGAAATGGACCGCTTCTTAAGAACTCAGATGGTTAAATCTAGACAGCGTCACCCAAACTCTTCAGTGCCAAGACTATATATGCCCAGAAAACTTGGAGGTAGGGGACTTATTAGCCTGTTGAAAGCCTGCCGTGAACAAGAAGCAAGGCTTAGAACCTATTTTATCAATAGTAGTTCACCAATGTTGTCGACCATTGCTGCCCTCGACTGCAACTACACAGCACTGAATTTGCTTCGACAAGATCCAGTAGCAATCCCAACTGAGGAGAGCCTTACAGAATCATGGAAGTGTAAACCACTCCATGGAAGGTTTTACAGTTCTTTATATGATCAGGGCATCAATTTAGAAGCGTCAGTCCTCTGGTTGACCACAGGAAAAATGTTCCCCGAGACTGAAGGATTACTTTTGGCTATACAGGAACAGGTCATGGCGACTAATTCCTACAGAAAGCATATTCTGCACCAAGCAATCGAAGATAGATGCCGCCTATGCAAAGCGACGTATGAATCGATTCAACATGTCACGACCATCACGGACCATAATATACCCCACAACAGACCCGACATATTACTCGTAGACAAAAAAATAAAAAATGCCATCATCATCGAAGTTGGGGTTCCTGCTGATGATAACGTTTCTAAAACATTGAGCGAAAAAAATCGGAAGAACCAAGCTCTGCGAGGAATTAAGGCAAAGTGGAAGCGTGGGTGGAGAAACCTAGCATTGAAGGCACTCTTAGCGTGGTTCATCTCTTGGCATGTCCCTGCTAAAGAGATGTTTCAGTCACCTTGTCGGATTCTGTTGTAATGTATCTACAAGCACTGCTTGTACCAATAAGTTTGGGTTTCCAACAAGTCGAGAGTATTGTTCATAGTTCGTAGTTCTTCTTGATGATGTTAGTCCACGAGTGGTATATCCAGATCTTTGAGTAATGATTTATTAGTTATGTAACAGGGACCATATCGGTTTCAGTAGCATGAAGTATATAATAATTTTATTTTTATGATAAAAATTATATCATCTTGGAAGTGAGTGCCGGTGATTCTACATTTTCTTCTAAATAGTCACATGTCTATTTAACAATGAATTCATATTTTATCTTACGATTCTATTCTCTCTTAGTTCACTATAGGATTCATATAGTTTGACTATAGAATCTGTAAAAATCTTTGAATTGGAATTATGAAAAGTAGCATCATACTATCATAAACAATCTTGTGGGACGAGGAAACACGAAATGCGTAAGCTGTTAGACCATGATAAAGCACTCTGGTTCCTCTTGGAGCGGTGTCGGTAAGGATATTGTGTTTCGGAAGAGCACGTGGAACAGGACGTATCAGCCGGATATTGAGAGGCATGGCGGAGGATCTGGTGGCGTTGACGAAGAGCATTCTATTAGGAGGCAACCTTAAGGTTTGAATACGAATGTCGGAGTCATCTAATTAGAACGTGTTGGCTTCAGACATAACTGATGGGATAAGTTGGCTACGTGACTTATCTGGGAGCCATCTGTGTGTCCGTTCTGTCCAACTCGGTTCCCTCCCTTCTACGTGTTCCCCCGCTTCCAGTTCCCTAAGTAGTTCGATCTCCGAGCTTTCAGTTTGTCCGGAATGGTCTGAGTTCTCAACTTATGTTTCATCGCTGCTAATTGATTAGGGGTAGCTTTTTGTTCCAATGTGTTGTCCCTTATGTTCAAAAAGCGCGTAGCATGAACGAACTGACAGATAAAGATAAATATATATAAACTTTCATAATAAGGGGCGACCTGTGGTCTAGTGTTTAGTGTAACATGCTACTAACCCCAAGATCGCATCATCCGTAGCATCGTCCGATTAACCACAACAGAATAAACTGATGTTAAATGAACAAACAATCCATAATTACATTAATGTTCCATTTGTTACTTATTTAGCCCAAATCCTATATAAATCTTTCATGACAAACTTTATTCCCACTCAAACCCATAGGTTCCAAATCTTCCAAACTCTTCGATTACTGATAGTCCTACGAGGCCCCTCGGAAAAGGAGATGGCTTCGTGACCTTTTAAGTTGAATTTGTTATTTAACGAATACCATTGGGTAGTTTCTCTGCTTCCCTTTATCTCATAACAGTTTATATCTGTAATATGTATTTATACCTTTATTATATAGTTGTTGATTTCAAATAATAAATTTAAATATATATATATATATATGTGTGTAAATATTATTAATAAAGTGATTATATTGTTGCGACTGTGTAGTAAATGAGTGATGCAACAAACGCCTGCTTAATATAAAATCCTTGAACAATTAAAGAAAGAGAAATTTGAGACGTTCAGGGTCAAAACCAGGTAAGTCGAATTTTCAAAAATTTACTATTTCACATTTTTTACTAGTTTTGTTGGTATCAGTATCGAGCCTTCGCGTTTTCTAAGCTGTGGTCTAATTTTTATAATATAACACCCAATCCTCCTACCTAGATATAAAGTCAAGCAATGTTTTACGCTTCCCATGAGAATCGTCATGAGAATTGATGCGGCAAGTGTCGTCTCTGACAAAATTGGTTGATTTGCGATATATGGCTTGAAAAAGTCAATTCCTGAAATATCGGAGTTGTCCATTTTTGACCCTGAATACGACTGAATTTGCACTTCACTCATTCATTGCAATTTAAGATCGCCATGTTTAATCACATGGGATTTAATCGAGAATGACCTCAAATCGCATCATAAGTTATCGGATGGAGTCCATATTTATTGATATCAACTATGGTATTTATAATTTTTAAATATTTTTATTTTAAAGATAAAAGATAAGTCCAGGGCCGGGATTCGAACCCAGGTCTCCCACGTTTCCGTCGTGGTGCTCTGCCACCTGAGCTATCCTGGTTCGTACCTCGGTCAGACAAATCCATTCTCTTCACCTATCCCATATTCTTCCCCCGTGTTCTCGCATTTTGCGATGTATACAAGGGGAAGAATGTTCCTTCAACATTACTTTATTTAAGACCTTGTTGACTTGCATCATTATATTATTTATAGTTAATTTTATTTTTATTTTTTTAATTAAAGTCCAGGGCCGGGATCTTCAAAATAAAAATATTTAAAAATTATAAAAATTAATTAAAAAAATAAAATAAAATAAATTATAAATAATATAATGACGTAAGTCAACAAGATCCTAATTAAAGTAATGTTCAATGAACATTCTCCCCTTTGTATACATAGCAAATTGCGAGAACACGGGGATATGGGATCGGTAAAAGAGGATGGACTTGTCTGACCGGGTTCGAATCCCGGCCCTGGACTTATCATTTCTCTTCAAAATAAAAATATCTAAAAATTATAACAATTAATTTAAAAATAATAATAATAAATTATAGTATTTGTAAATCGTGTAAATTATTGGAGTGGTAAAGAGTTCTGTGTGAATTTTTAAATCAAAGACAGTAGAAAACAAATCTCAGGCCTTCCTAACCTACACCTTAAAGGGTTAATTTCTTTATTATAAACCATTCTTCTACCATGACTACTCTACTCATGCCTTATAATCCAGCTTCGAAAATGATAATTGTAAGTCGGTGTAGGGCAATAGACAATCCAATAGACATCGTATTTCTCGCTTACGCTATTTCCATCCTTCGTGACCCACAGCTGGCTTACTGATTTACTTTTCCCATTCTCTTATGTTCCATTAGACTTATCCTTATAATAACCAGAATGTCTAGAGTGGGGGCAGAGACCAAGAGAGTAATGTAAGGGCGGTAATATAGGGCAAGTAATGTAGATGTAGTCTTGTTCGTTGTTTTTATATTTAACCTCACTTTATGCTACTAAGTCTAATCGGACGACGGTACAGCGGCAGTCCTTAATTTTGTCTATCCAGGTATAATTAGAGTAAGGATACATTACATAGGTCCTAGGTTCAAGTCCTGTTGTGGCAGATTTTATTTAATCTCTCACCATCTGGGGATGAATCCTATTGGATATGGGACCCTCCTGGGGCTTATCCAGCCTCTATAATGTGGGTCCTGAAAAGAGGGGAAAAAATCTTGTGGTTTTGCGTGATCAAGGGCTAATCACTTCTCTATACAACAATTGTCTAATGAACAGCACAGTACTGAAAACATAGATTTTTCGTGGCTACATCAAGATATATGTAAGTTATATTATAATGGGATGTAAGTAATATTATAATCGCTTCAATATATTTACTGGGATAAGAAAGAAAATATCTTTTTCAGGCAGACCACTGTAGTCTCCTAAGGCCGTTGAGATGTTTTGTGATGGCCCAATTTCGCTCTATTTACTACTGTTGAATGGACACTGCTAAAAAAGACATGCTATTGTCAAGATATTGACATAAATGAGTCAATCTTTAACGCTCAAGTCAGGATATGGAATACTAACTCTTTCCAAATGCTGAGACATAACAGATAAGTGTTAATTATGGTAGATATTATTTTTATGTATAAAAAATTAGGATCAATGATACCTGAATATAAGTAACAAGTACTTCTTGAACACTTTTAAAAAACAATATATATTTATTGAAATTTACAAGTGTATACAGAATACATCAAGTAAATATAATGAATGAATACATTGACTTAAAATGACCAGTGTGGAAACTACCCAGTGGTAGTACTCAAATTAAAAGTTCAGCTTGGAAGGTGACGAGGCCATCTTCTATTCAGACCCCCCGGAGGATTATCAGGAATTGAAGAGGTTACGAGGTTTGGAACTAGGGGGTTTGAGTGGAAATGAAGTTTGGCGTAAAATGATGTCGGATTCGGGCCAAATCAGCAATAAACGGGACATTAAGGTCATCATGGATTACTTTGTTCGTAACAAAGTAAGGAGCATTGAGGATTTTACGAAGGATTTTGGATTGTAAGGATTGAATACGAGAGGAATTCGATGGCTTGGTGGAGTCCCAAAGCTCTATTCCGTAAGTCCAGAGGGTTCAAATGATTGTCATGTATATGAGTCTCTTGTAATTAATTGGGAGCTTAGAGCGTTTGTCTAGTAAATGTTGAAGTAGTCTGAAACGGCGAGCTATTTCTTGTCGTTTCAGTCTAGTATGATGATTTCAAGTTAAGCGTTTATCAAGGTGCAGTCCTAAGTACCGTAGGTCAGTGATATTGGATTGAAGAGTACGGGAAGCTATAACTGGATCAGTATTGACAGATAATAGACATGTGTCATCCGCATACGTGGTAAGGATAGTATTAGGATGAGTTGGTATGTCAGCTGTATAAACTGTGTAGATAATTGGACCGAGGATACTGCCTTGAGGAAAGCCGGCAGATTGAGGAAAGAGGGATGAGTAGACATTATTATGACTGTGAATGACCTGTAGGAGAGATAGGATTGGAAAATGAGAAAGTATGTAGGAGGTAGGAATTTACGGAGTTTGTAAAGCAACCCGGGGTGCCAGACTCGGTCGAAAGCCAGTTCAACATCAAGGAAGACCACTAGACAATACAATCCACGTTCCAAAGCAGAGGAAACAACATCCACCACACGATGGCATTGCTGAATGGTGGAGTGGGATGTTCTGAATCCAAACTGGTGATCTGGGATAATGTGATTTGCATTTAGGATGGGGTACAATCGTTTCAGGATGAGCTTTTCTATGATTTTACCCATAAAAGGTAAAAGTGAGATATAGCGGTAAGAGGAAGGGTAATCCGGTTTCTTTTTAGGTTTAGATATCTTGTCAGGACGGATAATTTCCAGAGGATAGGAAAATATGTAGTGCGGAGTATAGCATTGTATATGCAGGTGAGGAATAGAATGGCTTTTCTAGGAAGATGTTTTAGGATGTGAATCGTAATGAGGTCGTGTCCAGGAGCTTTGCGAGAAGATAGTCTGTGAATAATATTCGATATTTCTGAAGGATGGAATGCTTTGGGAGGAAGGGTCATTTGAAGGGGAATATTTAACTCTCTTTGTATATATTCATGGTGAGACGGATTCATGATATCAGGATGAGGCTGAGACGTTTTAGAAAGGAATTGACCGAACAACTGTGCTTTCTCTTCATCAGATCTTGTCCAGTCATTGGAATCAGTAAGGCGTGGATGGTTAAAGTCTTTGAATTGAAGGATCTTTTTGGTGGTCATCCATAATGATTTGTCAGAAGACGTTAGATTTTCAGTTAGGTTAGTTAACTTATGAATTTTGAATTTTCTAATTTCTGCCTATAGTCGGTTAGTCAATTTAGTATAGATAGATTTATCTGGTGGGTACCGAGTTCTATGCCACTTCGTTCTTGCTCTGCGTTTCTCTCTCAATAAGGTATGAATATGCTGTGGCAGGTCAGTCTTCTGAGAATTGTTAATTTTATGATTTGAGGTATTATCGTTTAAAGTGGTTTTTATTGATATTGTAAGTTTTTCTAAGGCTGTATCAATGTTTGTTTTGTCTTAAGTGAAATTTCCAGTTTGTTCTCCAAATCATAACAGAAGTTGTCCCAGTTTACACGTCCTGTAATCAATCTAGGGGAGGCTTGGGAACGAAACTAGAATGTAATAAAAGGAGAACTGGGCTATAACCTGATGAAAGGTCGTCCAAGGATCTGAGGTCGGTTTGGTTGGTGGAAATCTGGGATGTGATAAATATGTCAAGGATGTCGGGACGTTCTTCTTGAACACAAACAAAGAATTTAATTTAATGAGTATGAAATATGTTGGTGCTTTACCATTTGTTTAATTATCTTGAATAATTATTAGTTTACCTTTTAAATACGGAGAAGAAAATTGTCTGATACGGAGGTCAAAAATTCCTTAAACAGTGAAACTATTAATTAGAAAACAGACGTTTCTACCCACGTTGTAGTTCTTCGCCAAGACTAAGTAAACAAGATAAAAATATACAAAAACTTAAATAATTGGAATAAACAACAAGATAAAAAAGAAAAACATATAATAAAAATGCAAAGGTTGTGTATATATATGCACGACTATATTACCCTCATTCTTTAAGTTTAATAACGAATTATTAGATTGTCCTAATTATATCATTTACATATTGTTTTTATCATGATCGTTTTTAATTTATATCCTATTGTTTCAATTAAAATTATTTTTTATTTAATTTTACATTTTAATTCATATTCCTTTTTTGTATAATTTCCGCAGGTTGTCGCTTCGAGATAAGTCACAACTTTTCATTTGTTTCCTTTTTAATATTCTCGACAACCAAGTTCTTAGTAATCAATTGCAGAAGTTGACCTCAACATATATTAATCATCCTCAACAGGGACAAAAAACATATTCAGTCATCAGCCAAAATCAGCACCCTCGACATCAAAAGAACCGGCAACAGGCGCCTCAAACCTTCCAATCCCAGCCAATGGTTCCCAAATCTCATCCACCTCCTCAACCTCCACGCCAAGACATTCATTCTCACCTCAAAGTGAACCCACATTTATATCACAAACTTCTTCCAAGATAAACCTCCAAACCCAAACACCATTGAAAGTTGATGCAGCTCCAAATAAAACTCAAGATGATTTTTATTTTCGAGAATATCGAAAAGAAAACGAATGAAAAGTTATAACTTACTTCGAAATAAAACCAGCAGAACTGATACGTTATTTTAGATTCTGTACTGTTATACCATTTATTTATTTCTTAACTAATATTTTGTTATTTATTCCAATTATAATAATTTTATATAATTCCTATTTATTTAAATTCAGCATTAAAGAAGACCTGCAATGTGAGTCGAAACTTCAGTGTTTCTAATAAATAGTTTCACTATTTATGGAATTATTCTTTAACCTCCACTTATTAAAGAGATATTATTATTATTTTTAAAGAACTGATTTTTTTTTGAGTAAAAACATAATTAAATTGAAATATATTATGTATGACATATTACATTACTAATCATATCAGAGATACATATCAGATACAGTAATGAACAACACTATCACTTGCAGGTACCAGACATATGATCGATGTTAAAGTCCCATGTTATGTCAACAAGGGACTACCATTTATTGACAAGGAAAATGTGTATATATTCCATTACTCTAATATAGTTTATAATAGTTATTAATATATAAAACACTGGTGGGAATCAGCAAGATTCAAACATGAAATAATTTTCGATAAAATGAATCATGGAAAATAAATTAGAATCAGGAATATTTTCAAAAGACAATCTAAGGTCTTATCAAAAATTCATTCGAGCAAAATGATAATGTATTTAAATAATAATAAAAAAATACATTAAGAAGAACCTAAAAAGAGGGGTGGAACGGTTAGATAATATAGTCAGTATCAAATTTCAAGTAAGAGAGAATTCTAATTTCATACAATTAAATCGCTGTCATTACTAGTAATAAAAATCCAAATTAGTGAATCTGTGAAACAGCTCCAATAAAACCCTAAATCTTAAACCTCGAAAATTGCTTTTAAACACCCTGGGTACATCATCTAATTTTTCCCTGGTGTAATCTAGGGTTTATATGTTATGTAGAAAAAAAATAAATAAAACGTATGTTGAAGTAATTATATTCCTATACTTGCCATATTTGAAGCTATGAAAATAAAAAAAACTGTATTTTTGGTAAGGTATGGGTATACTAAAAGATAGTTGAGCGGATCAGTGATGGCTGAGTTGCCACGCCAGGTTAAAATTGCGCTCAGTTGTTTAATCTGTTAGTTGCCGGAGATAAAACCCTATGGACCTAGTACCCTCCTGGTGCTCAAACAGTTTCTTTAAAGGACCCAAAATAAAGGAGAAAATTCTAGCGGTTGTGCGTGTTTTAGAATCACTTCTCTCCATAACCGTTGTCCAATAAATAGTACGGTCTCTACCATGTACTGAACATCACACATTTCATAGTTTTTTTTAGTTTTTTATATTTGTATGTTTATTCATTTATCGTCACTTTATGCAGATATGCCCAATCAGATGATGCTAGAGAGGATTCCTAAATTTTGGCTACCCTGGTATAATTTGTATTGGGATCTTTAACGAGTTATCTTACTCGTCCGGGACGTCCATTTTATCTATCTTCCGAAGGACGGCATAGCCGAGGACTTTCCTTATAAAATCATAAGGCTACTTGCCGCCATGCAAACCGCGATCTAGGGCATAGTATGTTGTATGCTAACCACTACACCACATGTGACTCTGTATACTATCGGTAATATGGGCCTAAATTTTAGTTTAAACCAACTTTTAGCCTGACAAAGCCCATCTAACCCGATGTGTCTTAATGATTAACTTAGTATATAAAGGATACAACGATTGTTGATTGTAAAGATCTACAGACATGTAAAGACACTCAGGTAATGCACAATATTTTCATTTGTAATAGAATGGGTAAACCTTTCAATAAAACAAGCCGCCATAAACACTTACGAATGTAAATATCTTCAACAAACTGTTCCATTGTATACTTTGCAATAAAGGAAGTGTCTGAAGTTTATTCAGTTTTCTAAAGAGTAAATTGTTTATTCCATTTACGAATTAAAGTCAAAGAAAAAAAGTGAAGTTTGTTCAGGAAAGAACTGGGACTGTAAGTGGGTTAACAGCCAGAAGAACTTTGGTCAATATGAAAATGACATAACGGACTGTTGAAGCTCGGATAATTCGTTTATAGAATAAAACGAACATAAAATTTAAATTTAAATTAATTCGCGAAAATGCGAAAACTATAAGACTAAGTACCGAAACGTTAATTAATGCGCATAAAGAAATATGGCTAGAAGTAAATTCGGATAAGATTAAGTAAAGGGTGATTTTTTAGCTTTTTTTGGCAACACTGTTTTTGGCGCTGAGCTTTTTTCGTGTAACATGGTACTGTTAAAGATGTTCAGTTTGGTCTATAATTTAACCATGAATCGACTTACAAACGAACAACGGTTGCAAATTATTGAATTTTATTATCAAAAGATGAGAAGCGAGTTCGGTGAACAATTTATTTCACGTTAAAACGCCTAGATCGTGCGGTTTAACGCCTTTAGAATATTTTTTGTTGGGCTATGTTATGCCTAGTGTCTATAGGGACAAGCCTGCAACGGTTGACGGACTGGAAGCCAATACTGAAGAATTTATTCGTGAGATACCGGCCGATATGTTGGAGAAAGTGTGCAAAATTGGACCCAGCGTATGAACCATTTTGAGGCGTAGCCGCGGCAACATTTGCATGAAATCATCTTTAAACATTGAATTATATTATATAGTTAACGCCCGAAAAGGAATAGATTTTAGTAATAATATTGTAGGAGCGAATAAGTTTGAGCATGTCGAGAAGTTTAAGTATGTAGGGTCTATGATGAGCAGACAAAAATTCTAGAGGAGATAAAGGCGTGATTAAAGGGAGGAAACATATTTCCTATATTATTTGGTCTTGGCATTACATAGCTCGTGACTTTCATGTCTCGAAATCTAAAAATCAGAATTTATAAAACCATTACCTTCCAATAATTATTAAAACCAACCATCCTCCTTTACGGATGTGAAACTTGCCCGCTAACACTGAGGGATGAAAAACGTCTCAATGCACTCGAAAATGAGGTGTTTTATATTCCGACCGAATAAGGATAAGGAGGAGAATTTAGGAGATTGCTCAATGCGTAAAATCCTTCCGTTAAAATTATTGAAGGCGTCGCGAAGATTAAGATGATCTTGTAAATCTGGTCAGAGTAACGACCGAATTCCTATGAAGATAAAAAGAATAAGCGCTACGCCGACTAGTAAACGTCTGGTAAATGTGCCGAGACGTAGTTAGAAGGATTGCATTAAGAGTGGTCTGGTGTATTTGGATGTGGGCAGTGGTCCTTGGAAATTTAAATTAAGGGGAGAATGGTAGCAGGAGCGAGGAGTTTTTATGCCCTGCAACAAGCTCTTCGGTACAAAAGTTGTTCCAGAAAACAAAAGCTTTTGTTATAGAAAACAATAACTAGACCGGTAGTTATGTATGGCAGAGAGACGTGGACTCTCACCAAGAAAAATAGAAGAGTTCTTCTGGTTTGGGGGAGAAGAAACCTGAGAAGGATATTTGGGAATCTCTAAGAAGAGTACAGATGAGTAAGAAGGAGTACCGGGCTGAAGGAGATGTATGGGAATCATGATATCTTACATGACATTAAGCAGAGCAGGCTAAGATGTTTAGGACAAATAGGAACAATAGAGCCCTATAGGCAGCCTGATATAATGTTAAATGGTGCACTGGGAGGGAAAAAAAGATGGGCAGACCCTGGTATAGACGATTTTGCGGACGATTCAGAGAAGATAGGGGATAAGAAAATGGCGAATCCTCGCTGGAGACCCCGAAGAATGGGGACAATGGTGGCATAGGCCTAGTTCCTGCAAGGACTGTAGCGCCCGATAGAGAGTGAATGTGTGAGTGGTCCGCGGACCGAAGTTTTTAAGCAGAGATTGGTGGTATCGGCATCGTGTCTTATTATTATGAGTAAAAACATATTTTCTTATTGTATAAAATACCCACTATGTAAAAAAAAAACCAAAAATGGCCATTCAATACAGACAGCAGGTTATTCATTATAAGCAAACGGTTGTTGATTCCCACAGAAGAAAAAGGGATGTTTTATCGAATTTTTCGCTTAATGGGTATTTTTTACATCAAAATTTAAATATTTGTTTCTGGTTTTCAGGTTAAACAAAGGGTTAAACAATGCTATAACCAAATATGACTTAAACCAAAAACGAACGGACAAACGGATTATGATGGACTAAGAAAACACCGGTTATCGACATCCTTAGTTGAAGCTATCGATGTCCGAGTGGGAGGGTAATGTTCCATTAGACAGCCGCCCATCAGATATCTATAAAGTGCTCGTCGCCATTATATTCCTGTATTCCTTCCAAATCGATCTGCGTCCTGTGTGAGCAGCGTATTATCTTGTATAATGGCATATGAGAGCGAGTTATATTTAATTTACATCTCAATATAGCTCTCTCTTGGAAAACATGACAGGCTAACTGCATCACATATAAGGTATTATCAGTAGCATATGGGACTGAGTCTACCGGAAATAGATTCATGAATAGTTGATCGTGTCGAAAACCTTTTAGGTCAATTTTTATTGAAATTATACACAGCATACATTACTTGAAAATAAGAAATGTCAATACAAACGGCCTTAGTTGAGATTACGGAAAACGATCCATAAGAAGTAAGTAGAAATACTAAAAGAGGGGATAAGGAAAAGAAAAGCATACGGTAGAAAAAAATCGTTCGTATCCAATAAACAGAAAATCAGAGGAAAATTGACGTGAATGCTACTTTTCTGGTTTTAATTTTACTTACGCCGTTTCAGGCTATTTCAACAATTACATGACAAACACTCTTTCCTATCCAATAACATCCTTCTGATTATTGTTGAAAAGATCGGTTACTTTGGACTGTATCTTGACAAAAAAACTTGGAATCCTCATACTAGTCTTCAACGACAAGAATCTGCTCGCCGTTACAGGCTACTTCAGCACTTACCGGACAAATCCTCAAAGATCCCTCCCTTTCCCCAATAAATTACAAAAGACTCATATAAGACCTAGTTGAACTTGCGGTGTAGAGCTTTGGGGCTGAACGAAATCCCACAAAAGCCAATAAATAAACCCCATCGTATTCCTCTCGTTTCCAATCCTTACAATCCAAAACCCTTCGTCAAATCATCAATGCTCCTTACTTTGGTATCCATAATAAAATTAATGGCCCATTTGTTGATTATTTGGCCAAAACCCTATAACAATTATCTCAAGACAAACTTTATTCCCTCTCAAAACAACAAGTTTCAAAACTAGCTTCATCTTCAATTCCGATAATCCTCGGAGGTGTCTGAAAATATGATGGCCTTGTGATCTTCTAAATTGAATAAGTTATTTGTGAACTACCAGTGGTTAGTTTATCAGCTTGTCATTACACATCAATCAATCTAACTATTTGTATTATTATAATATAGTTGTAAATTTCAATCAATATTTTTTACAATAATTTTCTTCTCTACATAGGTTCTTTTTGTCTTATTTATTCAACAGTAAGCTCAACATGTTAATATATTGTTACTACGTTAATACCATGTTATGTACATGTAGTAATACATGGAAAAAGCACATATTGTAAATACCCCCCACAGTTAACTTTGTAAACATGTAAAGCACATTCTAAAACCCGATGGTAGCACCACGAAATGTTAGAATTGTATCCAGTTCATTGCATTGCATATTGTAATTATTTATAAATAAAATCTCGGAGGATGAAAAATAAAATAGTAGATAAACCGGAAAAGTTATTTCATTATATTCAAACCCTCTAATATATAAATAACTATAGCGCATATTTAGATTAATTTAAACTATATTTAAGATTTAAAATAATAATTTGAAAGAATTGTCATAAGAACCAGAAACTTAAAATATTCTCAGTAACTAAGACCAATACCTAGTTTTACACACAATGAATTAAAACGATTCATCAAAACCATGCAATTATTCGATTCATCAAATTTATTTTTGTTTTATTATTAACTTGAAAAATTTAAATTTAATTTAATTTAATAAAATATAATTATATATAAATATTTTTTTTAAATATCCATAGAATACTTGGATCCGATCTGTTTAGTAACAGGTGTACAAGTAATCTGGCCGTAAACCATTCTTTTACCGGAGTTAATAGAACACCGACTACTTTGGCTGAATTCACTAATATTTACACTTTCCAATCTAAATATTTTTTCGGTCTGTAATCTAGCATGAAACACGAACGTTTGACGATTAACAACAATCAGAGAAACAATAATATTTACAGCTAACATATTAACATTCTAGAATAACTTGTGTGAATTATTATTGAATAATATCACAATAATATTTGAGGAAAGACGTTTAGCTGATTTTCGCTTTGTATGTTGAAAAATTATGCGAATCTATGCTAGTATAATTTTTCGTGATCGGTATAACTCATATTAACCCCCTATGCCCTTATTCTTTTGTTACAAGATTCGAGACTGTCAGTCTAGATTACTATTTATTCATTTATGTCAGGTTCCTCATACATCGCACCATAAAATGAGTACACTAATAGATCGTGGAAAAAGCAGAAGGCAAGGGAAGCTACACAAACAATGGAAACTTATCTGAACTAAAAAATCGTCAGGAAATTTAGAAACATTACATTTTTTCTGCGAATACTCGTAAATAACAATTTTTAACATTCTTTCACTGATTACTATGTCTTGGTTTATTATGAGCGAAATAACGAAGCTAGAATCAATCATATGTTTGCAATGAATCAATAATAATAAATATATTTATTTAAGAAATAATACACATATAGTATTTTCGTTCTTCTTTTTAAAACCTTCCCTATGTTTAAAAGGGATGCTCGTGGAAGCGGGTATGAAGAAACCTCCCATAGAAGGCACTCCTAGCGTGGTTTATCTCTTGGTATTAGATCCCTGTTCTAGAGACGTTTCAGGATTCTGTGGCAATGTGTATGGCAGTAATGATTGTACCAGTAAGTTTGGGTGTCCAACAAGTGAGTCATAAAATTTGTTGTATTTTTTCCTGATTGTCTCAGTCACGAGTGGTATGTTGAGATCTTAGTGCAATGATTTATTTGTTATGTAAAAGGGACTATGTGAAACATAGTGAAGGAATTTTGGATAAGTTTTCCGTTTATAATCCAACAGAACCAAACTGATGTAGAAAATGGTCGGGGTGCGGTCAAAGAATTATACACAAGTAAGCCAAAGTTATTTACTATGAGCGAACGTTTCGGTCTAGTCTGTCAATATAATTTTAAATAATTTTGACCACATTTGAACCTGTCCAATGAGGAACCAATCGATACATTATTGATTGTAAAATAATGTTTCCTGTAATTGTACAGCGTTTGATAATCTTCACAACAGATTTTATCTTCCTCTTGTTATTTTCTAATGTGTTTTAAAACCATTTAATGTTATTTTACGCTGCCATGATTAATCAGACGATGCTACAGTGGGGGTCCTAAATTTTGCCTATTCAGGTATAACTAGGATCGGAATCCTTATCGAGTACCTGGAACCTGATAAAATAAGGACCCCTATTTTTCGACTCGTCCGAAGAGTGGCACAACCAATGATTCTTTATTCCCTTTAGTAACCCTAAGGCAACCTGCTGGGCTGCGAACCCGCAACCTTTGGCTGAGAAGTTTGTTATACTAGCGACTACACCACAGGTGAATCCTTTTTAATGTTTCCTAATTTTTTTTTAAATTAAACATTTACACAATTATGACGATGCATGCCTTTATTGGGAGGCTCGGCGGCGTATGGCAGAAATGCTGAAATCCAATGTGCTGGCATTGGATAAATAAAAATAAAAAAACATTTCGTTAATTATATTATATCTTATATAACCGTTTTATTGTATTTGGTGCTATAATGTTGATGTGTTTTTTTTTCTCTCAAAACTGATGATAAACGTCCTAAAAGTTAAGCAGATGCCATGTATAATATATGACTTAGGTCATTTTCTACGGACAGACATTTTCTCATCTGTATAGCACCAAAAGAACAACAACGCAAATCGTAATTAAAATTTTTTTTTTAATAACCCATTTGGAGGGTACGATGAATCAACTTTGGTTACATTTCATTGTGTTCGATTTCCTTTGGTTCCAAATTTCCTTCATCCTTCGAGAGTGTTGTTCTTTCTCTTCTGGAGTCCACTTTCTTCTAGTTGTTGGTTTCTTCCTCTCCCGAAACCGTGCCCTTTGAACTACTCCTCTAAAGGGTTTTCTGTTTTTGATTGTATCTGTTTTAATTCCAACATTTTTCATGTCTTTCTCAATTTCAATGAACCATGTGGGTTTAGATTTGTAACTTCAGAATATTGAAGATGCGCTTGGTTAGTCTGTTGTCATCCATTCTGTAGATGTGACCAAAAAAAATTACAGCCTTCTTTTCCTCATTACGTCCGTTAGTTTTTCAACCTTCAAATATAGCTCTCTGTTTGGTCTTAACCTGTATTCTGCATTATTGTTTCGTTTACCTCCCAGTATTTTTCTCAAAATTCTTCTTTCAGCCTTCTCTAGTTTTTCGTGATGTTTAGTTCTTGTTAGTTTAAGTGTTTCTGCCGCATACAAATTTTCAGGTCTTACCACTGTTTAGTAGTCTCTCAATTTCGTGTTCCAGGACAAGGATTTTTTGTTATATATATTTTTTGTCAAGTGAAACATCCGTTCCATTTTGTGCACTCTAGTTTCTATGGCTGTTTTTTTCCTTTGGGTCATTCGTTATTTACTCTACTAATTATTTAAAGCAATTTGTTTTACCTATTGTGTTGCCTTGAATTGTCATATTTTGTGGGATATCACTGATGTTTGTCATGAACTTTGTTTTTTCAAATGATATTTGTAGTCCTACATAAGCTGCTTGTTTTTGTAATTATCTGATTTGTTCTTGAGCATTTTCCAATGAGTCAGTAATTAACGCCATGTCATCTGCAAACGCTAGACAATCTACAGTGATTTTATTTGGATTTCTTCCTAGTTGAACACCTTTAGTATTGATGGCTTTTCTCCATTCTCGAACTATCTTCTCTAATGCATAATTGAAAAGCAGAGGTGACAAACCATCTCCTTGTCTTACACCTGTCTTTATTTTAAAAGGTTTTGAGAGTTCAGCCCTAAATTTTACTTTGGATGTTGTGTTGTAATTTAATTTATTATTACTTCATATATTTACAAGAAATAAAGATTTTTAAATTCATTTACAACACTTTTGGGCCCACCTGGGGTTAGCTCCAAAGTTGGCAAGCAGACTTAAGTTTTTTAAAAAAAGAGTAAAAAAGCCTTAGTTATGCTCGGAAGGGTGTTTAATAGGACTCCTGAGTCTGTACGGCATCAGATACTCTTTAGAGATCCTTATCCTAACTTTACCTCTATTGGAAAAATTAAGCACACCCACTGTAGCATCATCGGATTAGCCGTTTATCATAGAGTCCCGTTGAGTGAATAAACAAGCATATGGAAAACTATAGCAGTGATTTGCATTTGTTTGATAGTATATAAATAATAATAAGAGAAAAACTCAAAATACTGAATGGTAAAACCGACCTGAATTATATCGGAACTAGATAATTAGAGCGACTCAATAATCAGTTGGCTCGTAGTCACTTCTTAATTTGATTTGTAGGAATGATTGATAACCACGCCTCTTCCGTGCCAGGGCCTCTTTAATCATTGAAAGCTGTTCCGAGCGATGATGATCCCGCCACTGGAAGCTCTTAATTAAAAATGAATCGAACGTGTTACGGTTGATACTGCAAGCTCGACATGACCGATCTGTTTGTTCCACTACAGAGCATAGCTCATCGGCAGCATTTAGTACGAGGATGGTTGAAAAAGCGCTAGTCTGAGCTCGGATTTGGTGTTTATTAAGTGGTATCCAATGAAGACAAATTCTCCATATTGAGAACCATCCTGGAGAAAGTAGACGGATTCATTCGTTGACTTCAGAACTTCTGAAGTCAAGAACTGTATTACTCCGTCAAGACCAATGACATTACCACAAAAAAAAAAAATACTTTTTCAATAGAGATATTTAAAAGTTCCAATGTGGGATTAAAAAAATTAATGATTAGGGTATTGGTAAAGCAAAGCATTTCTATAATAATGATGTTATTGACATTTTTTTATTAACCATAAGAAAATTTTTAAAATCATGAATTTTTTTTTATTTTAGCTTATTTCACAATTCCCTTAATACAAGATCAAACATGATATAATTCATAATATGACTATATTAAAAAATATATGAGTATATTAAAAAAAAAAATTTTGGAAATGGAATACCAGATATGTCGCTCCTGAATTAAAAAGCTTCAACCAATGCACTTTCTATTGAAATCTTAGCTTAAATATGACAACTTTTTTAGTTATGTCATTGTTCTTTTGAATGAATGATATATGGTGAATATTAATAGAGGAAAATTCATGAAGCTTTAAAAGAAAAGTACTCTGATGGATTGATTTGTTTTGTTAGGACCTGCTTGGTTCTTGTCCTTTAAGAAACTACATAATTTCATTTATATTGGGATATTATATATTGAAGGTAATTAAAGATAGTATGTGTCCTAAGGAGATCTCCAAGTGTCTACTCCGGAGTCTTCCCCTAAGTCCTCGAACTGTTCTTCTCCGTTCCGACTTTTTTGAGTTGCCAGCGGCCATACCACGTTGAACACACCGGTTCCTGTCCGATCACCGAAGTTAAGCAACGTCGGGCGTGGGTGAGTACTTGGATGGGTGACCGCCTAGGAAAACCGCGTGCTGCTGGCATATAACAATCTTACCAATTAATCAAATATATATCTGGCTGTATGTAAGTTTCCAATGCCATTAAAAAAACAAAAAACAAACTTTTCTTCCCGGTTATTCTTACTGGCACTCTCTTCAATTACGTAATCCTTTGGAACCCTGTTTTTCTTTACTTTCGTTTCCCTTACTCTCTCGCTCGGACCTTAATTTCATATTTATTATTTTTTTTTTCAAAATTCTACCATAACTTGATCTAGTCCTGCATGGTACAAAATGACTAACAGTGAGGGATGTATTTTGTCAGTGTCGGAAATTATCTGAGTGTTTCGTGGAGTTCTCATCCGATAAGGGAAAAGACATAGAGAAGCACTTATTCTATAATTATGTCTGTTTTTTTCTATAATTTAGAGTTTGGACAAAAGTAATAAAGGACTCATGAATCCAAACTAAATCCTCTAAACGATTAAATTAATTTCACAATTAATGCAAGTGCTTAGTTGAACCGAAAACATAGTAGTTAGAACAACGTTTTCATTATTCTTTGAAATTTTTAACTCTTTTATAAATCGATGAATTAAGTTAAGTTTAGTTTTTTTTAAATGTATAATGTATTTATTAATTTTAAACAATTTTCGTTTAGTGGGGCATAGTATTTTTATTATTCTCTCAATCGGACAATAGATTTTTAAAAAATACATTTCAAAATGTTATTTACCACTCTGACATCATCAGTTTAGCTTCACTATCAGCTATGTTTTTTATTTTTTATTTCATACCAACTCTTGAAGGATAATAATAGCTTGTGAATTATATATATAATTTATTCACTAACGAATAATTTTATTTGAATATTTTTACATACTAAATAACAAGTAAGAAAATCGAGTTTGAAAATTTTCCAACTTTTGATCCTATATACGGGTCAATGGACTTTGGCAGTTCAATCGGTTTTCCACTTGTTTTGAGATATAACAAAAGGAAAAACAATTATGAAACATTTCCGACTTTTCATTCGCTTTTCCTCTTATATCTCGTAAACGAATTATACCTGTTAAAACCTAGTCGTATAAAATAAATTATAAAGCAGAATCACTAACTATAGAATAAAAAGGTGACCCTATCTAAAGGTTCGATGCCTGTGACAGTAATCGCTTTTTAAAAACTTCCATATTTGGGGTTCCTGTGGTGTAGTGGTTAGAGTAAGAACCTACAATGTCTACGATCGCGGGTTCGGTGGCCTTACTATGCACGGCAGCTGGCTTCAAGATATTTCAAAGACGGATACAAATCCTTGGTCATGTCATCCTTAGGAGGATACGTGAAATGGGGATCATGAGCCTGTCCATTGCTAGCTACTCATTAAAGACCCCTATCCTAATTATAACTGGATAGGCAAAATTGAGGATTCCAATTGTACCATCGTCCGATTAGCCTTAGCAGCACGAAGGAACGTTACACGAAACAAATACACAACCCTCCTTCTAAGGATTACATCCCAAATCTTGATCTCTAAGACCTCCTTGATGATCCCACATACGTCTTGATCTCTTCTGAGACGTTTATCAGTCGGCTTTTAATTAACTTAGAGATTAGCTCATAATAGATCTGAACATTTTATAGTCCTATCTCCGCATTGGTATAATTTAAATTATTGAAATAGATTGCGTGTTCTGCTCTTCCAGAATGTTTAATTTTCTGAATTCCTCAGTAAACCCCATCCAGGACTCCAACATAAATACTTATAAATCCCAAATTTGCAAAGAAATTCTAGCATGTGTTCAAGATGATATCCAAGAATATTCTGTATTTTGGTGCTGCAGTTGTAAAGTATAAAAGTTACCTCCGTTAGGAGATTTTTACTTTGGTTTTTATCATATTTATTTATATATTTAAATGAGATATAACAGTATGGGGTTCAGTACATGGTAGAGACTGTATTGCTTCTTTGACTACTGTTGTGCATGGAGGAAATTTGTCCTTAACCACGCTAAACCGCCAGATTTTCCCCCTTATTATCGGTACCAATTTTATAAAGGCTGGGTGAGCCCCAGGAGGGTCGTAGGTTACATCAAAGGCCGCTAACAGATTGAATAAAAGTCTGCCGGAGAGCTGAATTTGAACCTTCGACATGGTAGCTCAGCACTCTACCACTGAGCCTCTCCACTCCATGGAGCTATAACTTATTATTGTGACAATCAACATAACAGCCCATGAACAACAGTTAGATAAAACGAACGACCACACCACGCTTACTAAGTTCCACACTTAGCCGTTCCATAATCCAACTGAGAAGAGAGGCGCCGACATTAATTCGAACTGTAATCCTAGTTCAACTGACCGGAGTTATCTCCGCTCAGCAAACGCTCAACTCATCCAGGAGCTAATGCTGAGGGTCTACACGCTCTGCAATCGCCTGTATTTGCCCTTCCTACATACAACTCTAATCAAGGGATTCGAGGCCTCACCGTTTCTTCGGGGTTCTATCCGTGCCCGTTAACAGCTTAAATAATTTATCTGCCAAAGCTGGGTTTGAAAACGGGACTGGCTGAACAGCAGCACTACGCTCTACTATTAAGCCAAATCTACAAAAAAATAGTCGCCCATGTACTTTAGGATCATGGAAAAAATCATTGTAAACAAACTACCAAATTGGTAGCATGTGTATATTCATTTTATAACGGAGTGGACGCAATATAAAAATGTATAAATAAAAACGAGAGAAATACAAAAGTTAGACATAAAATAATTATTAGAATGCAAATGGGTAACTATAAAATACTAAAATAAAAACTCCAACTGCTTAAATACTCGAAAATATGTAACCAGTCGTTGGGCTATTCAGGTATTATCTGGAGATAGATAACAGAAAATTACTCCAATGAAATCCAATTTAAAAATGTTTACTGCCCTTACAGAATCATTAGAAACTACAATCTCTCTCCAAGGCATTCAATGAACTATTTTGTTCAATAAATAAGAATTAAGTATGAACTTCTATTGTATGATTTGCTACACAAAACCAAGTTCGGCCATTTCTAAACAACCCGCTGGGGTAACATCTGTTGTGCTAAGATCGAAGACCTCACTGACAGAGCCATTATCATGTTATTATCCGAAAACATGATATTTACATTTCATCTAAATTAATATCGAAGCCAAATATATTACTAAAACATGGAACTGACGAGCTTCATTGTAATTAGTAGTTGGAATTTCGGTACGCTGGGTTGTTCCTGTCAGCCACATTATCATCCCATGATATTACAACGGTACATTTCGTACTAATTTTCATATTAATTTTAAATTAGGGATTCCTAAGCGTGTAGTTCGCATTCGCTGGTAATTACCACTACTTGAAAATGAATCCTTCTCAGTAGAATAAATGTTGAAATCATCCCTACACGCCAGATCCAGGCTGAGTGGATCTATCCCCAACACAATTGTAACTAAAACATAGCTGTAATTGTGTCTAATTG
Source organism: Troilus luridus (assembly GCA_964056705.1). Classification (NCBI taxonomy): domain Eukaryota; kingdom Metazoa; phylum Arthropoda; class Insecta; order Hemiptera; family Pentatomidae; genus Troilus; species Troilus luridus. The sequence continues at coordinate 77,603,820 of OZ057414.1, read as the reverse complement.
AAATTCTATTCATAATTTCAAATGAAATATCCAGTCGGACATATTCCAAGTTGAATTGAATTAAAGTCTCACTGTAGTTTCCAGCTGGTGGGATCGGTTCGTATAATTTCCTTAATTCTAATTCTGCCTTGGTGTTTTCGAAAACAAGATTAAATAAATAAATTGATGAATATGATTAATTAAAAAAATAACTTTGGTCGTAAAACCAATAATAATTTATTCATATAAGCATTGTTCAAAGAGGCATATATCTGAATATCTGGTCTTTCCACTTACACGATTATCCACTTTGCTTTCGACGACAGCTTTATACAACAGCTATAATTTCATAACTGTAATTTACATGAATTGTTTAATTCAGTCTGATTTGTAATCTGAAAGTGTGACTAGGAAAACAAATTAAAGTCTTTATCCCAGCATTTTAATTTTTGTACTGCACTTCTGTGCCTCTTCTTTCGCAATTATACTAAAAATATAGTAAGTTCATTAGTTAAACTCATTATTTTACGACGAGTTTGATTAGTCAACTTTATAAGCTAAGGTAAATATTACACAGCAATAGTTAACAATATTGCTATAAAATGGAGAGAAAATGTTATAATATGTAATTTAAATAATAGGCCTGATGTATAATAAGGCCTGAACGAGGCTCCGAGAATCGTTTGGTTAAACAGTTCTAAAGAAAGCAGAGAAGAGTCAACAATTACAAATCGAGCACATTACAACCAACAAAAAAATAATTCTGGGAATAAGAAAGGTGATTTCTACATTACGGTCCGTCCCGGTACATTGTGATCACTAAAAACTTTTTTTTTAAATAGTTACTAATCTCATTTGTTTTTTTTTCATGTTTTTCCCGAGGGATTTGAAAAAAAATAATAATAGAGAGACTTACACTATATCTCTACAAATTTTAGTCCAACTTATTTCGCTATAGGATAATCGCGAGACATAAAAACATACCGTCATAAACGTGTTTTTTTTTTATTCAGAGAGCTCTATAACGTTCTTTGCAGTTCCGTAGAAAACTGCGAAGCCACATTTCGAATCGATTACTATAATTTCCTCATAATTTTTTTTTTTTAATTTACAACTGTATTATAATAATGCAACACGTAAATGACAGGAATGATACATCAGAAGATTCAACTAGAAAATCACGAGACCATCTCCTCTTCAATGAATGGTAGCAAACAATAAAAAAAAAAAATAACGAAAGAGTTGAAGGTAACATTCAATGGTTTGACAATAAAACCAAAAAATTGTCTCTTTACAGACTCTTTTCACCTACCACTGAGTTTTAAAAAATAACTATGCAAATTTTGCCTAGTTAAAAAGTGTTAAAAATACGAGGCTACCTCTTTTCGTCCGAGCAGTGATTCACAAAAGTATTTATTAACTATTTCATATATTTGCATAATTATAGTGAAAGTTAAAAATTTGTATCTAGGAGCTAAATGATTAATTAATTTAAAGAATAAAAATTAACGAGCACCAAATAAATCCAAAACGATGAGAAAAGTCATATGAGCATCAACACCAAAAAACTGTTTAGTATAAATATTTAAAAATAACAAATCATTGCGCCATAATTTGCAAACGTTTTTATTTTTGTAATATTCTTTACTAGAATTTAATTACTAATGTTAGTAAATTTGAATAAAAAGTGGTTGTATTGGTCCATTTTCTGCAGAGATGATGGGGAAACATAAAGAAGGTGGCCTATACCCGAAGGCGGTCGAGGTCTGGAGCAAGGATAAAGTTTTATGGTGACCAGGCGCGCCCCACATTTCAATTTGAAAAAAAAAAAGGACCGGTTGTACTCCAACAGAATTCATAAAATATATTGTTTATGGAAACGTTTTTGAAATTAATAAAATGTTTGTAGACGATTTATCTTTAAAAGCGTTACTAATTTATATATGTACGTAGTAATTTTTTTTTCTAGGATAGAAATTATTAGTTGGCCTTATATGAATAGGGAAGAAAATGTTCCGGGTGGACGTCAAGGAATAACTTCCTTAACTAAGATACATTATTTGTTAGAAAAACCGTCGTTTCTGCCCACATCACAGTTCTTCTGAGTATACAAGATACAAACATTTTTAAAATGAAATGATCGGAATATAAAAAATATTATTTTAAATATTAAAGTAGTTATTTCTTTGACCATCACCCGGACCCTCTTCTTTCCCATATCATATTTTTAGGAGTGGAGTGGCTAAATGGTAGAGAGCTGAGTCGTCTTGCCGAAGTTCCTGGGTTCAAATCCCGCGCGCAGGCAGTCTTCTATTTATTTATTTTTTAATCTGTTAGCTACCAGAGGTGAATCCTATGGAATCTAGGACCCTTCTGGGCTCACCCAGTCTCTATGAAGTGGGTACCCAAAACAAGGGGAAAAATCTGGTGGTTGAGTGTGATCTAGGACAAATTACCTCCCTGTACAACCGTTGTCCATGAAACAGTTAAGTCTCTACCCCGTAATGAACCGAGACTCTTCAGGGGTTGTAGTACGACAGGTGAAGATTCAATAAATGGCTACGACATCGCGACGAGGGGTGCCATTTTAGGCGGTGTAAAATCTATTTGAATTTCCCTTTTATCAATTTCGTAATACATTATGCATATGAATGACTGCTTGTCATCGAGTACAACGCCTGTTGGTCGACTGATGTTGATAAATAAATGATTAGAAGAGATGTGTAATCAACTGTCAGTGACTGTGAGTATTTGCGAGAGTGCTATTCTCACCATTCAGCCTCCTGAGTGACCATAAACGTGGTGGTACCAGACGGTGCAAGGTGACTAACTCGGTGGAGGTGAGTTAAGCCCGCAATCAAGAGATAATACTAGCGCCACTAGGCCAATATCGCTCCTGATTGTCCCATTAATATTATTCTCGGCACAATGCAAACGCCATCGAAGAGGATGGTGAGCATTGTAACGTATTTAGCACTGTTTTAATGGTTCAATGAAACAAAATAAAAATACCAAATATATAAAAACATTAGAGCGTTGCATAAATCACATCAAGATATCAACAATAATCATGATTATTACCATTGTTAATCGTAAAGTGGAAACTTCTTTAGCCAAGTTAAGCGATTTTTAGCAGGGAAAATACCAATGGATTCGCGTCATCGACATGCATGACAAGCTGGTGACGTATTGCGGGAAACAGGCGAAGCGTGATGGTCACTGTATTTGCCTAAATCGACTTTTTAATACTTTTTTTTAAGCTCGAAGAATGTTAAATTAAAACCATTGCAATATTTTAAAAGTATAAATTACTGCTAATCCACTAGTATCGAACATAACAACCTCTAAAATTCCCGATTATCCTCCGAGGCTTCTTATAAGAAGATGGTCTTCTGACCTAAGTTGAATTCCTTATTTGACTACTCGACTTTTCTTAAAACAGCTTTTTCCTTTCTACTTCATCTTTAAGTGATAGTCCGTACTTGATCAATGATCATCCATCCCTTTTTCAAAGGATTACCTAGATGATATTTTTAATGATTTTCGAATTTAACCTTTTACAGGATTCCCAGGATTTGGTCTTTCCAACTACTAGATAGCACTAATAATATAAATTGCGTTTTAATTAAATTTTGTTCACGCAGAATTCGGAAATGAAGAATGATTTGAATTTAGTAAATCAGGAAAGAGTTATGTTACACAAATATGATTTTTAAACTAATTATACCTAGCTAGTCCCAGACTAGCGATCTGGAAGACCCGGTTTCGAGTCCCGGTCCTGGCCATATCTTTTCTTTTCAAATAAAAATATTTAAAAATTAATAACAAATAAAATAAAACAAATTATAATAATTATAATGATGTGTCAACTAGATCCAAATTAAAATAATGTTCAAAGAACATTCTTCCCCTCGTATACTTTGCAAAAATGCAAGAACGCGGATACTTGGGATCAGTGAAAGGAAGAGATATGACCACGACCGAGAAGCGTGCTTGATTAGGGACAGGATAGCTCAAATGGTAGAGTCCCAGACTAGCGATCTGGAAGACCCCGAGTCCCGGTCCTGGACATATCTTTTCTTTTCAAATAAAAATATTTAAAAATTAATAACAAATAAAATAAAATAAATTATAATTATATCTAGACCTTTGAGTGCATTTAAGAAATAGTTTCGATACTATAAGGATAATCATTAAAGCTATGCGAGTTTGTGCGTGAGCTCTCATTTTAAGGTAAAACACATATAAAAAAGAAATTAGGGATTTTGGGTACTGTCATAGCACGTTTTTGGAGATTTCGACTTTGAATTCGAGATGTAAGCTATAAAAAAACTCAACCTCTTTATTATTATAAAAAAGAAAAAATAATAATTAAACAAGGAGATAGACAGGGACATGGGATTGCTACCTACATTGCTAGAAACAACGCTTCATATTAAAATTAAAAAAAACAAAACTATAAAGACCAATCGTCTAAATATGTTATATAATTATAAAATAATCCAGTAAAGAGAGTAGAGTTTCAAATCATAATAAAAAATATATAAGAAAAATCGTTGTGTTCATTAATAATTTAAATGTTGCATATTAAACAAACTGGCAAAACATGAATTTGATAAGACAACGACAAGGTAAGGTAATAAATGATATAGGAAGAAATTCAAGGAAATATAAACTGTTCCGAGTGAGAAGTTTCCTCTGGTAATTTAAAAGTTAGAGGAGGGGAGGAGGGAGGGGGGCTATCATATTGTGTCTTGGATTGACAGTTAACAATTTTTCCCCAACTTCTCTTAAACTGTTATTGTTTTTCTTCTTCGTCCAACTTGGATATTATAATACTTGACTTATGAAGGATGCTTTATTTATTAACTAATCTGTAAAATCTGCTTCTGTATTTACTTATTTTGTACAGATAAATACTACATAGTTTACTGGACTACATAGCTAGTTCCTAAATATATGTTTTCTGTCCTATGAAGTGCATTACCAATATAGCATTGTCGATTGTATAATCACATTTTAAATTAACATTAAAATGTGTATATGAACTTATCCTAAAATTCAGTTTGAATTAATTTGTTTATTCCTAAACAGTAAAGTTTTATACAGCAATATATATGTATATACATATAATCTTTATATTCATTATCTAGTGTTTATAAACTTCATATTGCGGTACCTGTACAAATGGGCACGGGGTTGGTTATACAGTGACTACAGGGGGAAAATAATTTGTTTCATTATATAAATTGAACACTATTATTATTTTTTTTCAACCCAAACATAGCTTTTTTTTTTTTTTTCTTAGCCCCTTTGGGTTTGAAGATTTCTAAGTAGAATTGATATGATATGACGGAGAGGTATCTCTTGTACTGTACGATGTACATTTTAAGAGGAGGATGAGAAGGTGCAAGGTTCTAATTTATTCATTTCTATTTTTTAACTTTAGATTTTTCCGGTGATGGGGCTCACCGTGTCCTTTTCCTTTAGTTTGTTGATTTTATTAATTTCTCAGTTCAGGCTGAGACTTTGTACGTGATCTTGCCACGATTGTGGCCGTCCTGCTGGGGTGAGTGTCCGAAAAAGAGGGTTAGTACAGTATTTCAGGCTGTCGAAAAATTTAATGTGTCTACGTTTAATGAAGTCTGTAACTGTCGGTATGTCGAGAGTAGTGTTTAGTGTTCACACAATATTCTCCAATTACCAGAGTGACGAAATCGCTAACTTACCGTTCGAATTGTTCGAAACCAACTTACTAAACGAATTGAGAATTTATTAGGCATAAAAAAAATCACTCCTTCTGTCGATGATATTTACTTGGTTACAAAAAACAAGCGAAACCTATAATACATATGTCTAATAAAAAAAAATATTAAGAAAACATCCATTATTTGTGACAAATACTACAAACCTATATGATTGAAATGCTCATAGAAACTGAGTTTCAATTGCATGAGATGGTGACAATTTTAATTTTTAAAAGTATCTTTTGTATCATTAATTGTCTGAAAACAAAAGTAAAAACATTCAATTAATTTTTTGTGTAAATTAAAGGTTTATAATTTTTGCGATTTTCTGTATTAATCTTATTTATTTTTGTGGAAGTTGGTACAATATCATATATTCATTGATTATGGACAATGTAAGAAGGCCCATGTAAGTAATAACAAAAAAAAAATTGTATATGTTATTTTGTTTATATTAATATGTTTTAAATAAGGTGGTCCGTGGGACCAGGTGGCGTAAGGAAAAACTATGTCAGTAATTGAGGGTTAATAATTTTATTAAATGATTTGATATTTTGATAGAATTAAATAATAAAACAACACTTAAAAACAATCTAAAATCCCGGGAAAATGACAGATAACAAAAGTCATAAAGAAACTCAATATAGCCTGGTTAAATATGAGTTTTTAATTAAGAACAATAAAGGATACTGAAATTAATGTACGGGAAAACGAAACATTATCCAGAGTATTTATAACCCCTTCCTGGAATCGCTTAGAATAATTAACTTAAATGTCTAACATAATTATAAATTGATACATTAAATAAGGTAAGGTAAATCGAGTAATCAACACTTCATTTGACCATTATCGAGGAAAATTTGATAATTAATCATGAAAAAAAAGCCCATTCTGGTTTCAAATACGAAAAGGGATTTCAGTTTTAATGAAGAGAGATGCCTCTCTAATAAAATCCAAGAATCTCAAGGAAGACCAGGATGAAATATTAAGTATTCGGTGCAAATAATAAACATGAACTAGAAGAACTCACGAAGATAAAAAATATTAAAACAATTTTTGGAAATGTTTATATTTCTGTTATCTTTTACAGTCCATAGTCTCTAAAATATGAATTTGGCCCGTCATTTCTAGCAATAAGAAGAAGGAGATACCTCATGATTTATAAATGACTTTTTCAAACATGCCTTGTAGATTTATAAAGATAACTTTAAAAAAAAAAAAAACCTGTTAGACACTGTGCTCTTTCATGACCAGCGGTTGTACATGGAGGTGATTTGTCCTACATCACTCTCAACCGCCAGACATAACCCCCTTATTTCGGGTACCCAGGCTATGTGAGCCCCAGTAGGGTCCTAGATGCCATATGATCAATCTCCAGCTGCTAACCGATTTACTAAAAGTTGCCAGCAGCGGTATTTGATCCAGGATTTCGGCATAGCAGCTCAGTGCTCTACCACTGAGCCACTCTGCTGCGCACAAAGTTGGCTATACAGACTATAAATAAATTGTTTTGAGTGTATTCCGCAAACAGCTGGCTCTGAGTTGCTATGCTGTGGCAGATAAATTATTCCATCTCATAACAGTAGTTGGACACTGAGGGATCTGAGGAACCTCTTGGGGCTCACCCAGACTCTATAAAGTAAGGAAAACCCTCAGATTGGGAAAAAAATGCGATTGGGCGTGGTCTTGGATAAATACTCCCCCTGCACAATCGATCTCATAGAAACAGTACAGTCTCTTTTTACATAATCTGCACAATAATAGTTCTTACTCTAGGCGTGCATCGGAGCTGACGCCTCCCCTTTTGTTTTGGTAAAAAGGAATGTAAGTGACAAACAAATAATTTTTTTCGAAAAAATAAAATAAAAATAGGTAAGACGAATAAAAGTGTTATACAAAATAATTGGAATCATTCACATCCCGAGAATAGAATACATTTACAATCAAACAAATACCTACGCGTGTCTTAGTTTTTTATGATTTGTAAGGTAGATTATAATATTTTTTTTTTGGGAAACCAAATAGTATTATGTTTGTAACCTGAACCCGATTCGTCGGAAATTGTTTGTTGTATGACCTCGTAAAAAATGTGAAACTGGTATTTATTACACAGGTCTGCAAAAAAACTTTTTAAAAAACTGTTTTAATTTAGTTAGCTGATCTTTATGTAGTTTTTTGGGCTGATTGCCTACAAAATAAAGTTAAAGTTTTTGGAAAAAGTACAAAAAACGGAAAATTTTGGATTTGTTTTGATTACTTTAACATGAAGTAAAAGGAAAAAACACGATATCCAGCTAAAATGAGCATAAAAGTGATGCACATGTGGTGTAAATTTATTATAAGTCTTTGTAAAAACCTTTTCTTTTTCCATCAAAGCTTATTTTGGTACTTTTTCGGCTTTGTTATTGTGAATTTCCCTTTTTAACCCTACAGTTGTTTGTCATCAGGTTGACATTCCATCGACCTTGGTATCAACGCTCCATTTCTTTAATATCTTGATGAAAACGTTCTGCTTGTTCCTCACTTACAGCCCCAAGATTTTCTAGAAAGCAGTCCAGGTGTGAGTGGAGGAAATGAACTTTGACACTCATGATGCAGCCCAACATCTTGTAGTTTTGTAACAATTGAGCAACCAAAGTTTTGTAGTTTGGGTCTTTTTCGTTTCGAAGAAAGCGTGTTACAACAAACTTAAATGAATTTTAGGCATTTTTTCCTTCCATTTCCATTTTAGTGACAGAGCTTTCATTTTTGAAAATTTGTCTGATGCCCCTTCAGAAAGACTCTCTCTTTCAGGTTAACATCGGATATACTAGGGAACTGTTCACAAAGATACTTGAAACACTCTACTTCTTTGGGTAATGCTTTCACAAACTGTTTCATTAGCCCCAATTTTAAATGAAATGGTGGGAGTGAGATCTTTTTAGGATCCACTAAGCTTTATCTTTCAACAATTCTAACTCCAGGAATAAGAGCCTTTTTGATTGGCCAGGTCTGCTTGATATAGTGTTGTTTCCTGTCACGGCTATCCCATTCACAGAGGAAACATGGAAACTTTGTATAACAACTTTGTTGACCTAGAAACATGGAAGTAAATTTAAAATCCCCACGAATGCTCCATTTATGGTCAGAGTAGCCGAGTTCATTAAGAACAAACTCAAGATTTTTGTAGCATTCTTTCAAATGGCCAGAGTGTCCAACAGGCACAGAAGCATATCGGTTACCATTGTGAAGAAGTACAGCTTTAAAACTCCTTTTTGATGAATCAAATAAGAAATTTATTCCGTAATCAGCCCAAAAATACTGTTATAAAACCCACAAGTTAAATATGCTACAATTTTTCTATCGCAAACCTGTGTTGTTGATTGGTATTAATGTTTATTAATGGTATTTATATGCTAATTTCTTGAAATATTTGTTTAAATAAAATTCTTTGTACTCTCCTTGACCTATAATATAATTTACAGCAGACTTTTTATGTTGGGGATGATCAAAAATGTTTCCCTAAATTGTTACTTTCAATTATTGGTGCCGGATTATTTTTTTTGTTGGCATTCATCAATATTAAAACTTGGTGTTTTCATTTCTTGTTTATTGATTTATGTTTTAAATGTCTATCCAGCATTATAGCGAAAATAATTCCAGAAATGAGCACTTGGCATCTTTGAGGTCATATCAAGAAAGATAAAAACAGGGTAAAGACTGAAAAAAAAAAGTTAAAATGTATACTACTACATTGTTTATTACAGCCAAGTTGAAAGTTTTTCTATGATTTTTTTCTGGATAATTATAACTAACCAACGTACAAATATGTTGTTTTAAACTATTCTTTTTCTTAATCCTTTATTTTTTGATTTAGAAGAATTTATTGATCAGCAAATAATGTTTTGTATTACAATGTTTGTAATGGCACATTTAGATCGAAAGAATACAATTTTGATTGGAAAATTTCTAACTACAAAATTGTTAAAAGTGGGAGTTCTGCCAACCCAAAATCTTGGATGTCAGTTCAATCGAATTAGCACAAAAAATGATTTACAAACTTTTTTTTTTTAATTTATTTATTGATATTTATAACTGTATTACAATAATACATCAAGTAAATAGGCTATGTGATACATAATGACATGAGTTAATGGCAAGTGGAGAAACTACCCACTGGTTGTACTCAAATCACTAGTTCAACTAAGAAGGTCACGTGGCCATCTTCTTTTCAGACGCCTCGGAAAATTATCGGGAATAGAAGAGGAAGCTAGGATTGAAACTAGAGGGTTTGAGTGGGAATGAAGTTTGTTATGAAAGGGTAGATACCGGGTTCGGGCCAAATCAGCAACAAATGGGACATTAAGGTCGTTATGGATGACATTAATCTTAACAAAGTAAGGAGCGTTGAGGATTTTACGAAGGATTTTGGATTGTAGGGATTGGATGCGAGAGGAATTCAATGGCTTAGTGGAGCCCTAAAGCTCTACTCCGTATACAAACTATTAAACAAATAATACAAACACCCTGAAGGCCTCTGTGAACTTAAGCTGTTTCTAACATGTGCTTAAAACAAATTTTCATTAATTTAAATATTTTCTAATAGGATGTAATTAGTTGGGGGTGCAGTCAAGAAAACACAGTAAAATAAGTGAAACTTATTTTACTGTGTTTTCTTGACTGCACCCCCAACTAATTACATCCTATTATAATATCTACCAGTCAACGAATTTCTTTCCTACTTAAATATTTTCTGTATGAGGAACGGAGTTTTCAAGCAAGGGTGGACATAAAATAGAATCTTTGGTTGAACTGAGAGTCCTAAAAAACAGTAAATTGTGCAAAAAAAAAAACAGTGCCTCACATGTTAGCTTTTAAAGTAATATGTCAGGCACATGTCAGAATTCCTAGTAATATAAACAGTAACTCCTTTTCAAGACAATGCCTTATTACCCCCTTTTTTACTACGAAAATAACTCAATTCCGCTTACTTAAGTACTGAGTTAAGTGGATTGTTTTTTTGTTTTTTTCTGAACCTCCTTTATTTTATGAAATTACAATTACATTATAGTATGAGTTAAGTGGAGAAAATGAGACTTAACCACTTATTGACCGGGGCTGTAGATATATCGGGAAGAAAATGATCCGAATAGAATTAACACCGTAAATAGTGAGTGATAAACTATTTTTATTAGGAACTGCCGTTTCGATCCACGCTGCAGTTCTTCTTCAGGGATTGTAATTTAGGTCTCAAGTACCACTAAGGAATTCTTTGACCTCCTCCCGGCCCATTTTCTATCCTCCAATTTAAAAAAAAAAAAATTTTAAGCAAATTAATCATAAACTCTTACTTTTCAATAGTATCATCAATTCATTGACAACCTTTCATCAATCGAAGCTTCTATCAATATGCCATTTGAGAGTGTAGAAAAGCATTCTAGGCCGGTATGCCTTAGATTTATTTGAAACTCACAAATGTGGTTGCGGTAAAAGCACTGGGATCTCACAGGGACTTACTAAAGTCTTAAACACGTGGGCTGGAAGTCAGGTCCAAAGGTGATATTGAATAATAAATGACTTCGTCTGTGCCAGTGAATATAAATCATTATTTATGTGCTTTTGTATATATACTAAAACATATAGCATCATTAGTGCGCTCATAACACTTCGATTTTTTTTATTATTTTATTAATATGTTTATGTGTTATGTATAACGGATAATTTATTGAAATTTTGAGCTTGTTTCAGATATCTAGCGCATGAAAAAACCCACCATTACTTTAACTAATACATAACTACATTTTTCAGCTTTTCTAATCAATACTTTGTACATTGTTTACAGGTAAATATATTATGAGTTCTCGTTGCTTTTCTAAATGATAAAATGTTGGTTGTTAAGGATAACAGTGATAGAAAAATTACATGCATTTGTTATGTAAGTACATCGAATGATTCACGAAATAAGTAGGAAGGACTGAGATACAAGTGAGACGGTTATAGAGAGATTGATGAAGAAAATAGAAGCTATTGTTAATAACTGAAGAATTAAAAAAAATCAATAGTGTGTAGTAAGACAAAGGGGGAGGGAGAGAGAAAGGGAGGGGGAGAGGTGGGAGGGAGAGGGATGAGAGAGAGGGAGAGGGATGAGAGAGAGGGTGTGGGTGAAGGAGGCGTAGTGCTACTCACGTAATCGTTGATACATAAAAGCACGATTATAAATAATATATTACCGCATTATCCATTAATAAGAGATGGTTGACCCGAGGGGAAGGGAACAAGGGAATTGATGAGACAAGATGTAGAAGAGAGGGGGGCTCCGAAGAGAGAAGATATGAATTTTATCCGCGGCACTTGGCCGGCTGATTTATCCCCCTCCAGTAATAGAGATTGCCTGGCTACTATAAATTCTGATCCTTTCTCACCCCCCCCAACTCCCCCACCGTCTCAGGATCGTGTCAGCTCTAGCCGGCCCAGCGCCTAGTAATTTCAAATGCAATTCCCTTCTCTAGGATTCATCCAGAATTTGTCTAATGAGTCTATGGTTTCATCCATAGAAGAATTAATAAGAATAAAAACACAGACTGATTACAAAGTATCAGAACGATGGGAAACATAAAATGCCAAATTAATTCACGTTACAATAATTTGATATAAAATATAGAAAATGGAAATGTAGCAAAGGAAAAATAATTTTAAAATATAAAATTTAATCAGCAAAGTGATGAAAAACTGAAAAAGTGGCATAAATTATTAATAGGATGTAATAGAAAAATCCCCAAAACAAATCGAGGACGGAAATCACAAAATTAAATTGCGGTCTAAACAAAATGTTTTATTGTTTTTTAAAACTTCAGTCTTCAAACATTGCTTCTATCCAGTGCTTTAAAGATAAAACCAATATCCTGCTCAGATAGCAGGTGGCTACACACGCCTTTGATTGAAATCTATCTTATTCCGAAGGTTGGAGCCATAAAATACTACAGTATTAAATTTAAATATTCTCCATCGAGCACTGTTGTTCTATTTCGGTTTCTTATACAATGGTGTTGCAGTAACCAGTAAATTATTTTTGGGTAAGAATAAAGAGATTTATTTATAATTATGTTCTTAAATATATACAAAGTCGAGCATCGAACAGTTAAGCGTTATTTTTATCAAGCCTGGTGGTTGAGAGTGATCTCGGAAAAAAATACCACCCTGCACAACCGTTGTCTAAGTAACAGTACAGTATCCCTGTACAGAACCTAAGACCTTTCAATGCAAAGTTATTTTTTTTTAAATAACAATCAATATAACAGTCTCACCCTCTATAAATTGTCTATGATTTGAAACATCGATAGTACTTTTTTTTAAAACTCGTCTTATTAAAATTAGAGCTTTTCTAAAATTAAAACCGACTCATTGGCTTTTGCAGTTATACCCTTCATATATTACATCGCCCTTGAGTTTAACAACCTCCCCTAACAAGTATCACTTACCTAAATGATATTTAAGTTTATTTCAATTCTTGAATCCATAATCCATGAATCCATCGTTAAGTCCTCAATACTCCTATTTTTTTACAAATAAAATCATCATAATGTTGCATTTGTTTCATTTCTCGATTACCCTCCGAAGCTTATGAAAAGAAGATGGCTTCACGAGCTTCTAACTTTAAATCGGTTATTTGAGTTCAACCAGTGGGTAGTTTCTCTACTAGCCTTTACTAACTTCTAATTGTAATCAATATTTATTTTTTGTTTTATTTAATATAGTTGTATGTCAATTCCAATAAATTTATTTTTAAAATCGCTGGGCGAAAAGTGTTATACAGGAAGAATGTGTAAGTAAATAAAGTAGGCGATAATCTATCAAAATGCATTTGTTTATTTAAAACGTTTTAAAATGGGCAATTAATATCTCAATCCGTTTCCGAAATATTTCACTCCTTTTTCGATAAAACCAAATTCGTAAAAGTAATTTCAAAGGTGTATTCCTGTTTAATGATATAAAATTCCCATGGTTTCATGTAACATTCCATGAAGTAATTTGACGTTAAATTATAGCATCGATTGCTACAAATAACAACTTGTTAGGCCTACTAATTAACCCTTGTAAAAACAAAATTAATAGCCACTTAATTTTATGTTAACACGCATGAGTTAAAAAACCTATTCATTCGACAGTACTCGAGCAAATAAATTTGCCCAAGTTTACGATTATAATTTTACAAAGATTAATATTCTATGGCCATTAGAAATATTTACATCAAATTATAAATTACATTTTTGTCAATTTTTGTAATGTATCTCTCTTTCTTAATTCATGTAGATTATACAAAAATTAGTTCTAATTTTAGATGTTTAGTCTAACGCCCCAATGCAACTGCTAGCTGAAAGGAATTTCATTACATTTTTTAATTAAAAAAGGGAATCCGTTCATTTGTTGTTTATCGACTTTTTTTAACGTAAAATCGTCATATAGTTAACTTATGAGTTTCTAACATAAGGGATTATTTTTATATTATATCTTTATCACCCAGGAGGTTACAACATTCTTTCCTTATGGTCTGCACCGGTTGGTTATTTTAAAGTTTAATTTGGTATGAATAATGTATAAATGTTTATGATCCATAATTTTAGTATATTAAACATATATATTATCAGCATTGCACCCTTCCTCTTCCCCCCATCCTCTTACATTTATTTATATAGTAAGACGGAGTATAATATGGATTGTTAACAGTATGGAGTTTAGTAATTTATATGGATATTATTATATAATTTATAATTTTAGTCCATAGTTAATAGTTAAGTTAGCTCTTAGCAGTTCTTTTTTGTGCAATCGTGAAACTCATTCCTTTCAGCAATGACTAGATTTTTACCCCTCAGGTCTTCTGTTCGTGAACTAACAACAATTTTGTACATTTTTTTTTTAGTTTTCATACTTCTTCATTAATTATGTAGCCATTGATAATAATTTTTATTTCCTTATGTATAGTCTTTGTAGGCTTGAAAAAATAATATATTTAAAATTTTACCTTAACAAGTTAAAAAATAATCATCACTTCATTAAAATGAAATAAAAGTAAATTTCTATTCCATCTTTCTCTGTTTTAAGGAGGACACTTAAGGAGCTCCCTGAATCTGTGACTTAATCGACGATCTATTATAATTATTTTATTTTTTTTTTTCTTTATTGTACAAATGAGGCTATTAGGTTCAAAAGCAAATAACTCCTAAATGTCAAACATTCACTTATTCCAATTTTTCGCTAGTTTAATCGAGCGATCTAATGATAACCAAACTTCAGGTTAAAAACCGGACTAAATCCATGAGAACTGAGTGGGAATAGTGTCCTGTCGGGCGGAATAGCTTGACTGGAATGTAATAGTAATGACTAGTAAAAGTTATTTGTTATTCAGGGCCTTACACCATATAAATCATATGAGGAAGAAAATGCTCCGGGTGGAGGTCAAGAAAATTCTCTTATAAGGGGAGAACTGTATACTGGTAAGCCAACACACATTGCGGGTCTTTTTCTAGTATGATCAATGGAGGTTGACACTGACTGTTCGATCATACTAGCCATCATATTGAAGAAGAACTGCAATGGGGTTCTCCCCATATAAATCATAGATATGTTTTACACTAGATTTTACATTTCCATTAATAGAAAGTTAAAAAGAGATAGAATTATTTAATTATTTTTATCATGCACAATATATTCCAAAACGGAGGAGTGGAGTGACTCAGTGGTAGAGTGCTGAGTTGCAATGCCCAAAGTCCTGGGTTAGAATTCCGCCCTGGCAAACTTTTATTTAATCTGTTAGCAGCCAGAGATGGATCCGATGGGATCTAGGAAGCTCCTGGGGATCACCCAGCTTTTATAAATTGCGTACTAAAATATAGGGGAATAATCTGGCGGTTGAGCGTAATCAGAGACTAATCATCTCTCTTCACAACCGTTGTCCAAGAAAGAGTACAGTATCCACCTGCTGAAACCCAGACCATTCACGGGTTGTAATAATACAGGTTTTTTATTTTCTAAATGTTTTCATAAAACGGTACAGGATTTTTTTTTTTTATATCCCAAAACGTATTCGTTATAAATAATTTCAATGTTTTTATTTCAAATGTCAATTCACTTTACATTTATGTCTTGTCCTGTTTTAGGGGCGTATGACGAACGAAATAAGAATATATAAAAAGAAGGAAGGGGAAAAGACATGGAGGTAGAGAAGTATAGCCATATCTATAAAGTGGTAAACACGTCACGTCAATACAGAAGGCAGTGGGACTTGGAATACAAAGACGCGGGCTGGGAGGAGACCAACTTCCGGGCAAGAGGACTCCCAGATCACGTAGGCCATTTCCGCTCCCAACTATCTACATTACGCTAACCTCTGTCACGTAATTACATCCCCTCCACCTTTCGATCATGTCCCAGCTGTAACAGCTGTCTAGGAACAAATACATGGATCTCATCCATATCCATCCCCACTTCCGGAATAATATCTCTCTTGACCTACTTCTTTTCCAACTTCGGTAATGTCCGATGTTAGAGACTTTGACTCTAACGTTATTTATTACAAAAGAAATACTCCTCCTGAATACTTTCTTCAAACACGAAGTACCGAATGTGAAAAACACTACACTCAGAAGAGTGAAAAAACTGGTTCATTCGAAATCAGTGCATACCGTAAACCGCATTTTACTAAACATCACTATACGTGGTTTTGTGTCTTGTTGGTGACTTTTTATGAATTTTACAAAAAATAAAAAATGTGTTTTCTTCACATTTCATAATTTGCAATTGTATGTAAAACACTATGTAATCCCTAAACTTTTTAAGATTGAGTTTGTTATACAGGGAATTTATATATGTAGTTAATGATTTTAAGGTGAAATGTTACCTATACTTTCTAAAAATAGAAATTGGCCAAAGTGATTACAAAATGATTTTCTGAAGAGACGTTCTTGGAATAAGAGCGAATTTAGGTGGCTCAAAAGAAAACTGAGAAAATGGCCCTGAGCAAGAAAGGTAAAAGAAGGTTATATATGATATAATAATACTGTGTGCATATTACATACAACCCGTGAAGTGTTCGGGGTACAGTACAGAATAGAAACTGTACTGTTTCATGGATAAAGGTTGTGCCGAGAGTAACTAAAAAATACACATAACTTTCTTCATGGAAAACAAGAACTATAAAAATGTTGAAGTGTTATCAAGATAACAAGCTTCAATTTTATATTTGTTTGCTTATCAAAGACTTTGAAAGTAAATTCGATGGGTCACACGTGAAGTGGTATATACGTTCTTTACTACCTGTACCGCAACAACTGGGTTTCAGTAGGTGGTAGAGACGGTACTGTTTCTTGGACTACGATTGTGCACTGAAGTGATTTGTCCGACGTCACTCAGCTATGATTTTCCCCTAACTAAAGGTACCCACTTTATAGTGGCTGGGTAAGCCTCAGGATAGTCTGAAGGTATCAGAGAGTGTATCCGTGGTTGTTAAAAGATTTAATCTTTTATCTGTTATAGCTGGATTTGAACCCGGAACCTTCTGTACAGCTATTCAGCTCTACAAACAGAGCTTAACCGAGAACCTATAAAATCTCATGGTGGAGCAAAATAAAAAAATATCCATCTGATTAAAATACTTTTAGTTGCAATTTTTATCAACCAATATTTTGTTTTACTTATCCTAGTGATATACCTATCGTCATGTAAAATACTCAAAATAGTTTAATGAGATTCTTCTGAAAGATACGAATAAAACATTAATTACTTAAGTCAAATCTATTTTCTCCCTTAAAACAGTAAATCTTTTCAATTTGCATTCTTTTTTTTATCACCTGTATATCCATTTGTTTAAATCGCTTAAAATTTGAATCTGAATTTCTTTTTCTCCGGCAAAATAGTGTAGATATCAAACTTCACGGCGCAATGGAATGCCCTAACGGACGACGTGGAGGTAATGTTGGTTTCATTAAAGAGTATCAATTATTCCATAAAATGATTCTCTCCCTTAATAAAAAATTAATTTCTAAGATTCAAAGTGTTGGGAACTATCAGACATTTCTTGTAGTTACACATAAATTAATTTATATATATTTATATCAATATTTAATTGTAATATAACTACAACTTAAACTTAGCCCGATAAAAATGTTGTAGCGTGTTTTGCAGTATAATAGTTAATCTTTAATTGAAGTAATGTTATTTAAAAAATATATTTTTAATAGGTTATTAAAGTTAATTTACTTTTCAATTATGTAACAGCTATATAGCGTTTTATTTTAATGTGTGTATTATACATGTAGGCTAATCAATTCAAACTAGTTTACTAAGTTAACGGTAGAGACTGTACTGATTCTAGAGCAACAGTTGTGCAGGGAAGTGATTTGTCCTTGATCACTCCCAACCACCAGCCCCCCCCCTCCTCCTAAGGCTACAGGCTGAATAGAAGCTGCGTGAGTCCCTGGAGGGTCTCAAGAACCCAAAGGGTCCATCCATGGCTCCTAACAGTTAAAATATTTATCTGTCACAGCCGGATTTGAACTCCAAACTTTGAGCTTAGCAACTCAGGACTCGTTGAGCTACACCGCTCCCCATTTTAAACACTTTGCAAGTTATATATTCGATCAAAATTACCATTCAATACAAAAAATCTAGTATTAAACAGGCCTTAATGCACAGTTATACGAATATTCACGACAAAAAACAGTAAATTAACAGAAGTAAGACTTCATATTAGATAAATAACCATAACATACACTAATGCTTAGTTACTTCAAATATACCAAGAAATAATTCATCAGATGCAAATTATTGAATGTGAACAAAACACAACTTTCGTTTTCCATCAATAGCGTTTCCTTTAGGATTGATATTTGATATGAAATTGATACAGACATATATAAGGCACAAAACCACAAATAAGGACATAGGTAAGATACCTTTGACGATACGCACTGATTTCGAATAAACCATGAAACAGTTATTTCAGTCTCCTGAAGAGTGAAGTTTTTTGAAACTTGATACTTCGCATTTTTTTCGAATATATAAATGATTTCATACAAAAATAATGCACACTAAAAACCATTAATCCAAACACTGTTTGTAAAGGAACTAGATCTCATTAACTTTTAATTTTTTACAAAGAGATATATTTGTTTTGATTTTTATTTTATGGTCAAGCTATAAATGTTGCCAGGGTGCGGATTGGCTCGTTTGTAGAGAGCAACTCGCTCTATAGGGTTTGAAGTTCCTGGGATCATATCCGGCTGTGACTTTTATTTAATCTGTTAGCAGCCAGAGATGGGTCCAATGGGATCTAGGAAGCTCCTGGGGTTCACCCAGATTTTATAAATTGCGTACTAAAATATGGGGGAATAATCTGGCGGTTGAGCGTTATCAGACACTAATCATCTCTCTTCACAACCGTTGTCCAAAAAAGAGTATAGTCTCCACCTGCTGAAACCCAGACCATTCACGGGTTGTAATAATACAGGATTTTTATTTTATAAATGTTTTCAGAAAATATGGTCATCATATTACCTTATTGGATATTAACGAATTTTGAATCCCTCACACTTATTCCTTTACGGACATGGGCAATTACCTCGATTCCACTTACCCAATTAAATAATGTTTCCAATTTCTAATAATAATATCTGCAGTCACGGTGAATCAGTGGTTAAGTCTAATTTCGTCTGGAAAGAGTTTAATGTATAGAGGTAAGCATAATCGTAGTTTTTGGTTTGAAAGGGTATTGTAATATAAAGAACATTTCTATTTCTGACATACTTACTTATGCACTAGGAAAATAACACGATTCCCTTAAGTACAAGGAACTCATTTTTTAGAAAATTCAACTAACTACTTATTTATCAGGGATGTAGATATATGCTTTGATATGTCGTTAGAAGGAATAATGACTATTCTGGGGTGAGTGGCCCTATTGCCTAGGCGGAGTATAACTGTCAAGGAAAGGGCAAAGGGCATAATGCCGGGAGTTAGGGACTCAGCTAAGATATTGGTTTACTTGGGAGCAATAAGAGGCTACTTGCATATGCATCACCTCGGACCGGGGTCCCCTCAACTTGTGAATTATGTTCTCCCACGATTAGCTCCAACAGCATCTACTTTCCCCAACGTCTTCGGGGGCTCCCGCTAAACTGGAAATGGTTAATTGGGTGCTTGTCTGTTGTCGCTGGAAGCGGCATTATTGTTGAACTTACCTCAGGAAAGTCAAACTCGGAAAGCCCAACTGATTTCCTCTGACACCCTTGATTCCGATTCATTCTCGTGCGTGCGCACTATTGCCTTCGAGAATCAATAGTTGATCTATATAATATTTTAATATTTAGCATTGGCCTCTTATTGTTTATTAATTGAATGTCACTTTTTAGTACTATGGCTAATCAGACGATGAGGGATGGCAGTGTGAGCCGTTATTTATGTATACATGAATATTTAGAATAAGGATACCTGACACCGTTTCAAGAAATCCCTGATACCTCTTTAAAGCATAACTTTTCCTCCTTTTAAAAATCCTAAGACAGCCTTAGGACTCCGAACCCGCGACATTGACTATAGAAGGTTCTATGATGGCCACTAAACCACAGGAGACCTCTTAAATTGAATTTCAAGTCTCCTGTTCGTTAACTGTAAAATTTCAATATAAGTGTTTGATGAAAGTAAATTTTTTTATAGCTGCTATAGTCTATTATTAATTATTTATCGTCGGTAATAATGTATGTTATTTACAAATGACCATCGATATCCTCGATTCTAATCGGTACCGAAGATACTACGATCTAATTCTCAACAAAGTTACTCCATCTTTTTTTTTCTCTCATCCTCTAAGATTTTATTTACTATATACTCTATCAAACATTTTTGAATGTTACGTAGTGGAAAGACTGAGTGATTCGACGGGAGAGAGATAAAAATAATAAATCACATATTTTCAAATAATTTGGAAAGTCAATCGAAGTGACATTCATAACACAACAGTAAATATAATAATTATTTACAAATATATGACGATAGTGCCCAAATAAATGGATTATAATCTAGTCTCATGATGTGAACCATAAAATCAATAAAAAGTGAACGTCTATTTCCAAGAAGCTCCACAGCATATGATAATGTATCTTACAGTCCATGAGACAGAACCGCATTTAAGGAGAAGTATAAATTTTCTATGAGAAAGTAATTATTATTTTACTCTTTTTAATTCTCATTTATAAACAGCTATGTCTCTCACAAAATTAGGCTCATCACTCCTAAAATTGCTTAAAATGCTTAATATTAAATTATAAACTAGTTATTAACAGATTTAAAAATATACTTCTGGGGAGTGATCTCCGTAATAAGAGCCATAATGTAAAACATGATATTAATTTATGCAATACCAATATATTAATTATTTATATAATAAGGTATTATCATCATTCGAATGTTTCAACCATACCAATATAATGTAATGTATCTCTTAATAAAGTTAAAATCCATAATGTACTGTCGGGTGTCCATAAATTATCTATTGATATGAATTATAAATGGAAATGGGTCATATTATACAGGAGTCTAAATGGATGAGAGGGGATAGTGCATCAGTGAGGCAAGGGCTGACATAATACCTAACATACTTGTACATATACCGGTCTTAGAGTAGCTATAGTCGTGTTCAGTGCTCCCAGTGTTCTCTTAACAATCATTTTTCTTCTCAATATCCCATAATAAACTACTTTGTGAAAATATTTCCCTAAATGAGCACTTTAAACAGTGAAGTATTGTAGAATTATCTACTTGGATAAACCATTAAATCTAACGAACTAATGAGAAATTCAACCAGTTAACTAAGACTGATGAAGAAGTGAGAGCTGTTGTTTACTGGGACTAATCCTATATTGGATATAAGTCTCCGTGTAAGTCAACATCCAGGTTTTTTATCATTTACATTTATCACATTCTTTTTTCTTTTAAAAATTATTTTTTTGCTTCTATATAATTCTTATTGATGTTAAACTGCAAAATATGCAACAAATCAGCTGGCCTGGAAGAGAAGGCGAGACTGGCCTAGGCTATTTGCCTCCAATTTTTTCATTTAAAACGTGTGAAAGTCGAATCCGGTGACGCTGAAATCACTAAACATGAAAATGTCCCGAATGTTCACTAGGTTCAGATGCATTGCCAGTTTCTGATCCTAATCTTTTTATAAACATGATACAGACACTTTCCGAAGAATTTAAAGAGATAAAGGTCAAGCTGCAACCTATTGACGAACTTAAAGATACTTTACAAAAACAGTCTGAAATATCTTACGAAAATAATGACAAATTGGTTAAAATAGAAATCCTCCTAGAGGAGCAAAACAAGCAGCTCAAAAGGCTGACATTTGAGAATAAAGAAATAGGGTCACTAAAAGAAAAAGTGTTCGTGCTGTAGGGTCACCTAACCTACGCCGAACAGTTTCACCTAAAAATACAATTGAAATAAGAGGCATCCCAGAGAAGCAGGATGAAACTAAATATAGCACGATTCTAAGCGTCATGACTGGACCTCTCCATACCATCAGTAGAAGAGGGATACCAAATCTGAGATGGTCCGATGGTGTGGCGAGAGATGCCAGAGATGTCCTGGGAGTGAGGAACTGGATGTCATCTGCGCAGAACCGAGAGGACTGGAGGAGGCTAAGACTCGTGCCGAGTTAATAATAATAATATGTGTTTATATAACTATCGATTGTTTCTCTTTCGATAATTATTGATATTTTATTTCTATTTTACTTTCCCTTTATAGGAAATAGTTTTTTTTTAAATATTGTTTTAGGCGGTAATTGGGTAGTGTCTCTACATGTCCTTTCATGTATTTATTTATTCATATAGCCCTTGTACTAGTGTATACATTACAGTTGTACAATTCAATAAAATAATTTAAAAAAAAAAAATTGCGACAAGAGTAGACAGTGAATTCTTAAACCTTCCATAGTTCTATTGAGAATCGAATTCCCCACCGTAATCCAAAAGATACGTTTAAATTCAGTAGAGTGCGTCTGACCACTTTCCTTCAGAAGAGAACCAAGAGGTGGAAGAACCTGCATACCTCAACTAAACCTTATCAACCCTTTTCAACTTAAACAGTACCGTTATTAAGGTAAAGAACTATAGAAAGAAAAAATTAATAGCAATTCAACAAAAAAAAGAATACCTATGCAAATCCTTACTTTTAAATTTTAGTTATTTTTAATTATAAATATTTTTATAAAAGTATATACTATGATTCGTGTAGTACCCTAAAATGCTAGGTAGAATAGATAACTCGGCACTTAATGATCCGGACAATGTAGGTTTAATTCAACTGGTACTATACTTGAAAATAAAAATACCTATGCATAATGGGAACTTTTATATAGCTTCCTTGTTGTCAGAGACAAAACTTCCTTGACATCCTCCTCTCCATAAGGATATATGTATATGCACCGTCTCTACAATATTGTAAGGGAAATAGAAAAGAGAAGGTAGAGAAGATGGTTTGACTAGAGTATAGTATGTTAAGGCAGAGAGAGCGGAGTGGCTCAGTGGTGGAGCTCTGAGTTGCCATACCGGAAATCCTGGTTCAATTCCAGCTGCCCCAGCTAGACTTTTATTTAGTATGTCAGCAGCCGGAGATGGATCCTTGGGGATCTAGGACCCTCCTGGGGCTCACCCAGACTCTATAAAATATTATAAAAATAGGGTACCCATAATAAGGGGGAAAAAACCTAGCGGCCAGCCTCTCTAATATGGGGATATAGGACAAATCACTTCCCTGCACACCCGTTGTCCATGCAACAGTACACTCTCTACCTTTTTCTGTAACCCAGACCCGTTCACGGGTTGTAGTGGTTAATAGTATAGATAAGAGAGTATTGATAAGTTATAATGTTATACCATAGTCTATGGTCAATCAAGTTCGTTTATATCAGAAAGTCTCTTTATTAATGCATTTATGATAGGTACATAGTTCCATTTCACATGTAAATAGAATTTCTTCTTACATGTCATTGTTCTCTTTGTCAGACTGAATAAAAGAAAAATTTTTTTTAGAAAAATATTTCTCTAACAACACTAAGAAAAATGATAGACATGAAGTTGTTATTAATGCTCAGCCGATAAAGAAATTTTTGGTTATGTCAAAACATTTCATACACACATCTTAAGTTAAGAAATAACAGAGATTTGATATAAAGGACAATAGTACGGTTTGAAAACTTTACCATAACTAGGGTTACCAGATCAAAAATTCCGCTTTTTGAAAAAAAATCCGGACATCCTTTTGTGAGAAAACGAAGCTAATTCTAGTATTTTCTCGTGAGAGTATGTAGTTTGTGTATAATATTATAATTTTAATACTAACAATTGACCATGGAGGATAACTAATCCTCAAGAAAACACACACACACACACACACACACAAGAATATATACTGGATAATGCTTTTATTCCCATTTTTTTAATGAAAATTTAAGATTTATAGTACAGTAATTTCCATCGTTTTATTTTTTTTTTAAATATGTCCTGTGAAATGTTCTATAAAACTATTACGAACGATTCGAAAGTGTTAAAAAGTATTTCTCGGGGCAAAAAATATAAAAAAGATGATCTTAATAATGATGTAAAATTGATTTTTAATAAAAATCTTAACTTTATTTGATATTTTTTTTCATGTATTTCTTTACCTGAATTGTAGAAAATCCGGACGGCATAGAATTGCCCCCACATTCCGTACTTAGACCGATATTTCCGGACAGGTCCGGAAAATTCCGGGCGTATGGCAACCCTAACCATAACGGATGAATGTTGTTATCACTTAGCACTCAGCAAAGATTGACGTTTTAAATCCTACACACAATTTTAAATTTTATTATCAAATAATAATCATTAAAATAGCTTTAAAGAATAAATTATTATTTTTTAATCCAAATGGACTTATACCACTTGCCCGTATTGTTAAAGTAATTCAAATGAAAACTTGTTTTATTGTGTGTTTTTAAGAATAAAAAAAAAAAAGATTTATGTAAATTTATAATATAACAGCTCATATCTTGTTCCAATTCATTTCTGCAATAACAAAAGAATTGGTGAACTTTACTTTAGACAATAATTGTTAGACGGGCCTTATTTTGAAAATCAATGATTCATCCGAAACCTAATGTTAATTAAGGCAATTAGGCCCTTAATATATTGATTAATTCTAATATATAACAGTCCTTAATTTCCTTTATTCTATTCGTTAAGGTCCGATCCTCAGAGGCGAATTCCACTCCCTTATTAAGATAAGTGAGACTAGAGAAGGTGTCTCAGCAGTTGCATGAGTTACTAAGTACTAAGTTTATGTTGGCTAACGCTACAAATCTTGTTAGGTCGGTGTGAAACCGGTAACTTGGCCGTTATGGCGTCTGTTTCTGTTTAATATACTCCAAGTTCCTTTGCTTATTTCCGTATCCGTAACTTTTAGTATAGGTCTAACCAATATTTGAGCATAAGTCTAATATAATATGAAGCGATGTGTATCAGTTCGCGAGTATGCATCTCAACTTGAAAAAATTTTAAAATAGATGCTAATATGCGGGTATGGGATTATATGTAAAAAAAAAATTAATATTATTTTAATATAATTTATAAATATGCATAGTATTATTTTAATAGCAATTTATAAATATTAATTAAATATAAACATGTTATAAAGTCGCTATAATTCAGAGAGAGTCTTTAATGTTTTTATTTTCTCATCACCCAAGAATTTTTTTTTTTTCCAAAACCATTATATGAAATCGGTTCTGTAGTTTGGAGGTTCTTTTTATTTTTGCGTTACATTGTTTTGCATTTATTTCATTTTAAGGTATTCAGCGAGTTATGCTAGCTGATGTCGATTTAGCCTACAATAAATAAGCGTTCAATACTTTAAGGAATTATCTATCTACAACATGACATGTATATTTTATTTCAGTTTAAAGAAAAGTTTTAATCATACTGGTTGATAATTGTATAGAAAATATGAGTATGTTGTTTTATTGGAATACATTTTTTTCTTATAAATAATTTCATATGAACTCTAGATAAGTCACTCTTGACTCCTAGAAACAGCTCATATCATAAAATAGTTACTTATTTAGATAGTTTGTTTATTAAACTTCTAGTTATATCTGATTGGAGAGTCTTTCTATAATTGTTGTTATTTTATGTTCTTATGAGCCTTAATTGTCAAAACACGAAACCTTGGCTGCTTAGTTATTTTCCAGCATTTTAAAGGCTTTGTTGTGTTTTGGGGGATTTCCTATTGCATTATATCGTCCCTACCATCGCAAAGTATCGAATGTGAAAAACACACAGTTTTCGTTTTCGCCTTACAGCTTTAGGATTGATAATTGGTATTAAATCCATATAGAGGCATCTATCAGTCACAAAAACCATGTAAAACGAATGTCATTGGTTTGACTATAGGCACTCATTTTTATTGAACCTTGAAACTGCCTTTTTTTAATTCTCCTCAAAAGTACCGATTTTCTTATTCGATATTTGAAAATGGTAGGGACGATATATCCAATAATTATTTTTGTATCTTTTTTTAATTTTTGTTTATCACTATAATCATCCAGCAGCACTTTTCTCAGTCGTTGGTGTCTTTCAGAAAAGATCTCTGATCCAGCTTCTCTTAAATATTCTCTTAACGGTTATGTCAAACGCAGGTACATCCTGTCAGCTATATAATTTTATTAAATTAATTAAAATACAAATTGTATAGGGTAATTAATTATATTTAAGTAAAATTAATTATTATTTAAATTTAATTTAATGAATTAAGAGTGTTTTAGATTTTTTTTTAATTCATCTTCGGTTTTTACCATGCTCATTTCAAGAATTACAAGTAAATAAGATAAGGATAGAGATAATAAAAATCAGAAACGCACCCTATTACCGCAGAGTGGGGGTAAAGGACCAAATCAAACAGGAGAAATAATTTGGTGGGAAGGTGGGATGACAGATGGAGGGGGCTGTTGACTCAAGATGGCCTCAGCGACTAATGGAAAATACACAGCATCTTCGTCATCATTTCCATATTCGTCATGGCCACCTTCGAAAAATACCCTCCTCTTTTTATACTGATGGGCAGATCGTACTGGATCCATTCCCCCTTGATCCACAGATGGTAACAAGGATGTGAAGTTGGCTTCTATACTTAAGTTCCTATACCTTTCAGATTATGCAACAACTGCAGGCAATAATAGTATTCATACTTAACAGCATAATATCAGGATGCTATTTATACGTGTAAATAACGAATCAATGGCCTACCTATTTAGACATCAACCAGACAAAAAAATATCATAACATGTAATGAAGAACTGATATAGTTAAACACAATTTGATTTTTAAAACTACTAAAACATCTTCTTAATTTATAAAATTTTTCTTACATTTAAAATTTGTCAATTCTACTGTACTTACATACTAAGTTCTAACAATTATAATCATAATAATAAGGCTAAGTTCCACTCATATATTCTCCAGTGTTCTCATCCTCTTTTGGACCGAATATTCTACGCAATACCTTGTTATCGAATACCTTAATATGTTGACCATCGTAAATCCTTATATTCAGGAATGGGAGGCTGCTCTCATTGTTGGTCAGCAGGGTACATCAGACTGAGCCGACATGAAGGGAATTTCCACAGACTATCCCCACATCCGCCAACTGTGGGACGATCCCCCACGCGGTAATGAGATACGCACGAGGAAGTTCTAACTATTGCATTTTTTTATTTATTTCTGTATTGATTGCTCCATTACCGTTTTCCATCTTAATAGTGGTGATGAATCCAGAAATGTCAGAGTCTTATTATAAATTCTGGCACCATCTTCTTTCCACGTTGTTGTTCTAACGCTCTTCGTTAGAAAAGTTTCTTGGAATTTCGTAACCACATATGGCACTATACAGGATTATTAGGTGGGGTGAAAAGTTCGTAGGCTGACCTATAATTGGTGTTACTAAAATTAAACTTATATGATTTTAGTTAGTGAAAACCTTTAAAAGATGCGAATGAATTTGAAAGCTGTCAGAAAATTGGTTCATGAAAGATATCATTGTGAGTGAACAAAGTTTGTTAATGTGAAAAAGTTCAAAAAAATGAATTGACTTCGTGTACCAATGAAGCTTTGCTATATCATGGAAAAAAGTCCTGTTAAAGTCATTTTTTTTTGGCTTGATAAACATTATTCAGAGTCTGCACTACTAAAATTAAATGGTAATGTTTGGTTAACTAAATTTAAACTGGGTGGAATCAGCACCAAAGACGATGCACACAGTGGACGCTCAAAAGAGGCTGTAACTGACAATAACTTAAAAGAAGTTCACAAAATAATTTTGAATGTCCGTAAATTCAAGTTGATCGAGATAGCTGAGACTCTGAAGATATGAAAAGAGCGTATTGAACATATCATGCATGAATATTTCTACATGCTAAAGTTGTGTGCAAAGTAGCTGCCGAACAAGCTCACAATCGAGCAAAAGTTTCAAGTTGTTGACTCGGAGCAATGATATTCAAACATAATAACTAAAGATGTTTTCCGTCGATATGTAACAATGGATTAATCAATATACTCCACAGTCAAATCGTCAATCAGCTGAGTGGATTGCACGCCACAAACCGAATGCAATGCGTGGAAAGATGTACGGTTGGGTGGCAAGGTTACGGCATCAGTATTCTGGAATACGCAAGGTATATTATTCATTGATTACCTTGAAAAGAGTAATAGTTTAAAAATAATAGATATAAACTACATTATAAACATTAATAAAGAATATTATTTGAATAGCGAAGTCAAACAAACGGCGATGGACCAACCAGGGCAAGCTTTACGTGCCTCTTGAATTTTATAAATTTTTAAATCGGCAGAGTGAGGATTCTCCTTAACATTACTGAATAAGTAATCCAGTTTTACTCAGGTTAGACCTTCCGAATATCGCTCCAAACGGCGCTCCTTCTCAAAAATCCCGTTTAGATGATGTACCAATAAATAAAAAGTTTTGAATACATTTTTTTAAAATAAGCTTCATTGCGTTGTGTCTTCAGATGTCTTAGGGTATTATGTATTATGTACTAAGTATTACCCTTGTTCAGTTTTTTTTTAATATGGACTTAAGATATGCTATATTTTGTATGCGTGTATGTGAAATTCTGCTCTCTAAGTAGAAAAGCTAAGCTGATAATTAGAAAAACGTAGATTGGTAAGTCCTTTATTTGCATGTATTGTGAAATCTAAAATTATATATTATGAGCTGTTATTTTTGAAAGTGGTAAAAGTCCATTTGGATCTAAAATAATACGTTTATTCATTTAAAAAAGTTTAATAATTATTATTTAATAATAAAATTTAAAACGTATATAGTGTTAAAACATTCATTAAAACAGTCTAATTTTTTTATCTCGATACTTAAAAAATGGACAAATACCACTTTGAGCTCATATCATAAAATTAACAGCTCATATCTGGAATCATTAACCTAATGCTAATAAAACATTTAATTAATTTTGTTTCTATACACGATAATAGATCGACGAAGACCTATATTATACTATAGTTGTGAAAGGAAGTGTAACATATTTAGCGATTACAGTTTAAGGAATTATAACAAGTTACAGTCCTAAACACTCTCATACATTACCACGACCAATATTTTTAATCCATTTATCACGTGTTTCTTCTGGTTTCGATCCTGCAGTCCAATTCTTTGCCGTCGTTTCGCTGGCCAATCTGCAAGCTTCCTCAGGGCTTAATTTTTCGGTACTTAGGGCTTTTTAGGGCTTCTCTACTTCGGTACTTATAGCTTCTGGGTCAGTGAGCGGAGCCTATTCCTCCAATGATCTGATTGGCTGGGTTCCAACCTTGTTGTCTTAGATTGGGTAGTGCTCGACCGGCTGTAATTATTTAAATTAATTATTATTTTTTATTGATGAAAATGCCAGTTTAAAATTATTTAATTTATAGGCAGTCAAACAAAAGTTGCCTCAACGAGTCACAGCTGATCTCCATGCCTCTCGATCCAACCAATCCTCTTCTTACAGACCTAAACCAGCCACTCCCCTCCTGGACTCCCTCCATCCAACTGCTCCTGGGCCGTCCGCGTCAGCTCCACCCTGGTGGAACCCAATCCAGTACTCGGTTTAGCATTCGTCTGACATTCTTTTAACATGCCCGTACCATATTAGGCATCGTGTCCCGACCCTTAGATCTACAGATGCATCAACATCCATTTTCTATACAATTACTTCATTCCTGATTCAAACTAACATGGTGACACGGAGATACTTCCTCTAGAAATCTATATCAAGTACAGACTGGAGTTCATTGTCTAGGTTTCTGAATTTTATGTCAAGATAAACTCCACTACGGCTGTGGAAATTTGGGGTTTATTCTCGTTGTAAATCTTCGTAGTCCATGAGACTGTTTGAAGAATTCTGGTAGCGTTATGGGCTTCCTCTACCTTTATTCTTACGCCATACTCAAACTACGTGGTGCCATCCAAATAAGAGCCCAGATAAACTTTTATATTCACATCTTTACAGGCCTCCCTGTCCACTAGAAACGGACCAGCATCAGTGTCGTCAATGGCCATATACTCGGTAATTTCGAAGTTAATTTTTAAGCAAGATAAAAAAATAAAATAAAATACTAATACTAAATAATAACCCAAATAAAATAAACCACCAAAACGTTTCCCTTGGCCGAATATATATGTAACGTTTGTGAGTCACAAAAGATCCTTTGTGGGATTACTTCTTTTTTTTTTCATATCATGTAGGATGACTCTTATACTATAATACATATTATTTGGCGTACCATAAGTGGAGGTTCCTACATGAAGCAAGGCTCAAAATGGGATATTTTTTTTTGTTTTACGTGGAAACAAAATCACATGTTTATTTTTCATGTCATTAAGAATCCAATTTTCATTTTCAACTCCCCGTTTATGTGCTCAAGACTTACGTACTTACAACACTAAATATATTTATATTAAGGCTTCAAGGACCATGGTTCGGTGAGATATGGGGACAGGGAGAGACAATATCGTGTGACAAACTAAAGCTATAGGAGACAGGACGGCATGGCGGGGATAAAACTGCCTTCCTTAATGAGAGTCGTCGAGGAGGGAGAGGATATGCAGGGGGTTGGGAGGAAGGAGGGTGGGGGTAGGGAGGGGGTCTTAAAGAAATTAAGAAGGTTCGAATTATGAAGTGCTAATTGCCGCTGCTCTTGTCCTATCTCTCCACCTCCTTAATTGTAACTATTATATCATGACCCTCTTCGGGCACACCCGGCACTAACTTACACCAGTTCGTTGGAGGAGGTGATAAAGATAAGGGAAGGAATGTTTAGTGATAGAAATTTACGTCGCTTCATCAGAAGGGGAAGCTGAACTATATTATCTCATGTAATTAAAAAGAAAAAAATAAAGACAATTATAAAATAGAAATAACTAGAAGTAACTTTATTCTGGAACTAAGTCACTTTAGTATAAAAAAAAATAAATGATATAAAATCATAAACATTTTATAAAATTGACACAAAATTACAATTCGTGACAAAATACTAAGTAACTAAAGATATTAAATAAATAACAGCTATCAAATCACGAGCTAGGATGTAATAACTTCTTTAAATAATGTTTATCTTTAAAAAAAAACTAAACAACAAAAGACATTATTTAATTAAGTGAGGAGATGTTGGAAAAGCAAGGGTTAGGATAAGGAAGAAGCATGATGGATATTAAAAGGGAATGAGTTCCAGATGGAGCGAGAAAGGTACCCTCGATTTTTTTGGTTCTGTGTGAACGAATATTGACACCGGAATCAAATCCTGGTGCTGGACTGAGGATTCGAATTGGTGGATATTGTAGATATTGTACCGGTGTTGTGAGTTGATGGATTACTATAAGGATGAATCGAAGAATTATCGTCAACGAATGGAAAGGAAAGAGCCAGTTTAACTCGTCTTAGAGGTGGGAAACATGAAACTTCCTCGGGGCATCGAAGACAAACTTGCTCACTACAGTTCCTGGCTCACCTCAATCTGCCATCAAACAATTACATAATATCCATTCATTTTTTTAATAAATTGGATTTTCAAAAAACAGGAGCAGGGAATAATGAATTGACTTTAAAATATGATTATGCTTAACAAATTCAAACAAATCCGGTATTTCAATTTTTTCCCCAATTTTCAGTTCATGTAAGTTCTAATTAAACAGCACTAGACATTGCCTAATTACTGAATAATTCGACTAAATGAAAATGAATAATTATTAGACAGATCGGATATTATGACATCACAATGACAATACCCGACTATGACAGCTACCACCGAATCTGACACGTTAGCCGTGTACTAAATATAACGCAAATGAAACATAGCCTATGTAGAGGAACATATCAGCTACAAGAGAGGACAGTATTACCAACTGAAAATGCATGCTAATGCACTAGGTTATTTTTAGCTACATAGATTTTATATATTATGATAGCTAAATGGAATATTTTCCCTACATTATAATATCATTAAAGCTGCTGAATGTAATAAGAGTGTGCGGTGCAACTCAAAAATAAACAATTTTTTTATTCAATAAGAATGCGAACTCAGACATACAAAGTCAATTTATTAGGCCTGTACATTTCCATTCATACTATTCAAACTTAAAAAAATATGTATTATATATAAATATTACCCAATACCGTAATACCAAATTTTACCCATTACAAGCGGAAAACAAAGCAGTACTCCCGTAACTCCCAGGGAGCCTCGTCACTAGTCTTGAAAAGCAGTAATGACTGACTGAGGACTTGAATGTAGAAGCTTGCCATTGCTATAACTTGTCTTCCTTTTATTCATTACATACCGTTTTTAGCGTTGAGGAGCCTATACACAGACAGCCCCCGAAGGGAGCCGGTCTCTGCTTTCCTCTTCATTTGGTTGAGACATTTTATCTCCTACTTTCAATCCTCTATACCAACGTGGACTTGCAGTGGGTCGAGCTTCTGGTTGCTTTATACGTTCCATATCCTCGTTCATGCGACGGATATGTCCAAACCACTTGAGTTGTCTGTCCTACGAATTGATTTTGAGTTTACTAAGATACTTCCAGTTTGCCTCTTATACTTCTGTTTCTAATACGCCCTCTTAGTTTTCAGCATCGTTCTTCATAGGAAACTCACTTTTACTTTTATAATGTCTGTCCATTACGGGAACGTAAATCGCCCTTCCTCTTTGGAAGTGCATCAGCCCAAGTTTACTTTCAAGGGGATTTTGGTTCCCGAGCCAGTGGCCATTCTAGGCCTCAGGGGCTATGCCCAAAAATGGTGCTACGGTGGCCGGTTTTGGCAGTCGCAGACGTAGTGGTGTGTTTAGAGGGTCGGAACTAGGAAACTGGTGACGGTCTTTACCGCACAGAATTAATTATTATAATTTTCATAACAGTTAATTAACATAAGTATAAATTGTTTTGTTTTTTTAATTCCAATATTTCAGTGATATTGTAAAGAGTTTTTTTAATCGTTTATCTAGTCCGTCCAGTGCTGCTATCAGTGTAGACCGACGAGATTTTTAATCCTACCATCTGTAAATTATTTAGTGGCGAACTATCGTCATGTGTGGATGCATACTTTGCCTCAATTTAGCATTATATGTGACCAAAAAGTAGCTAGCACTTCTAATATTAACATGTTTGTATTCGCGGCGCACAGTGGAGTATTAGCTCTAAAAATCTGGCCAAAGATGTTTAAGTGGTAAAATAAGTTTATTTATGCTTGTTTATATATTTAAGGATATTTTTTAACCTCAACAGACTTTTACAGCTAAAAAGACTAGGCGGTTTAGGCTGTGCCTTGAGCCCAGAAACTTTACCCCCCTTTCTCACCTCCTTAGGGTTAGAATTTCGGAAAATCCTTTCTTATCGGATGCCTACGTCATAAAAAGAACACACCCTCCAAGTTTCAGGTCTCTACGATCAGCGGTTTAGGCTGTGCTTTGATCAGGACAGTCTAAACCACTTACAGGACAAAGAATTTGATATGTATAGATGGCAGCTAGACGAAAGATTTTACTGCATAGATTATTTAAGTGTTCAAAGTAGAATAGTATGGTATCAAAAAGTTATCTGGGACAGACCCGGAACTTGATTAAAACCTTACCTTAATTAAATATTCCACTTTTTGATTATACAAAAAATAGTAAAAATGTAGTTAAGTGCTGAAATTAATTTCCAATAAACCATGAAAACATTAGTTACTTACCTAGCATACAACTGAAGAAAATACATCACTGGTCAATCAAACCATAAAAACAATATATATTGAGGGGAAAAAACGTACTAAGTGAACCGTCGCATCGTCGAAAACTAATGTTCAACTGTCGTTTAAGATAAGTCAGAGGGGCTTATCGTCCCGATATTGTGCCGAGCAGATAGGCCAGATAGTTATGAATCAGGGAATACCAATTTTGATAGCATTTATTGAATTTCGGTTTT
Organism: Troilus luridus; assembly: GCA_964056705.1. Lineage (NCBI taxonomy): Eukaryota > Metazoa > Arthropoda > Insecta > Hemiptera > Pentatomidae > Troilus > Troilus luridus. Next base: position 77,569,555 of record OZ057414.1, on the reverse strand, counting down.
TCTAGTTTTGGCGAGGTTTTAAGGGCTAATAAACCACTGTGCGTCGCAGCGGTAACCATCCTACGGTAATTAGTAAATAGTAATGTATATAATTCTTGTTTTTTCTAAAAATTAATTATTTCTTAGTTGCTTTCAGTTGGTGTTATGCTGTTCTTTGGTGTCACGCCTGTTTGTGTTATGTTTCTTTGATGAATTAAAACAACTTTGCTTTATATTTACTTTTTTTTATTTTCGTCACTTGGACCTTGGACATAAAACTAATAAACCTGGGCATAATATAACGAAAAATATTTTTTTTTGCCCTTCAGAAGTGGTGTATGGGAGGATGAATGTTCTTTTATACTTAAAAATAAAAATTACAAAATATTGTTCAAGCTATTGTAATTATTTTTTGCTGAACTGTATGACGTTATCATTAAGGCGAAACTTTAAACTAGCCGGAATTTGATCCAATAACAAAAACAAGTTAATTCAAATTTCTAAATTATATAATTTTCAAAATAACTTCTTCCATGAATGATAATTACCATTTCTACCGCCCCTTCCTCTAGGCAGTATTGTTAAATATTAGTTTGTTATATATACAACTTTTTCAATGACGTAATATTTTAATTGTGCACCTAAAGAGTCAGAAATCCCAACGAGCAAGCCGATATACGATCATAACAGGACTCAATCAAATAGTTAAATTTATTCATGACCACCAGCGGCGCACCCACCCGGCCATTGTGTTCACACCCAACACGTGTAGTTTGCGTTCAACATGCATCTGTTTATAGCGCTTGTAGGACACTGTCTTCCTAACTCAATATATCCCCAAGGTCCTTCCACAAATACTTATTTAAGCTCGGTAGTCTACGCCACTTATACGTAATATTTAAATAATAAAAAAACAGAAAAAAATTAGTTTTGGAAAAAATATCTTGTCCACAAATGTTAATAGTAATATTTATCTGTTATTACCCAATATACGGTACAATTTTCATTAGTCATATCTCTAAGCCCGAATTTTTTTTTCGTTCATTATTAAATAGAGAAATTATTGTAAAAAATAGAAAAAAAAACATTTCTTTTTGGGCAAAATATCGTAATGACAGCAAATTTTAATAATAAAAATATATATTTATTAATACTGAACATACCATAATTTTCAAGGAAGTGAGATCAGTAAGCCAGAAAAGCATTTTTTTAATTTTCATTCATTGGGTACTAGCGGAAGGACCCCGGCAGTTCAGTTCGTAGAAGGCTGAGTTGCTGAGCTGTAGATCCTCGGGAAAAATCCAGTAGTGGTAGATAAATAATTTAATCTGTTAACATCCACAGTTATTTCCAGTATGCGAGGTATAAAGAATTGTAGCTGTGCACTGAGGCGCTGGTATAAAGGATTATCAATGAATCAATGTAATTCTTTGTATTTTTTAGTAACTTTTAGACAAGACAGATCCATTGAAATGTAATAGGGTAAAACTGAAAAATAACAGAACAGGAAAGTCGTCCAAGACACGACGGAACATATGGCTGCCTCAAGATGGCCTAAGAGGGGGGGGGGTGATGAGGAACATAAACAGTATTCCAAGTATTCCTTCCAAATCTTGTTCCCAGAATCCTTAATAACGGAACCATGTTATGACTTTTTTCCTTCTATCCTTGTTCGAGTTTTCCTATACAGATGTTCATTTCCTATATGTACGTATACATAATAACACATAGACGCACGGGAGCTGCAATGCTACTGTTTATATATATATATATATATATATATATATATATATATATATATATATATATATATGTGTGTGTGTGTACGTACAATTTTTACAACGATTTAGGACTGATTACTAATTTAATTGTTTTAATTATCAAATTGTACAAGTATCACGCAAGCGGGAAAAAGCGATATCCATCTAATCGGATCATATAAGTTCAAACCAAAATAATGGAGCTGTTTGTGGTTAAAGAATATTTGAAATTAAGACATATGGATAGCCCACTGTAATTACTTGTTTCTTGTAATGTAATTCCTGTTACTTATAGTTCCTTAAACATAGATATAATTCTGGAAAAGGGAGAAAGGAACTAAGGTCAATCAAAGAGAAAGCACTCATTACTCGTGTAGCCTGCAGAAAGAAAGAAATCTAACGTCAGAAAACTTAAAAGTGAAGGTGGAAAAGTATAGTATTTCTAGATAAAATGAAGACACGATCTAAAAATAAAAAATATTGATTTATTAATAAAACCAAATATTTACTCTGAAATTTTATTTATTTTACCTTAATAAATAAAATTAAACCATTTGGTAACCTGGTAACCGCCTAATTTGACATCATCGCTTTTTCGGATTCATAGCCCGCAATACGAAAGGTCGTTTTATAAAAAAATGAATTAAAAGAAGGAGAAGGAGAAAAAGATCATTTTTTTTCGTTTGTAATTCTAAAATGGTTTGAGCTAAGAACATAAAACAGTGACCGTATTAAGAAATTCCGCAGAAAAATGTTCCAGTTTTATACCCTTGTATATTATAAATTAGAATTAGATATTCCCTATATATATTTTTATACGAAAAAACAGAGCTCATGACTACTTAAATAAATTTCAAGAAAAAAACAGTAAACACGAAATATGGAAAAATAAAAGTAACCAGACACTTTAAGTATTTGGGGAAAATAATATGTTACAACGGTTCTGAGAAAGAGAGTATCGCAGAGAAAATCACAAAATTAGAAAAAGCCTGTGATTTTACATGGGATGGGTACCACATGCCTACCCAACTTAGAAAAGCTGGTAAGAAAGAAAGGAGGATCTTAAGAAAAATCTTTGGGCCCAGGAAAACACAGGAAGGTTACAGGCGAAGATCTAACGAATAGATCTACAGAGAAATCAAAGACCTGGAAACCGAACTAAGAATCAGAAAGCTGATGTTCTATGGGCACATGAAAAGTATGAAGGAGGAAAGATTGAACAAAAAGATCGTTAACAAACTTTATTGCTACAAAAGCGTGGGAGGATACACGAAGCAAATAAGGGAAGGCACACTCGAGAACCTTAAAATGTCAGATGCCGAATTTCTAGATAGACACGTAAAGGAAAATACTGAAAAATCTCTCCAATATTGGATGAAAAAAAAGGAGGGGTACAAACTGGTCCGAAGAAAGAAAAGAAATGCAGTGGAAAATCATGAAACTGAGATGGGGAGAAAAAAAATCAAGACTCCCAAAGAAGGTTAACCAATGAAATTCGCATGGTCCGTAGTGGGCGGTACGTGTAAAAAAATTAGTGAAATTGATGCTCTTAAAAGTAAAAATTTTTAAAAAATAAATTGCTCCCTAATAGACTATCCTATCTTTTCCTTTCATTTGTTTAATGATTTGTTGTCAAATTAACCGAAGAGGAAATATCTGCAGCTCCTGTGAGTTAGTGGGCAAAGTCGAACTTTGACCAAAATGAATCAATTATACTGAGCGAAGGTAAATCGTGTCATTTTCGTGGTTTTTAGCATTAAATGGAGTTTTAATAAAATATCAATAAAACCATTTCAATCGAAGGCCTGAATTAGCCACTTGCGAACTATGAGAATGACACGATTCCATTTCCCTCAGTACAAGAGACTCAAAAAAATTTGATAATTCGACTTAACCATATATTTACCGAGGTGGAAATAAATTTCAATCATATCTGTAGATATGTGAAGAGTTACAGATTATTGCAGAAAATTGAGCGTTATTAATATTTTTATTCAACATGTTATAAGTCAGGATCAAACCTGAACGTTTTCGAAATATGAACTAAAATCAGAATAGCATAATCTCTTTCTTTTCTCCATTCATTGGACCTAGACCCAAATCTTTGAATTTTAACTTTGAATCTTTGAACCTTTAATGACTGGTTACATTAATTTCCAAATATTTAATTTCTAATTCATACCTTAGAGAAATAGAAAGGGTCCAGTATGACTAAAAATATTTGTTAGCGAACTGCTGAGTATAAAAACGTGCAAGTTTTAGCGTATTTGAATTTTGGAAGATTACGTTGGATTCTACAAGTATATTTTACAATACAGGTACGGTTTTGATTTACAGACATGTTAGTTTCTATATAAATTTTTTAAAAGAAGTATTTAGAATGCGTCGATTGGATGAATCAATAACGGGCACACTCGATCTATTTTTGTGAATATAAATAATTTCGCTTGTCTTAAAATAGCTAAAGGTTTATAAAAATAAATTTGAACTTATTATTTGGACGTAGTGCGAAGTTATTTTTAGGTCAAATTGCTTCCATTGGCAGTAAAAAGGTTAAGAAGAGATTATCCAAAGGGGAAAAGTCACCAGGTTATCTTTTATTTTGTTCCCTGTCAAATTATGATTTCGTGACCTTTTGAACTCAAAGGGATGCATTTGTCTTATTTATTATTCAAATTTATTTAATATTTTCTTATACTGCAATGGAAATAATTCAGGGAATTTAAGTTAGTTGCCTCTCAATTCACAGATCAAATATCATCTAATATGTCTGTGAATACAATCTGTCACGGAATTGTCAAGTATAAATCAGGTAATAAATATATGATTTAATCATTCTTCATTCCTGACACCACACATGAGCTGTTATTTCTGAAAGTAGTATACGTCCATCTGGATCAAAAAAAAAATCGTTTATTCTTTTGAATATTTTTAATGAATATTATTGCAAAATAAAAGTTAAAAGGTGAACACAACATTGTTAAAACATCACTCTTTAGTATTAAAAATATAACGTTTGCCCATATTATTAAATTAATTCAAATACAAACCCTTAAATATCTCGATAAATAAAAACATCGACCAAACTAAATACTTTCAAAAATATAAGCTCATATATAATGGAAAATGTTGTAGAATGACCATTGCTATATTTTATTCTTAATGCGAATACATTATATAAATAAACAGTAAATTGGATTTCCTTTTTGCGACGAATCAATCCCAGATGATTATGGTCTAATCAGACTCCCTAACAAGGTCGGGTAATCGGCATCTGTATGTGGTGCTCATTGGGAACTGACTGATAATAAGGTTGCGAAAAGGAGATTGGATCACGTAATTCTTAAGAAGAAAAAAGTAGGGAGAGGTAGCTGGTAAATAAGCTGTTAGGGGTAGAGAGAGACAAAGAGAAAGAGAGAGAGAGATAGAGAGAGAGAGAGAGTGTGAGAGAAAGAAAGAGAGACAGAGAGAGAGTGAAAGAGGGGGGGGGGGTAGTCACATTACAGAAAGGGTTACATTCTGATTTCTAATGTATGGCGTGCTCTCCCTCCGTTTCCTTCGTCTTGACTTGTAAATGTCAGCCCTTCGACACTCGGCCCAATTACTAAAATAATGGAAATGTTTTCTGTTTTAGCAAGGACCTTTTTTTCAGGGAAATATTCTTTCCTTGAAAAAAATATTCTTATTATTGTTATATTTTTTACCCAATTATATCAAAATGCTCCTTAAAAGATATTTTAAAAATGAAATGTTGATTTTTACGGACACGATATACATATACATACAATTCATAATATACTAAACTGTATATGTGTGTCTATGTACAATGTACTTTCTTAAAGAATCACAAATTGAACAAAATTCCCTTTCACGGTTTTTATAACAATGAAGCTATAATATAATATAATATAATATATAGCCTACCCAGAAAGAAAATATAACTATCTTTTGTACCTAACTCTAACTCATAATTTAGTATAGAATTTGCATTAATAAAAAAATACTCCAAAACTGATGTAGAGTGTTGGTTTCAGTACGTAGTAGGGACTGTATTTTTCAAGGACAACCGTCTAATTTACTGATATGTATACCCTCTATGTAGTCCATTTTGTGATTGTAAACTAGGATCCGATCTCTTGTCAATATAATAACAAGAATAAGCCACTATAGTTATATTAGTGGAAAAACTTAGGGAAATGTAGAACAAAAAAATTAATCTACTACTCTAAAACATTATTATAAAAATTATTTTAAAATTATTAAATAAATACAACTTAATATATAAATAATTACTAAGTAAACTGGATATTAAGTCCCCACAAGGGATGGCATTTTAAAAATGATATATTATAAGCAAATAAAAATCCTGTTGATGTTGGGAGTAAATGAGATATTATTGAAGATAGTTAAATAACGGTTTGTTTTGTCTTGTCATCAAATACGAAATAATGAAATTAAAACATATTATTATAACAGGGGTAAATATGGAGTTCTTCGTCAGGCATATGGCCATCCCCAAATCCCCATGTAGGGTTTCGGGTTTGGCCATCTTTGGCATGGTTTGTAAACATGATATAAAAGGAAAAATCGCCTGTGCAACTATCAACTATGAAACGTCTTGTGTCCAATACATGGTGGAAACTGTATTGTTTCTACGCCAACAATTGATCTAACAGAGACCCCTGCTAACAGAGAGTGTTTTCCCCTGATTAAGGGTTTCCACTTTATAGAGGATAGTACACCGCTGCATGGTTCTACATCTTTCAGATGAGTCACTCAGTACTCTAAATGCTGAGCTACCCCGACTCTACAAGCCATACTACGAACAACAGAGAACAGCAGATGAGTTGGACATCATGACGAACTTCAGAATTTATTTTCCCAATCCTGAGATAGGTAGGTCACGAAGCACTACATCAGCCGATCGAGAGAGATCCGACCCGCGGCAGTTAATAGCTGACAGGAGGAGCCGAATGGGTTCCGCCAGAATGAGGATGATGTACCGCGCGACAACCCGTTACGCTACCACAACTAATTAACATTGATTAATATTCCAATTAACCGACCTGTAGATAAAGCATATTCGGCTGCCCTTTTATCAGCCACTGAGACATAAACCAACTTATGTTAAAACCCGAACGGATAAGGCCGAATTTATGTAACGATATGCCTCTGTATCGTTGGCCAACCGAAACAATAAATAATAAACGTAAGGTAAATTAGTAATATGACGTGACCCTATTGTGTATCAATGCACCTTATCAGTACTGGCACCGTTAGATGTTATCATAGTGGTGTACGTTATAATGATGAAAATGATGATTCGATTCCATGAACAATACGGTTAAAATAAGATGATCCAATTTCATTTTCAAATAAAACATTTTTATTTTTATTTCACTTAGTTATAATTGAAATTTACAATGAAATCTTTGGATTCCAAGTTTTCTACAGAAATATGTCGTTATGAAGTCCTTTATCCTCAAATAACCTAATTAGGCGAATTTCTGGAATATTACAGAAATTTTTCGGATTAGACGAAAACTGCCATTTAATACCATGGATTTAAAACACTTTTTTCAACAAATATAATTACTAATAGGATATAACTCGTTTTATCAACCTGAAAGTAGCAACGAATTATTATTTATTATATTTGAAATATAAAAGCGAAATTAAAATCTAATTATATAAATGAATCCACTAGTTTAAATTAATAAATATCCCCTCACTTAATGTTAATTAAAAATATATAATTAAAAATCAAGCCGAAAAATAGCAATAAATGAACGAATTGCCATTTGATAATTATATTTCAATTACCTTCAATTATTTAAGCATTCTGCTAAATAAAATGAAAAGAGAGACAACACAGACCTATAACAATGGATTACCTTTAGGTTAACCAACACTGCCAAGAGGCACTTTACGTTCAAAGGGGTGCGAACCTTTGGACAAATAAATGCGTGAATGAGTAAAATATCATAAAATCCAAGCACATAATGTCAGATATTTTTCAGACACAAAAAAAGAAATGCTTATGAATTCTCGAATATTACACGAAGCACCTAAAATATACCGTCAAACAAAACCAAACACAGATTCAACACTCACTTCAACAGTATTTCCAATATACCCCGCAAAATGAATCGAGATATTGCTAATTTTGTAGTATTTACTTTACCTACCATATATATATATATATATATATATATATATATATATATATATATATATATATATATATATATATATATAGTATTATATATTTAATAACTAAATTAATTAACTAATTAATTATTAATGTTTTTATAATAAAAATAATACTAAGATGCTAGCCAAAGTAAATACGCACTCACACACATATACATATATATAATATAGAATAGAATAGAAAATAAACTTTATTTTGGGACCGAGTCCCCTAGAATAACAACAATGAACAAATAAAATAAACATAATATTCATTTGGCCAGAAGACTACATAATAATACAAATCATGAAGTAATCATGAGTGACAAAATATGATAATAATAGAAATACGGAAAAAAATAAAATAAAAAGTATGAGACTTTACAGGATTTTAACTAATTGTCGAAAATAAAATATAGGTGAAAATAATAATAATAATAAATAATTAACAAAATAATAATAAATAACATTAATATAATAGTTTATAACGGAATTGCTAAATAAAATTAATGAATGGCATAGCATGCGATAAAGTATTTACAAAGTCTGTATCTTCTTTGTTGTTGGAAAAATAAACAAAACAAGTAGGTAACGAGATCGAGTATTCAACACTAATTTATTCAAGCGGAAGATTGACCTGCCTGGAGAGCGTCTTTTTGGGATGCCAAGAGATGAGGGAAAAGCAGGGATTTAAATGAAGCCAGTGAAGAAGCATGGCGGGTGAAAGGAGGGATTGAGTTCCACACAGTGGTGGAGCGGGCAAGGAAGGAACGCTCGAATGCCTTAGTTCTGTGGGAAGGAAAGTAGAGATCGGAAAGGAGGGATCTTGTTTTGTGGTGCTGGACAGAGGATTTGAATTGGAGGAGACTATAGATATATGAAGGGTGTTGCGAGTTAATGGATTGATATAGAAAAGCACTAAGGAAATATTGTCTACGAATAGGAGGGAAGAGCCACTTTAACTCATCATAGTGATGCGACACCCGGGATACCAAGGACAAATCTCAAAGCGCAGTTCATTATTATTTTTAAGCGACCCTCCAGCATTTTCGAAAGGCCCCCGTATACCACACTACAGTAGTCAAAGTGGGGGAAATGAGGGATGATACGAGAAGCTCTCGGGTAGATTGTGTAAGGAGATGCCGAGAACGATGGAATGACTTCAGGGAACTAATAGATCGTTGGGATATTTGGGTGACATGGGGTTTCCAGGAAAGGTTTTGGTCAATGGTAATACCTAGGTTTTTAACGGAGAAGTTGAAACTGATGGGGTGGTCGTTTAGGATTAATGTTGGGAGGGTGGGGATAGTTGTAAGGAGGGAGTTGGAACCTAGAGCAATGGCTTGGGTTTTCAGCGCGTTCAATTCCAGTTTGTTCAGCTTTGCCCAGGCACTGACCCTATTCTAGGTCTTGCTGAATACTGGCGAACGCAAATGATAGCTCAGAAGGAGGAAAGGATAAATAAATTTGGAAGATTTAACTTAATATATATATATATATATATTGAAAAAGGAAAAGGTCAACAGAGACATTAAATGAACGTTAATACATTAGTGGAAAAATTCCAACTAAAAACCTTAAGTCTCTAAACTAAAACAGGAAGTTGAAAATACCTGTCCAACATTTCGCCCATTCAGGCATCCTCAGGGAAGAAAGAGAACAACAGCAAAGCAAAACATGAATACTGCACCCAAATAACACATCCCACCACCTCCAAGGCCCAAATGCAACCACTGAACCATAGGGCTATTCCCTGAGGATGCCTGAATGGGCGAAATATTGGACAGGTATTTTCAATTTCCTGTTTTAGTTTACAGACTTAAGGTTTTTAGTTGGAATTTTTCCACTAATGTATTATATATATATATATATATATATATATATATATATATATATAAAGTTAAGATGGGACGTACGATAGTATAATAACCATTAATAACAAAACTATGTTGTAAATACTATTTAAAGAGGATTAACATAAAAATAAAGTCAGTGTTAAAACAGGTTTCATGAGTGTTATTTCCTTCCCAATTTACTCTTTTTTTGGTTTAGCGTGGTGAAGCTCCTAAGTTATATATGTATATATATATTACATTCTTTTTTATAATAATTATTATTATTATACCGAAAATAAAAATAATATATGGGGTTAAAAGAATCTGGCATGTTAATTTAAGAAAACGATATAAAATATTGAGTAAAAAATATTTAATTCAAGATTATATGATTTCTTTAAAATACCCCTTCAAATAGTAAACTGTATATATTTATTAGACTTTCGACTTTTATGAATGTAAAAACTCATTAATCTTCTTTCAAACAAATGTCTGTTTTCCTCTGTGACATTTTGCAACTTCAGCAAAATAATCCAGTCCTTTCTAATATGTCGTAGCGTGATTTTCGCATAAATTTATTTTACAATTCAGTTGAACAGGGTCTAAACGGTCAGAAATATCAACCAAGTCAGGGGCGATGGCAGTACAAGTAAGTGCACTTTTCAACGCTGGTCCCATAGATTTCGATAGGGAGGCTGAGGCTACAAGTCTAAGAAGGCCGTGGAAGAAGTTCAACCAGTTCAAGAAATAAAAAAAGAAGGAGATAACTGTATTAGATATTTATTATCAATTATTCATTTTATAGAAATGCTGTAACCTTGTTAACGCATTTTTTCTCACTTCCCAATGCCATTGATAAATTGTTGAGTAGTACAATTTAATATATCCATCTTTTGTAAATGGTACAGCCTTCAGAATATGGACAATTATTAAGCTCTCGTTGCACTCCTCGCATGTTAGCGAATTTCCTTTACTGATTAGCTGAGCCTGGGTAAGCCTTGTATAACATATCTTATGTAAGGACGACTTCTTCTCTTCGGGTGCTACAGCAGGAGGTGTTCCATGGTCTAACATCAGTTTTTATGCAATAAACATTTAGTGAGGATATGTAGTTGAAATCATTTCGTAATCAATTTGGCATACATTTGATAACACACGATAGTTTAAAAGCATTGACTGAATTTCAAGAACTGAAGGAAAAAACTCATTTATATACAATATTAGCTAAAATAAATATATACATACACATTATTTTAGTTATAACCTTCAACATATGAATTCCTTTTTTAAGTTATTCAATGAGCTTTTGTATGTATTTCAGCGAATTTCCAAATGAAATTATGTTAAGCAGTATTATTTCCAATCGGGAATTCGGCTGTAATGCAGTTTGCGCCACATAATTTACGGTAACAAATTTAACATTAGGAAACCTCGGCTGTTAACAACAGCTAATGACCCTGGAATTGATAACTTTGATTGGCCTTTACTAATTAATACAAATGCATTTTTGCAATTAATACTGACAGGCTAATCGGTGAAATATATAATAGCATTATCATTTTAATGCTAAGCAACCCAGCCAAAAACATGAAATCGTTATAAACATAATCATCTATTATTAACTATAGACCTGTTAAAAGAACATTATTTCTTTACTCAATAGAATATTGCTTGTTATTATTTTTTTTAATTGAGATTTTTTCAAAAAGTAGGAGTTTTCTCCAACAAAATTTTACGACATCACTTTCCAAGTCTTTCTTTCAAGAATTACTACTTCCCTGAGGCTGTTTACCGACATCTCTCCCTGAACTTGGTTGACCCAAGAAATTCTTAGTCAGTATCTTCTTCTTCCTTCAGACCACCAGTCTTCTTCTTATGGTGATTACTACCTATTTCTTTTAACTTTCTACATACACTCAGCCACATAAACCGTTTTACCATCTACGGTTGATATTGAACAACTTGATTTTTCGTTAAAAACTCACATTCAAAATTTTTATAGTGGCTTTGGCACTTATTGAGAATGGAAGATAGAGTAATACTAAAAATGACTGGTGACCTGTTCTATCGATTTTGAAAAAGCCTTCTTTAAGGTCAACCTAAGCAAACTTTTACAACTACTGAGGAATATTGGACTAGATGACAAAGACATAAGACTGATCAAAAAATTATACTGGCTACAATCAGAAAAAATTAAAATTGATAACAATCTGTCAAAACAAATACCTATCAATAGGGGAGTCAGACATGGCTGTGTTCTGTCTCATGTATTATTTTACTTTTACTCTAAGGCAATATTCAACAAACCATTTGAAAACACACAAGAAGCCATAAAAATTGAGGGAATTAAGATAACAAGCATCAGATATGCAGACGACACAATATTAATAGCCGACTCAGACTTAGGACTCCAAACACTGATTGATTGGTTGAATCCAACATGAAAATAAACAATGATAAGACCAAAATCATGACTTTCTTTCTCAGAATATAACAATACCTGTTACATCGAATGGTAAAATGTTGGAACAAGTAGACAAGAATATTTAGGTTGATGGATAAACAATAAACTGCATCCAAATCAAGAAATTAAATGCAAAATTAAACAAGCCAGGGCTGCTATGCGACCCACATATCAACTTGGGACTTAGGATTCGGCAACTTGAATGTTATCTTTGGTCTGTACTACTATATGGAGCAGAATCATGGACACTCACCGTCCCTGCCATGAATTAATTAGAGGCTTTCGAGATGTGGACTTACAGAAGGATATTAAAAATTTCCTGGACCGACCATGAAACAAATAGACAGATTCTCGATCATTTAAATAAAGAAAAAGAATTACTCCATACCATCAAGGTCCGAAAAACATCTTACCTAGGACATTTACTAAGGAATCAAAAGTATCATCTGCCGTAACTGATCATACAAGGTAAAATTGAAGGAAAAATAAAGCTCTTTTGGATCAGAAACATAAGACATTGCACGGGTTTGAACTTTGAAGAACTGATCAGAATAGAAAAAGATCCAGACAAATTTGCCGAAGTAATCGCCAGCATTTATTGATAAGTAACTTACCTAATACCTAACACCCGTCCTCCAGCCTTATACATAACTTCATATAAGGGCAGATACGCACTGCCTCACTGGGCACTAGGCCACGTGTCTTATGATCGCCTCTCCTTTCTAACTTTCTCAGTTGCCTGAGGTACAGTCTGATCAGTAGTCGAAATCCCTACCTCTCTTCTCCTGTTATTCATACTTGATTTTTTTCTGTATTCTCCAGTTTAATCCTATCTGGTAGGCAGCCATGTTTGTTTGTTTCATTTAACGTAGCATTATGATGAGAGTCAAACATTTTTCCTAACCAGGTATAATCAGGATCTTTCAAGAGTGCCTGATAGCTTGCAGACCTTTTAATATCCCTTCGGAAGGTTGGTAAAACTAAGGATTTTTTCCTAAATCTAAAGGCCGAGAATCCTCTTGTAGGGCCGAGAACCCGCCCATCTTGGGCATATTAGGAAATTATGATAAGTACTACACTACAAGTGATCTCAGAAACCATGCACTATAACCAATATTGAAATGTATTTGTCATTTGCATCTCATTTTCGATTCACATAGGGAAGGATTTCGAGAACTCCAATGAGACCACCTCCCGATCGATTCCATAACGCAGTCATTTGTCAACTGCCCTCTTTCTTTCATTGGGATTTGGAATGCGGTCGAGTACTTTATAAGAGAGAGCTTCTCCCTATGCTATGTCGAGTCAAGCAATACAACAAAAGGTTATAAGGAATTGGAATAGCATATTTAAGAAAAATCTTGTGGATATGCAATCTTACAGCTATTTTTCCCTCTTATTTGGTCTCGTCAAAAGCACTTTACTCATTCTTTTGATTTTCTCAAAAAAGGTTATATGAATTTCGAACAAAATCGATTTTTGTAAATTAAATTATTATAGCATACCTGCTATTAACTAGGTTTTATCTTAACATTAAGTGTGCAAAACGTTAAAACAAATACCCACTATTTTATTCTCTTAAGTAATTTAGGTATTCAGTTAATTTGGCTGATTTTTTCTTTTCATTTTAAAGATGAATATTCTTCATTTTCCAAAAGCTTTAGTAAATTTAGTTTATTCTCAGCACTATTAGAAGATTTTCACGAATTTTTTAAAACTTTTTTTAATAAAAAAAAATATGATTACGTTTAAAGAAAAATATGGCATGGATGTTAATTCATATAAATCTAAAGCCTTTTAATAATTACTGAGTGTATCGTATAATTGTGTACGGTTTAGTTAGACACTTAATTCCGAACAACCCTGGAATAACCATCATCTGGAACTTATTTCTAGCGCAGTGGTTTGGCCGGGTAAGTCGCAGACCACAGTTAATACTGATAAGCCTGAAGAAACAGGATAAAGTTAAAGAGGACATAAAGCTAAAACAAACAATAACAATACTCCCGCTATCAAAGCTAATCCGCAAAGTGCCCAAGTTACCGGGAGGTGGAGTAGAGTGCCACACTATGCCATATCCTCGGCGGATCTCACAACTTCTACAATCCTTCTAACGTTTGTATATATTTAATTAAATGCGAGTTATGCTCCAGTTGCGAAACAAGACTGTCGTTTATAAGTTGAAGACTAACTTTCAGAAGCTCAGTAAGCTTCTTTTACGTGGGTTTGTGATGCCTGTTTGATAAAAGTGGAATATACAGACGTATACCGTAATTAATGGACCGTAATTACAGACGTAATTAATGGTTTCTCTTGCGTAATTAGATGATTACGATTTCAATCCCTCAATTATAACACAAAAAAACTGAAGTGCCTTAAAATAATATTTGGAAAATATTTAGATGTATTTTAAAGTTACCTTCATAAGCGCTTCACTGTCCGCACGTCTACGGAGTCAAATGTCGCCAGGGGACGGCAGTGTTTTAGAAGAATTAATTCATGAAATAATTCAAAGTGTGAAAATTGTTTATATTTTTGATATATTAGGACCAGACACAAGACACATATTATTATGAAACTTAGCTATATTAAACATTAACTACAAAACCTGAGAAAGGATAACATCACACAGAAGTTTTTTACACACAATAAATCATAAGGCTTGAACGGATGGTTACCATGGATACACAAATCAATTATCCAACACCCTCCTTATTTGTGGAGTCGTTGGCACTTGAAGCACTTCCTGAACTTATCCACATCAAGCGCGTGGTTATAATTATTAACTTCTGAGCGCTTACCGAAATCTTAACTGGTAATTAAATATTGCCGACAGTATCTGACGCCATTCTCTCATTATTAGCGGCAGTGATGGATATTTTTTCAGCTACTCTCGCATCTTCTAACATTTCTTAGCTCTTACAGAGGTGACAGGACGCACCGCTCTCCAGATAAAATTCGGAATTATCAGATGACCGCGTTAAAATGCTGCAAACAGCGACTTACCTTTGGTTGGGCTATTTACGCTCCTCTTGTCATTTGCAGGTGAAGGACAGTTCTTGGCGATAGGCCCGTGCCCGTTAGACTGAAAACATTGAGGACCTCTGGGGGGCTTTATATCAGTCTCACCTTCTTCATCTTCGATATTTTGGCTTTAAGGCATATGCACACATCCCTGGACCGAACTAAACTCAGCCCCAGAAGACATCTACTCCTTGCATATTTGTGAAATATTACCAGGACACAAAAGGGTACAGGTTGTATCATCCTCAGAAGAAAATTACCTTCATATCAAGAGATGTAACATTTTCCCTACGAATTTCAGTGGGTCAGTTCATTGTTAGAAAACACTTGCGAAAGTTCTGATAGAATTTCTATGTGTTACCCAAGAAGTCTAATCTAGAAAAAGTAAATGTTGGAGACAGCTCTGGTCATGGCTCAGACGACACAACAGAATCACGGACATCGACTGATGATGATTTTCCAGAGAGTGACGAACAGTTTGACAACGGTCCTCACATCACTAAATCAAGCATGGAATATATCTCCATAGCTAGGGAAACCAACCAAGATGACAAGCCACCAACCACCGTTCCACCAACGACCGTTCTGATATCAACATCGCACCCAACAGCGACTAGACCTGTAAGAGACATTCGACCATCAGTTACGCTGGACGACGTTGTGACGTATTCAGCTATCTCTACCGGCTCCGAGCTGTCAGATCCAGGGTCCTATGACGATGCGTTACTTCGTCAGGGCAATCAGTTGTGGGTTGGTCCCATGGACCGTGAATTTAAGGCTCAAATGGACAACAGTACCCTGGAATTGGTCGAACTTCAAAAGAACCCCTTGCATGCAAGTGAGTCTTCAGGACGAAGAGGGATGCCAGTGGTAAAATAACAGGTCATAAAGCGAGACTTGTTGTCAAGGGATTCACCCAAAGGAGGGGTGTGGATTATGAAGAAACGTTCTCGTCAGTTGTCAGGTACAGTTCCATCAGATACCTTATATCGCTGGCTGCAGAGTACAATCTGGAGATTGATCAGATGGACGCAGTATCCGCATTTTTTTCAAGGAGATCTGGAGGAGCAAATTTACATGTCTCAGCCACCTGGTTTCAGCGATGGAACATCAAGAGTATGTCGACTTCGAAAGAGCTTGTACGGACTCAAGCAAACTAGCCGAATATGGAAATAAAAAAATTTTATGGAGTTTTGCAGGAATTTGGCTCTTGTGTTTATTTCAAAATAACACACAAAAATAATGAAAATAGTGGATGACCTGTTGATTTTTTCATACAATAAAAAATTGAAAAATCAGGCCAAACTTTCAAGATTATTTAAGATGACTGACCTTGGTGAGGCAATTTCATTTTTAGCCCTTGAGCTAAAGAAAATTTGGCTCAGTCAACAAAATTATATTCCTGATATCCTGGACACCCCACAACCGGATCAAATATCGGACCAAATATCCTGGATCTTTCAACAACAGATGCTGAATATAAATCAATGTCTTCTGCAGCACAGGAAGCTTTATGGTTAAGGGTCCTCTCTAAAGAGATTGAGCAAACTTCCAAGAATCCTACTCAGATCTTCTGAGAAAACCAGGGAACAAAGAATCTGGCAGTGCTTATCAGCCAAGGACCAAGCATATTGACGTACGGCACCATTTTATGAGAGAAAAGTTGCAGGTGAAGCTTCTGGCCTTCACATACCTTCCAACCAAGAACATGGTCGTCGACTCTTTGACTAAGGCGCTTGATGTGGATAATTTCAGGGAGTGCATCAAGTGCCAAGGACTCCACAAATAAGGAGGGTATTGGATAATTGATTTTTGTATTCATGGCAACCATCCGTCCAAGCGTTATGATTTACTGTGTGTAAAAAACTTCTATGTGATGTTATCCTGTCTCACGTTTTGTAGTTGATTCTCACGTTTCAAACATTTATGTGTTTAATATAGGTAAGTTTTTTACACACAATAAATCATAAGGCTTCAACGGATGGTTGACATGGATACACACATAACACATTTACATTTACCTTGTAACTGTATTGGTCAAATCTCGCACATATAATTTGTTGATTTTCTTTATTCACATAACAAATACGAAAATCTCTTAGTATATCCATTATTATTTCTGAAGCAATCGATATTCAGATGTTCATATACATCTGAAAAGAGTTAATTACAGCACAATTAATTAAATTAAAAGACAAATATGCAAGTGCAAAAAATTCATCCGTTTTTGCAAATTTGCTAAGTTCATTACATTTTTTTTGTCGAGCATCCCACCTGTTTTAAATCGGTTGGTATAATGTTAATTAAAAAAATGTCGGGGGTAGCATCACACAGATGTGTGAGCGGACGCAAAGTATTGTTCCGGCTACCACACACAACAAAAGCTGCTATTAAAGTGTTAATATGAAGATTTAAGTTAAAAAACGGGGAAAATGAACTCATGACTAATGTAATATGTAATATCCAAAATTTATTAGCAAACAAAATTGTTATCTTTTCTGTAATCCCAACAGCCGCATCCCAACCGCACCTTTTGTCATTTGGGTTTTTTATGCTAAATCTTCTCTTTTTTTTACATGCAAAAATAATTTAAAGAATTAGGGAACCCAATCTCCCCATTGACCTCTATCCGATACAATATTTCCTATTTCGTAACTGTTTATTTTTTTTCTAAGTAAATATATTATTCTTGATCATAATCATCAATACCGTTGCTTATTAATCAGTAAAACATATATTTTCCTCCTCTATTACGTTTAAATATCCGATGATCCAACTTTGAGACGGATCTTCAGAAATAAAAAGGATTGGGATTAATCCAGTTGTTTAGTACTACAATTGATAAATTAAAAAAAAAAATCAAGAAAAAAGCCAAGAACATCCGGTCGAAAGAAAGGAAGGGAAACCACAACGAAACGTTGAACAAGTTCGAAGAAAGAATAAAAATTAAGTTAATGTGTACATTTATTCAATAATTCATTAAATAATTATTTTTCATCAAAAGCCATTCAACAAAATGAAAGAAATTAAAATAAGTATTTCTTGCTTCAAAATTAAAGCGCAGGTATATGTAGATTTCAATGTGACAATTTACTAAGTAATTCATGATTACACCAAAAAGTTAATTGTCAATTTGCACCCTGTACAACTTTAACACGCTTCGATGTGAATCTGTCAATTATTGTCATCGATTATTGACTCGTAATTATCAATAATGAAATAAGCATTTGACAGGTCAATTATCTTATTAAAATTGTCATCCGATAATAATTGTTAAAATACTTATGTTTTCCCAATTATTGTTATTATTCAGTATAAATAAAGCGTAAATAAATAATAGTTTCGCCATGAGGTCAGCCTGCCTAGGTCAATAGGATTCGGATCAAGGCGCAATGTTATAACAATAACTGACATTTCTCTAAATATATATTTATATCAACCGTAATAATTTAGCTAACATTTATTAAAAAAAAAAAGTTTATTTAGAATATAGTATGTAAAATTTATATATTCATAATAAAATTATCTTTAGCCCAGAATCAACACCATAACAAGCATTTGATACATTTTTATTTTATTTTCAATGGCGCAATAGAGAGATAAAAAAATCCTTCGATGGGAGGTTTCCCTAACTACGCTTCCACATGAATCCCAAACAAAAGATTTTCTAAAGAAGTAATAACGTCAAACGACATTCGTATAATATTCTCTAATAAATATTTAATCATTTTCAATTGTATGGTATCTATGATAAAAAAAATAACATGTTCAACTACAACCTATGAACATAGTGCCTTGCTGGGCACCATGCCCTCTTGGAATAGTGCCTGTTAGTGACTGTTCTGTCTCTAGGATAACGGTTGTGCAGAGCAACTCAGCGCTCTACCACTGAGTTACCCTACTCCCTGTTATGTTATTTATTTTTTTGTATTATAACTTATATTTACTGTTACTTTGCAAATTATTATTTACTGTATATTTACTGTTTCCTTCCAAATTATTATTTTTTATTTCAAAAATTAACCAACAATCGTTAGCGAGAATTCATTTGGGAATCGTTGATATATATTTGTTTATTCATTTAACTTATCTTTATGTTAAGGCTAATCGGTCGATGCTACCGTGGGAGTCTTAAATTTTGCCTAATCAGTTATAATTGGGGAGAGATCTTTAAGGAGTACACCCCATGATACGAATATATGCTCGGGACGATCGTATTGGGTTCTCACATATGAAATGTCAGTGAAGGTGTAAATTTCAATTATTAGCAAACAAATATAAAACAATACTTTTATTAATCAAAATAGAATCCTTCACATTCAATTCACTTCTCCCAATGTGAAACAAGCATTTCTATCCCCGCTCTCTAGAAATTCCAAGGAAGAAGCGAAGTCTTGGAAGGCCGATTGTTCTCGAACGGAAGATTGTTCTTTCACTCACAATATTAGTGTTTCAGTATGGCCAAGTTTAAATTCGTAGAGAAAAATTATACGAATTACCGCGGAAGACATACTTTTATTCTTATTTACTTTTAAAACGTCGCTTCACTTTCAAAAGGAAACGTAAGGCTGATTATGAAAAAGGATTAAATGATCCTTCAAACGGTATACATAAAATAAGGGTTGGTGTACAAATAATCTAAATCTAACAGACGAAACTGACATTTCATCCGTTACGACCCACTATTATAAGTCCCTTCCGAAGTACGGCTTTTGATACGGTTATTTCCGTTAAAATCGTTGTGAACATTACATAATCGCAATGCTTTCTTATTCTTATTCTTGATTCGTATCTCATCTAAAATTGACTGGTATGTGAATGTAAAAATGTATAGTATAGATAACTTTTACCTACCTCTCACAATATGAGTATGTGCGTAAACATTAACACTGTAAACCAGGAACGATTGCTAATGAAGAGGCGCAGAATAAAAGTTCGGAAACATACACTCACTCTTACGCAAGTCAAATCTTTACAGAGGCAAGGGCTCTGGTGGAATGCGTTCATTTCCACCCCTCCCCAACCCACATACAATGGGAGCAAGATAATTTACCAACAATCAATCACCAAAGGATTAATTACAGGTTTAAAAAATCAGTGATTTTGCACATTCAATAAGCAAGATCTAACAAACAAATCACATACTACAGATAGTTTTTTTGTTTTTTTTTTAATTAACTACTCGTAATATTTCATTTGCTGATATATACACATTTTTACAATGGTCCATGAAGAACGTTGGCTGCACGATGAAGTCATCTTAAGGTTACGCATTTTATAAAGCTTGGTGAGTCTCATAATGGTTTGTACGTCCTAAAGGGTCGATCTAATTACTGTTAGCATATAGGATAATTTAGCTATCACAGCTGGGATTAGAACCTCAGCTGAATAACTGAACAACCTCGCAGCCCTGTTAAATATTTAAAAAAGTGAATTCAGCAAAAACGACAATTATGACAAAAATAAAATGTTATAGAGTACAAAAAATTCTGAGAAAATATAAATATTTTATGTATGAAATTATTTGATAATGTAAAACATATCTTTAAAATGTTTATTTCATCAAAGCCCCCCCCCCAAAAAAAAATACACAAGCTGTTATTTCTGAAAGTAGTACAATCCATTTATTCATAAATCAAGATATTTTAGGGTTTGAATTTTAGTTAATTTAAAAATAATGGTAAGAGTAATGTTTTAACATTATATACCTTTTACATTTAAAAAAATAATAAACATTAAAGTAATTTAAAAGAATAGACTAGTTTTTAAATATCTACAGTCCCGTTCATTAAGTGGATAAATCGGATTTGGTCCAGAGAGAATTGACTGCTTTCAGATAAGCGGAATAGTATCATTCTTGTAGTTTTTGGCTTTAAATGGAGTTGTAATATAAAAAATAACTCATTTTCACGTCAATGCCTTACTAAGCCCCTTATTAACTAAGAAATAACTCGATCCCGCTTACTTCAGTACAAGAAACTCATTTCGGACAAAATTAGACTTAACTTACTCACCGGGACTGTAGATATATTGTAGTTGCTAATTAATAAATAACAGCAATAGTAGAACTAGCTAATTAAAAAATATAATTTAAAAACAAGATAACTAATTTACTCATTATTTTAGTTATTATCATAACTATTGAGGTCCAGAATTAAATCAGTTTTATAAATCTCTCCAAGATAATTGCTTTAGTGTAGAAGAATGTCCCCAAGATAGGGTACAGATTAGGCTGTGATATGATTTTTAAAAAACACTAAATAAATATTTTTTTTTAAATATGATGAATTCATTATTTGCTTTTCAGATCTTAAAAAAAAATGAATATATTTTTTCTTGGAAGAAAAGAAGACAGAGACTTAGTACAAGTGATTATATAGTCAATTTAAAAACGAAGAAAGTTATGAATATTTAAAATAATTATTAAAAAATGTAAAATGAGAAATATATATACACGTATCGCGATGTGACCGCATTAACGTAACCAGAGCTAAGCCACTAAATGGGCTGTCACTAAATTGGAAAACCCGACGGTTGTAGGATCCACTTACGGCTATATTCCAATTTGTAACAATCACGTACATTTTTCCATCTTCAATTAAAATATATATTCTTTTGGCGTTTTGGAAAATATACTAAATTGATTAAAACCAGGAAAAAATTGCGTTGCAAGGAAAAACAAAGAAGTAAGCGATTAATCGATTATAGGACCTTCTTAATAAAATCCCCACTTATAGTTGTATACAATATTTATATATACTTCACGGAAAAAAGTACTGTCCGCCCAAGTCTTGTAGCTATAATCCAAGTGTTCACACGGAAGCCAGTAAATTTATTTAGTTAATTTATTTATTTAAACATCCATCTGTTGGAATACTCAGCATGATCATTTTAAATAATTAGGTGATCTACAAAGTAAATTTTAATACCTTAAAATACAAAAAAAATATATTTAACATGCCCTAAAAATAGCGCGAATCACTTTAGTAATTTATACTATGAATATTTTGACGTCTATTTTTATCACTAGAATATCTTATTACACTTTAATGGTCACTTTCATACGATGTAATAAGTTCAAACATGTTACTAGGATTCTATTTAATGGTTATTAAATTAATTTATGTAATACGATATTCGCCTATATAGTTATTATGTAAAATAGAACGATTAATTGATTGCGACTATTTATATCAACAGGACCAGAGAATAACTGCTTAAGTCGAATTTTGTCCAGAGTAAGTTAGTTATGTTGAGGGAAGCGGAATTGTAGTTTTTAGATTGAAATAAATTATCAAGCCAATGCCTGCGAAAATAACCCGATTCCTCTTCCATAAGTACAAGAAAGTCATTGGGAAAATCCGTTTACTACTTAATTGCTGTGGATATATTGTTCTGAGTAATTAACAACTATCATTAAGAATAAGGATGTCAAACACTAAAACGGATTTCACATACCATTATTCCATGATTAAATATCATTAAATTTAAAATTTAAACCTAAATAAAAAATATTTATCTCTCTACCGTAACATCACAGAATTCTGTACTTGCATACAAAAGTACCTTTTAAATTGTACTTGTTTGTGTATGAAGAAAAATAAATGTAAATTTTCATGGAAATTTTGAATGAATAGATAAAAAAAAGGTAACAATGAGCAGTGTAAAAAACAGCATCCGTACTGTTTTTAGGACAAAGATTGCGCTGAAACACGCTATTTTTTCCTTAAATTAAGGGCTTCTACTCTACAAGGGTTGGATGAGCCCCAGGAGGGTCTGTATTTCCCACAGAGTCCATTTGTAAGTGGTCTAAGCAGTTGATATGCCACAGCTCTATTTAAACCCGGAAACTTCCATAACAATTAATAAATATTAAAAATCAAAATAATTATTTCCTTCGTTTATTTTTTTAAATGGGTGAATAATAAATTTAAGACTTCCTGAAAGTTTTACTGGCAGTGTAAATTCATAATGAAGCAATTATTACTAATTCATCAAGTGGAAAATATTAATAATAAACTATTCTTTCGGAATTAACCTTTAGGAAAGAAGTAACCTATCACGGATATCCCTAGACGCTCTCATCGATAAGATCCTATGCAACGCCTTAAATCAATTCCGAAAGCTATTATTAAAACAAAATGATTAATTATGATTGAACGCTAAAAATTATTTTGTCACGATTAAGATTGCTATGAGTATGTTGTTTGCAAGACCATAAGGCCGCAATTGATCTAAGAGTAATAGCTAATTATAACCCAGTATATAACAGTGGCTCTAGTCACCGACTCATTTTTTTTAATTGGAAGCTTATTTAGCCGCATTATAGGGGGAAAACGCAAGATATCGCGTCATCGGCATGCTCGTGGCGTATTGCGCGAGACTGGCGCCACCAAGCAGCGAGTGCATGAGTTACACAATTAGTATATTTTAATCATTTTTAGTTTAAAGATTAGAATTTTATTGATATAAGAATATTAACATGGAATTAAAAATGTCGCTTAATCGTTGTGCAATTAATAATAACAAAACTTCAATAATATGTTGACCTTTTTGTTTCTCTAAATGATTTCATTTGTCATATTTAAATGTCAAATGGTTGAAAGTAGAAATGACCGAAGTATTATTGAACTTAACGATGATAATAATGCTGAAAATGGAAATAATATTTATTCCGAATCGATATAAATAAACCTAGAAATTATTTAATTCTGGGCATGGATAACGGAGTATACGTGTTGAAGGTTTCTTAAGATTTAGGCACAAAAAATGCAAAGAAAAAGTAGGCAAATTATTATTTTATTCTTACAAAATCAGAAGAGTTTGTCGAACAGAAAATTGTGTTCTTGTCTAAATTAAGGGGAATTGAAATATCAATGATTTTTTCTTAAACACTATGAGATTCAAAGTAATACAGGTAATCGAAATAGACTGAACAGTTTTTTAACCCCTAGACATACAATTACGTCTGGGAGACATCATTCCACCCATGCACCTCTGATGTCTCCCAGAAATCAGGAACGGTCACTGATGGACGTAAAATAGTAAATTACTAAATTATCCCATTATTTCATCCGTGTGTTGGTTCTGTAATGTTTAAAATTACCAAGCTCTAATCTCATCTTCTTAACAGTACTGAAAACAAAATGACATCGGCATTTCAATACATTGAAGTAGAAAACATCGAAAGTAGCATTTAGTATAGCAGTAATCTTGTAAGGAGAATGTCTTATTATTCATTTTAATTTGGTAGAAATAAAAATAATTTGTATGACATGTTTGAGTTAAATTCATTGTATGAAAGTGACGATGAAAGTCTTTGGACTATTCTAGTGATGACTCTTGTCTTGATGTTATTTAAATATCAAGGGGTTAAGTTCACTTCTGATTGCATTTTCCTTAACCCTTTCATGCCCAAAGTGTCAAAATAAAATAAAAAATCTCCTTTTTCTGTTAAAAATGGCCTAAGTAACCATAAACATTTTTTTCCAATTTTTTCGCCCTACCATTTTTTTTTTAAATAATCCAATAATCCGTCCAAACTGATACTAGAAAGACTAGCTTGCCTGTGCTGCAATCTGTGACATATTCTTGAACTATTCATGTAGAATAATGGCTACACTGAGTACACATAACAGATTTTGTAGCCAAACTGCTACATTAGGCATGAAAGGGTAAAAAAGGTTATTCCCAACTTAAAAGATCAATTAAGAAAATTTAAAAACATACTATTACTCTTTTTTTCATTAAAAAAAAAATATATACACACAAATCAGATGTATCTTTTGTTTTTTCACAATTAGCTATTATGTAGCTTCATCACGCCTGACCTCAAAGTCACTAATTTGTGTCTGGAAAATTGAATTATAGTACATTTGAAGTGCTGAATATCAAATCGTACAACCAATAATCTGCGATAATATGGTTACTAGGGCATATGTCACTTTTCCAAATTTTTATTCTTCATACTGAATTCAGCTGAAATTCCAGGCATGCTAAGAATTTACAGTGTGTATACGATAATATAATGTATCTATTATAATGTAGAAGAGCAAAAGCTCAAAAGAGACTTATAATACTTAAGACATGGGAAAATTCCAGACAAAACGCCTAAGGTTTCTGAATTAAAAAAAAAAAACTCGTCGATATTTCGCCAATTCCTTAGATTGTCGCTTCGAGTTAAGGTACAATTCGTTTAAACTTTTCATTCGTTTACTTCATAATGTTCTTCCAAAAAAAATAATAATAACAATAATCGTTATTTGCAGTATGAAAATGACGATAAAACGTGTAATAATTGAAAATATGTATATTTTGGTAATCCTTTCTTCAAGAAATGAACGTTTCAAGTATTTCGAAGTATAGATAATGATATGAACTGAACAGTATATGTAAGTAGGTTCTTTAGTCAATGTACAGTCAATACTAGTTACTATATAGTGACTATTTAGTGATATTTTTAAGACTATTAAAGAGGAAACGAATGTAAAGTTGTGACTTGACGCGAAGTGACATTCTGAGGAAGTGATACCAAAGAGAGTAAAAACAGAAGAAAAAAAATTAAAATGGCTTTTCCTAACCTAACAATGTAGCAAGATACGAACCAGAGGAAACATCCCACCACCATCAAGGCCCAAAAGGAGCTGCTCAAATTATTATATTTTAATATTAATAAGGCTCAGCGAACTCAAAGCTCGATACCACCAACCTTTACTTACAGATTTCCGTCCACGAGCCAATACTCATATCCAAATCCTTAAATTTAATTTATTGACTCAATATTGTCTTAACTAATTACTACTGGTAATTAACGACATAAGTTCGAATTGGTGACAACAAATATCTTAAATTCCCTTCTCACACCCCCCTCAATATTCTATTAATTAGGAAGATTTCGCAATGCAATTCTCACACCTATCCCTAAGTCTAACCTCAGACGTGTACCAATCAGCACAGCGCTTATAAACTTTTTAGGAATTCTTTCGTTACTCAACCTAACAAGTTCATCTTAATCTTTGTGACGCTATCACTTCAATGATATTAACCGCAACTCAGTGTTATATATTCGGTCCGAGGATTCTACGCAACACCTTATTTTCGGATTTATATGTTTTTGTAAATAAATATATTTTTTACTTCATCGCCTAAGAAGAGAACGGTTTTATCTTCTCATAACCACCACTGACGATTAGAGTTAATTATATGAATGGAAATTCCATTGGTAACAAAGAGGTGGTTTAAAAGTCCATTCTCCAGCAATTAGACAAATATTCCGGCTTGGATCAATTATTTAAAAAAACAATTAATTGTTGACCTCGCCCCATAAAGGGTAATTAATTGATCCGGACTAATATAAATAAAGACGAAGGGATAGTGGGGTACTGTTTTGGAACCCCATAAATAGATGAGGCCCTGCTGGTGGCAGAGCCCTTGTAGCTTAGGCCAAGTCCCCAAGACAAAAGGGACTTAGTGATTTAGGCTCACGGTCGTGGGGAGGGGTGTCTTTATTTCAAGCAGCCTACTTGCCCTATCAAAATTTGCGCTAACTCACAACTATCCCAAGTCGATGCGTCCTTCGTCAAATTTAATTTATTGACTCTCCATTGTGTAAGTAATTTACGGCAAAAGTTAGAATTTGTGACTAAGAAATTTCTTAAATTCCCTTCTCACATCCCCCTCAATATTCTATTAAAGTGGAAGGTTTCGTAAGCCGGCTAACATTTATAAAATTTAGATTTGTAGGTTTAGGTAGCACAATCCACATCTGAAACCAGACGAAAATAAACGAATATAATAAAAGATATATTGATTTACTAAATAGCTATGGATAAATCCAGGTAAAGTGATTCAATACAAATAAAGTCAGTTGCAAGACAATTTTTTAATATTTTTATTTTATTACCCCATTATTCAACTGCACTATTAGTTTAAAACCGTTAAAACAATAATTAAATAACTTCCACATTTCCTAAAAGGCTGTCATTTTTATTTTCGAAAATTTGCAAGTGCACGACAGTTGTTTTAATTATGAGGAATAAGCGTCAATTTGAATTTATCTGCAGTGGATTAAGTTACGTAATTTTACTTTATATGATTGTTTTAAAAAATGTGCTATGTTGCCTTCACTGCCCAAACTATGATCTCAGGGAAAGTGGAGATCCTTTGATCTGAGTAGTTTTAAAATAATAATATGGGATGCCACACTGAGATAGTTTAACTGAGCTACAGTAATTATTACATCATTAATGATTAAAAAACATAACCCTCTGTTTTCCAATGGTGGCCTTGGGGATGGACTTGAAGTTTATTAAATAAAGATTCTTTTTTGCACGAGACAAAATAACATTACTTTTATCGATGAGCATTGTTACAAAGTTATATATCACTTTAAAAAAAGGAGCCCTATCGTTATATATGAATGCCTACATATTGAGCGACTGCTGTTCTGCCTCATTTTCAAGTACAGATCCTATGAGACACACAGACTGCTCAGTGATTCTTCACCGATTTATTTACACACTCTTAGCTTTCTAGATAGTGTCACATACAACAAATGTCTTCTCTGCAACATTGTTTTTATCCGAAACCCTCTAAAATCGAAAATAACCAGTCAAAATGACTTCTAATGTTGGGTATTGATAACTTGGGAAAGCTATTTTTTAAATGTCTATATGAGCCTTCATCAATATATATATACATTTTTTTTTTTTTGTAAAATATACGAAACGCCATAATTGACCCTGCCAGTAGTCGTATGTCTCAAAGATTAAACCAGTTATGTCTTAGTACTCGCCTTAGTAGTAGGCATAAGACTACAGTGTCTTCGGATATGAAAAATCGATAATCCCGAGGATTCCGGTCAGGATAATGAGACAAACTTATTAAATTATCGCATTGTCATCGGTCCTTGAGGAGTATGCTAAGTTTCGAATTAATTAGATGTTTTGAAAAGGCAAAAAATCGAGTTCAAAGATTCCATTACATACGTACATAACGGCGTATGTAATAAAAGCGTGTTAGAAGTATTTCTATGTTTTATTAAGTTTCTTTGTTGGAAGCCCACCTTTCCCATGACGGAGCAGAAGTTAAAGAATAAACTGGCTAAAGCGCTCGACTTGAAAAATGGGAGCCGGGTACTAGTGGCTACTTCGCGTGAGGGCAAAGATTGATTTAACTAAACTGGCCCTTTAGCTCCTCGCCTGAGCCTCCATGTCAGTGTCCCTTAATTCACTTAGAAATAACCCTTTTCTTTTTTTTATCTAGTTTAAAATGGCTCCAAGTCAATTGAATTTTCCTTACAGTATCAAATTGTCTGACTTTTCTATCTATTTTTTTATATACTCCACTATTTAAAACATGTAACACTATGGCCCCTCAAGAGCCTAGGGCTCAGTACATGGCAGAGACTGCAAGAAGTGCTTCAAGAACAACGGTTTTGCCGTAAGCTGGTTTGCCCGAGATCACGTTCAACCCATTTTCGATACACACTATAAAGAGTCAGTATGAGCTCCATTAGGGTCTCCAGATCCAAAAGGTCCCGGCTGTTAACAGATTAAATAAATTATCTGACACAGCCGTGTTGGAACCCGAGAACATCGGCATGGTAAATTAGCGCTCGATCACTGACTGCGCCGCTCGCCTTTACTATTTAAATGAGAAGTAAGTACAGGGATAATTCAAAATTAATTACTATGAAAGGCTATTAAAAAGAAAATATTGGCCAGCGTCTCAACACGAACCATATAAGACATTTTGTCCCAAGTTCATTAAATCCATTAATAACAATGATTTTGAAAATTTGATATCCTATATAAGGTATATAATAAAGGCCAGGTCAAACATGGGCTTGAAATGGAGCTATTGCTAATAATATAACTTTTTAATATGCCAAAAACTGCTTTTTTTGCTGAGCAAAAAAAAAGGATGATGATTCCGCTACCTTTGATATAATCAACTATCTCTGGACAATATTTAATTTAAACACTTGTTTAAAGGGACTGCAGATACATAAAGTAATGAGAATTTTTTGTAACTTTTATAATATTAGTCCAGGATCCATGGTCCATTTTTTCACTTGATTAATATCAAGCTGAATCTTTCGTTTCGATGAGACGCCCAACAATTTCATGTGCGAAAATTCTCGATTGTGGTGGCTAACAGAGGTAGAGGGGTATGTCGATTTGATGATTCTCAAAAATTCATTACTAACAGGGTTTTTTTTTTGTTAAATCTCAAGATAATTATCAAAATTATTTGAAAAAATATTTGTCCTACAAAATTTATGGTTTGATCAAAGAGTCCCCTCCTTCCAACGTGTATCGATAACGAGGTCATCAAAAATGATTACTAACCAGCTGTTTTTTTGTTTTTTTTACTTCTTCTCTTTTGACTTCGTTATCGATACATATTGGAAGGAGGGAACTATTTGATCTAATCATACATTTTGTAGGACAAATATTTTTTCAAATAATTTAGATAATTATCTTGAGATTTAACAAAAAAAAAAAAACCAGTTAGTAATAAATTTTTGAGAATCATCAAATCGACATATTTTATCCTTGCTTCCTCTGTTAGCTACCACAATCAAGAATTTTCGCACAGGAAATTGTTGGGCGTCTCATCGAAACGAACCTATTCACGAAGATTCAGCTTGATACTAATCAAGTGCAAAAATGGGCCATGGATCCTGGAGTATATGAGAAAGTAAGTTATTTGTATAAGTTTTTGGTTTTCACATATATTATGATTTCCTTTTGTAAATAATTTACAAAGTGTTATGGAATGTATAAATAAATAAATGGTCATTTCAAAGGGTTAATCAGAAATAAAAAAATATTGAATGTAATACATTAGGAAAAAAAATTAATTATTTTATAAGTGTAAACTAAAAAAGTAGAAAGAATATTTTAAAAGTAAATATTTAAAAGCGAACTGTGCGGTAAAACTTCTTCCACAATTTTGAATATAATTAAAAGTTTTAAATATCAAAATAACAGAGGAATACTTAAATTTCTTCAAAGGGTGCCTCAGAAAGCTCCATAACGTGTTCTAACAGATTGTCTGGATTTATTTTGGAGAAAATATGTTCCCCACCTCTATTAGTGAGATTTCGCTATTTCTAGTTACATCTAAATTTTTTAAAACAAGAGACAGCCTTGAGAAGGAAAAACGATAATACCTGCCGAAGGAACTGCAGATAGAAAAAAGAGTGACCTGGTTTTATATCGGAACCTCAGAATATAGATATATTCTATATTCTAATATAGAATATACCTATAGATATAATATATATTATATAGAATATAGAATATATTCTATATATTCTTTATAGACAGATGACGGGGATAGTAATAGCTTCAAGGAAACCCACAGAGGGAACGGAAGAGAAAAAATATTGGCCTCTGGGAAAATATCTTCATTTAGTTTCGGAAGTCGACCGCATATCAGGACATATAATGGTGAGTAAAAGGTCTGATAAAAAATAAATCAATTTAAATAGAGCTTTTCGTAAAACCTATTAAGGCCTTAACTCAATTCAGGCTCAACAAAGAACAATTCATAACCAATAAGAGGAGCCTTACGTCTCCCACGCTCAAAGAAAGTGTATTGAGAGAAAAAAAGACTGACTTGGTTTAAGGAGGCCCGAGCTTTGGCGAAAACAAAGGAAAGGGGGAATGACTGAAAGGCCTGAATTATTAGTATCAATTCCGAGTAACTATAAATTTATGATTAAAAGAAAAAAATTGAGTACATGTATTATTTCTTAATAATTAGTTAATTAGTAAACGCAATCACCATTGTAGAGACACATTTTAACTCTTGAACAAAAGAAGTAAAATCTCCTTCCCGTGTCTTATCCGTTTCGGATGTTGACTATTAAGATGGCGATTTCAGTTCCCTTTGGGCTCTTCTAAATATTTGCACAGTCCTGAGGCCAGAGCATTGCCTTAAATTATCCAGCCAGGAGTGCCTCATCATTGCTGGTCCGCTCCGACTACCCATCTTTCCTTGCAGTAGACGATTTTAGTCGTTTCGCATTATGTGGCCAAGGTATTCTCATTACCACTTTTTGATGGTATATGCGATTACTTGATTTTTTCTTACCCAACGTCATTACGTTCTCTATTGGACATAAATATCATTTAGCCAGTCTTTCCTAAATAATTATTTTAATTTGGATAAGACTGGCTTAAAATTAACCCATTTTTCTCATTTAATTTAGTTTTAAATAAATATTTACTCTGGTATTTTATAGATGGTAAGCATTTAAAAAGAGGTCATCCAAAATAAAAGGGAAAAAATCTGGCGGTTGGGCGTCATCTAGGACAAATCACTTCCCTGCACAACCGCTATTCAGGGGACAGTACAGTCCCTACCATGCACTGAACACCAAACCCATTCACCTTGTAGTGGTACAGGTTTTTTTTTTTTTTTAGCCAGTCTTACATTCAGGGGAATGATCAAGGCAATTCTATATCCAAGGCTAAGCTCTTAATACTTAACATCATTTTTAGGTGATTATATTTACTAATTACTAGATATCATCCAAGTATGAGTAAGGAGCTACATTCTTTGTAGTGTGTTTATAGATATGAGATATGTAATCTCATAAACCATACCTTTGATATATGTTATAAATTGAGACATGCTATCCGGAATATTATGGTATGTATTACTGACATAGGGAGCGGAGTGGCTCAGTGGTAGAGCTCTGAGTTGCCTTGCCGGAAATCCTGGTTCAAATCCCGCTGCAGGCAGTTGCTTTTATTTAGTCCGTATGTGGCGAGAGATGAATCATATGGGATCTAAGACCCTCCTGGGGCTCACCCACCCTCTATAAAATATTATAAAAATAGGGTACCCAAAATAAGATGGGAAAACCTAGCGGTTGAGCACAATCTAGGACAAGTCATCTCCTTGCAGAACCGTTCTCCATGAAACAGTACAGTCACTACCATATACTGAACCCCCAGACTCGTTCACGGGTCAGAGTGGTACAGGTTTTTTTTTTTTTTTATTAATGATATAAACCTCCCGATATACTAATACTATCTATTGTTTATTGTAGTAATTGAAATGAAATATTGATATCTAAATCAACAATATATAAAGGGAAATGCAGATGAAAGAAGGAATTTTTTTATGAGTGTAGATGAGAGAAAGAGAAAATAGAAGAGGAAGTGATAGAGAAGTGAGTGAATTATTTCGATGACCGTGGACAGTGAGGCTCGGGCGGCTGTCAATTGGGATCGAGCTCGCTGATTTGTGAGCAGTTACTTTCTATACAGGATCCTACCTCTCTTCTGGGAATTAAAAAAAAGGGCAGGTAGAGCGGATTATTCCGAAATCAAAACCCAGATATATACCAAGATCATGCGTCTAATCGAGTTCAGTAATTTGTGGACGAACAGCAACAGATGTATTGGAATGTCCAAAGCATTATTACTTGGAGCTTACAAAAATAGCAAAAGTCACCTACTTGGTGAACCGTTGTCCGTGAAACAGTGCTGTCTCTACCATGTACTGAACCCCAGACTCCTTCACGGGTCGTACTGGTTACAGGTTTTTTCAGGTTTACAAAAATAGTACTGAACTGAACGTACATACGTCTACTAAAACATAAGTCCCCACTGTAGTACAATTACTGTTGCACGAGCGTCCTTAGTTGTCTAAATTTAAGTCGTTTTGATTATACCTGAAAAAAACCCGTACCACTATAACCCGTGAACGTGTCTGGGGTTCAGTACATGGTAGAGACTGAACTGTTTCATTGACAACGGTTGTGAAGGGAGGTGATTTGTCCTAGATCAACCGCCAGATTCCCCTCCTTTTAGAGGTTGGGTGAGTCCCAGGTGGGTCCTAGATCCAATATTATCCATTTCCGGCTGCTAAAAGACTAAATAAAAGTCGTGCCAGCTTTTTCCCGGATTTGAACCAGGATTTTCTGCATGGCAACTTAGAGCTAATGATTGTTCTTAAGTAGGGAAAGTGGTCCACCACTTCTAGAGCCTCAACATTGCATAACAAACGCACATCTTCCTGTTCATGCCTAGAAATGAGGTCGGAAAGAGACTACGAAAAATTATGGAAGAACAGCTCGATTTAAGTTCAAGCTGGATTTAGACCCGCTAGACAGACGCAGGACCACATTTTTGTTCTTACATAAGTATTAGAGGGAGCATGGGACCGAGACAAAGACATTTTCCTAGCCTTTCTCGACCTGAATGCTGCTTTCGACTCTGTTCCACACCAGGAGTAAATAAAAACGTCCCAGGGGATCTCATCAATGCTATAAAAGCAATTTATAAAAATGCAAAAGGGGTAGTGCGAATCAATGGGAGAGAGACCGATATATTCCACATGGATAAAGGAGTTAGGCAAGGTGATAGCCTTAGCCCCCTACTATTTATATCTTTTACTGATGAGATCCATAAAATATGCAAGAGGAGAACGTCACCAACTCTAATCGGTCGAATTTGCGTCCTGTCGTCGTCCAGAATCTTCTCTACGCTGATGACATCGTTCTTCTTGCGGATTCTAAGGAGAAGCTGTAGCAAGACTTTGTGGAATGTATATAAATATGTAATATACAATTATAAAATATTAACGAAATTTGCATAACCCTTTTTTTCCTCCAATACATCAAAGGTTCACACTCCAGCCAAATGCTCATTTGTTACCCGCTTTTGATCATTAACGCCTTATAAAATGTATTTTTTTTGTTTACACTGTTTAATATAATACAGCTCTTTATTTATTTCATAAGCTGAACTAGGATCACACAAACACTAAAGTGGATCACACGTTTCCTTATAATAATGATTGAGGTTGAAGTGGATTCGCTTGCAGTCGTAAATGTAAGCCAGGGGGTAGAGAATGCCTAATACTCGAGGAATGTGCATCGCGGCATTAAACAATAATAATGCACTCAAGCTATGCATGCTTCATGCAGTCCTTAATTACATGCTGACTTGAGTACTCTAGGGATCATATCAATATTCGATAGTAGTGATTGTATTAGTAGCAGCACTATGGATGTTCATCTTTAGTAGAACCAGGATTCCATGATGATTCTCCAAACGAGATTCATATACCAAGGGAAGTACTCAAACACGATGTATGAATAACACAAGAATAGATAGATATATTTTTAACTATTAGTAAAACCTATCAAGATATAATAAAAAATACAGAGACAATAAATAGGTACATATATGGGACAGTTTTAGAAACAATGTGAACATTAACAAAATATAATTATCTAATTATACATTCAAAAAAGTTAATTATAAACCATAATTAAATTATAGTTTTAATTTTTTAAATACAATATCAGTTCCTTCTGAAAAACAACTTTGTAATTTTTTTTTTATTAGTAACTTATTCAATGAAATTTACAACAGTATTATACTAATAGAACAAGTAAATAGAATGATTGGTAACTTCCACATATATCATATATCATAAATTGCATCAAAACATTTAATGGCGGTGAAAACATGTTAAAACAAAATTAGGTGCAATAATTCAATGTTAATATCACATAAGTGGTTATTTAATAAAATATCTTGATATCGCTTTAAACTTACTTCATAGGACTAATTGCAGTGACTTTTTCCTTATATATTATTTATTCCTTCAAAGTACTCAAAATGTCTGTTTATTTCTTTCGACTTTTCATTATCTATTTTATCGATCAGATATTTTAAAAAAGAATCAGTACGTGTTAGAGACTGTACTGTGTCTTGGACAACGGTTGAGCAGGGAGGTGATTTGCCCCAAATCACGCTCAACCGTCAGATTTCCCCCCTATTTTAGTACCCATAACAGGGTATATAAGAGGGTAGATGAGCCTCAGGAGAGTCCAAGTTCCCTGTTGTCAACAGGTTACAAAAAATCTGATATGGCAGGATTTAAAGCCACATACCCTAATCATTGCAACTTAGCACTCTACCACTGATCCACTCCGCTCCCTATTATATAGCCTATTATAAGGCAGAACATAAAAGAAAAGGAGATGTCCAAATGAAAAATCCTACAAATGGACTTATAACGAGAGGATGAGTAGGCTAAACGGTTTAAATGGCAGGAAAAACTCCTATTTTTTTTATTGAACAATAATTATTATTTTTAAAAAAATTAATACTTCTGTACTCAGTTTAATTTGTATCATACAAGTCAATTCTAATTGTTATCATAATTTTCTACTGAATTAGACAATTATTTTGTAAACTATTGTTGATTTCAATGTTACTTTGTTTTCAGTTCTTACGATGGCCTAAAGTTAAGATCGCAACTATAACAAAGGAAAAAAAATGAGTTCTACTTAATGTTGCGAACCTTTACATTCACAGCAACCCAAAACCCATTTTTACATAAATTTTCATATAAGGTCAATTATCTCCACATCAATAATATTTTAACAATTGATTCAATGATAAGTCTATTTTATTAAGATAATGATGATTTATTTTTGATGTAGTGACCTTAAGGAGAGAGCCAAAAGTTTTAATTTCACTTCCATACGAACAGATAATTTTTATTTCATTAATTTATTCTTGAAATTTACAACTGTAATATAATAATACAACAAGCAAATGAAAGGAATGATGTATAGTGGCATGAGTAAGGACAAGTAGAGAAACTACCCAGTGGTAACACTCTTTTTTTTTTATTCTCTTTATTTCCAGATCGGCTATTCCTAGCCTTACATGGTTTTTTTAATAATGAAATTTTAAGATTTAACACTTAGTGAAAGTGTGGGTTTCGTCTCATGCAAGAGACACCCCTAACTGTACATTATCAGATTATTTACAGAGAAGATGTAAATATATAATAGCGTTTTTTCATATAAAAGAATAATAGTAATTTGAATATAAAGCATGTAAATAAGTAAACAAAAATAACATTAATGTAATAATAAACAGAACTATAGTACTATAAAACGGAAAACTGAAAGAAAACAGGATTATATTACATTTTGTTAAAACGATTGGTGAGAAACGTTATCTATTGAGATCACATGAGAATATCTTTCAAGAGTCTTGGTTTTAGTCTTGGGGATGAAATAGGTTCGCCTAATTTGAATGCTACTGCTCCTTGGACTGCTGGTAATCCGGTCTTAAATCTGGTGTAACGTTTTTTAATAAATTCATCAATCGACTCTAGGTTTAGCTCTCGGTGAAGTTGACTGTTTCGTACAAACCAAGGCGCGTTTACTGCGATCCGTAGGATTTTATTTTGAAAAGTTTGCAATTTTTTTTTCTTTGTTGTAGACACTGCACCCCACACTTCACAACCGTACATTAGTAGAGGTCTAATTATGGTTTTATAGATTAATAAGGCTGTTTCTGGTTTTAATCTGGATTTTCTATTAATTATGGGATAAAGTAGAGCTAGTCTTGCGTAGGCCTGTGTTAATTTAGTGTTGATATGCTGGTTCCAGGTAAGGCGACGATCTAAATAAATTCCGAGATATTTTACAGCTTCCTTATTCCATGGGAGGTTGCTGCCATTGAGCACTAGCTCAGGTGGGTCTGAAGGGCGTCTAAGGGTGAAAATTTTTGCGCAGCATTTTTGAACGTTAAGGTCAAATTTCCATTTTAAAAAGTATTGTTGCAACTCATTTAGATGACTTTGAAGTGTGTTCCTGGCTATTATTATGTCATCACTCTGCGAGAATACTGCTGTGTCGTCAGCGAACATAGCTATGGAGGTAAGTGGAGACTGTGTGATGTCATGAACATAAAAGTTGAAGAGGATCGGAGAGAGAACTGAGCCCTGTGGGGTACCGCCACTGATCGGTCTAATGGTTGAGTTAGTGTTGTTAATTTTAACTGTATATGATCGATTGTTCAGAAACGAGCATATGATGTCGTGAAAGAATTTTGGAGTATTTGATTTTTTGAGTTTGTAGAGGAGACCGGTGTGCCAAACTTTATCAAATGCTTGTTTAAAGTCTAGGAATGCAACTAGCGTGTGTTTTTTCATTTCAAATCCGTTGACTATGAACTCTGATAATCTTGATAATTGGTGTGATGTAGAATGGTTGAGTTGAAAACCAAACTGAAAGTTTGGGATAATGTCTATAGATTGAAGATAAGTAGAGAGGCGCATTTTAATAACTGATTCGAACAGTTTTCCTACGATTGGCAGTAGACTAATGGGGCGGTAGCTGCTTAATTCTTTGGCATTTTTGCCAGGTTTGTTTATAACCACCATTTCTGCTCTCTTCCAAGTATCAGGAAAATATCCTATCCTTAAACAGCTGTTGAAAATTGCTGTTATCAGAGCAACTGCTTTCCTGGGTAACTTTTTTATTGCAATTGCTGGTATCAAGTCGTGTCCGGGACTTTTCCTAATTTTGAGCTTCCTAATTAGTGACTGGATTTCTTTAGGAGTGGTGAATTCCACCGGCAGTTGTACTGTTGGTAGAGGTGACCGTAAAAACTCTTCGATTTCAACGTCTGACCGCACTCTATCGGGTTGTGAATTTGAAAATGTTAGCTGGAAATAATCGGCAAAGGCTTCGGCTTTATCCAAGTCGCTGGTGATATACCCTCCGTTAATTACTAGACTAGGGATATTTACTTTTTTATTTAAAAGGCGTTTTGTAGCTTTCCATAATGATTGGTCTCTTGGGTCCAGGTTGGAAACATAGTTTTTGTACTTGGATATCGTGAATTCCTCTAACTCCTTTTTTACGGCGCGTTTTAGAAAGTTCCATTTACTTTTGTCTTGAGGATTCCTGGTTTGCATCCATCTCCTCCTTGTTTTATTTTTTTCCTTTATTTTAAGAAGAATGGAACTAGGCACACTGCTTGTGAGAGTTATCCTTTTTGTACGAAATATTCTTGTGGTTGACTGCTTTAAGCATTCAGCTATGGTTTGCTGCAGTTTGTTTATGCTTTCATCGATTTCTTGTGGGCTTGCGAAATGATTTTTGGGACAAACATTATGGTAAATCAGGTGTTTATAGGTATCCCAGTCGATTACTCCTTTAATAAGAGAGTTTCGAGTAGGAGTTTGTTGAATTTCGGTGCTGAAATGAATTAAGACGGGGATATGGTCAGAGTTAAGAGCGGATAATGTTTGAACTGTTATCGGTAGATTGATATTTTTAGTTAACACTAAGTCTAGGATATCGGGTGAACAACCTCTTCTGTAAAATGTTGGTTCACTCGGAGCGATAATATGGATATTTTGCCTGGAGCAGATGTCTAGCAATTTGTTTCCGCTCGAATTCGTTTTCCGGCACCCCCAGTAAATATGTTTGCTATTCATATCACCAATTACTATTGTTTGTATATTTGGTTTAAATAACTCGAGAATTTCTTCTTCTCTGATGTTTTTGTTAGGTGGCTTGTAAACAGCTGTGACAATGGTACCAGGAGATGTATCTAAACAAATTGAAATGGCTTCAATATTAGACACATCACAAATAACATTTTCTGAAAATCTGATGTTGTTTTTTACTATGAGAGCCACACCGCCGGAGGCGGTTGCACTGTCTCGGTCGTTCCGAAGAGTTTTGTAGCCAGGTATGTTAAATTTGTCAGTTCGGCAAAGATGAGTTTCGGAAATGCATGCTATATCGACAGAGTTTGTTTCTAGAAATATTTTGAATTCAGTTTTTTGAGAGGAAATACCATAAGCATTCCAGTTTAAAATTATTAATTTTCTTAATTCAGTAGCCATAAATGCGTAGAGAGCGTAGTCTTGATAAACGATGACAAAAATGCAAATAAAAATAATGATAATAGCTGGTCTTGTAGGAATTAGTAACATTAGATAGATTGTTGTTTACTTTACGGCCCATTTGTAAATAACGTGGTAACAAGGGAACTTAACTGGCTAATTATTTGTGAAAAGTAAGGTTTTATCGCCTCTATAATAATGTTCATGATTTTTGATAAAACGTTTTCAGTGCTGTTACTTTCTATGTTAGTTTCTTGAACATTTTTTTGATCAGGCGTTAGGACGGAAGAATATTTCAAATTTGGTGTAGTTCTCCTGGCTGGCTTGCGGTTATCAACAGTTTCAGTGTTATTCATATTTTCGACTGGAGGTGAGTTAATTATTTTTTTTTTAATATTTTGATAATAGGAGCAACCTTTATAATTGGCAGCATGCCCTTGGTTACAATTAACACAGTAAGGTTTGTCTGTGAATTTTAACGGGCATTTAGAAAAATGGTGGTTTTCCTTACATTTAATACACCTAGGTTCTAAATGACAGTAATTTTTTGTGTGAACATATCTTTGACAGTTAGTACACATGGGTATATCTTGATTTTTATGTTTTGGTTCTACAGATATTATAGCTGAAAAAATATTAGTCATATTAAAAATATCTTTGGCCTTTTCATTATTAACTAGTGAGACGGAGCAGAGAGGTGTGGGATTTTTTTCCTTATTAAGAATTCGCGCAACATGTAGAACATCTAAATGTTTAGATTTTAATTCTGCTTTTAGTTCTTCTTCTGTTATAGAATATGGGACTTTTCTAATAACTACATTAAGAGCTTTATTTTTTTCCACTGAATAAGTATGATATTCAATTTTTTCACTATCATAATATTTAGTTACTCTCCGGAAATCTTCGATAGATGAAAGCATAATTTTAGTGTCTTTACCGATTAATTTTGTAGTGAAAGGGTTTAAACATAGTGCATTTAGGTCCTTTAACAATGCTTGATAGTTATTTGCATTATGTAAATAAATTGGCGGAATTATCGCTGTAACAGGCTTAACTGTATTGTTACGGGTATCAGTAACCGTGTTGGTGTTTGAAGTAGGATTATTTCGATCTTCAAGATTGATTTCTTTTAATAATTGAAATTTGTTACTTACAGTTGTAGGTGGCATTTCCAGATAATATTTACCAATTTTTTTAGCTGGGGATAGATTTAGTGGAGAGCCTTCGAAATTACGTTTCTTTGAGGTAGAATCGTCCATAAACTCGTCATCTGGTTTAGGAGCATCGGTCTCAGAAAAGGATGGTGAAACACCTACCTCATCGTCCCTCATCATTAATTATGTTCCATTACACATAATTGAAAAATAAACAAATAAAATAAACAAAATATAGTTATGAAGAGTTAGTAAAATGTACTTAGTTCTTCACGTCACAGTATAACCGCACTCTATCAAAGTCAGAGGCCAACTGTGGTAACACTCAAATAACAAGTTCAACTTAGAAGGTCTCGAGGCCATCTTCTTTTCAGACGCCTCAGAAGATTATCAGGAATTTAAGAGGTTGCTATGTTTAAAACTAGTGGGTTTGAGTAGGAATGAAGTTTATTATGAAAAGTTTGATATCGGATTCGGTCCAAATCTGCAACAAATAGCACAGTAAGGTCATTATGGATTACTTTGTTCGTAACAAAGTGAGGAGCAGTAAGTATTTTACGAAGGATTTTGGGTTGTAATGATTGTATACGAGAGGAATTCGATGGTTTAGTGGAGACCCAAAGCTCTACTCCGTAAGTTCAGATGGGTCGTGTATATGAGTCTTTTGTAATTAATTGAGAGGTTAGATCGTTTGTCTAGTAAATGTTGTAGTAGCCTGAAACGGCGAACTGTTCTTGTCGTTTCAGTCTAGTATGAGGATTCCAAGTTTATCTTTTGTCAAGGTGTAGTCCTAAGTACCAGAATCAGTGGGATGTTATTAAACGATCATCCTGTATCGTTTGATATCCATCCAGCATTTAGTGGAGACTAAACCATCGAATACCTCTCGTATACAATCATTACAATCCGAAATCCTTCGTAAAATCCGATGTTACGAACAAAGTAATCCATAATGACCTTACTTATGAATCAGTGGGATGTTATTAAACGATACAGGATGGCAGGAACTTTGTAAATTTTAATTTCAGCAAGTATATAAATAATATTAGATCACCAAACTTAATTTTTTTTTTGTTTTTTATTGAATTTATTTATTTAATTTATCATTTCAAGTATAATATCCCTGGACTGGCGTCCTTCTTCTGTGAGCACCTCAATATGGCTAGGCAGCAGCTAAGATAAGAGTTCAAACAAGATACCTGTGAAATGGCCTCAATAAGGATAGGCATAAAGTTAGCCAGTTTCATCGAATGAAAATTATGAGAGTTACTGCCTAAATTAATGTTTTTACTTTATATTTAAAGTGCATTTTAAACAATTTCGGTGTACTTCCCAAATGAAGCGATCGAAACAAACAAACAAAAATTATACTTCGCAAAGTGCAATAACACGAAGATATAGGATCAGTGAAAAGAAAGGATATGTCTGACCGAGAAGCCAACCAGGATGGCTGAGATGGTTAAGCACCACGACGGTTACTTGGGAGACCCGAGTTCCAGTCCCGGTCCTGGCCATATCTTTACTTTCCAAATAAAAATATTTTTTAAACATTGAAAACCAGCATTTTTGAGTACTCTACACAAGTTTGATTTGAAGTAAAATTAACATCAGAAGTTATTCGAATCAATTTCACGTCGTCATCTAGGAATGAAAATATGACTTAAAATCTTTCTTTTTTTTAAAGCTCTTATAATCGCTAAAACATGTATTCAATCTAAAATTTTACTATTAAACAACGCGGCATTATCAGAGTAAAAAAGTAAACTTTGAAAACTTGGAAACTAAAACTTTGAAAACTTTCAACGAAAATTTAAATGTTAACATTTATTTCCTCCAGTAAATCAGAATTTTTCTGATATGGATGTAAATTTTGCATTTTCAAAGGTTTTGTATTCGCATGAAATGCTATTTTAACAACTGAGTATTTTTTTAAGCCTATCTAAGAGCCTGAATCTAAGTTTGAAGAGACATTAAATTATTTCTTTCAACCCCTTCTTAATCATAGTTTTTATCATAATCTTCTCCGCCTATGTCTGATTAAGAACTTATTTGCAATAAAAAATTAATTTCGAAAGTTTCCATAATTTAGATATCAAGATAAATGACAAACTTTACATCTCATAAAGATTATACGAAGAAGTTTTTCATTAACTGCATAATTTTAAACCTTTGTTTGATATTAATGTTTGAAAAAATTTTTAACCTTAAATTACTTTTTATTTTTATTATCCTGTTAGTACTGAAATCTTAAGTACGAGTACTAACTGAAAGACTTAAAAACAATGAAAATGATCAACATTTCTTTTAACCTAGGAAATCTCACAATAATTAAATTATTTTCTTCACTTTCTTTTCAAACCCTATTTAATTATTGTTTTTATCATAATCTTCCCC
Source organism: Troilus luridus (assembly GCA_964056705.1). Taxonomy (NCBI): domain Eukaryota; kingdom Metazoa; phylum Arthropoda; class Insecta; order Hemiptera; family Pentatomidae; genus Troilus; species Troilus luridus. Next base: position 77,527,056 of record OZ057414.1, on the reverse strand, counting down.
GGCTATGCATTATTAAAAACTTATTTGCAATTAAAAATTAATTTCGAAAGTTACCATAATTTAGATATGCGGATATATAACAAACACAAAGTCTCATAAAGAGAGAGCGAAGAAGTTTATTAATTAAGTAGTTTTTAATTTTTGTTTGATATCTACGTTTAGATAAAGTTTTCATATTTTTAATGAAAAAAATTTACAAACCTTAATCAACGTTGTTTTTTTTTGTTGTTTTAGTCGGTTAAGGAGAATCTGTGGTAAAGGAGAAAATCATCAATTTTTGTTTTGATCTATGAAATATATCTCTCTTTATTTTTATTTTTAGCGCGAAAAGGCCATAAAGACCAGGCGAATATCATGTTTAGATTTTCCTCCCCAACTTCCTCCTTCTCCACACTTCCCTCATGAGCTCCGCGTGTATGCGTTTCCTTTCCTCCGACCACACACAACCCCTCTTTGGGCGTTCTTTGTCCACGAAGACCTTTATATTGTTCAGTGACTTTCAGTAGGTTTCTCTATCCTGACAGTCTGAGCCCTTCAGTCCTGCTGAATCCTCCCGTCGTGTTCTTGGGCTAGTGGAATCGCTGGAAGATTTTCCGGTTTAACCTTTCAGGGGTTATACTTAACATATGTCCATAGAATTTAAGTCGTCTTACCCTGATGTCGGTCTCCAGGCTTTTGTCGTTACTGTATATTTCTTTGATATATATATATATATATATATATACAACTCGTACTGAAAGGCTTTATTGAATTATATGTAATGAAATTGATATAACGTATTTCAACTAGGCTCATTAAAGATTTTTTTCATTCGCAACTGACTTCCTCTATGTAAATATTCTATATGCGGTTTTTAAAATAATCATTGATTGCTCATATTTTTAAAATTCTTAGCTTATTGTTCGTCAATCATATCACTTTTCATCCCCAGCAAGTTACTTGCAAGGATGTGCATCTAGCTACCTACCGTTTGAAGCGTCCATCGGAAAGCTCTTTTCCGATTTTCAAATCCCCCTTTTATGCCTTACTTTTCTTTTTATGCCAATTGTAGGGAGTGAGGACAATAGTGAACTTCAAAACGGATTTGATCTTTTGTTCTGTTTCATTCAAAATGATCTTCCGAAGGTATAATTGGTTCAATTGATGCCTCTACCACGGCTATCTAGTACCAGTCACCGGTCGCAGTACTTTTTTTCAATTTTTACGTGTGCAAACGACCCATACGAAGCTTTATTAATAACCTGTTATTTTAATTATCATTATAATAATATTATTTGAAAAATTAATAATTGAGTTGAGGCATTGGCATGGGAAAGGTATTAAGTCACATATTATACCGAATTATTAATAAATTTGACTTAAATTAAGATTTATCAAAATAGCATTTTTATTTCGCCGTCCTAACTTTTAACTGTATTTTTCAATAATTAATTGAAATGCCACCTTGAGTTTAACTCTTTGGGACGCCTAACAGTAATACCTTATATTTTTTTACGTAGAACTATCAATTCATCATAGAATCAAATAAAATGATGAAAGATCTGAATGAACCTGTGGCTTGTTTCAACTGTCACAATTTCTTTTACTAAGATTTTTTTATAGAAAAAATAATTATTAATCAACAAATAACTAAGAAATAGAAATAAGTCAAAAATAGAAATGGGTTAGGTTCTATGAAAATAGTTACTATTTTCCACTTGTCGCTTCTAGTTTTTAAAATAGTTTTTTTCTTCTGTAGTAAAATAACGTTTTCATTCATACACCTACGTTTTCCATATCAATGACGTATTCAATAGACTAGAAGATCTATTAGTGGAAAAACTCCGAAATAATGATACTTTTATGTTATATCTTAGTTTTATTTGTTACATAAAAAAGAAGTTTTCGACGTGTAATAAATCTATAAAAGTCATGCGGGCTGATATAACCACATCGTAGCGTCATGTAGGCTTTATGATAGAATAACCTGGAAAACCTACTTAGGCCTTGTTGTTTTTAGAAAAATGTCACCTCACTCTGACTCTCCACCCTTTCAACCCCTCCGTCATAATTTTGTAAATCTTTTGTAGGGAATAACAAGTTATTGCTATTAGTGAACATCTACTCCATTCCTGATATTTATTTTGATGACTACCGAAATATTTAATTATTTAAAATAAATCGCCTTGTATGAATTGATTTCCAATTTAAAAGTATTTTATTCCAAGTAGATGCACTATAATTATTAATTATAATTATTACTATATTATCGTCCTATACAATCATGTACATTTTACTTTGGTTTAGTTTTAATTTTATCATCTTTATAAATGATATACGAGGGTGGTTTGAAAAGTTCTCGGAATCACCGCTAGATGTCAGTATGCGAGTGCTAGAGCTTCCCGCGCAATAATCACACATCCTTTGTGGCGTGAGTGGTAGTGACAACTCTTTGTTGCTGATTTTTGCGGGGGGGTTTTCCGCACACAAGTCCTATTGCCATGGCAAAAGTTCATGAACTGAGGTACGAATTATTCCCACATCCACCTTATTCACCGGATTTGGAACAATCAGACTTTCATCTCTTCCCCAAGCTGAAAATTTCCATAGGTGGACGGAAATTTCCTACAACGGAAGAACTGACAGCCGAATTGGAGAAGTATTTTACAGGCCTGGAGGAATCTCATTTTCGAGATGGGATCAAGGCATTGGAAAATCGCTGGACCAAATGCATTACTCTACAGACTATGTTGATAAATAAAAGCAGTTCCACCGAGTTAAGACACTTCTTTCTAGTACATTCCGATAACATTTCAAACAACCCTCGTAGATTAAGTACTGTAACGGTCAGAGAGGGAAGAAGGACCGGCTGAGAGGGTTAGACGAGGTGTGGGATTAAGCGGAAGGAATCATAGAAGTTGCCGAGGCCCATCTCGTTCAGCCTGGATCGGCCTGGATGGGGCCTGGACGGTTCTCGATCTTGTTCCGAGAAATGCCCCACCCCGACCTACCTTGTCTATATAAAAAGGCCAGCTGTTTCGGCCGGACCAGTCAGTAATAAGCAGTCGTTAACTAGTGACAGTGCGCATGAGTTACAGGGAGTTAGTTAGTATCAGTCTGTAATAAGTGCTAAGTGAGCAACAGAGACAGTTAGTGGCCGTGTAATAAGTGTAATAAACTGTGTGTCAGTTTGGAGAGTCTTACGGTCGGTGGACTTTAATTAGCGAACTGTAAGTGTTAATTTGTAATTGTAAACTATAGTGTAATATTATTGTATTGGTGCAAATTTATATATAAATAGTTTAGTTATTTAGTATTAGCAATACCCTATTGTATTTGTATATTGTTTTAGTAATTAGATAACAGTTAGGCCTAGGTTATAATCTGTTAAATATTGTTATTGTAAATTGATAATAGTTTAGTAAGTTAATTGTTTTAAATAATTTCCTTGTAGTCTTTTTAATTTGTTAATAAATATTAGTATCTTAAATTAAGTAATAGTTTAGTTCATTTTACACCCAGTAGCCCGTAACAGTACATATGTATCACAATATTTAAATCGTAACGAATAATTAACAAGAACAAACTTTATATTGTTAAAATTATTACTTTATTATTTATTAATTATGTACATCCTACCAAGTGGTTTGAAATATTTCTATAATACTAAAATAGTTAATATGAGGAAATAAAGGATGAAAGGATATATAAAGCAAAAGATATAAACTAATTATTTCTATAACTTTAAAAGTGAAAATTTGCCAATATAAGTATACGATCTTTAAAATAGAACTTTGTCCTAATTTATGAAATTATTAGATCGAATAGAATTTTTAAAGTAGGCTATATATTAAGAAAGTGTGGAGCATCAAAGTTTTTATATTATCTAACTAATTATAGTAATAAAAAGATGAGACTAGTTAAAAACTACTTACACAGTCAAGGTCATCAATAAACATGTTTATATTGATAAGTTAAGATTTCTTATTTTGTAAATAATTTAGTATGAGATACAAAGTGATATTTAGAACGTAAAAAAAAAAAAGAAAATTTAATAAGGAAATTAAACACAACTTTAACGAAAATATTTTTTAAAACCGTTCAATTTTATATTAATGAATGTTATTAGAATAGAATAAATTCTGTTTAATTCATTTTAAATAATTATCAATTTACTTTAAGAATATAAATTAGTTTGGTAATTAGCACGAAGGAAAAAAAAGGTAAAATCTCTTACCAGATTGAAAATATATTTTTTACATAAAAAACTACTCGATGAACACTTATTTTTATAACTATTTATAATTTAATTTGTTTTTTAAATCCGAAAAATTAGCAAAAATATGTTTTTTTAAATAATATCAATGTTATCGTATGGCTTTTCTTATAATTATTATACAGGTTACGAAATTAATATATTTTCGTTTCGATTATTACCCATGCGTCCAACCCTAGAATCAAATATAACATGACTCTAATTGAAGAGTGCAAGGGAAAAACCAACATAGTCAGAAAAGTGTGTTTCTAAGGAAATTAAAAACACAGATTTGAAACCTTATATTGTAAAAAATACTGAACCGATGTAATTCATATGTTTTATTAAAAAGCCTTTTATTTACTTATTACTTTATTTTTAATATATATTCTCAATTTATTTTTTTCATTTTATTTATTTGGTAGGTTTATAAAAGAAAGAGTTTCTCCTGTACGACGAACTAAAATACCTAAATAACCTGCGACTGCGTTATTTGTTCCTGTGCGTACCTCGGGAAGTTGAAAGAACGACTTTGGCGATTCAGATGGCATAGTTATCTCAATATTTAATTTTTTTGACTTAGTTGGTTTTTTTCCTGCACACTTCAATTATGAACAAAGATTGATTGAGTAATAAATATTTTATATCAATTATGTTATAACCATATGTAGGTAATTTTAAAATTCTTCTAATAATACATAGGGCATTGACAATAGACAGATCTCGTTTCTGTTAAACAAAAATCGTTTCGCACTCAATCGAAAATTAAACAACCCGAGCTTTTTCTCGCAAGTTGCATTTGTAGAGGTTTCTGTACAATGGAGACATATAAATAATTGATAAAAATTTACTTGGAAAAAAAGCAGTTGTTCGGATCGTACTGTACTGTCCTGATCGTACTGTAGTTATTGATAGTTAATAATATAATTATAATATTGTAATTTAACAGTCATTCTTATTGCCCCTGAAGATGGTAGTAACATTCACTCAACGCTTTGATGTATTGCGTGTAGTGTAGACTGTAGCGCCTGATTTTGAAAATTGTATTCCTTCCCATACCGAACTCATGTTGTAGAAGCATCTTAGCATTGTATTGATTTAATCCTATTAAGTTCATCAAGTTTTAATTTTAGTAAATGGCTAGAATAGATTGAATATAATTTCTAACCGATGAATATACATTATTATACTGTATATATTTCAACTATTGTAAATATCAGTAATGTTTTTTTAATACTTAATTAATAGATTAAAAAAAATACACGAAAGACAACCTGATAGCTGAAAAATATTACTCGTCAATCGTGAACAGAATAATTGAGACAAACTCACTGCGACAAAAGACAAATAATAAACAATGATATTCAACTTCAGTTCCCCGGTTTGCACAAACATCCAAAACTGAACATGAACCGAACGAGCAAACAAATCTCGATACAGCCTTTACAAGCAAAACAAACCAAACGTACTAATACTATAACTAACTTCCAGGGTGTTATCATAATGAGTGTAGAATTCGTGAACACACACACACATATATATATATATATATATATATATATATATATATATATATATATATATATATATTTAAATAAATGTACATATTTAAATAAATGTTTATAATTATAACTAAATAAATTTGAAAAGAGCATTCAGTTTCCGAAGTTAAACGCTTTAAAAATTAACAAGAAGATAAAAATTAAAGCTACTATAGAAAGTCATCAAGTTTTTATTTGCTATATAATTAATATTACAAAATAACACCTGACAAAGCGATAAACACCAACTGCGGTAATGATATTCAATGATGGAGCTTGATATGGATGGGAATCCTATCCTAATGTTATATAAATAAAAAATATGGTTTTCAACAATTTTCACTTTCGTCATACATGGAAATTTTATTCCGTTCTTTAAAAGTTTCTTTGATTATTAAGTCTCCATAGAAACTTTCAAATTCAATATAAGCTTATAAATGATTTAATTTGTTCGTATTTTATATTTTCAATTTTTCGTAGTTACTAATACAGACTAATTTTAAAATATTAAACAACAAAAACAATACTAAAATATTTAGAGTCAATTAAAAAAAATTTTAATTATACTTAATCACACTATATCAACGAAGTTACAACCCACCCAATATAAATAATTATTTAAATATACGTGGCTTAGAATCTTTTTATCTTTTACTTTTTTTATTATTATCTGTATTCCTATATTGTGTGTTTCCTATTTTCTATATCTGTTTATTATGTAAACTACAGTACATTCTAATGGTGCCAATAGGATAATATTCTTGTTAGTCCCCTTTTTCCCCAGCAGAGAGCACCAGTCCCCCTGTAAAAGAAGAGGCTCCTAACAATAATTTGCTAACCTTTTATCCGAGCGAATTTGCAGGTCGTGAATTCAAAAAAAAACCATATAGTTTTGGTTGGATGGCAATTTCCCCAAATACATAAAATAAAGCTATTAAAAAAGCATCAAGTAAATAAAAATGAAAGAAAATACAAAATGAATGAATAATAGGTGTATAATGTAAAAATAAAAAGAGAGAACAATTGCATAAATATGAATGAGCACAACTAAACCTAAAAAAATACAAAAAAAAAAGTTGTTTAAAAACTAAATGAAAATAAGAAAATGCAATAAGCACGTACAATTAATTACAAAAAAAAATTGAAATTAACTATTTATCTAAAAAAGCATGAGTGTTAAAACAAAAAAATCTTAATAGTCTGTGAATCAATAAAAATAACTTCTTGAAAAGTGTCGAGTTGATTTCTTGATAGTGATGAGTCGATAATTCGATATGATGATGAGTAGAAATAACTAAATGCCTCTTAACGGTAAGTCCAAAGTGAGGTGAAAATAAAACAAAAAGTTTTACTGAAGCGATCTGGCAAAATTCAAGATGGAGAGAGTGGCGAAAAAATCAAATGCAGAGTAGGAAGCAACCTTCTCACACGACGATTTCGTTACTATCCTCGGAGCTAAGTCGCAAGTTGTAAACAAGCCGAGGTAACACCATCAATGTGATCATAGGACAACAGTAACATCACAACTAAATATTACATAATATGTTTGAAATACAAGCTGTATATTAAATTAATCTTTGAATTATTTTTCTCCTTTTAACTAGTTTCACTATTGCAACAAACATATAAAACAAAAATATCTGAGTTTTAATTAAAATTTAAAAAATATTCGTTTGGAATAAAAAAATAAATATCGATACCCCCCCCCTCTAACTCTAACTTGTTACCAGTTTTTTTTTATCCAACCCTTTACCTGAGATTTAAATTTAGTCTAGTGGATTTTTATATATTGGGAAAAAACCATACTCCAGTCGTCTTAACTTCTTAATTTATATAATTCCTTAAAACGTTTCGACAACCATATGTCATTATCAATCGTTTAAAATAAGATTTCTGCATCAATTATAAATAAGATTTATAGCAATTATACACAACTTTTAGAGAGCTATAAGTCTAAAACTCTGCAAAATAATAACAATTATAATAAGAAAAAAATACATAATTTCAATGAAATTGTCCCAATAATTAGTAAAATTAAGTATTTATACCTCACAAATGCATATTTAATTCTAAATATTTTAATATATTTTCTTGGGGATTATCTTTCCTCCATAAAATATATAATAATTCAGTATAACATATACACGTTTATATATTGGAATAAATAAATATATTATTGATGAGATAACCTAAAAAAATAGCATTTTATACGTGTATAAGTATGGATAAGTTATTCCATAGTTTTATTATCATTCTTGCATTTTTTTTTTTATGGTTATAATACCATTTTCGTATTCATTATATTATTTATATTCATTCATCACACATACACATACATCCATTATGTTGTTTAGTTTTCTCTACTATCTAGTATTAATTTTATTTTTCATAACTCCATAAAAATATTTTATCATTATATACTACATCTATGTATCTATGTATTAATATCTTAAATAATCTCTTTATGCCATGTTATTATTCATCATTCTTCATTACTTCCTGTTTACTTTATTTTTGTACTAACTCTTGTTTTCTTTATTCTTACTATTTTTGTTATTCCATACCTGTTATTGGATAATCCGTTATATCTTTATAACTTGTTATTATTTACCATCTGTCTAAAAATTTTTTTATTATTCCTCACAAAATTTGTTTAGTTAATTTTTATAGAATTCATATTCGTTATTCTGTATAAAATTCCTTATAACTCGATACAATTTTTATATTCAAATTCAATCTACTATAATTCTTTTGTTTGTTCTATAATTTATAACTATTTTTATTAATTTCTATTATTTATTTTATTTTTATTTTTTCATTTTTATTATTATATCTACTATAATTAGCTATAATTTTTCTTTTAATTAACTGTTATTTTTTATATTATTCTTTAATTTATTTTTTATCGTTTTCTTTAATCTTTTTCTACCATAATTCTGTCCTAATTCTTAATTTTTCATTTGTTACATTTTTGGACACTTTACTGGATAATTTTTTATTTACTTTGCTCTAATTACTAATTTTGCTTTAGTTACTTTGTTGGATTTAAACAGTACCTCGTTGTCATTATATAATTCAATCCCCTGTGGCTTTTATTTCTATTACTTATTACATATAACATTATTCTATCAACACTACTTATATTGTTATTCCGTCCCGTGTATAATTTTAACTTATTTGTATCGTGTCTGTGAAGAAGCCCTGCAATGTGGGTCGAAACGTTGGCTTACCAATAAAAAGTTCTTCCTATGTAAGAGAATTTTTTTTACCACTACCCTGACCATTTTCTTCCTCTTAAAAATACGTTGATGTACTTTCATAATTTCAAAGTCAAGATTTGAGTGAAAATATTGGAAAGTAATTTGGAAAGTAATGGAAAAGTAATTTTGGCCGTAGTGACATTCACTAAATGCCCTAGATGTGATGCGGGTAATGTAGAACATAGCGCCTGATTTTGAAAACATGCCTCGCTCCTCGAACCGAGCGTGGCGTTGAAGCAACTCAATATTCAAGAGTTATGATGCTTTGTAAATATCTATATTTAATTTGAAATAAATATATTTATTATTTTAATCAATGCCTAGAATAGGTCGATTACAATTTGCCCTTGTAGGAAACCATAATCCATCAAAATATTGGTCCGGCCATTTAAAAAATTAAAATTTCAATGTATCCAATTAGATTACATAGAAATACGATTTAATTTCCGTAAGAATTTTCATAAAAGTATAAATTATTCACATTCTATATTCATTAGGATAAATTTATTTCTATTTTATGTTCAATTAATTTCTTCTAAATTATTTAACTTTTTGATTTTACGTTTTACTGATATTGCATGTTTTATTTCTTGAATATTTGGCTTCAATCTCAGTTCGGTTATTTAGCAGATATTTCATAGTTTAAATAAACTTATTTTTTAATTAAAAAATGTATTTATTATTTTCAGAATGATGCGAATTATTTATGTATCTATAATACCTAGATTTGTTTATTTGGGCTCGAGTGATTCCGTTACTAACTCAAATCAAAGTTTTACTTAGATTTTTTAAAGATCGTGATACTTTCCCCTTACTGTTTATTTGTGCTACGCTGAAAATAAAAAAAATGAAAAATAAATATTTAAAGCATTTATTATTTATGTTTTACCTCTTCTAAATCCAATTCGATGAGATTCCTGTATCCTTACCTCATGGTTCTATCATAATATCTGCTATTGGCTTCTGGATGGCCAAGCAGAAGGACAAAGAAACTAGTGGAGCATGAACAATCGAAATGATGTGCAGACATTCTGATGAACTGAAGTGATTGAGAGGAGAGTATTGGCCGAAGCAGACGTCCATCGCTATCAAATGAGACTACCATTAAACAGAGTTGTGTATGTTAGTGACAAGTGGTCCCATGGTGCTAGCACTAATTGCATATGCACCTCTTATTGGGGCCACCTAGATTGCACCGGTGCCGCTTCCGGAAAGCACAAAGCCACTTTGCAATCCACAATAGGATCAAAGTGCAATTGACAAATAACGAATTTAACGCATGATTAATGACTAGAACTGACCAGCAAAAAACGAAACACAAATCCAAATATTACTAAACGGTAATATGTCAACAACTTTCATAAACATCGGTTAATGAGCAATACAATTTTTAAATTTATTCCAGGAATCATAAAACTGTAGCACCTTTTTTCAGATTAAATTAAATATTTTCTGAGATACGTTTAGTTTCCATTGAAGAATATAAACCTAGGCATTTTTATTGTTTTATGCCGTCATTATAACCCGTTATTACCGTATACTTCTTTATATTTTAGATGATATGTTATGAAGAAAATAAACCATACCATTGCAACCATTTCATCAAGAAGGGTCTTGGTTTCAGTACATCGTAGGAACAGCACTATTTACAGAAAAGTGGTTGTACAGAGAAGTGACTGCTACGAAATCCACGTTCAACTGCCAGGTTTTCCCCTATATTTCCCCTTTACATTATATACAGTATCTGCCACAGCCGGATTTGAACCTGAGACTTTCATTATAGCAGTGCTCTACCACTGAGCCACTCCAGTCCCGATATGTTATCAATTTGAAAAATATTTAACTTTTTTCCCCCCCTAAATTATCCGTAATTATAACGCTTAATAACCAAAATTGGTGGTACTTTTAAAAAGTAAAATTTTAAAAACAAAACAATTTTCATAATTCTTTCATTTAGAGAACAGTAAAAGGTTTTGAAGGTATAGCTTTGAAAGCAATCGCTTCAAAAAAGATATACAAAAGCAAACAAATAAATATTGCAGATAATTTTTTTTTCGTCATCTAAAGGGTAATAAATATCCTTGCTATATTATATTAATTAATAAATATCTATTAGGATCATTGTGTTTAAAAAAATATATAAATAAGTATTTTAAAAATCATCACGCAAACATAAAAAATATAATTATCATTTTACAAAGTTCTTAAAATTTTAAAAACTAATTGATTTTAGGACATCTCTAGATCCATACTTAAAAAACAAAACAATAAATACCGAAATTCATGAAAATGTCATAAGTAGGTTTAAGTGTAAATATGTTTAGATATATGTGCTGAGTAAATATTAAGGTTTCGGAGAGATTCCCTTTCTCTCCGATATGTCATGAAACCACCAGTTAAAATTTGGTATCAGACTATTTGAGTGCCTTAAAAGCCACGAGAAACAAGTACCCAGACAACTCTGGGATAGAATGCATTTTTAACTTTTCAAAACAGCTACATGATGTTGGAACATCGATCAAATTTATATGGTCACCGGCACATGTAGGTTTTACAGATAACGAACTGGCTGATAGGGCAACAAAAGAAGCTCTTGCTCTTCCATTTCGGGGTAAAGCTGTCTTGACCCCATCGGTGCTAGCGCGACCGCTAAGACAGAACGTACTCCAAGATGGCAGGCCCTATGGGACAATAGCCCTCCAAATAAACTGAAACTTATAAAAACTGATGTTAGGCCATGGAGCAGTTCCTGTCGTAGCAACCGTAAGAGGACGTAGTCCTTACACGACTTAGGATAGGACATATAAGGCCTACCCACGCTCATATAATCACAAAAGAACGTCCCCCAGCATGTGAGAAGTGCAACGAGAGCTTAACAATAAACCATATCTTCGAAGGCTGTTCCATTTACAAAAGAGCGATGCATAAAACAGGACTACCTGCCAAAGTATCCATGGTTTTGCGAAATGGAAAAAATACGTTAATAAGGTCATCGCCTTTCTATCAAAAGAAGGATTAGTTAAGAATGTCTAATACAGTTATCTCCTAGTTATATTTTCATTTATTGATTTTTAGATATACATTTTTTCTATATTCATTATATTTTATTTAGTTTTATTAGTTTTTTATTTATTTCGTTTTTATAAAAATTATTATAAAAAAAAAAGAATATAAATTTTATATTTAAAACAAACAAAATTAAGGCGTTGTGGGCCAATCGGTTTTACGCCTCAAACTCAAAACAACCAACCAATATTAAAGTTTGTAAATTGGTAGTATTAAGAATCACAAGATGGCAATATTATTTTTTTTAAACCGAAAATAAAAATAATAATTCTTAACAGAATAAATTATGAAGATTCTTGGATTTAGTACTTGGTAGGGGTTTTATTGTTTCTACCCTAACCTTTGTGCATGAAGGTAATTTGTCTGAGATCACGATCCTCCAATTAGGTCTGTCCCCTTTTTAGGGGTTGTTCAAGCCTCAGATGAGTCACCCAATTTCGCAATGTTGATCCGAAACTAATTTCAGCATAATTACTTTATCTGTCGCAACCGTTCTCGAAGCCGAGGGGTTGAAATTAACAGCTCAAAGAAACAATGCCTAATTATTACTGTTTATTATATTATTATAAAAAAAGTTTAGCAAATAGATTTTTATAAAAGCCCAGTAATAACTATCGTATGGGCGAAACAAGGTGATTATAGAAGATCTAAAAGAGATCGTATTTTTAAGAGGAAAACAGTGTATGCTATCATCAGCATCGGGTGTGCAAAAGGATTTAAGTACAAGCCAGGACTTGCTAATTCACTGTTATTCCTCTGTTTCGAATTTTCAATTGTACATTTTGGTTTGTAACTTTTTTTCCCTTCGCTTGCAATTGATGATAAAGGGAATTTCAGGCATTATTCAAGTTTCAAGTGATTCCGCATTGAATTTTTTTTTAAATAAATGTTTCCTTTTTAAGTAGCAACTAAAATAAATTTATTTAGTCGGAAATATTTTTATTATTACTTCTTTCTATAAAAGATAATTTTCTTTAGTATTCTACACACGTGTTTGTTTTCATTAATTTCTTTAACGCCACTTTGAGTTGCTATGGCGAATCGAACGATGCTGTTATGAGATTCCAAAATTTTGTCTAACCAGATATTATTAGGATAGGGATCTTTAGCGAGTACCTGAAACGCTATTCACTACACCACAGGTTTTATATATATTTATATATATATATATATATATATATACATATGTGTGTGTGTGTGTGTGTGTGTGTGTGTTTGTAAGGATTTTACGTATGTAGAAGCTAAGTTCAGTCAACAGCTTGAACCAGAAAGCTGGTTCTTTCCATGGGGCAATGCCAGTGCATATAGAATTAATTTTTCAACAAAACAAACACAGGAGTAACTAATTTAAAAAGTTGTTACGACACATTACATTTTTTAAAACCAATTTATCAAATATTCAAAAGACAATTTCTAAAAAGCAATCAATGAAAATTAAAATGTAACGTAAAACAATTCCAACGGCGCATTGAATAATGCAATGAAAATGTGAAACAATTGAAAAATACTTACGGAATATTAGAGAAGATACAGAATCCATGGAGAAATAAAAAAATAAAAAGCTGTTCCATTACAACCCATGGAGGGTCTTTGGGTTCCATACATGGTAGAGACTGAATGGTTTCTTGGACAACGGTTATGCAGGGAGGTGATTTGTCCTAGAACACGCTCAACCGCTGACGGTTTTCCCCCTTATTTGGGTACTCATTTTTAGAGGCCGGGTGAGCCCCAGGCGGGTCCTATATCCTATGGGGTCCATCCCCGGCCTATAACGGACTATAAAAGTCTCTCATTTCATTTTAATAAACAGTTGTTGTTGCTCTTACATATTAAAAAAACAGTTGTTCTAACTTTTACACTTGAGAAAAAAAAAAAAATGTGAAGTTTTTACTATTCGTTTAATCTTGAATATTTTTCTCAGAACATACATTGTAAAAGTTCTATCGAAAATGTATCGATAATTGATTTAGTGAGATTTATTTTTAAGAAATCTCTATCTATAATGGTTCCTACTCTTCTCTCTATTCCCAGGCTGCTTGTGTTCCTCAAGGTAGCATCCTCGGTCCTATCCTCTACACAGTATATACAGCTGACATCCCAACCCATCCTAACACCTTCATCTCCACGTATGCTGATGACACATGTGTGTTCTCAGTTAATAACGACCCACATATTGCATCCCAATCCCTTCAATCACTTGTATCAAGCCTCGAAGAATGGTGTCGGAATTGGAGAATTATTAGAAATCAATTCCAACAAGTCCCATCAAATTACCTTTACCCTTCGCCGAAAACCCATGACATCCTGTCCTACTGTATCCTTTAATAGTACTCCGCTTATCCCTGTTGAACAGATTCGCTACCTAGGACTCAACTT